>CM075354.1:72890357-74213214 GCA_037693485.1 Kitagawia praeruptora
CAAGGTTTCTTTCTTTCTTGTCTCTCTGCCTCTCCTTCATCTTAATTCTTATTTGCTTACATCTGTACATACACAATTTGCATATTTTTCTTGTGGGTTTTGGGTTTTAATGGCGTATCAACCAATTCGTGGAACCGGGTCGGGCTTGCAGTTCTTGAACAACCCATTTGGGGACACCACTTATACCAAAGTGTTTGTGGGAGGGTTGGCTTGGGAAACTAAGAGTGAAACACTTCATAGTTATTTCGAGAAGTTCGGGGAGATTCTTGAAGCTGTTGTCATCTCTGATAAGCATACCGGTCGATCAAAAGGCTACGGATTTGTGAGTCATAATATATACATGTTATTTGCTGATTAAATTTGATGATTGATACTTTTATTTAAATGTTAGAGGAGGATATGCGGTCTTTTTTAGAGAATTTGTTGAAATTTTAGGTTTCCAGCTAATTACTAGTTTTATACTCTATTTAGCAACGGCGAACTTTTGGGGGTGAAAATTTGTATCTTTATGTTTTTAATGAAGTTTAATGTGTTACATACATGTACACATTTCTATGTAGAGAAACTTATAAAAGGCAGAGAGAATGTATGTAACTCTGTTGATATTAGAGTATCAAAGGGGGCCAACTCATGAGCCAGTTGTTGTAAGCTTCATTATGTCTAATTTTTATATTTTAACTGTCAAATTCATCAAAAATGTTAAAAGTGATAAAAAGTAGAATAGCATCATAGAAGTTAAAATTTGTGTATTTTTTGTTATTTTCTCTTGTTATGTTATAGCGCATACACCACGTTATACACCGTAAGTTGCGTTTATATGCAAATTCTATCATTTTTACCTAACATCATCCTTAAGTTGGAATCCCGTGAACAGTGTTATTAAAAGAGCGCATATGCGAGATGCGATGCGATGCTGAAGCGCTTCGCTTTGGTTATGCGATGCAACTTCACTGAAGCACGCTCTTTTGTGCGCTTTAAGCGCTTAAGCGATGTGCAAGAAGCGCAAAAAATGTGCTCTTTTTTACTTCTTGTTGATTGTGCTGTTCACCGGGTCTTATTTAAAGAAATCCATCGTAAAAAAGCCCTAAAACCTAAGTCAGGCAACAGATACATATCACACTCTTGATAAGATACAGACTTACAAAACGAATATATATACACACGAAAGATACAAGGTGGGCAATAGAACAAGAACGGTGCCAGGATAGTAAAAATGAAGATTTTGTAAATCTTCAAGAAAAGCCTAAAGATGATGATTTTTAATTCATGTCAAGTTGTCAACTGTTGAGAAAACTAGAACTAGTCTATAGGGCTTGTACTTGATTCTATATCTTTATTTTGTTACCTTGACTTCGTATTTGTGCCTTGAGTTTGAATCTGGTTATCATTAACATGTTTTATGACCATGTACTCTGCCTATAACATGTTAAATTTATTGTGATACATTTTTTTCAACTGTTGTGCTTTTTTTCAAAAAGCGTGCATATCGCATTGCGCGTTGCGCTTATGCTCCAAGAGGCCTATGCGCTTCAATGCGCATATCGCGTTTAATAACACTGCCCGTGAATGAGGGTTATGATGTTGAGTGTGTTTATGGCCAAAAGAGTATTTTTCAAGTCATAACCCAAAAACCTCCAGCTTCCCTCTACTCCTCACTTGTCTCAGTTTCCCGTGTACCCACACTCTGCGTTTTTCCAGTGAAAACAGATGACTGCATTTATGCAATTGAAGGTTGAAATTAGAAGGTGGGGGTGAACATTTGAGTCATTTGACACAGGAAAGAAGTGAAAACATACCCAACATGTCTGACGATTAATTTTTATTTTAACGAACTGATAAGAGGTTTATGGGTCTGCAACTTTGATGAAAACTAACTTAACATATATATATTCTTGGAGAAGAAGATATAGCTGTTCCCATCTTTGTTGACCAAATTTCTCTTGAAATCTAGAGGACATGTAAGTCTTGGCTGGACAAGTTTTGGTTTTCCAATGAAATGTAATCTATGGTGCGTTAAGGTAAGCGATAAACAGACTGACACTGAAGTTAAAATTGGTGTCAAGTGGCAAGTACTTAGGTGCAAACTGTAAATTGCTCATAAATAATTTGTAAAAGCTAATACTTCATGTCAAATGATTAGGTGACATTTAGTGATCCTGAAGCTGCAAAGAGGGCTTGTGTTGATCCAAATCCAGTCATAGATGGTAGGAAGGCAAATTGTAATTTGGCTTCACTTGGACGACCTCAGCCATCGCTGCCTTATGGTATCATTTTCCTTCAAATTATTAGCCATTGTGCATTTGATCATTTTCATTGTTCTTTGTTAGGCATAAACTATATTTACTTACATCTTCAGCATTTATATCCGTTTTTTTGGTTATGGTCATATATAGAAATTTACACACCCCTGCAACCTCTTCTGCTGAGGTTGGACCCGAGGGTTAACCAGTCTAAAATGATAGGGCTAACATGAATATCCTGAGTGGCACATAATCTATTGCTCACTCTATGGTAAGCTAAATTGGTAAGCGCTATGAACAAGTACTTTTATATGTTCTGAAGTTAATCTAAATCAATCCCGAGGTGACACCAGTGCTATAGACTTAACATACTTTAGGTTAGTACCATATCAATCATTATCTTTTGTCATTTATAAGACTATATTGTATTGTAATATAATAATCTGGAGTAGAAGTAGTTGGGATGTGTGCTTTTATATAATAAATCTGAATAGATCTGGCAGAACTTTGATTATAAACTTATTTTGGGTTAGTAGCACTAGCAGATCGATCACTAATATGTCTCATCTACAAGAAAAAATTATGTTATTATTTCAAATCTTGGCTGTCACTAACTAACAATAACTATGAAGCACAATATGACAAAACTTTTGAGCATCTTCTAGATGATGATAGAAGAATGAACACAAATTGTTGTCGAAATATTTGAGTTTCTTTTATTGTTACGAAAACAAGTTGGTAACTGTTGACAGCATACTTGTACTTGTTTGTCTAGTACAATGTAGGTGTGGTTTTTTCTCTTCCAAATTTAGTGCATTTCTATACGATGAAACGGGATTTAATTTGTACTTAGGACCTGAAGGCCCCTTGCGTTTTTTTTTTTATGTTTTTCGCATTTGAGAAATATAGGCTGTATTAGAAAATGAAAATGAATTATGAAACATTTGATTAGTTTTTATTGATTATGCCATCTTTTAGTTTATTATTTTATTTTTTTGGTGATAATAGTGCGTCTGAGACCAGCAATGCCCTATTTTGGGAGTCCTCGGCTTAACGCTGGAAGTCCTAGTTACCAACAACCAGTTCCTTACAGTTACCAGCCTGGATTCCCGTATCCCCCCTTTGGGTAAGTTAGTTACGAGTGCTTTTGAATCACAGGATTTCTCTTCTTAGTTGTGATTTGAACTTCATGACTTGGGTTGAAGGGTTGATATATTTTTTTTTGTATTTGTTCCAATCAAGAGTGAGGGATATTAATATTTCCATTTGGAAGTACCTTGACTTGATATGCGTTAATCTATTTTTTAATAGGTTCATTTCTCTCACATTTAAAGAATATGTGTCTTGCTCCTGTACATGGCAAATGGGGACATTTTGTCCAAGAGTTTTTGCCCACTAGCCACATGCTGCAACTAAACCTTGTTGTATAAGATGTTTAAACAATGAATTTATCACCATGTAAATGCTCTTTTGTTCTTTAAAAAATCTTGAATAAGTTGCTCTGTACTATGATTACTTAAAGTTGACTGTTTTCTTAATAATAATGTATCATCAATCTTTCGTTAGAATTAAATATGATATTGGTGTAGAAGTAAAAACTTGTGATAGCATCGTGACACGGTGTATTGTATTTTCTTTATCATAATATGAGATTTGGTCTTTTTCTCTGTTAACCACTCTGTAGTATGTAAGGTAATCCTCTTAAAGTTATTAGACAACCAATGTCAAGTAAGATGCAACTACCCATGGATGCAAGTGTTTTGTAAGGAAATAGAGCAATAATACCTTTTATGATGTGGTACAAAATGTGATGCCCAGATGAATTATGGGGTCACTGTGAAATGAATTACTTTCTTGATATGTCTATCTGATTGTGCAGTGTAATTGGTTTTTGACTTGATGTATCATTTAAATGTTTGGCAGGTACTCGGCATATGGTCCTGAATACATGTACCCCCAGGTCAATAAGATCAAATTTGAATGTTTTGTTTTAACCGAAATGCATGTTTGCAATTGAAATCTGTGAAGTGGTGTTGATTAGTATGATGTGACTACATTTCTTATGTATTATTGTTCCTTATTTTCAGGGTTTCTATAGCTCTTATATGGGCCATCATCAGCCACATATGTATAATGTACCAGGTGCAGCTGGTACAAATGCCTTCCCATACGGCCAATTGGGTCAGCCCGGATCCCTTGGGTACAGGCCCATACAGGGTTTCGTGATGCCTGGTGGCCCAGGTCCACATCTAATGCAATATGGCAGACCGAATGTCAGTGGTGCAATGTCAGAAACTATTCCCACAGTTCAAGCACCATATTTTACTGGTAATTCTTACTCGCTTTTGAATAATTTTGTTACCTTACTTCTGACTCGAGGTCAAAGAAATAAGTAGCATCTCTGTGCTTTTAACCCTAAGAATCTTGACTGAATGGCTGCCACAATGCCCCATTGATGTGCTGAATTTTCCACCCAACATTAATCTATATTAGTTTTCATAATTTCATTAGAGTTATGAAGTACCTTCTCCTATCAGGCACAAGGAAATTATTACATGAAAAGGTGACATTCCGACAAAGAAACAAAAAGAAATATTATTTGCTAATAAGTACAAACATCTGAATAGAAACTTCTCGAAATTCCGGCAGCAGATGGCCAAAGTGATGGTAGAATTATTGTGACATGAAGATGTCAACTTTTATCAAAAACTTCGCTACAATGATAACATGTATGTACGTGAGTTAAGATAATTAGTTTTGAGGCATTTAACTAGGTGGGATTCGCCTTCAGATGCCTCATTTTGGCACACATCTTTTTTGCTTTTCCGAGAAAAAAGGTACAAAACTCAAATTCATTTAAAATAGTAATAATAGAAGTACAAACTTTTGATGACAATTATTATCTTACATCTCGAAATCATTTTTTTGTGTATGCTTTGTTCTTAGTTGCTTCTTTTTTTTTTACCGGAAGCTTTTATTCCTATCAATTGTTGGACAAACATTAACTTGTTTGGTGGAAACAATGTATTCAGATGTGGACACCCGCTCTCACACACGCACACACGTGCTTGAATTCATACAATTATTGAATGATGGTGTTTGATCCATTAATATATGGGTAAAAAGTTTCTTTGATAAAGAAGGTATTGCAGTCAGTTTTAGGGTTTAGTCCGTATTTATACCGCTAGATCTGGCTTTGGACGGACTTCATTTTTTCGGCTGTTTCATCTTTTTGACGACCCTAACTAAAAATTGAGCACATTTGTATGTTATATCTGTTATATGTAAAATATGCATTATATTGTTTATGAGATGTTGCTACCCCCCCCCCCCCCCCCTCCCCAAAAAAATAAATAAATTAAATTATGTGATATATGTGATGAATTATGATATAATTATGTTTTTTCAACCTTCATGTAACTATGTGCTATTATGATGAATTGGGATTTAAATATGTTTCAAGTGATTTATTAATTTTTATACTTCATATTGATCTTGATTCCCCCAGGTATGTCCCCGTCTTTGGGACAGGCACGGAGCATAAATACTGTTAATCTTCCTCAAGTCCCTCGAAATAGTGGTTCTGACTAAATGGTAGGCCAATTGCAATGGAACAACTTACTTCGGGAGGTACAGTTTGTAATATTGACCCACATGCATTGGTTTAGTTGTTCTTGTCTTTCCCCACAAGAGGTTTTCGAGTAAAAAAACATTCCTTAGCGTGTGCAGGATTAAGAGCACCTGCTGCTTGAGTGACAGACTGAATCTGACCTTGAGAGTCACTACTGTAGCAATTATGAGGTAATTGGGTCCTCTCATATACTCCCAAGTAGTCAGGTTTATCCATACATGAACTCATGGAATGCACATAATGTTGTCTTTACTTGTATAAGAATATGGATTTGCCACAAAAATTACTCTCTGTTGATGAAGTCTACTAAGACCTTAGTATCGCTTCCGTTGAGGTATCACTGGAGTGTACAGTGGATTAGTGGAATATTGGATATAATAGGGATAGAGATAGAGAGAGGTAGGGGGAGAGAGAGAGGAGAGTACCAACACAACAGTAAAGATTTGGAGAAAGAGAGGATGAAGGAGAATTAAATGAAAAAGACGATGAAATGAATGGATCCCAGCCACAACCATATTGTAAGATAGGAGTGAAAGGGTGACGTTTCTTTGGCTCTAAAAATCGTTAGCTCCGTTGAGGAAGATTCAGGGACTCCATCCCTGGGAGAGAGAAAGAGATAGAGAGATAGATAGATAGATAGATAGAGAGAGAGAGAGAGAGAGAGAGAGAGAGAGAGGGAGGGAGAGAGAGAGAGAGAGAGGAGAGAGAGAGAGAGGAGAGAGAGAGTGTGTGTGTGTTTATCGGAGGTATTAATTAAGTAATTCTTCCGGCCAAGCAGTGGGGGAAGTAGGATGCCGGATATGAGGAAAAATGACAGGTGAGGCGATGACAGGATCCAATTCTAGCTGATTGTCATTTCCCTATTTCATATACTAAATGGTAGGCCGATTGCAATGGAACTAAATCAGGAGATAATATACTAAAACAGGAGATAATAATTAGAGGGGTAGTGTGTGCGCGCCCATGATTTAATTATGTTCGTATACTAAAACAGGATATAATATATACCTAAACTGTCTTTATAGTTAAATTTAGCTTACCTTGTATTTAAAGCTTGACAGTCATGTCAAACCCCAGGGGTGCAGTGGTCTTATTTTCTCCAGATAAGCAAGTTGATTGTCTAAGAAGATAATTTACCTATACTGATTCTCATCTATATATATTTCAGTTCCGATTTGATATGTGAACTAGGTCACTAACATAAGTTTACCATTTTTGTCTTTGCAGGTCATCTGTGGTCTTGGTCACCTAGGAAACCATGGAAATGCTCTTCTAAACCCCCTCCCCCTGAGTACAGAACATGGAAGGGCATGGCCTGCTCTTTAACCAGTTTGTATAACAATAGTGTCCCCTGAAGTCTGCGTAAAACTGGTGTTGTATGTATCTAATTGATTGCTGGAATCTGGTTTCCTGCAATCTCTTGTCACAAGGAATCAACATATGATTACCTTATGGTCTAAACCCTGGGTCTGGCACATTGATAATATAGAGTTTTCGTACCATCTTTTATCTTTATACCAATATCTTACATTCTGCGACTCCATGTCATAGTTGATGAATCCATTATTCTTCATTTAGTGCTCCATTTGTCTGAATTCACTTCTAACACAAGGCTAGGTTGACTCTGAAAAGTTGTCAAATCTGCCTGTACCTTTTCTGTTCTACTGTTGGCTAAACTATCCAAGGAGATGGATATAGTGAAGGGGAGGAAATCTATCTCTTCGCTACTGTGTGCATGAACTCTACATTTGTAAGCTAGTTGTAAATTGTAATAATTATTTTGCGTGAATGTTTAAAGTTCAGATATGGTACCACCAGGAATTGTCTTGATTTTTTTTATTAAAGCTGCTGTGTCGTCATTTCATTTTAGCTGTGGAATATAATTGTTAGATTTAAATAGAGATCTTGGTGGTTGTAATTGTAGTGAATTATTTACTTGAAGGAAGATGGCACATAAAATAACAAAAATTAATCAAATCTGATGTACTTGTGTCAATTTACACGGATATTAGCAATAAAAATATGACAAAATTGCACTTTGGGTACCCGAAGATTAATATTTTTGCACGGTGGTGGCTAAATTATAATTCTAGCCAGATGCATGTCTAAATTTTTTTTTTTTATATCGTGGGTGGTTCTGGGCCACCTCTGTTAGTCTGTGATTAACGGCGTTACGAATCGAGGGACAATAAAGTAAATTCGCCTGGACAGATATATGTGTACATAGCATGCTCGGTTTCCCTCCAATTCCACATTATTGTTGCTGTTTGTATTTCTCCCTATCTCCTTTGGCGATAAAAACCCTAGTAAGAACACTGAAAAAGTATTGGACTAAAAATCGATTGAAGATGACTTGGTTTAAGAGGCTAAAGGAAGATTTCGACATATACAAATCACGACAGTGCCCTGATTATAAAGGTACTGTTCAATACTATATTCATATGTATATATGATCATGTATGAAGATTTAGGGTTTACAGTGTTTGTGTGTGTATAGTATGACTTCATATGTATTGTATAGTGTTGAATCGTTTTTTTGTGTGGATTATTATGTGTATTTCAGTTTCAAAAATTAGGGTTTTGCTAGGATCATAAAAATTAGGGTTTTTGAGACCATTGTAGTGGATTTTTGAGAACTTGCTTTGATTTTGCATTTTTTTGTAAATGTGTCAATATTTGTTAAAAAATTGAGATGCCCTGTATTTTTTATTGCAGAAATTGAACATTTTTCCATTAAATTTCATTATGATGGAGAAATGAAAGAAAATCCGAAGTCTTGGTGGTTATGTAGATTTCTTTGACTTTTTTGTAATGTGATGAAATGAGTTTAACAGAGATTTATAGTATGTTGAAAGAAGTTGATCAGTTTGATGGTTGTCCTAAATTATGGTATAGATTTCCTGGTACTGATATGGAAATAGGTTGTTTTGATTTAGATAGTGATGATGAACTGATGTTAATGTGCACTCTTATGCCTAAAGACGGATTTGTTGACATATTTGTGTCATTAATCACCCCTTTTAAGTGTGTCCCAACCTAGTCCTAGGAATGTGCCACCAACACAAGCTGAAATCAATACACAAGAAGTTAAGGTTGAGTATGCATATGAGAACATTAGGCAACCTAGTCCTAGGAATGAAAATTTTAGTCAAGGGTATCCTAGTCAAGAAGAGCACTAGTCCAACTTTGACTTTTATGAGAGCACACAAGCTGAAATTGACCTAGAAGAAGAAATGAGAGAATGTGAAGGATTGGATAAAGATTTCTCTGATCCTTTAGACACAGATGATGAAACTGAGTGGTGTGAAGATGGTAGTGATGTTGAAAGCTTTTATTTTGACAATAGCAATAAGGATGACAGTGATGATGATTTAATCTTTGAGAACAATGTGGATGAGTTAGATGACATGACTTTTAAGGACAAAGGTAAGGGAATGGAGGAAGGTGAGGTTGAGGGTTATGAATCAAGTGTCTATGCAGAATCAGATGAAGAGAGAATGGTTGCGAATCCGACTAATGAGGATGAGGGTTCACTGATGAATTATCCAGTATTCAATGAAGCTGTGGACATGGCAAGACCTATTTTTCAAGTTGGGTTGTGTTGCAAGGATTCCAAGACTTTTAGGCAAGCTGTAAAGAAACATGCTATACTAGAAAGAAGGCCAATTAAGAACTGCAGAAATATGGGTAGAAAGGTTCAGTATGTGTGTGAGAAACCCTGTGAATGGAGGGTATATGCATCTCCAATAACAAAAGGAAGCACCACATATCAGATTAAGACATTTAAAAACATACACACCTGCATGCCAACCTTTCATCAGAAACAAATTAATTCCAAGTGGATAGCTGACTATTATGAGCAAGAGATCAGAATGAATCCTACATGGCCCATAAATGCATTTCACAAAAAAATAGTGAATGAGCTGAAGTGTCATGTCAGTAAACATGCAGTGTATAGGGCAAAGGTAAGAGCTCTTGTGAAGATTAATGGCACCCATGCAGATCAGTACAAACTTTTATGGAAATATGCTTATGCAATTAAGAAGGTGCTACATGAAAGTATTGTGAAGTTGTTGATTCAAGATCCAGAACCTGGGGAAAAAAGGGGTAGGTTTATGAGATTTTATGTGTGTCTTGCACCATTGAAGAAGGCATTTACTGAGAATTGTATAAGGATTGTGGGGCTGGATGGGTGCCACCTCAAAGGACCCTATGGTGGATAGCTTTTGGCAGCAGTTGGGGTAGATGCCAATGATGGCATGTACCCCATTGCTTGGGCGGTTGTTGAGTCCGAAACAACAGATTCTTGGACTCGGTTTTTACAGTTTTTATGTCAAGATATAAAGGTGTTTGTTAACAGAGAATGGACAGGTTTTGTGTGATGCATTTATTACAGAACATGCACAAGGATCATAAAGGAATTGCTTTGAGGACATTGCTATGGAAAGCTGCCAGAGCAACAACTATTTGGGAATTTAATTTACACATGGATCAGATGAAGCAGGTAAATGCTTCCATAATTTATCAATAAATGGTTGACCAAATAATTAGGGTTTAATAATTGCATTCTTAAACAGGTGTCCTCTAAATGCTATGATTGGCTTATGCTAAAACCAAGGGAGCAGTGGTCTTGGTATGCTTTTAGGACTACCTCATCCAGTGATATGTTTGTTAACAATCACTGTGAGGTATTTAATGAAGTACAAAGATCTCCCAGTTCTTACCATGCTGAGAGAAATTCATAAAGCAGTAATGAGAAGAATTCAAGTTAGAAGAGATAAGATGAGTGCAAGAGATGTCATTATTTTTCCTAGTGCACAGAAAAATCTCACCAAGTAAGCTAAGTGTTCACAGTATGTGTTTTTGTCCTTTCTTTGTTTATGATACTAACTTGCAGGTCTATGCACTATGCAGGGCACACTATGCAGGATCATGTTTGGTTACATGGTCTGGGGGTAGCTCTTACAGTGTTACTACTAGTGAGGGTGGTCATGAGTTAGTTGTGGACTTGGTGAGAAGGACATGCACATGCAAAAAATGGGACCTCACTGGGCTCCCTTGTTATCATGCATGTGCATGTATAGCCCTAAGGAATGACCCTTGGCACATGCACATTAAAGATTGCTACAAGAAGGACAACTACATGAAGGTATTGTTTTTACAATATTGTGTCATATATAGTCATACATGTATAGTAAAGGCATTCCCCAATGTGCAGCTATATAGTTATACATTAGAACCTATAGTTGGTCCTGAGTATTGGGAAGATGTTGCTGAACCTTAGCCTTTGCCACCGAATGTGAAGATCCCAACTGGTAGGCCAAAGAAGAAGAGGAACACTCATAATGACATACCTAAAGATCCCACAAAGCTTAGAAGGTCAAACACTAAGGTTCAGTGTACTTATTGCAAAACAACTGGACATAATTGGAGAAGTTGTGCAGCAAGGATAAGATATTATTGGTTTCTAAGGTTGAAAATTTCAAGTTTATCAGCTACATAATTGTAACTACATGATTGTGTAGAAATCTGATGAGGTGAAGAATGCACAAGCTGAAGGTAGGAAGGTGGTCATAGGGAAAACTAAGGTTAAGTATGGAACTTGTGGAAAAGAAGGTCATAATGCAAGGACTTGTGGGAAAGAGGTAATCGTATGTTTTTTGTAAGTATAAATGGTATTGTACTTATGTTGACATTTTTTCCTGTGTATTATGTTTAGAAGGGAAGCACCACTGCTACTCCATCGGAAGGAGGTGATGCAATTCCAACAGGCCAGGCTACATCAAATGAAAGGGTAGTGCAGCAAAGTGATGATGATTTCCAGGAATCACGACCAAAAAGGGCAAAGGCACAAGAAAAACAAGCTTCATCATCCAAAGGAAAAGGCAAACAAACTTCCAGCTCTACAGCTCAATCAGAATTTGAACCAAGTATGGCCACTTCTCTCAGAAAGTTGAATGCTGCAGCAAAAAGGGCCAGAAATGTTGTAACAAAGAAAGGCAAAAGTGCACAAAAAATGGCTTCTAGTGCTAAGAAAGCACCTTGAAACATCTAGATAGTTTCAGAACTTCTAATGTCTTTATTTTGTGAACTTAATGTTAAAGCTTGCAATCTAGCTTTACATGTAATATGGCTAAATGTTAAACTTAATGTTTTGGTCACTTTATTCTTGGTTAACATGTAATCTAGCTTTTGGTTGAACTATTGGTACTTGTTATTGTACCTTTTTGGGGGAACAATTTCAGATCAGAACATGTTTAGCTTTTGTCAAACTTGAACAATTTCTTAATGCAAATATTTGTTACTTCTACATCAATTTCGATTACAAATTTTATTACATAGTATATATAATCAGCAACTTCTTAGTATCATTCAACATAGACAAACACCAATACTTCCTAATAAAGGCATAAACAAACACCAAAGCTAGATCAATGAACAGATACTTCCACTTCCGTGCCTCTTTCTTCCAAAACTTCATTTCTTTTTTAAGATTTTCAGATGCTTTCTTCTCCGCATCGAGACTTCGAAGCCTTCTTAACAAACCTATAATGACGCCATTACTTCGACTGCAAAATTGAGCATCAACCCACCTAAAATAGCTACAACCATTTGCACCTTCAAAACAACCTAAAAACCTCCTCCCGGCGTTGGCATCCGTCCACGCTGTCCTTTCCACCGCCCATCTTCCACATAGACACATATTAGCCATCTAGGAATCTTTTTTTTTTTTTAAGCTTTTCTGCTCCAAAATAGGTCTGATGTGTTCTACTGATTATATATACATATATATACAGGTTATAGCCGTTCAGATTTGTCTGGACAACAATACCCCTACTTCTGTTAGCATCTAACGTTCACATTAGCGGAGGTGGCCCGGAGCCACCCACGATATAAAAATAAATAAATTTAGACATGCATCTGGCTAGAATTATAATTTAGCCATCATCATGCAAAAATATTAATCTTCGGATATCCAAAGTGCAATTTTGTCTAAAATTATTTTGTATTGTCTCAATCATCAATCAGTGTCACATTATTTTGCAACAAGTTCCGGTACTTAATTTGATACATCTAATTATTTTTAGTAAAAATTGGCAATAAATTAAATTATAGTATTAAGTTGAAATAGTGTGGTTGCGGTGTGTCAAGTATGGCAACATGTGTATAAAAAATATATTCATGTACGTGTGTCTTGAAATTCTCATAATTTTGATAATTGCAAGGTGGATAAGTGTGTTGGACTAATTTTGTTTTGCAGGTGTTAAGTAAATTTCATGATTTATAGCAAAATAAAAGCAAAACAGGTTTAACAGTAAGTTGGCAGGATATATCATTTATATAGATAGCAAGTTGGCAAGACTTTTCCAGCACAGAGTCCAGAAATAACAAAAATTCTACTTTCAAGGAGATTTATTAGGATTTAATATTTGTGAGAATTTTATCAGACACACAGATCGTATAATATAATAGTTTATAGTTCGTTAGTTCGTGCAAATCATGTGTTATTTTTAATTTTTATAATTTATTTATAGTGTAGTATAATATTATAAATATTAAAATTTTAATATGTTATTAGAAGAATTCGAACATTGCATTTTTTTATATAATAATTTTTAATATTAAATATAAATTAATATGTTGTTAGCGGGAATCGAACCTTAGACCTTTATATATAACAACTTTTAGTGTTGTTGTATCGAACAGTCATGATTTACTTGAGTTAAAGATCTAACGGTTGTGAATGAGAGATAACCAAAACTAAAGGGATAACCAAAAATAGGGGTTAACCAAACTACAAATTATAATCCTTTTTGCTTATTATAATATATACTAGCCTATAACCCGTGCGATGCACGGTTGCTTGTAAACTAACCAATTATGTATAAATCTCATGAATATAAATATTATTTTAATTATGTATTTTAATTATTATTTTAAAATACTTATGTGTATATAAAAATATTACATAAAAGTATTTTTTTAAACTTTTATTTAGGAGAAAGAGTGAAATTTATCTAATCATGTAGATATTTTTTCGATTTTTATACAAAATTTTCTATATTGTAAGTGTTTTCCTGATTTATGTAATTTTTAACTATATAACTTATAACTCGTGTGATGCACGGATGATTTTTTGAATATTTTTTTTTCTTATTACCCATATTTTCATATATATATATATATATATATATATATATTAATTAGTAGGAAAAAAATTATTTATGATAATAAAATATCATAACACATTTTTGATAGTATTTTAAATGATAGTGTTTTAATTTTTAACTACAATATGTTATTGACGAAAATTTTTGGGAGTAATTTATAAGATAATATAAATGTATAATAATATTTTATTAAAAAAGTTAAAAAATTTTTTTGATTATAATATGATATTGACGGGAATATAAACTTAAACTCTTAAGAATAGTTTATAAAAATATATATATGTTTAATGAAAATATGTTATTGGTGGGATTTGAACTTAACCAATGAGAATATTATAAATATTAAAAAAAGAATATTATTTTAGTATTAGATCAAACGATTCTCACTAATCTGTCTCAAAATCCAACGTTGCTATTGAGTGTACCAAAAAAATATTAATAGTATTTAAAAATTAATAAATTTATAAATATTAAGAAAAAATTGGCGAATTAATTACTAAAGAGCATGATAATAGATCACAGAAAAATAAATATTTTGAATGAGTATATAGAGAGAAGATAACATTCGACAAAACTTGATGCTAGTTGCTGAGCTCGTGTCAGTGATGAGTGATGGTGTTTTGTTTGAGACCATAAGTTGCTCAAGGGTTTCGTGTTTTGTTGAAGTGGTGGCATGAGCTGTGTGAGTATCTTTGTAGTTGTGTTTAATTCTGTCTGATACGTTTTTTGTTTTTATTTTTTTTACGGACGTTTTTTGTTTTTATTTTTTTTACGGTCATGATCTATTTGAGTTGCTGATCTAACAATGATAAATGAGGGATAACCAAAAATGTGGATAACCAAAAAAGGGATAACCAACTACAAATTATACCCCTTTTGCTTATTATAATATAGTATAGATATACTAGTTTATAACCCGTGCGAAACACAGGTTTATTTTGATATGTTATTAATTTTATTTAATATTATAATTATGTTTTTATATAATCTTTATTTTCAATAAATTTTTTAATTTTAATTTATTATAAATTTAAATAATGATATACATGGTTTAAAATTTATATTGGCAAATTCTAAATTATTTTAAATAGAAGTGAAATCTTTGGAGAAGTTGTGTAATTGAGTTGTTACAGTAGAGCAAAAGAAAGAGTTCAAGAAGAAGTTCAATGCGGGTGGAGGAATTTTAGTCGGAATATAATTACGTTAACATTAGTAATTAGTTTTTTAAGTTCTTATTTTTCTAATATAATAATATTATTATTTATTTTAATAATTAGAAGATGAGAGATTGATTGAGTTGAGATTTTATGAAACTGGAAGAATCAATTAGAGCACGGCATGATTTCGAAACGCACTGCATGATTTCGAAACACTCCTAAATCAAGGGAGTGATTTTTTTTTTTTGTATGATCTGTTGTTTTTATAACATATTAATATTATTATTTATTTTAATAAATAAGATAACCAAACGAAAACCAAGGATAACCAAACCGAAAACCAAAATTTTCAATGTTTCAGCTTTAATATAATAGTATAGATATATACTAGCTTATAGCCCGTGCAAAGCAAGAATTACTTTTAATGTTTTATAATTTATTTTATAGTGTAATATGATATTATAAATATTAATTTTAATATGTTATTGGAAGAATTCGAATATTAAATCTTTGTATATAATAATTTTTAGTATTAAATATAAGTTAATATGTTATTGGTGGAAATCGAACCTTTAGTTTTTTATAATTTATTTATAATGTAATATGATATTTTAAATATTAATTTTAATATATTATTGGAAGAATTCAAACCTTAAATCTTTGTATATAATAATTTTTAGTATTAAATGTAAATTAATATGTTGTTGGCGAGAATCGAACTTTAGACCTCTGTATATAACAACTTTTAGTATTTTGTATCTAACGATCTTGATCTATTTGAATTGGAAATCTAACGGTTGTGAATAGTTTGGTTAACCAAACTATAAACTACAAAAGATCTCTAGTTTGCTTATAATAATATAGTATAGATATACTAGCTTAAAGCCCGTGCAAAGCATGGGTTACTTTTAAATATTTTTAAAATTATATGATTAAACAAAATAGAGTATAATAATTTGCTATGGATATAATTTAACTTTATAATATTAATTAATTAAATTATTAGTAATAATAATAGTTATTTAGTAAATGACATGTATTGTTTAAAACTAATAATATAAAATGTTAATGTAAATTTGTTGTCGACGGGATTCGAACCTTGGATCTGTAGAAGAAGGATTTAAATGTAGAATATTTTTTATTATTAGATCTAACGGTTATCATCTATTTACTAAATATCTAACGGTCATTATTTTTTTAAAGGTTGGTTGAACCAAACAACCAAACTACCAATTATCCCCTAGTTTGCTTATTATAGAATAGTATAGATGGGTTTGGATGTTTTAAAAATGTATATATATATATATATATATATATATATATAACTATCTTTTAAACCCCATTTTATAGGAAGTTGGTTTCTAAATGATTTATCTTTTAACCACTTCTATTATTTTTCTGGGATTTTCTACTCAGTTGAACGTTGTTTTCTTAAACGTTCTTATTCACCAAAGTTCTTCTGATTTCTAAATGTTATTTGGTGAATGTTGCTGTTGAATTAATCAAACAAATTTAATGTGAGATTTTCATGGTCAAGAACGTTGGTGTTTGTTGAAATAATTCGAACATCACATGTTCATTATAAATATAGACTTGTGTGTTTTCTTTGAAGGTTGTTTGGGAAACGTAGCTTCAGGGAACTAGATAGCTGGAGGAGTTTATACTTGGAGTAGTATAGAACTTAGAGAGCTCTGTTCGAGGAACAACAGGTTTCAACAAGCTGCAATCAGTAACTAAGAGGATCAAAGAGATATATTATTGTATCTTGTAATCGTGGTTTATAGTGATCAATAATATATTCTTTTACAGGGTTGGTAGAGGACCAGGACGTAGATCATTAGGTGATAGGGGTCGAACCTGGCTAAAATTGTTGTGCGTTCTTTACGTTACTGCACTTTATCTTTACTGCATTGCGTAATGTAGCTAGCTGCCAGACAATATTCATTGTTAATCAAGTAAGCTTCAAGTGTGCAGATTAGACTATTTTGTATTCATTCAGTCGAGTATACTCGATTATTATTAAAATTGGTCATTGTTAGTCAAAACACCTATTCACCCCTTCACTCTAGGTGTGCATTTTCATTTGGTATCAGAACTTGGTGTACTAATATTTCTGTAACAGGAAGGTATAGATCCGATTACACACCATTTTATAGAAGGAGAATCATTAAACAAGCCACCATTTCTCTTTGGGACAGAAAATTATGAATTTTAGAGATAGAGGATGAATGTGTTTCTTAGTAGAAATGCATTTGAATGGTTCGTTGTTAGAGACGGTCCATTTACTTTTTTGGACAAAGACGGCAAGCCAAAAGACGTTGATGATCTTATCGAGGCAGAACTGATCAAAGCAAGCTATGATGGAGAAACAAAGTATAAACTGATATGTGGTCTATCAAATTCAGATTTGGACAAAATATCTTCATGTAACACTGCAAAGGATATATGAATAACTTAGAGATGCATTATAAAGCTACAACTAAATTAGAGGAAGTATGTTCCCGCGAAAACAGCAAGCTGCCTCAAGGGATAAAAATAAATGTAAGGCTCAAATGGCATGGAATGATGAAGAATCTAATTCCAGTGAAGACTCAAGTGAAAAGGTGATCAATTTTGCATTGGTTGGCATCGACAATGATATGGTTCGAGGAAATACAGAAGACGTTCTTGTAGAAAGCGAAGATTCAGACTTAGAGGCTGAATCTTGTGTGGTAAACTCGTTTCAGTTTACTACATCTTCTGAAAATAATATTTTGGAATCACTAACCATGCAGGAATATAGCAATATATCTATTGTGGAGTTCATGGAATTGAAGAATGAGAATAATGAACTTGAAAAGAAAAACACTCAACTTAGAAAGATTATTTATGATCTTATGGCTGAGAAGACTCCAGCTAATAATCATGCTCAAATCATTGTTGATCTTAAAGCAAAGGTATCTCAGTTTGAAGGGGTCAACAAAGTAATTTTCAAGAGGAATGATGTTCTAATGAAGGAACTCAGCCAGCTGAAAACAAAAATTGATGCCCGAGAGGCATGGTTAGAGGCTTTCAACTCAAAGGAATCATGTTTATTGATAATATCTCAACAAGCTGAAAGGATGAAAGAGTTAGAAGCTGAGATCAAGAACCTTCAAAGAGGAACAGGAAATTTTGTTCATAGTGAGGAAACACTCAAAGGCATGATGAAGCAAACAAAGGTTCCACTAGACAAAGAAGGACTTGGAATGGCTTCAACATCAATGGACCGTGGTCTTAAATATGAAGGCAAACATGGTATTCCTTATGATTATTCCATGCCTTAGAGAATCTGCTACAAATGTCGAAAGAAAGGTCACTTGGAAAATAATTACAAAGTTCAGAATGCTAAGCCAGCAAGCTAGAATAGACAGAGAACTCACAGGAAATAAGCTGATAGAACGACAAGATCTAAAAATCAAGTGATAAGTGGATTTTATATCCACTAAATTACCTTCCGTTTGGACTTTAATCGTTTGCATGTTCTCAAGTTTCGTTGTCATTTGATACGTTTTTATGTAAATTGTGTAGGTTTTATCATGGAAGGCATTTGGTGCTAAAAGGGTGATTTTGGTGGTGTGAATTTAATCTGGAGCTTGCACAAGAAAATAAGAGCATGGCAACAAGTCAAGTGGTAGAAGTGTAAGTTGTAGAATTTTTGAAGCAATTCCAGGGCCAAGGAGGCGCCCTGGCACTTGGTTAGGCGCTATAGCGCGCAAGGCATCAACAGTTGGGCATTCCAGGAGTTTCAAGGCGCTGTTGCGCTTGAAATGGGCGCAGTTGCGCGAGTGTGTGCAGGAGGAAGGCGCCGCGGCGCGATGGAGGGCGCAATAGCGCGCGCGCGGGGTGAAATCCAGGGATGTTGGAGCGCCATTGCGCGGTTATGAGGCGCAGCTGCGCGTGTTTGGGCCTTGTGTGAGGCGCTGTGGCGCAGTTTTGAGCGCCCTTGCGCGTGGTTCATGCGCTATGGCGCCTGTTGGGTCGTTTGTTGGCAATTTTTGTGTATTGTTCCGGGTCAAAACATTTTGGGCCTATTTTAGGGCATCTATTTATGTAATATCTAGACCTAAAAAAACATAGCTATCGTTGTTCTTAGTTTTCTTAGCATCTATCAACACTTTTCATCTAGATTTCAAGAACAATTTCAAGGAATTTCTCCACGCTAGTGACAAGCGAGGATTATTCTTGGAACATTTGTACTCTTCTATTTTGGGGATTTAATTCTAACCCTTATTTCTTTCTTCTATATTTACTTGTTTATTTTAGAATCATGTTTTCATTGGAACCCATGATGATGATTAGTTCGATCATGAACTAAATCGTTGTCATGGGGGTTTAGTGGACTTATTCATGAATTCTATGTGTTGAATCTTCTCGATGCCTTTAGTGTGATTGATGTGATATCCTATCATGGTTGATTTAATTCGTTATAGGAGAGTAGCTAACTCCTGTAATTGTGTGTTAATTCTTGTTGAAGCGAAAGTGGAAATAAGAGTTTAGAACTTGCCATGTTAGCGTAGGTTTATGCGTGATAAGATCATTCGTAATTAGTGTCGTAACTCTAATTGTTTTATGACGACTATGTGATCAATTGAATGCTTGCACCTCAACCATTATGTTTTATTCTTTATAGACATATGAAGACTTGGCATAATCGGGAGACTAAATGATTTCTATCTTTATTGTGGATATTGTTTAGGATGGTATTTGTGTAACGGAAGTTGGCTTATATCAGTTTCGTGTGTTCGATCAGGTGTTACTAAATCACATGAACAAGGCTAGGGATTTGGAGACTATAGATGGATTGTTTAAAGAAACTAAACTCCCATGTTTTATTTGCATAAGTAATTCGACATAAATCTCAGTTCAAGCAGTTGATAATTAGTTATAATTCTTAGATAAATTTTAGTGATAACAACAATCCACTTTATTATTTGTTTTAGCATCGGATGATAATCATACATTGGTGAGTGAATTAGCTAGACAATACAACGAGTCCCTGTAGGAACGAACCTTATTTGCTATCTGTATTACTTGAGATCACGTGCACTTGCGTGTTGAGTTGGTCGTAACAAGTTTTTGGCGCCGCTGCCGGGGACGCGGTTTTATTTTGTTTAGTTTCAATATTTGCCATCAGTGGTCATTTAATTTCGGTGACTAGGACGTTTTCATAAAATTTCTTGTTGGTGAATTTCAGGTACGTGTTGAGAGTTTATGCGTACACGAGCTCGTGCACGTAGAGACGAACTAGCACGTAGAGACGAACTAGCTAGGAGAAGACTTGATTTCGGGTTAGAAGACAATCTTGAAGCAAAGGAAGTTATGGCAAATCAAGAACAAGCAGCGAAGGCTTTGAGTGAATTCTCTCAGCCGAAAGTGGAGGACATTCATACTAGTATTGTTCGCCCAGCTATAGGGTCTAACAATTTCGAGCTAAGGCCAAACATCATTCAGATGATTCAGAACACAGTCCAGTTTGGGGGTAGTCCTGCTGAAGATCCCAATGCTCATATTAGGGACTTCCTTGAGATCTGTGACACCTTCAAATTCAACGGAGTTACAGATGACGCAATCAGATTGAGGCTATTTCCCTTCTCTCTTAAGGATAAAGCCAAGAGTTGGTTACATTCTATGCCATCAGGCTCTATTACAACATGGGCAGACTGTGCTCAAAAGTTCTTGACCAAGTATTTCTCCATGGCGAAGACAGCAGCTTACAGGAATGCCATTTCTCAGTTTGCTCAGCATTCCCAGGAATCTTTGGGAGAAGCTTGGGAGAGGTACAAGGAGATATTGGCACGTTGTCCTCATCATGGAATGCCGGATTGGATGATAATCAGCAATTTCTATAACGGGTTGGGAGCTCAGTCCCGGCCTATGTTAGATGCAGCTTCTGGAGGAGCGCTATGGGCAAAAAGCTATGAGGATGCCTATAATCTGATTGAAATGATGTCGGCCAATGAGTTTCAGAATCCTACTCAACGCTTGCCACCTGCTAAAGTGGCTGGAGTTCTTGACTTGGATGCAGCTACTGCTATTGCTGCCCAACTCAAAGCGTTGACAATGAAGGTAGACTCTCTTTCTAATCTTGGTACTAACCAGGTTGCTATGGTGTGTGAATTGTGTGCAGGGGCACATGACACAAATATGTGTGCTATCTCAGCTGAATCCGCACAATTTGTTGGTAATTTTCAAAGATCTCAGCAACCAGTGCCACATTTTTATCATCCCAACAATCGGAATCATCCCAACTTCAGTTGGAGCAACAATCAGGGAGGTGCTCAGCAACCACAAAATCAGCAGTTCAATGCAAGGCCAAGTAATCAGAACTATCAACCACCACCTTATGCTCCAAGGCAACCATTCAATCCACCGGGGTTTCAACCATCTCAAGGAACTTCATTGAATCAGTCTGAGAAGTCGGAATTGGAAGAGCTTCGAATGATGTATAAGAGTCAGGCAGTGTCATTGAAAACTTTAGAGAATCAAATTGGCCAGCTAGCCAATGCTTTGTTGAACCGTCAACCAGGAACGCTTCCGAGTGACACAGAGGTGAATCCAGGCAAGAAAGATCAAAAGGAACAGGTTCAGGCAATAACATTACGATCAGGAAGAAGTCTACAAGGTCAGAACGTAGAAAAAGCAACCGAGGAAAAACTTGAATCTTCAGTCGAGGTCGAATCTGGTTCTGATTTGCTTCCTAATGCTACTCCTTCAACTCCTATCATTCACAAGAGTGTTAATTCTCAAAAAGATGTAGAAGATAAGGTGTTTCCACCTCCTCCATTCCCAAAACGAATTCAAAGGCAAAAGTTAGACAAGCAATTCGCTAAGTTCTTGGATGTATTCAAGAAGCTGCAGATTAACATACCATTTGCGGAGGCTCTTGAGCAAATGCCGAGCTATGCGAAGTTCATGAAGGGTATTCTCTCGAAGAAATTGAAACTTGAGGAGTTAGAGACCGTTGCCTTGACGGAGGAATGTAGTGCCATCTTGCAACAAAAGTTGCCTCCTAAGTTGAAGGATCCGGGAAGCTTCACCATTCCATGCACTATTGGAGACCTCTCATTCAGCAAATGTTTGTGTGATTTGGGTGCAAGTATTAATCTCATGCCCTTATCAGTTTTCATGCAACTTGGTCTTCCAGAGCCAAAGCCCACTACCATGACTCTACAACTTGCTGACCGTTCTGTTACTTATCCGCGAGGGATAGTTGAGGATGTTTTGGTGAAGGTCGACAAACTTATCTTTCCAGCAGACTTTGTTATTCTTGACTTCGAGGAAGACAAGAAGATCCCTATCATCTTGGGACGACCATTCTTGGCGACGGGCCGAACTCTTATCGATGTCCAAAAGGGGGAACTCACTATGAGGGTGCACGATCAAGATGTCACTTTTAATGTTTTCAATGCAATGAAGCTTCCAACTGACGATGAAGAGTGTTTCAAAATTGATATGGTCGACAAGGTGGTTAACCCCGCAACTCAACACTTGATAAAAGCTGATGTGTTGGAAAGAGTTCTTGCTAATGACTTGGAGGTTGAGACCGAAGAGGATGAAGAACAATTGCAATATCTTAATGCATCACCATGGAAGAAGTTTCAAAGCTCTTTTGAATCATTGGGGTTGTCAGAATTGAAAAAGTCTCATGTTAGACTTAAGCCATCCATCGAGGAAGCACCTACATTGGAACTTAAGCCATTGCCTGAACATTTAAGGTATGCCTATCTTGGTGATTCTTCTACCTTACCTGTTATTATATCTTCTCAGCTTTCAGGAATAGAAGAGGAAAAACTATTGCGAATCTTAAGGGATTCCAAATCAGCCATTGGGTGGACTATAGCAGATATCAAGGGTATCAGTCCGTCGTACTGCATGCACAAAATTCCTTTGGTAGAGGGAGCTAACCCTACAGTTGATAATCAAAGGAGACTGAATCCTGTCATGAAAGAAGTTGTGAAAAAGGAAATTCTTAAATGGCTTGACGCGGGCATTATCTACCCGATTTCTGATAGCTCTTGGGTGAGTCCGGTACAGTGTGTGCCTAAGAAGGGGGGCATGACAGTGGTGACTAATGAGAAGAACGAGCTCATTCCTACGCGAACAGTTACGGGTTGGAGGATTTGCATGGATTATCGGAAATTGAACAAGGCCACTCGGAAAGATCATTTCCCACTTCCATTCATTGATCAGATGCTCGACAGATTGGCTGGACATCAGTACTATTGCTTGCTTGATGGGTATTCTGGGTACAATCAGATTTGTATAGCACCCGAGGATCAGGAGAAGACTACATTCACTTGTCCATTTGGCACATTCGCATTCAGACGTGTTTCTTTCGGGTTGTGTGGTGCACCAGCTACGTTTCAAAGGTGCATGATGGCCATCTTCTCTGACATGATTGGAATTAATGTGGAAGTATTCATGGAAGACTTCTCAGTCTTTGGGGATTCTTTTGATGAGTGCTTGGAAAACTTGAGTTTGGTTCTAAAACGTTGTGTGGAGACGAATCTTGTTCTAAATTGGGAAAAGTGCCATTTCATGGTACAAGAAGGTGTCATTCTGGGACACAAGGTGTCGTGTAAAGGTTTGGAAGTTGACAAAGCAAAGGTGGAGACTATTGAGAACCTTCCTGCCCCTGTCTCAGTCAAGGGTATTCGCAGCTTTCTTGGTCATGCGGGGTTCTATAGGCGCTTCATAAAGGATTTCTCAAAAATTTCTAAGCCGTTATGCAATCTTTTGGAAAAAGATGTGCCATTCAAGTTTGATGAGGCTTGTTCACATGCGTTCGAGATCTTGAAGAAGAAACTAATTTCTGCTCCAGTTATTACAGCTCCTGATTGGAGTCAACCATTTGCTTTGATGTGTGATGCCAGCGACTATGCACTTGGGGCCGTTCTAGGCCAAAGGAAAGAAAAAGTGTTCCACGTTATTTACTATGCAAGTAAAACACTAACTGATGCTCAGTTGAACTACACGACCACTGAGAAGGAGCTACTTGCTATTGTCTACGGGTTTGAAAAGTTTCGCTCTTATCTGCTTGGTACAAAGGTGACAGTTTATACGGATCATGCTGCCATTCGCTATCTCCTTGCGAAGAAGGACTCTAAACCAAGATTGATTCGTTGGGTTCTTCTGTTACAAGAATTCGATGTGGAAATCAAGGATAGAAAGGGGACGGAGAATCAGGTAGCTGACCATCTCTCTAGATTGGAAGATCATGGCAAGTCACCTAAAGACAACACGGTCATTAATGAGTTCTTCCCTGATGAGCAATTATTCAAAGTGCAAGATGATGAACCATGGTTTGCAGACTTCGTGAATTATCTAGTAAGCAACATCATTCCACCTGAGCTCTCTCATGCTCAAAGGAAGAAATTTTTGCACGATGTCAAGCAATATATTTGGGATGAACCGTTTTTGTTCAAGCAAGGAGCTGATCAGATTATTAGGCGTTGTGTTCCTTACGGTGAGACCGAGGCTATTCTAAGTGATTTTCATGCTACAGCTTATGGAGGTCATTATGCGGGTGAGAAGACAGCCACACGTATTCTTCAAGCAGGGTTCTATTGGCCAACTCTATTCAAGGATGCTCATCAGTTTGTGTTGAGGTGCGATCGATGTCAGCGAGTTGGTAATATTTCTCGTAGGGACGAGATGCCTCTGAATGTCATGACGGAGGTAGAGATCTTTGACGTGTGGGGAATCGACTTCATGGGACCGTTCATTCCGTCATGTGGTAATCAATATATTCTTCTGGCTGTGGATTATGTGTCTAAGTGGGTGGAGGTAAAAGCACTTCCGACGAATGATGCTAAGGTGGTGCTTAATTTTCTACACAAGAACATATTTACTCGATTTGGCACTCCACGAGTTATAATCAGTGATGAGGGTACGCATTTTTGCAATCGGAAGTTTACATCTCTGATGGCACGCTATAACATCAATCATCGAGTTGCTACAGCTTATCATCCTCAAACCAATGGGCAAGCCGAGGTCTCTAATCGCGAAATTAAACGGATTCTTGAGAAGGTAGTTAGTCCTTCTAGGAAGGATTGGGCATTGAAGCTGGATGAAGCAGTGTGGGCTTATCGGACAGCCTATAAAACACCGTTGGGAATGTCACCATTTCAACTAGTGTATGGGAAAGCTTGCCATCTTCCAGCTGAGTTAGAACACAAGGCATATTGGGCATTGAAGAAGCTGAATTTTGATCTTACAGCAGCAGGTGAGAGGCGTATGGTTCAGTTGAATGAAATGGACGAGTTCCGTTTGCAAGCTTATGAGAACAACAAACTCTACAAAGAGAAAGTAAAAAGGTGGCATGATCGTCGGTTGGTTCTTAAGACGTTTGTACCCGGACAATTGGTTTTGTTGTATAACTCTCGGCTTCGGTTATTTCCAGGGAAGTTGAAGTCACGTTGGTCCGGCCCATTCACAGTCAAAACAGTTTTTCAACATGGGGCAGTGGAGATTTTTGACAAGTTACCGGAACAGTCGTTCAAGGTCAATGGTCAGCGGTTGAAACCATATTTTGGAGAGAAGTTGAATCGCGAAATTGAGACTGCGGTTCTAATTTGTGCAAATTAAGGAAATGGAGCTACGTCAAGCTAATGACGTAAAAAGAGCGCTTTGTGGGAGGCAACCCACTTGGTAGGTAGTTGTTTTGTTCAAGCTCAGGAGTTATTTGAAAAAAAAAAAAAAAAAAAAAAAAATAGCAGGGATAACCAAGTGCAGCTGCGCCCTTAATAGCGCAACAGCGCTTGGTTTACAGGATCTTCAACGCGCAACTGCGCACGGTTCATGCGCAAGAGCGCCCTGCGAGGTTGATTTCCAGGAGGTTATGCGCGCTATGGCGCTTCCTCATGCGCAATGGCGCGGTCCCTGAATAAAAAAAAAAAAAAAAAAAAAAATAGAAAACCGTGTGTTAACAGAAGACCCAGCCGCCCCATACATACAACACCCACATCTTCTACTCCTAAACCTAAAATTTTCTCAACCCAAAATCTATACCTCATCCATTTTCCAAAATCAAATCCTACATCTTCCAAACCCATCTCAAATCCTATCCCATTAATTATCTCTACATAATTATCTATACACACAAATCCCCTCTTTATTCCAAATCATTCAAACTCCATACAAGCTTCAAGGTTTCTCTAATTCAAGTTTGGGGGAGTGCTTTCAAGGTTCTCATCTTCAATTCAAGTGGTAATATTCTCTCTTAGTTAATTATTTAGTGAATTGAATTGTTGGAATTGGGATATTGTGTGTGGAGATATTTTGGGAATTGTTTATCGAATATATTGTGGATTTTTGGGTGTTTGTTGACATTGGGTTGTTCTAAGAGTGGTATGGCTCCTAAAAGAGTCCGTGTGCCGAGTAGTAGTAGTTCGGAGGAGGAGGTGGCGCCGAATTATGATGTTGATAAATTTGTTTCTAAGGCGGCTCAAGATGAGTTCGAAAATTTATTGTCAAGAGCTGTGGTTCAGGAGAGGGGTTTTGAGCCTTCGGGTGAGGATGGTGAATTGAGCGCTATGGTTAGGGAGTTGGGTTGGGTGATGTTTTGTGCTAAGCCGGTGGCAGTTCCCTTGAGCATTGTTAGGGAATTCTATGCCAATGCCAAGGATGACAAGAATGGAATCACTATGGTTAGGGGGCAGGCAGTTGCTTATAAGCCTGGGTATATCCGGCGTGTTTTGTCTCAATCATCGAAGCCTAGGAATGTTGAGGATTGGGGGCAGAAAACTAGGGATGATGTTGACCTAGATGCTATCATAGCAGGGATGTGTATCCCGGGTACGGTTTGGAGGTATAAGGCAGGTTCTACCACGCCGAGTACATTTCCGGCAGCTGCTTTGACGAGGTATGCTCGAGCTTGGTTCTTGTTTATTTGTGCTCGTGTAATGCCTACTACTCATGTTACTGATGTTAGTGTTGAGCGTGCCATCATTCTGTGGGGTATTTTGAACGGGAAGTATATTGATCTGGGAGAATTAGTCTATCAAAATATCTTGAAGTTCTTGAAGGGTGGTACGACAGGTGGGATCCCACATGCAGTCATTATAGCTGAGTTGTGTGTTCATGTGGGTGTTCGTTGGCATAGTGATGAGACGCTGCTCAGGCCGAGGGGTTCTATCAAGCACGCGGCTATTAATAAGATGGCGGAGTGGTCGGGTGGTGTTCCTCACCCGAGGGGTCTGGGTTATGTTGAGATTTTTGAGGAGGGTGGTGCTCCACCACCGGTTGAGCAGGTACCTCCGCAGCCACACCTAGACCGAGCGGGACCTTCTCAGGCACAGACGAGTCAGGGTACTGTGGTTTTTAGTGATGCTCAGTTCAGACGCATGTTGAGGCGTCAGGATACTACGAATGCCATGTTACACAGATTTGCTACAGACTTGACTCAGTCATTGGATGGAGTGTACCAGCAGCAGGGTTTTCAGGTTACATGGCCTATCTTTGGAGCGCACCACGTTTATCCACCACCAGATACACCACCCGAGGAGGGTGACGATGCCGACGACTAGGGGAGTATCTCTTGTACCCTTAAATTTACCTTCAATGAGGGCATTGAAATTTTTAAGTTTGGGGGTGATTTTAGGGTATCAAGAGTAGTTGCATTGCATATAGTTGCATATTCATGCATATTCATGTTAGTATTTTTGCATTTAGTTTTGCCATGCCATTTAGTTTGCATTTAGGATGCCATGTCATATAGTTTTAATTAGGATGTATTATCATGTTGTTCATGCATTTCATGCATTTTATATGATTCCATATGAGTGTCTGTTTCTGGCTCGATAGGTCGACGTTAATTTGGGTGTGATGACAATGAATAGAGGGTTGATTTAAGTACTTATGAAATTGACTTGCATGTGTCGGGAACACAATCTTTTCACGGTCTCACTGTTTGCTTTTGAGCTAGATCGAGTCATACCTTGTTTGGTTGTTGAGATTTAATCACTTATTTATATCTAGAATTTTCGTTATTCCCTTTATAGCGTAGGAACATTAAAGTCTAAGTTTGGGGGAAACCAGGAATTTTCATGCTAGTTGTTAATATGTGTCAATAAAGGCTAGGCGTCAAATGGCTAGTAGCCAGCTCATATTTATATGAGTAGTCTAGGGTTGGAAATGAGAAAGGCTCATTCCAGAAGAAAAAAAAAAAAAAAAATAAAGAAAAAAATGAAAAAAAAATGAAAAAAAAAAGAAGAAAAAAAAAAGAGTCATGTAAATAATTTAAATGCAAAATTAACCAGAGTGAGCTCTTTAATACTCGAGTAATTAAGTCTGAGGGGACTTAGTCCTAGTGACCTAAGGCTTTATAGTCTGGGATCCACTGACCCAACACTCGCTACATGGGTATTATTGTATAAGCCTTTTGGGGTCTCATTCATTGCACGGTTAAATAAGCATGCGTATTGTATAGGTAGTGTCGTAGTATAGTAATAAAGCATGAGTTTCTGTCTACCTTGGATGAGGGTGGAGGTGTTCCTAGGTTATGGAGTGTCTAAAGTCTATTCTGTTTATAAACATGTGATTGTTTTGGCGAAGAATTGGTTATGCCTTTGATCTAGTTTCGAGAGTATATCTAGTGAGAAATGCACACACCACGTTTCCGAGCATGTACTGTTAGTATACGGGGCCTTAGTCGAGCTCTGTTTGGAGTTGTTGCATTCGTTGAGACGTTTGCTTGTTGAGTTGGTTTCGGATAATTTGTGTGGGATCATTGCATTAGGACATTTTCGCATTATCATGACATGTAGTTATTAGTTGCATTCATTCATCATTTTTAAACTGAGTTTGCATTGCTTGAGGACAAGCAACGGTTCAAGTTTGGGGGTTTGATAAGTGGATTTTATATCCACTAAATTACCTTCCGTTTGGACTTTAATCGTTTGCATGTTCTCAAGTTTCGTTGTCATTTGATACGTTTTTATGTAAATTGTGTAGGTTTTATCATGGAAGGCATTTGGTGCTAAAAGGGTGATTTTGGTGGTGTGAATTTAATCTGGAGCTTGCACAAGAAAATAAGAGCATGGCAACAAGTCAAGTGGTAGAAGTGTAAGTTGTAGAATTTTTGAAGCAATTCCAGGGCCAAGGAGGCGCCCTGGCACTTGGTTAGGCGCTATAGCGCGCAAGGCATCAACAGTTGGGCATTCCAGGAGTTTCAAGGCGCTGTTGCGCTTGAAATGGGCGCAGTTGCGCGAGTGTGTGCAGGAGGAAGGCGCCGCGGCGCGATGGAGGGCGCAATAGCGCGCGCGCGGGGTGAAATCCAGGGATGTTGGAGCGCCATTGCGCGGTTATGAGGCGCAGCTGCGCGTGTTTGGGCCTTGTGTGAGGCGCTGTGGCGCAGTTTTGAGCGCCCTTGCGCGTGGTTCATGCGCTATGGCGCCTGTTGGGTCGTTTGTTGGCAATTTTTGTGTATTGTTCCGGGTCAAAACATTTTGGGCCTATTTTAGGGCATCTATTTATGTAATATCTAGACCTAAAAAAACATAGCTATCGTTGTTCTTAGTTTTCTTAGCATCTATCAACACTTTTCATCTAGATTTCAAGAACAATTTCAAGGAATTTCTCCACGCTAGTGACAAGCGAGGATTATTCTTGGAACATTTGTACTCTTCTATTTTGGGGATTTAATTCTAACCCTTATTTCTTTCTTCTATATTTACTTGTTTATTTTAGAATCATGTTTTCATTGGAACCCATGATGATGATTAGTTCGATCATGAACTAAATCGTTGTCATGGGGGTTTAGTGGACTTATTCATGAATTCTATGTGTTGAATCTTCTCGATGCCTTTAGTGTGATTGATGTGATATCCTATCATGGTTGATTTAATTCGTTATAGGAGAGTAGCTAACTCCTGTAATTGTGTGTTAATTCTTGTTGAAGCGAAAGTGGAAATAAGAGTTTAGAACTTGCCATGTTAGCGTAGGTTTATGCGTGATAAGATCATTCGTAATTAGTGTCGTAACTCTAATTGTTTTATGACGACTATGTGATCAATTGAATGCTTGCACCTCAACCATTATGTTTTATTCTTTATAGACATATGAAGACTTGGCATAATCGGGAGACTAAATGATTTCTATCTTTATTGTGGATATTGTTTAGGATGGTATTTGTGTAACGGAAGTTGGCTTATATCAGTTTCGTGTGTTCGATCAGGTGTTACTAAATCACATGAACAAGGCTAGGGATTTGGAGACTATAGATGGATTGTTTAAAGAAACTAAACTCCCATGTTTTATTTGCATAAGTAATTCGACATAAATCTCAGTTCAAGCAGTTGATAATTAGTTATAATTCTTAGATAAATTTTAGTGATAACAACAATCCACTTTATTATTTGTTTTAGCATCGGATGATAATCATACATTGGTGAGTGAATTAGCTAGACAATACAACGAGTCCCTGTAGGAACGAACCTTATTTGATATCTGTATTACTTGAGATCACGTGCACTTGCGTGTTGAGTTGGTCGTAACATCAAGCTACTGAAGTGGTCCAAATGTGGATCAAGAAATCAGATTTAAAATTTCTTTATATTTTATCAACTAACCATGATGGACCCAAATAAATATGGGTACAAAAATGTTGAGTTGTTTTTCATTTATTTTGTAGGTATGTCTTATTGTCAAAGTGAAATCAAATCAATAGATATCGGATAGTGAATGCACAAGACATATGTGTGGTGACAGATCTCAGTTCCTTAATCTTAAGATGAAAAAGGGTGGAAGTATTACAATTGGTGATAAAAAAACACTCCAAATTCTTGGCGAAAGAACAATCGGTAATAGGGTCATTTCTCTTGATAAAGTACTATATGTTTGTTGGGGTGTCCAGCATCCCCCTAATCGAAACGTGGCGCTTGTGCCTGGCTAGCATATGAAAATAAAGTTGCGCTTTGTTAACACTCCTGGGGGTTTTAGCGCAGTGGTAAGTGCTTGGATCCTAAAAACTGGTATCAGAGCCAAAGTCGCGTGTTCGAGTCCCACATAGTGCATATTTATGCCAAAGGCATGCTGTGCAGCCATTGTACCCCTAACAGGGACTTGTTAGTGCTGGCAGATGGTGGGGGGGATTGTTGGGGGTGTCCAGCATCTTTCTAATCGAAACGTAGCGCTTGTGCCTGGCTAAGCATATGGAAATAAAGTTGCGCGTTGTTAACACTCCCGGGGGTTTTAGTGCAGTGGTAAGCGCTTGATCCTAAAAATGTTCAAGATATTGCTTAGTATAAGTCAATTATATGATGACGGAAAAACTGTGAATTTTGATAAAGATAAATGTACTATTAATGTTGGCACTAACAAAATCCCCCTAGTTGCTAGAAGGGAAGGAAATATCTATATTTTGGATTTTGAGATGCATGATTCATCTTGCTATTTAGCTGCAGTTGATACAAATCCAGATATTTGGCATAGAAGGTTTGGACATGCTCACATGGACTTACTCAGCAAACTGTCTACAAAGAAGCTAGTTAGAGGACTGCCCAAATTGAAGTATGTCAAGAGGGAAACCTGTTCGGCTTATCAATTAGGCAAACAAATCAGGACTCCACATAAGTCCAATAATTTGGCATCAACTTCTAAACCCTAAGAGCTTCTTCACTTAGATTTATTTGGTCCGGAAGCATATAAAAGCATTGGAGGTAACCAATATGCATTTGTTATTGTAGATGATTATTCTAGATATACATGGATATTGTTTCTTCGTACTAAAGATTGTGCTTTCAGTGAATTTGAGAAGCTAATTAAGTTGCTTGAGAGCAAGCTTATGACAGGACTTGTAGGTATAAGGAGTGATGGAGGTGGTGAATTCCTAAAGGATTTTATCTCATATTATGAAGATAGAGGCATTTATCATGAATTCTCTGCTCCAAGAACCCCACAACAAAATGGAATTGTGGAAAGAAAGAACAAGTTTTTGCAAGAAACAGCTAGGGCATTGCTGCAAGAGAGTAAGCTGTCAAGGAGTTTTTAGGTAGAAGAAGTCAATGCAACAAGCTATATTCTTAACAGAGTGCGAATCATGCCTATTCTCAACAAGACTCCATATGAATTGCTAAGAATAAGAAGCCAAACATTGGCTACTTCTAATCTTTAGATCTAGAAATTGCAGAAATAGGTATTGACAACAAGCTGCCAAGATCAAATAGAACAGCTCAGTAAGTTGCCAAGGAACCTTTCAACTACTAAAAAGTTAGCTGAAACTTCTTATAACGACCTAGAATTTTTCGCGATTTTATAAAGTATTTAAATTGTCGTTAAATGAAAATTATGTGATCTATGTATGATGGGAATATTTTTGTAAAGTCAAGTTATGTGTGAAATCATGTTTATGTGATTATATGATGATTGGTATGTGTAGTATATGTTCGTGGAATTTTATTTGTATTTCTGGAACATTAAAACTATTTTTAAAGTGCATTTTTAATCTTGAAAAAATCATATAAAATCATTGCAGTCATTTCAAATCATGAAATCTTTTTCATTGTCATCTTTGAGATATTATTTAAAATTTGTGTGAATATTTAATTGTATGTTTTGGTATTTTAAAATGATTTAAAAAGCTTTATTTCTTTTAAAGATCCTTTATTTCAAAAATTTATATTAAATTTATTTTTGACTCTAAAATTATTTTAAAAATATGGGGATGTTCCTAATTTCATAAAATTTGTTTTAAAATTTTTTAGAAATATTTTTCTCCCCATTTCATATTTTATTTCGATTTAAAAGTGATTTAAATAAGATTTTCAGAAAAGTACTTAGCCAATTGTAAAATTCCGAAAATACCCCTAAAGTATTATTACCCACCACCACCAGCCATATCATTCTTCTTCACCATCTCATGTTTCTTTCTTTTAGGCTTTAGCAGAGCTCAAGACACTCTCTCTCTCTCCTTTCGGTGGCATCTCTCTTCCCTATCCTCTCGATTTCTCACCCTTTTTCAAGATTAAAACCATAATCTTTTTTAATTTTCTTCCCTCTATCTGTTGCTATAGTTGCATGTCGATTTTATGTGAAACTTTGAAAACCCATTTCGGGTTTAGCCTTGAATTCGAGTTTAGCCTTGAATTCGAGTTATGTGGTATGTTTTTGTTCCTGTGAGATCATATAGCATATATACATGATTATGAGTATTTGTTTGGTGTTAAATTGAATTGCATGTGCAGGCCCGGTCCAGGTGCAGGTCCACCAGGACAACTGCCCTGGGCCCAAAATTATTGGGGGCCCAAAATTCTAAAAAATTAATTTTAGCCCATGTTATATTATGTCTTGCCTGGTTTGTTAGTATAATTTCTGGCCCAAGTTCTTAAGTTAGTCTCGATTTTAGTTTCATTTTTAACTAGCCCATTTGCATGTTGTCGGCCCATATTTTATTCTGTTCTACTGTCCGGTCCATTACCATTCACCTTGTTTTAGTTTGAATTTTTCTACTGCCATGTCATCTTAGTATTAGCAGGTGTGTTTGATTTTATTTTCTATTATTGTAGTTAATGTCTAATCATTATGTGGTCATTACTTTAATTAATTGTATAATCATTATTAGCATTCAAGTAATCATCATTATATTAATTACACATTCCTCCTTGTAATTTAATTAGTACTTTTAAATTGTTTTCCTTTTTGTCTCGTTAATGTAGGTATATTTTATTTGTTAATTAGTTAAATCAAATCTCACTAAAAATTTTGTTCTAATTCGACTAAATTAAAAATTAAGGCTTGCGAAAATGTTAGTCTCTGTGGATCGATATCTAAAATACTAAAACTAGATCGTGCGCTTGCCATTAATTTTTATGTTAGTACTATGATGTTTCATTTGTTTGATTTTATTAGGAATTATCTTGAATTATTTTTGGTATTATCATATTAAATGTTTTGGGGGAAAAAAATTTAGGGCCCTTTTTTCGAGTTTCGCCCTGGGCCCTAATAAAGTATGGAACGGCCCTGTGGATGTGTGATTTTCGGATTTATTTGTGTTATTTGAATTATTTGAATATAAGTTTGAATTATGTGGATTGCTAAGTGTTAATTAGATTGTGTTAATGATGGTTAATTCATGATTAAGGTAGTATTGATGTGTTCATAATTTTATAAGAATTGCTAGTTGATTTTGGATTGTTTAGTAGTAAAACTGCTACTGTTTATTACTTCGTTCAGGGCCTATTTCAAACCTGATCATAAAACTAATTATATATTTGGATTTCTTGCGAAAAAATAGATGGAATAGGCTCTTGAATCATGTAAATCGGATTTAAAACGAATGAGTTATGGTTGGTCAAAGTTAAGCTATTTGTATTGACTTCGGGATTTTGATCCCTGAACTTTGAAAAATCATAGTTAATCGAGTACTTGTTTAAAATTTATTAGCCTTACTATTATGGAAAGGTCTCGGAATTGTCTTCAAGTTTCGTGTTCTGTACTTTTTCATTTGAATTAATATTTATGTAGTAAAGTGGTATTCTTTGGGACTGATCGGTTCAGATTTTTCTTTGATGGTCTATTTGTATGATATTTGGGTTTGATCGTAATGGTGAAATGGTTAAGTATAAGTATGGTATTAGTTATAAGTAAATTATGCTTGGGCTTGTAGGTGGATTTGTAATCCATCGGATTGCTTTTATTGTGATTTGAGTCGGTTATGTTCCGACGGGATAGTTTAGTTTATAAAGGAAACTCTGCCCGATTTTTATTAGAATTATAAGTCGTAAAGTCTATAGTATAAGGCTATAAGTTGATTATAAGTCAAGGTGATGTTGTGTGTTAAGTGTTTAAGTGACATACGTGAACTGCATGTTTTAGTTGCTAAGTGTTTAAGTGATTTGCATGACTAATCAGACCTATGTGTTATGTGCTAGATTGTCTGGTAAGTATAACTCGTACGTGTTATGTATGTTAAATTGTTAAGCGTTATAGGAACCGTTTGGGTAGATTAGAGTTAGACGAATAAGGATTTTAGTGTACTAAAATAGTACTTTACTTTATTATAGGTGCAAGTAGGAAGCCGGTAAGAAGTCATTATGCGTGTAGATGGAATTTCAAGAACGAAGATATTTATCGTAGTTGACTAGTATATTGATATCGAGACGGACCAATTATAGAAGAAAGATGGATGTATAGTCGATTAGAGACCGTCATATAAAGAAGTAGAGACTGACGCAAAGTGAGTAACGAATCGATGTGTGGGAAACAGAACTACGCATATTGAGGCAAGTATTCTATCCCTCACTTATTGTTCAAGTGAAGCATAAATTTGCTCCTTCTATTTATCACTGTTTCATTTGAATCAATGTGCAAGTAATCTGTACCTTTTGGTATCATTCCATTGACCTATCTTGTGATCTGTCTTTTAATATACATTGATTGCTACGTACCCTTCAACCCTTCTTCTGATTAATAGTGAACTTTGCTTCTGTAGCTTGTTCCTTGATCTAAACTTAGACCTATTTTATGCCTATCACCTTATACCCTGTGAACCTAGTCAGACTTTAAAGGTCTTAAATACGATTTCTAAAACTTAACACCTATTTTATAATTTATGGATTGATAACTTCTACCAGTTTACCAAACCATGTTTTATTTAATCAAGCATTACTTACACATGTTTTCTTAACTTCTATCCTACCGACTATTGTTTTAGTAAATCAAATTCTACTGAGCCTTTTTTTAAAAGAACCAAGTTTTAACAACCCATGTTTAAGGAATCATATCTTACTAAACTTGGCTTTTAATTAATTTTACTTCAACGAACCTTGTTTTAAGAAGCTATATGCTATTCAAGCCTGTTTTGAAACTCGTAATTAGACGAACCTTGATTTAGAAAAGGGAGACCTATCTAGCCATGCTCTGTTTAACAATGATTTCATTAATGCAAGACCTTTATCTTCATAAACTGATTTATTACCCTGCTTTGAGACTTTAAAAGAAAACCTGATTGTCGTCCTTATTATTTCTGGATTCTATCACTTAACCAAATGTTTCCAAACTAAGACTTATTTCACACCTTTGACCTTTGATTTGAATCGTTCCCTTGTACCCGGATCAAAGGCTTGATTCCAATTGAGTCTATATCTTATTGACCCAGACTTGTACCTTTATCCCTTGATGTCAGAATACCTAGTCAAACCCTTTGACTTTTATCATTTCAAATCAAAATGAAATGTTTTTTAAAAATGCTTTGAAGCTACTTAGACTGGGCTGATCTGTTATCAGTGAGTCGAAGGTACTTCAGGGTAAAGGTTTTTGAAAGGAATTGAGTATTAAAATGCTTTCCTGATTTTGAAATGATTTCCATAACGTTTTATAAAGAGATTTTGTAAAAGTGTTGTGAATGCCGTCAAAAATGTTTTTTATATACAAATTCCTAACGATTTGAGAGACGGGGCGAACGGGTAATGCTAGTTCCGTCTGGTTGTGTATTACAGTGTGGTTCTGGTCTGTCCAGTTCAACACTTTTTATTTATAGGCCAATGTGTTGCCTCTTGGGAACCCAAACAATCGTAATGGGAGGATTGATACCCAGAGGGACTTTGTGTCCGATATAGGGGGACTTTATGTGCTGATCACCCATTCTGTCTTGTCAATATGGATATAAAACCTCCAATAAGTTTTTATTAAAGTAATGATTACCTTTACTTTACTGTGAAATGAAATTGGTTTACTATTCGAAATGTTAATTTCTTTACACAGCTTTGAATTACCAATTGCTATTTTGTTTATCAAATGATGCCTGTCATTATCAAATGCCAGTATTGCTTTTACTGTTTCTAGCGTATCTATTTCTATCTTGTTATCAGTTGATCCCCTGTCATATTCAGGTGTTAGAATCAGTTATGTTTTGAAGTATGAAAAGTCTAATCCTTTGATGGAAATTGAATTACTCCCTTCAGTTAAATTGATCATTGATATTGTTCATCAATGAATTATCGAGATATTTATTGTTTCACTATATTATTAACTTGCTGAGCATTGTTCGGTCATTCTTGCTTTATTTTCCCTCCCCTTTCAGTCAGGGATTATGGATTGACTACCTACGAATGACAATTCGATTGAGAGTGATAAGGTGTTCTCTAAAGAATAGATTACAGAGTTAGCATGTACCACGCTTCAGATAAGAAGGTATAGTAGTTATAATAGTTATTGTAATTTAGTTTCTTGTTTCATACTATAACCTGAGATCGATCCTTGTTGAGGGGTCGTCTGTATGATTAAGTTATACTTAATTGTATTGGTTGTGGCACCAAATCCTGACCCCGGATTTGGGGGCGTCATAGGTTGGTATCAGAGCAACATGTTATGGTCACTGAAACAAGTTAGGACAATTAGGAGTAAGTATTTAAGTTAGACATTAGGTAGAACGATTTAAGATAAGGTTCGTCTTAGGATTTCAAGATGAGAGTTGTGACTTTATTTAGTATTTCAACATATCATGCGAGTAGGAGATCGATTCATCCGAAGGACCGGCTATGGACGTGGCAACTAATTTGGAGCTACAAGTTTGGAAGACGTCATCTGAAGACCCTCGTATACTTTCTAGGATTCCTTTTGTGACTTTAGCTATATCACAAACGTTATAGAGAGAGTACGAGAAGAACTATAAGATGATGCGAACACGAATACCGATATTAGTTTGGAGTAAGGGCGTAACTATTCCTTATTAGCCATTGCTCTCATTTAATTCATTGTTTGAGAGAATTGTTTTAAAAAGGAATCGATTCTTATTATCATTCTGAATTGTTATAACTAATTCACGGTTTATATTGTCGCTGAAGCATTTGTTGCACAGTGATGATTAAAATCGAGAATGAATTGAGATCTTCTTAATTATTCAACTCATTATTGTCAGGCCGGTTTTGGCAACTAAGTGTATTAGCGCTTAGCCGATAAGAGTGAGATTATGAGTAATTATGAATTTCTTAAATGCTTGTTTAATCAATAGTTGATGCATTCGTGTGATGATCAATTATACTTCAATTTTTGAGAAGCTTTGTATATCAGATATACTTCAACACAATCCTATACTTTCCGAAATATCCCTATTTTTCAGAGGATACTCGATTCCACTTTATATACGGAAATTTTGTGATTCATGAACTCTTTTCATTTTTTCCTGTATATTTTATCTTCTTTATTCAAACAGGGATGAACAACCCTATATATATAGGGGATTCAGGGACATCCTATCTTTGTGATAGAAGTCTGGTGGGACGCCGCTGATTGTATTTGTCATGAAAGTACTAAAGGCTGACCACCTTTTTGTACTAGGGCGGTTGACCTAATTGACAAATGCAACCTGATAAAAGTTCAATGATCATATTAATCTCTCGGTTAAATTCTTTTATGGAAATTCCTTCTAAACAAGATTCAACTGATATACACATGTTGATACCTACTCATTTTATTGATTCATTCTGCTAGAAACCCTTATGATTCCTAAAGTTGTCAGTGATTGGAAGTAACAAAGGTAGATATGATGACATCCTAAGTGGTTAAGGTTACATAAATGTCAGTGGAGAATTGGTTTAGCAAGTCGGAGAGGATGATGTAATATTACAATAGGGATTGAGCATTAAGTCAGTTTGCTTATTGGATTGACGATATATATATATATATATATATATATATATATATATATATATATATATATATATATACAAGGTTTAATTTTACTGAGAACTGAATAAGGACAAAGAACAAGTAACAAGGGTATCAGAGTATAAATTTGGTGAAGGTCAAAAGTTAAGTGATATATGGTAGAGATATGTGATAAGTGGAAATTACTGTTGATGAAGGATTAGTTATGAACACCGGATTATTATATGTTTTACTTTGGATGTAGTAGAGGGAATATCACAAGATTTGGATTGTTTTGAGACCAAGCTGTTGAATATAAATTTTAGAATCAAAACATGATAATTTGAGAGAAGTAGAGCAAAGTTAGACATTTGTTTCTAAGAAATTGCAACAGGAAGTGAAGTTTTGGATAAAGAGTAAGGTGACTGGGTTGGTGTTAACAATTTATGTGAAGTATAGTTTAAATGGTCGTGATTATTGGCAATAAAGGAGATTTGATTAAGATGAAATAAGATGGTAAGATAAAGGAGATAGAGAATCAAGAAATTTTCAGAATTATTTTGACAGAAGATAGGGAATTCAGTTAAAAAGGAATATAGGATTTGAAAGATTTAAAACCAGAATAGTAAGTCAAGTAGCCACCCACGGATATGAGTTAACAGAGAATAACAAGATCTCCATTGTCGGAAGAAAGAAGTTCAAGAGGAAGCATACTAAAACTTGTACCAAGTTAAATATCGAGAGTTGTAAGTCTAATTGGAGAGAAAGTTATATCATGAGTGTTAGAATCAGAAGTTCAAGGACATTTCGTCAAGGATTGTATCAAGTTTGTCTCTATAAACACTGTGCTAAGAGTAACAAAACTATTACATACCAATTACTTGGAAGTGAGAAAATTTCGACATGATTAGGAAAGAGGCTATTAAGAATATGGATTGGTTGATTGATTATGACGCACATATTGGATATAGACAGAAGTAGGTGAGGTTAAGAAATTGAGAATGATAAGGAAGTTTAATTTCTAGGATAGAAGCAAGACAAGAAATTTTTGACGTTCATGTAAGTGAAGCGGTTATTACGACAAGGTTGTGAAGCGTATCTAGCACATGTGGTTGATGTAGAAAAGCAAGTTCCAAGAAGGAAAGACATAATTGTTGTGAATGAATTTCCAGACGTATTTCCCGAAGAATTGCCCGGTTCACCTCTGGACCGAGAAGTTGAATTTATGATCAATTTAGTACTTAGAACCGAACAAGTTTCTAAGGCGCCCTATCGAATGACACCTGCTGAGATGAAATAGTTAGCTACCCAATTACAGGATCTACTGGATAAAAGGAGTGATAAGGCCAAGTGTGTCTCCGTGGGGAGCACGAGTGTTGTTTGTTAAGAAGAAGGATGGAAGCATGGGGTTGTGTATCGATTATAGAGAGCTCAACAAGTTGACTATAAAAAATAAGTATCCATTGCCAAGGATTGATGATCTTTTTGACCAACTGAAGGATGCTGCTTACTTTTTCAAGATTGATTTGATATCAGGTTATCATCAGTTGAAGATTAAACCCGAAGATACTCCGAAGACTGCTTTTCGCACAAGATATAGACATTCTAAGTTTCTAGTGATGGCTTTTGGATTAACGAATGCGCCAGTTGTGTTTATGAATTTGTTGAATCGTGTCTTCAAGAGGTATTTGAATAAGTTCATAATTGTATTTATTGATGACATCTTGATATACTTGAGATCCCTCGAAGAACATGCCGAGCACCTAAGGACCGTATTAGAAACCTTAAGGAAAGAAAGATTATATGCAAAGTTTTCCAAGTATGAGTTTTAGTTAGAAGAAGTTTAATTTTTTAGGAGATATGATTAGTAAAGAAGGAATCAGAGTGGATCCTGCGAAGATTGAAGCCGTAGTGGAATGGAGTAGACCCAGGACCCCTATTGAAGTAAGAAGTGTTCTAGGATTTGTTGGATATTATCGGAGATTTGTACAAGATTTCTCGAAGATAGATACACCACAAACGAAATTGACTCGAAAGAATGAGAAGTTTATTTGGAATGATAAGTGTGAAGAGAGTTTTAAAGAGTTGAAAAAGAGATGGGTTTCAGCACCAGTGTTAGTATTGCCAGACGATCGAGGAAATTTTGTTACCTACGACGATGCTTCACATAAAGGATTAGGATGCATTTTGATGCAACACGGGAATGTTATCGCGTATGCTTCTAGACAACTTAAACCGCATGAGCAGAAGTAACCGACACCCGATTTGGAATTAGCTGCGATTGTGTTTACGTTGAAGATTTGGAGACATTACTCGTATGGAGAGAAGTGTGAAAGTTTCACGGATCATAAAAGTTTGAAGTATATTTTTACCCAGAAAGAGTTGAATATAAGGCAAAGAAGATGGTTGGAATTGATCAAGGATTATGATTGCACGATAAGTTACAATCCAGGAAAAGCAAATGTTGTAGCGGATCCGTTGAGTAGAAAGGTGTTAGATATAATTGATGTAAATATTAATCAGTGTTTAAGTGTTACAGTGAAAAATCAGAGTTTAGCCGGAAGCGGTCAGAGTTTAGTTAAACGCTGACGGATGGAAGCTCGACAGAGTTTATTAAACTCTTTCTGGAGGAAGCGTCTACGGTCAACAGAGTTTAAAAGAATTCTTGAAGATAATTATGGAAGCAATATCTTTGAAGATTGGATAGCTGTCAAAGAGATTGTGTTGACTAAGGAGACGTGTAGAAATCGTGATTGATATCAAATGTATAACTAATTTATAGGAGTATCAATTTACGATTGTATAACAGCTGTATAACTTATAAATACAGTTAGGTTAACCCTAGAAGGGTATCGAGTAACGAATTATCATTCATTGTAACCTAATCAGCTCTCTATGATATTTTACATCACCGAGAGAGGAGTTTTTTAATTCCAAAACAGTTTTTAATTGTTCAAACGTGTTTTGCTTGTTATTCTTTCATACAAACTTGATTATTATTGTGTATTCGGCCTAACAAGTGGTATCAGAGTAGATCTGTTACTCTAAACAATTTAAGATCCACACACAACTATAATCATGTCATAAATACCTCCTCCAACAGGTTTAGGTTCTGAAAAGGCTCCTACTACTGTGAGTCGTTATGAGACAATTAGGGTTCCTATTATGAGGCCATCGGATTATGCAATTTGGAAAGTGAAGATGACTATGTTTTCGGAGGCTACAGATCCAGAATATCTTGACAGAATTTATGAAGGACCTTATAAGCCTACAAAACTATCTGCTGCTACTGCTGGTCAAGAAGCTAAGACAATTCTAAAGGAAAAGAAAGATATGACTCCTAAGGATATTTCATCTATTGCTAAGCAAAGGTTAGACATCTACTTCATAGTGCCTTAGATAATGTTATGTCTAACAAAGTCATTAATTGCACAATTGCAAAAGAAATATGGGATGCTCTTGAGGTTAGATATCAAGGAACTGCTGCTATCAAGAAGAATATGAGGAACATACTCACACAGGAGTATGAGCACTTTGAGGCAAAATCTGAAGAAACCATGACAGAAACATTTGACAGGTTCTGTAAACTACTCAATGATTTGTCACTGGTAAATAAGGAGTATTATCTAGAAGACTCAAATTTCTTCTTGCTCTACCTGAAAAGTGGGATGTGAAAACAACCACTATAAGAGACAATTATGATCTTGCTGATACTAAGATTGATGAAATCTATGGGCTGCTCAAAACTCATGAATTGGAAATGGAGCAGAAAAACAGGAGATCAAGTAAGAAGGCAAAGTCTGTTGCTCTTAAGGTTGAAGAGAAACCCTTGAAGAAGGAAGCATCAAGGAAGAAAGCTAAGGGAAAGGCTTTAATCATACATTCTGAAAGTGAGTCATCAAACTCTGATGTTGATTCAAACACTGATGAATCATCTGATTCTGAGGATGATGAAGAAGAAATTAGGAAAATGGCTGTTTTGATAGTAAAGACTTTCAAGAAGATGGGCTTCAAGAACTTCAAGAAGGGAAACAGGTTCTCTAAAGGTTCAAATTCAGACAGGAAAAGTTTCAGAAAGTCTTAGAGACAAGAGACTAAATCTGGGAAGAAAGATAAGTCTGAGATTCAATGCTACAAGTGTAAGGGGATGGGTCACTATGCTCCTGAGTGCAAGAAGGGTAAAACTGAAAAAGCACTCATCACAAAAGGCAGAGATTGGGCAGACACTTCAGACTCAGATGAGGATGTCAACTATGCTCTCATGGCTTCCATTGAAAATGAACCTGAAGATTCTGAAAACAAGGTACCCTTAACTACCTATGCTTATAATACTGATAATATATCTGAATTAAGAATTTATCTTAAGGCATTGCATATCAGTTATAGGGATCAGACTTTAGAGAATGAGAGAATTAAAACTGAGAATTCTGAACTTAAAGAGAGAAATAAAATTGTTGAAGAAAAACTTGAAAACATGCAACAAGTTCAGAAGGAAAGAGATGATGTTGTTTATTTAGAACAAGAGTTGCTAGGAAGATATAAGCAACTAGAATCTGAGTTGGAGAAGGCAAATCACATAATTAAAACATGGACTCATTCTGGAAAAGACACAAATGAGGTTTTTCAGTCAGACACAGTTGGTTTTGGTTACTGTGAAGGAGATGAACTTAGGTTTTAGAATCATGTCAAAATTAGAACACATCTTCCTACTATAAAATTTGTTCATGGAGTAAATGAATCTAAGTCTGAAGCTGAAAAAGGAGCTGTTAAGAAAGAACCAGTAAAAACTAGTGTTAAACAGGTTAATCTTGGTTCAATGACAGATAAACAACTCAAGCATAAGTCTAAGGAGTTAAAATCTGTTAAGAAACAGAAAGTGTCTAGGAAGAATAGAAATGGTAAAGTAGGCATTACTCAAGGTAATTATCCAATGCTTGCTACTTTAGCTCCAAGAAAGACATGTCATAACTGTGGTAGCACTAACCAGCTTGCTAGTTTTTGCAGGAAGAATAACAACATTAATTCTTTACCTTCCAAGTCTGAAGTAAAGAAAGATAATGTTAGAGCTAAACCACAGACTTTATCCAAACACTGTGGAAGTACTTGGCATTCTATTTATACTTGTAGAGATTATCATGCTATTTATCATAATTACTATGAACTAAAGCCCAATTTGAAGTAGGTTAAGGTTAATCCTGCAAGTGTAAACTCTGAAAAAGTTAGCTTAAACTTTGATAATGCAAATTCCGCTGCTAAAGCTAACAAAGTTAAGAAAACCAAAGGATCCAAGCAAGTCTGGATCCTTAAATCTGACCTTCAGTAAATGTTTGTGATTGCAGGGCATCAGGGAGAGTACCCTAGTCGTGGACAGTGGATCCAAGCAAGCATGATTTGCTATCTGTGAGTCAAATCTGTGACAGAGGATATCATGTAGATTTTCAGCCTGAATATTGTGAAATTATCAGTAAATCTACAGGGAAAGTTGTTCTAGTTGGATACAGGCACACTAATATCTATGAAATAAGGTTGTCAACAAACTCTGATGGAAGAGCAGTGTGCCTGTCAACAAGAATGTCCAGTGAAGAGAGTTGGAAGTGGCATAAGAAACTCTCTCATTTGAATCTGAACAACATCAATGAGCTGATAAGAAAGGATCTTGTTAGAGGACTCCCAAAATCTTTATTAAATGTTGATGGTCTGTGTGATTCCTGTCAAAAGGCCAAACAAAGGAAGTCATCTTTGAAGAGCAAGTCTGAATCTTCAATTGTTGATCCTTATCATCTTCTACATGTTGATCTTTTTGGGCCATTAAATGTGATGTCTATTGGAAGGAAGAAATATGCTTTAGTCATTGTTGATGAACACACCAGATATAATTGGGTGTATTTTCTAGCAAATAAGGATGAAACTGCATTAACTCTGATGAAGCATGTAAAGCTGCTAGACAAAGGATCAAAACACAAAGTCAAGATAATCAGGAGTGATAATGGAACTGAATTCAGAAATGCAACAATGGAAGAATTCTGCAAGAACAGAGGAGTGAAGCAAGAGTTTTCTGCACCTGGTACACTACATCAAAATGGTGTAGTTGAAAGAAAGAACAGAACCTTGATAGAAGCTGCTAGAACTATGCTTAATGAAGCAAAGTTGCCAACCTATTTCTGGGTAGAAGCTGTTCAAACTGCCTGTTTTACTCAGAATGCCACTCTGATCAACAAGCATGGAAAAACACCATATGAGATGGTGATGGAAAAGAAACCAAACCTGAAATATTTTCATATTTTTGGGTGCAAGTGCTTTGTGCTAAAAACTCATCCTGAACAGTTGACAAAATTTGAGCTAAAAGCTGATGAAGGATTTTTTGTTGGCTATCCGCTGTCAACTAAGGCTTTCAGAGTTTATAATCTGAGAACCAAGGTGATCATGGAGTCAATTCATGTGTCATTTGATGACAAGAAAATAACTGGACTTGATGATGTAGATGAACATGATCAACTGCATTTTGAAAATGAAGATTTAAACTCTGATGAAGTAAACTCTGATGATGCTGATCTCACAAACTCTGTTGAGCTAAACTCTGAACCTCTACTGCTAAACACTGAAGAATCTTTTCAGCCACAAACAAGTGGAGAACCAGTTGAGGGGGAGCATGAAGAATCACTTCTAAGTGATGACTCAAATTCTGAAACTGAGTCAGCTAGAAAATCTGGATCAAACTCTGATGATTCAAACTCTGAAAGTCCAAAATCTGACAGTTCAAACTCTGAGTAGTCAAATTCAAGGGGAGCCTCAGAGAATGAAGAAAGGCAACAAGAAAATCAGGAGAACATGGATCGAGGGGGAGGATCAAACACTGAGAGAAGTCATTTACCTTCAGTAAGGAAATGGACCAAATCTCATACACCTTATTTGATTATTGGTGATCCAGATGCAAATGTAAGGACAAGGAGTGCAACAATAAATGAATGTCTATTTCATGCATTCTTGTCACAATCTGAACCAAAGAAGGTAGAAGAAGCTCTTCAGGATGCTGACTGGATAACAGCAATGCATGAGGAGTTGAATGAATTTGAAAGAAATGAAGTTTGGACCCTTGTACCAGGACCAAAGAATAGATCTGTTGTTGGTACTAAATTGGTTTTCAGGAATAAAATTGACAATGAGGGGGTTGTTACAAGGAACAAGGCTAGACTTGTGGCAAAAGGCTTTTCACAGCAAGAAGGAATAGACTATGATGAAACTTTTGCTCCAGTTGCAAGATTAAAGGCAATAAAGATGTTTCTAGCCTATGCCTCTCATAAGAAATTCAAGGTATTTCAGATGGATGTGAAAAGTGCATTTCTGAATGGGAAACTTGAAGAAGAAGTGTTTGTTGAACAACCACCAGGATTTACGGATCCCAATTATCCAGATTATGTCTACAGGCTTGATAAGGCACTCTATGGACTTAAGCAGGCACCAAGAGCATGGTATGAAACTCTAGCTCAATTTCTTCTAGAAAGTGGGTTCCACAGAGGTACAATTGATAAAACTCCGTTCTACTTTAAATCTGGTAGTGACTTGCATTTAGTTCAAATATATGTTGATGACATAATTTTTGGGTCTACTAATGATAAACTCTGTACAAAGTTTGCCAAGATAATGCAGTCCAGGTATCAAATGAGTATGATGGGAGAGCTTAGTTATTTTCTAGGCCTACAGGTGAAGCAAACAGATGATGGGATTTTCATAAATCAAGCAAAATATACCAGAAATCTTCTCAAGAAATTTGGTATGCTTGACTGCTCATCTGCATCAACTCCCATGACAATAGCAACAAAGTTGGACAAAGATACAGGAGCTTTAGTAGATATGACAAACTACAGAGGCATGATAGGGTCTCTTCTTTATCTGACAGCAAGTAGACCTGATATTATGTATGCAACCTGTCTCTGTGCTAGATTTCAGGCAGACCCTAGAGAACCACATCTTACAGCTGTGAAAAGAATTTTCAAGTATCTCAAGGGCACCATTACTTTAGGTTTGTGGTATCCCAGAGAATCAGATTTCAAGCTACTTGGTTACTCTGATGCAGACTTTGCATGCTGTAAGATAGACAGAAAAGCACCAGTGGAAGTTGTCAATTTCTGGGTGACAGACTTGTTTCTTGGTACAACAAGAAACAGAAATCAATTTCTACATCTACAGTTGAGGCAGAGTATATTGCAGCTGGTAGCTGTTGTGCATAGATTCTGTGGATGAAGAATCAATTGCTGGATTATGAATTGAGGTACAGTAAGATTCCTATTTACTGTGATAATCAAAGTGCTATTGCTATGACAGGTAATCCAGTACAACATTCAATGACCAAGCACATCAGCATAAGGTATCACTTTATTAGAGAACATATAGAGGAAGGAAACATTGAGCTTCATTTTGTGTCTACAGAACAACAGCTTGCAGATATCTTCACCAAGCCATTGAGTGAAGCTATATTTACAAGGCTGGTAAATGAACTTGGAATGGTCTCTGGTTTTGACTAGAGATATTGGTTAGACTCAAAATTTTACTTATGTAATGCATTACTTATGTTTCTGTGATGTGTTAACTTCTATGTGAACTCTGTTGTTAAACTCTGCTATGCAAACTCTGTTCGGATTCTGTTAAATTCTGTTAGCATGCACTGTAGGTCATACACTGTTGACATGTTGGATAAACACTGATAAACTCTGATAAGATTATTGTTTGATATGAACACCGATGAAGAAATCTGTATGAAGCATGATTCTCAGTAATTAATCATGAATCTTTCTAAGTTATTTGTGATCTAATCTTAGACTGTGCAGAAAATTGACACAAGCATGATACTGTTTCATATTTATAGCATCACTTAGTTTATCTATCCTAAACTCTGAGTCTGTAAATACTGTGTGCATTGCCTCTCATGAATAACTTCTGATGTTGATGACTTCTAAACTCTGTTAGTCAAACCCTTTTTCGTTAGTTGCTGTAGTTAGAAACCCCCCCAAAGCAATTGTATATAGAGTTGTATCTAGGAAGACCCAGGAACTTGCTAGTAAAAAGTAAGGGCTAAAATTCTCTAATTTTTGGTGACTAATCAAAGACTAGGACGAACCAGGAACTTATCAAAAGATAAGGGCTAAAATTCTCTAATTTTTGGTGACTAGTCAAAGACTAGGAAAACCCAGGAACTTATCAAAAGATAAGGGCTAAAATTATAGGATTTTTGGTGACTGGTCAGAGATTATGAAGACCCAGGAACTTATCAAACTGATAAGGGCTAAAATTTTAGGATTTTTGGTGACTAGTTATAATCTCTGTTAATATATATATAGAAGGGGGGTATACGTTAGTTCAGAGTTTCTGTATAAATAATTTGAACAGAGTTTAGCATTCATCATACATTCAGTGTTTACTATAAGAGTTTGTGCATCCAGTGTTTACTGATTTATTTTATGGATTTTATGAAATATTAGATGCTCTAAAAATTGGATTGGTAAACTCTGCTATACACACACATATATTCACACATGTGCAGTTTTTGAAAGGATTACAGTAATGAAGTTCGAGATTGACCAACGCTGATGGATTTTGTCTAATACTCTAAGATATATTTTATTTCAGACAATTTCTAAACTTGGGGTAAAAAGTGTGAACTACCAACTGTTGATCAGTCTTAGAGTGTTAAAGTGCATTGGTAATAGGTGAAAGAGTAACAGTAATTATTGCTATAATTACTGAGCATGTAAAGCTACTCCGCTAATTATGTGCCGCGTGTCCCACTCACACATTTCTCTAGGATAGTGTCCCACTCACACATGGTAACTGGTTGTGTGTATTAATGTTAAAACGATTGGGTTTAATTTTTCATATTCACTCACCCACTTACACACCCACTCACAATTACTTTTTACACAACCACTCAGTTACTTCGTATTTTTCACTTGGGCATTTTTGCAAACCTTTCTTACACATCGTTTTCTTTCATATTTTCTTCTCAAATCGTTCTAATGGCTACCAAATCTTTTAATACTCTAGGGCTAATGTTTGTTTCTAACAACTATGCAACCCCATTGAACAATGCAAACGTTCCAGAGGCGCTTCATCTGATTCAGAATTTCTTGAGGGATTCAGAGATTGGTCAAGCTCTGGTTGAACCACCAACGCTTTCTACCTCGCAGATTGCTACTTTCTGGCAGCGAGCAAGAAAGGAATGGAGTTTCTTCTTTGACTGTATAACACGGGCCTTTGGCAAGAAAGTCACCAACTGGGATGCAATTCCTACTGATAGTCTACAAATTGGGTATTCTCTTTTCTATGGAAGTAATTTCGATTTTGGCAGACTTGTCTTAATGAACTTAGGTGATAGATTGTCAGAGTCTACTACTGTTTATTTTGCTAGATTCTGTCAATTGTTATTTACTGCTTGTGTGCGTAATATTGCAATTGCTGAGGATGATGTGATTCAGCCATTTAAAGTCAACAAGAGAACATTCTCTGATTTGACTAACAAGGATGCAACAAAGGTTGTGTCTGAGTTAGTTTTGCCTCATGCTCTTCATAATTTCTTACATCAACCACAAGAACCTCAACAATCAACAAACACTTCACCTCAACCTACAAACACAACAAACACTGAACCTCAAACCACTCAACCTGACATAAATGAACCAAACACTGAAACACCAGCAACCACTCAACCTCAACCATAAACTCAACCTCAAGCCCAACCTCAACCTGAACAACAATCACTACCAACACAGGCTAAACCTAAGAAGAGAGGAAGAACCAAGCATATTGTCGTCAAAAAGACTAAAAGGGCTCCAAAGGCAAGAGCAAACAGACCTTCATCACCATCTGTTGTAGAGGATTCTACAGAAGAAGATTCTTCTGACGAAGAAGTGCTAGCTGAGGTGCTTACATATAAGAGGAGAAAGTTGATCCTTGATGAATCTGATGAGGAGATGAATGTGGTAGCTCTAGAGGTTATTTCTACAAAGATACCTGCTGTTGAGATAAGTGCTACAGAAGAAGCTGTGCAACCACCTGCAAATGTACCAAAGGATGAGGACAACAGAGATGGTTATGCTACATTGGATGATTTTATTGAAACTTTCATACCATTCTCTGATCATATTGATGTTCCTACTTCACCTATTGCTGCTAATTCGGGAGAAACTGGTGCAGCTGATCAGCCTACTGTAGTTCTTGATGAAATAGTAGCCTCTCACACTGAGCTATTCTCTGATGCTCACCAGGTTTCTGAAAAATGTGAAAAAGTTGAGCAATCAACCAAGGCTGTACTCTATGAGACTATGGAAGCAGTTGTTCAAATTGCAAAGTTTGTTGATGTAACAGCCCGACTTTTCGGACTATTAATTCTAAATCGAAAACTAAAACAAATTACAATTTATTAAACCAAAAGTCAACTACAAATGTACTTATTACAAAAGTGCAGCTAACATCTATCGAAAAGTCAATCTAGCTCAATTCTAAGGTCCTCGAACTCCAATGCTATCGAACCTGATCGTACACCGAACCTGAAATTGTAAGTAATGAGCTACGAAGCCCAACAAGCAACTAACGTCTGACAGCTCAAAATAATATTTTTATATTTTTAAAAAATACGATTTTCACATGTAACACATAACATCTATCACACAGTTTCACACAACATACTCGATAACAATTACGACAAAAATTCACACAATACATTCTATAACAAATATCAAATCGATGTACACCAGATTATCAATAACTCACATAATCTAAATTCTGAATCGAACAAACAAATCTTAACATCAAATTCTTATTTTAATTCCCACAGTTCTAAATTACGGTCACACTAAACCAGTGACACGGTTCTATGTTCGATGGAGGCCAGTTTATGTCCCTCGTTAAGTCTTACTCAACAAGGTATCTATGTGTTCCGGAACGTGCGTAAACTAGTTCTATGATTCTATATGCCACACTATCCAGTGACCGGATTCTATGATTCGATACGCAACTAAAACTGGGGAATCAAAACAAAGTTCTTATCTAATCAATCACATATCAATATCATATTTTCGATAACTAAAACAAATATCTAACAACATGTAATCAAACAACATAAACCACGCTTCAATTAATACAGAGCAACAGAAAGTTACTTACAATTATACGGAGCAACAGATAATTACTAACACAAATATTCAAGAACATGTAATCTTTTAATATAAGCAGGTTTCAAATTAATACGGAGCAACGAATAGTTACTTACCTCAATTACGCAAATCAAGAATTCACATAATCATATAAGAACACATGTAGCAATCCCTCAGAAGCAAAACCTCTAAAATCTTGAAAGACTCCATGATTACAATTCTGATCAGATCTGTATTTAGCCTTTTTGACCATCTAAACGATGTTTTCTTGAAAAACTCAAAGAACGAAAGTTGTAGAGCACGAAAAGGCCTTTCCGAAAAGTCCAGAATCAACGAATTCCAACTTACGATGAATTTTCTACGAATTTTACAAGACTGTTGAATTGTGTTTATAAAACCCTACGAATTTTGTTATAAAAGATGAGGAAGAAGAATATGATGTATTTATAATGTCTCGCAACCCTAATTCCAGACCTACTAGTTATCCGTATTCAAATCTGATCCATGTTTTAAGCCCATTATTCTAATCCAATTTTAAATCTTATTTCTTATCAAATTTTAATCCTTTTTTTTTTTAATATTGTTCTATTATTATTATTATTCTAAAAACTACGGGATATTACAGTTGATAAGACTGTTGAGTCTGAAGATCAACCTGCAGAGCAAGTTGATATTGAAACTGCAGAGATTGTTGCTGAACATGTTGAAGTGCATTTTCCTGATCCAGTTGAAGATGCACATGCTGATGTTGAAGATGAAGGAAGTGCAGAGTCTAACTTTTCTGAGAGTATTCCAGTACAAACTGATGCAAAGCATGCTGCTTTCTCTTAACCTTCAAAAGCACATGACATTGAAGCAGAGTATCTTGTTACATTCTCTGAGAACTGGTATAAAGAGGATTGCATTTTTCGAAGAAAAAGAGCAGCTAAATTTGTTCAGCAAAATGCTAAAGAGATTTCAAATCCAAATATTCTTTCATGTCTGAAGGCAACTATGGTTCAGGTCAAAACTCTGAATGGAAGATTTGATGATTCTTAAAAGGCAACCACTGAATTGAACACTGAAATCATGACAAGAGATATGACTATGCAGAGAGATACTTCAATGAAGTTTCAGAAATTTTCTAAATCTCAAGAAACTCTGTTTCAAAGGCTAGGTAAAGTTGAAGAAAATCAGACTGCATTGTCTGATAAACTTGATTCCATTGCTACCTCCTTGGAACTGATTACATCAATTTTGATTCCTGATGATGTCAAAAAGGGGGAGAGAGTTGCTAAGTCTCAAACTTTGACTCAGAAGGATGATGCTGGAGATGGAGGAGCAAAAGGTCAAAAGAGTTTAAAGTTCAAAGCTGATATGAGTCTACAGTCTGGCAGAACTTCTAAGTCAAAGTCTAATGGAGTAAACACTGATGCTCAGGGTACATCAAAGACTCAGAGTTTGCTATTCATTGAGAATCCATAGACTGATGAAGAGTTGGTTGCTAAATTGTTCCTTGAAGAGAATGAAGAAGGTGTTACACTTGCAGACATTCAAGATGAAGAAAAGAATTTACAAGAAGAACATCAAAAAGCTGTGAAGTCTGGCAAATTCAAAAAGAGTGCAAAAGCTGCTAGGCCTGTTCTTAAAGGCATTACTATCAAAGAGAATATTGGTGCTGATCAGAGGATGCAAGTATCTAGAAAACCAACAATAGCAGAGGCTAAACAGAAGATGAAGGGTAAGATTGTTGAGGAAGAAAAGGTCTTAAAGAAAGTAAATACAACCTCTGTTGCTACACAAGTTGTGCAGAAGCCTTTGTCTACTCAAATGCAAGCAATTTTTGGGAAATCAATAATTCGTGAACAAACTCTGGAGGTTGGAGAGGCTGGAGGAAATTTTCTACAGAGCAGAGCTTTAATGGGAAAGATATGAAGAGATAAAGCTGGATTGGGCTCATACAGAGAAAAGAGAATGAATACCAGTCCTCAAGATCCTTCATCACTGGCTGTTCCAGGTCTTGGTGTTACACAGGAAAATTTAGATAGACCGGAGTCAGTACAGTTGATTCATCAGAAGAGTTTAAAGAAGGATTTTCTTTTGTACTTTATGGCTGATGGGACTGTATATAAAATTGGCGAGGATGATCTTGATTTGAAGCTATGGGAAGAATTAGAGTATGTTCTGTATATTTTTCGAGTGAAAAATCAAAGGACTTATCAAGCTGCAATTGTGCTGAGAAAGAAGATACTGTGTAATTTGGTAGTTAGAGGTATAAAGTATAATAGTCAGTATGTTCCAAAGTACAGAGACTATCATGGTAATATTGTTGAGATGAAGAAAGATAGTGCTAAGTTGAAGACAGAATTGGGAATAACAGTTCTGGATTTTAATTCTGAGTCGAAGACAGCACATTTCATCAGACTGGGTAATGAAATAAGGAAAAACAAAATCTATTCTCTGAGATCTTCTATGTACCAAACTGGTGAAAACGATCCTAAGTTGATCGAAAGAGATCAAGGAGATTATGCAGAGAGAACTTGAGAATGCAGAGAGAAGATTGCTGATTGACTATCTCAGAACAACACCAGATGTTGAGGAAATTAAGTGAATAATGCTCTGTAAGAATTTCTTGTTTTCTGTAGATTTTGTTTAAGTAGAAGTTTAAACTCTGATTATTTGTTAAACACTGCATTTGTCTATTTTGTTTTGACATCATCAATTATTGTTAACTTATGCATTTTTGCTAATGAACAAGTTGGGGGAGATTGTTAGATATAATCGATGTAAATATTAATCAGTGTTTAAGTGTTACAGTGAAAAATCAGAGTTTAGCTAGAAGCGGTCAGAGTTTAGTTAAACGCTGACGGATGGAAGCTCGACAGAGTTTATTAAACTCTGTCTGGAGGAAGCGTCTACGGTCAATAGAGTTTAAAAGAATTCTTGAAGATAATTATGGAAGCAATATCTTTGAAGATTGGATAGCTGTCAAAGAGATTGTGTTGACTAAGGAGACGTGTAGAAATCGTGATTGATATAAATTGTATAGCTAATTTATAGGAGCATCCATTTACGATTGTATATCAGCTATATAACTTATAAATACAGTTAGGTTAACCCTAGAAGGGTATCGAGTAATGAATTATCATTCATTGTAACCTAAGCAGCTTTCTGTGATATTTTACATCACCGAGAGAGGAGTTTTTAATTCCAAAATAGTTTTTAATTGTTCAAACGTGTTTTGCTTGTTATTCTTTCATACAAACTTGATTATTATTGTGTATTCGGCCTAACAAAAGGAGAGGCTGAATACATTGACTATGCCCAAGGAGTTGTTTCGAGAGTTTGAAAAGTTATAATTTAGAAATTTATGATTCAACGGATGCCGATGAGTTTCTTAGTACAATGAATTTTCAACTAGAGTTGTTAGAGAAGATTCGGAGATGTTAAGAGAATGTCATGAATTATGAGATGAATACGTTGACTGGTGAGGAGATTTGTACCTAGAAGGACGAATAAGGCATTTTAAGATTTTCCAAGAGAATATGGATTCCTAATATTCTAGAGTTAAAGAGTGAAATTTTAAAGTGAGGCTTATCGTGCGAGACATTCAATTCACCCTGAAAGCATGAAGATGTATCGAGATTTGAAGGAAAATTTCGAGTGGTCAGATATGAAATAAGAGATTGCTGAATGGATAAATAGGTGTTATACCTGTCAGAGAGTCAAAACAGAACATCAGAAGCTGAGCGGATTATTACAATAGTTGGATATTTCTGAATGGAAGTGGGAGCACCTTGCTATAGATATTATAGTGGGATTGCCTAGGACTAAAGCGAATCACGAGGCCATATGGGCTAGTATTGATCGATTGAGGAAGTCTACCCATTTCTTACCGATTAATGAAAGGTTCTCGTTAGAAAAGTTAGTACATCTGTATCTAAAGGAAATAATAGCACGTCATGGAGTTCCTATATCGGTAGTGTCTGATCGAGACCTGCGATTTAACTCGAGATTTTGGCGACAATTTGAAGATTGTCTAGGATCCCAACTCAGGATGAGTACAGCTTACCATCCACAGACAGACGAACAAAATGAAAGGATGATTCGGACTATAGAAGATATGCTTAGAGCTTGTGCGTTGGATTTTTGTTGGGATGAACATTTGCCCTTGGTGGAGTTTTCATATAGCAACAGTTATCACGTGAGTATAGGAATGCCACCGTATGAAGCATTATATGGAAGGAAGTGTAGGTCACTAGTGTATTGGGAAGAAGTTGGTGAAAGAAAAATTTTAGGACCAGAACTGCTCCAGCAGACAAATGAAAAGGTTGAAGTTATTCAGAAGAGGTTGATTACTACTCAGGATCGATAAAGAAAATATGCTAATTTGAATAGGAAGGATATGAGTTTTGAGATAGGAGACCAAGTGTTACCAAAGGTATCACCATGGAAAGGAGTTACAAGATTTGGTAAGAAAGAAAGTTGAGTCCAAGGTAGGTAGGACCATTTGAGATTTTGAAGCGAGTCGGAAAGGCTGCTTACGAATTTGCGTTACCATCGCACATGTATCACATACACAATGTTTTACACATATCTATGCTTAAGAGGTACAATCCAGATACGAGTCACGTAATCGAGTATGAACCCATCGAGATATATCCAGATTTATCTTACGAAGAGCAACCAGTAGAGATTCAAGATAGAAGTGATATAAAGCTCAGGAATAAGATTGTTAGATTAATTAAGGTTTTGTGGAGAAATCCTAGAGTCGAAGAGTCGACTTGGGAACTCGAAAGCGAAATGCTTGCCAAGTATCCTCATTTATTTACTTAGGTGAGATTCTGGGAACAGAATCCTTTTAAGGGGGAAATGCTATAACGACCTAGAATTTTTCGTGATTTTATAAAGTATTTAAATTATCGTTAAATGAAAATTATGTGATCTATGTATGATGGGAATATTTTTGTGAAGTCAAGTTATGTGTGAAATCATGTTTATGTGATTATATGATGATTGGCATGTGTAGTATATGTTCGTGGAATTTTATTTGTATTTCTGGAACATTAAAACTATTTTTAAAGTGCATTTTTAATCTTGCAAAAATCATATAAAATCATTGGAGTCGTTTTAAATCATGAAATCTTTTGCATTGTCATCTTTGAGATATTATTTATTTTTATAATTTGTGTGAATATGTAATTGTATGTTTTGGTATTTTAAAATGATTTAAAAGGCTTTATTTCTTTTAAAGATCCTTTATTTCAAAAATTCATATTAAATTTATTTTTGACTCTAAAATTATTTTAAAAATATGGGGATGTTCCCAATTTCATAAAATTTGTTTTAAAATTTTTTAGAAATATTTTTCTCCCCATTTCATATTTTATTTAGATTTAAAAGTGATTTAAAATATGATTTTCAGAAAAGTATTTAGCCAATTGTGAAATTCCGAAAATACCCCTGAGGGTATTATTACCCACCGCTACCAGCCATATCATTCTTCTTCACCATCTCATGTTTTTTTCTTTTAGCAGAGCTCAAGACACTCTCTCTCTCTCTCTCTCTCTCTCTCTCTCTCTCCTTTCGGTAGCATCTCTCTTCCCTATCCTCTCGATTTCTCACCCTTTTTCAAGATTAAAACCATAATCTTGTTTAATTTTCTGCCCTCTATGTGTTGCTATAGTTGCATGTCGATTTTATGTGAAATTTTGAAAGCCCATTTCGGGTTTAGCCTTGAATTCGAGTTATGTGGTATGTTTTTGTTCCTGTGAGATCATATAACATATATACACGATTATGAGTATTTGTTTGGTGTTAAATTGAATTGCATGTGTGATTTTCGGATTTATTTGTGTTATTTGAATTATTTGAATATAAGTTTGAATTATGTGGATTGCTAAGTGTTAATTAGATTGTGTTAATGATGGTTAATTCATGATTAAGGTAGTATTGATGTGTTCATAATTTTATAAGAATTGCTAGTTGATTTTGGATTGGTTAGTAGTAAAACTGCTACTGGTTATTACTTCGTTCAGGGCCTATTTCAAGCCTGATCATAAAACTAATTATATATTTGGATTCCTTGTGAAAAAATAGATGGAATAGACTCTTGAATCATGTAAATCGGATTTAAAACGAATGAGTTACCGACTGTCAAAGTTAAGCTATTTGTATTGACTTCGGGATTTTGATCCCTGAACTTTGAAAAATCAGAGTTAATCGAGTACTTGTTTAAAATTTATGAGCCTTACTATTTTGGAAAGGTCTCGGAATTGTCTTCAAGTTTCGTGTTCTGTACTTTTTCATTTGAATTCATCTTTATGTAGTAAAGTGGCATTCTTTGGGACTGATCGATTCAGATTTTTCTTTGATGGTCTATTTGTAAGATATTTGGGTTTGATCGTAATGGTGAAATGGTTAAGTATAAGTATGGTATCAGTTATAAGTAAATTATGCTTGGGCTTGTAGGTGGATTTGTAATCCATCGAATTGGTTTTATTGTGATTTGAGTCGGTTATGTTCGGACGGGATAGTTTAGTTTATAAAGGAAACTCTGCCCGATTTTTATTAGAATTATAAGTCGTAAAGTCTATAGTATAAAGCTATAAGTTGATTATAAGTCAAGGTGATGTTGTGTGTTAAGTGTTTAAGTGACATATGTGAACTGCATGTTTTAATTGCTAAGTGTTTAAGTGATTTGCATGACTAATCAGAGCTATGTGTTATGTGCTAAATTGTCTGGTAAGTATAACTTGTACGTGTTATGTATGTTAAATTGTTAAGAGTTATAGGAACCGTTTGGGTAGATTAGAGTTAGACGAATAAGGATTTTAATGTACTAAAATAGTACTTTACCTTATTATAGGTGCAAGTAGGAAGCCGGTAAGAAGTCATTATGCGTGTAGATGGAATTTCAAGAACGAAGATATTTATCGGAGTTGACTAGTATATTGATATCGAGATGGACCAATTATAGAAGAAAGATGGATGTATAGTCGATTAGAGACCGTCATATAAAGAAGTAGAGACTGACGCAAAGTGAGTAATGAATCGACGTGTGGGAAACAGAACTACGCATATTGAGGCAAGTATTCTATCCCTCACTTATTGTTCAAGTGAAGCATATCTGCTCCTTCTATTTATCACCATTTCATTCGAATCAAAGTGCAAGTAATCTGTACCTTTTGGTATCATTCCATTGAGCTATATTGTGATCTGTCTTTTAATATACATTGATTGCTACGCACCCTTCAACCCTTCTTCTGATTAACAATGAACTTTGTTTCTGTAGCTTGTTCCTTGATCTAAACTTAGACCTATTTTATGCCTATCACCTTAGACCCAGACTTGTACCTTTATTCCTTGATGTCAGAATACCTAATCAAACCCTTTGACTTTTATCATCTCAAATCAAAATGAAATGTTTTCTTAAAAATGCTTTGAAGCTACTTAGGTTGGGCTGATCTGTTATCAGTGAGTCGAAGGTACTTTAGGGTAAAGGTTTTTGAAAGGAATTGAGTATTAAAATGTTTTCCTGATTTCGAAATGATTTCCAAAACGTTTTATAAAGAGATTTTGTAAAAGTGCTGGGAATGCCATAAAAAATGTTTTTTATATACGAATTCTTAACGATTGGGGAGACGGGGCGAACGGGTAATGCTGGTTTCGTCTGGTTGTGTATTACAATGTGGTTCTGGTCTGTTCAGTTCAACACTTTTTATTTATAGGCCAATGTGTTGCCTCTTGGGAACCCAAGCAATCCTAATGAGAGGATTGATACCCAGAGGGACTTTGTGCCCGATATGGGGGGACTTTATGGGCTGAACACCCATTCTGTCTTGTTAATATGGATATAAAACCTCCAATCAATTTTTATTAAAGTGATGATTACTTTTACTTTACTGTGAAATGAAATTGGTTTACTATTCGAAATGTTAATTGCTTTACACATCTTTGAATTATCAATTGCTATTATGTTTATCAAATGATGCCTGTCATTATCAAAATGCCAGTATTGCTTTTACTGTTTCCAGCGTATCTATTTCTATCTTGTTATCAGTTGATCCCCTGTCATGTTCAGGTGTCAGAATCAGTTATGTTTTGAAGTATGAAAAGTCTAATCCTTTGATGGAAATTGAATTACTCCCTTCAGTTAAATTGATCATTGATATTGTTCATCAATGAATTATCGAGATATTGATTGTTTCACTATATTATTAACTTGCTGAGCATTGTTCGCTCATTCTTGCTTTATTTTCCCTCCCCTTTTAGTTAAGGATTATGGATTGACTACCTACGAATGATAATTCGATTGAGACTGATAAGGTGTTCTCTAAAGAATAGATTACAGAGTCAGCATGGACCGCGCTTCAGATAAGAAGGTATAGTAGTTAAAATAGTTGTTGTAATTTAGTTTCTTATTTCATACTATAACTTGAGATCGATCCTTGTTGAGGGGTCGTCTGTATGATTTAGTTATACTTAATTGTATTGGTTGTGGCACCAAATCCTGACCCCGAATTTGGGGGCGTCACACTTCTTCTCTAGTGGATGAAACAATTGATGAACTATCAAAGCTCACCTTGGAAGGTCCTAGAGGTTAGAGATCACCAAAAAGATGCCACTCTATGAAGGATATGAAGCAAACCCACACTACACCATATATTGCATATAGCAACCACATATTAATTTTTTTTTAAAAGCGTTGCTATTGCATGACAAGTTTTGAAAAAATTAGACGTATTGTAATGCTTTTAAAAAAAGTTACTATAGAAGGGTAAAAACTGAAAGGAGTCTTATAATTATCATTCTATTGTAATGCTTTATTAAGGCGTTGCTGTACCTACTAATTTTTGGCCAAAAAAATTGGCGGGCTTTAAAAACAGGGGAGCGGGAGTTCCAAATTTCCATAGAAGTAAGGCGGCCATAAAATAAAATAAAATAAAACACAAAATAGAAAATACACATAGACTAAACTCAAAAAAGACTCAAAAACAGAAAAGTAGAAAACTCAAAGACACAGACACAGAGGCGACTAAAGCTCGAAGATTAAAATCGACGACTAAAGCTAGAAGATTGAAGACTAAAATCGGTGACTAAACATAAACGAAGATTAAAGCTCGAATATTAGGTAAATATTCTTCTTATGAATGTTCTTTTCATGCTCGTATATGAACATTATGGCATGTATATGATGATTAACACTCAATTTAGGGCGTGTATATGTTTATTTGTATATATTCATCTATGTATTTGCTCAAATCGAGTTCAATTAGTGTTAATTGGAATTTGAGGTTTTTAGTTGAAGTACCGGATTTGGGGTTTTTTCTTTTACTTAATTTGAATACCTGATTTGGGGTTTAATTTGTGGATTAGGATTTCTTTTTAATTTAGGGGTTAGGTTTTTATTTTTGGGGGTCTTTATATTTTCATGTATATGTTCATTTGAATTAAGTCTTCCTTGTTATGAGCAGTTCATGTATACCTGTGTGTCTTATAATTTTGGTTTGTCTTATATTTTACATTTTCTTTTCTTGTTTCTTTTTGGGGAGCAGTTTGTCTTGTTTCTTTTTATTGGCCCTTCAATAATTTTTCTGCCCTGTAATAATTTAAATGCTTTGTTAGTATCTTATAAAATGTATGTCTTATAAATGTGTTTTTTTCTTATAAATACATTTGATAAATGTATGACTTGTTAGGACTTGGTAGATTTGAACATATGTCATTGAGATTAAGCCCTGTCTATGTTGCTTTGTACATTTAATTATCTGCCTTTGGTTTGGTTTAGTTTCTTCATGTCCTGGACCCTTGTTTTCTGCATTTATATGTGATTCTCTTTTGTCTTCTTTGTGTTAATATGTTTACTTGTCAGTTGTGATGCCTGGCCCTTTATTCGTGTGGTCGTCTATAACCTATGTAAATGCTATAGTCCTATGTAAAATGTCATGTGATCTATTTATTATATGTCCTTTGATTTGTTATATTGTAATATATCATGTGCTTTGTTTTTAAATGCGTGCTCTAGATAGGCCTACAGAGATAAATCCTTCCCAGGAACGTACAATTGTTTCATTTAGGTTTCCAGAGACATAGAGTATACGCGAACCTTGTTGGTGCAAAAGTCAAGATATGGTGACCCGATGATAAACAGTAAGTAATTTACTATTTGTAACAAAATATATCTTTAGTTACCTTTTACCACATTATAGTTTTTATGCATTCCATTTACTGTCAGAAATTACCAGCAGACTTACAAAATGTTTCTTACTTTCTTTACTATGTTTTTATGCATTCCATTATAGTTTTTTGTCTGTCTTTTTTTTATGTATATGATATGGATATCCTTCAAGACAAAAATCTCATTGTTGTGCAACAGATTTAATGGTCATTTAAGAAAGAAAAGGATCAGTGGCCAGATTAAAATTAGTTATGAAGGTGAAACCCTCTTGATAGAGGTATAGGCTGTTGATGATGTAAACAATGAATTCAGTTATTATTATATAGGTTACTGGTCTGAATGAATAGGTTATTGTTTTTTTGTGTAGGATAGTTAAATGGCTTGTGGCTGTAAGTTTACTTCTCGATTCTTGACTCAGATTTTCTAGTTGCAACATGCTGTGTGATTGTTGTAACTCGAAGGACAATCTTGTCTAGTCAAACATTATGTTCATCATGTTGATTTTTTGTAGTACAGTGATAAATTAGGGGTTCTAGACTTTCCTCTTGAAGATTAGCATTCTTGAGTGCTATTACTTTCCCCATAAAAGCATGATCATTCTTTTGAAAATTTTCTTTTGACTGTTTCTTTTCCACCATTAGTCTTTAGACTTCACTTAATTATTTTGTAGTGCATGCATGATCTATACTGCTTGTAACTTTTTTTAAATGTCCTTGAAAGGTTGTGGATTTTATGGGCTGCAGATATTCTTTCTCAAACAGGTGGAGCATGGAACATTTTTAGCAAGTTCAAGTCATGTCTCTGAGGTTATGTTCTGCCACTTGTCACCAGCTTTAGATTTATATTCCTTTTTAATTTATTAGCTTTGGATTTATATTCCTCTTAATTTATTGCTATGTACATATTTGATATTCTGGTTTGCTTATAAGTGCCCTCTAGTGAACTTGTAAGCATTTTTTAATGCTTCTACATGCTTTAAATTTGTGCAGTTGCTACTAACTACATAGTATATGTTCTTAGTTGTTCTCAGTTGCACTACATTTGGATCAAGTTTCTACCTTATATTTATGATAAAAATATTTTCTATGTAGGGTGTTCTAGTAATAGTAGAAGAAAGGGGAACTCGTAAGACATCTTTAGCACTGGCTATTGTTGCAACAACCAATGTCCCTTTTGTCGAAGCTGAAGCCTAACAACTACAAGCTAGTTTATGGGTTGGATAGATGTGCCGAGGATCAAGATGAGCTGGAGATGTAGAAGATGTCAAGCATAATTTTTTATTTACTTCAAATATGTCTCTGATTTGGTGCATCGATGTAAAAACTAGACTTTGTTGTTTTATTTTACATTTAGATTTTAGACATTGAATGATTTATACGACGATGTCGTCATAGTAGTCTTGATATTTCTTTTGGATCGGTGGTCATGATGTATAGGGTATTAATTTTGGATTGGTTTTTGTATGTACCAAATTAATGGTGAATTTGTATTGAAACCCAACAAGTCATGCTCGACTAATTTTAGAAAAGCATTGCAATTCCCTTTTAAAATGCTGTTATTTACTGTTATTTCTATTATGAAAAGCATTGCCATTAGAAAATAATTGTTGCTAATTTTAGTCTAATTTGTTGCTATTGTCCACATATTGCAATGTTAACTAGAAAAAATAACTCAAAAATAGCATTGCAATAGGCTATTGCAATGATTCATTAGTGTTGCTAAAAACACAAAAACATTGCCATAAAGGCTTTTTGTATTGATTTCAGGTGTTGCCATATGGTGTTGAAATCGTTGCTACAGGGACATATAGTAACCAGACCAAAGTTAACGCCAAATTTTAGCAAAATCATTGCAATAGACTCTACTGCAATGATTTAAGGCCCTAAAGCAACATTTTTGTACATTCAAGAATATCTCTCTGAGAAAAACGAAGCTGAGAATACAATTTATTTTCACAGTTTGTAGCATACTTCGAAACTAATAAAATATTAATTTTAAAATGAGTTTGAGTGTTTCTTAATTTTTGCATTATTCATTGTTTAAACACATATACTTGAGCTACAAAAGATTAAACAGATTCAAACAATTCAAAGAACAAGAAAATCAAGATAAGTTTGATAATACATTCACCGCCCTCTGTATTATTTTAGTGTGTATTTATACTCAACAAGTGTTATTAGAGCAGGCTGTTAATCAAAACAGTAAAAGATCAACATGAATACACACTACTACAAATCTGAATTTAGGACATAGTACTTAGATAGCGTTTTTCCAAAAGCGCTATTGTAGTGTTGTACTTAAATAGCGTTTTTTCGACAACCATAGTGTAAGTTAATAAATGAAAAAACAAAATTAAACAAAAAATAAAAAATATGTACTACGATAGCGTTTAAGTAAAAACCGCTATTGTAGCGTGCACTTAAATAGCGGTTTTAGAAACGCTCTAGAAGTTACTGTATTTTAAGAAATATATCTTTATTTTTTATTTATAATTTTTACACTAAAACATCACATGAACTACAATCGGGTCATAGTTTAGGTCATAATTCCCCTCCCGCGCGCTCAGCCTCAGCCTCCGCCTCCCGCGCGCTCATCGTCGCCGCTCACCCTCTACCGATCTCAACACCATCTCGCCTCTAATACAACCTCGATCTGTTCTCAACCTCTGTTCAATTTCGGATTAAAGATTAGTTTGATTGAGGTTTCATCTCTTAACACACACACACTCTCTCTCTCTCTCTCTCCCTCCCTCCCTCTCTCTCTCTCTCTCTCTCGATACAAAATATAACAGAACACGGGCTTAGTTGTGAAGCTTTCGGGTTCACTTTTTAAGGGTTTAATTTTTTGGTTCAATTTTAGGTGTTTAATTTTAGGGTTCACTAATGGGATGGGATGTTCAATTTTAGGGGTTTATTTGTTTAATTTTAGGGGTTTAATTGTTTAATTTTAGGGGTTTAATTGTTTAATTTTAGGGGTTTAATTGTTGATTATAGGTGTGTGTCTCAACTCTCAGGTCCCTAGTTCCATCAGTCAATGTCTACAACTTAATTAGTTAATATATCTGAATTCTCTCAACTCATCTATATGTGTTTATGCAGCTAATTCAAATACTCTGCAGTTGAGTTGTGAGCTTCTTCGGCCCTTTGTCACAGGTTCAATTCTTTCTCTAGAGAAGTAATTCCTCTTCAGTTCATAGTACTTATAATGAGACTTATAATGACACTTATAATGCAGAAGCTGTTCAACGTGTTGGTACTATTGCTAAAGCTGTTCAACGTGTTGCTGCTATCTTGAAAGGATTCTTCCACATCTACTACTAGATTTTTGAGGTACCCAAGTAGATGCAAAATATAAATTTAGCTACTAGTAGATTTTATAATATGTGTTATGTGTTATTTTGCCGAGTCTGTGTGTTGATGTTGATTACTAATTAGTGTTTGTCGAATTAGTGTTTTGTCGAGTCTGATAGATGTGTTTGTAGCTTAGTCGCTTCTGTTTTTGGCTAATTTGATTTGAAGAGTCTGTGCTGAGTTTTGAGTTTTGTATTGTTGAGTCTGTGTGCCTTGTATTTCGTTTTCATCACCATATACTACATCTGAGATGAATTGTCATCACCCTAGCTCTAGCAAGTAGGAGTAGAGCTTTTAAATTTCTCTGTTGTCATCACCATATACTACATCTGAGATGAATTGTACTTGGAATTGCATAAATATCTGTTCACTGTCAAAATCCTGATGCTTGACAGCTCTTCTCCAATGCTAGCCGTACGATTCGTATATTTACATGTTTTCTTATCATCATAGGAGTAATATTTTTTGGGCATTTCCTGCACTACAGGAAATACATCTTTTTTTCACAAGCTCAGCTTGTTCTTTGGTTGAACCATCTCCTATGAGAAAGAACAAGTGTACAAGAGCGACATGCACCCCTGAACTAGCTATCCCATTCCTCAAGTATTCATCTGCTAATTCTGGCAAGTGCCCTGAAGCAAACCATTTTGCTTCTTTTAAGAATGCAGTGCATAATCTCGCCCACTACAAAATGTCAAAAAAAGTGATCTGTCAACAGCTATTGTGTCATCATATTCAAGTTTTTTTAACTTCCATATGTTTAGGCCATCAGTATTCTCTGTATGTATGCCGTAGAAATTTAATAGTACCGTTTTTGCCAAGTAATCTACGGGGTTAAATCCATATTTATTGTAGACCTTGTCTCCGATTTCTTTAGTGATTTCATGCAGCGTTCTAAAACACTTCTTCATGTAATCTGGAAGTTGCTCAACAGCTGCAATATCCCACCTGTATAATTTAAACTATGTGAATATTTGCCCCCTCATTACCAATTAATTACTTAAACTGTCTAACACATTTTAAACAGAGAGTAACCACATAGAAGATATGAATAAGCACTAGCACAAGGACGGTCTTAATTAGTTAGGAAATACCTATTTACAGCTTCAGTGAAAAGAGTGAGGTCATCAATCGTCCCATAAACATCGAAAATGTCATCTATCACGTAGATAAGAGAAATAGCTTTCGTCAGCTCAATTCTCTCTTCTGATAAATTAGGATCTGTCAGCATGGCCATAGACCAAGTGAACCACTTTAATGGTTGGTTCCTGGCCAATTTCAACTCATTCGCAAATCTTAGAGCATCCCACCACCTACATACATGTATATGAAATTAAAAAAGACAAAATGGTTGATGTCATTATACTACATATAATGTATTTATGTAATAGTATAATTCAACGTATAATCAGTAGTTTGATGGATACCTTGAGAATTCCCTTAGTTCTTTCCTGTGTAGAGCTTGCATAAAAGCTTTATCCAGATAGGCTAATGTTCTTTTGTCAAACACCAGAATTTGTTTGGTCAGCCACCAAAATCTGTTTACCCCTACTCACACCATATATATTTCGACCTGACCCTTAACCTGTTTGACATGGACTAAAATAATTTAACCTAATTTAGTTTGTAACATAGCAACGAGTCAACGACTCCATTAGTGACTCCACTTCACCAAACAGCCTCCTTTTGTGTGACTGTTATTTTCTCTTCTTTGTCCTCTATCTGTTCTTTTTGTTCTCTATTTGAAATTTTATGGGGACTTGTGCTGCAGTTTGTAGTTCGGACCTTTAGTTTAATTATATGATAAAATTTATTTTCTCTAGCAAACATTAGTTTATTTTTCCATCATCGATTTATTAATGCATGGTTTAACTTTAATAATTAAATATTAGGTAATGGATCGTAATTGGGTAAAAGCACCTCGGTTGTCACAAGAATACAAACTTGGCGTGAGACAGTTTTGTGAGCATGCGGTTAAACATTCCAAGAACATTAGTTTCATCTTATGTCCATGTCAGAAATGTTTGAATGTTCTGGAAGTTAATGGTCCAGCTGAGTTGTATGAACACTTGATGTGTCACGGTATTGATAAAACCTATACATGCTGGACACATCATGGTGAAAATAGAGGGCAATGCAGCTCTAGTAATATTAACTCTAATTATCAATTTAATCACAGAGTTGAAACCGAGAGTGGTAGTTCTAATGTTGTAAAGGATATCCCCAACGTGGTTAATGAAGAATTACGTGATCATCCTGATATGCATGAGAAATTAAAGGACGATGCTGCAATACCATTGTGGCCTGGGTGCACCAAGGCTTCCAAATTATCGGCTGTGTTGACTCTCTATAACTTGAAAGCTGGACATCAAATTTATGATGCATTCTTCACGGAGATGCTCGCAGCTGTTAGTGAACTCTTACCAGATGGAAATGTCTTTCCTCGTAGAGCGTATGATGCAAAACAAATGCTCAAATCCATTGGATTAGTACATAAACGGATTCATGCCTGCCCAAATGATTGTATCCTTTATCGAAAAGAGTATGCAGATTTGGATGAATGTCCTAAGTGTAGTTTAAAACGTTTCAAGAATGGCAATTCTCCGGTCAAGGTCATGTGGTACTTCCCAATAATACCTAGACTTAGGCGGTTGTATGCTAGTGTAGAAGATTCTAAACGTTTAACATGGCATCATGATGGAAGAATTAAAGATGGAATGTTACGACACCCTGCTGATTCTCCTCAGTGGAAGACATTTGATGATGTACATCGGGATTTTGGAAAGGAACCAAGGAATCTTCGCCTAGCACTTGCAACAGATGGAATGAACCCTTATAATCTTCAAAGTACTTCTCATAGTACATGGCCTGTCATTGTGATGATATATAACTTGGCGCCGTGGCTCTGTATGAAGCGCAAATATATGATGATGTCAACGTTGATATCTGGTCCTATACAACCTGGTAATAACATTGATGTATATTTGGCACCTTTGATAGAGGACTTGAAGTTACTCTGGGAAGAGGGTATTGAAGTACACGATCGATATAGAAATGATCATTTTAGGTTGAAGGCCATGTTGTTCGGAACCATAAACGATTTTCCAGCGTATGGCAATCTTTCTGGATATAGTGTGAAAGGATATGATGCATGTCCTTGGTGTGGTGAGGAGACTAATAATATCCGATTAAAGCATTGTAAGAAGTGTGTTTACATGGGGCATAGGCGGTGGTTGGAGCCAAACCATCGGTATTGAAAAATGGCAATGGCATTCAATGGTGAAGTTGAAGAACGAGGTCCTCCTCGTATGCGATCGGGCGCTGACGTGTTCAAAGAGGTTGAAAATATTAACATACAGCTTGGAAAAAAATTTGCAAAGGATGTTCCTACTAAGGGTTGGAAGAAACGTTCAATCTTCTTTGAATTACCTTATTGGAAGGACCTTTATGTCAGACATTTTATTGATCTCATGCATGTGCAGAAAAATGTGTTTGACAGTCTAGTTGGTACTTTGTTAGGTGTCCCGGGTAAATCTAAAGATGGTTTGGAAGCACGAATGGACATGATGGATATGGGAATAAGAAGCGAATTAGCACCTGTGGAAAAACCAGGAAAAAAACCTTTTTTACCGCCGGCCGCCCATACTCTATCTAGGGATGAGAAGAAAGTGTTACTACAAACACTCCATTCTATCAAGGTCCCTGAAGGATACTCATCTAACATAAAAAATCTGGTGGATTTGACTGACCTGAAATTAAAGGGTTTAAAATCTCATGATTGTCATGTCATAATGGAGAATTTGCTTCCTATTGCTATTCGTTCCATATTGAAAAGAGTTCAATAGTCGACTACCTAGACCTTGTGATGAGGTTACACTTGTCGGAGAAGCTCCTGGATATTTTCTTGCATGGCCACGCAAACTGGTCTCAATGAAACTAGAGGTTGAAACCGTATTTTTTTATGTGTATGCCATGGATAGAATCCTTGAATTTATTGCAAATCCATTGAATATTGCCTGATTAATTTTTTTTTTTTGCTTCATTCTAGACACCATCTAAAAACAAGAACAATGAAAATGCTAAGAATGCTAAGGCCCAAGAAATGTTGAATAATAAAGAGAAGGATAAAACTGTTGAGTCCATAGCTGTTGTGTCTTCGAGAAAACTACTAGGTTATCCTCTGGACCAGGATGTGTCTCATGATGGAGTTCTGGAGATGGTTCGTCTTACTGTTATCGTAGGCCGTGTAACTGATGTAGAAATAGAAATGGGACCTTTCTGGGATGGAGACACTTGGACTGATCATCTAAATAAGGAGAATGTTTTGGAGGTATTGGATGAACAATGGTTAAGTGCGTCTAGCCTTGCCTTCTATATTAGGTAATCTTTTATATTAGGCAATATGAGTTAACGAATTTCAGGTATGGAGTTTTGTACATATTTTTTCTAATTATGTTTTTTTCTTAGGTATTTGTGTGAGGTCTATTTATCCAAAAATCCCAACTTGGCAGCTAAGTTTTCTTTTGTATCACCACATATCGTGTCTCACTTGGTTGATATTTCCGAGGCTTCAAGCAAGTTGGCAAATTTTATGCTGGGATATGTTGACAAAGAGCACCTGCTTTTGGTTCCTTATAATGTTTCGTAAGTTAATTTTTTGTCTCTATATAAATATATTTTAATTATGTAATTGCTTACTAATAAACAAAATGCAGAGAACACTGGATTTTGCTTGGCATTAATACAAAAACGGAGAGCGTCTACTTCATGGATCCAGCTCCGAGGGGTACAATTGTAAAGTACAAGCATTTGAAACGACTTGTAGAAACGTAAGTAAAAATTTAAGGTAGACATTTAATAAAATGTAGACTGCACTTGCACAAACATATGTAAATAATTTAATAGCACTCGTGACTTTTATTTTAATTTTCTGTTTACAGTGCTCTAATGTCCTTTCGGACTGGCTGTGGGAAGACTTATACCAAGACAGCGTTTAGCACTTTTAAATGGACGAATATACTGGTATACATTTTTAATTTCTGTATTGACACTATATATGTTAATTTTGGTTTCTATCACATGAAAGTCCATGATGTCAATTATTATGCATTTTTTGGGGTCATTGTTCTACATGGCTTTATTCGAGTATTATTACATGTTTCCTTGTAATTTTGAGCGATTGTTTATTTTGATCAGAACATTACAACGGGGTAACAGGAGGGTGTAAATTACAATGAAGTCAGGGGGGTGTCTGTGAGTATTTATAATGGGGTAGTCCTCGAGTCTTAGTTTGTTTTCATTAGCACCAAATATGGAACCAAATAGCTAGGTCTATTCTATTATTAGGATAAAGACACAAGCAGCACGACTAAATTACATAAACCCTTGATCCTTAACGAAGTGAAGAAATGACAGATAAATGAATTGCAGATAGATGTATATGATGTACCTGTTGATAGTTAATCAACAAAAAAGAAACAGAGTACCGTATATACCAGTCTTACCATATCGGTTCAAGATATATAACATCCGGTTGAAGGTCGGATCCGGCCAGTTCAATTTTAGGTTCATACTGCAATTTTAGTTATGTTTGAATGAATAAACCTTAGAATTTGAATTGAAATGTACCTCAGAAGTTAATTATGGTATTAGTCCTTTTTTATTCAGTCAATGACCAAAAGATTGTCTTAATATTGGATTTGTTAATCACAGATCGAGCACATTAGGGCTTTCTCTTATAAACTAATGACTCCTTATCTGTTGATCATTATAATCAATACTGTTTATACTGTTTATAGAGTCACTTTTTGTTACATGAGGAGAAATCCAATGGACCAGTTGGAATTGTGACCAGTTGGATTTTACATTACTGATTCTCTTTTATAATAGTATATGTTCAATAAAAAATGCTCTTAATACTTGTTTTAAGATTAAACTGTCATTTGCAGTGCCCTAAGCAACCAGCGAATGATGGCATTTTTTGTGGTCATTATGTTGGATGCTTCATTGAAGATGTTTTGCGTTCTGGTGAAACAAGTATTAGTGTTAATGTAAGTTAGTAATATTTTTTTTGTCGAAAACAGTGCGGTATTCCCTGAGATGTAAGTTTAATAATTTTTTTGGTGTATTTTTTTGTTGTACAGTTTAACCGTTCCATCAGACTGATGTGTTATGGTCGAGATAAAATGCTCCGCTTTCGAGATAATTGGGCAGGATTCTTCTATAACCGATATCTCAAGGGAAAACTTTTAAATATGTAGCTTGTTATGGTTTATCCTTTTTACTTTACCAACTATTGTATGAATCTGGTAGATTTGCCAACTAATGTATGAATTTGATACTATCTTCTGATATTAATATGTTTTATGTAAGCACCATTTATGTTCTGGGATTTTTATTATAAGTTCATGAAGTCATTTGAGTTACCATTTTGTGTAAGCTGTCCAGTTTTTTTGAATGGATTGATTTAATTGTACAGCAGGTGAACAAAATGGCATATATATTAAATTTAAAAAAAAAAATAATAATAACTTCCATAGCGCTTCTAAAAATGCTAACTAACTAAGCGTTATGCATTTAATAGCACTTCTGAAAACGCTATTTAAGAACATTAACTAAACCGCAATTGGATTTCTATAGCACTTCTGGAAGCGCTATCTAAGAATATGCGCTTAGATAACAATTACTTAGAAAGCCCTTTGGAAAGCATTCTGGTAGATGTGTACTTAGAGAATGGCAAAAAAACCGCTATGTAAGTGACTTTCACTTCAATAGCGGCTACTTAGATAGCGTTTAAAAACGCTATCTAAGTGTAAAAAAAAAAACGCTCTCTAAGTTCAAATCTGTAGTAGTGACACCAAAGACAATAGGAACAGTCAAGGTCCCAAAGTTCGACAAAGAAAACTACACTCTATGGAAGATAAAGATGTTGATGTTCATCAAAGCTGCTAACCATACGTATCCTAATATTCTCAAAAAAATGGTTTCTTTGTTCCATAACAAGAAATTCCTAAAAAGACTGTTAGAACTGTTATAATTCCAAAGTCGTATGTTGCTAAGGATCCATCTAAATGGACATACATTGATTTTATGGAACTTTCAATGTTTACAAACATTGTTGTTTGTACATCAACAAAAGAAATGTGGGATCATATTGAAATATTGAGTGAAGGAACTGAAGAAGTTAGAGAAAATAGAAAATATATATTGGTCACTCAGTATGAAGCTTTCATGGCTTAACCTAAAGAAGGCATCACTGACATGTTTGAGAGTTTTCACAGACTTGTGACTGAGTTACAAATGAATGAAAAAGTCTATAGCACAAAGGAGCTAAACATGAAGTTTCTGCTTTCTACACCAAACCACCTTGAGCAAAGGGTTATATTTTTAAGAGATAGAGATCTAAACAAAGTGTCGTATGATGTGCCATATGGTGTATTGAAAACTCATGAACTTGAGTTATTGTAGAAAATAGCGATTCAAGCAAACCAAGGCAAGACGGTTAACACCTCATGTGTCTTGATTGTAAATGAATCCATCAAGGCTCTTGAAGCTTCAACAAGTTAGTTAAAGATTGAAGAGGTTGTTGATGAAGAACTTGAGGCTAAATGGACTAAGGTTGTTGATGAGCAAGTTGAAGATGAGTTCTATACACTGGAGGCGCTCGATGCAATGGAGAATCCATCATTTGTCTTCATGGCTAGAAAGTTTCCTAACATCATATTCAAGAGGAAATAACCATTCAAGGCAAGGCCTCAGAACAATTCTTTCAACAAAGGCAAGGCTCCTGTGAAACCAAACAAGAACAAGTTCAAGTCAGGCTATGTGGATAGGTTAGAAATAAGATGCTATCAATGCAATGACCTTGGCCACTGTTGATACATGATAGACTCGATAAATTCAGGTCATTCGAATTATATTAATTCGGGTCAGGCCTAAGAATAGTTTGAGATTACTGGATTCAATTATGCTAGTGTAGGCTGACAAACCATTATTGTCCGTTCGGACGGCTCATTAAATTATCGTTAGCCCAGTATTTGGACTAAGCCCAAATACACTATTATCTATTCGTTCCACCGCCATAAAGTATATAAATTCCAAGGCAAGTATAAATATTATTATGGAGGGAAACTTGTCAATTAGAGCGTTACTTGTGCACGAAGAATAATCTATTACTTTCGCGTGAAGAATAAATGCGGTGAACGAACGAACCCTAGAACTACATGGGCTTGATTTCCTATATAAAGGATACGTAGGCACCTTGAGAGGGCATTGAGAATCCCATACACTCGGATAATACCTCTCAGGCTCAGCCCCAAATTCTTAAACACCTATTCTATACGTTCAACCCTAATTACTAATTCAATTTAGGGATTATGAAAATTAGCCTTAACATTTGGCGCCGTATGTGGGAAGGCGTATAGAAATCTTAAACCTTTTCAGCAAACACAATTTTCAAATATGGTTCAACCAACTAAAACTCCAATCGCCTTGCCTTTCTCTACAAACTTCATCGAGGGGGAGACCTCCACAGGTCTTCGCTCAACCATCACCCGGGGTGAAGCAGATGCTCAGAACCACCCGATCCACCTAAGTGCTCAGGCCGCTTTAAGTGACGATCGTCGTGAGGCATTGAACCGAACAGCCGCACGAGAGGAGCAGAGAATTCGCCGCGATCCAAGCCCTACAAGGGGTCGCAATTTGGAGAGAGACTTTGATAGGGCCCGCGATAGAATTCCTAATGAAGATGAAGATCAACTCCATGAACGGATGAGGGCGCTGGATGAGAAACAACGAGAAATTACTCGAGAGCGTGAACGCTTGGAACGAAGGTTAGTTCGAAGAGGCTCATCGTCCAGGAGATCTCCTCCGAGAGTTTGGCCACCGCGAAGATCTCCATCCCCTAGGAGAAGGTCTAGAGATAGATCGCCTAGAAGGGGAGGAGGTGGAAGAGGAGGACGTTCTCCTCCGCGTGACCGATCCCGACCTAATGATGATGGTCGAAGGGTTAACGATGGTCATAGGAGGAGTGAACGAAGGGAGTATGATGATCGAAGGTATGATGAGGATGGAAGACGTGATGATCATGAGTGCAGATATGACCGACACACTGATGAGACTGCAATCCTGAGGGAGAAGTTAGAGAATATGGAGCGTGCTATGCTTGGAGGAGGCACGAGTCATTATTCGACTAAATCTCCCTTGGTCAGATATGTTCGTGAATATGTGCCAGCAATTGGACGAACTATCCCTAAGATGACATACTATAAGGGTAAAGGAGATCCATACGAGCATGTGACCCAGTATGAGAGATAAATGAGGCTAGCTTGACATGATGAGACTATCATGTGCCAGATGTTTGAAGTCTACCTAAAAGATGGTGCTCAAGGGTGGTACCGTACTCTGTTGCCCAACTCTATTACGTCGTATGAATAGATAAGGAGCAGGTTCTTGAAGCACTTTGACTATAATAGGAAGACTGGACAACTGACCGCTTCACTTGTTAATGTAAGGCAGAGGTCAAATGAGTCATTGACTGTGTACATGAAGCACTTTAAACAAGAATGTGAGAAGGTGTCATCACTGGACGAATCACAAGCAATGGGTTTCTTCTACAATGGATTAGACCGCATACAAAGTCACAAACTACTTTCTTCCTTTTACAAGATTGTTCCACAGAATCTTAATGATATGTACCAAAGGGCTGAAAATATACGTCGAAAAGAGGAGGCTCTAGGTGTTCTTCCACATAGCCCGGAAAGGGAGACACATGACATCAAGAAGGATAAAGCAGTTGACTCACTAATTTGATTCGGGCGTGAAGAAGTGGTAACACAAAATCACGCAAGCGTACGTGGTCACAAGTAATACAGATATAAGTCAAGTTCGTTTCCATAGAGATCTGGTTTTTAGTTCAATTTAGTACCTATGCAACAATGTATGGTTTTAATTCACTGCTAAGACAAATAACAAATTGGGGTTTTAACTATCTAAATTAAACTAAGATGCAAATTGACAAACTAAGAATTAAATTACCACTGAGATTTAAAACTGAATTACTTATAGAAGAATAAACATGGGACTCTAACTTCATTATCTACTTTGCCTAGAGTTGATGCCTTTAATCCATGCATGTGATGGTTTTGATATCTGATGGGATAACACGAAATAAGTACACGCTACCTGTCAGCATACGTATACCAAACTAAACATACATCCACAAAAGAGATAGAAGATGAATAGACACCAATAATGCTTAGACCCTATATGTCTATAGAATTTTAAAACATAACGGTTGAAGAACAAGTTATCCATTAAGATCACACAGGGCAGTATAAGTATTTTCATCTCATACCACAAATCATATTGATAAACAATTATGAACCTATGCTAGCATGGCAAGTTCTAAATCTCAAGATCCACTTTCACTTCACAAGAGATTAACAATTCAATTTAGATGTTAGCTACGCATCTAAAAGCATTATGATTATTCATACGAGGATATCAAGAATTCACCACACACATATCTTTAAAGCAATCAAACTACTAAGTTACATAGATAAATCCGTTAGAATCCCATGACAACGATTAGTTCATAATTGAACCGTTCGTCACCATAGGATTTGATGAAAACATGATATTAAACAAGATATGAATAAAAGAAGTAATTATATTAATAGGAAAAGAACACAAAAGATGAAGTAGATCTTGTTCCATTGCTTGTCACGAGCGTTGAATCTCCTTCTTCTTTTCTCCCTTGCAATTGTATGTTACAATAATAAACGATACAATTTACAAGGCTAAGATGTGTTTTTATAGGCCTAAATATCTTGCCCAACAAGAAAATCAACCTACAATACAATTAGAATTATGTTTGGATATCAAAAATACAACTAGAATTCGAAATAGGGGCAAAATGGACAATTTCAGGAATTTCCAGCGATTTTACGCGCTCCAGGCGCACGGCACGAGCTGCAGGCGCGCGAATTTACTGTTCTATGCGCTCCTGGAGCACGTTTACGCGCTGCAGGCCCACAAACATTCTGCCGAAATATTTTGTACTTCAAGAAAATCTCCCAAGTTTCGCGTGGACTGTAAGATCGTCCAAAACGGACTTCTAGAACTCCAGATATGGCCAAAACAATGTAGACTGCGCAACTATCCAAATTTTCCACAATTTGCTCATTCCTCGTCCGTTTTCTCTTCCGATTCTTTTGCCACTTCCCTTTCTTCAATTCTTAAGCGTGAATCCTCATGGGAGCCTAGGGAAATACACCATCCTTCATTCCAATGCTCAAATTTAACTCCATGATTGACGAAAACATTAACCCTAGTTGACATTCTTGCAAACCTGCACATTTAAACAAAACACATCAAAAATACCACAAACTTGAGTCCAAGTACACCAATTTAAGCCGATATGGAACGCTCCAAATGGATATAAATCCACTTATCGCACCCCCAAACTTAAACCGATGCTTGTCCTCAAGCATAAGCAATTACAACTAACTAACTAACTAGTACCACTTCCGTAGGTGATCACGGTTGCATTTGGCATATGCAACAAGCCCTTTAAACTCCTAGGTAGCCCTAGTGGACGAGTAAGGTCTCGTGAGGGCCTATAGCGAATGTACCCACAAAATCCATTTAACCTAATAAAATGCAATGCATGAATGTAACTAATATGAAAAATGCAAGATCCCCTTCAAACTCACCAAAACCAACTAACAAGCAAATATCTCAAAGAATGTGAATAAATCCAAGCAGAGCTCGACTAAGTCCCCGTATACTAACAATACATGAACAGAAACGTGCGTATGTGCATGCTCATCAGAAATACTCCCAAAACTAGGCCAAAAATCATACATGCCCTTCGCCAAGACAATCACAGGTTTATAAAAAGAATAGACTATAGACACTTCATAACCTAGAAACACCTACATCCTCATCCAAGGTTGACAGAAATTCATGCTTTATTACTAAACTAAGACACTATATACAATACACATGCTTATTTAACCGTGCAATGAATGAGACCCCAAAAGGCTTATACAATAATACCCATGTAGCGAGTGTTAGGTCAGCAATCCCACTACTAGGGCTTTAGGTTACTAGGACTAAGTCCCCTCAGACTTAATTACTCGAGTATTAAAGAGCTCACCCTGGTTAATTTTGCATATAAACAATTAAAAATTTGACATGAAAATTCAACTAACTCACATGGTATACGAAAATAAAAACAGAATGTCCTATATGAAACACATGTAGATAATACAAATATAAATGCATGAATTACCACTACTATGCAAAACATGATATCTATATGAACACAACGACTCACATAATCACAACTAACTACATATACATTACTTATCCCCCAAACCACCCCCAAAATTAAAAGATTCAATGTCCGCATTGAATAGAAGTAAATACAAGGGATAGTAGGAAACATACCTAAAAATACCGAAACATGCGGGTTGCCTCCCACGAAGCGCTATCGTTAACGTCATTTAGCCGGACAAATATGATTCAAATCATGGTGGCTCGAAGATCGCATTCGACTTATCCTTAGCAGAAGGACCATTCACCCATTGTTTGACAACCTTCTTGCTATCTTCCCACATCTGTTCTAAATCAAACTTTACTTTGACTCTTCCTCCAATCGACTTTTTCTGTTTCTTCTTCACACCTCTAAGGTGCTTATGCTTCTCAGTTGATTGATAAGAACACTCTTCTACTTCATCATCCATGATCCACCTTCTTAACACATTATCTTGACACACTTTAAAAATAACCAACTCATCATTCAGAAGGACATACTTCAAATGGGATGGAAGTTTTCCAAGCTTGACATTCGAGAGATCTCGAACTGAAGAACTTTCAACGGAATCGCTGATGTGATCCTTTAGCACGTGCGTATCTGACTTTTCGCTCAATAACTGATCAAACTACTTTCTCTGACCCGTATCAACCATTTCCACACTGAAACACTCTTCATCCTCTGTCAGAAATTTCATGGCCTTGAACACATTAAAGGTGACATTCTGATCTTGCACCCTCAGTGTAAGCTCTCCTTTCTGCACATCGATCAATGTCTTAGCCGTAGCTAGAAAAGGCCTTCCCAAGATTATGGGAATCTTCTTATCCTCTTCGAAATCCAAGATAAAAAAATCAGCAGGGAAAATGAGCTTATCAACCTTCACCAAGACATCCTCTACTATACCCCTTGGATAAGTAATTGATCGATCAGCCAACTGCAAAGAGATGTTAGTTGGCTTCGGCTCCGGTAGACCAAGTTGCTTGAAAACAGACAAGGGCATGAGATTAATATTAGCTCCCAAATCACATAAGCACTTGCTGAATGAAAGGTTGCCAATCGTGCACGGAATAGTAAAACTCCCCGGATCTTTAAGTTTAGGTGGCAACTTCTGCTGCTGAACGGCACTACACTCCTCTGTCAATGCCACTATTTCAAATTCTTCTAACCTTCTCTTCCGTGACAAAATATCCTTCATGAACTTTGCATATCTTGGCATCTGCTCCAATGCTTCCGCAAAAGGTATATTAATGGACAATTTCTTGAAGACATCTATAAACTTCTGAAACTATTTCTCTTGACTTTTCTGCAAACGTCCATGATATGGAGGAGGCAGATAGATCTGATTATTCTTTGAAGATTGCTCCGGAGTAGACTTTTCAACAGGTTTCTTGTTCTTCTCACCATCAAGCTGATCAGCCACTAAATAAGATTTCTCAATTATTGGCACTGCAGATTTTTCAACCTGCTGATTCTGAACGTCTTCATCTTCCTTAGTTCCTGATTTAGAATCACTCGTGACTTTTCCAGATCTCAAAGTAACTGCATTGACCTGTTCTTTGTTTTCCCTTCTTCCTGGATTAGCCTCCATATCGCTAGGAAGAGTTCCTTGTTGCCTACTAAGTAAGGCACTTGTAAGCTGTCCCAACTGGTTTTCCAAGGTCTTTTGAGAAACTGACAGGCTTTTAATCATCATCCTCAACTCATCCATTTCTGATTTTTCATTAGAAGATTGCCCCACATAAGCCTGGGGCTGTTGCTGAAATCCAGGAGGCTGATATGGTTGCCTTGGAGCATACGGCTGTTGATAGCCTTGATTGAATGGCTTCGCTTGCTGTCCCTGAAACTGCTGATAAGGCTGTTAAGGTTGTTGAGCACCTTGGTTGTTGCTCCAGCTGAAGTTAGGATGATTCCTGTTGTTCGGATGATAAGTGGTTGGAACTGGTGCAGCAGGTCTCTGAAAGTTACTCACGAACTGTGCTGATTCAGGAGAAGTAGCACAATGATTCGTCTCATGTGCGCCCGCACATAGCTCACATACACTAACCACCTGCTGAACTCCATAATTTGCAAGAGAATCCACCTTCATAGTCAACTCCTTCAACTGAGCTGCAATAGCTGAAGCTGTATCCACTTCAAAAATACCTGCTACCTTGCCTTGAGAAAGCCTCTGGGTTGGATTCTGATATTCATTAGCAGCCATCGTCTCAATAAGATCATAAGCTTCATCATAGCTCTTAGCCCATAGAGCTCCACCTGATGCTGCATCTAGCATAGGTCTAGATTGTGCTCCCAACCCATTGTAGAAACTGTTTATAACCATCTAGTCAGGCATACCATGATGTGGACATCTACGAAGCATCTCCTTGTATCGTTCCCAAGCCTCACACAAAGATTCTCCAGATTGCTGCTGAAATTGAGTTAGCTGGTTCCTCATTGCTGCAGTTTTCGCCATAGGAAAGAATTTAGTAAGAAACTTCTGAGCAAGATCCTCCCATATAGTAATGGAACTAGCTGGTAGAGAGTGTAACCAGCCCTTAGCCTTATCCCTCAGAGAGAATGAGAAAAGTCTCAACTTGATAGCATCATCCAACATACCATTGAATTTGAAAGTATCACAGATCTCGATAAAGTCCCGAATATGCATGTTAGGATCCTCCGTAGGAGCACCCCCAAACTGAACCGAATTCTGTAGCATCTGAATAGCGCCCGGCTTGATTTCGAAGTTATTAGCCATGATGGCCGGCCTGATAATACTAGACTGGATATCATTGATCTTCGGCTGAGAAAATTCCTTCAAAGCCTTAGCTGCTGCTGCATCTGCCATCTCTACTGGAGTTTCAGATTCCTCGTTTTTATTCTCCAAATTCTCTATTCGATCGTCTTCCGCTAGTTCTTCCAAACGAGCTTGTAAGCGTGTTCGCATACAAACTTAAGTACCTGAAACACCACGAAATAAACAACTAAGTAAGAAATCCGAGTCAGTGAACGCTAACGACCACTATTGACTAATACAGATATAAGTCAAGTTCGTTCCCACAGAGATCTGGTTTTTAGTTCAATTTAGTACCTATGCAACAATGTATGGTTTTAATTCACTGCTAAGACAAATAACAAATTGGGGTTTTAACTATCTAAATTAAACTAAGATGCAAATTGACAAACTAAGAATTAAATTACCAATGAGATTTAAAACTGAATTACTTATAGAAGAATAAACATGGGACTCTAACTTCATTATCTACTTTGCCTAGAGTTGATGCCTTTAATCCATGCATGTGATGGTTTTGATATCTGATCGGATAACACGAAACAAGTACACGCTACCTGTCAGCATACGTATACCAAACTAAACATACATCCACAAAAGAGATAGAAGATGAATAGACACCAATAATGCTTAGACCCTATATGTCTATAGAATTTGAAAACATAACGGTTGAAGAACAAGTTATCCATTAAGATCACACAGGGCAGTATAAGTATTTTCATCTCACACCACAAATCATATTGATAAACAATTATGAACCTATGCTAGCATGGCAAGTTCTAAATCTCAAGATCCACTTTCACTTCACAAGAGATTAACAATTCAATTTAGATGTTAGCTACGCATCTAAAAGCGTTAAGATTAACCATACGAGGATATCAAGAATTCACCACACACATATCTTTAAAGCAATCAAACTACTAAGTTACATAGATAAATCCGTTAGAATCCCATGACAACGATTAGTTCATAATTGAACCGTTCGTCACCATGGGATTTGATGAAAACATGATATTAAACAAGATATGAATAAAAGAAGTAATTATATTAATAGGAAAAGAACACAAAAGAAGAAGTAGATCTTGTTCCGTTGCTTGTCACGAGCGTTGAATCTCCTTCTCCTTTTCTCCCTTGCAATTCTATGTTACAATAATAAACGATACAATTTACAAGGCTAAGATGTGTTTTTATAGGCCTAAATATCTTGCCCAACAAGGAAATCAACCTACAATACAATTAGAATTAGGTTTGGATACCAAAAATACAACTAGAATTCAAAATAGGGGCAAAACGGACAATTTCAGGAATTTCCAATGATTTTACGCGCTCCAGGCGCACGGCACGTGCTGCAGGCGCGCAAATTTACTGTTCTATGCGCTCCTGGAGCACGTTTATGCGCTGCAGGCACACAAACATTCTGCTGAAATATTGAAACTTCAAGAAAATCTCCCAAGCTTCGCGTGGACTGTAAGATCGTCCAAAACGGACTTCTAGAACTCTAGATATGGCCAAAACAATGTAAACTGCGCAACCATCCGAATTTTCCACAATTTGCTCATTCCTCATCCGTTTTCTCTTCCGATTCTTTTGCCACTTCTCTTTCTTCAATTCTTAAGCGTGAATCCTCATGGGAGCCTAGGGAAATACACCATCCTTCATTCCAATGCTCAAATTTAACTTCAAGATTGACGAAAACATTAACCCTAGTTGACATTCTTGCAAACCTGCACATTTAAACAAAACACATCAAAAATACCACAAACTTGAGTCCAAGTACACCGATTTAAGCCGATATGGAACGCTCCAAATGGATATAAATCCACTTATCAAGAAGGGTCTATTCAGAGTTGGAGATTTGGTTCTTCGTGAAGTAGCTGCTAAAAAGCCTACCCGGCAGGGCAAACTAATGCCAAATTGGGAAGGACCGTACAAAGTAATTGGGATGCCAAGGGTAGGAACGTGCAAACTAGCTATCCAGGATGGCCAACCGATTAAAAATACTTGGAATGCGTCCGGACTCAAGAAATACTATTAGTAGGTTGGTGACATTTATATTTATTTATCATACCTGTATTAACTTTACAACTCAACAATACATCCATCCAGACCTCAATCTTAAGCACAAACAAGTTAGAGCCTCAGAAACGATAATCAAAAGTAACGCTAAATATTACAATTCATCTGTACATTATAGAATCTTGCGCACTTCCATTTATACAACTACACTTGAAGACAAGTCTTACTATTACAGTTGAAAACCTATCAGACTTACTCTGTAGTATTTATCAGGAACTAAATCATCTCAGGGGTAAATCTTCTACTCCTCTTCTGCTGGTGCGGAGTTAACTGATCAAATTCTTCTCTTTCTGAAAAGTTTTTATAAAGCAAGAATGAGCTACATAATGCTCAGCAAGTTCACCATTTTGTAAAATAATAATGTGGTTTATTTCGAAAACATTCCCAACTATATGGGTATATATCTCAGATTTCAAAACATAATTCGACAATATATATGTCCGAGTTTGAATAAAACATTTATACTCGCTAAGGAGCTTTAAGAATAACATATGAATCCTTTATAAGGTTCCCGTTTCAATATATCTCAAGTTTGAAAATATATACATATAAGTATATCATTTTCGGCAAAACACTCTACGGTTAACATATTGTACAGGGAATACATTATTGCAAAACCTCTTTTCTTCCATTAGCTTAGAAGGTTTCTCATTCAAAAACATTTCATTCTTTGAAATAATTGCAAGAGTGCACTAACACGTGCCAATCTTTATAGGAAATCTTGCAGTTCTAGATACTGCACGATGTCAATATTTTTATTATCAAAAACCACACTATCGGCAACTTGGCACTTAGGCCCAAGAAGCAGTGTTTGAGTATTTTTCCAAAGTGGAGGATGAGACTTGAAGAAAACATGAAACCTGACAGGGATTGACGATGATCAGTCGTCACATCCAAGTCCAATAATCTGCGGGTCTTCTCTACCGGTAGAAGGATAGAAACTACATCCGTAACTATCCCCGAGTGAAAACTACATCCGTAATCACCCTAGATGAAAACTACATCCGTAATCATCCTTCGGCAACACCTGGGCCGGAATAATAATTGATGGACCGCCTGGCTCACGGCCGCTTACACATCCCGGGAATCGTTCGTCAACGATTCCCACACCTGCCAGAGTCCCCTTTTTCTTTCTTGTCAAAATCATTTTGATAGAAAATTTGAGTAGTTGAAGTTCGACCTCAGTCGACCAATAATTCTTGAAAAACGTACAAGAAGCAAAACCTGACCGGGGGTTTTCGAAAATGTTTTGGGTTCGAAAGAGTTCGAGTTTGAAAATGCTAAAGGTATCTTGGATTAGTTTTGTCTTTAAAATAATGAACGATAATTAATAAATAATATTTTGAGATTTAATATAAACAATTAATAAAATAATTATTTAATTAAAATAAGCTTTTAATCCAAGATAGATATTTTTGAGTATTTTTAACAACGTAAAAATAATAATTACTTAGGTATACGATACTTCCCGATTGACTCTTCGGGTTTTCGCAATTTAATCACGATGCAACAATATACCGCTCCCCGGTCAATAGTATATTTGGACCGCTACGACCTCTATTGCTAGAGTCGTTGTCCGAAGAAAACACTTTCATTCTAAGTTCAAGGGTGTACAAACACATATGCATATATCTCAAACTTCAACATAATCTCGTAAAGCATAAGCATATAATACGTTTGGAAGCTATAAACACAATAGTGAAAATCCTTATATATAAGTTTTGAAAAGTAAACTTGCATAGGTAAAATCAAGAATATAATCTTTTGAAATTAAATACTTAGGGTTGGAAAACTTGCCTTGGGAAGGTTGGTGTGGTTGGGCTCGTGGAGTGGAGCGACAATCTATAAATATCCAATATTCGCTCGTTAGTATCTTAGCAACACCACTTAATCATAATGTTTTAAAGAATACAAGGCCATCTTAGCGACTCCACCATTTGACCCACTAACCCTCCTATATGACCATGTCATCACATTATCACATTCTTTACCCATTCGACTCAAATCTATTCCTCAAACTCGAAACTCAAGTGAATACTCTTAAAACTACTTTAAACTAATCTCCTAAGTGGTTTTTCATTTGCGCGGATTTTACTTCAACATTTTTATAAAATTGAAAAATACATATTTTAATCCAATTCTTTTTGGGTAACCTTCCCCACTGCATTTACTAGCTTCTCTAATTTTTCCATGATCCTACATAAATTTTTAGGGGTTCAAACAAGGTTCACAAGGGGACCACTTAGTGCAGTCCGGAATCCAGAAACACATTTCACTTCTCAGGCCATAACTCAAAATCTATACATCACCTAGTCATGAACCTTATATTTATGGAACCTACATTCAAATACCTTTCCAACAATATACATTAGGACTTCAGGGGACAAGATTTGGGGGTTCAAAACCCTCCTACAAGACAATACAAGTCCCTGGGAAAAACTCAGCATGCTTATATCACTAAACCAACCAAGAATCTTACATCCACATCACAACCAACATCTAAATCACCAAGATCATACTTTATAACATACATGGAGATACATACACTAACCACAAGCCTAAAAATCACAACCACAACACTTAAACTCAAGGTCTACATCATCCATAACTTATATGTCCAAGATTCACACTAATAACCATGGATCTAACATTAAACATCACAATTACTACATGGCCAAGAGGGGTTAGGGTTTTTATACCTTCTTGATGTTCTTACAATCTCAAACAAGCTTGGTTAACCTTGGGGAAGCCTTACTCTATGCTCACAATCTTCAATCTCACCAAAGAAATCAAGAACATGGAAGTGAGTTTCCTGACTGGAAAAACACGCCCCAAAGATCAGCTAAAACGAAGCCCTTGCACTCGTTTCCTGGTCGAGGCTCCTGAATGAAAGTTGTAGAGCGTCTGCACAGCTTTCTAACAATATAAAGAACAAAAACTTTCATTGAGTAATGAAGTCTCTAGGCCCGTTTTAGTGAGCTCCTTTCCTGCTGGGCAGAATGGAGTATTTGGTGTTTGTTTTGTTTTGTTTAAAGTGATAAAGTGATCAATAATGCTTGATATTTTCACTTGGATGCATCTTATCTTCTTTCCATGTGGTGTCATCTCCTCATTGGTTCATTTGGATTACCTTTATCCATCCATAATTGCAAGCAAGTCCCTTGCTTTATACATATTATTTCCAAGTCCTTCCTTCCTTTTCTTATTTGCACCAAGGGGCTTCCCTTCTTGTATATTTACTAAATCAATATGTTACAACTTATATGTTGCACTTCATTGTAATAGTGTGGCCCAATACCTCAAACAATCGTTGTGTCCAATTTTCTTTGTATTTTCTCTTTATCTTAGAAAAAAATTCTCGCGGTTTCTCAATTGTTCTCATTTCCTTTAACTCTAGGATTTTATTCTCAATTCCATTTTCCTCTCATAATATATCCTTCATTGGACTTCTAATATTTACTATTCTTAATTCATGATTCGCTCACTTGATCGCTTAATCTCGTTGTAAAGTTTCAGCGGTTTCTAGAACGTTTGTTTCACTTCCTCAGTGGTTTTCGTTCCAAATTCTCAAATCACTTATAATAAAATTCCAAAATATTAACTCCTCAATTCCTCAAATTAAATATCTCATTTCTTGATATTACTGATATATAATTCACTGCTCGGTCAAATATTACACGAAAATAGAATTTGGAATTCCTGAATTCCGATCGCATTTACATACACTTATTTACTCCGTAAATTACTAGTATAACTTCGGAATATCCACACTACGTCTCGTACATAGGTGGCATGAAAAATTTTCTTAATCCTCAAAATCACTATTCATTGATGCACTTCAGCATAATAGGAAAAGTTTTTATTCTACCGAAATTTTGGGTTCTTACAGTCTCCCCTCCTTAAAAGGATTCCGTCCCGGAATCAGTTTAGGAATCACTGGGGTTACTCCTTCTTTGTTTCACTCTTTCAACTTCCAGGTGGATTCTTCCACATCTTGATTTTCTCACAATTCCTTATTAGTTTGAAAACCTTGTTCCTCAGCACTTGTTCTTCTCTATCCATGATTTCCACGGGTTGCTCCACATAGGTCAAGTCGGGTCATAGGTCCACTTGGTTGTACTCTATCACATGCTGATAGTCGGTGTGGTAGGGTCGTAACATAGACATATGAAACACATTATGAATTTGCTGCAAGCAGGCAAGGCTAACTCGCAGGCTAACTTCCCAATACGCCTCAAAATCTAAAAAGGTCCAATAAACCTCAGACTTAGCTTCCCTTTCTTACCAAACCGCATTAATCCTTTTCAGGGGGATACCTTTAGCATCACGAAGTCTCCCACCTCATACCCCTTTGGTATCTCATAAAATTTGACCATTCGAAATAATGGGTTTCGTAAAAACTAATGACTTTTACATACACTCGTCTGCACCGTAAAGGCGTAATATCAATTCAAAATCTTCATTTAATAATTTGTACATATCGTGATTGCAAAAATTTCTCATCCACCCATAAAATTAATTTTCATCCAGGTTCGAATATTCACGAAAATTAGGGCTATTGCAGTCTCACCAACGCTTTAATGTTGCTTCTCAACGCATGCTCTCCTCGACCTGTATTCCTTATCGGTTGTTCTATGAATGAAAATTTCTATCCCACTACTTATACGTTCCTCTTCTACCTTGTTCATAGTATCCGTGTTGAGTCCTTGTATCGTTGGTCCGTGAATACTTTGTGGTCGTGTTCTATAATATGAGACAACGTCAATACGCACGGTATTCCTCATTTTCCTTGGCTTGATTAGCACGCATGTGTTGCCTCCCGTCAGTCATTACCACTTGCTATGGATACTATATAGTCTTCGGTATACGTTGAATCAGTTCAGCTACTATATCCCTCGTTCATTGACTTCTTCGTAATGCAAGAAAAGCGAAACTTCTTCTTTTGTAGTACGCTTTACAAGAGACGTCCTTACGTCCACATGGTGCCGATCGTGATAACAACATTCGTTTCATGGATAAGTTTTTATTCTCGACTGCCCCGTGAAATCTAAGGCACGACACTAATTATAAATTCGATCGTCTGGACAATTCTTCTTCCCTGTTCGTCAGCCACAGATCAAATTAGTACATACGCTCAATCTCTTTATTAATTATACTTGAAAGCACCTTCAATATTCGAAGTCTAACCTTAAGTCTCTATCTGACGTAATCACTGCAGAAGTTTTATATTGCACCACCATCTCTTCCGTATATAAATCGATAATCTTCTAAATGGAAAGTCTCTCGTAGGTAAATCACTTGGTCCAGCAATTATAAATCAACTAGGGCCATCTCTTGGCTCGGTCTTCGGCGACCTACTCATGAAATTCATTATAATTCTGTCCACGTTCAAGATTTTCTACGGGCGGAATTGATCCACTAGATCTCTATCATTCTGCTTTTGACATGTCGCGTTTGTACTTAATAGTTTGCCAATGCCATTCTTCATACCTGTTTGCCAAACATTCTCTTAATTCTCTATACATCTTTGTCTTTCCCCATAATTTAGTCATTTTCCTCTAACATTATTCTTTATTGTATTTACTCTATTTTCTTGGTCAATACTGACTAAATTCCAATTTCGAATAATCCCTTCTATAAGTATCGGCCACCACACTGGCCTTTCTTGGGTAATAACAAATTTCTCCATTATACTCCCTGCTCCCTTTCGTCACCTTCTCTTTCTTATGTTTAGTTCTAATATGAAGATATACTTAAGGCACTTGTGGAAAAATTTCACACTTTCCTCATAAGGTTAACGTCTCAGTTTTATGCGTGAACGCTATCATGACTAATCCCCGACTCACGGTTAGTATATCCTATCCCGTAACCTTTATGTTGTTTAGAAGTATAGGCTATCATCCCCTTTCTACTACATCAGCACACCTCTTAAACTCTTGAAAGACGCATCATCGTGACCCTCAAAGTCTTCTTTTTATCATCAAGTATAGCTAACAACAAGGTTGTTGCTAATATCTCATTTCATTCCAAAACTTTGTTCATTAATCCATAAAGGCTTCTGACTCATTAGTCCACTCAAACGATACTACCACAATTTTATAACATTTATATTAGTGTGAAATCACAACTTTGGCACAGTACAGAGGTCGATCTTGAGTTGGTGAAACCCGCCTTACAACCTTATCTTTGAAAAAAAAAAATAACAACTACGCGTTTTAACTGGTCAACAATTCCTACATCTCCGGTTAGGGGTATCGATTCTCGATGGTATATGTAAGATGTCATACGCTCGTCCTCTTTCACAACTGGCACCAATCAGCCTGAGGCCTGTATGCTGCTGCGATTCCCAATAAACTTGATTAGGTGGTAATCTCGAAGGATCATTGGGATATATATCCATGCATCCATGTGCTATTAGGGGCCTTTTAAACTTTATGTCTCGCTATGTGCATCAATCCCTTTTTGCTAAGTAAAGCTTCACATTCTTGCCACGATATTTCTTCCTTTCTTGTGCATCTCACTTCCATGTTAGTTTCCTCTAAGGATATGTCTTACATCACAATCGATTTGAATTTCTTGGATCAGGAAAAGGCTTGGTAACTCTAGAATTCATTACTATAACACCCTGACAACGGTTGGTAGGAACGTACTCCCAACCACCTCATCATTTCCTATAACTTTCCTCACACTAATATTAAAGGTCTTGTGTTATTCCCCGACATGTTATTCCTACTTTAAATAATTACTCGGCATCACGCTCTGGCTGCACAATTACAACATTTGGTTTTTGATCTCATATTGGTGCAACGGTTCACAATTGTACCTCCCGTTCACCTTAGAGTAATGACTTTTGAAAGGAATGGTTTCAAAATAACAAGGTACAATAGATAATTTCAATAAGAATTCCACATTAGATGTTCCAAGAATGTTGATGGTTCCAAATACTAGGAGTCTCAATTTTCGGAGATGTAAGGATGGACAGAAAGAATACAACAAGGTTTATTCCTTCATGTCCTGAAAATTTTGTAATGTGATATCATAGAGAATGTTGCACGAGGGCAATGATTGTTGGATACAAAAGTCATAAAGACGGTTTTTATACGATTCTTACATCTGGTGAATACTTTTCCTCTTGAAAAATAGAGGATCTGAAAAGTCCCATTGATAAAGGTCAACCGATCGAAAGCAATTCTACTCTATGACAATAAAAATGAAGCAGTTTATCATTCAAGTAATCTATGGTTTCAAATGAATCTTCATTATATGAATGAAAGAACAGAATATTCAAGTGACATAAAGTCTGATACGAAGATGGGTAGAATTCAAGTTGAGTGGGCGACCTCACTAGGTCTCAATCAAGTTATTCGTCAAAACTTTCATTATCATACTTTACCACATGCAAAATGCATTGAGGAATTGCTGAATGAATTAAATTGGGAGTTGGACCAGTGAAACAATAACTAGTCCTTTTCAAGAAACACTAGCAACTAGCTAGACAAAATTTGCTAGTTCACTTGTTTGAGACATCACCACTAGCTAGGACAATTAGCTAGGTGTTCTTCACAACATTACAATTTTGACTAGTTAGAACAATCAACTAGTCATTCATATTGACATATCGACTAGCCAGTTTCAATTGGCTAGAACGGAATTTCAACATCGTAGCCACTGAAGAAATTTTAGGCTACTCGGACAACAAATGGAAATAAGAAGTTATTAAGTTTGAAAAAGAAAACTATAAAATCTGAAGAGAATGTTCTAGGTATCGGAACAATCGATAACCTCTCATCAAATATTACCTACCAGTGAAACGGTCCACCCAAGGGTGCCTCCGTACACATGCTTTATCAGATCCTACAGTAGAATTAAATTCAGAATACCAATATCAAAATGATATCCTTACTATGATTTCAATGTACGATGTACAATCTCATCTTGAATAGAAGAAGAGAATTCATGAAGGATGTCTGGACATTAGATCATCCATGTCCTCAGTAATTTGTTAAATATTTATGAGCTCAACTGAAGAGTGCAAGTATGAAAGAAGCAATCAAACGTCAATATTCGTTAAGTAATATTCGTCGAATAATTAAGGAAGTATTCGTGGAACATTCCTTGGATAATTGAAAGAAAGTGTAAATAGGCCTGAGCCGAACAAGGTCATCATAAATTTTTGAATAGAATGTTAATGGGTCAAATAAAATTACTTCGGATAAGTCCTGCTTTAGGGAGAGTATATCACTGGTTGTTATTCCACAAATTTGAAGTAGAAAGCTAGAAGGATTTACCTTTTTTTTGCTAATTAAAATTTTATACCAAAAAAGGAACAGCTATTACAATTCTAGGGGCATACCCCGCGAAATCAACAATCAATATAACAAAAGTCATAACATCAGTAAGTCACCTTACTGTCAACATAACAACGAAAATAAGCTAAGATCATTTTGGCGCCTTAAGCAAACTTAAATTGAGACTAGGCTCATGTCTCACAAAGCCCATAGTGATGAGAATCAGCAGATAATGCACCATGAAGTGGCGCAAGAGCATCTGATATAAACTAATCGAGGTAACATGGTTAATGAAAAGTTTAAAATGAAGTAGTGCACCAGCCGATAGTTACCAAAATAAGTTATTAATCATTCGTGCATCTCATTATCACCATTATGAGGGTAACTCCATCTCTTCTTCTTCGTAATACAAGACACCAACTAGTGCGTCTCCCAATCATCATCTTAAAGTCATTTATCCAGTTAGGGTTTCACAAATAAATCTATCATTTCCGTGCTTTATCTTGAAGACCAAGCTTCACATCATTCCGGGGACACCTGCTAAGTCCATAGGGTCCTACTTCATGCCTTTCGACATGAATCACAAGTGGCCAGTTCCCCCTGGGAACAGATCAAAGAGATCTCTCAGGGATCTCAGTGCAGTCCATGGGTTCAGTGGCGGGTGTGTGCATGTGAACATATACAAAAAATATTGAGGTCTACAATACATATATACGTAGTCCCTGCTAACATCTCTATCAAAGGATCCCACTCTAGACCCGTTGGTCTTTTCTTTTGGTAGACTCTGAGATCACTGTATCGCTCGTTGCAACCATATTCAGCTTCTCTTGAGTCCCTTTGTTAATCCCACTTGTTTGTTCTCTAAGTTGAACTACCATGCTCTAGCGTCCGGATCATGCGTGGAATTATCTAGCACGCTCGTCTTAAGATAACATTCTCGTATAACACATGTAAAATTCGCCATCAAGGGTAATGAAATCCACAACGACAGAGTGACCAACTTTCAGTTAAACTCGTTACTTATCGAAAATCGGATCTTATAGCCAAAGTAAAAGACTTTCATTATTCCAAGTACTAAGTACCCTTACTTATGTAGGGATGTCTAAACTTCTTAATTCTTAAAATGCCACCTTCTAAACTGTGGAGGACTATGGGCCACAAAATTTATGCCAGCCTAGTCATCCGATCATATTGGCAATATCGCCTCTACCTCAGCTGCTCTTGAGATTTGCTCTGCTTCCTATAATGACCTATGATAGGTCATGTACGACTCTCAAACCTCTATTCATCATTCCAAAGGTCTCTAAGGATTCTATCGACCCTAGCATAATACCTCCTGTAAACACTCCAGTCCATTCTACTCACCAGTACCTCTTCTGGTAGTCCAATAATAAGTTTACTACGATCTCTGATGTCATTCTCCTACTTAGACTTAACTCTCAACACTCTCGTTTCTGAGTACTGTAACTTATCTCTCTGATACCATTTCTGTGACGTCCCCAAATCCGAGGTCAAAGATTCAGGTCGTCACATCACCATCCAACCATATCATACCTGTATTAACTTTACAACTCAACAATACATCCATCCAGACCTCAATCTTAAGCACAAACAAGTTAGAGCCTCAGAAACGATAATCAAAAGTAACGCTAAATATTACAATTCATCTGTACATTATAGAATCTTGCGCACTTCCATTTATACAACTACACTTGAAGACAAGTCTTACTATTACAGTTGAAAACCTATCAGACTTACTCTGTAGTATTTATCAGGAACTAAATCATCTCAGGGGTAAATCTTCTACTCCTCTTCTGCTGGTGCGGAGTTAACTGATCAAATTCTTCTCTTTCTGAAAAGTTTTTATAAAGCAAGAATGAGCTACACAATGCTCAGCAAGTTCACCATTTTGTAAAATAATAATGTGGTTTATTTCGAAAACATTCCCAACTATATGGGTATATATCTCAGATTTCAAAACATAATTCGACAATATATATGTCCGAGTTTGAATAAAACATTTATACTCGCTAAGGAGCTTTAAGAATAACATATGAATCCTTTATAAGGTTCCCGTTTCAATATATCTCAAGTTTGAAAATATATACATATAAGTATATCATTTTCGGCAAAACACTCTACGGTTAACATACTGTACAGGGAATACATTATTGCAAAACCTCTTTTCTTCCATTAGCTTAGAAGGTTTCTCATTCAAAAACATTTCATTCTTTGAAATAATTGCAAGAGTGCACTAACACGTGCCAATCTTTATAGGAAATCTTGCAGTTCTAGATACTGCACGATGTCAATATTTTTATTATCAAAAACCACACTATCGGCAACTTGGCACTTAGGCCCAAGAAGCAGTGTTTGAGTATTTTTCCAAAGTGGAGGATGAGACTTGAAGAAAACATGAAACCTGACAGGGATTGACGATGATCAGTCGTCACATCCAAGTCCAATAATCTGCGGGTCTTCTCTACCGGTAGAAGGATAGAAACTACATCCGTAACTATCCCCGAGTGAAAACTACATCCGTAATCACCCTCGATGAAAACTACATCCGTAATCATCCTTCGGCAAAACCTGGGCCGGAATAATAATTGATGGACCGCCTGGCTCACGGCCGCTTACACATCCCGGGAATCGTTCGTCAACGATTCCCACACCTGCCAGAGTCCCCTTTTTCTTTCTTGTCAAAATCATTTTGATAGAAAATTTGAGTAGTTGAAGTTCGACCTCAGTCGACCAATAATTCTTGAAAAACGTACAAGAAGCAAAACCTGACCGGGGGTTTTCGAAAATGTTTTAGGTTCGAAAGAGTTCGAGTTTGAAAATGCTAAAGGTATCTTGGATTAGTTTTGTCTTTAAAATAATGAACGATAATTAATAAATAATATTTTGAGATTTAATATAAACAATTAATAAAATAATTATTTAATTAAAATAAGCTTTTAATCCAAGATAGATATTTTTGAGTATTTTTAACAACGTAAAAATAATAATTACTTAGGTATACGATACTTCCCGATTGACTCTTCGGGTTTTCGCAATTTAATCACGATGCAACAATATACCGCTCCCCGGTCAATAGTATATTTGGACCGCTACGACCTCTATTGCTAGAGTCGTTGTCCGAAGAAAACACTTTCATTCTAAGTTCAAGGGTGTACAAACACATATGCATATATCTCAAACTTCAACATAATCTCGTAAAGCATAAGCATATAATACGTTTGGAAGCTATAAACACAATAGTGAAAATCCTTATATATAAGTTTTGAAAAGTAAACTTGCATAGGTAAAATCAAGAATATAATCTTTTGAAATTAAATACTTAGGGTTGGAAAACTTGCCTTGGGAAGGTTGGTGTGGTTGGGCTCGTGGAGTGGAGCGACAATCTATAAATATCCAATATTCGCTCGTTAATATCTTAGCAACACCACTTAATCATAATGTTTTAAAGAATACAAGGCCATCTTAGCGACTCCACCATTTGACCCACTAACCCTCCTATATGACCATGTCATCACATTATCACATTCTTTACCCATTCGACTCAAATCTATTCCTCAAACTCGAAACTCAAGTGAATACTCTTAAAACTACTTTAAACTAATCTCCTAAGTGGTTTTTCATTTGCGCGGATTTTACTTCAACATTTTTATAAAATTGAAAAATACATATTTTAATCCAATTCTTTTTGGGTAACCTTCCCCACTGCATTTACTAGCTTCTCTAATTTTTCCATGATCCTACATAAATTTTTAGGGGTTCAAACAAGGTTCACAAGGGGACCACTTAGTGCAGTCCGGAATCCAGAAACACATTTCACTTCTCAGGCCATAACTCAAAATCTATACATCACCTAGTCATGAACCTTATATTTATGGAACCTACATTCAAATACCTTTCCAACAATATACATTAGGACTTCAGGGGACAAGATTTGGGGGTTCAAAACCCTCCTACAAGACAATACAAGTCCCTGGGAAAAACTCAGCATGCTTATATCACTAAACCAACCAAGAATCTTACATCCACATCACAACCAACATCTAAATCACCAAGATCATACTTTATAACATACATGGAGATACATACACTAACCACAAGCCTAAAAATCACAACCACAACACTTAAACTCAAGGTCTACATCATCCATAACTTATATGTCCAAGATTCACACTAATAACCATGGATCTAACATTAAACATCACAATTACTACATGGCCAAGAGGGGTTAGGGTTTTTATACCTTCTTGATGTTCTTACAATCTCAAACAAGCTTGGTTAACCTTGGGGAAGCCTTACTCTATGCTCACAATCTTCAATCTCACCAAAGAAATCAAGAACATGGAAGTGAGTTTCCTAACTGGAAAAACACGCCCCAAAGATCAGCTAAAACGAAGCCCTTGCACTCGTTTCCTGGTCGAGGCTCCTGAATGAAAGTTGTAGAGCGTCTGCACAGCTTTCTAACAATATAAAGAACAAAAACTTTCATTGAGTAATGAAGTCTCTAGGCCCGTTTTAGTGAGCTCCTTTCCTGCTGGGCAGAATGGAGTATTTGGTGTTTGTTTTGTTTTGTTTAAAGTGATAAAGTGATCAATAATGCTTGATATTTTCACTTGGATGCATCTTATCTTCTTGCCATGTGGTGTCATCTCCTCATTGGTTCATTTGGATTACCTTTATCCATCCATAATTGCAAGCAAGTCCCTTGCTTTATACATATTATTTCCAAGTCCTTCCTTCCTTTTCTTATTTGCACCAAGGGGCTTCCCTTCTTGTATATTTACTAAATCAATATGTTACAACTTATATGTTGCACTTCATTGTAATAGTGTGGCCCAATACCTCAAACAATCGTTGTGTCCAATTTTCTTTGTATTTTCTCTTTATCTTAGAAAAAAATTCTCGCGGTTTCTCAATTGTTCTCATTTCCTTTAACTCTAGGATTTTATTCTCAATTCCATTTTCCTCTCATAATATATCCTTCCTTGGACTTCTAATATTTACTATTCTTAATTCATGATTCGCTCACTTGATCGCTTAATCTCGTTGTAAAGTTTCAGCGGTTTCTAGAACGTTTGTTTCACTTCCTCAGTGGTTTTCGTTCCAAATTCTCAAATCACTTATAATAAAATTCCAAAATATTAACTCCTCAATTCCTCAAATTAAATATCTCATTTCTTGATATTACTGATATATAATTCACTGCTCGGTCAAATATTACACGAAAATAGAATTTGGAATTCCTGAATTCCGATCGCATTTACATACACTTATTTACTCCGTAAATTACTAGTATAACTTCGGAATATCCACACTACGTCTCGTACATAGGTGGCATGAAAAATTTTCTTAATCCTCAAAATCACTATTCATTGATGCACTTCAGCATAATAGGAAAAGTTTTTATTCTACCGAAATTTTGGGTTCTTACAGTCTCCCCTCCTTAAAAGGATTCCGTCCCGGAATCAGTTTAGGAATCACTGGGGTTACTCCTTCTTTGTTTCACTCTTTCAACTTCCAGGTGGATTCTTCCACATCTTGATTTTCTCACAATTCCTTATTAGTTTGAAAACCTTGTTCCTCGGCACTTGTTCTTCTCTATCCATGATTTCCACGGGTTGCTCCACATAGGTCAAGTCGGGTCATAGGTCCACTTGGTTGTACTCTATCACATGCTGATAGTCGGTGTGGTAGGGTCGTAACATAGACATATGAAACACATTATGAATTTGCTGCAAGCAGGCAAGGCTAACTCGCAGGCTAACTTCCCAATACGCCTCAAAATCTAAAAAGGTCCAATAAACCTCAGACTTAGCTTCCCTTTCTTACCAAACCGCATTAATCCTTTTCAGGGGGATACCTTTAGCATCACGAAGTCTCCCACCTCATACCCCTTTGGTATCTCATAAAATTTGACCATTCGAAATAATGGGTTTCGTAAAAACTAATGACTTTTACATACACTCGTCTGCACCGTAAAGGCGTAATATCAATTCAAAATCTTCATTTAATAATTTGTACATATCGTGATTGCAAAAATTTCTCATCCACCCATAAAATTAATTTTCATCCAGGTTCGAATATTCACGAAAATTAGGGCTATTGCAGTCTCACCAACGCTTTAATGTTGCTTCTCAACGCATGCTCTCCTCGACCTGTATTCCTTATCGGTTGTTCTATGAATGAAAATTTCTATCCCACTACTTATACGTTCCTCTTCTACCTTGTTCATAGTATCCGTGTTGAGTCCTTGTATCGTTGGTCCGTGAATACTTTGTGGTCGTGTTCTATAATATGAGACAACGTCAATACGCACGGTATTCCTCATTTTCCTTGGCTTGATTAGCACGCATGTGTTGCCTCCCGTCAGTCATTACCACTTGCTATGGATACTATATAGTCTTCGGTATACGTTGAATCAGTTCAGCTACTATATCCCTCGTTCATTGACTTCTTCGTAATGCAAGAAAAGCGAAACTTCTTCTTTTGTAGTACGCTTTACAAGAGACGTCCTTACGTCCACATGGTGCCGATCGTGATAACAACATTCGTTTCATGGATAAGTTTTTATTCTCGACTGCCCCGTGAAATCTAAGGCACGACACTAATTATAAATTCGATCGTCTGGACAATTCTTCTTCCCTGTTCGTCAGCCACAGATCAAATTAGTACATACGCTCAATCTCTTTATTAATTATACTTGAAAGCACCTTCAATATTCGAAGTCTAACCTTAAGTCTCTATCTGACGTAATCACTGCAGAAGTTTTATATTGCACCACCATCTCTTCCGTATATAAATCGATAATCTTCTAAATGGAAAGTCTCTCGTAGGTAAATCACTTGGTCCAGCAATTATAAATCAACTAGGGCCATCTCTTGGCTCGGTCTTCGGCGACCTACTCATGAAATTCATTATAATTCTGTCCACGTTCAAGATTTTCTACGGGCGGAATTGATCCACTAGATCTCTATCATTCTGCTTTTGACATGTCGCGTTTGTACTTAATAGTTTGCCAATGCCATTCTTCATACCTGTTTGCCAAACATTCTCTTAATTCTCTATACATCTTTGTCTTTCCCCATAATTTAGTCATTTTCCTCTAACATTATTCTTTATTGTATTTACTCTATTTTCTTGGTCAATACTGACTAAATTCCAATTTCGAATAATCCCTTCTATAAGTATCGGCCACCACACTGGCCTTTCTTGGGTAATAACAAATTTCTCCATTATACTCCCTGCTCCCTTTCGTCACCTTCTCTTTCTTATGTTTAGTTCTAATATGAAGATATACTTAAGGCACTTGTGGAAAAATTTCACACTTTCCTCATAAGGTTAACGTCTCAGTTTTATGCGTGAACGCTATCATGACTAATCCCCGACTCACGGTTAGTATATCCTATCCCGTAACCTTTATGTTGTTTAGAAGTATAGGCTATCATCCCCTTTCTACTACATCAGCACACCTCTTAAACTCTTGAAAGACGCATCATCGTGACCCTCAAAGTCTTCTTTTTATCATCAAGTATAGCTAACAACAAGGTTGTTGCTAATATCTCATTTCATTCCAAAACTTTGTTCATTAATCCATAAAGGCTTCTGACTCATTAGTCCACTCAAACGATACTACCACAATTTTATAACATTTATATTAGTGTGAAATCACAACTTTGGCACAGTACAGAGGTCGATCTTGAGTTGGTGAAACCCGCCTTACAACCTTATCTTTGAAAAAAAAAAATAACAACTACGCGTTTTAACTGGTCAACAATTCCTACATCTCCGGTTAGGGGTATCGATTCTCGATGGTATATGTAAGATGTCATACGCTCGTCCTCTTTCACAACTGGCACCAATCAGCCTGAGGCCTGTATGCTGCTGCGATTCCCAATAAACTTGATTAGGTGGTAATCTCGAAGGATCATTGGGATATATATCCATGCATCCATGTGCTATTAGGGGCCTTTTAAACTTTATGTCTCGCTATGTGCATCAATCCCTTTTTGCTAAGTAAAGCTTCACATTCTTGCCACGATATTTCTTCCTTTCTTGTGCATCTCACTTCCATGTTAGTTTCCTCTAAGGATATGTCTTACATCGCAATCGATTTGAATTTCTTGGATCAGGAAAAGGCTTGGTAACTCTAGAATTCATTACTATAACACCCTGACAACGGTTGGTAGGAACGTACTCCCAACCACCTCATCATTTCCTATAACTTTCCTCACACTAATATTAAAGGTCTTGTGTTATTCCCCGACATGTTATTCCTACTTTAAATAATTACTCGGCATCACGCTCTGGCTGCACAATTACAACATTTGGTTTTTGATCTCATATTGGTGCAACGGTTCACAATTGTACCTCCCGTTCACCTTAGAGTAATGACTTTTGAAAGGAATGGTTTCAAAATAACAAGGTACAATAGATAATTTCAATAAGAATTCCACATTAGATGTTCCAAGAATGTTGATGGTTCCAAATACTAGGAGTCTCAATTTTCGGAGATGTAAGGATGGACAGAAAGAATACAACAAGGTTTATTCCTTCATGTCCTGAAAATTTTGTAATGTGATATCATAGAGAATGTTGCACGAGGGCAATGATTGTTGGATACAAAAGTCATAAAGACGGTTTTTATACGATTCTTACATCTGGTGAATACTTTTCCTCTTGAAAAATAGAGGATCTGAAAAGTCCCATTGATAAAGGTCAACCGATCGAAAGCAATTCTACTCTATGACAATAAAAATGAAGCAGTTTATCATTCAAGTAATCTATGGTTTCAAATGAATCTTCATTATATGAATGAAAGAACAGAATATTCAAGTGACATAAAGTCTGATACGAAGATGGGTAGAATTCAAGTTGAGTGGGCGACCTCACTAGGTCTCAATCAAGTTATTCGTCAAAACTTTCATTATCATACTTTACCACATGCAAAATGCATTGAGGAATTGCTGAATGAATTAAATTGGGAGTTGGACCAGTGAAACAATAACTAGTCCTTTTCAAGAAACACTAGCAACTAGCTAGACAAAATTTGCTAGTTCACTTGTTTGAGACATCACCACTAGCTAGGACAATTAGCTAGGTGTTCTTCACAACATTACAATTTTGACTAGTTAGAACAATCAACTAGTCATTCATATTGACATATCGACTAGCCAGTTTCAATTGGCTAGAACGGAATTTCAACATCGTAGCCACTGAAGAAATTTTAGGCTACTCGGACAACAAATGGAAATAAGAAGTTATTAAGTTTGAAAAAGAAAACTATAAAATCTGAAGAGAATGTTCTAGGTATCGGAACAATCGATAACCTCTCATCAAATATTACCTACCAGTGAAACGGTCCACCCAAGGGTGCCTCCGTACACATGCTTTATCAGATCCTACAGTAGAATTAAATTCAGAATACCAATATCAAAATGATATCCTTACTATGATTTCAATGTACGATGTACAATCTCATCTTGAATAGAAGAAGAGAATTCATGAAGGATGTCTGGACATTAGATCATCCATGTCCTCAGTAATTTGTTAAATATTTATGAGCTCAACTGAAGAGTGCAAGTATGAAAGAAGCAATCAAACGTCAATATTCGTTAAGTAATATTCGTCGAATAATTAAGGAAGTATTCGTGGAACATTCCTTGGATAATTGAAAGAAAGTGTAAATAGGCCTGAGCCGAACAAGGTCATCATAAATTTTTGAATAGAATGTTAATGGGTCAAATAAAATTACTTCGGATAAGTCCTGCTTTAGGGAGAGTATATCACTGGTTGTTATTCCACAAATTTGAAGTAGAAAGCTAGAAGGATTTACCTTTTTTTTGCTAATTAAAATTTTATACCAAAAAAGGAACAGCTATTACAATTCTAGGGGCATACCCCGCGAAATCAACAATCAATATAACAAAAGTCATAACATCAGTAAGTCACCTTACTGTCAACATAACAACGAAAATAAGCTAAGATCATTCTGGCGCCTTAAGCAAACTTAAATTGAGACTAGGCTCATGTCTCACAAAGCCCATAGTGATGAGAATCAGCAGATAATGCACCATGAAGTGGCGCAAGAGCATCTGATATAAACTAATCGAGGTAACATGGTTAATGAAAAGTTTAAAATGAAGTAGTGCACCAGCCGATAGTTACCAAAATAAGTTATTAATCATTCGTGCATCTCATTATCACCATTATGAGGGTAACTCCATCTCTTCTTCTTCGTAATACAAGACACCAACTAGTGCGTCTCCCAATCATCATCTTAAAGTCATTTATCCAGTTAGGGTTTCACAAATAAATCTATCATTTCCGTGCTTTATCTTGAAGACCAAGCTTCACATCATTCCGGGGACACCTGCTAAGTCCATAGGGTCCTACTTCATGCCTTTCGACATGAATCACAAGTGGCCAGTTCCCCCTGGGAACAGATCAAAGAGATCTCTCAGGGATCTCAGTGCAGTCCATGGGTTCAGTGGCGGGTGTGTGCATGTGAACATATACAAAAAATATTGAGGTCTACAATACATATATACGTAGTCCCTGCTAACATCTCTATCAAAGGATCCCACTCTAGACCCGTTGGTCTTTTCTTTTGGTAGACTCTGAGATCACTGTATCGCTCGTTGCAACCATATTCAGCTTCTCTTGAGTCCCTTTGTTAATCCCACTTGTTTGTTCTCTAAGTTGAACTACCATGCTCTAGCGTCCGGATCATGCGTGGAATTATCTAGCACGCTCGTCTTAAGATAACATTCTCGTATAACACATGTAAAATTCGCCATCAAGGGTAATGAAATCCACAACGACAGAGTGACCAACTTTCAGTTAAACTCGTTACTTATCGAAAATCGGATCTTATAGCCAAAGTAAAAGACTTTCATTATTCCAAGTACTAAGTACCCTTACTTATGTAGGGATGTCTAAACTTCTTAATTCTTAAAATGCCACCTTCTAAACTGTGGAGGACTATGGGCCACAAAATTTATGCCAGCCTAGTCATCCGATCATATTGGCAATATCGCCTCTACCTCAGCTGCTCTTGAGATTTGCTCTGCTTCCTATAATGACCTATGATAGGTCATGTACGACTCTCAAACCTCTATTCATCATTCCAAAGGTCTCTAAGGATTCTATCGACCCTAGCATAATACCTCCTGTAAACACTCCAGTCCATTCTACTCACCAGTACCTCTTCTGGTAGTCCAATAATAAGTTTACTACGATCTCTGATGTCATTCTCCTACTTAGACTTAACTCTCAACACTCTCGTTTCTGAGTACTGTAACTTATCTCTCTGATACCATTTCTGTGACGTCCCCAAATCCGAGGTCAAAGATTCAGGTCGTCACATCACCATCCAACCATATCATACCTGTATTAACTTTACAACTCAACAATACATCCATCCAGACCTCAATCTTAAGCACAAACAAGTTAGAGCCTCAGAAACGATAATCAAAAGTAACGCTAAATATTACAATTCATCTGTACATTATAGAATCTTGCGCACTTCCATTTATACAACTACACTTGAAGACAAGTCTTACTATTACAGTTGAAAACCTATCAGACTTACTCTGTAGTATTTATCAGGAACTAAATCATCTCAGGGGTAAATCTTCTACTCCTCTTCTGCTGGTGCGGAGTTAACTGATCAAATTCTTCTCTTTCTGAAAAGTTTTTATAAAGCAAGAATGAGCTACACAATGCTCAGCAAGTTCACCATTTTGTAAAATAATAATGTGGTTTATTTCGAAAACATTCCCAACTATATGGGTATATATCTCAGATTTCAAAACATAATTCGACAATATATATGTCCGAGTTTGAATAAAACATTTATACTCGCTAAGGAGCTTTAAGAATAACATATGAATCCTTTATAAGGTTCCCGTTTCAATATATCTCAAGTTTGAAAATATATACATATAAGTATATCATTTTCGGCAAAACACTCTACGGTTAACATACTGTACAGGGAATACATTATTGCAAAACCTCTTTTCTTCCATTAGCTTAGAAGGTTTCTCATTCAAAAACATTTCATTCTTTGAAATAATTGCAAGAGTGCACTAACACGTGCCAATCTTTATAGGAAATCTTGCAGTTCTAGATACTGCACGATGTCAATATTTTTATTATCAAAAACCACACTATCGGCAACTTGGCACTTAGGCCCAAGAAGCAGTGTTTGAGTATTTTTCCAAAGTGGAGGATGAGACTTGAAGAAAACATGAAACCTGACAGGGATTGACGATGATCAGTCGTCACATCCAAGTCCAATAATCTGCGGGTCTTCTCTACCGGTAGAAGGATAGAAACTACATCCGTAACTATCCCCGAGTGAAAACTACATCCGTAATCACCCTCGATGAAAACTACATCCGTAATCATCCTTCGGCAAAACCTGGGCCGGAATAATAATTGATGGACCGCCTGGCTCACGGCCGCTTACACATCCCGGGAATCGTTCGTCAACGATTCCCACACCTGCCAGAGTCCCCTTTTTCTTTCTTGTCAAAATCATTTTGATAGAAAATTTGAGTAGTTGAAGTTCGACCTCAGTCGACCAATAATTCTTGAAAAACGTACAAGAAGCAAAACCTGACCGGGGGTTTTCGAAAATGTTTTAGGTTCGAAAGAGTTCGAGTTTGAAAATGCTAAAGGTATCTTGGATTAGTTTTGTCTTTAAAATAATGAACGATAATTAATAAATAATATTTTGAGATTTAATATAAACAATTAATAAAATAATTATTTAATTAAAATAAGCTTTTAATCCAAGATAGATATTTTTGAGTATTTTTAACAACGTAAAAATAATAATTACTTAGGTATACGATACTTCCCGATTGACTCTTCGGGTTTTCGCAATTTAATCACGATGCAACAATATACCGCTCCCCGGTCAATAGTATATTTGGACCGCTACGACCTCTATTGCTAGAGTCGTTGTCCGAAGAAAACACTTTCATTCTAAGTTCAAGGGTGTACAAACACATATGCATATATCTCAAACTTCAACATAATCTCGTAAAGCATAAGCATATAATACGTTTGGAAGCTATAAACACAATAGTGAAAATCCTTATATATAAGTTTTGAAAAGTAAACTTGCATAGGTAAAATCAAGAATATAATCTTTTGAAATTAAATACTTAGGGTTGGAAAACTTGCCTTGGGAAGGTTGGTGTGGTTGGGCTCGTGGAGTGGAGCGACAATCTATAAATATCCAATATTCGCTCGTTAGTATCTTAGCAACACCACTTAATCATAATGTTTTAAAGAATACAAGGCCATCTTAGCGACTCCACCATTTGACCCACTAACCCTCCTATATGACCATGTCATCACATTATCACATTCTTTACCCATTCGACTCAAATCTATTCCTCAAACTCGAAACTCAAGTGAATACTCTTAAAACTACTTTAAACTAATCTCCTAAGTGGTTTTTCATTTGCGCGGATTTTACTTCAACATTTTTATAAAATTGAAAAATACATATTTTAATCCAATTCTTTTTGGGTAGCCTTCCCCACTGCATTTACTAGCTTCTCTAATGTTTCCATGATCCTACATAAATTTTTAGGGGTTCAAACAAGGTTCACAAGGGGACCACTTAGTGCAGTCCGGAATCGAGAAACACATTTCACTTCTCAGGCCATAACTCAAAATCTATACATCACCTAGTCATGAACCTTATATTTATGGAACCTACATTCAAATACCTTTCCAACAATATACATTAGGACTTCAGGGGACAAGATTTGGGGGTTCAAAACCCTCCTACAAGACAATACAAGTCCCTGGGAAAAACTCAGCATGCTTATATCACTAAACCAACCAAGAATCTTACATCCACATCACAACCAACATCTAAATCACCAAGATCATACTTTATAACATACATGGAGATACATACACTAACCACAAGTCTAAAAATCACAACCACAACACTTAAACTCAAGGTCTACATCATCCATAACTTATATGTCCAAGATTCACACTAATAACCATGGATCTAACATTAAACATCACAATTACTACATGGCCAAGAGGGGTTAGGGTTTTTATACCTTCTTGATGTTCTTACAATCTCAAACAAGCTTGGTTAACCTTGGGGAAGCCTTACTCTATGCTCACAATCTTCAATCTCACCAAAGAAATCAAGAACATGGAAGTGAGTTTCCAGACTGGAAAAACACGCCCCAAAGATCAGCTAAAACGAAGCCCTTGCACTCGTTTCCTGGTCGAGGCTCCTGAATGAAAGTTGTAGAGCGTCTGCACAGCTTTCTAACAATATAAAGAACAAAAACTTTCATTGAGTAATGAAGTCTCTAGGCCCGTTTTAGTGAGCTCCTTTCCTGCTGGGCAGAATGGAGTATTTGGTGTTTGTTTTGTTTTGTTTAAAGTGATAAAGTGATCAATAATGCTTGATATTTTCACTTGGATGCATCTTATCTTCTTGCCATGTGGTGTCATCTCCTCATTGGTTCATTTGGATTACCTTTATCCATCCATAATTGCAAGCAAGTCCCTTGCTTTATACATATTGTTTCCAAGTCCTTCCTTCCTTTTCTTATTTGCACCAAGGGGCTTCCCTTCTTGTATATTTACTAAATCAATATGTTACAACTTATATGTTGCACTTCATTGTAATAGTGTGGCCCAATACCTCAAACAATCGTTGTGTCCAATTTTCTTTGTATTTTCTCTTTATCTTAGAAAAAAATTCTCGCGGTTTCTCAATTGTTCTCATTTCCTTTAACTCTAGGATTTTATTCTCAATTCCATTTTCCTCTCATAATATACCCTTCCTTGGACTTCTAATATTTACTATTCTTAATTCATGATTCGCTCACTTGATCGCTTAATCTCGTTGTAAAGTTTCAGCGGTTTCTAGAACGTTTGTTTCACTTCCTCAGTGGTTTTCGTTCCAAATTCTCAAATCACTTATAATAAAATTCCAAAATATTAACTCCTCAATTCCTCAAATTAAATATCTCATTTCTTGATATTACTGATATATAATTCACTGCTCGGTCAAATATTACACGAAAATAGAATTTGGAATTCCTGAATTCCGATCGCATTTACATACACTTATTTACTCCGTAAATTACTAGTATAACTTCGGAATATCCACACTACGTCTCGTACATAGGTGGCATGAAAAATTTTCTTAATCCTCAAAATCACTATTCATTGATGCACTTCAGCATAATAGGAAAAGTTTTTATTCTACCGAAATTTTGGGTTCTTACACTTGTGCTCTCACATCTCACCTTTATTCATTTTCAAGAATCTCATTAGTTAACTGCATCTTCTTCACTAAAACTCTCTCTGTAACAAAAGTTCAGACACTTCAATGGCGCCTATTGTTAAGATGATGTCTTCCACTGGGTTTACCTATGAGAAGAACAATTTCGCAGCCTTTGTTGATACAGCGAACGCTCCAGAAGTATATCACACCATGATGAATTTCGTGAAGAGATGCAAACTGTCATATGCTATGACTACCACCACACCCCTCATCCATGAAGTAATTGAGGAAATGTGGACATCAGCTGAATTTAATGGTACTGATGAAACTATCTCCTTGTCTCTTAAGGGTAAAAATTATGTGGCTAATTCTGATGTCTTTACTGCATGTTTAAAATTACCTGGAAATAATTGTACATCATCACCAACCGATCCTGAAATAGTTACCATGCTAAACTCAAGTGAATATGCATTTAGTACTGACAATTTAGGCAAAATTGTTAGGAAGGGTATGGTTAAAGAATGGAGTTATCTGTGTGATGCTTTCATTAAAACTTTTTCTGGTAAAATTAGTAATTTTGATGCTGTTACTAAATCCATGCTAGTGATGCTTTGTATGCTTTTAACTGATAAATACTACAACTTTGGCACACTAGTAATGTATGAAATAGCAGCTAAATTAGGTAACAGAGGAACTAGGGGCAAAAATATCTACATGTTCCCTCTCTAACCCGGATAGCAAGTTTAGTTGTTTTGTACAGGAGAAGAGAGTCCTCAGTGACTTGATTCGAATGAATCTGAATGCAGGAGTGCAATTGGTTTATCCACCAATTGTTCAGGTAGCTTCTAATCTTATTACTCCTATCTCTACCCAAATATCTTTGCCTTCCATTGTCACAATGGAGTCTGTAGTTGTGACCAAACAGGCTCCTACCCAAGTGACTAAATCCAAAGTCTCAAAACAACAATCTGAAAGACAAACCTCAGGTGTCTCTCAAAAGGCACCTGTTGCAAAAACTACCAAAACTCTTGAGGGGAGTGTGAAGGTGGTAGTGAGTGGTAAGGGACAGGGTGAACATCAAAGAAGCCCTAAGGATAAGGAAGGTGAGGCAGGTGCAACCAACATTTCAGTCTCTCAAAAGACTGTTAATGAACCTTCAAGCCAAATTCTAGTTACATCCTCTCAACAGGGTGTGACTACTAATTTAAGTTCCACTCCAGGAACACTGCATAAAAGGGCAAGAGACACAGATAGCTCTCACTCAAAAACCTATGGTAGAAGAGTAAAATCCAAAACCATTGGGGAATCACAGGGTGCACACACAGTACAACAAACTGTACCTTCTCAAATTCAGTTTGATGTGACTTCAATAAATGTGGAGTCACAGCCCCTTGATCTTAACCTTCAAATCGATACACATTTTAATCCACCATCACCAACTCCATCTCTGGATGTGGATATGATATCTACATCAATTCTTGATTCTCCATCTTTAACATTCCTGGAGAAGCCCCACTCAACTATTGGTGGTCATCATCTTTTAGATGATTTGTTGGACCCTCAATCTTCCATTCCTGAATTCACAACACTATCTGTGGCCTCTTCCTTAAAATCAATCACCACAGATTCAGTGTTGGTTTTCACTTCAACAGATACTCTTTTTCCTTCATCAACGGATATCCTTCATCCGTTGACAAGTGTTTCTCCATCAACGGATGTATCTACAACTAATCATCCGTTGACAGCAATAACTACTACATCAACGGATATTATCCGTTGACAACTCTCTCTACCACTGCAAAATGTGACATTCCCATGTCAACTATAGAGGAGTTTGTAGTAGTTGAAACACTTTTAAGAATGAGGGAAGGGAGTGAGAGGCTGCCTTGTGAGCAGGCAAAAGGAGAGAAAAATAATGAGAGGCTGACCATTTCTTCCGGTCAGGCAAAAGGAGAGCCAGAGAGTTCCACCTTAGTAGGTGAAGGTGAGGGTGTGAGAGGTGTGAGCCAGGGGGAGCCCCTGATGCAAGAAAAGAGAGATGAGAGGAGAGAAGGGACTACAGGAGAAATAAGGCAGGATGACTCAGCCATTGCAAGTGAGTTAATGGAGGTTAATGAAGCTTCCAAAGAGATGGAATTTCGACAAGAATATCAGTCAATTATTGACTCCATCTATTTGGATCCTGAAACCTTTACTCATCCTATTTCTGACTATCAAGTCATGGCACAACAGGGCAATGTGGAGGCAGAGGAGGCAATGCACCTAGTGCACACCTCAGAATCTCTTCAAAGAGCAAAAGAAGTACAAACCCTGTCTCCAAGTGCTGGAAGTGAAGAATTTGGCAGTGATGACAGTCAAAGTTCAGATGGTGAAGAAATCAATGAGGAAGAGACTCCAGAATGGATGTTTACCAATGCCACTGAACTTAGGGATCTCAATGTGGAAATCATGAAGCAATATCAATCTGCTAAGGCTGAGCACTAGACTGCAGAACCACAGAGAAAGACTGTTCTTGAGCAGGTTATGGCCTCACTGAAATTGCAAAAGATGCACACAATTATTCAAAGAACACAACAGGAGAAGGTGAAAACTGCAATTAGAGATATGAAGATAGAACTAGATGCCAGGATTGAGGCACTAGCTCCTACTACCACTCAGAAGGTGCTTACTAGCAAACTTCTCAAAGAAGATAGCCTGGCTAAATCTGTTCAACTTCTTTCCTCCAGAGTGGATAGTATGGAATCTCAAATGCAAACTATCATTGCCAATCAATCAAAACAAACTCAACTACTGGAAATGCTACTTGCAGCTTCACCCCCAACCCTTGATGCTAACAAAAAAGGGGAGAAAATGGGAACAAGCAAAGAAGAGGCTGCAACATCTTCTGGTCAAATTCAAGCTACCAGTAGTAAGATAGCACAGATTGAGGGGGAGCAACAGCCAATTGTAGTGGTCAATCCAACAGATTTTGAAATAAAGGCTTCTCCTGTGAAGAAACAAGTGGCTTTTCCTGAGATTCAAAGTTTAGAAGAAATCTCAGATGGTGAAAGGCAAGCCAGAATAGAAGCTTTGGAAAAGATCAACAAGGAGACTAGTGAAAGAATTCTAAAGACAGAGAGGATGATCAATGAATCAATTGCATCATCTCTGTTTCTTAATGCTCAATCTTCTGCTCCAACAATATCAACCACAATCATGAAGGTGCTCACTCCAGAGATTGTGGCTCCTACATTCTATGATGCTGAGCCATCATATGTCAAAGAATTTGAACCAGTCATCAAAACCAGAGCCTACTCACCTCCAAAGGAAAATGGGAAGAACAAGCTTCAATTGGACTACCCATTTCCCAAGAATGATGAAGAAAAGCTAATGGGAAAAACAATCATAGAGTTCAAAGAGCAGACAAATAAGAGTGTAAGAGATTGGATGGCTGTAATTATAAGGAATGGAAAAGTATTAAATATATCCAACAGCCATCCTAAATTTGTGGAAGCTAAAAGAGAAGAAGTCTCCAGAATCCAAAGGGAAGCTCATCCAAGTACAAAAAATCAACATGAAAACTCAGATAAAATGAGGGCCAGGCTGGCTGAAGAGTTAATGGATGAGATAGAGGAAGAAATGAGGGAACCTGAGGAATTCCCCAAATTCAAATCTAAAAGAATGAAAGCTAAAACCAAAAGGGTTCTTTTTCCAGGACCCTTTCCAGAAAAAGAAACTACTGGCTCATCAGTATCTATATCTGCAACAGTAATCAACCCAACTATGAACTTTCATGGTGACCCCATAATGCCTAAAGATAAACCAATGAATTTTGATTCGATTGAAGTTCCTTCAATCTTGCTGAATCTAAAACAGAAGAAAAGAGCTCCAAGGAAGCAACTTTCAAAGGGACCAGTTCAAGTTGCTAGGGTACCTGCTATTGTCAAACAACCAATCTTGGAAAACAAAGAAGACTTTATCTATCAGGCAGAAATTGAAGAATACTCTGGCATGAATCTATTTTTGGATGAATTGTCAGAAGTGAGAGGAGTTGACAAGTTCAAGCATCTGCCTGAGAGATTAGTGTTTGTCTACAAGGGAGGAAATCAGAGGACATGGCCATTACAGAAGGTTCTTGGAGAGAATTATTACACATTGACCAAAGTGTTCTCAACTTTCAAGAGACACACATGGTTCTCTGAGATAGCCAGAAGGGAGATAATGAGCAGAATAGAAGAAATAAGGAAAGAATGGAACTCACCCTCAAGTTTACCAAAGAAAATGAAGATCCCATATAATGGACAGAAAATCCACATTCAACCCTTTTGGATGATGGAGTTCAGGGATGAAGAGGGCACTATGAGATTCTTCAGGTTAGAAGACCAACTGTCAAAGGCTAGTTCTGAATACCTAAGATGGTTACAACTAAAGCTAAATCCAAAAGTTGTTGAAGAAGATACCTTCTATAGGCAACTTCAAGTGCAAATTGAGTCCAACTCTGCCAAGGAAGGAAAGTCAAGGGTGCAGCGAACCAGAGAGAGGAAACATCATTAATTTGCTCAATCTAAAAGAGCACATCTCTGAAAAGTTTCTTAAAGCTTTCTGTTTTTAATTTTTGTAGCTTAATGCAATTTTTGCATACTGTAGTGTGTACATATCTTTAGGAATGTTTTGTTATCATCAAGGTTCTGAATTTATGCTTTACTGCCATCAAGTATAAATTGGGGGAGATTGTTAGGAATATGTTGTAGTTGATGATAAATTAACATTCAAGCAAAATTGTATAAGTCAAGTTTTGTAACTGTCAACGGATAAGACATTATAACTCTATTCGTTGACAGGTAGCTCATCAACGGATGAGGTTTTGTAGCATACTGCAATATCTCTATTTATCAGTTGATAGTGTTTTTATTCAGAGTCATGTTGACCATCAATGGATAGGCAGAATAGGGTAACCAATTGTAAATAAGCTATGCTATGTAATTCTGTCTAAGTGAAAGTGTATCAACAGATGAGAACAGGGCTCTATCAACGGATACAACTCAAATCTACTCTATCAACGGATACAGCTCAAACTACCATGAACGGATAACTGTGCACAACATCAACGGATAATCATTATCACTTTATCCTATGCTAGCTAAGGATTAGCAGTTGATAAGGACAGGTTTGACTGACAGATCACATGGGTTGATAGTAGGTATAAAAAGGCAGTATGGCAGCCATACTTTGGAAACAAAGAAGAAAGAAGCATTCCATTTACACAGTACATACAAGAAAGGTGCAGGGGACATATCTGTTCACAAGGACAACCTTTCGGCTACATGTGGATTTGGAGTGGAGTAGCAAGTCAACTCGAATTAGATTAATATTATCTTATTCCTGTAGTACTTGAAAACTTGGGATATATAACCAAGTGTAGCAACTCTTTAGAGATTAAGAAAACAGACATATTTGCTTAGGGTTTCTTGAATATCCTTAGAAGCAAAGAGTTGTAAAAACAGAAGCTGTGTACATTTGTATCACAGAGTTTTCTTCGAATAAAAGTCTCAGGTGGTACATTTAACCACCTGATTTTTTATGTGTTTGTGAACCATTTCTTATTCAGCAATTATTTCCTTACAAATTTCTTTGGTTTTTATCAGAAATTTATAATTATCAAGAATTGTATTCAACCCCCCCTTCTACAATTATACAAGTGTGTAATCTGGGAATAACAGGTAGTACCGACCTTTGTCAAAGGTAGTTTGAGGCAAAATTCACAACAGAATTGGCAGAAGGTTGTGTAGACTTTACATAAATATCAAGGCTGCTACCATAGACAAAGACACGAAAATATCAGATCAAAAAATAGGAAAAGAACACATCAACTCTCTCTCTTCTTAAAGACAACATTCAAGAGCAATAAATTCCCAGAAAATCAAAAGCTTTGTATTTGTAATATTTGATCCATTCAAGCTTGATTACTTTTGACTCTTGTACTATTAGCGAGTTTTTACTCCTAATCTATATCATGTTTTTTATTAACAAATCTAGAAGAATTCATGTCAAATTTTCTAATTTGTTTTTATTAACTTGATATTACTCTGTACTGATTTTGTAACAACCCTCAAGTTTAATATATCTTTATATTTAACTTGAACTTTGTTTCATTTAATTCCGCACAAATTTGTTTAAAGTCAATTTAAATCTTAAGGACAAATTTCAAGAAAAGGGAAAAGATTGTATTCAACACCCCTCTACAATCTTATTGGACCTAACAATTGGTATCAGAGCCGTTTGATTGATATACAAATCAAGATCCTATCCTTATTCAATCAAAAATCAAGCTCAAATTTTTAACTCTCTTAAAAATTCATCATGACTTCTAAAGCCATTGTTAAGATACCTATCTTTGACAAAGATAATTATGATATGTGGAATAATAAAATGGAGTTGTTTCTAGATTGTACAAATGTTAAATATTTGGGTGTTTTGAAAACCAGACCTAAAACTCCTATAGTCTATGAAGATCCAGTTGAAGCTGAGGGTAAAGTTGTGATTCCTGCTAAATCTTATGAAAAAGGACCCTGCTACCTATACACCTGAGGAAAAGGAGGATCCAGGACTAGATAAGAACTTGAGACTCATTCTAATAGATTCCCTGGATGCTGTAATGTATAGCCATGTGATGAATTGCAAAACTGCCAAACACATGTGGGAAACTATTGAAACCATTAATGAAGGTGTTAGGTCGAATACACAATAAGTAATCAAATACTGTATGAGTAACTTAACAAGAACACACTGTTTAACAATTAAAAACTGTTTGGAATTAATAATTCCTCTCTCGGTGATGTAAATATCACAGAGAGCTGCTTAGGTTACAATCAATGAATTCTTCAATGTTCGATTACCCTTCTAGGGTTAACCTAACTGTATTTATAGATCATACAGCTTCGTACAATCAGTAATTGATTCTCCTATAATTAAGCTATACAATTGATATCAATCACTATTGCTCCAGTCTTCCAAGTCAACTCAATCTCTTTGACAGCTTTCCAATCTTCAAAGATATTGCTTCCATATTTATCTTGAATCAATCTTCAAACACTGTTGACTCTTCAGACAATACCGCTACAGAGTTTAACAAACTCTGTTTGCGCTTCCAGTCAGTGTTTAACTAAACTCTGACTGCTTCCAGCTAAACTCTGTTTTCTGACTTTAGCTTCCAAACACTGTTTCCATCAATCATTTCTAACAATCTCCCCCAACTTGTCCATTAGCAAGAATGTACAAGTTTTACAGTAAATGATGATGTCAAAACAAATACAAAGTTTACAGTGTTTAACATACAAACAGAGTTTAAGCTTTTACTTAACAAATTCTACAGAAAATAAGAAAATTCTTACAGACTTTAATTTCTAATCTCTTGTAAATCAGGCATTGTTCTGAGATAGTCTATAAGCAACCTTCTTTCAGCATTTTCAAGCTCTATCTGCATAGCTTCTTTGATTTCTCTCAACTGAGGATCATTCTCATCAGTTTGATAGATAGCAGCTCTAAGATCGTAGATTTTGTTTCTTCTCATCTCATTTCCCAACCTGATATATTTCACCTCTTCAGATTTTACATTGAAATCCAGAACAGTAATCCCAAAATCAGTCTTCAGTTTTGTAGTTCCCTTCTCCATTTCAATCAGATTGCCATTCCAATCTCTGTATTTAGGAACATACTTGCTGTTGAATTTCATTTGCCTTCTTGCAAGATTTTGAATCATTCTTTGTTGAAGCACATTTGCAACTGACTGAGCTCTTTGATTTCTAACTCTGAGAATGTATAGGACATATTCAAGTTCTTCAGCATACTTTAATTCGATATCTTTTTCAGAGACTTTAAATACTGTTCCATCAGCCATGAAATATAGCAAGAAATCCTTTTCTAGACTCTTCTGATATACAAGCTGTACTGACTCCAGTTTGTCCAAACTCTCTTGAGTGACACCACGACCTGGAACAGACAATGAAGAAGGATCTCTAGGACCAACATATTGCCTTTTATCTCTGTGTGAGCCTATGCCTTCTTTGTTGTATCCAACTTTACCAGATAAAGCTCTACCATCAGTAAAATCCATTGGAATTGTAGCTTCTAGTCTTGGATCATGAGGAGCACCCCTCTTAAATGTTGATTTCAACTGAGAAGACAATAATGGTGTGGTCACAACTTGTGCAGCAACAGAGGTTGTGTCTTCATTCTTCTGTACAACATGTGTATCAACAGAGGTTGTAACTATACTTTTCAGCTTTTGCTTGGCTTCTGCATCTGTTGGTTTTCTGAATATTTGCATTCTTTGATTTGTACCAACAGGTTCTTTAATTTGAATGCCTTTAAGAACAGGCTTTGCAGCTTTAGCAACTTTCATATTCTTCTTTGCTTTTTCAGACTTTAGAGCTTTCAGATGCTTTTCTTGTAAACTCTTCTCTTCAGCTTTAGCATCGTCTAAAGTAACCCCTTCTGCATTCTCTTCCATAAAAAGCTTAACAGCTAACTCCTCATCAGTCTTTGGATTTGATATTAATTCCAAACTCTTGGTCTTTGAGGTACCTTGAGTTTCAGTGTTTATTCCAACAGACTGTGATTTAAGAGATTTATCAGATCTCAGAGTTTGCTTTTCAGAGTTTAAGACCTTGCTCTTATCACTTGCCCCTCCATCTCCAGCATCATCCTTTTGAGTCAGAGTTTGAGAAACTTTGCATTTAGACTTAGTCACTCTCTCCCCCTTTTTGACATCATCAGGAATAAGGATTGATGTAATGAGCTCCAAAGAATTAGCAATGGAATCAACCTTAGCAAATAAAGCAGTCTGATTGTCTTCAACTTTTCCTAGCCTGGCAAAGAGAGTGTCTTGAACTTTAGACAGCTGAACAGCTTTTATTTTAGACTCTCTTTCCATCTTCAATTCTCTTGACTGAATCTCAGTCTTCAAGGAAGCAATTTCTTGTTTAGTTTCAGCAAAATTTCCTTCCAGAGTCTTGACTTGTACTACAGTTGCCTTTAAACAGGATAGGATTTCTGGATTTGAAATTTGCTTTGCAGTTTGCTTAACAAACTCAGATGCTCTCCCTTTTGGAAAAATGCAATCTTGTTTATACCAATTTTCAGCAGATTTAGCAAGATGCTCTACTTCAATGGCATGTGATGGACAAGGCTGATCAAAAGGTGTATGTTTATTATCTGTCTGTGTTGGTGCACTCACAAAAGAGTCAGAGTTTGCACTACTAGCAGATTCATCTTCAGCACTTGCATCCTTAGATAGATCATCTTTTAAAGAATCACTGTGCTGAGCAGTGTCAGTCACAGTTTCTTCAACCTTTTCAACAATCACCTCATGTTGCACAGGCTCTGCAACAGAGTTTGCCTTTGTAGCTTCAACAGGCATGGATTCAGAAATTATCTTTGTTGCCTGATCAACTTCATCACCTTTGTCTTGAATTTGAGAAGATACTAGCTCTGTGGGTGATGCTTCAGCTTCAGGAATGTTTGCTGCAAGCTCATCAGCTACACCAGGAGCTTCAGTATGAACAATAGGTGAGATAGGATCAGAGAATGGTTCAAATGAGTCAAAAATATTATCCCTTGGTGAAAAACCATCTCTGTTATCCTCTTCTACAGGCATTTTATCCTCTGTAGGTAATTCAACTTTGTCAGTCATAATATCCTCTGCAGGCACTTTAACCTCTGCAGGTATAGCAACATTCACTGTAACCTCAACAGTAAGTGTTTGCTGTGAAACCACCTCTGGAGCTTCAACAAGATTCTCTTCATCTGAATCAGAAAGAATTAATCTCCTTTTCTTGATTGGAGGCACCACATTCTCCTCTTCATCTTCACTTGAGCTCTCTCTTGGTGGTGAAAGTGAAGGTCTGTTTGCTTTCTGTTTCTTCCTTCTTGTATAAACAGCTTCAGGTGTTGTTTGTTTAGCCTTGGAGTGTTTAGTATTTTGGGCAGTGTGTTTCTTTCTTTTTGGCTTGGTTTTGGGTTGTTCAGTAGGTGCTGGCTCAGGGTTTAAGGTTTCAGTATTTAAGGTTTCAGTGTTTAATGTTTCAGTGTTTAATGTTTCAGTGTTTGAGGGTGGAGAGTTTATTGGTGAAGAGTTTAAGGTTTCTAGCTGTGGTTGACGAGATGTAGTAGGTACAGTGGGTGTAGGTGTTGGTTCAGAGTTTATGGTGTCTATTGGTTCAGGCATTTGTTGTGGTGATTTAGAGTCTTGTGGTTGGTTTACATAGTTTTGTAAGGCTAAAGGCATAAACATATCTGGTATTTGCTGTTTAGTGATATCTTTGTTTGTCAAATCAGAAAACATTCTCTTAGCAACTTGAAAAGGCTGAATAACATCAGCTTCATCAATTTGAATGTTAGGCACACAGGCAGTAAATAGCAGTTGACAAAAACGAGCAAAATAAACAGTAGTAGACTCAGACAAACGCTCTCCCAAGTTCATTAGTACTAGTCTACCAAAATCGAAGTTACCTCCATATAGTAGAGCATGACCAATTTGGAGAGTATCCAGAGGAAGTGCATCCCAGTTTGTTGTCTTCTTTCCAAAAGCCCTTGTTATACAATCAAAGAAGAAACTCCATTCCTTTCTCAAACTTGGCCGTCTCAAAGACCCTATCTTGTTCAAGTTTTCTGCACATCCAATTTGTTCCAACATTGTCCTCAACCGATCATGACCAACAACACTGTAAGAAGTGTGTGTCTCAAAATCCAAAGCATCCCTAACAGTAGTTGGAGTAATAATATACTCTGATTCATCATGAGTGAAAGTGATTGTAGGAATGCCAGACTCTTCTCCATCATCATATACAGAGTTTGTCCAGAAAGCAGCAATTTGCGAAGCAGATAGTGTAGGTGGCGCTGTTAGAGCTTTCCCTATCTCAGAATCGTTCAAGAAATTTTGGAACAAATGAAATGCCTGTGGAGCAGTTGCATTCTCCAATGGTGCTGCATAGTTACTAGGGAGAAAAACTAACCCTGCTGCATCAAACGCTTTTGTTGCCATTAGTAAAAAGTGATACGAAGATATTCAGAGAAAAGATGTGTATGCACTGTAAGTGTTTATCAAAATGTGAAGGAGAGTATATGAGAAGTGTGAAAGTGAATGAGTATGCAAGTAACTGTGAGTGGGTGAATGTGAATCGATATGGAGTAAAAGACTAAAGACGATTAGAGTAAAATTAAAACTCAATCGTTTATTTAGTAACAGCGCGCAACTGTTGTAGAGTAGTATGTGAGTGGGACACAATCATGGGACACGTGTCAAACAACCAATGGATTACTTAATAATTACCGCTGTCATTCCTATAATCACGACACTTACACTAATTAACAGTTGTCAACTACCCCAATTACTGCAAAATAGTCAAATCATCTCAATGAGATTTTACCTCAGAGTACTTAACACAACTCAACAGTGTTTATCAATTATCCAACTTTATCACTTAAACCCTTTCAAAAATTGCACAGTTGTGAATTAAGTGTGTGTGAAGCAGAGTTTACTGAAATCAAATTTTTAGAGCATCTAATATTTCATAAAATCCATAACAAAAATCAATAACCACTGAATGCACAAACTCTCATATTAAACACTGATTGTTTGATGAATGCTAAACTCTGTAGTTACTGTAATACAGAAATCTGAAAACTTCTATTCCCTTTGATGTCCATGATTATCCAAGTAAGCACACAGTCTTTAAAGACAAAAATATCAAGAGATAGAAATCAGAGTTTCATTCAGTGAATAACAGTCATGAACTGGATATTCTCACAAACTCTCAATGCACACAAGTGTTTAGGTGAAGTGTTTACACACACATTCAATCAGAAATAGCAGAATCTACCATATGCTTGAATGTCCACCAATTCTACACTACTTTGAGTATATGTATTCACAAATCAAAAGGACTTTATTCAGGGTTTAAATGGAGTAAGATCAAACAGACGAAAAGAGATGTTTTATTCATGAGTGACTTCAAGCTGAACATCTTAATAGAACAAAGTGTTCAGTCACAGTATATATCTGTATAAGATCAGTATATATGCTTTTTTTTTTTTTTTTTATAATTTTTTTATTTAGCATATATACTGAATAAACTTTTCTTTTCTTGAGAAATACTCATCTGTTTGAAAAAAAAAATAACTGCTCTTAACACTTCAGAGTATAAGAAAAATGAGCAGTTAATAAGGCTCAAAGGGGTTTACTAAGGATGGAATTTATGAACAGTGTTTGTATAATGTTCAAAAGAATTTTGAACAGTGTTTGAAAAAATGGTAAATCCTATTGCCTTTATCATTTTCATGCACACACATATCATGTAGTCTCAAAATGGTCTAATACAAGTTCTAGAGAAACATACTGCCTGATGAATATCACACAACAATAAATACTGATTGATAGAAAATGTATCAATCACTGATTTGGCTCAAACTCTCACAGGTTGTAGACATGAATCTGAACTCACCAAATTAATCAATGACACATCTCAAGTTTTATGGTTTTCACAAGTACAAACAAGGAATCATCATGAACCATACCTTTGGAAACAGAATGTTACTTATCAGAGTTTAGAGTTCATCAATAACCAAAATTATTTATGAGAGGCAATGCACACAATATTCATAGACTCAGAGTTTAGGACTGAATAACCTAAGAGATGCTATAAATATGAAACAGTATCATGCTGTGTTGATTTACTGCACAAGGTCTGATTAGATTACAGTGACTCAGAAAGAATCATGATTTATTTACTGAAAATCATGCTTCATACATTTTTCTTCATTGGTGTTTTCATTCAGACAATAATCAATTCTGAATTCACTGAGTGTATCTAACATGTTAACAGTGTTTAACAGACAGACATGCTTAACAGAGTTTAAAAAGTTTTAAACATAAGCATGCATAACAGAGTTTAATACTAAGGTTCACATAGCACTTAACAATTTGCAGAAACATGAGCAACATATTTTAGAAATAAGTTTTTGAGTCTAACCAACATCTCTAGTCAAAACTAGAGACCATTCCTAGTTCATTGACCAGTCTTGTAAATGTAGCTTCACTCAATGGCTTGGTGAAGATATCTGCAAGTTGTTGTTCTGTAGACACAAAGTGAAGCTCAATGTTCCCTTCCTCTACATGCTCTCTGATGAAGTGATACCTTATGCTGATGTGCTTTGTCATTGAATGTTGTACTGGATTACCTGTCATTGCAATAGCACTTTGATTATCACAGTAAATAGGTATTTTGGTATACCTTAATCCATAATCCAGCAGTTGATTCTTCATCCATAAAATCTGTGCACAGCAGCTACCAGCAGCAATATACTCTGCTTCAGCTGTAGATGTAGATATTGACTTCTGTTTCTTGCTGTACCAGGAAACAAGTCTGTCACCCAGAAATTGACAACTTCCACTGGTGCTTTTTCTGTCTATCTTACATCCAGCAAAGTCTGCATCAGAGTAACCAAGAAGTTTAAACTCTGATTCTCTTGGATACCACAGCCCCAAAGTCATAGTGCCCTTGAGGTACTTGAATATCCTCTTTACTGCTGTTAAATGTGGTTCTCTTGGATCTGCCTGGAACCTTGCACACAAACAAGTTGCATACATGATATCAGGTCTGCTAGCTGTCAAATAAAGTAAAGAACCAATCATTCCTCTGTAACTTGTCATATCTACTGATGACCCTGCATCTTTGTCCAATTTTGTTGCAGTTGCCATGGGAGTTGTTGCAGATGAACAATCAAGCATGCCAAATTTCTTGAGAAGGTTTCTGGTATATTTTGCTTGATTTATAAAAATTCCATCATCTGTTTGCTTCACCTGTAGACCTAGAAAATAACTAAGCTCTCCCATCATACTCATTTGATATCTTGACTGCATGAGTTTGGCAAACTTCTTGCAGAGTTTATCATTAGTAGACCCAAAAATAATGTCATCACCATATATCTGAACTAAAAGCAAGTCACTACCATTTTGGAAGTAAAACAGAGTTTTGTCAATAGTACCTCTGTTAAATCCACTTTCTAGTAGAAATTTGGCAAGGGTTTCATACCATGCCCTTGGTGCCTGCTTAAGTCCATAGAGTGCCTTGTCTAACCTGTAGACATAATCTGGATATTTTGGATCTACAAACCCTGGTGGTTGTTCCACAAACACTTCTTCTTCAAGTTTTCCATTCAAAAATGCACTTTTTACATCCATCTGAAATACTTTGAATTTCATGTGAGAAGCATATGCAAGAAAGATTCTGATTGCCTCCAATCTAGCCACTGGAGCAAATGTTTCATCATAGTCTATTCCTTCCTGTTGTGAGTAGCCTTTTGCAGCCAGTCTTGCCTTGTTCCTTGTGATAACACCTTCACTGTCAGTTTTATTCCTGAAAACCCATTTAGTACCAACAATGGATCTGTTCTTGGGCCTTGGTACAAGTGTCCACACTTCATTTCTTTCAAATTCATTTAGCTCTTCTTGCATTGCTGTTATCCAGTCAGCATCTTTAAGAGCTTCTTCCACTTTCTTTGGTTCAGATTGTGACAAGAATGCATGAAACAGACATTCATTTGTTGTTGCACTTCTTGTCCTTACTTTTGCATCAGGATCACCAATAATCAAATCAGGTGTGTGAGATTTAGTCCATTTTCTTGCAGAAGGCAGATTGCTTCTGTCATCATGTGATCCTCCCCCTTGATCCATGCTCTCCTGATTTTCTTGGTGCCTTTCTTCATTTTCTGATGCTTCCCCTGAATGTGACTTCTCAGAATTATCAACAGAGTTTGAATCAACAGAGTTTGATTCAGAATCATCAATTGAGTCACTTTCAGTGTTTGACTTATCACTTTGATGTGATTCTTCATGCTCCCCCTCAACTGGTTCTTCCCTTGTTTCTGATTGAAGAGTTTCTTCAGTATTTACCAGTAGAGGTTCAGAGTTTAGATCAACAGAGTTTGTCAAATCAGTCTGATCAGAGTTTACTTCTTCAGAGAATAAATCTTCATTTTCAAAGTGCAGTTGATCATGTTCATTGACATCTTCAAGTCCAGTTGTTTTCTTGTCATCAAATGACACATGAATTGATTCCATGATCACTCTAGTTCTCAGATTATAAACTCTGAATGCCTTTGTTGACAGTGGATAGCCAACAAAAATTCCTTCATCTGCCTTTAGGTCAAACTTGGTCAATTGTTCAGGATGAGACTTCAACACAAAGCATTTGCATCCAAAAATATGAAAATATTTTAGATTTGGCTTTTTCTTCTTCACCATTTCATATGGTGTTTTACCATGCTTGTTGATCAGTGTTGCATTTTGAGTAAAACAAGCAGTTTGAACTGCTTCTGCCCAGAAATATGTTGGCAACTTTGCTTCATCTAGCATGGTTCTGGCAGCTTCTAGCAAGGTTCTGTTCTTCCTCTCCACTACACCATTTTGTTGTGGAGTACCAGGTGCAGAAAACTCTTGTTTTATCCCTTTACTCTTGCAAAATTCTTCCATTGATGAATTCCTGAACTCAGTTCCATTGTCACTTCTGATTATCTTCACTTGATGCTCTGACCCTTTTTCCAGTTGAATTACATGTTCTGTCAGTGTTAATGCAGTTTCATCCTTCTTTGCAAGAAAATATACCCATGTAAATCTGGTATATTCATCAACAATGACTAGAGCATATTTCTTCTTTCCAAGAGACATCACATTCACTGGACCAAAAAGATCAACATGTAGTAGATGATAAGGATCAACAATTGAAGACTCAGATTTGCTTTTGAAAGAGACTTTTCTCTGTTTAGCCTTTTGACAAGAATCACACAGTCCTTCTACATTCAACAAGGACTTTGGTAGACCTCTTACAAGATCATTCTTGATTAGCTCATTGATGTTGTTCAGGTTCAAATGAGAGAGTTTCTTGTGCCATTTCCAACTCTCTTCACTGGACATCCTTGTAGACAGACACACTGCTTTGCCATCAGTGTTTGTTGACAATTTGATTTCATAGATGTTATTGTGTCTGTTTCCAACTAGAGCAACTTTCCCTGTAGATTTACTGATCACTTGACAATATTCAGGCTGAAAATCCACATGATATCCTCTGTCACAGATTTGACTCACAGATAGCATATCATGCTTGAGTCCTGGAACCAGAGCTACATTTGTGATGATGACATTTCCAAGATTAATATTGCCATATCCCAGTGTATGTCCTATGTTGCCATCTCCATAGGAAACTTCTGGGCCAGCCTTCTCCTCAAACTCTGATAGCAGGGCTTTATTTCCTGTCATGTGTCCTGAACATCCACTGTCCACAACTAGGGTACTAACCCTGGTGCCCTGCAATCACAAACAATCACTGATTATTAGTTTTAAGGATCCAGACTTGCTTGGATCCTTTGGCTTTCTTAATTCTGTTAGCTTTTGTAGCGGAATTTTCATTAACAGAGTTTAAGCTAACTTTTTCAGAGTTTACATTTGCAGAGTTTACTTTAACCCATTTCAAATTTGGTTTGGGTTCATAGTAATTATAATAAATAGCATGATAATCTCTGCAAGTGTAAATAGAATGCCATGTACTTCCACAGTGTTTACATAAAGTCTGTGGTCTAGTCCTCACATAATCATTTTTGACTGCAGTTTTAGAGGGCAAAGAATTTATTTTCTTATTCTTACTGCAGAAACTAGCAAGATGATTAGTGCTACCACAATTAAAGCATGTTTTTCTAGGAGCTAATGAAGCAAGCATTGGCTTAATTCCTGATGTGATGCCTACTTTTCCATTTTTATTTTTCTTAGGCAATCTCTGTTTGTTGACAGATTTTATCTCCTTAAGCTTATGCTTGAGTTGTTTATCTGTCATTAAACCAATGTTAGCCTCTTTAACAAAAGTTTTAGCATATGACTCTTTAACAGCCTTTTTCTGTGCTTCAGTCTTAGGTCCACCTGTTCCCATGACATTACCCTCAGATGAACAATGTGGTCTAACCTTTACCTGATTTTCAAATCTAAGTTCATCTCCTACAGAGTAACCTAGACCTACTGTATCTGACTGAAACACTTCTTGAGTGTCTTTACCAGAGTGTGTCCAAGTTTTAATGATGTGTTTAGTATCCTCCAATTCAGATTCTAGTTGCTTATACTTACCTAGCAACTCCTGTTCAATAAACACTGCATCATCTCTCTCTTTTTGAATTTTATTCATGTTCTCTAACTGTTCCTCAACAAGTTTATTTCTTTCTTTGAGTTGAGAACACTCAGACTTTATCCTTTCATTTTCTAAAGTCTGATCCCTATAACTGATATGCAATGCTTTAAGATAAATTCTCAATTCAGTTATATTATCAGTGTTATAAGCATAGGTAGTTGGAGGTACCTTGAGATCATCATTTTCAGTCTGAGTAGTAGCCATGAGAGCATAGTTGACTTCCTCATCTGAATCTGAAGTGTCTGCCCAATCTCTACCTTTGGTGTAGAGTGCCTTTTCAGTTTTACCCTTCTTGCACTCAGGAGCATAGTGACCCATCTCCTTACACTTGTAGCATTGAATTTCAGACTTTTCTTTCTTGCCAGATTTGAAGTCCTTTCCCTCAGCTTTCTTGAAATTCTTCTTGTCAGACTTTGAGTAGTCCCTGGAGAATCTCTTTCCCTTCTTGAAGTTCTTGTATCCCATCTTCTTGAAGGTCTTTACCATCAAAGCAGCCATTTGCATCATCTCTTCATCATCTTCAGAATCAGATGATCCATCAGTGTTTGAGTCAACATCAGTGTTTGATGACTCATTCTCTGAATGTATGACTAAGGCTTTCCCTTCTGCTTTTCTCCTTGATGCCTCCTTCTTTGATGGTTTCTCCTCAACCTTGAGTGCAACAGACTTTGACTTTCTACTTGATCTTTTGTTTCTTTGCTCCAACTCCAATTCATGAGTTTTGAGCAGTCCATAAATTTCATCAATCTCTGTTTCACCAAGTTCATAATTATCTCTAATAGTGGTTGTTTTCACATCCCACTTTTCAGGTAGAGAAAGAAGAAACTTGAGATTTGAGTCTTCTAAATCATACTCTTTATTAACCAATGACAAATCATTGAGTAGTTTACAGAATCTGTCAAATGTTTCTGTCATGGTTTCATCAGACTTTGCCTCAAAGTGCTCATACTCCTGAGTGAGTATGTTTCTTCTGTTTTTCTTGATTGCAGGAGTTCCTTGACACCTAACCTCAAGTGCATCCCATATTTCCTTTGCAGTTGTGCAGTTAATCACTTTATTAGACATAACATTGTCTAATGCACTGTGAAGTAAATGTCTCACTTTTGCATCCTTTGCAATAGATGAAAGATCCTCAGCAGTTAGATCTTTCTTTTCCTTTGGAATGACCTTTGATTCCTCACCAGCAGCAGCAGCAGATAGTTTTGTTGGTTTGTGAGGTCCTTCATATATTCTATCAAGGTATTCTGGATCTGTAGCCTCCAGAAACATGATCATTTTCACCTTCCAAATTGCATACTCTGATGGCCTAAGTATAGGAACCCTTATTGTTTCATACCTACTAACAGTAGTAGGAGCTTTTTCAGTTGGTGGAGGTATCTCTGCCATTGATTACTCTTGTGTTTGGATCTTTAACTGTAATAAAGTAACAGATTAGTCTCTGATACCACTTGTTAGGTCGAATACACAATAAGTAATCAAATACTGTATGAGTAACTTAACAAGAACACACTGTTTAACAATTAAAAATTGTTTGGAATTAATAATTCCTCTCTCGGTGATGTAAATATCACAGAGAGCTGCTTAGGTTACAATCAATGAATTCTTCAATGTTCGATTACCCTTCTAGGGTTAACCTAACTGTATTTATAGATCATACAGCTTCGTACAATCAGTAATTGATTCTCCTATAATTAAGCTATACAATTGATATCAATCACTATTGCTCCAGTCTTCCAAGTCAACTCAATCTCTTTGACAGCTTTCCAATCTTCAAAGATATTGCTTCCATATTTATCTTGAATCAATCTTCAAACACTGTTGACTCTTCAGACAATACCGCTACAGAGTTTAACAAACTCTGTTTGCGCTTCCAGTCAGTGTTTAACTAAACTCTGACTGCTTCCAGCTAAACTCTGTTTTCTGACTTTAGCTTCCAAACACTGTTTCCATAAATCATTTCTAACAGAAGGAACCGATGAAGTCAGGGAGAACAGACTTCAGATCTTAACCTCTGAGTACGAACACTTCAGATCTAGCCCTAATGAAGGCATTCAAGAAGTGTTTGAAAAGTATAATAAAATAATCAACAACTTGCAACTCCATGGCAAGAACTATACACAGAAGGAGATTAACCTAAAGTTATTGCTGACTATGCCCACTCACCTGGAACACATGATAACATCCATAAGAGAATCCCGTGACATGAATAAAGTTACTCTTGAAAAACTCTTCGGTATTTCAAAAACCTATGAGTTGGAACAAGTCCAACAGAAAGAGATTCATGGTAAAGGTAGGGCTGCAAGTCCATCTACAGCGCTGGTGGTTGAGGCTCCTAAGGAAGTGGAAGCTAAGGTTGTTCGACCTTACAGCTCAGACAAGGAGCAGACTGAAGTGGAACATGGTCAGACACCAGCTACTCAGGATGGAAGTGAGTTTTACTCTTTAGAAGAATTGATCAGTTGGAGGATGAATCCATGGCACTCATGGTGAGACAATTTGGCAACTTTAGATTCAGGAGAAATCCTAAGTTTAAGTTCAAGTCTAATAACAGATTCCAGAGAGGAGATTCTTCATCTTCCAGTAGCAAAGGTGGCTACAAAACTGGGATTGTTGATAAAAGCAAAATTCGGTGTTATAATTGCAATGAACTTGGACACTTTGCCACTGAGTGTCAGAAACCCAAACAAGCTCAGAGGAGAGATTATGTTCCTGAAAAGAAGAAACCTGGAAAAGCCTATGTGGCTGCTGGTAAAAGCTGGGATGACACAGATAGTGAAGATGAAGAATATGGTAATCTTGCACTAATGGCTAATGGTGACATGATCACTGATCCTAAACCACAGGTAAAACTTACTGACTCTGAGTTGGTTCGTCAGTTAGGTGGCTCCTTGGTTAATGCACAGAAACACATTGCTAGAATAAATCTGTTAAACACTGAACTTGAAAATGAAATGTTAGAACTAAAAAAGGTGCATGTTAATCAAGATCAACAAAAAGACGAAATAGCACGACTTAATAGAAGAGAGAAATCTATTTTAGAAGTAGTGACTAAACAACTTTCTAAAATTGCTGAACTTGAAACCAAGGTTAGTGCTTGCTTTAATTCTGTTAAAACTTCTAAAGAGTTTTTCAATAAACAAGCTGTAGACCGAACTATAGGAATATGGTTTGGTTACAACGAAGCTGTTCGATTATTAGGCATAAATACCCCTGACCTTGTTAGTGCTAAAGAAAGGGGTATACCATATGTGCTCAAGAATGTTGAAGATCCATTCTTTAAGAAGTCCATTGCAGAATCTCCAAACTTCACTTCTATCATTATTCAGGAGGAGATGAGAAATGAGGACAGTATTAATGGCATAGTCCTTGATAATGTTAAATCTGTTAAGAAACCAGTTAAAGTTTTTTAGTCAACTAGTTCATCTAAAACTGGGTTAAGTGGTAACAAATTGAAAAAGAACAATAACATGTCTAACATGCATAACATGCCTATCATTGATGTTTCTCATAAAGCATGTGGTGTTGTCAATTGTATGTCTTGTGCTTTTAATGTAATGTCTGCTTACTTTAATGGTAATCAAGCATGTGCTGGTAAGACTGCTCCTCGACAACATATGAATAGGAATAAAAATGTTAGATCGAAGACTGCTAGTCCTCCTCAAGTTAGGAGAGAGACATTTGTATCAAAGCCTAAACAAACTTTTGGTAAGGCTGCTTACAAGGTCAAATGTCCAGTCAATGAAACAAATGTTATTGCTGCTAAAGAAACATGGATACCCAAGATAAAGCAAAAGATTGTCAAATCTGTTTATAGGGTTAAATGTTTGTTGATTAATGGTGAAATTGGTGTCAATGTTAAAAATGTTGTTTTGCCTGATAAAGGCCAATTCTTTAAATATTCTGGACCCAATCAGATTTGGGTTCCGAAGAAGGTTTAACCTATTTGTCAATGCAGGGTGTGAAACAGGTTGATCGAGTGACCTGGATCTTGGACAGTGGATGTTCAAGGCATATGACTGGAGACAGAGCCCTGTTGATAAATGTGGTGGAGAAAGCCGGCCCAGTTGTTACCTTTGGAGATAACAGCATAGGTACAACTGATGGATATGGTAGATTAGAAGCCGGAAATGTTATCATTGATGAAGTGTCTTTTGTGAAAGGACTTGAGCATAATCTGTTAAGTATTAGTCAATTCTGTGACAAGGGATTCGAGGTTTACTTCAACAAGAAGAATTGTCTGATTACACACAAGAGAAGTCAACAACCATCTATGTTGGGAGTTAGAAAAGGAAATCTGTACGTAGCCAACATGAACACTAGAAGCCCTGAACAAATCAACTGTTTTTATTCAAAAGCATCTACTGACGAAAGTTGGCTATGGCATAAGAAACTCTCTCACCTTAATTTTAAGACAATGAATTCTCTAGTTAAAAGAGAACTGGTGAGAGGTTTACATTCAATGGAATTCACTCAAGAATGACTCTATGATGCCTGTCAAAAAGGCAAATTGAAAACAACAACTCACACGAGCACTGACACATCATCAATAACTGAACCTCTACAACTGTTGCACATGGATCTGTTCGGTCCAGTTAATGTGATGTCTATGTCAAAGAAAAGATATGCTCTCGTGATTGTTGATGACTACTCAAAGTACACATGGGTCTTGTTTCTGAATTCCAAAGATGAAACTCCACAGTTAGTGATTGATCACATCAAGTTGATTGAAATGGAGTACAAGAATCCAGTAAGAGCAATAAGGTCAGACAATGGAACTGGATTTAAGAATGCAGTTCTAAATGATTTTTGTACTGAAAAGGGAATAACAAGGCAGTACTCAGCCCCGAGAACTCCTCAACAAAATGGGGTAGTAGAAAGAAAGAATAGAACATTGATTGAAGCTGTACGTACTATGTTAAGTGAATCAAGGCTTCCCTTGTACTTTTGGGCTGAAGCTGTCAATACTGCATGTTATACCCAGAATCGAACTCTAATCAACAAAGACTTGATGAAGACCCTCTATGAAATAATGTATGAAAAGAGACCAACACTCAAGTACTTTCATGTATTTGGAGCAAAATGCTTTGTGCTTAAAGATGAAGATGATCGTGGTGGAAAATTTGAGGCCAAAGCACATGAAGCAATTTTTATTGGTTATTCAAGAAGAGCTTACAGGGTGTATGTGATTGATCATCAGACAATGCTTGAAAGTGTCAATGTATCATTTGATGACACTAAACTTCCTAGTATCCAAATGGAGGATCCATCTGAAAAGTTATCTTTCGATGATATGAAAAACTCCGATTCAGATGGTGACAACCAACCTGATGTTATTGCTAATGATAACAGTAATAATGATGATAATGATCAGGGTGGTGGTGGTGTAAACAATGATCAGACTGGAGATACCACTGACACTCCAGAACACTCATCTAGTCAAACTGGCAACAACTCAGGGGGAGATGATGAAGGATCAGCTAGTCATACTCAACATCATAATGAAGAACAAGGCGAATCATCAAGGTCAAATCTTCCGAGACAGACTGTTTGGAATAGAGCTCGTCCTTTTGAGTTGATCGTTGGTGATCCAGATGTTGGTGTAAAAACTAGAATGAGCTATCAAAATCAATGTAATTATTCTGGGTTTCTATCTGCAATAGTACCTAAGAAAACAGAAGAAGCTCTTTCTGATCCTGATTGGGTGATTGCTATGCAAGATGAACTCAATCAATTCAAACAACAAGAAGTATGGAAGCTGGTACCCAGACCTAATGACAAGAAAGTAGTTGATACCAGGTGGGTATTCAGAAACAAACTTGATGAAGATGGCATTGTAACTAGAAACAAAGCAAGACTGGTTGCTAAAGGTTAGTCCCAAGCTGAAGGAATAGATTATGATGAAACCTATGCACCAGTGGCTAGACTTGAGGCTATAAGGATATTCTTGGCATTCGCAGCACATTCAAACTTCAAAGTTTATCAAATGGATGTCAAGAGTGCCTTCCTGAATGGTAAGCTAGATGAAGAGGTATATGTATAACAGCCCCCTGGCTTTGAAGATCCAGAATTAATGGACTATGTCTACTTTCTCTTCAAAGCTATTTATGGTCTTAAGCAAGCTCCAAGGAAATGGTATGACACTCTCTCTGAATTCTTACTTGAAAATGGATTTGTTAGAGGTGTCATAGACAAAACTCTCTTCACAATGAAACATAAGAATGATACAATATTAGTCCAAGTCTATGTGGACGATATAATATTTGGGTCTACTAATGATCTTCAGTGCAAGAAATTTGCTAAACTAATGCAGGGTAAATTTGAGATGAGCCTGATGGGTGAGCTGAAGTTCTTTCTTGGATTGCAAGTAAGTCAAAGGACAAATGGGATATTTATTTGTCAATCCAAGTATGTCAGAGAGCTATTCAAGAAATATCAAATGGAGGACTCATCTTCAACAAGAACACCATCATCAACAGTTGTGAAATTTGGAGCTTGTGAAAATTCTGCAAAGGTAGATATCACAAGCTACAGAGGTATGATAGGTTCATTAATTTACCGTTTTGCAAGTAGACCTGATATTATGTATGCTACATGCTTGTGTGCAAGGTTCCAAGCGGATCCTAGAGATGTGCATCTCATTGCTGTTAATCGAATCTTGAGATATCTTAAGGGTACATCTAACTTAGGTATTTGGTACCCTAAAGAATCTGGTTTTAATCTTGTTGGATATACAGATTCAGATTATGCAGGAAGTGTTGTAGATAGAAAAATCACCTCTGGGAGTTGTCAATTCCTAGGTGGTAGGTTGGTCTCCTGGTAGAGCAAGAAACAACAAACAGTTTCCAACTCAATAGCTGAAGCTGAATATATAGCAGCTGGAAGCTGTTGTACTCAGATCTTGTGGATTAGGAATCAGCTACGTGAGTATGGCTTTGTACTTGACAATATTCCAATTCTGTGTGACAATACAAGTGCCATAGCAATCTCCAACAATCCTGTGCAACATACGAGGACCAAGCACATCGACATCAGGTATCATTTTATCCGAGAGCATGTCATGAATGGTACCGTGGAGTAACATTTTGTACCCACGGAAGAACAAACAGCAGATATTTTTACTAAGTCTCTTGACGAATCCACATTCACCAGAATTGTTGGTGAATTGGGTATGTTAAATAGTCCTAGTAACTAAACTAGTTAATATCTGAGGTTTGCTCTTTAATAATTTATAAGTGATTATTTTGTTATGATTTAGTATGGAAATCACTTGTATAATTATTTTACCAACTTACCTTCTTGCTTGAAAATTCTCTAGTCATTGTCATCATCTTCTTAATATATATATCTACTTACTTCTTGTAATTTTAGAATAATTTATTTTCTCTAAAAATATTTTTCTCAAATTTTACGAGTTGAAATTTGTGAGAGAACAATTTTTGTTGAAAATTTTCATTATTTTAAAATGTTTTTTTAATATTTGTATTAACATAATAAGTCATATTTTCTCTTTAAATAATTTTCTAGTAGAAAGTTATTTTATTACAAAATATAATAATTTATTAATTTGCTATAAATATTTCTTGTAAATAAATATAATATTCTGTTAAATGTTTTGTAGTGTTTGTCCTTCTGTTATTAATGTATTGTTTCCGTTAAAAGGACAACCTATGGTCTTCTTAGCATCTTTTTGGTAATATTAGTATTATTTTTATTTGTGTTAATAAAAATATGCATGTAAAGTACTTTCTGTAAATTTTTGTAATTTCTGTAAATATTATTTAATATGACCTTTCTGTGAAGGTCATAATAAAAGTAGTATTAGATTAGTAGGTAATATAGTATGTAAATATTTAGATAATTCCAGTAATCCTGTATCATTACTACCTTTGGGACTACCTTTGTAAAAAGGTAGTACTGAGTCTTTTTCATGTTTATTTTTTGTTTAATTTCTATTCTATTTTTAATTATTTATTTTATTAATAAAATCGTTTTATTTTGTAAATTAGGCTAGAACTACCTTTAGTTTTGCCTTGTACTACCTTCGGTACTACCTTTTTAATCAAAGGTAGTACCGAGTTTTAAAAGGGAGTATCGCTTATATAGCTATAGTAGTACTGATAACTCAAAAAAAAAATATTTCTCTCTTCAAGCACTCGTGTTTTTACACAGTGAACATAAACGATACATACAAAACAAAGAACCTCTAGAACTGCTGCCCAATTTTTTCGAAAATCTCTCTGAATATTCAACCAAATCGAAAACGAAAACCATCCTCGTGTAGATCGTTTAGAGCCCGTTATTTTGATCCCAAGAACTCTGTATTTGATTCAGTATTGTGATAACTGATTTTTCAAAAAAACCGAACAGTTTCTTGGAATTAGAAGAACGTTGAGGGTGATTTCTGGAAAACTAAAAATAGTGGGTTGTTCCCGAGAGTCCTGTGATCAACATACTAATTTTCTGGAATTTTTGGTGAAGATCAGATTAATCGAGTTTTTAATTAATTTTTAATTAATTATTAATTCTGACAATTCGAACTTGATTGAATTTTCTGGAGTTGATAATCTTTTTGTGTGTGTTGATTCAAATGGTAGATAATTTTGAGATTTTCAAACACAATTTAGTCGGATACTTTAATCCGGATAATTGTCCATACGAAAAATTTAAGCCATGGATAAGGTTTTTGAACGAGCATTCCTTGATCCGTACTGCAATATCTGCTGATGCTCCTTTAAAAGTCACTCCACTTAGATTGATGTGTTCCACTGCTGTGGTGTCTATTAACTGAAGTTCGTTTACTTTTGTTATTAATAACACACAATACACAGTGAATGAATCAACTATTAATACTGTCTTAGATCTTCCGTTGGATAATTTTGTAGCTTCACCTTCTGATAATGAGTTGATTAATTTCTTTACAAGTATCAATTATCAAGGTAAGGTAGAGCTTGCTAGATTGACTAAAAAGAACCTTGTTCAAGAATGGGATACTTTCTTTGACAATGTTTGTAAAGTGTTTGCTAACACTGGTAAAGGTAATTACAATGTGCTACCCTCCTTAATCCAGACTATTGGTTTTGCGGTTGCTCATAACCGTAGGATTAATTTTGGTAGCATACTTTTGAAAGCCATTATTATTCAGATGATTAATGCAAGAAGGAATTATGATGCTGGTGAAAAGGTTGTTTGTTATTATCCTTGCTTCTTGACCTTGATATTCAATCACCATATTCCTTCAGTAATTCAAGAACAGTACCAGAATGATAGAGTACAAGTGTCAGGTAAACAAGCCAAAAAAGGATACACTTCACTAGACACTCATAACAAGTTTCCAAACATACCAGTGCTCATAACACCATACTTGGCTGATTTTATAAATCGATCTATCATACCTGATCCTGTGCAACCTATACCTCTTCCTGAGCAACCAGAACAAGTAGCAGCACCTGCTCCTGAACAGGTATTGCCATCTTTCCCTGAAACTACTTCTGTATCTCAAACTATTTCTGAAGCCCAAGTGGCTGATAGGTTAGACCAAGAAGTTGTAGAACCACAACTTCTATCCCAGGTCTTAGAGCTAAACACAGTGTCATCTCAAATCTAAAAACCTAAATAAAGAAGTAAATTACCAGTGAAAAGACCTGATAAAAGTAGTAGTGATATGAGTGATCCCACAGCTCTACCTCCACTAAAGAAGAGAAGAAACTTACCAATTGAGGCAACTATCAGCCCATCCATATCCTCCCAAAAGGATATGGACCTGGAACCATTCTCTCAACAGGATGAGTCCATTGAAGTTCGCCAATCAGCCATGGCACCCTGTACAGAGTCAAGCACACCCCTGTTATTCACAATGGGGGAACACATAACTTTAGAATTTGATGTTGCTAGGAACACTGAGCAAGGAGTACACATTAAGACTGCTACTGAAACAGTGCGTACCATTGTCACGGTAGAAGAGCCTTCACAGGCTTCAGAGGGAAATCTTGACTCTTTGCCACCAATAATAGAGTCATCATCTCCCCTTCCAGGAGGAACATTCCTGGCTCCCTCAAGTGATTCTTCACTCGCAGATTTATCTGGTGAAAGTGAAGGGCAACTTGGTCATCCTATCACTGAAGAAATTCAGTTATCAAATCCAAATGAATTGATAGAGATGACTGAGGATCGGGATTTGCGAACTCCTATTGCACCACCACTTACCTTCCCAGAGAAGGCTAGGGTGATTTCTTCTGCAGGTATAGCTAAAGGAAAGGAGCTAGTGTTGAGTGATGTGAGAACCACCATAAATTTGAGTGAAACACATGCACGAAAGGAGAATGAAACACTACGCCACATATGGCCTACGGCTACGCCTAAAAAAGTGTGCTTATAGGGCAAAAAGTGTTGGTAAAAGATCCTAAAACCAGCTATGGCTACACTTTGACCAAATTTGGTAGTGTTACAAAATCGGGTGCTACCATAGGGGTCTATGCTAACACTTTTTCGATTTTTGGTAACATCGGAGAAAAGTGTAGGCTTAGACCCCTATGCCAACACCTTTCTGATCTGTGGCTACACCTTATAAGATGTTGTTATAGATCTATGGCTACACCATTATCTTTGTGGTAACACTATTAAAAGTGTTGGTATAAACCTATGCCGACACCTTTACCACTATGCCTACACTTTTTTCTTAAACATTTTTATACTTTTTGGCAACACTTCGCTATTCTTTTGCCAACAAATTTGTATGTTTTTTACCAACACTTTGAACGCTAAAAGGCAAAATACAATATTGAAAAATAGAATTTCCCATTAAAAATACTGTCAAACATCTCCATACATAAAAAATCATCCAAAATACAAAATAATTACATAAACAGATTGTCCACAAGCCATTCCAATGCATAACGAACCACCTAAATTAGCTACATAAAATGATCTACGTGTTATCCACGAATGAGGCAGAAGGAAACACTCCATTTAAATCTTGTGACAAGCTAGTAATGCCAATAATCGCCTTTCCTGAAGAAAACAGGGGAAACTTATCAACCACAGTACTTGCTCAAACTAAATGAGCAAATAAATAATCTATATACTAATGCCGAGTTCAAATTTATCATGAACTCTTGATCACAATCTATATAACAAAAATTGTTGTCTACATGCACATATAAGTAAATTATTAGAATCTACTACTTTATTTTTTCCCAGAAAAATATTTGTAGTTTGCCGATAATGGTAAACTTCAAAGTTACCTTTTTGGTAGACAATCCTCATCAGGATAAGCCTGGCTAATTGAAGCTTTTAGATTTCTGATGTCCCAGAATTTTACAACATTGTAAAAAGCAATTCGTGCAGGTTTAAACAGCTACGAAACACTAAGATCAAAACTACAATGCTTGTTCAATGTTACTATTCATGTCTAAGTCACTTGCACACCTGTCCGTTGCACCAGCAATAGCAATGGACATCCTTTAGATAAAGAACCAAAGTAATGCTTTTGGAAGAAGCCTATGACAATATAAATATTTTAGATAAAATGATATTTAAAAGAGTGAAATGTACTTCATTGTTTGATCATATAAATATTTCTTTGTCTAGTGACATGTAATGAGCAAACAATATTCATATTTGTAGTTTAAAATTTGTTGCTGACATGTTCAGAGTATAACCTTAGAATTATTGCAATGAACTGAATTTAACAGAATTGTAGCATTTTGTTGTAGTGCCCTTTCCGATTTTTTTAGGTGAAACTCCTGCAGAAGAATGAAATGATGGATTTATCTATAGAAGAATTGTTGGCCATCATCAGACTAAGAAGATGACCTTTATAAAAGTAATTAGCAGGTGAAGTCCTACTAACAATCAGATTGCCAAGTACACAACACGAAACAACACGACTTAGTAGCTTGCCCTACTAATAGTGTAGTATTCAGTTCTAGACTATTAACGATCTCTTCAACAAGCCATCTATTGGTTCTGGATGAACCATGAAAAATCTTGTTGATTACTTTTAGCTGGATGTGGTGACTGGTGATATCTCAGTCTAGAAGGCCAATGAGGTGGCATTACTTTAACAAAATCAGTGCACAAATATGAGAAAGGCATGTTGCTGTAATGTTGGTAATGGCATGTTGCTGTAATGTTAGGCAAATATATAGTTTTATGTTTAACATTAAATTTAATATTAAGGTTTATAAATCTATCAAATGAAATCCATATATAATCCAATAAAAAGACAAGGTTTACCTTTTAGATAAAAGAATTTGATGAATGCTCACAGTTCATTTTGAAGTCCTGCTGTTCTGTAACTGTGGGAGTGTAGAAAGAATATTTTGATCAAATATCATAACAGATCCATATAATATATTATTTTAATTCTAACAGAGAGATCAATAGTTTTTTGGGGATCCAGTAAAATATAATGGGATTTATTGTAGTCAAGACAATGTTGTCCGACAACGATTGACTCGTACACAGTGGGATAGAACTTAGAAGCAAACACAAACTAGACTAATGACATGAAAGATGCAGCAGGAAGGAAAATGCAGAACTAGACTGACTTGTTTTTTTCTTTGTTAGTTATTGCTAAAGGTCCACTACACTAGCTTGACTTAAGGTTTTCTTTAATATATTATGCATATGATTGTTTTAAAATATAAACACGACACGATTGCCATCTCTGATTAGATAGTAAATTAATTGTTTAAAAAAACCAGATATGCCATAATGTACATATCATGATATTCAATTTGACAAGCTAACCTGCAGATGTTGATATACATTCTTCGATATATTTAAATGGTGGATTTTGCAAAAAGAAACTAGCTTGTAAAATAGTACCAAAGTGTTTGAACCAAAAAAGCATTAATAATCGTAGTAACACTACTGATACTATCCTAACTGCCACTTAATCCAACTCAGAATCGTAGCAAAAATTACAAAGACGAAAAACAATAAGTTCGAAATCAGTGAAAACAAAGATGAAGAATGCTATTGCAATTCATAACCTACGCCTTTACACTCTCGATTTTTAGTCACTCCAATATCAATGACACATAACTCTTTCTACCATTATAATTCCAGTTTTGCTACTCTCTATCGATACAATTATGTTTCCAACTTTAAACTCCTAAAAAACAAATGTGCGTGATACGAAACAACTCTCGAATAAGAAATTAAATCGACAAGCACAACATATACATACTATTCAAATTAACCAGCTCAATTATCAACACAATTCAATTAAATTCACCACAAATCAAAAGCACCTAAAAAAATCACAAATATACAAATAAATACACACAAATTGATAAAATCATAAAATTAACAAACCGAATCTTGAGGATTGACTTGAATTTCGAACTGACTTTCCTTCAATGTCTACACAAACACCTTACATTAGTTGTATGTATATGCCCAATCGAAAGATTCATAACATTCACAGTCAAAAAAGCATAATATACGAAAAATACAATCCATTTAAGAAGAGTTAAGGAATTAGTAAAGAAGAAGACCTGAAGAAGCCCAAGAGAATAAGAAACCCCAATTAAGAAGAAACAATTGAATCCCTAATTACATCCAATCGAAGCCCTAGTTACTTCCAATCTGTGAATAAAGATCCAAAGAACCCGTAGGGACCCAAAATTAGAGAACCCGTAAGAACCCTAATTTATTGAGAGAGAGAGTTTTGAGCGAGAGAGAGAGAGAGAGTGTGTGTGTGAATTAAGAGAGAGCCAAAGTAGAGTTTGAGGTTGTGAAAATAATTGAGCGCTTAAGTGAAAATAATTGACCCGCCTTGAAAATTTAATTGACCCGCCTATTTTGTTTTATATTTCATTTTCATCCGCTTATCTTTTTTGATAATTAGTAACACATTTTTTAAAGAGCAATGGCTACACTGCTTTTGATGTTACCATATGTACCCAACCATCTCTACGGTAACACCATTTGATATCAAATGTAACACTAAAAAAAAGGGTAGGCTTAGATCAATTTTAAGGCATATATGGCTACACTTTTGCTCGTAACAATGAAAAAAGCGTTGTTAAAGCCCATTTGTGGCGTAGTGAAACTTCCTTAAGTGAACCTCAGGTGAGTGCACACACTGACACAAACAGTTCGTCAATTATGGCTCAACTTCAAGCACTATAGAATCAACTTGAGAAAACTGAAGTTGAAAAACAATTACTTCAAGCACAAGTGGTTGAACTGTCTTCTTCTTCCACCTCTGTCAAAAATCAGCTCATTGTGATTCAAGATGATGTTGAAAACTTAAAGACTACATTCACTCCATCCATAAACACTCTGCTTCAATCCAGTACTCAGGCTTCCTCAGAAAGATCAGACATGTTGACTGCTATTGATAATTTATCTACGAAAGTGGATGAGCTTCACAAAGAAGTGCATGAAAATGCTGCATCGCTTGAAGAAAATTATAATTACATGTTTCAAGGGTTGGATCATTTGTACAATATTGTAGAGCCCACTCATACTATTACAGCTGAACAGAAGGAATACTTTGAAGATTATGGAGTTGGTGGAAATTCTGGGGCGGACAAAGATAAATCTGTAGAGGATAACCAACTAAGGGGGAGAAACCTAGCAAATCAAGTGCAAATGGAAGTGGATCAGTGGATAAGCATCAGCAAAAGTCAGTAAAGGGAAAAAGAGTAGAAGCAGTTGAGAGCATACCTGAACCAGACAACACTGTTTACTACGCTGAGCCAGATGATATTATTTGTGAACCTGAATTTGAACCAGAACCAGATCTTACCGAATGGATAGAGCAACCACCTGACCCAGACTTTGATAAGAAAATGTTAGAGCATGAAGCCAACATAAAGCAAAGAAAAGAGAAACTAGCAAAGTTATCTCAGATGTTGGACGAAAAGGAAAAGCTTCTAAGACAAGAAAAAGAAGAAAGACAACGGCAACATCACATAATTGTTGAAAAGAGAAAACTTGATATTCAACTCAATGATGGTAAGAAATGGGATGAAGCCAGAAAGATAATAATTCTTCCACAACTTTCGACAAATAATGATAAGCAATTTCTTGAAATCATTTACAAGTATCAAGATGCCAATCCAGATCATCAAGTGTACATTGATGCCTCAAAGTGTGAAATCTCTAGAATAATGGATGGTTTTGATTCTTTCAAAAAGGAATTGGTAATTGATGTTAATTATCGTACTGAAGGTTCGTACCATGTATCTCTAAATTGTCTAGAAAGAAGAACATTGTTTGAGCTTTGGATTTTGAGGCAAAAGGTACCACATTGTTTTGAACTGAATATCTTGTTGTATGAACAACTCAAGAAGTTTGCTCAAAATGCCAGTCCTGAAATAACTCGTATACCGTATCAAGTCAAATTTCTGAAGAAAGATGTATTTCAAACCATCATTTGCGATAATGAGAAACTACCATAATACGATGCTAAGCATTTGGTATGGGAAACACTGGTCTTTATACAACATAAAAGAAGGATGCTGCAGACTTCATTCAAGCCTACTGTATCAGAAAACTTATAAGGTATGAACAGGAGGTGAACAAGTTAAAAGGATTCCAAAATCAACCAGTCAGACCTAAAGGTATGCCAAATGAACGTGTTTGGATGAATACACAATTATAATCAAGTTTGTATGAGAGAATAACAAGTTAGATACGTTCGAACAATTAAAAACTGTTTGGAATTAAAAACTCCTCTCTCAGTGATGTAAAATATCACAGAGAGCTGCTTAGGTTACAATGAATAATAATTTGTTTCACGATACCCTTCTAGGGTTAACCTAACTGTATTTATAAAACAGCTACGATACAATCGATAATTGATACTCCTATAAAATCAGCTATACAAATGCTATCAATTATGATCGTTACACATCTTCTTAGTCATCATGATGTCTTTGACAGCTATTCAATCTCCAAAGATATCGCTTCCATAATTATCTTCAATTATTCTTCAAAGTCTGATGACCAGTAGACGCTTCCTCCTGACAGAGTTTAGTAAACTCTGTCGAGCTTCCACCTGTCAGAGTTTAAATAAACTCTAACTACTTCCAGCTTCCAGTTAAACTCTGATGAATCACTGTAACACTTAAACACTGATATTATTCACATCAATTACATTTAACAATCTCCCCCAACTTGTTCATTAGCAAAAATACACAAGTTAATAATAATAATTTATGATGTCAAAATAAATAGACAAATGCAGTGTTTAATAAATAATCAGAGTTTAAACTTCAACTTAGACAAAATTTACAGAAAACAAGAAATACTTACAGAGCTTCAATTACTTAATTTCCTCAACATCTGGTGTTGATCTGAGATAGTCTATAAGCAATCTTCTTTCTGCATTCTCGAGTTCTCTCTGCATGATCTTCTTAATCTCTTTCAGTTTAGGATCATCTTCACCAGTCTGATAAATTGCAGATCTCAGAGAATATATTTTGTTTTTCCTCATATCATTACCCAGTCTGATAAAATGTGCTTTCTTTGGCTCTAGATTAAAGTCTAAAACTGTTATACCCAGATTTGTCTTCAATCGAGCACAGTTTTTCTTCATCTCAACAATCTTCCTCTGATAATCTTTGTACTTTGGAACATACTAACTTGTATATTTTGCACCACGAATCGCCATGTTTTTCAACATTTTGTTCCTTAGCACATTAATAGCTTGTTGAGTGCTTTGATTTTTCAATTTGAAAATATATAAAACATATTCCAATTCTTCCCATATCTTCAAATTAATATCATCCTCATTGACTTTATATACAGATCCATTAGCCATGAATTACAACAGAAAATCTTTCTTCAGGCTCTTTTGATGAATCAACTGTACTGATTCCAGTCTGTCTAAACTCTCCTGAGTAACACCTTGACCTGGAACAATCAATGATGAAGGATCTAGAGGACTAGTATTCACTATCTTTTCTCTTCCTGAGCCCAAGGCAGATGTATCTCGACTTTGTTTGGACATATAAGCTCTGCCATGTGAAAACAGTATCTCCAGTCTTCAGAGTTTGATCCTTCAGAGTTTGTTCAAGAGTAGTTGGTTTTCCAAAAAAAATTTGCATCTGTGTAGACAATGGTTTCTGTACAACTTATGTAGCAATAGAGGTTGTATGAACTTTCTTCAAAACCTTTTCTTCTTCACCAACTTTACCCTTCAGCTTCTGTTTATCATCTTCTGTTGGTTTTCTAGACATTTGTAACCTTTGATCAGCACCAACATTTTCCTTGATAACAATGTCTTTAAGAACATGCCTAGGAGCTTTCTTATCCTTCTTGAATTTTCCAGACTTCAAGGCTTTCTGATGTTCTTCTTGCAAATTCTTCTCCTCAGCTTGAATGTCTTCAATTGTAACTCCCTCTTCATTTTCTTCAAGAAACAATCTAGCAGCCAATTCTTCATCTATCTGTGGATTATCAGTGAATAACAAACTCTGGGTCTTTGAAGTACCCTGAACATCAGTATTTATTCCATCAGACTTTGACTTAGAAGACTTTCCAGATCTTAGACTCATATCTTGATCAGCTCTTAATCTTTTTCCTCTGTCATTTGCTCCTCCATCTTCAGCATCATTCTTCTTAGTCAGAGTTTGAGATTGCCTGCATTTGGACTTAGCAACTCTCTCCCCCTTTTTGACATCATCAGGAATCAAGATAGATGTTATCAATTCCAATGAGGTAGCAATAGAGTCAATCTTACCAGACAATTCAGTTTGATTCTCTTCAACTTTGCTTAGCCTTGTAAGCAGAGTTTCTTGAGCTTTAGAGAAAGTCTGAAACTTCAGTTGATTATCTCTCTGCATATTCATGACTCTTGCAACAACTTCAGCTCTTAGATCAGTGATGGATTTTTGAGAATCATCAAACCTTTCATTCAGAGTCTTGACTTGAACAATAGTTGCTTTCAGGCTTGAAAGAATATCTGGATTTGAAATTGTTGTTACAATTCTATTCACAAACTTAGCTGCCCTTTTAGGAGGAAAAATGCAATCTTCTTTATACCAATCCTTCGAAAACTTGGCATAATATTCTTCTTCAATTTCATGTTGATGTGAAGGTCCAGAAAAACCAATGTGCTTTGCATCAGTTTGTACTGGTATACTCTGAGAAGAGTTAGACTGTGCACTTCCTTCAGTTGCAACATCAACTTCAGCATTTGCATTCTCAGCATTATTCAATGTAGCTTCAACATTTTCAGCAAAGGTCTCCTCAATATTCTCTGCAGTTTGCTCTCCAGCTTCAACAGACTTTGCAATCACAAGAACTTCATTCACAGGCTCAGAGATTACAACCTTGATTGGTTGATCAATTTCTTCACCTTGTTCAGCAACGTGATGGGCATCAGAGAATAACTCAGTGTGTGTTGCTACTGTGTCATCAAGTACCACAGTAGGTTGATCAGCTACACCAGTGGCTTCATAGTTAGTAACAGGTGATGAGATAGGAACTTCAATGCCATCAGAGAATGGAATGAATGACTCAACAAAATCATCCATAACAGCAGAACCATCTTTGTTTTCTGCAGTCATCTGTGCATCATCAGTTTGCTTGACAACTTCTTTATCAGTATGCATCTCAACAGTAGGTATCTCCTTAGAAATCACCTCTGGAGCTTCAACATTAACCTCTTCATCAGAATCATCAACTATCAACCTTCTCTCCTCTTTGATTGAGTCACCTCAGCTACCACTTCTACTTTAGCAGAATCTTCTTCTACAACAGATGATGATGGAGGCTTGTTTGCTCTTTCCTTTCTAGCCCTTTTTGTGACAGCCCCAAATCCGGGGTCAGGGATTTGGTCGTCACGCGGAAATCCTTAATAACAAATCACCTGTTTAACCACATTAAACCATCTGTAGTCATTAATAATTGAGTTACAACATTTGAGACCCCAACCACCAAGCATCTTTTAGGTTATAGGGCTAGAAACAAGAATGAAATCCTTACTACTAGTATAACTTCGTTGAGAAGTACACCAGCAACTAATACTATTTTGCGCAAAGTAAAATATATATTACACACCAATATACTTACATATAATTTACTCCAGCTATAAACTTTCTAGATCATATCGTCTTCATAAGGGCACACTGCCCGCTTCATCTAAGCCATGCAGATAACCTCGTCTGGATACCTTCCACTGAAAAGTTATTAATTGAAAACAAGCAAGTATGAGCGAAAGAATTGTTCAGCAAGTTATTACTAGAGTTTAACAAAATATCCCATCATGTGCATGGGTTTCCAACATTCAACTGATACTTAATATCATTCTTGAAACATTTATAACCACAAAATTCTATAGGGAAAGTATAATGTTTGAAAATAACATCAACTGAACAATATACCACTATAATATAAAAGATGCCGTTACAAGGTAATTAAATAGATTATTACCATAAATAGTCACATCTTGTTTGCGCAGTAATACACCAACATAAACTTGCTGGCTACTCAATATGAAATTAATTACTTATTGATAATATAATATCAGTTTCTCTACTATAACAAGATAATAATCAATACATCATCTCAGTATAATGTCTCAAAATAATATAACATTTGAAATAAATCTCTCAATATAATCTTTCCATTTTCCTTTTTATACAACAATTATATAAAAATAATATAAAATTAATTTCTCTTCTTACTGTAAAAACAATTCCATCATTTCATACCATTTTCCTTTTTCAGTATACAAATCTGAATAACCATCATCAATCCTTTCTTTTAAGAGTTTTGGGAATTCTGCTAGCGCCAGATACGTAGGACGATGATCAGTCGCCTAACCGTACCTGATCTCTGTTTACTACTAGTAGAAGGAATGTCAAACATCCCTGGAGGAAGGCCACCTGCTACATCCTCCTTCGGCAACTCTTGGGCCGTAATAAAATATTGGGTGTCGGATTGTGCCACTCCCACACAGCCTCTTACGCTTACTGTTGCAATGTAAGACTGTGCCACTCCCACACAGCCTCTTACGCTTACTGTTGCAATGCCGGACTGTGCCACTCCCACACAGCCTCTTACGCTTACTGTTGCAATCCCCCTTTTTGTCAAATCATTATTCCATTTATAAAACACCATTTCACATTTTCCATTTTTCCGTTTCCATTTCCATTCACATTTCCATTCACATATATCATTTCCATTTCCATTTATCATCACCTTTAAAAATATATATATATATATATATATATATATATATATATATATATATGTCATAATACTATGATTATGACTCAGACATCTCCTCTGTATTCAGTGAAATCAAATATGCTCTTATATACATAAAATATTCCATCTATTTTAAAAGTATTAAATAATAATCAAATAATATTTATTAAATCACAATTATTTAAAAAGAATATTTTTTAACATAATATTATAAACATATAACTCTAGATAACAACTGATAACATTCTTTCATATCCATTTAAAACGTAAACTATATTCGCTCTATTCATATTCGTATCCATATCCATAATCCATATTCAAAAATCTCAATAAACAGGGAATATATCCCTAATCATCTCATCATATAAGATTCATATATTATCCACCAAAACTATTTCCTTTGAACATAAACAGTTTATCAAAATAAGGATAAAAGAAATCTTGCAAATATGGACTGAAGTCTTATTCCAAAATTTCATATATTTCAAAATAAATATACTCTGAACGATAGAGTATGTATAAATAAACTTGCCTCTGGTCCTTAGCACCAAACGGAACACCGCGAATAAATCCTTGGCGTTTCGCCCAAGCAGTTCCATGAACTTTACACGATGCCTCGATCCTTCCTTTTTGATACACGTTGCTCCACTTGATCACGCCCTAACGGTACTGTAATTGTTACGAGTACGTTTCAGTCCCACCTTGTATCTCGAGTAGACACCACTCGGAATTACCACTAAGTCACATAAAGTCAAACTATAGGTGTCCTCCCTATAATTGACTACTCTATTACCACTTAATGCACATAACACACTTATATCCATTTAATAGACTTAAACCAATTTAATATATCATCAAAACACGATTAATCCTCGAATTAACACCTAAATAAAACAATTAATCTCCAAGACACAATTTAATCCTCGAAACAAATCCCTTGACACGTATATACATAAACAGTTAATCCTCGAGCATGCCTTTAGACAATAGAAATCAAATAAGTTAAATAAATTAAAATGCAGGGGATTTTTAGAAAATTTCGGCATGAAGTATTCGTAAATAGGACTATTCCCATGTTTTTCAATTCACAATCCAACTGTGTAACCACCAAGGAAAAATCAAGCTGCCTCAATTTGCAGCAACATGAAAGTAAACAAGTAAGAAAAGTACCCCCCCCCAGACATGCGGCACCTCAACATGTAAGGAAAATAAACTAACAATTTATTCTTGCGATAGACAACATTTGAAAACTATACAACCAGTAAATGTATTCTTATTATAAGAAAACTTTCGACATCCACCAATAATTCTAATTTAACTTACAAAATTTAACCCATATACATGACCAATAACCATTAAACCACATATAGACCGACACCAAGTAATTACCAAATAAGACATCCTACAATTACTATGACTCGACCTATAGCATGTAGCACATAGACATTTACAACTAGTAAAACCTTATAACTCCACATATTATCCGACAATTAATAATTACCCACTAACGACCACTAAGCTCGAATATATTATCGAACCTCATCTTAAACCCTCACATTCCTTAAACCGTGGTTGTACATGTCGGTATGATTTTAACTTACCCACATCCTCAATATTAACTCATAAATAGATGACCATATCTTTTAAGCCATGCTTCTTTGTTTTACACTTAAACATTTCGTTTTCAAATCTCATTGATTCTAAACATTATTAAACTTAAGCGAATATATTTTCTACAGAAAATCGGGCATGACCTATTCATAACTTGGACTATGCCTGGTGTAAAAACACCTCAATTACCAATTCAAATCAAATCAAGACAACCACAAACAATCAACAACATCAATCAATATCCAACACAAACTCCAACCACAATTCACCTCTCATTTTCAATTATAACACCTTAGTAATTCTACAATAAAACATTTACTATCAATCCATTGTATACCAAACTTGGTATCCAACTAAATACGATCACAACTAACAATTTTCATTTATAAACCCCCTTCAAATAAGGTATTTAACTTACTCAAAACAATATTCCAAAAGAGGGAAACAAATCTGCCACCACTGCACACACTATACTCAAACATTTTTAATAAATTAAAAAATACTCATTTTACTATGAAATTTGGTAGATATGTTCCTGAATATCTAGTGAAGTTCCCATAAAAATTTCATCTCCAAATAATTTTATTTACCGCCAAAAACGAATTAATAAACTCAAAAACCGTAGACAGAAATTTCTGCTCTGCGCGTCCATTACTAAAACTCGCATAACTCTTTACTCGTTAATCCAAACGATGCAAAATTAGCGCCCAAATAAACTAGAAAAGATAGCGAATAAATTTATCATACACTCACTTCCCAGAGCATGACCCACGAATACCAGTTCATCACGCAAAACAGGGCAGATTACAAGCTCAAAACTACCTTCTAGTTCTTACACAATAATTATCATACATTAATATCCTCAACCCATTATTACAATACCCATCAAACAATAATACATCACTCAAGATTTGCTAATTAAAAATATATATGCTCATGGATAAATATACAAAATCAAAGCTTAAGACAAGAATATTATACTTCTTTGTTCAACATCAAGCTCCACCAAGTTTATCCCAAGCTCCCATCAACTTTTCCCCAATTTCTTCTTCAAATCCTATCTTGATTTCCTTCCCCTCTTACTCTCCCATGGCTGACTTTGAAGTGTATAATGGGGAGGATGATCCTCCTACATCATCTCCTTCTCTCTCTCTCTCTCTCTCTTGTTCGGTGTATGTAGAAGAAATGGGGCTTCTTGGCTTTTCTAGAAACAACCAAATAATATATGAGTGTAGTGTGTCTAGATGCTTCTAGCCAATGATAATCTATAATATTGCAAAAGGGCTTGGTTTATTCCTCTAAATAACAAATAGCTAGGCATTGCTTAAAAATTAATAATTTGAGCTAGCAAATTCTAATTTGTAAAAATTATACTACTAGTGTAATTACATACTAGAATATTTTTGAAGATTTTCGGAGAAAGAAATAGAATTAAATCTAAATTTTCTAAATTGATATGCATTTTACAAATATTAATAATTAATAAAAACAATTCATGAAAATAATAATTGTGATTCATAAATCACAATTTACATGACTTTATAAAATACCACGAACATTATTTTTTAGTAAAACCTCGAATTCTCGATTATATATATTAATCGAGTAATTTCTGTAAATCCTCAAATAATTAAAATAATCATTAACCACAGATTTTAAAATATCCAAATTATTCAGTAATTTAAAATAAAATCTTTACTAAATAAATCCACACTTCAAAATTAAACCTTTTACCCAAATAAACTATTTTTAAATTCCTTGAACTGGAATAATGAACAATAAAATATAATAAAAAAAAATTCCTCCTCATTTTAGGAAAATCATTATTATTCTTAAAATAATAATAAAATCATTCTCTGAAATTCGAGTTATTACAGTCTACCCTCCTTAAAAGGATTCCGTCCACGGAATCAGCTAAGGCCACTACTGGGATTCCTTAACTCTTTCATCATCAACACTTATTTTGCAAAACCAGAGATAGCGTCCATTCATAAACAACTCCTCCAAAAACTCAATTCAACTATAGGGTATCTATCTGACACATCACTATTCCTTTCACATATATGTCTCGACCAACTTGCCATTATCATCCTATCCTTGAGAGAGAGAGTGCACTAATTCCATTAACATAACACTCTTGAGAGGAAGAACGAACTAATTCTATCGATACGCCACTGATATTCTATTCGTTTTGCGATTCGCTCCTGCTCTTGGCGATTCCGCTTGAATCTAATTTCTATAAGCGAATTTCGACTTGACCTACCTGGTTGGCATCCCTTTGAAATTCATTAGAGATAACAAGAATCATGGAGCTATGAAAAGAAAACTCCCATATCAAGGCAGAGGTCACACAATGGTGATCATAAGGTTATGAGTTTTGAAGTTCGGTTTGCCTTGTCAACTCAACCAATATAACCCGTTCCACCCGAATATATAATAACATATATTAATTAATTTTTATTATTATTTAAGAAATATAATTCAAATTTATAATGAACATATAATTATATTAAAGAAATGTGCTTATAAGTTACAATATCACATATGTAAACTTATTACTTTCAGGCATGATCATATCTTGTCGGGTTGAATTACTATTTGATTAGTTTATAAACAGCCATCTACGAGCTAGTTTGGTGACATTCTCAACTTTTAAAAGCATGCCCAGGGGTGGCTGCTCTTCCTGTCCTGGCATTGAAATCTTATTACTTATTGATTGGTTATTGAAAATTTATTACTTATTAGTTGTTATAAACTTGGAAAACTCTTGCGATATGCTGGAGTTTCTTTTATAGTAGCTTGGACAGAAGTTTAAGAATCTACCATGAATTAAAACTAAGATGCTTATACAGTTCAAGAATCTATCATAAGCATGTCTGTGTTGAAATGTGTTGAAAGAATCTATCATAATCATGCATCTTGGTTCTGAGTTCTAATGTTTGTTTTATAATTTTTTGTTAATGTTTCAGGTCTGTGTTGAAAGAGGTGACAAGTTGAAGGCTTGTGCATTTTATATCCGATTTTTAATTTATTTTTAATTATATAAGCTTTTGAATGGTGATGTATGATTATATTTTATGAGATTTTGTACGTTATTTTGCTAGTTCGTAAGACTTTGTAACTTAATTACCAGATTTTAATGATATTTTGTGATGTCAGTCCATTGATGCATTGGTCAATTGTGTCGATTAATTTTTTGCAAATTTAAAATTTTTTAAGTGATTTAAAACCCAACCCGCCCAAACCAAACCGTTATAATTTGGATGGTTTTTTTTTAGTACTAACGGTAACGGTTATGATAACGGGTTGTTAAAATCCAAAACCGTAAAATATTGGTTGGGTGGTTTAGTACTTTCAACCCGACTAACCCGACCATTGCTCACCCCTAACCATCTATCATTAAGCAGGAATAATTATTTTAACAAATACCTTAAAGAATTATGTTAATAAATAAAACCAACAAAAAAAATACATGAATTTAAAATATTTTACCTTTACCATTCACACTAGTACTTGTTGAATTGACTCATTAATTAAGTGGATATGCCAATAACATCACGGACGATCCCCAACTATCTCTAACTTCATCCCTAAGCCAATTGTGTTGGGAAGAGAAACAAGAGGACTAATATGATGTTATAATGATAAAAAATCCCCCTATGAAAGGGAGGGTCGTGTTGGACTACTAAGGGATGGGTTGGGTTGGTAAATGATGGGTTGGGCCTTACATTATTTGGATGTAAAGATGTGTAGATAAATGTTCAACATTTATCTGGTTTAGTTCAAGGATTAAGAAGGTTGGTATTGAAAAAAATTCTAAATTGTTTTAGAGAAAAAAAATAATTGCTTTAAAACAATATGAGTTAAATAATTATTGAAAATATATTATTTTGATTTACCGTGAATTTTACCCACTCTAATTTTAAATCTAATATATGATGTATATTAATTTATTCTGTAAATTTATGTTGCATACTTCTAAAAATTAAAGTAAAGAAATTAATTAATTATGTATGTGTGCTATAAACTAAATCTGTACATACTCTATTATAAACTTTTGGGTTACAGATGCATTATATTATTGAAGGAACGGACGAGGGTACTACACCCGCTAGCATGAAGAAGCGGGAAGGAAAACAAAATAAAGTGCACATATAATCCTTTTTAACTTAACATTGGTACCAACCCTCAAAAAAAAAAAAAAAAAAAAAAAAAAAAAAAAAAAACTTAACATTGGTACCATTAAACTAATACTCCCTAAGTCCCACTGGGATCTTTACGTTCCTGGTGGGCACGGAGGACAAGACAAGTGGGTATAAAGTAGGTGTAATATTGTTAAAATAAATGAAGTAGTGGATATAATAGTGATTTTATTGTTAAAATAAGTGAAGTAGTGGGTGTAATAGTGATTTTATTATTAAAATAAGTAAAGTAGTGGGTGAAATAGTGTAAAGTATTGTTAAAATAAGTGAAGTAGTGAGTGTAATTGTGTTAAAACTTACTATTTTGGGAATGTAAAGAAATGAATGGGACGACCCAAAATAGTAAGTGTAAAGAATTCATTGGGACGGAGGGAGTATATCATTAATGAAAGCAAACATACACCTATATGTTTGTGTACAATTTTCATGAACTAATCAAGTGATCTAAAAATAAATAGCCGAATAACCAATCAATATATATATAAATAAAAGAGGGTACGCGGGAGTTTAGGTGGCGCTCTAAGATCGTCTCAATCTATTTTTCTAATTTTCTAGAATTTTAAACACTTATAAATATAAAAATAGCATTTAACATATTAGAAGTAGAATAGGTGTTCGAATTTATAGAAGAGAAAAGTTCGAATTTATAGGAAGACATATGATTAGAAGTTCTATTGGAAGTAGAATAAGTATTTATAAAGCATATGATTAAATGTTCTATTGAAAGTAGAATAGGAGTTCGAATTTATAGAGAATAAGAGTTTAAATTTATAGAAAAAGCATATAAATAAAAGTTTCTATTGGAAGTAGAATAAGTATTTATAAAGCATATGATTAAAAGTTCTATTGGAAGTAGAATAGGGGTTCAAATTTATAGGGAATAAGAGTTCGAATTTATAGAAAAAATATATCAATATATATATATATATATATATATCTATTATATTTTTATTTTTTTTTGATAATTTAAATATATCTATTATATATATGTAAAGGAGGATACGCGGGAGCTTAGGTAGCGCTCTAAGATCGTCTCAATCTATTTTTCTAATTTTCTAGAATTTTAAAATTTTATACACTTATAAATATAAAAATATCATTTAAAATATTAGAAGTTGAATTGGTGTTCGATTTATAGACGAGAATAGTTCAGATTTATAGGAAGAAATATGATTAGAAGTTCTATTGGAAGTAGAATAAATATTTATAAAGCATATGATTAAAAGTTCTATTGAAAGTAGAATATAGGAGTTCGAATTAATAGAGATAAGAGTTCAAATTTATAGAAAAAACATATAAATAAAGTTTCTATTGGAAGTTAGATAAGTATTTATAAAGCATACGATTAAAAGTTCTATTGACAGTAGAATAGGAGTTCGAATTTATAGAGAATAAGAGTTCGAATTAATAGAAAAACATATAAATAAAAGTTCTATTAGAAGTAGAATAGGTGTTTGAATATATAGAGCATCCATATAACTAAATATTTTATGGAAAGTACGATTTTCTTAAATTATGTATTTTTTATATAAGTTAATTATACTTCTATTAAGAAAATTTATTCATAAATCCAATACAATTATCATAAAAAAAAGTCATCGTATTTGAAATAAAGAATTGATGTGTTAACATTATAAAAGAACATTCTCATGCAGGAATCCTAAATAAAAATAGGAGTATCTATAATATAAAGAGAAAATAAGATGTGCTTTCATTTTCTAAAACTCCATAAATTTTAGAAAGTCTAGATAAAGTATAAATTGGAATTCACTCTATTTTTTAGGTTTTAATTTGAAGGAAAAAAGTTGTTGTGTAAGATAAGTATCATTAATAATATGTAATGAATTTGGAATTTCGACCCAAACGAGAGCGGTTCGAAACGTGTTTAACGGGAAGACGGCTCACTATAAAAGATTATATTAGCTATTAAAATATCATTTTGATGTTATAAATTTATTTTATTTTTAGGATTTGATTTTTATGGATAAATATTATCATACAAGCGATACATGTAAAAGTTAAGTTTTTGATCTTAACGAGGGAGCGGATAAAAAGTAAAAACAGTGTTTAACAAGAAAGCGATTCATTAGAGAAGACCGTATAAAGATGTTTGAATATATAAGGAATACATAAAATAAAATGTTTTATTAGAAGTAGAATACGAGGACGGTGGAGACGTCTTACACGATTTTTAAAATTATACATCTTTTTTCTAGAAATCCTTTATTTTATCTTTTTTATACAAGTTAATTATACTTGCATTAGAAAAAAATATCCATAAATTTAATATTATTCCCGTAACGAAAAGTCTTCGAATTTAATTTTTTTTATATGTTAACATAACAGAAAGATATTCCCATGCGGAAGTTATAAATAAGTACATGAATATCTATAATATACAGAAAATATACGATGTATTTTCATTTTTAAAACTCTATAAATATTAGAAAGTTTAAAGAATATAAAAATTGAAATTTTCTTTTTTTTTAAATAATTAGTTAGGATTTCGGTTCCAAATAAGAGCGACTCGAAATGTATTTAACGAGAAGACGACTCACTAGAAAAGTTTGTATTAGCTATTAGAATTTGATATTGATGTCATATTTTTTTTAATTTTTATTGTTCGATTTTATGGATAAAAAATATTATATAAGTCTTTATAATATATGTTAAAGTTGAGATTTCGATTTTAATGAGAGAGCGGCTCAATCGAAAGAATCGTGTTTAACAAGAAATCGATTCATTAGAAAATGATATTTAATTATTAAAATTTAATATTAATATTACGGAGTATAATATAACGTAAATATATTAATTTTTAAAAAAAATATTATAACGCCTCCGCGAAGCGCGACTTTATCGACTAGTTATTTGATATAATTATGTAATATGTAACATACAGTCGTAAAATACAGTGATAAGATCGATTGGTGTTGATGGGCCAATAAGGTCAATATATGAAAAATAGCTTCACAACATTGGGCTCTTTAATTTCCATTCAAAAAAGTGAAACACGGCCCAAGATCATTAGTGCGTGAAAAACAAAAGATCTAGAAAATAGAATCTATTTTCTAGAATATTCTAACAAATCATATACTCCCTCTGTCCCATCTATTTCTTTACAATTTCCTTTTTGGGCCGTCCCATCATTTCTTTACATTACCCAAAAGAGTAAGTTTTAACACTATTACACCCACTACTTCACTTATTTTAACAATACTTTACACTATTTCACCCACTACTTAACTTATTTTAACAATAAAATCACTATTACACCCACTACTTCACTTATTTTAACAATAAAATCACTATTACACCCACTACCTCATTTATTTTAACAATATTACATCCACTTTACACCCACTATCTTTGACCTCCGTGCCCAGCCGCCATGTAAAGAACTGGCTGGGACGGAGGGAGTAAATGTCTTCTACTGTACAATTCGTAACAACATATTATCACTCATTTTTTTACTATTCTCTCTGTAAATTTTATATTACATAATATCTTTTATAAATTTTAGAGATCAGTATAGTATTAAAACCATTAAATTCACCTACAATCGCAACTCCTCCACCATTTTGTGATTTCACAGTTATTAACACCACCTTTGACAAAAGTACTTTAATCTCAAATCTTATTGTTGTGTGTTTTACAATTTTTGCACAATTGTTTGACCTTTTGATGATTTTATTATTTTTTTACTGGAAGTGTTTTAGAGTACGGTAGGAAGTCGCTTAATATGTCAATTCTTACAAAGTTATATCGGTTATTCATTTTTGCCCAGAGTTTAAACACTTAAATTATATATATATATATATATAGGCTAGTGGTCAAATAGAAACCAATCTTAGAATAGAAACTAGAAACCAACACTAAATAAATTATATTTCATTCATTCTAATGGCCCCGCCAGGGGCACCTTCACAAAAAGTGTTTAAAATTATTGGCTCCATCCACCAAAAAAAAAAAAAAAAAAAAAAAAAAATTACTGTTCACGCTGACGTCACTGCCACGTCAGCAGTGAACAGTAATTTTTTTTTTTTTTTTTTTTTTTTTTTTTTGCTGGATGGAGCCAAGAATAATATGAACTTTTTGTATTGGGGTACCCCTAATTTGGTCATTAGATTAGCTTGAAATATTTAATTTATGTTTAGTTTCTAGTTTCTATTCTAATTTAGTTTCTATTAGAACAAGACCCTATATATATATATAGGGTCTTGTTCAAATAGAAACCAAATTAGAATAGAAACTAGAAACTAAACCCAAATTAAATATTTCACGCTAATCTAATGACCAAACTAGGGGTACCCCAATACAAAAAATGCTTAAAATAATTGGCTCTATCCAACAAAAAAAATAAAAAAATTATAAAAAAAAATAAAAAAATCACTGTTCACGTGATGACGTGGCAGTGGATTTCACTGGTTAACGGTGCTTCGCACCTTCTTGTACGGCGCTTCGCGCCTTTATCATTCTAAAGTTGTAAGGAATGGCAATCAATGGTAAAGGCAATAGACGATTGACGGGTGTGTCGAGAGCCTTCGGCCCTCATGACTACCTAACTCATCCGTTTACTGTCTTAAATGCTTCGCATTTCCACGGCAGAGATTTTTTTTTTTTTTTTTTTGTTTTTTTTTTATTTTTTTTGTTGGATAGAGCCAATTATTTTAAGCATTTTTTGTGAAGGTACCCTTGGCGGAAACCTTAGAATAGATGAAATATAATTAATTTAGTGTAGGTTTCTAGGTTTCTATTCTAATTTAGTTTCTATTTGACCACTAGCCTATATATATATATATATATATATATATATATGAGTTGCACTCCATAAAGAACACTTTATATAAAGAACAATAAAGAACACCCATCTACACCGTTAAAAAGACCGATGATCAGGATTAAAAGATAAATCAGGGGCATAACGGTCATTTTCGCAATTAACTCAGACAAACAAAAACATTTTCGATTAATTGACATATACGGCGTGAACATCTTCTAACGGAAAGCATACATTCTTCAAGTTTTTAAAATCGAAGAACAGCTGCAAATCAGTGAAGAATCGTAAAGTTTAATCAGTAATTTGAAGAATCACTTTGAAATTGTTGCTTCATCGAGGTAAGATTCGTAAAATCTTTGATTAATTGAAATTTCAACGAAATTATGTGAAATTAGGATTTGAATGTGGTGATTTCCGATTCTATACGAAATGCTTGTCAAAATAATGTTTTAATATCTTATTTTAGGTAAAATCAAGTGGTGATTGAAGATTTGAGGAGCGATGAAACTTAAAAAAAATGTTTTCTCGACCAAGTAAAATGTTTTCCGATTCTATGTTTTGATATATATTTCTCGATTGTGATTCTGTTTGAGATTCTTCATCTGTTTGTGCAAGATTTTGTGCTTGTTTAATTGTAGATATATCATATATGTGTGAGATGCTGTGCGAGATTCTATGTTTATTAGAATGTAGGTATATGTGTGAGATTTTATGCGAGATTATGTGTTTGTTTAGATATATGTGTGAGATGCTTTGCGAGATTTTATGTTATGTTTAAGTGTAGATATATGTCTGAGATGTTATGTGAGTTTCTATGTTTATTTGATTGTAGATATATAAGCGAGATGCTATGTGAGATTCTTACTTTTTAGTTGGATCTCTTTGATTCGCGAACTAATACTTGTTACTTGCTTAAATCATTTTTTGTCTTGTGGAATGAATTCATCAGTTGGTTATAACCGTAGTAGTAATCAAAAATGCAATTCACTGATCTTCTTTTGTGTTTTCTTTTCTTGAACAGGGCAGGTTAAGGGAGGTTGAGTTTGGAATGCTTACTATCAGGTCTCATGGAGCCACAGTTGCAAGGAGACAAGAGCATTACTGGGTTATCTTGCTACTACTTGTGATCATAGAGATCATCTTGAATATCATACATCCATTCTATCGCTTTGTTGGGAAAGATATGATGGGGGATTTGAAGTATCCAATGAAGGACAACACTGTGCCTGTGTCCGGTGAGTTTATTTTCTACAGTGGTGTCAGTGTAGGTTTTTTTTTAATGTTGTGGTAAAGCATTGCTGATTACCTGTTCTGGTTATGATACAGATATATGCAGTTTTGTTGCCTATTGTTATTTTCAACCTCTTTTATCTCTGGAGGAGAAGTGTTTATGACCTGTATCACAGTGTTTTAGGTGACTATCCTGATCTGTTTAGCAATTGCTGATTGATGCTCTTGTACATCACCTTGTAACTATCTCCTACTAAGGAATGCTTATACTGAATAGTGACTTGAGCTGTATACTCAATATACAGGCCTCTTAATTTGCAGTACTGATAACTTGTGTCCTTACGGATTCAATAAAGGATGCAGTCGGCCGTCCTCCGATCAACTGAAAGGCTTTGTAATAGAGTGATCTATTGTGCATGGTATCCTTTCGTATTAAGAGTAAAATAAAGAAATCGGGAGCTTTAATGCAATGTTAAATGACCATCTCTCCTAAAACTTAAATCATCAAGATGCTAGTAGATGGACATAAATGGATCATACATTGTCAACAACAGTTAGTTTTTTATCACATGACCTAAAAAAACTCTGGAACCGACAATATACATTTTATTGTTAACTTCTGGAACCAACACTTAAGTCTCCAAAAAGAAGCATCAGAACATTGTTACAAAATGACATGTCCTACATATAATTCCACCATTACGAATTTCATCAATATAGGTTTGATATGCAATTCTACTTCCACTAAAATACATCATCCAAAATCTATGTTTGAATTTTATAAGTTTTTATAAGATGTCCTGGCAAATCCTGGTCTATGTTGTCGCTAGCGTAGAGGTCCCAGTACTCATCTGAAAGTTTGTTAACTCTTCTAATGCAATCCAAACTTTCTGGATGAGTAAAGCAGTTATCGAGCAATCCGAGATGCTCGTACCACAATGCCATCCTAAACCCATGGATTTGTCCCCGGGCTGGCTGCTCGGTAGACAAGTGATGTGGTTGGTAGCCTCCCATAGCTATTTCTGAGTCCCTGGCACCATCCATTGACCTCTGGTTAATATTTGCTGAACCAATTATTATGTACTCATCATCAACTGCAAGAGTGAATTAGTTAATTTGTCAGATAAGTAAGCATGGCAGCTCTATATGTGGAAATATTTGACAAATTAAGAGCAGTGATTTTCCATCCTTTTATACGGATAATAGTGATCCTTTTAAACATTAGTGATTTTACTGAACCTATTATTACTGCTCTTGGATTTTATAATATTTTAGTCCCGTATGGAAATTCAAAAATATAATTTTACAAACCTACAAAACTCACAACTCAGACACACAATCTTCGCAAAATATGTGTTTACAACGTAGTAAGATTGGGGCAAGCATCTTTTCCTGACAAATAGCACACAAATCTCCAGCTGCATTGACCTGCGTTCAGAGTCAGCATAAATGCATCAAAAAGTCGTGATTTCTATAGAATGTATGATTTTAATGGAGAGATGGATTTCAAGAGGATTCAGGTTATAGAGAAAAGGTGATAAAGTTAATAAACCTGGTTTGAGAAAGGAAAAAAAGCAATAGATTCCATGCAGAGGCAATTGGCTTATTATTCTCACTCTTTGCCTGCTAGATATATTATTCTCAGCAGCTACAATAGTTGGGCCATTAACAAAGTTACCTGCACTCCCATTGATTCCATGATATGAAGCAGGAGTGATGCTTCACATGGTACCAGTATAAATTGCATCAGTACTTCGTGCATAAACATGATTAGCAGCAGGGATAGGGGAGATAGTTGTTGCAAATTCGGATCTCTGTTTTTCTGGCTTTTGCTCCTGCTGATAGCCAGGAATAAAGCTGCCAATTACAACCTGATGCACCAAAAGATTTTAGTCAGTAATAATAACTAAGCATGCCTGTACTAAGCTTAAAACTTTTAACTTCTTTTTTTTCCTCGCACATTGAATTCTGATGTCAAAATCACAAAACCAAATAAATGAGAATCATGTCCTCAATCCCCTGGATTCATTTACAGATCGTGTACAAGGAAACTTATCAGCCATATTTATCATATCAAGCCCCTTCTAAGTTCCACATATTGCACTATCCCCATAGTCATGAAAGTTCCACATATTTTATTAAATATAAAAATAATATTTTTACTAATATTTTTATAAATATTATACTATGATTCTACATTAGAATCATATCCAACATGGCCAAGTAGGCAGCCCTATCCCCATAGTCATGAAAGTTCCACATATTGCAGAACATACGATGAGCCTCATTCGCATGGCCCAACTTACTCAATGTCCTCACAAAATAAGCATATTGTGACTTATTCATATACTTCTTTGACAATTATACTACCTCATCAAGTCTAGCAAGCTGCCCTTCCGAAACTAAAAGATTCAAAATAAGACTGTGCTCGTTTGAAACTCTATAATAAAAATTAATGCACGGTGACAAAGACAAAATCCTTAAAAATATGTAAATCAAAAATGATCTTAGACGTACTATTTGGCCATAGAATCTATCACATAATCAAATTTACTCAAATAAGTATTGAGCTTAATATTGTCGTCGTCATCTGTTAGAAGGCCCCGCAGGGGCACCAACCATCGAATCATCCATGGAATCATTTACCTTGATTATTACCAATTTTTTTAAGATAGGTGCCCCTGGCGGGGCCTATTGCATATAAAACTATAGAATCTATAATCAAATCACAGAATCATTTATGGAATCACTTTCATCAAATAAACATGTATTCCATGCACCAAAACTACCAAGAGTCTTGGTATGATTCTGAAGTCGCTTAGCAACACTGTATGAAAGAGCCAAATAATAGTAAAATATTGAGAACATAAATATAGGATATATAATCACCATTCAGTATTACAACAGACATGCAACTTAGTAACTTAAGCTTGACAAATACTAACAATTAGTTAATTATAGAATCACATATTCACTAATAAAGCAACCATAGAATCAATAACGGAATCATTTTCAACTTAACTCATATAAAATGAGACTAAAAAATACCAAACTTTATATATTAAAATAAATGTACGGAATCACAAATTTAATAACAAAATCAACCACAAAATCACTTACAACTTCATATAACGAGTCTTAAATACATCATATAACAGAATTTCTAACAAAAATAAGCAAAGAATCATTAACTGAATCACTTGAAAAATTGCTTTCATAAAACAATAATAGTAATATACAACATCCGATATAGAATCTAATATGTGTACTTTCATTCAAACAAGCATCTAGTACGGAATCAAAAAACGAAATCTTCAAACCCTAATTTTATTAATTTCGCTAAAATAACAAGCAGGATGAGATGTAAATATCATTACCTCGAATTAAAGATGAATTTACGTTAAATTGAAGCTTTGATGAGTGAGAGTTTACAGTTTTCGCGGATCTTGAGCCATAATTTCATAGATTCTGATCAAGAGAGAAGAGTTTGTAGTTCGTAGAAAGAGATTTTGAGAAAATCGTATGTGTGGAGAGAGAGAGTTGCAGCGTCGTTAGAGAGGGAGAGTCGTGAGAGAGAGAGTGACAGACGATAGCTGTTAGACTCAAGCCCATTATTAATTTTATCTTTTAATCCTGACCATCCAATTTTTATATAAAAAAATGAACGGTTAAGATGAGTGTTCTTCTTTGTTCTTTATTTAAAGGTGTTCTTTATGGAGCAATGGCCTATATATATATATATATATATATATATATTATGCACCAAAAATTAGGTTTTCAACTTTATCCGATTACGATGGAGACATTTTTCTATTAAATCGAAAGAAAAATTTTGACTCTATTTTTTTTCTTGATTCGAACATGTTTCGTGAAGTTAAATCTGAACTCAATTCAAACGCTATGTACAATAATTACAAAATATTTAGTTGTAAGTTTTTCGATGAAATTTTGGGATCGAGTTGTAGAGTGATTTGGATTTTGATCCAATTTGTTTTTTTTTTTTTCAAATTTTCAAAAATCGGAAAGAACCAAATCTCTCCACTTTTTGGATAAGCATTAAATGTTAAGTTTATGTGTACTATGACATAAAACTTCAAATTTTATTTATTTTGATATATATATTTTCCTCTTAATACAAGTTTTTAGAATTTTAATACCTTTAATATATAAGAATATATAGTTTTATGTTACTTCAGACATACCTTTCTAATTCTAATATTTCTAATTGATATAATTGCAGTTGACAATGAAGAAAATGCTCCAAAAAATTGCAAGTCTTCCAACTTCCAAAAGGAAGAGGTTTTATTTACTCCATGAATTTCCTAGAAAGATTAATAGTAAAGGTTAAAGGTGATTTTTATAATGATGCTCGAGAATTGAAAGTGGAATACTTTAACCACTCTTCAGATTCCAAAGTTTTATTGATGTGACAGCCCCAAATCCAGGTTCAGGAATTCAGGCCGTCACGGACCAATTTCCATTTAATAACACTATATTCTTGGCAGTTGAAATATAAATGCGCAATGAAACTCACACAATAGACCCCACACTTAATAATATTACACACCAGTCATATGCTCAGAGAACAATATCCACAATATCATAAGTTTAAAGTTAAGCAGTTATTACAACCCAGAATCTTACTTAAGAACATTGTTGAATAATGCTTCTACAGGAAGCATTTCAACAACCAAAAGTTTATTTCTCAACTTACACACTTAATACACATAAGTCTACCAACACCCATCTGTCTATCAGCTACCTCAGGGATAGGCGCCAGCACTCTCTCAAAAGGTCGTCTTTCCCTTACCCTCTTGCGGGGTGTAGTGCGGAGTGTCGGCATTTGACCTATCTGTTATATACATAAGTAGCAAGAATGAGCTATAATAGCTCAGCAAGATAAATTTTTGTAAACTAGCATCAATGAAAGTGTATATATATATATATATATTGTTGTGCCCAAAATCTCCATGGGCTAGATTTAGGCCCATTAGGCTTAAGAATCCAATCCGTATGAGTAATATGGGTTATGATTGAGGTCCCTTAAGTTAAATGGGGCTAAATAGCATGTGAAATGGATCTGGACAGGTTCAGGTTCCCGAGAGACAGCTTCCTGCAGACAACTTCCCGAGAAACAGGTTCCTGCAGACAGGTTCCTGAGAGACAGCTTCCTGTACGAAAATAGATTTATTCCAGCAGATTTATAGTATGATTAAGCCTCCTATTCTTTAGGAGCAAGTTATGAACATCAACTAATTGGAATGTATTTCTTGGGCGCAGATGATCCTTGAATACATCTAATAGAACTAGAACTAGTAAATACATTCCTAGCCGGACTAGAACTCGAGTTCTATTCGACTTAGGTCGCCTATTCATGGCTGAATCTGGAGAAAAGGAGGTCCCCACGAATTAGGAACCTAGCATCTTGCCGCCTAACCAAACTTCTAGTCTAAAAAGAACTACGTGAACTTGATCCCTATATATACAAGGGTACGTAGGCACCTTGGGAACATGTTTTACAAGCCTCGCAATACACCTACGAGATTCTTGAGAACGTACACACGACACAAGCCTTAAGGGAACTCGCGAGATTCTTGTAAACGCTCTCGAGCTCAGTTCAACCCCCACAAAAAACCTCCATTCTCCATAGATTAGTTGATCGTTAGCCTTCACAACTCACCATAAACCTCTCAAAAGTTGTTACGAAATCCACTCATCAACATTGGCGCTAGAAGGAGGGGAGAGTTATCATCTTAAGAGTGGAAAGATGGCAGGCAGTTCTGATAGCGAAGCAATACAATCTGTAGAGAAAGATCAAACCCCGGAAGCGAAGAAGATTACTTCTGCTGACGTCCTAGAGCATCTAAAGTCGATTGAAGAAAGGCTTACAACCCTCGAACAAATAACACCGAAGAAGAAGAAGAAGAAGTCGAAGTTAGCAGCTGGTAAGAAGGGTAAAAAAGCTAAGATTAATCCCAAGCAGTTAGGCTTCGATGAAGAAGAACGTGAAGAAAAGGCCGAGGAGGAGATCGAAGACCCAAAGAAAGATACTGAAGGTGAAGAAGATGCTGAACCGAAGGATAAACAACCTCCTGTTAAGGAACCTTCCATCGATATAATTAAAGATGATTCAAGTTCAGTCGAGATCGCGAACGATTCGTGTATAGCAGATTCACAGGAAGCCGATGATAAAGATAAGGAAGCAAAGGACGGTGGAGCTGGTGATTTGAATGCTGAAGACATCAAGAAGATTCTAGTGAAACTCAAGGAAGAAAAGCAGTCAATAACAGGTGCGATGACCTCATCTCTATTCACTAAGAAGGTTAGAAAATCCCCGTTACCTAAATCCTATCGTATGTCAAACGAGTTTAAATTTGATGGCACTACTGATCCTGTGGAGTATCTGGGACGTTTCAATACCGAGATGGATGTTTATCAAGTTAAGGAGCCAACAAGGTGTAGATTATTGGCTGCAACCCTTTATGGTGGAGCTCATCAGTGGTTTAAGAGGTTACCATCAGATTCTATAAATTCCAGGGAGAATATGGGGAAACTCTTCGTTACTCAGTTTAGAGCTTCCATCACTTTTGCACCCCCAACCAATACCTTGGCCAACATCAAACAGAGAGCAGATGAGACCTTGACAGAGTACCTTAAACGTTTTAATGCAGAGGTTCCCAGAGTTAAGAAAGCTCCTGACGAGGTCATTATGAGCTTCCTGACTGCTGGAGTTAGAGCTGGTTCAGACTTTTGGAAGGAGCTACAAGTACGTGAACCTGGTACACTAGCTAAGTTCTACAAACAAGCTGAACTATATAAATGTGTGGAAGAATCCTTGTTGAAGTTGAGAGAAATAGAATATCTTGGAGATGAAGCTAGTCATAAAGGAAGCAAGCGAGAGAGGTTTCCAAGCCCGCAAGCATATGTTATTGGGGATCGAGCTTCCTCCAAAAGAAGTAAAGCAAAATCGAAGATAAAGTGCAACAATTATACCTCTTTGGTCACTCCAATAGACCACATCTTCACGGTTTATGGGAAAGAAGGAATATTTGTGAAGCCTACACCTTTACCTGTAGGAGCAAGGAAAGATCTGAAGAAATATTGTGACTTCCATGAGGATAATTGCCATGATACTTCTGAATGTAGAGCACTGAAAGACCAAATTGAGGAATTGATTAAAGCCGGGAAGCTTGCGGAATGGATAGCTCAAGGTGACCAGTAGTTGAAAGTTTGAGAGCTTCCTTAAAGTAGAGTTGAGAGACCTTTATTTATATATGTATTTCCTTCTTAGAGCTGGGAGGTAGTGCATGTATACCTCCCCAGCAAGCAAACCTATTTCTTTCGAATAGTTTTCAACGAAATTATGAGTAGTTCTTTTCCTTGTATTACGTCATACATGAGCTTATATTTAGCTTGTAAAACAAGGAACATACCTCATTCAATGCAGTGACCTGCGAGAAATACCTCACAAGTAATCTCTTTAAGTATCTCTTGTTTCTTACAATGAGTTAGCTTGCGTAAGCTTAGAAGTACTGTATTGGGATATTTGTATAGAGGTTCATTCTCAGCATGTTTCTTAAGAAGATAAAGAAGAAAGGAGAAGACATGTTAAAGCTACAAGCAAGAATGATGTGAAGAGGTTATAGTATTTATTCAAGCGTTAAAGAAAATTTGACATAGTTGAAGATTTTGATGAAGAGTATCTACAAGAATATGATATGAGAATCTTGAAGAAAACACAGAGTACTCAACTTCATGGATGAATATTCAACGACTTATTAGAAATTATCGAAGAATTGTGAAGCTTCTTGGAGTTAGTTCTTCATCAAAGACAAGCTTCCCTGAAGAATTGGGGGGTAGTACAATTACTATAGCACATGGTACTTTGAAAGTTGAGGATTTCAAAGTTTTGAGAATTCAGACTAGGAACCTCACCACCAGGTCCAGGAAGCTCGCGATTTGATTCAGGAACCTCACGGCTAGGATGCAGTTTGGAAACCTCATAGCTCATATTTGGTTCAGGAACCTTGAGGATTGATTTGGTCTAGTATCTTGAAGAGCAGCATGCTTGCATCATGAACACGTCAATGAGTTTCCAAATCTTAACGGATGCTTCCACTTCACATCTGATTAGTCTACAGAAAGATCCAGGTGATACCTATCCTTTTATGCTTACATATTCGTAAAAAACCTCCCAGGTTCATTGATATATACCTGAAGCTGGTATGTAACAGCTTCCAGGTTCATTGACATTTGTTATAAGCCAATTGTTGATAGTTTCTGATTAGCAGCTTCCTGCTTGAAGTTCCCAGCCAGCCGATACCTGAATAAAGAGAGTGTACTTACAGCAAGAGCTCCAGGCCTGTAGAGGATTAATCTAGTGCCCTTCTGGATTCTCTTTGTGCTCCATCCAAGGATTCACTTAGAGCCCAGAAGGACTCACCAGGTTCCCTAAGCATATGTTGGAATTCGAGCATTAAAACGCACCGGAAACAATAAAATTAAATCGAATTCCAAGCCCGGGATCCATGTTTAATGTTGGAATAATCATGGTAGATAGAACGATTACCTTATCGAAGCTTTACGTTTAAAGAATGATGGAGATGCAAGCCTCCCACGATTACTGAGCACTCCTCTTCGAAGCCCCCTCTACGGTATCCACACGAACACCTTCAAGAACGCCTCACGATCTTGTCCGGAAGAGAGGTACTAGCCTCTAATGAAAAATATGAGATCTTGTTTTTAGGGTTTTGTTTATCTGGCTAAGGCTCTTCTGTTTTTCACGTACCAAAAAACTTTACCCCATATCTTTATATATATAGGATAATGTCAAGCCAAAAATCCATGTCAAAACCTAGCCCATATATGATTTAATTAAATAATAGAATAAAATCCTATTATTTAAATAATAATAATTAAGTCATACTCAATTATTAAAAATCAAAAAAACATATCTCATATATCTTTGCATTTTATTATAGCTTAATTAAGTCCCACTTAATTAATATAATAAAATCCATCTTAATCATTAATTAATTTAAATTCATAATTTAAATTAATTCTTCCTTTAAATGTTCTATGTGTGTGACCCTATAGGTTATTATTTAATTGGCAATAATTTTATTCTCCAATAAAATTATAAACAATGAGCGGCATCTAGTAATACATCATTGCTACCCAATTAAATAATAATTAAATCGTGATTCGATAAAACCTTTCGTGATTAATGTTCCCGTGTAATATAATCCCTTTAACCAAATATTATAGATTAAACTCGAGGCATGTTTATTGTCATCCTCTTCATAATTTAATCCGGGTTTACTTGATCCATGAGTAGACTATTAATAACAAATCATTATTTGAGCACGGCTATGCATTTTATAGTGTCACTCAATCAAGAGGCCAATAATATCTCTCCTATCTGATAGGAGGGTTAAATCCTTTATCTATCATTCATATTTCTCATACGATTCACAATATACCCGATGTCCACTTTTATCATTACCCGGTCAAAGGTAACTTTTAATGTAGTCAAAGTATATTATCCTCGTATAGAAATATAATGATCTCAAGTCAAAGGATCATTACACCATTATCATTGTGAGTCTTTCTTATGACTTAATTAACATGAAGAATCTCACGGTGGGTCTGTCCAGTATCATGTACCCTACATGTACCTATGTATTGACTTTAGTATCTCCATACTTATAACCACATATGAGAAATGTGGTTATCAGTCAAAAACATACTAGTCTATTTTTGTATTATTATTGTCCTGTATAATAATACTCGACTAGGGACCTTTAAGAATAGGATATATATTATATAATCTCAAATTCAAGTTGTAAACTTAAACTATATAATGTGTATCATTATTCTAAGGACATTTATTATGCTAACAAATATCGCAGTAATTAGAGTCATAATAAGTATATTTATTTAATAATCAAATGATATAAGATTTATTCGAGAAACAATGTATTGCCTCTAGGGCACCTACACTAACAATCTCCCACTTGCACTAGAGCCAATCACCCATGTATCTAATACCCATGGAACTAGTGTGACCGTCGTGCTTCTGCTGCGACAGGCCTTTGGTCAGTGGGTCTGCAATGTTATCATTTGTATGCACTTTACATATATGTATTTCACCCCTTTCATTAATCTCTCGTATGAGGTGATATCTCCTGAGTATATGTTTGGATCGGGAGTGCGATCTAGGCTCTCTAGCCTGTGCAATGGCCCCATTATTATCGCAGTATAGATCAATGGGATTTGCAATCGATGGAACCACTTCCAAATCAGAAATGAATTTTCGAATCCAAACTGCCTCCTTAGCCGCTTCACAAGCTGCAATGTACTCAGCCTCCATTGTAGAATCAGCTACTGTTTCTTGCTTTGAACTCTTCCAGCTTACAGCACCTCCATTTAGACAAAACACAAAACCAGACTGTAATACAGTATCATCCCTGTCTGTTTGGAAACTTGCATCGGTGTAACCCTTTACAACCAGTTTCTCCTCTCCTCCATACACCAAGAATGAATCTTTAGTCCTTTTCAGGTACTTTAGAATATTCTTGACTGCCGTCCAGTGACCTTCACCTGGATTAGACTGGTATCTGCTCGTCATGCTCAAAGCATACGAAACATCGGGGTGAGTACATACCATTGCATACATGATAGATCCAATTGCTGATGCATATGGAACTTTATTCATGTGGTCCTTCTCATCTAATGATTTCGGACACTGGTCTTTAGAAATCGTTATTCCTTGAGACACAGGGACATATCCCCTTTTAGCATTCTGCATACCAAAACGATGCAAAACCTTATCAATGTATGTACTCTGACTTAAACCGATCATCCTTTTAGATCTATCTCTATAGATCCTCATTCCTAGAATGTAGGTTGCATCTCCTAAGTCTTTCATAGAGAAATTGCTCCCTAACCAAGTCTTAACAGCCTTTAGAGAAGGTATGTCATTCCCCATTATTAGTATGTCATCAACATACAGTACTATGAATGCTACATGGCTCCCACTAACCTTCTTGTAAACACAAGGTTCATCCTCGTTTTGAATAAAGCCATAATCCTTGACTGTTTCATCAAAACGAATATTCCATCTCCTAGAGGCTTGCTTCAATCCATAAATGGATCGACGTAATTTACATACCTTGCCAACATTCCTTGGATCGACAAAACCTTCAGGTTGTGTCATGTACACATCCTCTTCAAGGTTCCCATTAAGGAAAGCTGTTTTGACATCCATTTGCCAGATTTCGTAATCATGGAATGCTGCAATTGCAAGTAAAATCCGTATGGACTTGACCATAGCAACTGGTGAGAAAGTTTCATCATAGTCAATACCATGAATTTGTTTGAACCCTTTCGCAACCAGTCTTGCTTTATAGGTCTGAACATTTCCTTCCATGTCAGTTTTCTTCTTGAAAACCCATTTGCACCCTACGGGTTTTACCCCTTCAGGTGGATCAACCAAATCCCAAACTTGGTTTTCGTACATGGAATCCATCTCGGATTTCATGGCTTCAAGCCATCTCTTAGAGTCTGGACTGTTCATAGCATCTTGGTATGTGAGAGGCTCATCCTCATCTATGAGCATCAAATCCCCACATTGAGTCAAAAGAAATCCATATCTCTCTGGCTCATGGCGAATTCTACCAGATCTACGAACAACCTGTGTTTCTTGAGCATTATCATTATTCTGCTCTTTTTCCACCTCAGGTTCAATGCTATTTTGTGGTTCTCGATCTTCATCGAGATCTATAGCTCTCCCACTGTCTCTTTTGGAAACAAAATCCTTTTCCATGAAGACAACATCTCGAGCAATGAACACTTTCTGCTCAGAAGGACTATAAAAATAATACGCCTTTGTTTCTTTAGGGTATCCCACAAAATTGCACTTTTCGGATTTAGGTCCAAGCTTGTCAGATACTTGACGTTTTACAAACGCCTTGCATCCCCAAACTTTCATAAAGTTCATGCTTGACCATTTCTCCTCCCATATCTCATATGGAGTGTTTTGAACCTTCTTGGTTGGAACACGGTTAAGTGTAAAAGCCGCTGTTTCTAGAGCATAACCCCAGAAACTTATTGGAAGATCTGCATGACTCATCATCGATCGTACCATGTCTAACAGGGTGTGATTTCTCCTCTCTGAAACTCCATTCCATTGAGGTGTACCTGGCGGAGTGAGTTGTGATACAATACCACACTCTTTTAAATACTCTTTAAATTTGGTGCTTAAGTATTCACCCTCACGATCAGATCGTAAGATCTTAATACTTGCACCACCGTCAATTTGCTTCTCTACTTCAGCCTTATATTCTTTGAACTTTTCAAAAGAATCAAATTTATTCTTCATAAGATATACATATCCATATCTACTGAAATCATCAGTAAATGTTATGAAGTAGTAGTAGCCTCCTCTAGCCATCACACGCATTGGGCCACATACATCACTATGTATTAGCTCCAGACGTTCAGTGGCCCTTTGACCCTTACCAGTGAAAGGGGCTTTAGTCATCTTACCAAGCAAACAAGATTCGCATTTATCGTATGATTCAAAATCAAACTTATCCAGATATCCATCCTTATGTAATTTGGAGATGCGTTTCTCATTTATATGGCCTAGACGACAATGCCAGAGGTATGTTTGATTTGAGTCATTAACTTTAAGTCGTTTGTTTTCTATGTTATAGACAGGATTATCTAAATCAAGAACATATAAACCATTAAATAAACGTGCAACACCATAGGTTAAATCATTCAAAGCAAAAGAGCAACTATTGTTCTTTATTATAAATGAAAAACCTTTCTTGTCCAAACAAGAAACAGAAATAATGTTTCTGCGAATCGCAGGCACGTAAAAACAGTCTTCAAGTTCTAAAACAAGCCCAGAGGGCAAAGATAGATAATAAGTTCCTACGGCTAAAGCAGCAACTCTTGCTCCATTGCCTACTCGTAGGTCCACTTCTCCCTTAGCCAAAGTCCTACTTCTCTGCAGTTCCTTCACATTTATACAAATGTGAGAAGCACATCCAGTATCCAATACCCAAGATGTAGAAGTAGACAGATTGACTTCTATAACATATATTCCTGAAGTAGAAGCTTGTTGAGCCTTCTTCTTCTTCAGATCCTCCTTCAATCTATCCTTCTCAAGGATTGATCGAACGGATAGAGAGTTTGTGTTGTTTGTCATTATTCAGTATCTACAATGTTAAAAGCACATAATAAACATTAGATTGTCTGAGTTATCATTATTATGTTCAAATGATTATGATATATTCATAATATATCTCCCACTATTTTTATCAAATTAATAGCCCTTACTATTAAATCGAAAAGAATATCCCATTAATCTTTCTAGTGAGCCAAGATCTATATTTCGTCATATCCTAAGTCAACCACTGGTAGTCCTTAAAACATGATTATTTAGGTAGACAACAGTTGTCAATTATATCATATATAATTGTTGGATAGTTTGGTGAACAACAATTGTTCTTGTCTATCTAATAGATTTTGAACCAAACTCTATGCTTCTAAGTTCATAATAATTGAATATAACCGTTTATTTTCACCTTATTACGAGACTCAGTTAAGTTAAACCCAATGATTCAACGGTCGAATATAACCGCTTATATTCGTCACATCTCACCACGATAGACAGGAGTCCCCTGCCACTGGCAGTCATTCCCCTTATCGATCTAGGATTCAATGAGTGTTCATTCATTGGAAAGCATCCGATTAAAACTTAATATTTTGTTAAGGGGTTTTGAATTAAAACGACCATGATCCCATCATAAAGAGATTCCCAATTTTTCCTTGAATTAAATACTTCAAATCAATATTCATCAATAGTTTGATTTCCAGGTTGTTGGAGGAGTCACAAGTGGCCTCACTTAATACCCAACTTCCTTACAGGTAAAACCTGTTTTTGACAAAATCTCCCCATATCTAAATAATTGAAAATTCGTATTTAATTCCGTGTTTCATAAACACAGAAATCTCATGATCGTTTGTTCATTTTAAAATCTCAAATCGTTACAGATTTTATCTTGTTTAGCATGGCAAGCATGGTATGGGTGACGTATCTAATACATGCATACATCATTAATCTAATTAAAACATGCATACATTTGCTACTCTACACATGCATCATATGTAAAGTGCATCACATTAATTAATATGCTATGGTTATGGCCCAATCCTATGCGATTTTTCCAAGCTAATGAAAAAATCAAGGTCAATCTATGGTGGTAATAACTAATTATTACAAAATCTCTTGCTTCGCTTCCAAAGCTGCCTTGATTGCCTCCAAGCTCCTCTTGAAACATTTTACAAAAGAACTCGAGTTGCATTCGAGATAAAATAATTACAAAAAGAAAAACGACATGCAAGTCGTATTTAATTATTACAAACCATAAATTAAAATTAATAAAATAAATTGAAATCTAGGTCTTGGGGCCATAACCATGCATCATGCTCACATAACAATTAAAAGCATCACATATTGTATAAACACAATTTTATACAACATAAAATATGATCAAATCATAAATAATAAAATTAACACACTTTAATTAAATATTAATCTAGTAATCAAAATTACTAATTAAATAAAATTTTGCATACTCCAAGTTAAACATTAACATTTATAATTTAATCTTAGCATGCAAAACCTGGTAATTTTTTTTTTCTTTAAATTAAAACAGAAGAAACGCATTTACATTATGCGCATATGACCTTTTTCTGTTAATCCTATCAGACACGCATTCCACGTATGCGTGTATGGGCGAAACCCTATCAGATGCGCATACTCAGTATGCGCATCACCTGTACATTCTATTTTTCTACAGATTTTCTGAAACCCAGTTCGATCGTTTGATCATTGTAAGTCGCGATTTTTCTTCAAAACTGATTATACAGACTTTCGTTTACTTATCATTAACATCACGAACATATATCAATTGTTGGAATTATAATCTAAATTAATTATATGTTTTACTATAATATTAGTAGTTCTATTTGTAGCAGGCGGTGAGGTTTATTCTGTGTATGTGGTTTGATTAGCTAGGCGTGGAGAGATTGTAGGAGTATATTTTCAGTAATTGAGTAATGGTAGGAAATCTGCTGTAATCCCTAGTTTTAAGGCTTCACATCTTGGTGAGCAAGCTACCACATATTGGTTAGCCTATATATGTAACCCTTTATTCATCCTATAATATTATCAGACTTTCCACGCAATTGATTTCTCAGTTTATACAAACAGATTAAACCCTATATCTGGTATCAGAGCCAACGCCATGGAGATGAGCAAGATAGTTGGTTTAACGTACCCTATGTTAACAAAAAGTAACTACACCGTATAGGCTCTGAAGATGAAGGTTTTTATGCAGGCACATGGAGTATGGACGGCTGTTGAAACTAAAAACGACAAAGCGGTGATCGAAGAAAAAACTTACAAAACAGCTTTGGCTGCTATATACCAAGGAATCCCTGAAGATATACTATTATCGGTGGCGGACAAGAGCACTGCAAAAGAAGCCTGGGATGCTATTAAAACCTTATGTCTGGGAGCGGATAGAGTCAAGAAGGCACGCGCACAAACTCTAAAGGCTGAATTCGAGGGATTGAATATGAAAGATTCAGAGAAATTGGATGACTTTTTTATGAAACTCAATGGCCTAGTAACTAATATCAGGGCACTTGGGGAGACGATCGAGGAATCATATGTGGTAAAGAAACTGCTTCGCGCAGTTCCTTCAAAATTTTTGCAAATTGCGTCCACAATTGAGCAATTTGGCAATGTGGAGGAAATGTCGGTGGAAGAGGTAGTAGGTTCATTGAAGGCCCATGAGGAACGACTCCGTGGACATGTAGAAAACACGGGAGAACAACTCTTACTCACAGAGCAAGAATGGTCGAAGAGGGAAAACAAGGACGGGCAACTCCTACTCACTAGGGAAGAGTGGATGAAGAGATCAAACAAAGGGGGAACGGAGGGACCCCAGAACTCTAGATATCGAGGCAGAGAAAATACACGTGGAGGCAGAGACAGACGCACGATCAGATGCTTTAACTGCAGTAACTTTGGGTATTATGCTGCTGAATGTCGCAAGCCGAGGAGAGAGAAAGAACAGAGTGCAGAAGCAACTCTGGTTCAGACTCAAGATGACGAGCCAGCATTGTTGTTGGTTGAAAAATGTGGAGAGAAAAGGAACAATGTAGTACTGAAGAATGAGGCGATCAAACCACGATTAAATGCACAAAAGACAACCGGAGAAGAATCGAATGTATGGTATCTGGATAATGGCGCGAGTAACCATATGACAGGCCAGAGATCAAAATTTTCAAGCTTAGATGAAAAAATCCAGGGGCAAGTGAAATTTGGAGATGGATCTTTGGTAGAAATTAAAGGGAGAGGTTCTGTTGTACTGCAATGCAAAAATGGAGAAGAAAGGACTCTAAGCGAGGTGTATTATATTCCTAAACTATGTAACAACATCATAAGCCTTGGACAACTCTCCGAGGAGGAAAATCAGGTGACACTAAGTGGTGATTTCTTATGGGTGCGTGATAAACAAGGGAAGCTACTCATGAAGGTTAAAAAGTCCGTGAATCGGCTGTACAAAATTATCATCGAAACAAATAAACCGAAGTGACTACTATCTAAAATTGAAGAAGTAACTAGGTTGTGGCACGCTCGTCTTGGTCATGTAAATTACCAAGCTATGAAGCTAATGAATGTGAATGAGATGGCTCATGGATTACCAAGTTTTGTTCAACCCAAGGAAGCATGTTCAGGCTGTTTAATGACAAAGCAAGCAAGAAAGCCTTTTCCTCGTCAATCTGATTTCAAGGCTGCTAAGAAGTTGGAATTAATTCATGGAGACTTGTGTGGACCAATTTCACCTCCTACTACGGCTGGTAACAGGTATTTTCTGTTGTTAGTAGATGACTACAGTCGAAAGATTTGGACATACATGCTGAAAAATAAAGATGAGGCCTTGAATATGTTTAACAAATTCCGAATTATGGTTGAGAAAGAGACTGAAAACAAGATCAAAGTGTTCCGGACAGATCGTGGTGGAGAGTTCTTGTCAAATGATTTTAAAACATATTGTGAAGAAGCAGGCATTATTGGACACTTTACAGCACCTTACTCCCCACAACAAAACGGAGTTGTGGAAAGACGAAACAGAACTGTTATAGCAATGGCAAGAAGTATGTTAAAAGAGAAGCAACTACCATCTACACTATGGGGAGAAGCTATACGACATTCTGTGTATATTCTTAATCGTCTACCCACACGAGCCTTGTCAGGAAAGACACCTTACGAAGCTTGGAAAGGCAAGAAACCGAGCTTGGAGCATGTACGTGTGTTTGGGTGTATAGCATACATGAAAATACCAAGTGTGCATACTACAAAATTGAACGATCGAAGTAAAGCAGTTGTGTATCTTGGTCATGAACCTGGTACCAAAGCCTCTCGGTTGTATGATCCGGGGAGTGGAAAATTACATATAAGTAGAGATGTTGTCTTCGACGAGACGAAAGAGTGGTCGTGGAATCAGCAAGATGAAGGTTCTAATCAATCTGGTGGGTCTTTTATAATCACAGGTCTTGATTCAGAGAGGGAAGAAGATAATTCAAGTGCGGGTGAATCTCAGACATCGCGTTCTGAAAGTACACATGGTGATGGTATCCACTCAGGTGAAGTTACACCCGTGAGTACACATGATGGTGAAACTCATTCAGGAGAAGTTACACCCGTGACACGTACTGGGCCAAGTCAAAACTCAGAGTCTGACTCCAGCTCTGGGTCATCAAGTTTCAGCAGTGAACCAAAGCGATACAGACCTTTGGTGGATATCTACAACGAAACAGAAGCAATAGAACTTGGTGATGATCTATTTTTGATGAGCATTGAAGAGCCTGTAAACTATAAATAGGTAGCAATTGAACCTGAATGGGAAAAGGCGATGAAGGATGAAATTGCAGCGATTGAGAAAAATGAAACTTGGAAGTTGTCAGTTCTGCCTCCTGGCTGTAAACCTATTGGGCTAAAATGGGTATTTAAACTGAAGAAGGATCTAGCTGGGAAGATTGTGAAACATAAAGCCCGCTTAGTGGCAAAGGGATATGTACAACAACACGGAGTAGATTTCGAAGAAATCTTTGCACCTGTCACCAGGCTAGAGACAGTGAGATTGTTGATTGCATTGGCGGCCAAAAACAGCTGGGACGTACATCATTTGGACGTCAAATCTGCATTTCTTAATGGGGACTTACAAGAGGAGGTATATGTTTCTCAACCGGAGGGTTTTGTGAAAGAAAATCAGGAACATTTGGTTTATCGTTTAGTAAAAGCATTATATGGGCTACGCCAAGCTCCACGTGCTTGGTATTCAAAACTAAGCAAGTATCTTGAAAGTCTGGGTTTCATTCGCTGCCCGTATGAACATGCCGTGTATACTCGAAAGGAAGGAAGTGATACATTGATAATAGGAGTGTATGTTGATGATTTACTAGTTACCGGAACAAACATCTCAGCTATTAACAAGTTCAAGAAGGAGATGAATGATAAGTTCGAAATGAGTGACTTGGGCAGATTATCTCACTACTTGGGAATGGAGGTCATACAGGGTACTGGCTACATTGAGTTAAAACAGAAGGCATATGCCAAGAAAGTGCTACAGAAGGCAGGTATGTTCGAGTGTAAAGCAGTGAAGTATCCTATGGAATCGCAGGAACAGATCACCAAGGATGAAAAAGGAAATCCTGTGGATCCAAGTCAGTACAAAATCATTGTAGGTGGGCTACGTTATCTCGTGCAAACGCGTCCAGACATAGCGTATGATGTGGGCATCGTAAGCAGACATATGGAACGACCCACAGAGATGCACATGAATGCTGTGAAACGTATATTAAGGTATGTAAAGGGCACGATAGATTTTGGTCTGTTGTATTCAAAGTCGAGGGGAAATAATGTTTTAATAGGCTATTTAGATAGTGATTTTGTTGGTAACATTGAGGATAGGAAGAGTACGGGTGGTATGGTTTTCTACCTGGATGAAAGTGTCATCACATGGGTATCTCAGAAACAAAAATGTGTCGCTCTATCTTCATGCGAGGCAGAATTTATGGCTGCAACAGCAGCTGCTTGTCAGGCAATCTGGTTGCGTAAACTATTGAGTCAGATAACAAACGAGCCTACAGGACCAGTCATTCTCTATATTGACAATAAGTCGGCGATTGATCTAGCAAAAAACCCGGTGTTTCATGGTAGAAGCAAGCACATTGATACCCGTTACCACTTCATTCGTGAGTGTGTCGAAAGGAAAGAAATAGTTGTCAAGCATATAATTTCAGAGATGCAGCGTGCTGATGTGCTAACGAAAGCTTTGTCCACAGTTAAATTCGAACGGATGCGTATGTTGCTGGGAGTAAAGAGTCTGGAAGAAAGTAAAGTAATTTAGATTAAGGGGGAATTTGTTGGAATTATAATCTAAATTAATTATATGTTTTATTATAATATTAGTAGTTCTATTTGTAGCAGGCGGTGAGGTTTATTCTGTGTATGTGGTTTGATTAGCTAGGCGTGGAGAGATTGTAGGAGTATATTTTCAGTAATTGAGTAATGGTAGGAAGTCTGCTGTAATCCCTAGTTTTAAGGCTTCACATCTTGGTGAGCAAGCTACCACATATTGGTTAGCCTATATATGTAACCCTTTATTCATCCTATAATATTATCAGACTTTCCACGCAATTGATTTCTCAGTTTATACAAACAGATTAAACCCTATATCAATGATTCTAGAATGATTTAAAATCAAAACCTAGTATGTATATATATATGTAAACACGTATGTATAGTTATATTCATATTCATGCATGAACTGAAGATCGACTGGTTTCTCAGATGATTTTGTTACGTGTTAATCTTATTAAAACATGGCAGGTAACAGCAAATCATTGAACGCAACAAAATAGAAGAAAATCAGAAGCATGCAGATCGTCAAAACAGTTCGGGTTCTTCCAGTAGGGTTCTTCGGGAGTTAGAACTGGTATAGCTTAAAGTAAATCGTTTACATCAATATAGACCAGATAATGTTACGATTTAATCTTAATGAAGCACAGCAGGTTGTAACAAATCGTAAAACCAATCAAAACAGAAGCATGCTTTACGTTTTATCGCATGCAGTAGGGTTCTAGGGTTCACGGGAAAAAAAAACCAAAACAAAACCAGAACTGATATGCTTTCAACAGATCGTATACATCAATATTTAACCAGATTATCCATTAAACATGTAGCTCTGATGCCACTGTTGGAATTCGAGCATTAAAACGCAGCGGAAACAATAAAATTAAATCGAATTCCAAGCCCGGGATCCATGTTTAATGCTGGAATAATCATGGTAGATAGAACGATTACCTTATCGAAGCTTTACGTTTAAAGAATGATGGAGATGCAAGCCTCCCACGATTACTGAGCACTCCTCTTCGAAGCCTCCTCTACGGTATCCACACGAACACCTTCAAGAACGCCTCACGATCTTGTCCGGAAGAGAGGTACTAGCCTCTAATGAAAAATATGAGATCTTGTTTTTAGGGTTTTGTTTATCTGGCTAAGGCTCTTCTGTTTTTCACGTACCAAAAAACTTTACCCCATATCTTTATATATATAGGATAATGTCAAGCCAAAAATCCATGTCAAAACCTAGCCCATATATGATTTAATTAAATAATAGAATAAAATCCTATTATTTAAATAATAATAATTAAGTCATACTCAATTATTAAAAATTATAAAAACATATCTCATATATCTTTGCATTTTATTATAGCTTAATTAAGTCCCACTTAATTAATATAATAAAATCCATCTTAATCATTAATTAATTTAAATTCATAATTTAAATTAATTCTTCCTTTAAATGTTCTATGTGTGTGACCCTATAGGTTATTATTTAATTGGAAAAAATTTTATTCTCCAATAAAATTATAAACAATGAGCGGCATCTAGTAATACATCATTGCTACCCAATTAAATAATAATTAAATCGTGATTCGATAAAACCTTTCGTGATTAATGTTCCCGTGTAATATAATCCCTTTAACCAAATATTATAGATTAAACACGAGGCATGTTTATTGTCATCCTCTTCATAATTTAATCCGGGTTTACTTGATCCATGAGTAGACTATTAATAACAAATCATTATTTGAGCACGACCATGCATTTTATAGTCTCACTCAATCAAGAGGCCAATAATATCTCTCCTATCTGATAGGAGGGTTAAATCCTTTATCTATCATTCATATTTCTCATACGATTCACAATATACCCGATGTCCACTTTTATCATTACCCGGTCAAAGGTAACTTTTAATGTAGTCAAAGTATATTATCCTCGTATAGAAATATAATGATCTCAAGTCAAAGGATCATTACACCATTATCACTGTGAGTATTTCTTATGACTTAATTAACATGAAGAATCTCACGGTGGGTCTGTCCAGTACCATGTACCCTACATGTACCTATGTATTGACTTTAGTATCTCCATACTTATAACCAATGAGATGTGGTTATCAGTCAAAAACATACTAGTCTATTTATGTATTATTATTGTCCTGTATAATAATACTCGACTAGGGACCTTTAAGAATATGATATATATTATATAATCTCAAATTCAAGTTGTAAACTTAAACTATATAATGTGTATCATTATTCTAAGGACATTTATTATGCTAACAAATATCGTAGTAATTAGAGTCATAATAAATACATTTATTTAATAATCAAATGATATAAGATTTATTCGAGAAACAATGTATTGCCTCTAGGGCACCTACACTAACAGCATATCCATGTATTGACCTAGTGCCCTTATGGATTCTCTATATGCCCGTATAGGTTCACTTAGAGCCCAAAAGGATTCACTTGGTGCTTCATGCATCCATGCGCATTTGTTTGGTATCCTAATGGATTCTCTTTGTACCCTTTTAGGGATTCATTTGGTGCCCAATTGGTTTCGGTTTTTGTCCTAAGCAGAGGTTCATATAAACAACCAGTTGGATTCACCTTATGCCCTTACAAGGATTTGCATAGAGCCCAGAAAGATTCACCTAGAAAAGCCCTGTCAGCTACATGCACTCGATAGCCGGAAAAGACTTGCAAGCATGAAAGATTCATCTTGAAAAGCCCTATGAATCGTAGGCACACATTCAAAAGTCCCATGAGCATGTGGGCACCTAGTTAAAGGTTTTGGGAACCTAAGCATGGGTAACCTAACCTAGAGTTTGCTTGTACTTGAAAAGCCTTCAAAGGGATTCACCTTGTGCCCGTACGGATTCACTTGGTGCCCCTAGCATTTGAAGGGATTCACCTAGTGCCCGTACGGATTCACTTGGTGCCCCTAGTATTTGAAATGATTCATCATGTGCCCTATAGATTCTCTTTGTGCCCTCTTCAGGATTCACTTAGAGCCTATAAGGATTCACTTGATGCCACAAAGGAATTCACTTAGTGCCCAACCGGATTCTCTTCGTGCTCTTGCCATGATTCACCTAATGCCCGGATGGATTCACTTTGTGCTCCCTAAAGCCAAAAGGATTCATTTGACGCCCAGTCGAATTCTTTAAGTGCCCTTCGTAGGATTCACTTAAAGCTCAACTGGATTCATCTTATGCCCTACTAAGGATTCACTTAGCGCCCAGTTGAATTCTCTAAGTGCCCTTCCCAGGATTCACCTAGAGCTCAATTGGATTCGCCTTGTGCCCTCGTCAAAGCGATACATTGATAAATACTCCCACTATAAAGCTTGTATATAATTGAAACAGGTACCGTACTACTAACAAGTTCTTGATAAAGCAGCTTGCAGCATCCTTGATGATCATCAGAAGCTTCCAGTTAATAGCTTCCGGCTTCCAGTTTTCAACCCATAGTTTATAAGCTACAACTTCCAGTCAATAGCCGAAACAAGCAGCTTTCAGTCAACCGCTTCAACAAGCTACAGGAGGTTCACGCGTCATGATGACTCGAGGGGTAGCTCACTTCCCCAATGTAAGCTTGCACATAGAAGAGCTTCCATCTTCCAGGTTCAGTAACGAAACTACTTTAATCCAAACCAGCACAATGAAGCCCAGATAAGTTCTACTTTCATGTCTTTAAATCCTTAACTATCATGCACATTTTCTGTCAACTAGAGCTTACATTCTGTCATGCTTAGATACATACATCTTTTAATGCGCATATTGCCTGATCTTTAGAAATGAAATTTATGTGAATTGTACTTATGATGTTATCATGCCCTATAGGTTTACAGTTTACGCAATATATATGCTTAGTTTATGATCTCGAACATGTTAGTTGAAACAACCTGTTAGATAATTGATATGCCACTTGAGAAGGTAGCGACATATATAACGTAGATAATCATTCATACTTGCATACATGCATCACTTATATGCGAGCTCTTCAGCTCGTATTACTAATGTATTTTTTCCAGTTTTCTTAGTGTTATGCCCAAAATTACCATGGGCTAGATTTAGACATATCAAGTCATAGGTTCCAATCAACAAGTATTGTATGAGCTAGGAGACAGATTGTATCTAGTACTAAATATGAAGATCAGACATGAAGAAATGAGCATTAGACAAAGAGATTATTAAGAGTTGACAAGCATCAAGAGGTTCCTGAAGAACCAGAAGCTGAGTAGATTATGAGACCACCATGTTCCTCCCCGAGAAGAGCCCAAGTCAGCCTAGCAACAGCAATGAGGACAATAAGAAGTACATGGGAACTACAGAAAGACTCCTTAGACTAACACATTTGTTATATGTACAGGTACAGATTCCTGTGAAGGGGTTCCTGAGCACCAGGTTCCTGAGCATAGACAACAGAGAGGTCAAGAAGCCATCTAGAGAGAAGCAGACTCATTATTGGATAGAACTCCTAGGACGAAGCTGATCCTAGATTACCTCTAATAGATAGACAGTAGATAGTCAAGCAAAAAGCAGCTTAAAAATTGAAGCAACGTCTCGAGCAAGTTATGATTTTCAAGGTTAACCTCGTGCCCTTCTAAGGATTCATCTAGTGCCCTATTGGATTCGTTTTGTTCCCTCAGCATAGGTTCGCATAACGCCCAATTAGGTTCACTTTATGCCCTTATTTGGATTCACGTGGTTCCCTTAACAATCTTAAGATTCACCATGTCCCTTTTAAGGATTCATCTAGTGCCCTATTGGATTCGTTTTGTGTCCTCAGCATAGGTTCACATAACGCCCAATTAGGTTCACTTTATGCCCTTATTTGGATTCACGTGGTTCCCTTGACATTCTTAAAGTTCCCTTAGTGCCCAATTAGATTCACTTTGTGCCCTTGTCAAAGGATTTACTCAGCGCCTAATTGGATTCACTTTGTGCCTTTGTCACGATTCAAGCAAGAAGATAAAGACCCGCATGGTTCAATCAGAAGAAACATGGGAGCACTGAAGGGATTGGACCTTAAAATATCAAGCTATTTAGGTTCCTCTCGCATTCTTTGACTTCGAGGAACCGGGGGGTACTTGTTGTGCCCAAAATCTCCATGGGCAAGATTTAGGCCCATTAGGCTTAAGGATCCAATCTGTATGAGTAATATTGGTTATGATTGAGGTCCCTTAAGTTAAATGGGGCTAAATAGCATGTGAAATGGATCTGGACAGGTTCAGGTTCCCGAGAGACAGCTTCCCGAGAGACAGCTTCCTGCAGACAGCTTCCCGAGAAACAGGTTCCTGCAGACAGGTTCCTGAGAGACAGCTTCCTGTACGAAAATAGATTTATTCCAGCAGATTTATAGTATGATTAAGCCTCCTATTCTTTAGGAGCAAGTTATGAACATCAACTTCTAATTGGAATGTATTTCTTGGGCGCAGATGATCCTTGAATACATCTAATAGAACTAGAACTAGTAAATACATTCGTAGCCGGACTAGAACTCGAGTTCTATTCGACTTAGGTCGCCTATTCGTGGCTGAATCTGGAGAAAAGGAGGTCCCCACGAATTAGGAACCTAGCATCTTGCCGACTAACCAGACTTCTAGTCTAAAAAGAACTACGTGAACTTGATCCCTATATATATACAAGGGTACGTAGGCACCTTGGGAACATGTTTTACAAGCCTCGCAATACACCTACGAGATTCTTGAGAACACACGACACAAGCCTCAAGGGAAGTCGCGAGATTCTTGTAAACGCTCTCGGGCTCAGTTCAACCCCCACAAAAAACTTCCATTCTCCATAGATTAGTTGATCGTTAGCCTTCACAACTCACCATAAACCTCTCAAAAGTTGTTACGAAATCCACTCATCAACATATATATATATATATATATATATATATATATATATATATATATATTAATAAACAGAAAACCCATCATAATCCTTAAGAAAAGAATTAATTCTTACTTATCAAATACACCATCAATTTTTCTTTATAAGAAAAGAAATATAGAACAATATAATATCAGTTTCTCTTCTAATATAATATAATATTAGTTTCTCTTCTATAACAAGATAATAATCCATACATCATCTCAGTATAATATCTCAAGATAATATAACATTTGAAATAAATCTCTCAATATAATCTTTCCATTTTCCTTTTTATACAACAATTATATAAAAATAATATAAAATCAGTTTCTCTTCTTACTGTAAAAACAATTCCATCATTTCATACCATTTTCCTTTTTCAGTATACAAATCTGAAAACCATTATCAATTCTTTCTTTTAAGTTTTGGGGATATCTGCTAGCGCTAGATACGTTAGGACGATGATCAGTCGCCTAATTGTATATGCTCTCTGTTTACTACTAGTAGAAGGAATGACAATCATCCCTGGAGGAAGGCTACCTGCTACATCCTCCTTCGGCAACTCTTGGGCCGTAATAAATATTGAGTGCTGGACTGTGCCGCACACAGCCTCTTACGCTTTTTGTTGCAATCCCCCTTTGTCAATCATTATTCCATTTATAAAACACCATTCCACATTTTCCATTTTTCCGTTTCCATTTCCATTCACATATATCATTTCCATTTCCATTTATCATCACCTTTAAAAATATATATGTCATAATACTTTGATTATGACTCAGACATCTCCTCTGTATTCAATGAAATCAAATACGCTCTTATATACATAAAATATTCCATCTATTTTAAAAGTATTAAATAATAATCAAATAATATTTATTAAATCACACCTATTTAAAAAGAATATTTTTAACATAATATTATAAACATATAACTCTAGATAACAACTGATACCATTCTTTCATATCCCTTTAAAACATAAAGTATATTCGCTCTATCCATATTCGTATCCATATCCATAATCCATATTCAAAAATCTCAGTAAACAGGTAATATATCCCTAATCATCTCATCATATAAAATTCGTATATTATCCACCAAAACCATTTCCTTTGAACATAAACAGTTTATCAAAATAAGGATAAAAGAAATCTTGCTCCCTTTAATCCATATCCATACTCATATTCATATACATCTCCCTTTAATTTCCAAAATTAGGAAAACAAATTCTTAACAATATAATAATAATAATAGAATCACATATATATTCCATGAAATCATTTTTCTTTGAAGATATATAATTTTTCAAAGTAAAGATAGAAGAAATCTTGCCTCGATCTCTAAGTCCCAGTGGTATGACCCGTTGTTCGTCCAGAGTTTCTATAAACACGAAAAAGATAATCGTTAGAATACTACATCCCTTACTCACTTTACCTTTATATAACAATACCCTTGACACTTAATATATGATTAAAATATTATTAATAACCCAAGAGTTCCAAGAACCTAACCATTTTAAACTCAATCAAAGTTTCAGTGTTTTTCACCATTTCCCTTAACAACCACACTCGACTGTAAAAATTCTCAAAACATATAAATTTCGAATTTTCACCCAAGGTCAGTGGTTAAGGCTTCTCTGATCACCCTACTATATCCTCCCAAAATTTCATAATTTTTAAGAATGTCTAAGTATGTCAATTATAGCCTCAAAGTTGACATAATTGCATTTTCTAGGTTTCTGAACTACTTTCACTAAAATGTTCATAACTCGTTACCCGTTAACTCAATTGATGCACCGTTTTTGCGTGAACGATCTAGGAAACATTTAGAACAAAACCATGTAAAGTATTTTTCTAAAACCACAGAAAATCTGTCCGTAGTTACTGTTCACAGAAGGTTAATTGATGAACAGTGATTTCGCGTAACTTTCATTAAAACTTTGATATCTCCTAAACCGTTCATCAGATTTTGATGTACTTTATATCAAAACGATCTATGAACCAAGCTCTATCTTACTATGATCAGTTGGAACCATTTAATGACTTTTAACACTTTGAAACTCTGTATTAAAAACAGGGCAGTTTTTGTTCTAACGAAAATCGGGCATTATAATGGCTATATTTTCTCACTTTCCATATTTTCACTCCTCCAATCCATCATCCCACACATATACCATTCCCTACACCATGTGGTCATCATACCAACCATGGTTACAAGCACATACAACACTTCCATATCCAATTAAATCACTTGTAAACACACATAACATCATGATTTCATGCTTAATATACACTAAACCACTAAACTAACTATAAATCATCATAAACTCAAGATAATACTAAGGGTCCATGAACTCCATACCTTCCTTGAAGCTTGAACACTCTTAACAAAGGCTTGTAGTCCTTGAGAAGCCTTGATATAACCTTATAACACCTTAACTAACAAGAAACATCAAGAACATACTTAGAATTTTTCGGAGCTATAATACCCCAGCTGAAAGAACATGAAAATCGAGCCCCTTACCTTGCTTTTCTGGACAAACATTGTGAAATAATAGTTGTAGATTATCGCATGGGCTTTCTAAAAAGCTATAGAACACAAAATTCGGCTGAGAAACGAAGGAGATATGCCTATTTTTCTGGACTGCTGTCTGTTTGGCCGAATTGATGATGATGATAATGGGGAGAGATTTTTTTTTTGATGCTGGTTACTCTTATCTAGCTTGGTATTGATCATTCTAGAGTTTAGTAGAAACTTAGTGAAGTTTATAGATAATTCCCCCATGTGAAGTTACTAATTTACCCTTAATCAAGAGTTAGTGGAAAATGATGTCACTAATGATGTCACTTGGTTAATCTTTTAATCTATTTCTTGATTTTTCCTAAGTAAATGGTAATAACCTTGGTTGATGATAATGTAATATGTATCCTTGTTGTATCACTAATCTTGGTTGTTTTGTTTCCTTATTCGTCTAATTGTGATTCGTTTCGAATATACCTCATTATCCAAGTGGTTCTAAATTGTTTAACAATTCAAATTCCTCTGGCATTCCCTTGACTTAATAATCCCCTAGTTTAACCTAATTTCATATGTTCCTCAAAATATACACCCTTTTCATATTCCATACCCTTTAATATTCAATACAATAGTGCTCAATTAAAATCAGACATCTTAAAAATCTATACTCAGGAATTTCTGAAATCCGTCATCGTTTCGAGTCACTCATTTTCATAGTATGATGCTAATATGGTTTCTGATTATTCATTTTCTGTTTCACTTATAGGGTACCTACATACCATTTCCCTAAATCCTCAAAATTACTATTCATTTAGGCACTGTAGCATTCTAAAAGTTAGGGTTATTACAGTCTTCCCCCCTTAAAAGGATTCCGTCCCGGAATCACGTTGAAAATATCGATAATTACCTTTCCCACATAACACCTTCAAATTCTCACATTACTTCCTCCATCTTTTAGTTCTTCCATAAACATCTCTATCTTGTTTGTACAGAAATACACCAACATAAACTTGCTTGTCATTCATCAACATGCCATTTAGCTTTTCAATAGCAGTACTTTCACTATCTTTTTCTTACAAATCCCCTCCTATATTCAGTCATTCTATCTTATCTCATCTCTCCTTCCTCTTTTGCCTAAGGGTATCGACCACCACATTGGCCTTCCCTGAATGGTGGTGTATCTCACTATTGTTTAACTATGTTTTGATCTCTATCATGACATAAAATATTAATATTCCAATCTTTATATATATATATATATATATATATATATATATGTAAAATTTTCCAAAAAAAATAAGTTATAATAATATTCCTTGAAACAATTGTAAGAAAATATTATTTATAATATATATTTCCTGTTCGTACTTATACAAACATATACTTTCCTTTTATCCTTGAAAAATATTCTCGCACTTTCCCCAATACTCTTAATCTCCTTTTATAGAGTTCTCTTACTCTTAACAGATATTGATTTGGATGACATGAGAATAACCCCCCTTTCTTATATCACCATAGTTTACTTTCTCAAAGATAGATTATTCTTATCTATATTATCAGCCCATTTACACCATTCATTGACTATGGAAATTGAATACTTCCTAATTAGCTATCTCTCGTATTTCCTTTCATGGAATAATCACATTTTGTCTTTTGTCTTAGTCCCAACTCTATATCATTGAATCACTACAGTTGACCCTCAAATCCACATTCCTCGAGCTGTAATATTTTGTAGCTCTCAAATTGTCATAACATTTTAAATTAGTATCTCCCTTGCAACTCAACCTTTTATTAGTATCACCTCATCATTTCTTGGACCAACTTCCTGTAACTTACATAGTAAGTCATCTTTTACACGCTAAACACATGTAGTATTATTCTTAGGATACTCAAACCATTTCACTCTCAATTAGTAATATATTCTTGCATGCTTTTATCCACAAGTTCGGTCACCCGAGAACAGAGGTCGCGTATATTCACCACATAGCTATCCAATTCTCTATTATTCCCTAATAAAAACTCTTGCCTTTTTATTAAAATAATTTGGGGAATTACTGACAATTGTATTCCCCCTTATTATCACTTTATTCTGAATCTAGGGTTTTAACCCTTATTAATATCTCCTTACTCTTATTTCTCCCGTATTCACCATGTACGAAGCAATTCTCCATAATTCTATAACTTTCACCCATAATTCTTTTCACGAAATTCCTTTCTCTCTTGTATTGAAACGCTTTTAGCTCTAATCATTTCTTAACGAAATTTCCCTTGGAATCTCCAATTCTCTTGTATAATCACGTAAACTCTAAACCTTGCTTCCATTATCCCATCCATTACTGAAATCCTCTATATTCGAAACAATTTATAGAATTTAAGAAACTTTGAATTGAAACGAACCCAGAAACAAGGGTCCCACAACAATTTATAAAATTAAGAGTTTTAAATAACTTTTATTTGAAACAAAAGGAGATTTGAGAAATCAATAAAATGGAAGAAACCGTATGTCACACAAAGGAGGGCGTCGCCTCCTGACCTTCAATCACACAGACAGATCATCCTTGTGTATACATATAGAGTTGTTCCTCTTAGTTGGAGTAAGAAATATAAAGGAAAATTTAAATCATGATGATATATACCACCTTTCGAAAATAATCTTAGAGTAATATTTTGACTAAGATAGATCGAATAAAATTTTGAAATACATTCCAAAGGTACCAGAAAGTTTTGAAAAGATACAGGCCCTTTTTGAATAAGAGGTGATAGATCACCTTGGAATTACTCACCAGTAGAGTAAAATTTGAAACTCAATAATATAATTTGGCAGGGCTTTAGGAAATTTTGAAAATAGGTACCGTTAATAGCCTCTACCCAATTGCAAAACCCAATAACGGAAGGTTTTCCTCAAATACCATTTATTTCTCTTATCAATCCCGTATGCTACATAAGCTTAACACTTTTGGCATAATAGCCTTTTCGTTAATCCCATATGTTTTGTTTCCGTATTCGTCTAATTGCGATTCGTTTCGAGTATACCTCATTATCCAAGTGGTTCTAAATTGTTTAACAATTCAAATTCTTCTGGCATTCCCTTGACTTAATAATCCCCTGGTTTAACCTAATTTCACATGTTCCTCAAAGTATACACCTTTTTTATATTCAATATCCAATACAATAGTGCTCAATTAAAATCAGACATCTTAAAAATCTATACTCAGGAATTTCTGAAATCCGTCATCGTTTCGAGTCACTCATTTTCATAGTATGATGCTAATATGGTTTCTAATTATTCATTTTCTGTTTCACTTATAGGGTACCTACATGCCATTTCCCTAAATCCTCAAAATTACTATTCATTTAGGCACTGTAGCATTCTAAAAGTTAGGGTTATTACAATTTAGATGTATTAAAGCTTGTCTCAAATGTAAATCACTTGTGGGGACTTCTTGAATAATTGTACAGGACGTTCATTTAAACCCATCAGTTACTCACCGGCATTTGGGCGTGCATTCCGACCAGGCCAGTTAAGAAAGGTGTCCACATACCGACTGGTAGCTCTAGCATCACCGGAAGAGGAAGACCACTCCACTTGTTTGAATAGAATTGGGTTTGCCATCCTGAAGATTTCCAGCTGGAGAAAGTTGGCATGACATATTGTGGCAATTATTTCCTGGAAACCCAAGTTTACATGAAGATGTTCTTTCTCTTTACCGAAGGTCGGTAAAAATGTCTGCTTTTCCTTTTTTTCCCTGTTTTTGGTAGCTTTTTGTAGATTAATATTTTATTTTCTTGATTTTGTTCAGGTAAATGTTGGCAAAATAATTGCTGTGTCTCCAACAAGTACCATCTTGATCAATGTTGTACAAGTTGCTTGACCTCTTCAGAAATTTAATCATAACTAACGGCGTATATATAGCATGATATCGTTTAGGAATTTTTAAAGTTTTTGTCACTTTTCTATATTGGAATATAGATAATATAGCAACTATTTTTATATAAGAAACAAGTAAGCATAACAAGTTTTTATCCAAAAGCTTGGTTTATTTCTGAAGGAAACTAATTGCTAGAAAACAAGAAATGAAATAAAAGATTCAACAACTTTCCTACTACTACTGATCTTATTTGATTTGTTCTACAGCTGCTCCATAACTCAGTCGATCAAATCTTCAATCACAATATTCTTCTAACAAATTATATCAATTTGAAATTACTTCTAACATTCTCCCCTATAATTTCAAATTTGTCCGTCCAGATTTCTGATTCCCAGTAAATTTCTCATCCTCTCGAACTTTACAGTAACCAGAGCTTTTGTTAAAGAATCTGCCCTCTGGCTTTCACTGCTGATATGTTTAACTATCCCTTCCCACGTTCAATGCATTCTCGTACGAAGTGATACCAGATATCATTATGTTTGCTTCTCCCATGAAAAACTTGATTCTTCGGCAAATCAATTGCAGATTTGTTGTCTATATAGATGACCACTGGACCAATCTGTTCGCCTGTTAGTTCCTTCATCAAATTTCTCAGCCATATTGCTTGACAAGAAGCAGTGGTGGCAGCCATGAATTTAGCTTCGCACGAGGATAATTCAACGCAGCGCTGTTTCTGCGAAACCCAAGTGTTATGGAATAAAAAGTAGGGTGTAATTAATTCGTGTATTGATTGCTAGAGATTGAGAGCTTCGACCTTTAATGGTGGCTGCTCTTGCTGTCGGGACTAGTCGATCCTCGCAAGATGCCTACGTACCTTGATGAATATCAAGAATCAAGCCAAAACGTAGTTCTAGTGTTGCCTACATGGCTTGATGCGCCCTCGCGGCGTAGTGACGTAGTGGCTTGTATGTCCTTATTTGAGGATTAAGCCTAAAACGCAAATGACGTATGGAGCTGTGCCCCAAAAACGTTCTTTTTGAGAATGAAGGGTCAGACCCTTTATATAGGCTTGAGAAGCCTTGGAATTAGGGTTTAGTAACTTGGTGGGCAAGTTATCCACTTTAGATGGGCTTCTAGATCCTTCCATAAAGAAGGCTGACTTTCATTAGACTTGGGTGTCTTGGGGGATACTCCTTAAAGGAATTGGTTCCCTTTTGCACCCAATAACGGAGTCTTTTTATTGGCTGATTTATTAATTACGAATTTCACTACACCATATATAGCCTATTACAACACCGATATGTATAAGTGTTACAAAAAGTGTTACAATAGACACAAAACTTGGTAGTCTATTGCAATATTTTTTACAGTGTTGCAAAAAATACCAAAAGTATTGCAACCAAAATGATAATTTTGAAATTTTATAACAATTGCAACACTTTACGAAAAGTGTTACAATACACGACCGAAATTATAAGCGGGATATTCTAATTTTTTGTTCGCGGGCTTGCCAAAATTTTTTCGTGCCAAAATATTATTACACAGAAATAATGTTTTATTACATAAAAACACGAAACCTCACTCTCGTCTCTCTCTCACAGACCTCTCTCAGATCTCACTATCTCTCGACTCTCTCGACCTCACTCTCGACCATGTCTCCCTCTCTCATCTCTCTCTCACTAATCTCTCACTCCTCTCTCCGTCACTCTCTCAGATCTCACTTATCTCTCTCGACCTCACCGGCCTCTCTCGACCATCTCTCCCTCTCTCATCTCTCTCACTCATCTCTCTCAATAATCTCTTACACCTCTCTCAAGCCCTTAATTCAAACCGCAAAACCCCAAACCCCCAAATCGATTAGATTTATAAAAGTTGGAGTGGACTGTGGAGATTCAATTAGAACTTTAATTCAAGGTAAATTACCTATATTTTTTCGATTATGTTAGATTATACATGGATAATATTTGGATTATATGTTTTTTTTTCTAGTTGATATATATATATATATATATATATATATATATATATATATATATATATATATATATATATATATATATATATATATTTACCTCCGGGCCAGCTTACGCGCACCTCGAGGTGTCCCGCTTATGTGCATGCGCTCAGCGGGAGTCGAACCTGGGACCTGGGAGTGGTAAGCTCCTAAACTCCTGGCCTAACCAGCTGAGACACCGCTGCGGGACAATATTTGGATTATATGTTGGATTTTATTTGTTCATAATTTTTGTTCGATTAAAACTGGTATTATATGTTGGATGTTTGTGTTCAATTTGTGTGAGCTAGTTTTATTAATTTTTGGTAATTGTTTTTTTAATTTTGATTGTTTGATTTGTCAGTTTTATCCTGTTTTCATTAGTTATATGACTGGATGCTTATTGTAGCATTAAGTGTACTAAAGAAAATTTAAGTCGTGGAGTAGAGAGATGCCTTCCATTGAGACAGGACTAGAGTCAATCTTTTTTCACTTGATTTCACTAATTTATACTTACACTTTAATCTTTTTTCAATTGGATGCTATTTGATGCAGGGAGGAATGTGTGTGCTTTAGTATCATGGCGCTAATTCTGATAACATTGGTTGGAGTTGTTTCTGGCTTCTTGATTGGAGTATCATTTCCTGTACTTTTGTCAGTTAAGGTAAGTAAAATTATCTTGAATTGATTTTCTTCCTTGCACAGTCCATCCATACCCATTTAAACATTGAAATGAAAAAAGTACTTTTAGTAGCTAGTAACACGTCATTTGCTACTCAATTTCTTGATTTGGCTGATGCATCCTTAAATAACCAATGCATCACTTGTTATGGATACACATAAAGGACTTGCAGGGTCAAAAAGAAAAAAAAAGTTTACAAACAAGAAGTGCACTTACACAGATATGGGTTCCATCAAATCCGCGAGGTGCAGAAAGATTAGTGCCAGGCATTGTTGTTCCTCATCCAGCCCTTTATCTTCGAAGAATGTATGGTAAACCCAGTGAGGTAATATCTGGTATCATTATGTTGATTACTTGCCATATACCTTATACTCACAAGTTTAAACTTATTACCATACTATGCATGATAAGTACAACTGGGTTGATTTGATATTTGGCGGTAGTTGACATTCTATCTAACTGAACTAAAAATGAATCTGGTGAATCTGCTTGTGTTTCTCTTTCTGGTGGTCGATCATTGATGCAGAGAAAGCTAAAGTGCAGCAGAGGAGGGTCATCATATATGTGCCACTGGTTTTATAGTTGATTAGGGTAAGTGTAATTCCATAGAAATATATTTTTGTATGGATACTTGGACAGTATTTGAGCATTAATACAAAAACGAAAATTAACTACACATTTTTTTTGACTAATTATATGAATTCTTCTTTATAAATTTTGTGTAATTCTCAGTTAGAGATTTCAATTTTCATTTTCAGGATGTGTTGGCAAGATTGATGTCCTTTTCTCAAGTCGACTCCCAAGCTGTATGTGTTCTGTCGGTACATGGCAGTATAGCCAGTGTCACACTACATCAGTCATCATCTGGTGGAACTGTTTCTTATATAGATATAGATATAGATATATCCTGGTTCGATATAAGCCACATGTGTTGATGCAGGTCTTTGTCTGTAATCTTATTGTGTACACATTATATTTCATTAATCTTGCATTCTTAACTTCTTTCAGGCAAATGCAAGTGAGCTTGTCCGACGCAAATACCAGGCCTTGGCGCTATCAACTGTAAGCTTTCCGGCACATGAAATTATACATTCCATATAAAATAGTACATCAGTTCTATGAACTGGCACATGACATTACACATTTTAAATAACATAGTGTAAGAACCCAGATTTTTGGTAGGAATTAAAACTTTTATTATGTACTAGTTTATAACTGAATAGTGGTTATGACTACGATGTATCAATGGTTTAATGATTGAATAATTTTATTAAATGAGGATTCCAATGTTTATGTACCATGAACAATGCAATTGGTTGATAGCATAGATAAGAATAATCTATCTCCCGGAGAGATAACGATGGTATCTTAAGATAGGAATATTCTCATGTCATCCAAATCGATTCTGGTATAAACCCGAGAACTCCGCCAAAGGGATAAGGTATGCTCGAGAAAGCACAAGATCATTTTCTATGTACAAGGGGTAAAAATAGAAAAAGTAGTGAATAGTATTTTTCTGGATGAATAGTGATTTTCGAGGAATGAGAAAATTTTTCATGTCACCTATGTATGGGACATGGTATTGATATTTCGAAGTCATATTAGTGATCCACGGAGTAAATAAGTGTATGTAAAGACGATCGGAATTCAGAAATTCCAAATTCTATTTTGGTGTAATATTTGACCCGACAGCGAATTATATATTATTATATTCAATAAATGAGATATTAAATTTGAGGATTTAATATTTTAGAATTTTCTTATATTTGATTTGAGAATTTAGAACGAAAACCACTGAGACACTGAAACAAACGTTCTAGAAACCGTTGAAATTTTACAACGAGATTAAGCGATTAAGGGAACGAATTATGGATTTTGGATTGGGTTCATAACAAGATTAAATATTCTACATGATCATTCAGAGGATTATATCAATTGGATGGAATGATTTAATCGAAGATTAAATCAAAACAATTTAGGATTTAAGTGGTTAAATCACTTATATCAATTCAAAAACACAACAAATATCAACCAAGCTTCTTCAACACACCTAGCACAAGAACCAAGGAGATCAACACAGCCACTTTATGAGATATTATCACCAATAATTCAAGGATGAGAGCAAAACAAAGCAAACAACTCCATTTCTCTCCTTTCTCCACAAACTGCCTAGCATAAACACCACTCAAAGAAAATTCATATCTCCATTTCTATTCATGAAAAAATCACCAAATTCTAACCACATCTCCCTCATAGTATGGAGAACATTCGCTCAAAATTTCATGGCAAGATGATGATTATAGCCTAGTCAAATCGCCTCCCCAAGTTGAAGAACCAACCTGCCCAGAATCCTTGACAGCTTCTGTACTGATTTTCAAACGGCCATATCTCCTTCATTAATCAATGAAATTTGGTTTTCTTTAGCTTGTTGGAAATCTGTTTAGATGCTCTACAACTCTCCTTTAGAAGCCTCGTCCAGAAAACATCGGTAAGGCCCACGTTTTTCATGATCTTTCAACTGGGTTATAGCAGATCCAAAAATCACTAACTATGTTCTTGATGATTCTTGCTAGTTTAAGGTTGTAAGGAGTTCTAAGGATTAGATCAAGGCTTAGTAAGGCTCTAGCACTCACCAAGGAAGGTATATCTCATCAAAATCCTAGCTTTTGTTTTGAAGATTTAAGCATGTTCTTGATAGTTTAGTCTAGTTAAGGTTATGATGATGATTATAAGCATGGTTTGCTAGTAATTTAGTGATTAAGCAATATGATACATATGATGAATAAGTGATGAACTTCTGGACTTGTTAAGTTGCTAATCAGGTATATGAGTTGTATGGATGCCCCGTGTGGCTTGGTATTGATGTTACGATTTTTGGAACGTTCGATTTATAGCCGTCGTAATGCCTAATTTTCGTTAAACCTTAAGAAACCGTGTTTGACAGTAGCCTTAACTCACTGTACAGTTTTATATTATACCAATACAAGATATATTATGTTATAAGCTTCGTTTTGATATAAAGATCGTGTGAAATGGATTTACGGTTTAGGAGTTATGATTAAATTCGTAAAAGTGGTTCGAAACCGTAAACAAAAGTTCGTAACTGAAATTGGATTTCTTTAATACAATGAAATCAGTGGCGAACCTTGATAATTAAATATTAGAGGTAAAAAGGAAGGTGCGAGAGAAAACCACATGTCAAACGGATCGTTTTCCGATTTTATAAAAATGTTTGAATCGAGGTTAAACGCGAACGAACCCCTTAAAAGTATGACTTTGGTTATAACTTAGAAAACGGGCGATAAAACTCGAGGTATAATCTTGATTCGTAAACGACCGAGCTTAATTTATACGACTTATGTATATACAAAGTGTAAGTATGATGACGTGTCTTAGTAGCAAACGAATGACGGGGCATAGCGATAATAAAGAGAATTGCACGAAAGGGTGTTTAACGAGATAACTCGAAAACGTGTTTCGACTTAAGTTAAGTTATACTTAGCCTTTTAAAAAGTGTTAAGTGATTGACCTCGGTTATTGTGACTATGTATAGATCACCGGATTGACACGAGGCACACTACCCCTAAGGATTGCCATGCAAGTTTCCAATACCTTGGAACTGTTGTTGTGATAATATATATGATTGTTGTTATACATATGCCATAGCATGCATGCTTGTTTTCAAAGTATATTGGAATACTTGTTCCCTGAACTGATATTGGCCTATAGACTAGATATGAATTATCAGTTATAAGCCGGATTGTTTTGTCAAGACCCTTAGTGAAGGGCGTATGATATTCATTCTTTAAATATAGACCGGGAGTCGGTATTTTAGGATATAGAGATAGTCGTGGAAACCCGGAGGGATTCCAGTGACAGCTTATTTGAGGAATGTTAATTATGAACATTATTTATATTTCTATAGAGTATTGATTACTTGGAAATTATTCGAAGATTGCTATTTGAATATTATCTCAATCGAGAAGTACTATATGAATATTATTTTGAATATTCATTCGCGTATATTTATTTACTGAATATTATTTTAATATTCATTTGAGCTTTAATTACTTAAATAAATATTAGTTTCGAATATTCATTTAGAGTTTGATTATTCAATGAATAATTACTTTAATATTCTTGGAAATTTATTTATTAAATGAATATTATTTTAAATATTCATTTAAGATTTTATGTACTTGATGAATATTAATTTAAAATATTCATTTGAAGTTCTATTTACTTAAGGAATATTGCTTCGAATATTCCTTTAAAGTTTTGATTACTAAAAGAATATTATTTGGATATTCATTTAGAATATTATTTATTAAATGAATATTATTTTCAAATATTCATTTAAGGTTTTATTTATTTAGTGAATATTATTTTAAATATTTATTTGAGTTTATTTAATTAATGAATATTATATTGAATATTTATTTAAAGAAGAGAGTTATTTAGTAAATGATTCTATATATTTATTCGAGGATTACTTACGAGCAATATTATGATTTAATCATATTCCTTAATTATTATTGATTTAAAAAATATTCTTGGAATATTTATTTAAATTCTTTTAAGTTCTTTTTATAATAATTCATATTATTCAAAGATTATCTTCCACCTTCAGATATGTTGTAAAATATTTCGGAGTATTTTATGACTATTTTTATCAAGGGGAGGTTCCCAAACTTTATTTTTATTTAAATATATCTTAAAGAAGATTTAAATACTCGCTCAACTTCCAAAAATATATAAGGGGACCTCACTTGAGAGATGTTATTTATTGGACTGCCCGGTCCTATACTTGCTAAATTATCTTGTCACTCACATCTTGATTCTTTCAAACATCCATATGAATCTGTTTGGTTACCTCCTCAACGCTCGAGGGGTAAGAATTGATGGAACAAGTTGGTATCCATTAACAAGCAGCAGCTTGGGAAATATTGTTGAATTTTCCTTTCCAATTAGATATGTCTACTTTGTGGAGTCTTATCAACAAGTGTTATACATGGGGAAAGGGGGACGAACTTTACGTTTCAAAGTTATGGATGTGAAATGAACTAGGAGATGCGTAAGTGACCCAGTGGCACCGGTCCATCAAATGGCCCAACCATTGGTCGGGGGGTTCCAGAGGGCGATAGACAAGTAAATCCGTCGGTGCTTCCTTCTACATGTAGAGAACAAGAGGTAGGGAGCATAACATGCGACTGATCATCGTGTAAATGCTATGTCTCCTGGCGCGTCAAACTCCAGTATTAGTTCATCTCTCAATGTTGAAAATTTCCTGCAACATTATCATTGTTGGCAGGTTTGAAAAGTGTTTGAACTGGAATTGAAATATTCTTCCTGCAAGTTCCTCTATTATGAAAATTTGATAATATCTTGCTTATCTTTGACATAGCAGATATTTCTTCTAAACAATTATATTTTGAGTTACCTTGTAACTTCATCCCATACCTTATATTGGTACTACGTTCCTTAATGCATGGCATATGGTTTCAAAGATATTTTGGACTGTTATATATTATCAATGTTCAATTATACTTTTGGTGGGCTATTGCTCACCCTTTCTTTATATATTTATATCACAAAAACAGCTAGATCAGATGGCCACGCAACGTATACTCAGCATAGGCAGGTGTCAGCCGTCAAAGGATTAACCGCTGAGGTCATAGCTACCATTATTGAAGATGCAACTTCTGGTAGGCTAGTTGTTAGCATTTGCACATCAAATGTATTTATTATATGGCATATACCAATGGATGGCAAAGAGTATGTAATGGTAAAATTATAATTCTTTGGGTTGTAAGAACTCAAACTTGTGATTAATAATATTGATGGTTACTCTGATTTCATCTCTGGGACTATAACGGGTGTGTTTTATGCTGTTGTTTTGGGTCAAAAGGTTGTAATTTAAATTATGTTGGTTTTATGGATGGATATTGAGACCGTAACGACCAGATCCCTGACCCTGGATCTGGGGGTGTTACAGAAATGGTATCAGAGCGAGCGTTATATATCCCAGAGATGACGCGACGTTAAAACAATAAATTCATTAATTTATTAGGATGCACCTCGTACAGGTTTAGGTGTTGTGCTTGTGCAACACGGTAGGGTTATTGCGGATAAGACAGCACGGTTCACCAGATTCGGATAGCCTTGGTAGTGCCAATTTTGTGTAATGACTAATTCCGACGGTAGTGTTCCTTCTAAGACTAGTTGTTAGGTAGACTGGTATTCGGAAGCATCGACTATCATGACGAATATGTACCGGGAAGATGTGGCATGTTTCAGCGTGGAACTTTGATTTTCCTTTTATGGGATGTATATAATTAGTTCATTTCCAATGGATAGACTCCCAACTTTATGTCAATCATTTCGTTATTATAATTGTTTATGGTTCCACCCGCTTGGATGTTCCTAGAAATATTCTTTGGTTATCGAAATGGATCTTCTTAATGTTACCAGTGGGTGGATAGATTGACTGAAATTTCCCTGATTCTGGGAAGAACTTCAACAAATTTGGCAAACCTTGTCTTTCTGATTATCAGAAGACGTCACCGGAAAGAGTGGAAATTAGAGCGAACCCTGTGGATGGGGTAAGGTAACCGCTATACAGGTTGGTAGACAGACCCCGATTATTACAGTTGAATGTAGGGATAAAATTATGAAGTTGAGATTTGACGGAAAAAGGGAAATGTAATTAAGAAATAAGCCGAATTGAGAAATTTCGGGATTGACTTAAATGAAAAGGTTGTTATACCAGAAGTGTTAAGCTTTTGTGGCACGTGAAATTGATAAGAATTGTTGAAAGAATAAAAGTAAAGGAAAGGTGACCGGAGACGGTATCGAGAAGTCGATTGAGACTTATATGGAGTAAAATTTTGAAAAGATCAAAAGGTATCAAAGTAGAAGGCACTATGCCAGAAATTGCTAGAAAAGTAATGTTATTAGCCGACCCCTAAACTCACATATTTTAGCATGGCCAGTTGGGGCCAAGTCAATAAGGATTATCAAGTGACTGAACCAGCAATGTAAGGACAAAGCAGGGTGCCTCTAATCAAGTGCCAACTGCGAGGGCTTTTGATATAAAATGAATTGAGATATAGGATGATGGATTTTATATATACCATGGACGTATTAGGATTGAGGATAGTGACCAATGGAAAGTTACGAAGATTGTCAAAGATGGTGCAATATGATGCATAAATGCTATCTGAAACTTAGTGTCCTCAAGAGGAGCATTAGGCACTAAGAGATTCACGTTGAACATGACCAATATCTTCCAGAACATCCTTGCTACCATTACCAAGTTCTGTAAGAAAGAGCAGATAGACATGTGTTGTCTTTTGGAAGATCATATAGACTGACATTCGTTTGAAAGAAGAGGTTAGCATTAAGCTGCCTATAGATTATCAAGATGGGAATGATTGAAAAGAGACCCTTATTAAGGATATATGATTGGATTGCCAATTACAGGATATAAGTATTCCTTGAAAATATAATTGAGGATAGAATGTACATATATTAAGACGAACCCTGGGGGATGCACAAAGGATAGCATCACCCCTAATAAAGACATTGTGAATTCAGACGATATAAGTTGAATCGACCAAAGTATCAATAACCTGTAAGGATTTGTGGAAAGGAGTCTCGAAAAGTATATAGACAGAATTATTATAGAATTGATTGATGATGTTTGATATACCCTGTACCCAGAAGATATAGGAGGAATGATGAGGATGACCTAAGAAACCTTATAAGGGAAGAGGTAATATTCCGAACTTCAAAAGGGAAGTTTGGTAAGAAATGTATGACATAGTAACAATAAGGCCAGATGAAGCATGTATGAAACCATGAGCAAGTATGGATTGAACCATTAAGGTTGAGATTATCCTGAAATAAGAAAGGACTAAGATAAGAAATATCCTAGGTAGGGTTAGGAGTAACCATGATAAAGTTCACACAGAAAGGTGGAAGCAATGACTTCTGGAAAAAGACTGGAATATGTTTTCTCTCATTTAGCATAGTTCAAGGGAGGGTGCTGCCACCCTGAGTTGGAATAGATCTAGAAATCATTGATTTCAAGAAATTATTATATTCAGGAAAGGCCAATGAGGTGGCCGACACCTTAAGTACAAGGGAGTAAGTATATATGCTCATACTAAAGAAATAGCGTGAAAATGAGAAGGGCCTTGAAGGTCGGATTGTGATGGAGGAATTTACATTCCCCTGATGATTGTGCGAGGATCAACTATAAGGATAGTTTAAGTAAACATTCGAGTCCTGATTTTGTTTGCAGCACATTACCGACACTAGAAGTTTCTGCGACAGGTCAGACCAAATTCCCCAAGCGACTCTCCTTTATTTTAGAAAGAAAGAAAAGAGATGAGGTAATAAGGGATGATTGAATACAGAAGATAGATTGGTACTGATATTGATAAGCTAATTGGCATGTTGATGAATGACAAGCAAGTTTATGTGGGTATATTTTGTGCAAACAAGATAGAGAATAATGAGGTTGGCAAATGATTAAGCAAACCGCTAAGCTTCTAGTCTTCTACTAGAGATATATGATTAATAATCTCACCAGCCAGTTCCAGCTACGATGCTGGAAGCGCTTCTGCAATTTTATCTGCTTCATGTAATATCTACGTCAAGTTCAGGAAGCGTTCCTTATGGATAGGGAATATTGATTATTTTGTTTTCCTAGAGGATCTTGAATTGACAATTATGAAACCTGTATGTTTAGCTATTAAAAACACTGCGTAAATGATAAGCAATGATGACCCTTCTGAGAAATTAGGTGTTAACGACTGCGGAAATGTCGAATTGAATCTAAGTTAGAGAAATCGTCCAGGTCGATTTCGGATGGTTTAATTTTGGGAAACGAGGGGATATTTGTAATAAATGATCTAGCTATGATGGTTCATAGAACGATTATAGTAGAAATGAAGACAATTAACTGATAGAGACAAATATAGAGTTGAGGAATCAATAAGGGAGTGGATATACGGACTCATGAGAAACCCCAATAATGAAGCGAGAAAAAGTATGAGATTGACATTGTAAGTATTGGTCACAATGGAACGCTGAAATTGAAAGCATAAATGACATAAGGATTAACTACTTTTGAGTTTGGAAAATTTGAGGAAATTTGGAATAAGATCGGTTGAGTAATAAGGAGACTCATGGATGAGAAAGTGAAATCTAGACGGTTGAACAAAGGAAAGTTTAACCCCAAAAATGTGACGTTATTAAGTAAAGGTGATGGGTGTTTCGATAATGGCATGACAGTGGGGTTAAATAATAGAAGTGAATAAGAATTAGACAATAAGAAGAATGTGATTGATAAAGAAAAGATGGGGAAATAATTATGGATTGTGAAGCAAGAAATGTTATGAATGGATTGATGAATGGGTTTTTCCTAACGAGCTCTCGGAATGACAACCTGATAGTGTTAGTATTATGAATATGAAAGAGCTAGTGTCGTGGTGTGAAATGTCAGTAATAATAATGTCAAACGAGAAATCCAAGATTTAACCTGAGAGGTTGAAGGATTTTCCAAAAGTAAGTGATGCTAATATCGAACAAGAGTATAGGTACATAGAATGATGGACAGAGCAGCAAGGACATGTGATATGTGAGATTACGATAAAGTAGTATTTGATACGAATACAATTATTTTTCTTCTCTACTAAACCTCTATAGTTCAGAGGTAAATTCTACGTATGATATTTTTGACAATCATGAAAATTTTCTTATATAATTCTTTGAAATTCTTTCCTTTTTCTTCTCCCTTATTTATCTTCTTCTAAATTGAGAAGAATGATAGAGTGTATATTTATATATATTTTATATGATTATATTCCTCATATTTATTCTATTTTGCATTTAATTGGATTTTTATTAAATAAATTATAATGTTTTATTGTAGGAAGCAAGGAATCCTAAACTTGGAAGGATTGGAGAATAAAGAGCTGAATTTGGAGATTTTTTAGAGGAAATTCGTAATATTGGGTTATACGGGCTGCCTACACTGTTTGGGCCGTATCTTGAGTTCCAAAAGTCAGAATTTGACGATCTTACTGTCCACGCGAAGCTTGGAGAATTTTCTTTAATTCCAAGGTGGTCCAAAGAGCAAAATCGCACTGGAACAGCCCAGAAACAGAGGAGCAAAGTCAGCAGCGAATTTTACATTAAAATCCTATTCAATTATGGATTTCTTTTTGTAAATTTATTAAAACATTAAAAATACTTTTATTAGGGGTGAGAGACCAGATTTTATTTGGAGTTTTTTTATTAGCTTTAGAGGGGAAGAGACACACGCGACTTTACATACACTTTATCTAGGGTTTACAGAAGAGTTTTATTTTCTACGTAGAGCAAAAGAAGGAGATTGACACATCTTTCAGAAGCAAAGCAAGGAGAATAAATCTGTATTCTTATTAGAACAATTGGTTCTAGTATTCGGTTTGGATTTCAATTATTTGTTCCTCTTAATTCAGTTTTTATATATATATTCCAAGATTTGTTTTAATTATGTTATCAATTGAACCCATGATGGTGCTAAGTTCAAACATGAACTAAACATTATCATGGGGTTCCAATGGATTCGATTTCATAATTATTGTGTTTGACATGTGATCGATGTTGGGTGATTTTATTGTGATAATCTAATATGGTTTGATTTAATTGATAGATGTGTAGCTAGCATCTAGTTTATTAATCCTTGATGATTGCGAAAGTGGATTCTAGGATTGAGAATAAGCCATATTAGCATGGGTTCATGAATTAATTGTTTATTCTTGATTAGTAGTATGATTTTACCCAATTCATATTGCCCCATGTAATTAAAAAAGATAACTTGTGCTTAAACCAATTGTGTTTTCAGATTGTATAGACATATATGATTTGAATATAATGTGGAGTCCTCTTGATTTCTATCTCTTGTGGATATTAAGTGGTATGATATGAGTGTACTGAAAGGTAGCTCGTATTATTATTGTGTTATCTGATTAATTATCTTGTTTATCACCTGTGTCGATTTACTTTGTCAACCTTTAGTGAAGTTTCGATGAAATTTGAATCCCATGCTTTCTCATATTTAAGAACTCTTAATTGTTAATTTATTCTCACTTAGTTAATTAAAATAGTTTAATCAAGACCAAATTTGATAAGTGTTCAAGCATTAAGAAGTAACCATACACCGTTGCATAAGTACTAAAATTGACATTACACCTAGTCTCTACGGAACGAATCTTACTTATCACTCGCTATTTGTGATCGCGTATACTTGCGTGTTTACGAGTCAACAAGTTTTTGGCGCCGCTGCCGGGGACTTCGGTGTTATTTGTAGTTTAAGTGCTTGTCATCAGTGGTCGTTATAGATTACTGGCTTGAACTGTTTTTTTTATTTGATGGATTATTGGGAGCAGGACTTCGTAATTGTATGTGAACTGTGTGCAGGTGGACATTACACTCATCAATGTGAGTATAACAGAAACGGCCAAATTTCAGCTGGGACTACAATCAGAGTGGTATAGAGCAATCCCAATATCCATCATACTCGCTCCAAAATCAGCAGTTTGGAGATGAGCCATACAGTCCAGGGGGAATTCAGCAGCAACAGGGGCAACAATTTCAGCATCAGTATGCCCCAGTGCGTCAACACTTTCAACCTCCCGAATTTCAGCAACAGCAATTTCAGACTTGGTCTAACCAACAGTCGACCGAAGAAGCTGAATTAGAAGAATTGAGGTTGATGGTTAAAAGCAATGCATTGTCTCTCCAGACAATAGGAGATCAGATTGGTCAAATTGCAAATGCATTAAAAACATTGAATCAAATTGTAAGTGACACAGAAGGCCTAGTTGTGGAGGAGGAGGACAAGAACCTTCCTATCAGTCTTGACTGGCCTTTCTTGGCCACGGGTGAGACCATGATCGAAGTTCAGGAAGGAGAGTCTGATGGCAAAGATGAGGAAGAAGCAGAACATGAAGCTGATAAGGAAGCAGAGCCGGAGGCAAACCAATCAAAAAATTCAGAATGTCCAGAAAATTCGGTTCTGAATAATCAGCCGCAACCACTTCCTTTGCAATCTGAAAATTTTGAAGAATCAGCCCAAGATCAAGAAAATTCCAAGGCTCAAGTGGCTATGCTAATTCCTTCGAAGGATGAGGAGGGTCTCAGTGTGGAAGATGATGAATTAGAAGAGCATGTTCAGTTGTTGAATGCCGCTCCGTTGCAATCTGACTTCGACCAGTTGGAGGCCGAAGAGGAAAAGAGCATCACTCCTGTTGACAAATCTACTCCGGAGAAGACTACAGAGATCATCCAAATCGATTTTCCTCCTCCATATCCACATAGGCTTCAGAAGCAAACTCCAGCCATGAATTTGCCGGCTGAGGATGATGAGTGTTTTAGCTTGAAATCAGTTGATGCAGGGCAGAGTAAAAAGTATGACACGGAGAAGGAGAAGGCAAAGCATGGCCAACTGAGTATTACAGTGCCTTGGTTAATGGGGCTACGTATTCCACATAAGTTGCTTGGAGTGGAAGATCTCTGGAATTCTCAGGTGCGCCTTAAGCCATCATTTGAAGGAGCTCCCGAACTCGAGCTCAAAACATTGCTAGTTCACCTGGGGTATGTTTCTTGTAATTCATCTCCTTTGCTTGCTATTGTTATTGCTGCTAACTTTTCAGGTAGGCGGGAGAATGTTGTTAAGAGATCTTGTGAGGAGCGAATACGGGTAAAGCTTGTCATTGAAAATGTCACTCCAGAAAAGATCATTAAATGGCCTTATAGAGATGCGGTGCAGAAAATTTTCAAGAGGAAAATCGTGGCCAATTTTAGCTAAAGACGTTAAAGAAAGGCGCTTCTCGGGAGGCAACCCATGATTTTTGTAAGGTTAGTAAAGTTTTTATTTTGATTTTTTTTAATTTTTAGATTAGATTTTTTTTGTGCATTTTTATACTCCCACAAGGTGCCTTGATGAGTTTGTGTGAAGTGTTTCAGGTGCAAGAATAATTTATTTAAGACACTTGGTGTTTTATTTAAATTTTGGAAAAAATTGTTTTTGAAAAAAAAGAAAGAAATGAAAATGAACAGAAGTTACATGTTGGAGGTGATATTTGTGTGAAGCGACCGTGCGACTACGAATTAAAAAAAAAGACAGGGATTTGATGTTGGCCGTGTGATTTTTTTTGTTGGGCGTGTGATTACTTCTGTTATTTTTATAAATGAGCAGCGATTAAATACCGGGGTGTGCAGTTCTTGAACCCGCGGTATCCATTCTCTGTGCACTTGAGCGGATCCGCGCGTGCTCCTGCGCGAACAATTCCAGCGTTCATTTCTTCATTACTCCGGCGCAAGGTGTCCTGCTTTACTTGTCCAACGGACCTGCTGTCCAAGTCCATCTGCTGTTGGCCATTTGCTGCTTGCCAGGCCCATATCCGTGGCCCAATTACAGCCCACTTGCTGCTATCCAGTCCTTTAGGCCCAGTTCGTGTCCAAACTTGCAACTGCCATCAACGTTGCTGCTTTAAAAAAAAAAATCAAACTACTGCCAAGGAGGTTTGAACCCCTGACCACCTGCTCCTTGTGACTTCAAGTGGCACTTGAAACCAGTTGGGCTACCACGCTCTTGTGAATTAATGTGCACCTGCTCTTATTCATAGTGCAATTTTGGGCCCAAAAGCAATTATATGGAGCTAGCATTTCTTCATTTATTATTTGGAGGACCACTTCGTGCTTATGCACTAGGGGAGTATTTCTAACCTTTATTTGTATATATTTTTTTGTTATTCTTTTTGTATTTTATTCTTAGAATTGCTAGATTTTTTTTCTTTTATTAAATTATTCATTGAGGACAATGAACCATTTAAGTGTGGGGATACGTTCTTAATGTATAAAAAATAAAAAAAACAATATATATGATAAAAATACAAAAAAAATGATGAAAAATAAAAAAAATTAAAAAAATAAATTTTGTACATAATTGTCATGTCAAAAGCATGTTAGCGAGGATAAGTACACATTTTGTAGACTAATTTTGCATGATTAATTCTGAGTGTTGTATCATAGAATAAAAATCATTTGTTGCTTGATAATTCCTTGTGTGTGCTTTCGAAAATTTAAAAACTTGAGATGCTTCTTAGTCAAATTTAGTGAGTCGAGCATGCTTTCACCTTGTGAGATTTTGAGCCTAATTAATGATTGATACATTTTATATCAATCGAATTTCTTTGTTGTGTGTTGTTCACCAATTAGCATTGCTCTAGAACTTGTTTTGATACCTTATTGAGACTACATGTTGTGTGTGTGCATGAAAATGATAAAGGCACTAGGATTAACCTCACTGACCTAAACACTATCCTTATGAGTTGTATCCTTAGTAAGCCCCCTTGAGCTTATATCCGTTTCTTTCAATTATCACCACTCTATAATTTTTGAGCCTACTTGTTTATTTTTATCTTGATTTACTAGTAGAGCATTGTGATTCAACTTAAGGGTGGGTGAATGTTCAAGTGTGGGGATCTCTTTGTTAAGGTTTGATATTTTGGTGGGAATTATATAATGTGGTTGCTTGATCTTCAAAAAAAAAAAAAGAAAGAAAGAAAAAAAAAAGAAAAAAAAAAGAATAAAAAAAAAGAATAAAAAAAAGAGAGAAAAATTTGAAGAAGATCGAAGTAGAGTTGTGTTCATTGGTTTGTACAATATGAAAGTGGAAAGTACGTAATGATGTACTTATGGGTTTAATGCTTGTGAAAGTTTAATTATCTTTTACATGATCTACTATTCATGTTGGGTGCTTTAATTAGAAGTGAACATTATGCTCTATTAGTTTATCACGCTTAGCCACTTGTGAGCCTATTTCTTTGATATCCCACCCCATACCTAAGCCCCATTACAACCTTTAATGAAGACCTTTTGATTTGTGCATGCACATATACGAAGTAGTGGAGATTTGGTGGACAACCAAGCATATGGTAGCACATGTCTATTTTGATTGAACTTGAGAGAAACGCAAACACCTATACACTTGTGTGAATTGAGAGCAATGTAAGATTTTTTATCCACGGCATGCTTACTTATTGAAAGAGACTTTGATGTTTATTTCATGATATTTTTGTCTGTCAAGACAACGTGTGCATACTTGGATTGTTTTGTGCAAGTGGTGTACTTTCAGATCTTCTCAGATTGTTGTGTGATTGAGGTTTGCATATGTGGAGTACTATGAATTGTTGCATGTTTAAGACTTGGTGATTGAAAATATTTGATTTTGTGGGTATATCTTCGATAAACCCTCACGAGACAAAACTCGTCCTACTAGGGCTGCCTAGGGGTTTAACGGCTTGTTGCATACGCTCAATGCAATCGTGTCATCTACGAAAGTGATGTTTGTTAGTTAGTTAGGATAGTTTTTATTTCTTTATTTGCCCGAGGACGTGCAAATGCTAAGTGTGGGGATGTTTGATAGAGTGTATATTTATATATATTTTATATGATTATATTCCTCATATTTATTCTATTTTGCATTTAATTGGATTTTTATTAAATAAATTATAATGTTTTATTGTAGGAAGCAAGGAATCCTAAACTTGGAAGGATTGGAGAATAAAGAGCTGAATTTGGAGATTTTTTAGAGGAAATTCGTAATATTGGGTTATACGGGCTGCCTACACTGTTTGGGCCGTATCTTGAGTTCCAGAAGTCAGAATTTGACGATCTTACTGTCCACGCGAAGCTTGGAGAATTTTCTTTAATTCCATGGTAGTCCAAAGAGCAAAATCGCACTGGAACAGCCCAGAAACAGAGGATCAAAGTCAGCAGCGAATTTTACATTAAAATCCTATTCAATTATGGATTTCTTTTTGTAAATTTATTAAAACATTAAAAATACTTTTATTAGGGGTGAGAGACCAGATTTTATTAGGAGTTTTTTTATTAGCTTTAGAGGGGAAGAGACACACGCGACTTTACATACACTTTATCTAGGGTTTACAGAAGAGTTTTATTTTCTACGTAGAGCAAAAGAAGGAGATTGACACATCTTTCAGAAGCAAAGCAAGGAGAATAAATCTGTATTCTTATTAGAACAATTGGTTCTAGTATTCGGTTTGGATTTCAATTATTTGTTCCTCTTAATTCAGTTTTTATATATATATTGTAATAACCCTAACTTTGGAAAGGCTACAGTGCCCAAATGAATAGTAAATTTCGAGGATTTAGAAAAATGGTATATAGGTACTTTATACTGGAAACATAAAATGAATAAACAGAAACCATATTAGTGTTGTACAATGGAAATAAGTGACTCGAAATGACGATAGATTCCAGAAATTCCTGAAACATGGATTTTGAGGATTTTGATTTCGAATAAGCTTCTATTGGACATTTAGGAGCATGGAAACATTATAAGAATTATATATTGAGGAATTAGTGAATTTAGGTTAAACCAAAGGATTATTAAGTTAAGAGAATGCCAAGGGAAATTGGATTCGTAAATGGTTTCAAAACCACTGAGATAATGAGGTACATTCGAAACGAACCATAATTAGACGAATATGGAGATTAAGCAACCAAGATTTATAATATAACAAGGATATATACCACATTATTAGCACCAAAAGTATTAGTACAATACTTAGGAAAAACAAGAAAAAGAGAATTATGAGATCATGAACATGACATCACATTCCATTAACATTTTTAAGGGGTAAATTAGTAACATGGCAAGGTTTAATCACAAAATATCTTCCAAAGCTTCCAAGGTAAGCTAGAATATACAAGATTAACACAAGATAAGAGCAAAAATCAAGAAAAAAACCTCTCCCCCATCTAGTTTATCCCATTCGGCAAAAAAGAAAAAAAGGAGAAAATCAAAACCAAAACCCTAGCTCTCTTCAACTACAAATCTAAGGAAAATTCATGGGTATTCTTGGAGGTTAGGAAGAATCATCTACAAAATTTCAAGGCAAACCAACATCATTTGCATAGGTAATAAAATCATTGAAGTTGATGATGAATAGTGATGAATAGTAGTTTTCAAGAAACTAACTTGATTTTCATGGTTCTTTTAGTTGATTTAAGCTATACTAAGGTTGTTAAAGGTGTGCCCAAGGCTTGTTAAGTGTTGTAAAGCTTCAAGAAGGTATAAACACTCTTGCCCCTTTTTATATTATGATGAATATTGTTGGTTTAAGTGATTAAGTGGTGTAAAGATTAAGATTATGATGTTATAAGTGTTTGTAAGTGATTAAAGTTGATTTTGGAAGGAGTTTGGGATTGTAACCATGGCTGGTAATGAAGACCACATGGTGTAGGTGATGATTATGGTGTTTGATGATTGATTTGGAGGAGTTTGATTTTGGAAAGTATGAAATTACAGCAGTTATAATGTCCGATTTTCGTTAGAACGAAATCTGCCCTGTTTTTAGCAACTGTGCACACACGGTAGGTTACTGTCCAGCACACCAAGGGACCATGAGATGATAGAGCTTAGTTCATAGATCGTTTTGATATAAGGTGCGTTAAAATCGGATGAACGGTTTAGGAGAAAAGTTAGTTTTAGTGAAAGGTGTTCGAAAACCGAGAAACTGTAATTGTATCAACTTTGAGGTTATGATCAACCTACTTAGACATTTTTAAAAATTATGAAACTTTGGGATAATATGGTAGGGTAGTCAAAGAGACATTACCAGTTGACCTTGTAGTAAAAATCGAAATCTATAATTTATGGGGATTTTTACAGTTAAGTGTGGTCGTTAGGGGAGATAGTGAAAAACCACTGAAACTTCGATTGAGCTTATAAATGGTTAAATTCTTGAGCCTTTGGGATAATAATAATACGTTAAACATATGTTGAAGTGTAAAGGGTGTTGTTATACGAGAGGGTAGTGAGTAAGAGGTGTGGTATTCTAATGACGGTCCTTTTGTGTTTATAGAAATTCCGGAGGAGGAACCAGCCATACTGTCAGGATACAGGAACAGAGGCAAGATTCTTCTATCCCTACTTTAAAAATTATTTATCTTCGGAATAATAATGATATCATGGAATATATTTATGTATATGTGATGCTTTTGTTGCTATATTGCAAAGAATATATTCTCTTAATTGTGGGAAGTTAAAGAGAGATGGATATGTTTTCTGAGATGTGAATATAGAGATGATTACGAATGGAGCGAATATGCTCTAGGGTAAAAGAGATATGAAAGAGAATGGTATCAGTTGTTATCTAGGGTTATATGGTTTATAATGCTATATTATAAACATTCTTTTTAGTGTATGTTATATACATATATTTTATAGAAATAATGTGCGAGAATGAAAGTGATATATGAGAATGGAAATGTGGAATGACATTTAGTAAATAGAATAATGATTGGACAAAGGGGGATAGCAATAAAAAGCATAAGAGGCTGTGTGCTGCACAGTCCAGCAATCAATATTTTAATTCGGCCCAAGAGTTGCCGAAGGAGGATGTAGTGGTGGACCTTCCTCTAGGGGGATGTAGTGGTGGACCTTCCTCCTTCTACCGGTAGTAAAAAGGGACGGATACGGAGGGCGACTGATCATCGTGCCTCACGTATTCGGCAACAGTGAAAACCCCTACAATATGTGAATAAAGAATAAATGATAAAGTCAGATTGGTATACTGGAAAGGGAAAATGATATGAAAGATGGAATTATTGTTATCGATGAAGAGAAACTGATTTTATATTCATTTATAAAAATTGTTACATAAGAAGGAAATGAGATGATGATAATAAGAGATTTAAGTAAGTATTCATATTATCCTGAGATATTACACTGAAAGATTATATTGATTGTTATATTATTTAAGAAGAGAAACTGATACTGTATTATTCTAGATTTCCTTCTTATAATAGTAAGTGGATGATGTATTATTAAATAAGAGTTCTATTCTTCCTTAAAGTTTATAGCTGCTTACCATTTACGTATGCATATACATGTATACTTGGTCACATTTTTTAAACTCTAGTTATAATAATATCTTGCTGAGCTATTATAGCTCACTCTTGCTACTTATCTATATACAGCTAGGTATGCCAATACTACGCAGAACGCCCCGCAAGAGGGTAAGGGAAAGGCGACCTACTGAGAGCTCGTTAGCATCAATCCCCGAGGTAGACGACCAGCGCAAGGGGTTTAGTGGTCTTATGTACATTAAGTGTGTAAGTGTGCAAGGTTGTAATAAATTTGGTTATTGAAATGCTTCTTGTAGAAGCATCACTCAACAATGTACTTAAGTATGATTCTGGGTTTGTAATAACTTTCTAACTCTAAACTTTTACTATGGTGAATGTTGTTCTTTGAGCATATGACTGGTGTGTGTGTGTGTGTATTACTGTGGGGTCAATTGCATAAGTATTAATTATATAAAAAAAAAACCCAAGAGATATTGATTTTGAATGGAAGTTGGTCCGTGATGGCCCAGATTCATGACCCCGGATTTGGGGCTGTCACAGTTTGGTATCAGAGCTAAGAGTCATAATGCTCAGGAACAAGAGTGATAATAATATTGTATCATTTATAATATAAATTTTGAACTTCCATCAAGTTCAGGGGTGGTATATCGCAGGTAGTATTTATTTTAAGTATTGTTTATAATTTTATAGACCGTTACTAATAGAATTTTATGTTTTATTATAGGGAGCAGAGATGGGTGAGCCGAGTCGAGACCCCCAGTGGCTAGGACTACCCGAGCAGGAGATTAGAGACTTGTTGCTGGTAGGTGTAGAGGTTCCAGAGTATGCTATTGATGATCTCAGGGAGAGACGACGGGCGAGTGCTAGAGAGAGATATGAGCAGAGACTGAGGGAGGAGGCTGAGGAGCGCAGGCAGAGGGATGCTGTGGCCATAGTGCCATATTCTGGTAGACCATATGTAGGACCTGATGGGGTCGGACCTTCCCGAGTGCGGACGGATATTCCTGAGGAGGAGATGCCCTTACGTAAGAGGCCTAGGCTATCTGTTATACCTGAGGAGCCGATTGAGTGGAGGGACATTCACGTGACTCCTACTCCTGTTCCACCTGTCCCAGTGCCATCACCAGTTCCATCTCCTCTACCTAGCCCAGACCCTTTTGAGGATCCAGTTGAGCAGTTCACTCCACCGGGACACTTTATCTTGTCAGAGGATGAGTTGGAGGATGACCCTTCCGAGGATGCGGACACAGAGCCTGTTCCTCCGTCTCCACAGGCAGTTCCATCCCCACCATTTGCACCACCACCACCTCCACCAGTGGATGCACCCCCACTTGTAGATGTACCTCCCCCAGATGCTATGCCACCTCAGGAGGCACCTATGTTTCCAGCTGGTCAGTTGCCAGCTATTTTCTTGTCAGATTACTTTGCCCTTCAGGGACAGCTGGATGAGTCCCGTCGGACTATAGATATGCTTATACAGAGGTTAGACAGGGCGAGAGAAGGAGGAGGTGTGATACCAGATGGGTTGACTTTGAGCATAGTTAGTATCGAGCTGCGGGCACTCGGTGATATTAGGACGATGTTGGGAGACAGAGGGGATCCAGTGTGGAGGGCTCAGATAGTTGATACAGTCACCACTATGGTAGTGCAGATCAGAGACGTTATCAGGGCGTCGTTACCATGATTAGGAGTAGTAGTCTTGGATACTAATCAGACTAGTCATCTTGTGGATGTCATTTTGGGGATTAGGTTAGTTGTTTACTGTCTTAATCCCAGTCTGATTAGAGGACAGCTAGTAGTGCTTTTATTATAGCGAGTTAGTATGTACAGTTATGCTTTTGGGGTTTCGAACCGTGTACTTTATGATGTATGATATTAGTAGTAAAAGACGTTGTACCCAAGTTGTAAAATATTTATGTAAATTAATGAAGTTTATGTGCTTTGCCTAATTTTAACGTATTTTGATATTAAATGTTGAGAATCAAAAATATTGATATATATGAGGTGATTGACTTAAATGAAAAGGTTATTGTGCTAAAGGTACTAAGCTTAATTGTCAAGGTTGTATTATAATTAAATATTACTTGTGTGAAGTTAAAAATACTGGGATGCATAAATAAGTTAATTAATGATATAATTGTGCATATATGGAAACGATGTATATTGTACCCTAATTTTGGGTGATTAATGAAGAATATTATTATATACAGAATCATGCCGCCTAAGCGTAATAATAGAATGAATGCAAGGGAAAATGAGAGAGAGGAAGCAAGTCAGAATAGGCAGGGTGAAAACGCTCATAATGAACAAGATCATGAGGAAGAAGAAGATGAATCAACTGGCCAACAGGGAAATCAGGGTGGTAACCCTTTTAATCAATTTATGGAACTTTTGAGGCAGAATTTAGCTAATCCACAGAATCCGCCACAACCACCTGTTCTTCCCAACCAGGCAGCTAACTCTTTTCGTGCTTTTAAGTCACTAAAACCCCTAGAATTTGAGGGAACCACTAACCCAGTAGCAGCCAGGGCATGGCTGAAAGAAATGGAGAAGGCTTTTGAGATACTGAGGGTAGAGGAAGATCAGAAGACGGTCTTTGCAGCCTATCTCCTAAAGGGAGAGGCAAATTATTGGTGGGAAGCTAAGAAAAATCTCGAGGGAGCGGGAGTGATAACTTGGGAGCGTTTCACTAGGGTGTTTCTAGACAAATATTCCCCTAGGTACTTAGAGAACCAGATGGAAATAAAATTTTTTGAGCTAAAGCAGGAAAATCTAACAGTGGCTGAGTATGAAACGAAATTTACCGAACTGTCGAGGTTTGTTCCAGAATTCGTGCGTACTGAAGAGCAACGAGCGAAGAGGTTTCAACAAGGATTGAAACCATGGCTACGTACTAGAGTGGCACCATTTGAATTGACTGATTATGCTGCGGTGGTTCAGAAGGCATCTATTATCGAGGCCGAGAGTGAACAAAACCAATTAGGTCGAGAGAACAAGAAAAGAAAATTTGAGGGTCCAAAAGGAGGGTCAAGTGAGGGAAGCTACTTTAATAAATTTGGTAAAGGACAAAAACCCCAGTTTGGAAAGTCAGGGAATAATAAGACTACTAGTGAGACGGTGAATCAGGGTGGTAGATCCACAGGAACCTTTCAGTCTAATCAATCGCGACCACCATTGCCAGATTGCAACACGTGTGGTAAGAAGCATATTGGAGAGTGTAAGATGTTAGGAGTAACTTGCTTTAAGTGTGGACAGAAAGGACATTATCAGGACAGGTGTCCATCAGCTGATAAGAGTGATGCAAAGTGTTATCAATGTGGAAGACTAGGACATATTCCTAGGGATTGTCGTTCTGGTGGGTCGTCTGCGTCAGGACAGAGTGTGACGGCTTCAAACAGGCCTACTGCTAGAGTGTATAACATGACTTTAGGAGAGGCATTAAGAAAGCCGGATACAGATGCAGGTGAATATTTTTCTAGTATTTAAATTTTTAGTGTAAATGTTTGGTTAGGAATCAATGTGGTCAATGAATGGTATAGGTAGGTTGATAATCTAGATAAGGAAAATCAGTATCTGTTGGGGTTTAGGAATTCTATGAAAAGGAGAACAATAGTATTTTGAGGGTAAACCACAGACTTGTTTATATACGAACAGGAAATATATATTATAGGTAATATTTTCTTACAATTGTTTCAAAGAATCTTATTCTAGTCGGATTTCTGGAAGATTTTACAGAGACAAGATATAATAAGAGCGAAATATGTATATTTTATGTCATGATAGAGATCAACATAGGGATAAACCATAAGTGAGATACACTACCATTCAGGAGAGGCCAATGTGGTGGCCGATACCCATAACTAAAAGAGGGATGTTGATGAATGACAAGCAAGTTATGTTGGTGTAATTTTGCGCAAACAAGATAGAGATATTATGAAGGAAAAAGGATGGAGAAAGTGATATAGAAGTTATAAGGTGTAGATGAAAAGGTATCTATGGACATTTCTGACGTGATTCCGGGACGAAATCCTTTTAAGGAGGGAAGGATGTAATAACCCTAACTTTGGAAAGGCTACAGTGCCCAAATGAATAGTAAATTTCGAGGATTTAGAAAAATGGTATATAGGTACTTTATACTGGAAACATAAAATGAATAAACAGAAACCATATTAGTGTTGTACAATGGAAATAAGTGACTCGAAATGACGATAGATTCCAGAAATTCCTGAAACATGGATTTTGAGGATTTTGATTTCGAATAAGCTTCTATTGGACATTTAGGAGCATGGAAACATTATAAGAATTATATATTGAGGAATTAGTGAATTTAGGTTAAACCAAAGGATTATTAAGTTAAGAGAATGCCAAGGGAAATTGGATTCGTAAATGGTTTCAAAACCACTGAGATAATGAGGTACATTCGAAACGAACCATAATTAGACGAATATGGAGATTAAGCAACCAAGATTTATAATATAACAAGGATATATACCACATTATTAGCACCAAAAGTATTAGTACAATACTTAGGAAAAACAAGAAAAAGAGAATTATGAGATCATGAACATGACATCACATTCCATTAACATTTTTAAGGGGTAAATTAGTAACTTGGCAAGGTTTAATCACAAAATATCTTCCAAAACTTCCAAGGTAAGCTAGAATATACAAGATTAACACAAGATAAGAGCAAAGATCAAGAAAAAAACCTCTCCCCCATCTAGTTTATCCCATTCGGCAAAAAAGAAAAAAAAGGAGAAAATCAAAACCAAAACCCTAGCTCTCTTCAACTACAAATCTAAGGAAAATTCATGGGTATTCTTGGAGGTTAGGAAGAATCATCTACAAAATTTCAAGGCAAACCAACATCATTTGCATAGGTAATAAAATCATTGAAGTTGATGATGAATAGTGATGAATAGTAGTTTTCAAGAAACTAACTTGATTTTCATGGTTCTTTTAGTTGATTTAAGCTATACTAAGGTTGTTAAAGGTGTGCCCAAGGCTTGTTAAGTGTTGTAAAGCTTCAAGAAGGTATAAACACTCTTGCCCCTTTTTATATTATGATGAATATTGTTGGTTTAAGTGATTAAGTGGTGTAAAGATTAAGATTATGATGTTATAAGTGTTTGTAAGTGATTAAAGTTGATTTTGGAAGGAGTTTGGGATTGTAACCATGGCTGGTAATGAATATTGTTGGGAGTTTGGGATTTTGGAAAGTATGAAATTACAGCAGTTATAATGTCCGATTTTCGTTAGAACGAAATCTGCCCTGTTTTTAGCAACTGTGCACACACGGTAGGTTACTGTCCAGCACACCAAGGGACCATGAGATGATAGAGCTTAGTTCATAGATCGTTTTGATATAAGGTGCGTTAAAATCTGATGAACGGTTTAGGAGAAAAGTTAGTTTTAGTGAAAGGTGTTCGAAAACCGAGAAACTGTAATTGTATCAACTTTGAGGTTATGATCAACCTACTTAGACATTTTTAAAAATTATGAAACTTTGGGATAATATGATAGGGTAGTCAAAGAGACATTACCAGTTGACCTTGTAGTAAAAATCGAAATCTATAATTTATGGGGATTTTTACAGTTAAGTGTGGTCGTCAGGGGAGATAGTGAGCCTTTGGGATAATAATAATACGTTAAACATATGTTGAAGTGTAAAGGGTGTTGTTATACGAGAGGGTAGTGAGTAAGAGGTGTGGTATTCTAATGACGGTCCTTTTGTGTTTATAGAAATTCCGGAGGAGGAACCAGCCATACTGTCAGGATACAGGAACAGAGGCAAGATTCTTCTATCCCTACTTTAAAAATTATTTATCTTCGGAATAATAATGATATCATGGAATATATTTATGTATATGTGATGCTTTTGTTGCTATATTGCAAAGAATATATTCTCTTAATTGTGGGAAGTTAAAGAGAGATGGATATGTTTTCTGAGATATGAATATAGAGATGATTACGAATGGAGCGAATATGCTCTAGGGTAAAAGAGATATGAAAGAGAATGGTATCAGTTGTTATCTAGGGTTATATGGTTTATAATGCTATATTATAAACATTCTTTTTAGTGTATGTTATATACATATATTTTATAGAAATAATGTGCGAGAATGAAAGTGATATATGAGAATGGAAATGTGGAATGACATTTAGTAAATAGAATAATGATTGGACAAAGGGGGATAGCAATAAAAAGCATAAGAGGCTGTGTGCTGCACAGTCCAGCAATCAATATTTTAATTCGGCCCAAGAGTTGCCGAAGGAGGATGTAGTGGTGGACCTTCCTCCAGGGGGATGTAGTGGTGGACCTTCCTCCTTCTACCGGTAGTAAAAAGGGACGGATACGGAGGGCGACTGATCATCGTGCCTCACGTATTCGGCAACAGTGAAAACCCCTACAATATGTGAATAAAGAATAAATGATAAAGTCAGATTGGTATACTGGAAAGGGAAAATGATATGAAAGATGGAATTATTGTTATAGATGAAGAGAAACTGATTTTATATTCATTTATAAAAATTGTTACATAAGAAGGAAATGAGATGATGATAATAAGAGATTTAAGTAAGTATTCATATTATCCTGAGATATTACACTGAAAGATTATATTGATTGTTATATTATTTAAGAAGAGAAACTGATACTGTATTATTCTAGATTTCCTTCTTATAATAGTAAGTGGATGATGTATTATTAAATAAGAGTTTTATTCTTCCTTAAAGTTTATAACTGCTTACCATTTACGTATGCATATACATGTATACTTGGTCACATTTTTTAAACTCTAGTTATAATAATATCTTGCTGAGCTATTATAGCTCACTCTTGCTACTTATCTATATACAGCTAGGTATGCCAATACTACGCAGAACGCCCCGCAAGAGGGTAAGGGAAAGCCGACCTACTGAGAGCTCGTTAGCATCAATCCCCGAGGTAGACGACCAGCGCAAGGGGTTTAGTGGTCTTATGTACATTAAGTGTGTAAGTGTGCAAGGTTGTAATAAATTTGGTTGTTGAAATGCTTCTTGTAGAAGCATCACTCAACAATGTACTTAAGTATGATTCTGGGTTTGTAATAACTTTCTAACTCTAAACTTTTACTATGGTGAATGTTGTTCTTTGAGCATATGACTGGTGTGTGTGTGTGTATTACTGTGGGGTCAATTGCATAAGTATTAATTATAAAAAAAAAAAAAAACCCAAGAGATATTGATTTTGAATGGAAGTTGGTCCGTGATGGCCCAGATTCATGACCCCGGATTTGGGGCTGTCACATATATTCCAAGATTTGTTTTAATTATGTTATCAATTGAACCCATGATGGTGCTAAGTTCAAACATGAACTAAACATTATCATGGGGTTCCAATGGATTCGATTTCATAATTATTGTGTTTGACATGTGATCGATGTTGGGTGATTTTATTGTGATAATCTAATATGGTTTGATTTAATTGATAGATGTGTAGCTAGCATCTAGTTTATTAATCCTTGATGATTGCGAAAGTGGATTCTAGGATTGAGAATAAGCCATATTAGCATGGGTTCATGAATTAATTGTTTATTCTTGATTAGTAGTATGATTTTACCCAATTCATATTGCCCCATGTAATTAAAAAAGATAACTTGTGCTTAAACCAATTGTGTTTTCAGATTGTATAGATATATATGATTTAAATATAATGTGGAGTCCTCTTGATTTCTATCTCTTGTGGATATTAAGTGGTATGATATGAGTGTACTGAAAGGTAGCTCGTATTATTGTTGTGTTATCTGATTAATTATCTTGTTTATCACCTGTGTCGATTTACTTTGTCAACCTTTAGTGAAGTTTCGATGAAATTGGAATCCCATGCTTTCTCATATTTAAGAACTCTTAATTGTTAATTTATTCTCACTTAGTTAATTAAAATAGTTTAATCAAGACCCAATTTGATAAGTGTTCAAGCATTAAGAAGTAACCATACACCGTTGCATAAGTACTAAAATTGACATTACACCTAGTCTCTGCGGAACGAATCTTACTTATCACTCGCTATTTGTGATCGCGTATACTTGCGTGTTTACGAGTCAACAAAGAACAACCCTTTTAAGGAGGGGAGGTACTGCTACGTGACTGCTGTCTATGTGATAGGAGTCTAAGTGGGATACCATAGCTTGTCTAAATTGCTTGTCAAGTACTAAAGGCTGGCCACCTTTTGTACTAACTATGCAATAGGACAAATGTTCACTGATCATAGTGATCTCTCAATAAATTCTTCTAATTCTATATATTGATCGAGATTGCGAAGATTAAAGCGATCAGGAATTGCATAATTACGAGTGAGGTTATCTCCGAAATTTGCAGCGCGATAGTGATACCAAAGTCACTACCGATACCAATAAGGCAAGTAGTATATGACTGAGTAAGAGCATAACCCGGATAGTCTGTTGTACGAAAAGTAGCAAAGTTGATGAAAAAGGATAAAGGATATATTATAGCACTAGTGAGGTGTGCTGTAAGAGTATTGGAACGATTAAGGATTGACCGGGGAACTGGAAAGTGAAATGACCAACAAGTAACTCTTTGATTCTACCTGATTCCGGGACGGAATCCTTTTAATGAGGGGAGACTGTAAGAACCCAGATTTTTGGTAGGAATTAAAACTTTTATTATGTACTAGTGTATAACTGAATAGTGGTTATGACTACGATGTATCAATGGTTTAATGATTGAATAATTTTTTTAAATGAGGATTCCAATGTTTATGTACCATGAACAATGCAATTGGTTGACAGCATAGATAAGAATAATCTATCTACCAGAGAGATAACGATGGTATCTTAAGATAGGAATATTCTCATGTCATCCAAATCGATTCTGGTATAAACCCGAGAACTCCGCCAAAGGGATAAGGTATTCTCGAGAAAGCACAAGATCATTTTCTAAGTACAAGGGGTTAAAATAGAAAAAGTAGTGACTAGTGTTTTTCTGGATGAATAGTGATTTTCGAGGAATGAGAAAATTTTTCATGTCACCTATGTATGGGACATGGTATGGATATTTCGAAGTCATATTATTGATCCACGGAGTAAATAAGTGTATGTAAAGACGATCGGAATTCAGAAATTCCAAATTCTATTTTGGTGTAATATTTGACCCGACAGCGAATTATATATTATTATATTCAAGAAATGAGATATTAAATTTTAGGATTTAATATTTTAGAATTTTCTTATATTTAATTTGAGAATTTAGAACGAAAACCACTGAGACACTGAAACGAACGTTCTAGAAACCGTTGAAATTTTACAACGAGATTAAACGATTAAGCGAACGAATTATGGATTTTGGATTGGGTTCATAAAAAGATTAAATATTATACATGATCATGAAGAAGATTATATCAATTGGATGGAATGATTTAATCGAAGATTAAATCAAAACAATTTAGGATTTAAGTGGTTAAATCACTCATATCAATTCAAAAACACAACAAATATCAACCAAGCTTCTTCAACACACCTAGCACAAGAACCAAGGAGATCAACACAGCCACTTTATGAGATATTATCACCAATAATTCAAGGATGGGAGCAAAACAAAGCAAACAACTCCATTTCTCTCCTTTCTCCACAAACTGCCTCGCATAAACACCACTCAAAGAAAATTCATATCTCCATTTCTATCCATGATAAAATCACCAAATTCTAACCACAGCTCCCTCATAGTATGGAGAACATTCGCTCAAAATGTCATGGCAAGACGATGAATATAGCCTAGTCAAATCTCCTCCCCAAGTTGAAGAACCAACCTGCCCAGAATCCTTGATAGCTTCTGTACTGATTTTCAAACGGCCATATCTCCTTCATTACTCAATGAAATTTGGTTTTATTTAGCTTGATGGAAAGCCGGTTAGATGCTCTACAACTCTCCTTTAGAAGCCTCGTCCAGAAAACCTCGATAAGGCCCTCGTTTTTCATGATCTTTCAAATGGGTTATAGCAGATCCAAAAATCACTAACTATGTTCTTGATGATTCTTGCTAGTTTAAGGTTGTAAGGAGTTCTAAGGACTAGATCAAGGCTTAGTAAGGCTCTATCACTCACCAAGGAAGGTATATCTCATCAAAACCCTAGCTTTTGTTTTGAAGATTTAAGCATGTTCTTGATAGTTTAGTGTAGTTAAGGTTATGATGATGATTATAAGCATGGTTTGCTAGTAATTTAGTGATTAAGCAGTATTATACATATGATGAATAAGTGATGAACTTCTGGACTTGTTAAGTTGATAATCAGGTATATGAGTTGTATGGATGCCCCGTGTGGCTTGGTATTGATGTTACGATTTTTGGAACATTCGATTTATAGCCGTCGTAATGCCCGATTTTCGTTAAACCTTAAGAAACTGTCTTTGACAGTAGCCTTAACTCACTGTCCAGTTTCATATTATACCAATACAAGATAGATTATGTTATAAGCTTCGTTTTGATATAAAGATCATGTGAAATGGATTTACGGTTTAAGAGTTATGATTAAATTCGTAAAAGTGGTTCGAAACCGTAAACGAAAGTTCGTAACAGAAATTGGATTTCTTTAATACTATGAAATCAGTGGCGAACCTTGATAATTAAATATTAGAGGTAAAAAGGAGGTGTGAGAGAAAACCACATGTCGAATGAACCGGTTTCCGATTTTATAAAAATGTTCGAATCGAGGTTAAACGCGAACGAACCCCTTAAAAGTATGACTTTGGTTATAACTTAGAAAACGGGCGATAAAACTCGAGGTATAATCTTGATTCGTAAACGACCGAGCTTAGAATTTATACGACTTAAGTATATACAAAGTGTAAGTATGACGACGTGTCTTAGTAGCAAATGAATGACGGGGCATAGCGATAATAAAGAGAATTGCACTAAAGGGTGTTTAACGAGATAACTCGAAAACGTGTTTCGACTTAAGTTAAGTTATACTTAGCCTTTTAAAAAGTGTTAAGTGATTGACCTCGGTGATTGTGACTATGTATAGATCACCGGATTGACACGAGGCACACTACCCTTACAGGATTGCCAGACAAGTTTCCAATACCTTGGAACTGTTGTTGTGATAATATATATGATTGTTGTTATACATATGCCATAGCATGCATGCTTGTTTTCAAAGTATATTGGAATACTTGTTCCCTGAACTGATATTGGCCTATAGACTAGATATGAATTATCAGTTATAAGCCGGATTGTTTTGTCAAGACCCTTAGTGAAGGGCGTATGATATTCATTCTTTAAATATAGACCGGGAGTCGGTATTTTAGGATATAGAGATAGTCGTGGAAACCCGAAGGGATTCCAGTGACAGCTTATTTGAGGAATGTTAATTATGAACATTATTTATATTTCTATAGAGTATTGATTACTTGGAAATTATTCGAAGATTGCTATTTGAATATTATCTCAATCGAGAAGTACTATATGAATATTATTTTGAATATTCATTCGTGTATATTTATTTACTGAATATTATTTTAATATTCATTTGAGCTTTAATTACTTAAATGAAAATTAGTTTCGAATATTCATTTAGAGTTTGATTATTCAATGAATAATTACTTTAATATTCTTGGAAATTTATTTATTAAATGAATATTATTTTGAATATTCATTTAAGATTTTATGTACTTGATGAATATTATTTTAAAATATTCATTTGAAGTTCTATTTACTTAAGGAATATTGCTTCGAATATTCCTTTAAAGTTTTGATTACTAAAAGAATATTATTTGGCTATTCACTTAGAATATTATTTATTAAATGAATATTATTTTCAAATATTCATTTAAGGTTTGATTTATTTAGTGAATATTATTTTAAATATTTATTTGAGTTTATTTAATTAATGAATATTATATTGAATATTCATTTAAAGAAGAGAGTTATTTAGTAAATGATTCTAATTATTTATTCGAGGATTACTTACGAGCAATATTATGATTTAATCATATTCCTTAATTATTATTGATTTAATAAATATTCTTGGAATATTTATTTAAATTCTTTTAAGTTCTTTTTATAATAATTCATATTATTCAAAGATTATCTTTCACCTTCAAATATGGTGTAAAATATTTCGGAGTATTTTATGACTATTTTTATCAAGGGGAGGTTCCCAAACTTTATTTTCATTTAAATCTATCTTAAAGAAGATTTCAATACTCGCTCAACTTCCAAAAATATATAAGGGGACCTCACTTGAGAGATGTTATTTATTGGACTGCCCGGTCCTATACTTGCTAAACTATCTTGTCACTCACATCTTGATTCTTTCAAACATCGATATGAATCTGTTCGGTTACCTCCTCAACGCTCGAGGGGTAAGAATTGATGGAACAAGTTGGTATCCATTAACAAGCAGCAGTTTGGGAAATATTGGTGAATTTTCCTTTCCAATTAGATACGACTACTTTGTGGAGTCTTATCAACAAGTGTTATACATGGGGAAAGGGGGACGAACTTTATGTTTCAAAGTTATGGATGTGAAATGAACTAGGAGATGCGTAAGTGACCTAGTGGCGCCGGTCCAGCAAATGGCCCAACCGTTGGCCGGGGGGTTCCAGAGTGCGGTAGACAAGTAAATCCATCGGTGCTTCCTTCTACATGTAGAGAACAAGAGGTGGGGAGCATAACATGCGACTGATCATCGTGTAAATGCTATGTCTCCTGGCTCGTCAAACTCCAGTATTAGTTCATCTCTCAATGTTGAAAATTTCCTACAACATTATCATTGTTGGCAGGTTTGAAAAGTGTTTGAACTGGAATTGCAATATTCTTCCTGCAAGTTCCTCTATTATGAAAATTTGATAATATCTTGCTTATCTTTGACATAACAGATATTTCTTCTAAACAATTATATTTTGAGTTACCTTGTAACTTCATCTCATACCTTATATTGGTACTACGTTCTTTAATGCATGGCATATAGTTTCAAAGATATTTTGGACTGTTATATATTATCACTGTTCAATTATATTTTTGGTGGGCTATTGCTCACCCTTGCTTTATTTATTTATATCACAACAACAGCTAGATCAGATGGCCGCACAAGGTGTACTCGGCATAGACAGGTGTCAGCCGTTAGAGGATTAACCGCTGAGGTCATAGCTACCATTGCTGAAGATGCAGCTTCTGGTAGGCTAGTTGTTAGCATTTGCACATCAAATGTATTTATTATATGGCATATACCAATGGATGGCAAAGAGTATGTAATGGTAAAATTGTAATTCTTTGGGTTGTAAGAACTCAAACTTGTGATTAATAATATTGATGGTTACTCTGATTTCATCTCTGGGACTATAACGGGTGTATTTTATGCTGTTGTTTTGGGTCACAAGGTTGTAATTTAAATTATGTTGGTTTTATGGATGGATATTGAGACCGTAACGACCAAATCCCTGACCCTGGATCTGGGGGTGTTACACATAGTACATCAAATCTATAAAAATTAGAATGTTATCCTTATTTTTGTATTTTCGTTATTATCAATTTGGATGACAGGTTAGCACAGCATGGGGTGCGGGATTGATAATTGGCCCTGCTATAGGAGGCTTGTTTGCCCAGGTATTTCCTTTACGTTTCCCTATTTCTAGCACTAGTGATTTAGCACATTCATTGTGGATAATAAGCTTCCTTTCTATATATTTGATAATTTCTAATTGTAATTTTTATTCTTAATAGTAGCACTCATTAATGTTACACCTAATAAAATTGCCAAACTGCTTTAAGAATATAGCACTCTTAATTGTAATTTACGGTCTATAAGAAGTGTCTTTAATGTAGCCCACTGGGATTCTTGCATTTGTTGTTTCACGCTTCACATTTGTCTCTTTATGTTTATTGATAGAGACACAGAGTAACACCAAAATTTTAAGGCAGTAGGTTCCGTTCCTCTGCTTCCTCTTTGTGTCACTGATACCGATGTTTTTGAGTTCAAAATAATTACAGAAACTCCAATCCTTGTATTTTTGTTTGAGTTTGGTCAAATGGGTTCTTGTGTATCATCTCATAAACACACAGTTGAATCAAATTATGTCAAGTTTCAACAATCTTTTGGGTCTAAATATGATAATAAGTTTCTTGTTTACTCACCCATTAAAGAGAATAAGCCCAGTGGTGAGCTTGGTCTGAAAGTGTAGCCAGACCCATCTCACAACTGTCCTGATTTTGGTATGTTCTTTTACTTAATCCTTTGCTTGTGTTTCTTTTAATAATCTGTTGATACAATTTTGTTTGAGTTCATGTAGACTTTTTGTAATTTTTTTTTATTATCTTTTTTTGCTAAATTATTTTTTGATGTTCTAATGTTTGGTTTTGTAATTTAGTTGTTTTTTTGGTTCTATGTGGTTTTTGTTTGTTTATTTGTGATTAGAGAGTAGGTTGAATAACTCTAACCATGTGGTTGCTTGATGGCTGAAACAAATCTTTTGTATATGACATTGTTCTTCGAATTGTTTGTCGTATACAAAGCTTTAAAGGGTTATTGGCAGAAATTAAATGTACTAACTACTGGAATCCTCATCCTAGAGGGGTAGCACTGGGTTATAAAATTAGGAGTTCGAACATTCATATTTTTACTTGTTTAATGAATTAATTATTTTTTTTGTTTAAATTTTTTATTAGATACTCGATCATATCTGTTCTTTCTTGTACCTGAATAAATTTATCTACAAATGGGAAATTACTTCATAGCTAAAAGAAACGATTTTAAGGTTTATAGTTTCTGTATTTTTGTTCTATTAAAAATATTGGCAAGGTGAGAACTTGCATAATGGTTTCTGGAACTACAATATATTTACAAGTCATGCAAAAGAAGGGACCACTTTCTAGCAAGAAGTAAAATTACAAGTCTTTATGTTTGTCACAGTATATGCCAGATGGTAAAGAGGAGTGGAGGAAAATTTACAAATGAATTAAAAGAACAGGCCAGCTGCAGTTGGCCAGTATTTTAACTTTGTACAACAGATAAAAACAGAGGCAGTAGAAGAATGTACACTCTTTTACAGTTGTACAGTGTTAGACAAGGCCATGCAGTAGAGTTTTCTTGATTTTTGTCACAAATGATACTGGTAATTTCTTTGTTCTCTTATAGCAAGATTCATATTGCTAATTTTTAATTATGTTTAATTAAAAATTATAAGTAGTCATCGATTTTGTGAATAAAATGACGGATTCAGGGGCCGTCTTCCATTTTTCTACTTTTGTTGGCACGTCAGCTGCACCATCTTATTTCAACGATAAGAACAAGGCATCAGATAAGCAATATGTATTATATCTTACCTTTGGAAAAGTACATTTGTTGCACCTTTAGCGTTATTTATCTGTCAATATAATCTGAAAGTGCTTTTACTATAAATCAATTGGCTCATGAGCAAATGTTCTCATTCAGATTGATTGATGCAGCTTTCAGAAATTGAAAGGTGAATTCTTCTGTCCTCTTCCTCACCCTCTCAAAAAAGAATAAAAATAAGACGTATGAAACAGATGCTTAATGCAGAAGAAACAAACTATTTTTTCAGGTTGTTGGAGCTCTATTTTTTGAAAGGTAACCTTTATAAATTCTCGGCAGACATGGGCTATATATGAGTTAAAGGTTTTCTTGGCATCCTGACATGCAATTACTGTATCTTAAAAAAAAATTATGATTCTATTACATGCAGCCTATAATATCAGTAGCTGCTGCTAGCAGACAGGGTTGTCTCCGGTGTCTCCCTTTCAGGAATGGTTAGTGCTACGATGTCTTTATCTGTTTGCTTTTCATGAGATGGTCTTAATTCTAGAAGTTAATCTCTTTCTCTATCCTTCTAATGTTGTCTACATGCTGTCTACAGGAGTACTTGATGAAATTAACTTCATGTCTCTGCATTGTCAATCACGGAAAGCTTTCTTATATTCCTGGTGAATATCTAACCTCAATGATTAGGAGAATCATTTGAAGAGTTGTGTGTTGGTGGTGATGAAATGACAGTGATAAGGAGGTTGATGATTGCGAGGATGATCAGTACTTAACTACTTATAATTTTTATGTGTGTACTTTTGGTAGTAGGTTGGTATTTTGAGAAAGACTAAGTTTAATGTAGAATTGTAATGTAAGTCGACATGTGTTTCGACTTCAGACTAAGTAGCACTATGTTTGTCTATATTGACATCTGTTTTGTTCGATTTTTCATTTGGGGAATTAGAAATGTAATTTGTGGTTAGATATGCTTTTGTGCATGGTATATTAAAATTTCAGACAGGACACCGCAATATGGATTAATAAAAAGTGTTACAAAGAAGTGTTGCCAATAAAATCTAAAAGTATTACAATAGACATAAAAATGTTGCAGATAAATGTTGCTAAAAAACCAAAAAACATTGCAAGAGGTACTAAAATATTGCAATAAATTAACTTTGTAACATTTTAACTATATAAGTGTTGCAAAATGTGTTGCATTAGTCTGTTGTAACACCTTAAAAATGTTACTCAAACATGTAAAAGTGTTAAAACAAACTACAAAAACTCTTATTGTAACACTTTTACCAAGTGTTGCAATACGTCCAAAAAGTATTGCTACAGAAGGCATAGGCAACACCGGCAAATGCAACGCCGAGTTTTAGCAAAAGCGTTGCATTAACATTTATTGTAACACTTTTGGGGCCTAATATTACACTTTTTTGGTGTTGCAACAGCCCATATTTGGTGTAGTGTTTACAACTTTAATTAGGGGTTTGGGCCTCATTAATGGGCTTCGTATATGGACCAAGCTAGGTCTAATTAACGCAACATTAATTGTGTCTTTAGGGCTTACTTTCAGCCCATATCATTTGCCCCCCAACTTCTAGGAAAACTGATCAAGTTTTCATAGAAGTTATATTTGCCTTAATCGAGATATGAGGTCGTTTTTATCCCTTACCTGGGACTTCTTAATTTTCCTACCCTTATATGGGGATTTTGGTTTACACTAGTGTTTCACATATATCGCCTTATTGTAAATTATGGAGCGACCTACACATTTACGACGATTGACATTATTCGAGGCTTTAACTTGTGCTTGCTTTTAGCAATTTCAGCACTTTCATAGGGCTTTTATGCATTATTAGCATAAATTATTGCTCAATTTGTCAAGAAAATATTTCCATAATTTTTCTCATTCTTCTCTGTACCTTTCCTAATATTTGAGGAATTTTTGCGTACTCACAGGTATTTTCCTTAATTTTTCTTAATAATTTAGGAATTTGTATGTACCAACAGGTATTTTTATTAATTTTTCCTAATAATTTAGGAATTTTTATATACCCACAGGTATTTTTCATAATTTTTCCTAATATTTTAGGAATTTTATTGTACCCACGGGTATTTTTCTTATTTATTCCTAATATTTTAAGAATTTTATTGTACCCACGGGTAGTTTTCTGATTTATTCCTAATATTTTAGGAATTTTCTTGTACCCACGGGTATTTTTTTTTAATTTTTCCTAATAATTTAGGAATTTTTATATACCCACAAGTATTTTTCATAATTTTTCCTAATATTTTACGAATTTTATTTTACCCACATATATTTTCTTAATTTTTCCTAATAATTTAGGAATTTTCTAGTACCTACGGGTATTTTTTTGGATTATTCTCGACAATTTAAATATGTCATTCACGAATTATCTGGTCTTTTACGAGACTGAATATAATTTTTGGGATCTCAATCCTACGAAATTTGTAATTTTTTGGTGTCATCGGATAATTTCTTGAAAATAATTCAAAAATTTTAATCAAAAATATTAAATTTGTGCACACATGCATTTTAGGGGGATTATTTCATAATTTTCCAGGGACTTTTTGTCAACTTGTGAACTTCAGGGCTCTTTTTGTGAACATGGAAAAAGTAGGGGTACTAAATTACACTTTTCCTGCCAACCTTAATTAAGGTCGTCCAAGCTCTTATTTTGGCGGTGGTCGTAGCTTTGCCGAGGTCAATTTGCGACCTCACTTGAGGTCGTGACCTTTCCCCCCGCCCCCTCCCCTTTTTTTTTTCTTCTTCTTTTTTCTAAATAATAATATTATTGAATAATATTATTTAATTTATTCAAATTTTGAATAACTTTTATATCCAAATCAGGATTGTCCTATCCAGATAAAATTTTTCTTGAATAAAGTCTGATCGAATTTTATTATTAAATAATAATAATAATTTCTTACAAATTATTATTAAATAATAATATTTTCTTGTAATTTGTGTGGGGATCCTAGCCCTGAACTGAATCTTCAAATTGTCTAGGTCTGGGGTCTTCAGGACCTCAACTCTAAGGCCTGGTTTGAGTTCGCCACATGGCTTTCATTTGCTCCAGGTCTTCAGGTTTTATGACCTCAATTATGACCTAAATTGAGGTCTTGAAGTGCTTAGACCTCAATCCAAGAACTGGATTGAGGTATTGGAACGCTTAGACCTCATTCCTCGACCTGAATTGAGGTCGTGTAAGGCCTTCAATTTAGGCTGGTCGTGAGGCTTACGACCTCAATCCACGACCTGGATTAAGGTCGTGTACGGCCTTCTTTTGACATTGATCGTAAGACTTTAGACCTCACTTCAAGAGCTGGATTGAGGTCTTGAGGTGCTTAGACCTCAATCCAAGAGCTGGATTATGGTCGTGTATTGGCCCAATTTTTCAGAAATCGTGAAGTTTCAGACCTCAATCCAAGACATGGATCGAGGTTGTGTAAGGCCTTCTTTTTAGGCTGGTTGTGAGGCTTACGACCTCAAACCACGACCTGGATTGAGGTCGTATAATGACTCAATTTTACCCAGGTCTTGAGGTTCTGCGACCTCAATTACGACTTGGATTGAGCTCGCCACAAGGTTTCATTTTTGGCTGGTCGTGGGACTTACGAGCTCCATCCACGACCTGGATTGAAGTCGCGTAAAGGCCCCATTTTTGACTGGTCGTGAGATCTACGAACTCATTCTACGACCTAGATTGCGGTCTTATTTTGCCTCAATTTTACATTGATCGCGGGGTCTGTGACCTCATTCTATGACCTCGATTGAAGTCTTTTTAAAGCTTCATTTGTCCTTGGTCATGGGTCATCACGACCTCACCTTTGAGACCTATAGGAGGTCAATCGTGACTTGAAATTACAGCCCCTAAAGACATGGATTGAGGTCACATTTTTGTCCTTTAACTCGATTATTAGGCCCGCTCATTCCATGAGTATTTGAAAAATCCATATCTTTTTGCTCGTTGCTCCGATTTGAGCTTACAATATATCGAATCGAAGCTTGTTTCGAGCTCTATCTCCTTGCGATATTTTTTAAACTTATTTCTCGCATTTTTTGAGCCTTCAAATGGATGGTACGTGGCCTTTTCGAGCCTTTGGTTGGACGAAACACGACCTCTACGAGCCTTCATTTGGACGGAGTGGGGCCTTTACGAGCCTTCAGTCGGGTGGAACATGGCCTCTTCGAGCCTTTAGTTCCTTACAGCTAGCTTCCCTACTTCTATGGCATTGTTTGGCAACCAGCCATTCTCAAGGTGTGCTTTGAATGGATCTATCCAGCATCCTCATATCCCGATAGGAGCAATTAGCTTAGAATCAATTGTAGGGGTTCTCAGAACTTGGAAGTAGACGCTCCCAGAATGGGTCTCGACCTCTGAAGAAGTATACTGAGATAATGCATCGACATTTGTATTCCCCTCCCTTGGGATATACTCAACGTAGCACTCGTCGAACTGGGCTATCTCAGCTTTCACAATCCTCAAGTATTTGGCCATATTCTTTTCTCTAGCCTCAAACTCTCCATCGACTTGTGAGACTACCAGATTTGAGTCTCCACAGACTTTCAAGTTCTTCACCCTCAAGGCTCTTATCAATCCAAGGCCGGCTATCAGAGCTTCATACTCTGCCTCGTTGTAGGTTGTTTGGAAGTCCAACTTCAAGGCATACTCGACTGCGAACCCATCGGGGCTTTACAGAACTAAACCTGTACCACTGGTTTTTGTTTTTGATTCCCCATCAAAATAAAGCATCCAATACCTCATGCCCCCCGACTTCTTGGTTTTCAATGGTATATTGAACCACGAAGTTAGCTAGAGCCTGTGCTTTGATGGTCGTCCTAGGCTTGTACTTAACATCGAATTCTCCTAGTTCGATTGCTCACTTGATGAGCCTTCAATTACATTGAACGCGGCCTATTCGAGCCTTCAATTGCATGGAACACGGCCTATTAGAGCCTTCAATTGAATGGAATACGGCCTATTCGAGCCTTCAATTCCTTAGAGCTAGAAGTTTGTGGTTTCATCGAACCTTATTTCCACTTAATATGATCAGGTGGAGTGTTCTAACCGGATGCTCAGAGACGATAAACCTTGAGGTTTGGGGTGTGCCAAGTCTAGGCACCACATTTCTTTCAAACAATTCCAGCTTCTAAGAGTCTCGTTTTTGAATTGTTATCCATTTCTGGCTACAAGGATTGGTGGAAGTCCATATCTACGTATCACACATTCCCACAGGAATTGTGTCATTTACTTGGTGGTTATCCAGGCTTGGGGTTTGGCCTCAGTCTACTTCATGAAGGTATCAATTGCAACTATCAGGAACTTCCTCTGGGCATTTGCCACTGGGAAAGGTGGAACTGATGGTTTTCAACATTTCAGGGGATTGATCAACAGTTGTGTGTTTTTGGATATCGATCGCACACAACTTCTGGCATCAGCCATCATGTCTGGCCAGTAGAATCCAAATCGGATCATCTTTTGGGCAAGGGTCCTGCCCCCTGAGTACTGCCCCCAAATTTCCAGATGAGTTTCTTTCAAGACTAAATTCGCGTTTTGAGGCCTCGGTGTTCTTATTGACAACTTTCGTGTCTCCAAGGCATTGTCGGGTAACCAACCGGTTTCCTGGTGAGCCTCTGTAGGATCTATCTAACAGCTTTTCATACCTATAGGTGTTATCATCTTTTCTATCAACGCTTCGGGTCTCCAAGACTGGGAAGTAAGAACTTTCAACATAATTCTCTATCTCTGAGGATGCAAACATAGATAGGACATCAGCCTTTACGTTTTCCTCCATCGTAACACTCATTGAGTCAAGTTCCAAGTATTTTGTCACGGTTCCAGCCCTGGGCTTAAACTCACCATTCACTTTTGGTACTACCGATCTTGAGTCTCCATAAACTTTAAAGTTTTGACCGTCGGGGCTCCGTCCAAACCAGGTATGGTTATCACGGCTTTGTACTCAACCTCATTGTTTATCGTTGGGGAATCATGAACCCATCGCGGTATGTTCTCACTTAATTTTGTTTTAGATTCTCCATCAAAATTGATCCAATACTCCTTAAGTACCGCTTCTGGATCCTCCTTATCTAATTCCTTCCCCTCCTAGGGTACTACCTCCTACCCCCCGACTTCTTGGTTACCAATGGTGTATTCAACCACGAAGTCAGTGAGTGATTGGGGATTTATTGTGGTTATTATGTCCAATGCAAGACCTTTTTCACGTAACAGATGGGTTTCTGAACCTTGTTTTCCTCTCAAATCCTTATCAAATATAGCAAAGTATAGATACAATAACTTCCCATAATTTGTTTATGTCAACACGTGGAGGTTCCATGTCAAGGATTGCTCTACTCTGATTGGCCTCAATTTCCATGCTTGGAGACCATCAAACCCAAAAATTTTCCTAATCCTATGCTGAAGGCACATTAATTCAGATTCAATATCATCTCGTGGTGTCCTAACACCTCAAACGCCTCATGAGAATGCTCGATGTGATGTGCCTTATCGAGTCTCTTGGTTAACATGTCATTTACATAGACTTCTATAGTCTTCCCAATAAGATGCTCAAAATTCTTATTCCTCTATCTTCGATATGTCGCCCTTTTGGGACATCACCTTTATGCATCATTCATATCAATGAAAATTCTTATTCCTCTATCTTCGATATGTCGCCCTGAGACATGCATCATTCATATCAATGAAGTCCATGCACATCCATCACTCTCCATTGGCTTTCATGCCTCTTGGAATCAAAGTTTCTTTTCTTCTATTTCATCATCTCCCTATTCGGGTAGACGTCTAGTTTACACAAGTAACTGGGGATCGACCCCTGGTATATCAGTTACTGTCCAAGTAGGGATGGGCATCGGGGCACTTCGGAGCCGGGGAGTGCTATCACCGCTCCCATCCCCGAATTCAAACCTGATCCCCATCCCCGGCCCGATCCCCGTCGGGGACTATTTTTCATTCCCCGTCCCCGGCCCAAACGGGTAACGGGGATCCCCGCGGGGAATCGGGAAATTTTATTTAAGGTAAAAAATAATATTAAATAATTTTAAATACTAACTAGTGAGCTCAAATGCACTAAATTAAGATAAAAAAGTATTAATTAAAGAAACAATTATAAATAACATGAAAATGAAGTTATTTAACTATTAGAAAGACCAACATATAAAATTAAAACATCATTTTGTTTCCAATATAAAGTATTGGAAATTCGTTTATATTAATATATGATTATTAATATAAACGAATTTCCAATACTTCATATTGGAAATCGGGGCGGGGTCGAGGATCGGGCCGGGGACACATAAAAACCCGGCCCCGGCCCGCTCCCCGATTTTTTTTGAAAATTTTCCCCGCTCCCCGACCCGTACCCGAAAAAGTCCCCGAATCCCCGCCCCGTTCGGTGCGGGGATCGGATCAGGATCGGGTGGGCCTGGATGAATGCCCATCTCTATGTCCAAGCAAACACAACATTGTTTTCTTGTAGGAACATATCCAATTTGCCCTTCAAGGGTTCATTCAACAATGCCCAACGTAGGTAACTTTTTAGGTCCTTCAGGAACTAGGGGAATGGGGACCAAGTCCTCGGTGAGATTTCCTCTTTGTTTCTCAGCTTCTTGGACATTCATGTCTTCAATCGGGAGGACCTTTCCTCTGACTCCATCAGGTCTTAACATGGTTGGATAGCAAATCTTTGTTATTGTTTGATCTCCCTTCTCTTCATCAACTTCATTCCTTGTAGGAAATTTGATCTTCAGGTCTTAGCTCGAGGCAACTGCCTTAAAGGCGTGCAAGCCCGTCCTCCCAAGGATCGCACTGTAAGCGGAAGTTGCTTTAACCAGCAAAAGGTTTGACATATGAGTGGCCTCCCTATGCTCTCGTCCTACTATCATGGACAGCCAAATAGTTTCTTTAACTCTTGACTCAACTCTATAGAACCCATAGATGGGCATGTTGGAGGGGGTCAATTGAGAATCGTTGTATCCCATCTTCGAGAATGCATCATGAAATGAGATATCCACTGAAGTCCCATTGTCTACCGAGACTCCTTTCACTTGCGAGTTGCCTGTCACAGGTGTTATGACCAACGGGCCATCATGGAGGCACTTCAACCCTTCCAAGTCAGAATCATCAAAGGCAAATGTCGTTTCAGTTTTTGCTCGTTATAGAGCTTCTCCTACAATGTGCATAGTTTCTCGAGCGTAAGCTTTATTAGAGCTCCTTGTATTCCCGACCTTCGCCGGGTCTTCAAAAATCAAGTTTATCATTGCCCCCCGGGGTTGTGGATTGCGATCTTTATCGCCATCCTTCCTTTTATAATCTCTACTTCATAATCCTGCCTTTGGTTACCCTATTGGCCATCCTTGGTGGACTTATACAACCTTGTTCTTCGGATCAGAAACTTGATCTTTTGTTTTAGCTGTTTACAATCATGAAATTTATTTCCCACATCCTTATGGAACTGACAACATTGGTTCTTGTTTCTCTTCTCGGGATCAGCCCTTAGTGGTTTCGACCATCAGAGATCCTTATCTTTTGCAATGTCTATTAGGATTTTGCTCTTTGGAGTATACAAATGTGCATAGCTGGCGAACCTCGATCCTTGATTGTTCTTCTTCCAGGGAGAGTCAGAGTCTTTACTTGATCGAGGATACATATCCTTAACATTCTACTCGTGACCACCTTCGCTTCTTGTTATTACCTGCATTGCCTCCATCAGGGGTTGAGGCTTCTCTTACTCTTATCTACCTTGATAGCTACTCTACCATCCAAGTTCGGGACCTTCAAGGCTTCCTTCGTGATTCGGTTCATGTAATTCCCCAAGGATTCATTCATTTTCCACATTCATAGGGATGAACTTTCCATCAATAAACAGGGCGACGAATGCCCTTCTTAGTACTTTAAAGGAGCTGATTGAGTTCGAGGGCAACCGACTTTACCATCGTCGTGTCATGCCCCCCAAGGGTTTGAGGGAACGCCCTATACTTGATTCCGTCAATCACGGGTTAAAATTTGTAGTGCATTGGAGGATGTCTTCACAGGATTAGTGGGGTCTCCTGCCCTAACACACACCTCGATGGTGGGCGTCTTGAATTTCCTTGAGATATGAGCATTCATTATCTTGTTGGCGAATGATAGGATAGGATCATCATGATTTCCTAGAGCCATAGAATCATCGGGATTATCCCTTTGTGTATCAACCCTTCTCCTCATAGGGCTATCACTCAAATTAATAACATGGGGGATCCTAGCCCTTGGGGGCTGCCTATCCTATTGTACTTCCAGATCTTTCTTTAATTTTCGGATATGTGCTTCATGAGCGATTATATATCCTCCCTCCTGAAGTCTTGGGAACCAGTTCTTTGGATCCTCGGGGTTGAGAAGGCCCTAACCCCCATTCGAGCTCCTTGCCTGGTTCTCCTTCTGAGATAGTTAACTTCTTCAGTGGATGACAAATCGTCATCAATATAGGGTCCGGGAAAATCATGACTCCTTCATTGGTGTTCTAGGCCTTGAATGCATTGAGGTACGTATGCCTCATGTTGCTGGCTACTCTTACCATCAATGAACGACATCCCATTGGTGGGAACCTAAGTTCATCGTTTAACGATGGAGATGGACATCTATAGTCCCAACGGTGCACTGGAGGGGCGACACAACTGTCCGGAGGGGATTCGTCCCTGAATTCATTGAACCCACAATCGGCTGCTGCGGATGAGTAATTTGAGCCCCCAAATCCTTTCGTTTATGGCCTAAAGAGCCGTTCCTTGAGTCCCTCGGGGTTAAGAACGTCTTGATACAATGACGGGCTCCTTGCCTTGACATCTCTTGCTAGAACGAACGTCCTCTTCTTCATCTTCTTCAGACGAGAAGTCGTCTTTGGTGTATGATCCGGATAAACTTTGATTTCCTCCAACAAGGGGACCAAGCCTTCAATGTATTGAGGCACATACTTCTCATGAGTAAATCGATGGTTCCATTAGCAATTGGGAATGGTGACAACCCATAAACGGGGTTTTGAGTTATTGGGATTAACACGACGGTGGTGGCAATATGTGCACCTTGTGGTTCATTAGCCAGGGGTAAAATCACTATCTGCAATTAGGGATTCGCTCATTGAGTTAGTGGAATTTGGATCACACCTTGGGGATCACCCCTTGGAGACGTGTCTGTAGGGGAGTTGTTCCCTAATTAGAAGTCGAGGGGAGTGGATCATGAGTCCGATTGTTCTTTCATCATCGTTAGTGAACGATTAAGACTCCTTCCTCCTGCTACATGCGGAGGTTCCAACTTTCAAATATGGGGTGAATCATCCCCTCATTGGGATGGGAGCCCATTACTTGAGTACTAAGTTCTTAGCGATTGAAGCACCATGGTAGAGATTTGTAATCATGCTACCCTATTATGGGCATAGCCATGCCTGGGATTGGGGATCCGCCCTTAGAGATTTAGAATCGTTCTTTGGACTCCATCTCCTTGGAGACTCATTTAAATTCATGTTCCTGGAGTATCCAACCCTTAAACATTAGTAGATGTGGATTGCATACCAGTAGTGGTGATCAAAACGCGTATTGAGGCTGGTGGATCGTCACATCCATTTTTTATCTCCGTGTATTTTCCATGGTTGACGTCTTCTTCCCACAGACGGCGCCAAATGTTGTTGAATAAAAAGTAGGGTGTAATTAATTCGTGTATTGATTGCTAGAGATTGAGAGCTTCGAGCTTTAATGGTGGCTGCTCTTGCTGTCGGGACTAGTCGATCCTCGCCAGACGCCTACATACCTTGATGAATATCAAAAATCAAGCCAAAACGTAGTTCTAGAGTTGCCTACGTGGATTGATGCGCCCTCGCGGCGTAGTGACGTAGTGGCTTGTATGTCCTTATTCGAGGATTAAGCCTAAAACGCAAATGACGTATGGAGTTGTGCCCCAAAAATGTTCTTTTTGAGAATGAAGGGTCAGACCCTTTATATAGGCTTTAGAAGCCTTGGAATTAGGGTTTAGTTAGTTGGAGGGTAAGTTATCCACTTTAGATGGGCTTCTAGATCCTTCCATAAAGAAGGCTGACTTTCATTGGACTTGGGTGTCTTGGGGGATACTCCTTAAAGGAATTGGTTCCCTTTTGGACTCAATAACGGAGTCTTTTTATTAGTTGATTTATTAATTACAAATTTACAACTTTAATTAGGGTTTTGGGCCTCATTAATGGGCTTCGTATCTGGACCAAACTAGGTCTAATTAACGTAACATTAATTGTGTCTTTAGGGCTTACTTTCAGCCCATATCACCAAGTTACCAGACTCTCGTTTAAATAAAACACCATGCCTCCAGTTGATTTTCTGTCTTCAACATGACCTACAAGATCACTATCCGAGTATCCTGTCAAAACATTGTTGCCAGCCTCCTTTGTATACACCAATCCATACTCTATCGTGCCATTTATGTACCGCAAGATCCTCTTTGCTGCATTTAAGTGCATAACAGTTGGTTTTTCCATGAATCTGCTCACAATACCCACATAGAAAGCTATGTCAGGTCTGGTGTGAACAAGATACCTCAGACCTCCCACTACACTTTTAAATTGAGTTGCATCCACAATTTTCCCACCTTCATCTTTTTTTAGGTGTTCTTTCAGATCCATAGGAAATTTTTAGGGATTGCGTTGAGACATACCAGTTTTTTTGATTACTTTCTTTGCATATCCTGATTGTTCTAACTCAATAAAATTAGTATTCTGTTTAACTTCAATACCCAAATAATAATTCAATTTTCCCATATCACTCATCTCGAATTTTGTACCCATTTGCTTCTTGAACCAAGTAATGAGAGACATATCAGTTCCAGTGACTAGTAAGTCATCCACATATACTCCAATGATCCATGATTCTTTTCCTTTTCTTTTGACATACACAGCATGCTCGTAAGACATCGTACGAAACCAAGATCTTCCAAACACTTATTTAGCTTCGAGTACCATGCTCGTGGCACTTGTCGTTCAAAAAAGTTGTCTTGACATCGAGATGATGTACCTCCCATGAATTCTTTGCTGCCAAGGCCAATAACAATTGAACTATTTCTAGACGTGTTACAAGAGCAAAAATCTCGTCAAAATTAATTCCCTTTTCTTATACATATCCCTTAGCGGCTAAACGAGCTTTTTGCTTCACAATCTTTCCACTTGCATCCTTTTTAAGTTTAAAGATCCACTTCAGACTAATTTCTTTATGTCCTGGTGGCAGGTCTGTGAGTTCCCATGTCCCGTTCTTCTCAATTGATTCTAATTCACTTTGCATAGCTTGCCTCCAGGCTTTATCTTTCACAACATGATTAAATGAGCTGGGTTCGTCAATTTTCATGAGTAGAAGTTCATCCTCGATGTCAATCTCTTCAGTGTTGTTGTATAGGTCTTCAGGTGTTTTGAATTTTTTTGGAGTAACACTATCATCATAATCGTCTCTATTGAGCATCGAGTTTGATTGTTGTGATACTGGTGTGATGACTTCCGTTTCACTTGTATCATCTGTGTGCTCATGTCTTCTCCGGCTATCAGTAACATTGTTTTCATTCCCACATACTTCTGGAACAGAGAAAGTGTGACTCATATATGTCTCGTCATGATCTTCCCATGGCCAAGCCTCGTTTTCTTCAAAAATTACATCTGGACTAACATGGAGTTCATTGCTCCTTGGATCAAATAGACGATAGGCTTTGGTGCCAGGTTCTTTGCCAAGATTCACTACCTTTAGACTTCGATCATCTAGTTTTTTTGCTCTTTCACCTGGTATTTTCATGTGAGCAACACAACCAAAGACACGTATATGGCTAATATCAGGTTTATCTCCCATCCAAGATTCATAAGGTGTTTGCCCTGTCAATGCTCGAGTGGGCAGTCTGTTAAGGACATAAACTGAATGTCTGACTACTTCGGCCTACATCACAGATGGCATCTTCATTTGCTTCAAATAGCTCCTAGCCATTTCAACCATAGTACGATTCCTTCTTTCGACCACGCCATTCTGTTGGGGCGTGTAAGGTGCTGTAAAATGTTTAGTGATTCCGAGCTCCTTACAGTAAGAATTAAACTCTTTTGACATGAATTCTCCTCCCATGTCTGTTCTAAAAGTTCCGATTTTTCTTTTTGTTCCTTCTCAACTTTTGCACGAAATTTCTTAAACATACTGAACGCATCACTCTTAGTCTATAGCATGTACACCCACATGATTCGAGTGTAATCATCTACAAATAATAAGAAATAACAATTTCCAGCTAGTGGTAGATGTGATGGGACCACATAGATCTCCATGAACAAGTTCTAATGGACGTTTAGCTTTAAAATTAGACTGAAAAGGGAATGATTTTCTTTCTTCTTTAGCCATGAGACAGCCACTGCATACTTTCTTTGGTTGCACAATTTCTGGTAATCCTTCCACCATCTATTTCTTCGACATCAATTGCATTGCTTGAAAGTTTACATGTCCGAGACGAGAATGCCAAAGGCAAGTGATATCATCTGATTTTGCATGTAGACAAGTGGGATTGCATGACTCAATACTGATTTTGTACAAACGATTGCTTGACCTTGTGACTTTCATCAGCAACTTCTTTTGATTGTCGTACATTCGGAGCAAATTTCCACTGATTATAACCTCATTGCCTCCTTCAGAAAGTTGTCCAAGACTAATGATGTTGTTGCACAAAGTTGGGATATAGTACACATCTTGAAGTGTCCTCTCCTCCCCGTTCTTGCATCTGAATTTTATTGAGCCTTTTCCCTCAATCTTGACAATAGATCCATCTCCAAATTTTACTTTACCACTAGTCTCTTCATCCAAAACATTGAATTTTGATTTATCTCCCATCATGTGGTTACTAGCACCGTTATCCAAGTAGCAAATATTTGAATCTCCATACCTTTTATGCCCTGCAGTTATGAATTTTAGTGTCACCTCACCTTCGTTTACTAACATCATATTCATCTCTATCTGTTCATGCAGTGCCATTAGCAAGGCTGGCTTGCCGTCGATTGAAGCAATGTATATCTCCTGCTTCTGATCTCTTCCTCGCCGTGGTTTCCTGCACTCGGCTGCATAATGACCAAGTATACCACAATTGTAACATTTTACTTGACTCTTATCACGAAAACAACGTCCTTTCGGTCCTGAGATTCCACTAGTTGCCCAACGATTCGATCGCTTTAACCACTCTTCCCGTGTGAGCAAAAGTTTCCCACTTTCATTGTCCTTCTTTCTCCATTCCTCCTCTGTCAACATTAGTTGTTCTTCATTTGCAATCACAGCACCCTTCAACCTTTCTTCATGAGGTTTGAGTGCACCAATGACCTCCTCTATTGACATATTGTCTAGATCTCCAAATTGTTCAAGTGTAGAAGCGATTTGTAAGAATTTCTGTGGAACAGCTCGTAACAACTTCTTGACCATGATGTGGTATATTTTTATGTTCGTTCGCAGGGAGACAGGTTTTATCAATTTTAATTCAGTTGTTTCTGGAGCAAAAACAATAATTATGAAAATATTTACTAACTAATTATTTATATTAATTTAACTAATTAATTAAAGGATAAACAATGAATTTAAAATCTAGGGCAATTAGGTCCACCATGTTTACATAATATCTGGCTTTTAAGCTAAAACAATCAAAATGGTCATGCAATTTAGAATTTGTTAATCTCTCTCAAGCATCAACACTCCCGAAACATGCTTAAACATATAATCACTTTTTGTAATTTAATTGATCGGGTAATTAGAGCATGTGTTAATCTCTCTCAAGCATTAACGCTCTCGAAAATCCAATTATGCTCTCGCACTAAAATTCAATTCCGCTAACCGTATGTGTGCCTCTAGTGAGTAAAATCTCTCGATCCATTACCCCTATTCGCATATAATTAATCTGTGATATTGGCCGATAACACAAATCAAAAATCAAAACATAATCGATTAGAATTTACCATAATCAATCAAACCACCACGAAAATCATGCCAGAATTATCATGCAAACATGGCTTCCCTTTATACCCTAGAACAAACTAATCACTAATATAAAGATTAAGAACAACTAAAATTATATAACAATCCATCTAAAATATATACTTAATAAACAAGATAAAATAGAAAATACCTTACATTAACGAAGAATTAAGCCGAAAAAAGTGTACATAAAAGAGAAGAAAACCAAGCTCCTAATTCATAATAAACTTAGCCGAATGAAAGATGTAGAAACGAATGTGGTGGAATGCAGTGTATGTCTAATCTAGTGTTTATGCTAAGATGCTTTTCCCCCTACACTTGCTCTTCATTTTATAGCATTTGATGCCTTCATTCATGTACTTTGACAATTCCCTTTTTCTTTCTTTATCCAACCACCCTTTCAAGCTTTTCGGCTGAATTTGATGAATTCAAATTAATACTCCTCCATTATTGCTTTTTCATCATTAGCCCACCTTGCAACTTATTTTTCTTTCTTTGCCAACCAATTCAAGACTTTCAGCTGGAAATTCTTCACAACAACTAATCAATAAAACACAAGTTATACTTTTAAATAAACTACAAGAAAATTCCAAATCCATTAAAATTCGGAACTGAATTTGCTCCTCAGATTTCGAGCTGCTCCAATCGGATTTCTGCTTATTTAATCTTTCTGAATTGAAGATAATTTTATAAGCTTCGCGTGGACTGTAAGATCGTCCAAATCCGACTCCCACAACTCCCGATATGAAATAAATGTGTAGCTCAATAAATCCGAATTTCTTCCAATTTTAGCTCGAAAATAGCTCTTCAAGCCCAAATTCTTCCAAACATAGGAAATCTTGTCTTCTATGGGAATAAAATCATCTAATATATATATATATATATAAATATATCATATCAAACATCCCCATACTAAGCATTTGCACGTCCTCGGGCAAATAAGCGAAACAAAAACTAAATCTTAACTAATATCACTTTCGTAGATGACACGATTGCATTGAGCACATGCAACAAGTCGTTAAACCCCTAGGTAGCCCTAGTAGGACGAGTGCTGTCTCGTGAGAGTTTATAGTGAATTTACCCACAAAATCCATTTTTTTCTGCCAAGTCTCAAGTATGCAACATATCATAGTACTCCACACAAGTAAACCTCAATCGTACAATATTGAAAGTCTGTTCACTTACACATCATATGCACAAGAATATCCAAGTAAACACACAGTCTATATAGACAAAAAGATCATGAAATATATATCAATGCCGCATTCAATGAGTAGCATGCTATGGATAGAAAATCTCACATAACTCTCAAATCACACAAGTGTATAGGTGAAGTGTATTCGCTCAAGTTCAATCAATTAAGTCATGTGCTACCATATGCTTGGTTTTCCACCAAATCTCCACTACTTTGAATACATGCATGCACAAATCAAAAGGTCTTTGTTCAATGTTGTAACGTGGCTAAGGTGAAGGGTAGGGAATCAAGAAAAAGGCTAACAAGTGGCTAACTCGACAAACTAATAGAGCATAATGTTCATTTCTAATTAAAGCACTCAACATGAAATTTGATCATGTAAAAGCTGATCAAACTTTCACAAGCATTAAACCCCAAGCACATATTACCATGTACTTTTCCACTTTCATATTGCATAAACCAATGAACACAACTCTACTTGATCTTTTATTTTCTTTTTCTTTTTTTTTAAACAAGACTCCAGTAACCAAGGGTAGTGAAAAGTCACCAAGAATAATTTCTGGTACAATGGACTTAATACCAGCACATGTACATGGATCGTCCCTTTCATATGACATTGCATTTGGCACCCATTGGTCTCAAAGAAGTACCTAGCCACTTTTTTTTTCTTTTGGTTCCTACCAAATTTTCACATTTTAACAAAGAAATCCCCACACTATGCACTCACTAACCTCCAAATGAATCAAAGTGCTCTACTAGTAAATCAAGAGAAGAAAAAACAAGTAGGCTCAAGAATTTAGATTGGTGACAGACAAAAATAACGGATAGAAAAGCTCAAAGGGGTTTACTAAGGATATATGATTCAAGGGTACTGTTTGGATAAATACGGTTAATCCTAGTGCCTTTATCATTTTCATGCATACAGATATCATGTAATCTCAAAATGGTTTAAAGCAAGTTTTAGAGCAACATGCCAAATGATGAATAACACACAACAATAAAATTCGATTGATATAATATGTACCAATCATAAATTAGGCTCAAGAATCTCACAAGGTGAAAGCATGCATGCTTCAGTACTCACTAAAATTGACAAAGACGACACATCTCAAGTTTTTAAAATTTTCGCAAGCACGTACAAGGAATCATCAAGTAACAAAAAACTTTCAGAGATATGACATATCAAATAATCATGCAAAATAAGCTCACAAAATATGTACCTATCCTTGTTAACACACTATGAGACGAGGCAATTAATTTTCTAATTTTTTTGATTTTTTTGGAATTTTTAATCATCGAGAACTCATCCCCACACTTAAGTGGTTCATTGTCCCCAATGAACAATTATATAAAAGAGAAAAATTAAAAACAAAGATTCCTAAAAATTAGAGAATAAATAAATAAAATAAGAAAAGGTAGAAAAACCCCCCTAATAGCTTGCCCAAACCATTGGGTTGCCTCCCAAAAAGCGCTCCTTTTTTAAGGTCATTAGCTCGACCTCCTCAAAAATACTCGGGTGAAGGCGGAACATCCACTTTCTTGATAAAAAATTCACCACCATAAAAAATATCAAGAGTATCATTCCTAATTGTATTTATCCTGCAAAAAGTTTCCAAACAAGCATTAATAAAATAAAATATGACATCAATAAGCAATACTTGATTAAGTGCTTCTGCAGTTTTGGAAAACTTTGTGATAAAACAACGATAAAATTCGACACCATGAAAATATCGAACTTCCTTGACATAAGGTGGAGGCTCTTGTGGTGGCTTTTCTTCACTCATCACTTTCACATGAGCCATTCGAACATCTTGGCTTATCGCATCATTGATTAAGTAGACACTTCTATTTTCTCCCTCTTCCCGAGCTTCCCACTTAGGAGCCACTTTGTATGGATCATCAATCAAAATTTGAGAAAGATCATCTTGGACAATTGTTATCACATCAACCTTATCCTCATTGACATTGTCCTCAACAACAACAAAATCTTCAATTGTAACATCAGTAGTATCTTCCTCTTTTTTATCATCAGTCACATCATCAACATACAGGGAGAAACTATCATGTTCTTGATCACTTGTAAGGATAATAGCAATAATGTCCTCTGCAAATCGAATGAATGATGATGGTAAATGGTAGGGTTGCCCTGAAATAGAAGAACTAGCCAAGTGTGCAATTTGAGATTCAATCGCCAAACTTTGAGTTCTTAATTCTTTAATCTCTCTCATGCTCTCCTCTTTAATCTCTCTCATGTTCTCCTCGTGAGTCTTTTGCATTTGTATCAGCATTTTCATCACATCGCTCGTTTGATCAGGTTGCACATCTACATTGGTTTGAGAAACCTGTAGATCTTCTTGTAGTTGAGGGTATTCATATTGTTGCAGTGGCTGTTGCTCATATGGCTGATAATATTGTTGCTCAAACTGTTGTTGATCATGTTACGAAAATTTTTGAGCACCATTGTCCACATAATAGAAATCTGGTTGATCTACACATTCTTGATCAAAAGTTTAAATATTGATTGTACTCATATCCTTCTTCAAAAGATGGCGGCGGTGTAGAGTCAGGTTGTCATGCAGTAGAAGAGCTAGCCAATTCTGAAATTTCAGCTTCCAACATCTTGCTATGAGTTTTCAGCTCATTCATATTTTGCATGAACTCCTCTGGATCCTTTTGCATTTGAATTAGAATTTTCATCACATCGCTCATTTGGTCAGGTTGCACATTTTCATTGGTTTGATGAACCTGAAAATTTTGCGGTGGAGGATATTCATATTGTTGCCATAATGGTTGCTCAAATTGTTGTTGGTCATGATATGAGAAATTCTGAAAATTGTTGTCTGTGTACGAAAAATTTGGTTGACCCGTCCAATCTTGATCATATGCGTTAGAGTACGGATTGGACTCGTATCTTCCATGATAATCATTCACTTGTCTGAATTGAGCTACTTGAGAATTGTAAATATTGTAAGAGCATTCAAAACCAAAGTGACCATAAATACCACAAACATCACAACCTGTGTAAGTTTCAAGGGCCATTGGTGGCATCTCATTATTACTCAACGGACATGTAAGGGGCTCTGCAGTCTTCAACGAGGCAATTTCTCGAGTATGTGTCTCTGCTAAGAAAGAAAGATGTGCAAAAGTATCAACTTCACCCATTACAGACCTGTAAACACACTACAAAACCAAGAAAGCGTAGTAAAATCTGCCTCAATTGGAACTAAAGTTCCAACGAGACAATGGAAAAATAGATGAATTAAAAATTTTAACACAAAAATTTTAACAAACTAAACAAAATATAAAATATGTTTTTTATCTATTTTTTTAATTTTTTTAATTATTATTATTATTATTATTATTATTATTTAAATTTATTTACAAAAAATTTTAAAAAATTCAGCATGATTTGTTTGTAAGTTGAACTAGCCGAAAACAAACCAAAAGTATTTTTTTTTACAGCAATTCAATAGCGCAGCAACTCAGAATTACAGGACCCAACGTACTTAGACAACAGAAATTCGATCCTAACAGAGGACAATCACACAGCTACGCACTGGACTCGCATACTCGGACTCAACAAACAGCAGCGGGTCAAGTTCCCATCAGCCTCCCAACAAATCAAACACCACCACACTACCAATTCCCCCCTCTTCCTTCGTCTTCGATCAAAACCCATTCCCCTCTATTCAATTTCGAAAACCCACCAGTTTCTTTTCCATTTCTGAGTCGAGTTTTTGTTTTCTATTTAATTAAAGGACCAATAATGAATTCTAAATCTAGGGCAATTAGGTCCACCATGTTTACATAATATCTAGGCTCTAAGCTAAAGCAATCAAAATGGTCATGCAATTACGGTTTGTTAATCTCTCTCAAGCATCAACACTCCCGAAACATGCTTACACATAAAATCACTTTTAGTAATTTAATTGATCAGGTAATTAGAGCATGTGTTAATCTCTCTCAAGCATTACCGCTCTCGGAAATCCAATTATGCTCTCGCACTAAAATTCAATTCCGCTAACCGTATGTGTGCCTCTAGTGAGTAAAATCTCTCGATCCATTACCCCTATTCGCATATAATTAATCTGTGATATTGGCCGATAACACAAATCAAATATCAAAACATAATCGATTAGAATTTACCATAATCAATCAAACCACTATGAAAATCATGCCAGAATTATCATGCAAACATGGCTTCCCTTTATACCCTAGAACAAACTACTCACTAATATAAAGATTAAGAACAACTAAAATTATATAACAATCCACCTAAAATGTATACTTAATAAACAAGATAAAATAGAAAATACCTTACATTAACGAAGAATTAAGCCGAAAAAAGTGTACATAAAAGAGAAGAAAACCAAGCTCCTAATCCATAATAAACTTAGCTGAATGAAAGATGTAGAAACGAATGTAAGGAGGGGCGTCGTATAAAGTCACCAGCATTTTACGTCGGTTAAAAAGGCGACGTATAAAGTCAATATATATGTCGCTAAAACCGACGTATAATGTCAACAGTAGCCGACGTATAATACCAAGAAAAACCGACATATAATATTGAAAACACCGACTTATAATGTGGAAAATGTCCCGCCGTATAATGATGAAAAGACCGACGTATAATGTCCAAAAATGCCGACATAAAATGTCCAAAAAGGACCGACGTATATTGTCAAAAAAGAACCGACGTATAAAATCTAAGAAGAATCATCGTATATTGTCCAGAAAGAACCGTCGTATATTGTCCAGAAAGAACCGACGTATAAAGTCAAAGAAGAACCGACGTATAAAGTCCTAGAGGAACCGACGTATAAAGTCCTAGAAGAACCGACGTATAAAGCCCAATAAGAACCGGCGTATAAAGTCTTTAAAAGGCGACGTATATTGTCTTTTATAAAATGACATTTTTAACCTGTTTATATTTTTATATACCCCAGAATTCCTATTATTCAAACCAAAAAAATAAATAAAACTTGCAATCCAAATTTCTGAACAAAGTGATTAATTAAATTAAATTAATTATTATTACATACTTGAAAATACATCCACAATATTCACAAATCCAAGTAACCATGTCATACATCTAATTCAACACATTTACATCATAACTATCATAAATCCAAAACATAAAATCCATATTTCGATTGTTGCAAGGCTCATATCATCTCCATCTTTCCAACACCTGCAAAAATTACGTATTTGAACTTGTTAGCACAAAGTACATATGAAATATATTCACAAGTGAAAATTTGATGAATACATTTTTTAAAGAAAAACGAAGAGTTACCCGATCACATATATTCACGAGTAATATAGTCTGCATAAATATCTCGAATTTCTTCAATTTGTTGGTTTGTGTATCTTTTTCCAAGACCCTACATGCCAAAAGAATTGTTAAATTTATATGCAAGTAATATTTTTCTAATATTTACAATTCAGATAGTTCGTACCTCTGTCCACATAACTTTAGGATCTTTACGAGATAACATGACTATGTCATACATATATCTCATCACAAAATAACCACATTCCGTGCCTCCTTTTTGTTGAGGACACTACAAAACAAAATCAAAATATTTAAAAGTCGAGATAATACATTGAAAATAAAAAACTTTCAAGACAAGCATTATAGAAATATACCTGAACAGCCTCATGGTACCAAAGTAGGTTATTTTGATTATTTTTCCTACCACCATATCTAGTATATACTTTATATGCCCTGCATGTTATAGAGTTAAAAATGTCAAAATATAAAAAAGGTTTTGAAATCTTTGAAAAGTAAATTAATATATTTATTGTACTTTTCATGATTTGAATTTTTTCATAGCTTACGTATCCCAAGGAGCCTTCACGTAAAGGTCTCGTTTTTGATTTAGTGGATCAAACACGTATACAGCACTTTCATGAACACAAAACATAAGTAATATCCAGTGCTCACTGCAATTTAACAATGTAGGAAATTAGAATATGTATTAAGGATACTCTAAATTGGAGTCCTAACTATCACGCTTAATGATTAATGCACCGAATAATATATTATTTTCAGTATTATTTATGTTATCACCTATTAGTAACTACGACGGTTTGTATTGTTTTGAAGCCTAAACGTACTTAAAATAAAAAGTGTAGTTGTGTGTTTTCATTTAATCATAGAACTTAACAAAAGCTTATGTTCTTACCTCTGAATGTATGGTGCTAGGATAAAACGTTTCTCCTTGGCATCTCTCATTACCTCACACATGTATCTAGATGTATCATCTTGATGCTTAGATGCCAGTGTTAATACAGATGGACACATGAATGCAAATGAATTATCTTCCAAATCCTTGCACAATTTGTGAATGTACCTTTAATGTAATATGGATTCTACACTGTTAGTTGTTATGAAAAATAAAATATATAATTATGTCTTATAAAAAAATGAGGAAGAAATTGATGTCATACATCATAAAAACCTGCAGAACCGGTATATTAAGACAACTTAACCTCAAAAACTCATTGATATCTCTCGGGGTGACATATATTGGAATTTTAGTGCTTTCATGAAACTTGAACAACTCCAAGTTTTTAAAAACGATAGTAGAAGAATCAGGAGGACTATTATCAACCAAGAAACGTAAACAGGGCCGTTCCATACTTTATTAGGGCCCAGGGCGAAACTCGAAAAAAGGGCCCTAAATTTTTTTCCCCCAAAACATTTAATATAATAATACCAAAAATAATTCAAGATAATTCCTAATAAAATCAAACAAATGAAACATCATAGTACTAACATAAAAATTAATGGCAAGCGCACGATCTAGTTTTAGTATTTTAGATATCGATCCACAGAGACTAACATTTTCGCAAGCCTTAATTTTTAATTTAGTCGAATTAGAACAAAATTTTTAGTGAGATTTGATTTAACTAATTAACAAATAAAATATACCTACATTAACGAGACAAAAAGGAAAACAATTTAAAAGTACTAATTAAATTACAAGGAGGAATGCGTAATTAATATAATGATGATTACTTGAATGCTAATAATGATTATACAATTAATTAAAGTAATGACCACATAATGATTAGACATTAACTACAATAATAGAAAATAAAATCAAACACACCTGCTAATACTAAGATGACATGGCAGTAGAAAAATTCAAACTAAAACAAGGTGAATGGTAATGGACCGGACAGTAGAACAGAATAAAATATGGGCCGACAACATGCAAATGGGCTAGTTAAAAATGAAACTAAAATCGAGACTAACTTAAGAACTTGGGCCAGAAATTATACTAACAAACCAGGCAAGACATAATATAACATGGGCTAAAATTAATTTTTCAGAATTTTGGGCCCCCAATAATTTTGGGCCCAGGGCAGTTGTCCTGGTGGACCTGCACCTGGACCGGTCCTGAACGTAAAGCTCGACATTTTTCACTTATTTTGTCCTCATTGTGCAAAGATTGATTTTTGGGTGTTGCTGATTCTTTACTAACAACCTTCTTTAGTTTCCGTTGAGCTATCTTGTGGCCTTTTTTCTTCTCAGGTTCCTAATTACAAACAAATTATGTTAAAACCATAATTTTCTCTAATTATCTATGAATTTTCATGTTCGCAAGTTTGTAAAGCAGTTCGACTCTTGTAAAGATGCATGTGCAAACTATATAAAAATCTTGACTCCAAACTATATGAATGAATTTGAATAGCATTAAAATACCTGACCCAAGATCACAAGATCCTTTGGCCACTGAACAAAGCTACCAGCTGCATTGCCTATAGTTTCATGTTCATCACAGGGCACCGGAAGTGGGGCAAGTTGAAATTCAACTACAACTTCATCCACACATACTTTAACATTACTTGCCGCAATTGGTTTGCCAGGAATAAAATTTCCGCCCTCGCTATTCAATGGGAAAACTTGCCCTCTTGCTACAACAACCCTTCCTTTGTCGGGATGTTTAAGACATAGACGACACAAGGTTGGAATATGCATTGATTGAGATAATATATAATACAAAGTGAACAAGAAACAACGAACAATGTTCGTAGAAACATGAAATTATAAATTTGGTTTCCAGTATCAATAGATCTATGATTATTTGGATTATTTGTTATTTGTGTTATATCTTCTGGCTCATAAAAATGTTTCTTTATATCAGTAGAGCATATTAATATTTCGTAGGAAATCAGTCATATTTACTTTTAAATGCTGACCTCTGTTGATAAAAACTGTTTCTTTGTTAAACATCAGATATAAATACCTGTGTTTATGTGTTTGTATGAATTTCTTATTGTCATATGTCAAGCTCTGTACCACAGTTTGTTATCCAGACAGTTCATGCTTCTCTGTTCCACAGAGTTTGTTTTCTAAGCAGTAATGCTTCTATGTTGCACAGTTTGTTTTTATGAAAAATACTTTATTCCACTTTCTTTCTCCACTTCTTTTCTCTATTTTTTTCCAAAATTATTTTTATAATAATGATAAGGAATTGGTATAGGCATTGTTGTTGGAGTTGATGCAAAAATTATATCCCTAAATCAAATAGATTAATTATTATGTACTCAATATTTATTATAAGTAACAAGCTAGGTCATTGTTGAATTTGCTCTAGTGCTATGTAATTGGTTAATTCTATGGTCAATTGTATGATTTTATTTTACCAAATAGATAACACAAGTTTGATAGTAGAATTACCTGGATATCTAAGAAATTTTCTGCAGGCTGGTCCACCGATTGACAACTACTTCGAACCAATTCATTTGATGGTGTACCTTTCTCCATCTGGCCCAAATTACCAACTGGAAGTGGCAAACCCAACTGTTTTAAATGATCCAATATCCCTTTCAGCTCGACATTCATCATTTCTTGGCACTCCTCCCTCATTTTCTTGGTAATTTCTTGTTTGATTGTATCTAATTCATCCCTAGAGACAACCCCACTTTGTTTGCTATTTTGTGATCCAAATACATCCTTGATTTTAGCTCTTCCTCCTACCCCTCTAACACGTCCTCCATGCTCCTTTTTCCCAAGTGCACGAGATAGTACATCATCGTGACTAGATGGGGTCCATACCCCGTCAGAAATTTGCCCTTCTAACTCTTCCTGCCCATTTATATAATAAGTCAGTACACATATTTTGGTTGATTTTTGAAATCTGAATACTAGTAAACCCAGCTTGCATTAAGACAAATTTTAAACTGATTATCATGTTTCTCTGCTCATACTTTTGAGGATTAAGTACAATATAAAAAAATGATAACAGGACAAGCAGTCAACCAAAAAATAAACTGTGTTATCCTCATATCTCAATAAATTGGCTTCTTATAAGGCAGGACATATTATAAGGCAGGATATAACGCATAAAAGGCAGGAAATATTTGGGTGAATATTATAATGCTGCAATAATGCTCAAGGAAAACCATGCTTACCATTTTCCCAAAAACTTCCCTAGTATGCTCGTTAGGGATGTAATAACTTCCATCATCCTTTTTTTTTCATTCGTGCTCTTATCCAATCGTAACTACGCTGAGATGATAGAATGGATAAATCAATGGATGATGTGTCTAAAGAAGCGAGGGGATCATTTTTGCTCCACTTGTCCGTATTTCCTTTATATCCACTTTTCCAACAAAATGGGGATCTTTGTTGTGTTTTTGACTTTCTTTTGCTTATTCACTAATTTCCTATATATTTAAGGATGTAAAACATAAATAGGTTTGCAGAAAAATGTTGCACAAGATTACATTCATCTCAAGGAATTACTAATGTTTACCTTGAACTCATCAGTTTCGTGTTCCTTTTTAAAAGTTTCCCAATCATCTTCACTGATGTAAGGATATGTTTCACATGGATTCCTGCCTTTTGCTAGAAAATATCTACGAAGATTCCCCTTGAAATCCCTCCAACTTTTTGCTGCAGCTTCCATCACTGGTTTTTTAAGTTGATCATCCTCTAATTTCCAGTGCATCTGTTAGAACTGATTTTAATTAGTAAGACAAATAAAGGCTACTTTAATTAGTAAAACAAACAAAAGGCTGTGATTTAAAATTCCAGTGCATCTGTTATAGTTGCATACCCGAATATCTTCCCAAATCGTATACTTCAATCCCTCGCTAACTAAATCCCAACTCTTGATATTTATGTTAACATGTAGTCGAACCTCTGTTCCAACATAAGACGCAAACTTGGAAGCCATATTCCCATGAGGGTTACCATCTTTATCAAACTGAATGCTGCAGTCTATTCTTTGATTTTTAATTTTGTCTTTTAATTTTGTGCACAATGTTGGACCTCTAGCCTTTCTCTTGTTTCCTTGACTAGAACTTGACTCACCATTTTCCTCATCCATGGAAAATAGCTACATCACGAAAGCAAATACAAAGTTAGTTAACATGGAAAAGTATTAAGAATGCAGATGCAATAACTGTTAATTATACTCTAATTAAACGAAAAGGTAGTGCACAACAAGTGTAAGGAGTTGCTTGATATGGTGGCAGTGTACACAAAAAAAGTTCATGGTGAATGTGAACACTGGCAGTGTAAGGAGTTGCTTGATATGGTGGCAGTGTAAACAAAATGCCAACTAGAACCATTGATATGTCTCAATTATGCAAATAATAGTTTTAAAGCTAGCTAGCTAAATAAATTACTAGCTTCAATATATAGTATATATGTAATATTACTTTAGGACCTAAAATCCACAGTGAAAGCAATTATTGCTATCGTTCATGGTGAATGTGAACACAGGTCATGTTTATAGTACTCTTAAGAATAGAAGAAAGTGAAAGACAGCAAAGTCAATAATTGTACCTACCTTGAACTATTTGTCAGAAACACTGGACTATCCTAGGTACCAGCTTTGCTACTTTTAAACACTAATCATCTATCCTTCCTTTTCCAGATTTTTATGAAAGATTAGGGAAACTAAAGATTAGGGAAACACTAAAGAAACTAAACACTGGCTAAAATGAATTATGGACCCTAAAGCAACTTACAGCCTGACTCTTCAGACCAAAGAATTATTTTGGTTAATCAATGTAATAGGACCGTTGCACTCTTGCATAATCAACTTACCCAGGTTGACAATCTTACTTAAATTGGCCAACATCGAAACAAGTACTTCAGGGTTTATATGAACGGAAAAAAAATGTTTACAGTTCTGATATGTTATTTGCTTAGGGTCCACGTCCACTACAGATCATAGCTAAGATCGTTGAGTACAAACTATACATCAGTACCTGGTATTTAAGGAGCTCAGGAGTTTTCTTCCCCACAAAAGACAGATAATTACACAATTTACATACTATATATTACATACTAAAATCTACTGATCATATGCTAGTATGATGACTCTCTAGTATATACTGTGCATATGCTAAAAATTATTTAAATGTCTCTCTAGTCTCTACTAAATCTGACTTGATCATATGCTAGTATGATGACTACTAGTAATCAGTGGCAGGACATGTACATGAGAACATGTAAGCTATGCACTACAAAATAGTTTTAGAAAATGTAAAATGGAAATCGCATTGTGCCCGGACAGACACTTCTAGTAATCATATTAGTGGATGTGTATGACATGAAAAATGGAAATTGGATAGTTAACTTGGAAAACTTTATACCATCAGATGAAAGACACCAAGAGCCCAAACTAAAACTTCTCAAATAACAAATCTTTGTTGTATAAAAGACTTGTAACAATAAGCAAATGCAATTTTCAGTATCTTTATTTTTGGTTAATGTAAAAGAGACAATAGCACCTAGAAACTGAAACTAATTGGCTAGAGTTAATTAAGGAAGACGTGTGCATGGGGTCTCACCTGAAAAAATGGTTTCAGGCAACTTGTTTGCAACTAGAGCCCAGCAACTTGAGTTGCAGGGTAGTACATATACATATTTTATGACGTAGTACATGCAATTTCCCTTATACTACAACTTCATTGGAGAAGGTAAAATAGTAATTGGAGTTCAAATTGTTCAGCAAATTTATTGACAAAAGTTCCTGTGGTCAATATTTTCACTACTACAGTACCAATTGCGATTTTCCACAAAGTTTTAAAGCTGTGGTCCTAAACTATGCTGTCACACATATCATTACCATATCTACATAAGTGTCATTAAACTAGTACAAATCCTATTCCAAACAAATGATGATAAAAAAAAACTGACTTGACAAATCTATGAGTTACTGAACGAGTCTAAAAATCAGCTTTGAAAGGGCATTATAATGAATTAACTTTATTTCCACAAACACTGTGCTAAAAGTATTTTAATAAGAAAAAAGCCTATACTACCAAATTGATTCTTAATAGAAGTACAAAATTAACTCTATTGACCTTATATCGAAGTACACTCAAATGTTCTTATCATTAGGATTCGTTGTTTAGCCTTTCATCACTCTTCAACAAACATTAAAGTGTGGATCGATGTTATATCATAAAGCACCGTCAAGTCCATTAATTAGAATGAATAAATAAATATCATACATTAGCGCAAGAATGTAACTGTCTATATGAAGCTTCAATACAGACATATCAACACAAAGCAGAAACAGATACTTGAGCAGTTAATAATTAGAATGAAACCTGAACTGCCAAACAGATAATCAAAAACTGTGTCACTATAGCTATCTGTACCTTCTTACGAGTTTTGTAAGAATATATGGAGACAAATCGCAGGAGTCCTGCAAGTTAAGACGAAAATACAAATTAGTAAAAGATCAGGTTTACACAAGCTAATAGAAAATGCACATTAATAATCAAAACTAGCAAAAGGTAAAATTCAACTCTTAATCTATTACGCTTGTTTATAGACATTACTAAGTCATAAAAATTACATATTTTTGTTCTAATTAATTTCTTTCTATATATTTTGAATTAAAAAGCATCATTTTAAAAGCATACCAATCTAGAATATTCTAAAACCGCTCATTCTTGGCGGTTGATCCATAATCCTTCATTGTGGTCATTACGTACATAATGCGCATCCACCACCTCGTTTACATTTGAGGTTGGTAGACCCATTGAGAAAGGGGGATTCTCATCAAATTGGTCATACTCATCCTCGTCTTCGACATTTTCAATACCAAGAATATGTCTCTTACCTTGAAGAACAATGGACCACTTGGAATCAGCCGGGTCTCGAATATAAAATACTTGCTTCACTTGTGTTGCGAATATAAATGGATCATCTTCATGGCCAATCCGATTAAAGTCAACCAAAGTAAATCCGAACTCATCAGATCGCACACCACGCTTATTGTCAAACCATTTACATCTAAAAAGAGCAACATTGAATTCTTTATAACCAAGCTCCCAAATTTCTTCAATTATCCCATAGTATGACTGCTTCACATCTCGTGATGCACTATCTTTACCTCTACCAAATTCTGTTGATGAAGCTTCTACTGATACACCGCTATTCTGCATAGTACTTTTGGCATCTTGATGTTGTGTGTAAAAACTATACCCATTTATATCATAACCTTCATAAGATCTCACAGGCATGTCAGGGCCATATGCCAACCATTTTAATGTATTGGAAATGACATCAGGCTTATGTGACAATTGAGACATTACTCGTTCCTTGAACCAACGAGTGAACGAACGATTGTGTTCATTCGTAACCCACTTCCCACTCTTTGAAGGATGCATTTGCCGAATCAAGGCTATATGTTCTTTTAAATAAGGATCAACTTCGGTCATGTGTTGTAAGATAAATAGATGAGCTCTTTCACACAATTCATCATTGGGAGAGATCATTTTTTTCCCAATGTACCTTGACCTTCAAGTCTACCCTCATGACGAGATTTAGGAATACCAATAGGATCAACAGCCGCTAAATACTCGGTGCAGAATTCAATAGTCTCTTCAATGGAATATCCTTCAATTATGCTACCTTCCGGCCGGTACCGGTTCCTTACATATCCCTTCAGAATACCAAAAAATCTCTCGAAAGGATACATTTGTCGCAGATATAATGGACCACATAGTTTAATCTCTCTCACCAGATGAACGACTAAATGAAACATAATGTCAAATAGTGCAACTGAAAAATACATTTCAAATTCGCAAAGTGTGACTATAATATCATTTTGCAATGTATCCAACATCAAAGGATCAATCACCTTGCTGCATATAGCATTGAAGAAGAAACATAATTTTGTAATGACCAATCTCGCATGTTTTGGCATTATCCCACGAATGGCAATTGGTAATAATTGTTGCATTAACACGTGACAATCATGTGACTTCAACCCCAACAGTTTCAAGTCTTTCATCGACAATAACCCTTTAATGTTTGAAGAATATCCAGATGGAACCTTAACACCAGATAAGCACTCACAAAAGCTAAGTTTCTCCTTCCTAGATAGAGTGTAACATGCCGGAGGCAAATATGAACGTTTTTCCGAGAATTGTGGTGCTAATTCTGTTCGTATTCCCATTTCTTGCATGTCTAATCTGGCATTGATGCCATCTTTTGTCTTTCCATGAATATTCAACAATGTCCCAATAATGCTTTCACAAACATTTTTCTCAATATGCATAAAGTCAAGACAATGTCTAACCTGTAAGTGTTCCCAATATGGAAGATCCCAAAAAATAGATTTCTTCTTCCATACTTTGCTTTGGATGGGCTTTTTATAAAGTTTTCCTAATACAACATCAATATCTTTGACCCGTTGATAAAGGCAAAGGAGAAACCCGAGACTCAATATTTCCATCGAAAGACTTTTTGTTCTTCCGATAAGGGTGATTAGAAGGAAGAAATGCTCGATGACCCATATTAACATTTTTCTTGCAATTGTTTAAGCGCCGATCAATCGTACCCTCTTCACAAATTGGACATGCTTTAGCTCCTTTAGTGGTGTACCCAGAAAGGTTTCCATAGGCAGGAAAATCATTTATGGTGCAAAATATCATGGCACGCAAAGTAAAATCAGATTGACTGTACGCATCATTAACCGTAACACCTTCATCCCACAATACCTTTAAGTCTTCAATAAGCGGCTGAAGATAAACATCTATGTTATTCCCCGGTTCCTTAGGACCTGAGATTAGCAACGTCAATATTATGTACTTGCGCTTCATGCACAACCATGGAGGCAAATTATAAACTATCAAAAGAACTGGCCATGTGGTATGGCTACACCTCATAGTGCGATATGGATTAATGCCATCTGCACATAATCCCAGCCGTAGATTTCTAGGTTCCTCGCTAAATTCTGGAAACTTTCCATCAATCGTTCTCCATTGCGGAGAGTCACTAGGGTGTCTGAGCATCCCATCGGATTTTCTCCCTTCTACATGCCACCTAAGAAGCTTTGCATCTTTTGCACTCGCAAAGAGGTGTTTGAATCGCTGCACTACAGGTAAATACCACATTACCTTGGTAGGAGGCCTTTTCTTATCCTCATTACAAGCATTATTGCCCTGTCGCTTGTACCGAGATGCTCCACATTTCGGACATATGTCTAAATCTTCATGCTCATTTCGGAATAAGACACAATCATTCGGACAAGCATGTATCTTTTTTACATCCATGCCCATGGGACACAATATCTTCTTCGCCTCATAGGTAGAAGTAGGGAGCTCATTACTCGTAGGAAGTATTTCTCCTAAAAGCTGAAGCATCTCTGTGAAACTTTTATCACTCCAGTTATGCTTTACTTTTAGCTTACACAACTTCAAGGTTGTTGACAACCTAGTAAATTTATCCTTACACCCTTGATACAGAAGTTTCTTAGAATCGTCAACCAAACTATTTAAAATGTCTGGTTGGTGCATGAAATGCTCTTCCATATCTTGTATCATCTCTTGTATCCCTATCGTTTTCCATATATTCTTCATCATTATTCGTCATACTATCTTCCTCCCTTGCACGTTTTGTACCTGAGGTCCTCGTAGATTGTACTCCTTCACCATGCCAAATCCATTTTCCATTTCACATAGCCCTCCTTAAAACCACGACGGAAAAGATGATCCTCTACTATATCAACACTACGATACATTTTAAAATTCTTACAGTCACGACATGGACATAAGATCATTTGTCCTTTCCCCTCTTCCTTTTGCTTGTTTTCCAGGTATAGCGTCGCACAAGTAATGAACTCTTTAACACCATCAATATACTCGGTTGTTGCACGTGAAATTGTGTACATCCATGTATGTCGATCCATTATATATTACTAAAAGAATGCAACAAAGGTCAAATTTGAGAGTTTAGATAATTTAACAGCAAGAAGATTTCATTATTTATGATGAAAATCAAATTAAAACATTTCGTATTTTTCTGGTTTTTATCACTACATTTTTTCACTATTATTGCTCTAAATTTTTATTCAGTAACTTTAATTAAGTAATTACTGTTCTCAAGCAGTCTAGACAATTCAGGATATAATCTACAAGAAGTGCAGGGTATTAAAAGCAATACATATCTCAAAGATTATACTCAAAGTCAGGACTTAAGTTCAGTAACTGTATAACTCAATAGTCAACCTATAAGAATAAATGGTACTTTTATGTACATTTTTAATTTTTTTTTAAATTTTTTATTTTCAGAACAATTATAACACTTCGTTTAATATGAATATTAATTTTCAATTACAATTTGACTGATTCATGCATTTATTAGGTATTTTTTTCGGTACTATAATGTACAGATTCATGCATTTGATTGATTGTGTGGATTAAAACTGCAGTTGGGAATTCATCCGAGTACTTAGCTTATTTCTTTGATACGTGAAATTTGTTACATTATGCATCGTAGGTGGTAATTGCTAAATGTTAAGTCTGTTGTAAAGTATGAATTGCTATTAATTTGATTGTTTTTCTATATATCAGGTCTTAAGTTCAGTAACTGTATAACTCAATAGTCAACCTATAAGAATAAATGGCACTTTTATGTAACTGATTTATCAAGACGTCGTTAATTAATGCCTACTTACCCCTTACTGATTCACGCTTCCCTTTTAGACGGCACTTTCTGGAGCTTCAACCGGGAAGTTAAATTCGAAACATAGCAGGGATTCAGGAACCAAGAGCTATAACATCATCTTTTGAATTCAATCAAATCTTTTTATTTCAACTGGTTGGTTGCTTTCCATTTAGTAATAAAGAGTGAATCTAATCTTCTAAACCAAATCCGCCAAGATATGTCAAGTTAAAACTAGAAATGCAATATTGCTAACAATCTGGAAGATACATGTCATTACTTGATTAAATCTTAGACATAAAAATTGTATTACAAAATGATTTACATCCTCTAACTGTTATCAAATTTAGATGATGATTAATTATTTTGAATTTTTTATTACAATGATAATTTTTTTACAAGAGCAAAATAATTAACTAATTTGATTGCATATGCTGGAAATAGCATTTTTGATAATTTCTCATAAATTAATAATCCAGAAAAAGCTAAGAAGGTGTGTGTAGAAGTAGAAACTAGGAGGGCTGACCAATGGAGCATCAAAGTTGACATAAGATGGCACAATTTAAAAACTAGGAGGGTAGACATAAGATGGAAGCTGTTACTTAGAATGTCAAAGATTTTAGTAATCTTCATTGACGATGGAAAAAACTACGAAGCACACAAGAAAATAGACAACTTCTTAGTGCACATCTACTGTAATAAATTTAAAAAACCAATAATGATAGACATCATTAACTCATTCTGAGATTTTGTCCAATCAACTTAGTTTTCAGGCCAGTTATACAAGAATTTTAATCATGGGGAATTGTCTGGGTCTGAACTTTCAAAGCCAACCTGGACAACCGCAGAATGTTACTCTGTTTCCTACACGTTAGTACCTATATTCTTCGCGCATACTATATTTAACAATTTTTATAGAATGGAAATTGTTATCGGACAACAAACTGATTCAATATACTATCAAATCCAGCAATCGAAACAAAGAATTTTTCATATATCTACAGATTTATCATCAAATCGATAGTAAACAAAACACATATAAGAGTATGAATAAGTTTGTATAGATTGACACCTGATACACTACTAATCCATATTCAACACACACATACACAAACAGAGAGAAAGAGAGAGAGAGAGAGAGAGAGAGAGAGAGAGAGAGAGATTAAGCGAGAGAGGGAGACTACCTTCGAAGCAACAGTCCGGTGTTGACGCCCAATTAGATGGCCAGACCTCTCAATTTAAGTCGAAGTAAACCCCCAAATTAATTTGAAGTAGTAATTCAGGAGCGGGTGGTGTTGTTGACGGTGTTGATTTCAATTTCACTAGGTGATGTTGAAGCCGGTGGTGTTGTATGCAATTAGGTCTGAGTTTAATCTGGGGAAACTGAATTACAATGTTTAATTTGGGAAGTATAAAGATCGACTACAACAATTTTCTTTAATTTTTTATTTTGACTTAAAAGTCTTATACGTCGGGTATTATACCAAGCGACGTAAATATTACTGCTTTATATGTCGGTTCAAAAAAGGCGACGTAAAATAAAATTTTATACGTCGGCAACAAAGAAACCGATGTATATAAAGTGAATCATACACGTCGAATTTTTGTGAACCGACGTATAAGATGACCTTTATACTTCGCCTCCTACCAAACCGACATAAAAAGTATAGATCTTATATGTCGCCTAAACAAAACCGACGTAAAAAGTGCATCTTATACGTCGCCTTAGAGAAGGGCGACGTATATAAGTATTTTATACGTCGCCTTTAAGCGGAACCGACGTATAATGGTACTCAAAAACACAAATATACGTCGCCTTTAGGCGGAACCGACGTATAAAGGTACAATATACGCCGCCTTTAGGCGGAACCGACGTATAATAGGCGAAGTAAAAGATCAGTTTTGTACTAGTGGAATTTACCATAATCAATCAAACCACTATGAAAATCATGCCAGAATTATCATGCAAACATGGCTTCCCTTTATACCCTAGAACAAACTACTCACTAATATAAAGATTAAGAACAACTAAAATTATATAACAATCCATCTAAAATATATACTTAATAAACAAGATAAAATAGAAAATACCTTACATTAACGAAGAATTAAGCCGAAAAAGTGTACATAAAAGAGAAGAAAACCAAGCTCCTAATCCATAATAAACTTAGCCGAATGAAAGATTTAGAAATGAATGTGGTGGAATGCAGTGTATGTCTAATCTAATGTCTATGCTAAGATGCTTTCCCCCTGCACTTGCTCTTCATTTTATAGCATTTGATGCCTTCATTCATGCACTTTGACAATTCCCTTTTTCTTTCTTTATCCAACCACCCTTTCAAGCTTTTTTGCTGAATTTGATGAATTCAAATTAATACTCCTCCATTATTGTTTTTTCATCATTAGTCCACCTTGCAACTTATTTTTCTTTCTTTGCCAACCAATTCAAGACTTTCGGCTGGAAATTCTTCACAACAACTAATCAATCAAACACAAGTTATACTTTTAAATAAACTACAAGAAAATTCCAAATCCATTAAAATTTGGAACTGAATTTGCTCCTCAGATTTCGAGCTGCTCCAATCGGATTTTTGCTTATTTAATCCTTCTGAATTGAAGATAATTTTCTAAGCTTCGCGTGAACTGTAAGATAGTCCAAATCCGACTCCTACAACTCCCGATATGAAATAAATGTGTAGCTCAATAAATCCGAATTTCTTCCAATATTAACTCCAAAATAGCTCTTTAAGCCCAAATTCTTCCAAACTTGAGAAATCTCGTCTTCTACAATAAAACATCAAAATTTATTAAATAAATATCCAAATCAATGCAAAATGCAATTAAATATGGGAATAAAATCATCTAAAATATATATAAAAATATATCCTATCAGACCACGTATGATTCTTTCACCTCTTCTCCCAGAGCCCGTATGTTCGATACAATTCCATTGATCTTTCACATAAAAATCATCAAGATTATCATTGTCTCTCATGCTTAGAGACTCCAATTTTGCTCTCACCGTTTGAGCCTTCACCTTTTTAACTTTCCCAGCACCCTGACACATGGTCTTGATCGCCTCCCAGGCATTTTTTGCCGTCTTTTTGTCTGCTAGAGACAATAGTATCTCCTCCGGAATAGCCTGATAGATCATAGCCAATGCGATCTTATCCGTCTTTCCTTCGATTACAGCTTTGGGATCACTAGGCTCGATAGCCTCCCAAACTCCGTGTGCCTACATGAACACTCTCATCTTCATGAACCACGCCGCCGTATAGTTTCCCTTCGCCAATGTTGGGTAACTAAGGCCAATCGAACCTGCCTTGAGTTTGTTCGCGTCCATCCCTGCCTTTGACTTCTAACTGCTCAACTAATGCTTTGATAACAAGTATTGGAATATAGATAATGTAGCAACTATTTTGATATAAGAAACAAGTAAGCACATCAAGCTTTTGTCCAAAAGTTTGGTTTATTTCTAAAGGATTACAACTGTTAAATAGAGTGCAAGAAAGAAACTAATGGCTAGAAAACAGGAAATGAAATAAAAGATTCAACAACTTTCCTACAACTACTGATCTTATTTGATTTGTTCTACAGCTACTCCATAACTCAGTCGATCAAATCTTCAATCACAATATTCTTCCAACAAATTATATCAATTTGAAATTACTTCCAACATCCTACCATGAATTGATAACCTAGATTTTATAGTTTTCGAAGTAGTTGTAGTTTTCTTTTGGAAAGAATGACGTTAATGCATATTTGGAACTACAGTTGAAGTCAAGTTACTCATTTTGAAGTAGGTTTCATTGACCATTGTGATAGTCTAGTAGATGCATGATGTTTTTAGGTTTGTTGTTCTTGTTCTGAAGCATTGTCAGACTTGAAGATTTTTCTTTAATAGTTCAATTGCATGCTAACCAATTTACTGGTGCAGGCTACATATGTGTTTCTAGATAAATATTTTCATTTTCTTGTTATCAGTTTTAGCATATATGAATTTTACTAGGTTTCCTCCACATTTAAAATTTTGATTATTCGATTTAGTATGATAATGTATTTACTGCTCCTTTCTTGATGGCCAGTGCCTTGTTTACTCCTTTTCATAATCAAACTGCCCAAAATACTACATTTGAAGATTTTATCTGAATGCAAGTTTGGTTATGGATGTAAATACCCTGAAATACGAGTTAAATATCAAAGTGGTCGTTTAAGTGAAATTCATATATCACTTACTCACCAATTTTCTCAGGATATTATTTGAATCACTAAAGTATGATAAATATCAAACAAATAACTTTAAATATGTGTTCGAAAAATCAAAATAATCTTTTGTTAATTTTGTACATTTTTCTTGAATGTTACCGCAACCAAATTAAAAAAGTTAAATTCTAGCATTTCACGTAATATAACTGTAAAATTATTTACTATTTTTTAATTAAAACAAGGAAAATAACTATAAAATTTAAATATGGTATCTAAAATACTAGAATTTAAAAAAAAATCATTTAGTTGCGGTTAGGGCTACACATGGGTAGGGTTGGGTTGAGTTTTCGTCAAACTTCGACCCACCCAATTAGTTCGATTTATAAGAAATCAACCCATTAATTGAATAAAATGTATGTAACCCAACCCCGACCCAACCCGAGGGTCGTACTCAATTTGTTAATCGGAAAAACTTTGTAGAAAATCCCGTACATTGCAGAAAATTCTGTATTTCGCAGAAAGTGTTGTAGAATTAATGTTGTAGAAAGTGTTGGTGTTGCAGAAAATTTATATAGTGCAGAAAATTTATAGAGTGCAGAAATTTGTAAAAAACACACAGAAAATATACAAATTATGCAAAAACTTCTGCATTTTATGTAAACGGGTTGGGTTGGGTCTCTTGCTAATCACACTATCTGTCTCGAAATACAAGGTCATGTGCCATTGCTTTAAATGCAAAAGCAGGTGAACTTAAGAATATGGATTAGCTCTTTACATCCATCAGTATATGGTACAATCATGGAGCACTAGAGTGGTTTACCTATAAGATCGAGAGTGTATGGTACATCAGGTCCAACTGCAGGAGGAATATTGGCGAACCAAAAAGTTCTTGGTGTTTGTCCAATGCCAACCTCGTAATAATATTTCATATCAAACTGCAGGAATTTACCTTCAAATTCCTCATAGGGCAGTGATGGATGTAAGCAGAAATAAAATTGTAGTATTTATATTTAGAGCCTACAGCCTCCAAAATGAGATTCATTATTAAGTTTGGCCCTTTTATATTTAAAGCCTACAATGTCTTGATGTGCTTTGCAAACCAAAACCAAAATGAGGTATGTTTAAACTCAAGACCCTTAATATACACCGTGCCCGAATTGTGCTTTTGGTCGCAGAAGGGAGGAAATAACAAAATCTGAGATTTTTCTTTCATTCAATAGAACATAACAAAGCCTCTATACAAAAAATAATAATAATAGAAAAATAGAAAAATGAAACATCTTAATAGAAAAATAAAATAAAATAAAATAAAACAGCTACAGAGAAATCAATTAACATCTTAATTACTTGCGTCTGTGCGGAGAGGATAAATGATATAATATGTAATATTCCAACTAACTAAAAACTAATTGCGAGGTGGCTTTGTACAATTTAGATGTACCAAAGTGGAGGAGAGATGCAATGGATGGATTTCCCTTGATAGTGAGGTTCAATAGTGCATGCTCGAGGTCGAAGATCCCCATGTCATGGCCACCTCCTAAATGGATGAAGGCTCACTACTAGAAAAACTGCAATAGACATCACACCTTTAACATCGGACAGTAAAGCCACCGATGTCAAAACCTTTTTTAACATCGGTTTTTAAAAAAACGATGTTATTATAGTTTCTCTGCATCGGTTTTTAAAGTGACCGTTGTCTAATTGCATTTAAAAAAAACTAAAAACGCACAGTACCTTACTTTCCCTCTTTTTACAAAAATATTCCCCCTTAAAAACAAATTTTATTTCCCCCAAACAAAATTCTCCCCCCTTAACCAAAAATCTACTCCCCCTTTTCCCCCCTTTCTTACCCACCGCGACACATCTATCTATCTATCTCTCTCTCTCTCCATCTCCCTCTCCCATCACTCTCGTTCAACAAATTCAACCCTAATTCGAAACTAACCCTAATCTAAGAACACAAAATCGCCCAAAATTTCCAATTAACACGAACCCTAATCAAAAGATTAGTTCAATTAGCACACATGGAACTTGGAGTTGGTTCAATTGGACACAATTAGTTCAAACCGATCTCTAATTTCTTGGTTCAATTTCTAAATCAGCTCGTTGGGTTTAATTCCTTCGAGTTGTTTCTACAATTTCTTTATTTTCTTTTTTTTAAATTTATTTTTTAATTTTAACTTCACTTTTCTGTGGACCTTTCTTGAGCTTGGAGTACTAGTTCAATTTGCCTAATGTATGTTTGTAATTATATATATAAACATACCTATAAACGATTCTGGCGATCGGAAGCTTGTCGTCGTTACTGGATATGTTGAAGCTAAAGCCATCGTTGAAGGTAATTGGGAGAGTCTCCGACCTAGTCATGCTCTCATCTCTCCTCAGTCTGGTGATAAGCCGTCGTTTTATTGTTTGATTTTATATATTTGTTTGATTTTAATTATCCGAAATTAATTTGTTGGTGAGTTTTTAATTTCTGGTTTTACGATGTAGCTTAGCTCAAGTATGAAGAGCAGAGGAGGATGCTTATCGAAAAGGTGAATGGTGAAAGGGAAAAGTGGCTTGGTGCAATCAACACAACTTTTAGTCACATCGAAGGTAAAAATTGACTAACTGACTTTGCAATCTCTAGTGTTTGAGTAACATCAACGTGATTTTTATAGAAATTGTGGAGATAATTATTTCAAGATTTAACCATGTGTGAGTTGACTCAAATATATTTGTATCGGATATTACCATCTTAATATGCTCTTCTTATGCTGCACTTGAGATTAGAATTAATCCCCTGTCGAGTGTCATGATGTTTGCAGTGGTTTTGCAATGAAAGATTATGTATCTAGTTGATGCAATAAATTATGTTTGGTTTAGTTCTATCATATCTAAGATCTTCTATTAATATTTCAAGAATTCTTAAGGTAATGGAAGGGTTGGAAGGATTATAATGGTTGTTGCTGCTAAGCATCTCACTCCTGTCATTGTGGAATTAGGAGGGAAGTTTCGTGTTGTTTATTCAAATACAAATTTACAAGTATGGAACTTGAATACCATAGACTACTGATGACATCTTTAATTCTTCCATGTATTGCCAACCAATTATAACTATTATGGCTTGAAATATGCATTGAGCTATATGTATCAAGAGTCAAGACAAATGAATTCCATGATATATATGTTCCTTGTGACATTTGGAAGATGAATGAAATCTCATTGATGATTTACATATAGTAAGGTAGTTTGCATCCACACCAAGGTGCAAACTTCTATCCTAATCGGTTGGGGAGAATGCATTGAGTATATTACAGTAAGATAGCCTACTATACTGCTTATGCGGATTTTGTTTCTGATTATGTTAGTAAACAAAATATCAGTAACCTTCGAAGGTAAGAAGAAACTTGATAAGCAAGTTGATTAGTTCCCCCACCCCCTCTCAATATATGAACAATTGCTTTTACGTAAACTTCAGACTCTTTAATAACTAATTGTCATTTGTTTGTAGCTATTGTAGGATTTTTAAAATTTTATGTTTCATATCTACCATACACCGTAATATGTAACTCAGCAATTTTGATGCTAATTGCAAGTGCTGTCAATGCCAAGCAGTTCACCAGCTAAAAAATTCCACTTCAAGCAAGAAAAGATAATTAATGCCTAAATCTTTGATTGTAGTAGGTTAATAAATTTGGATTTCAAGTCATCAGATTGTTCTTAGGTAATTCACAGATCTACTGTCCTTTGTGCTTAGGTAGTTGGTTCAACTCAGGTCTAAAAGCCTTTAGAACTTGTCCAGCGTTACTATGCTGGTTGATATTTGCTTATACATTTTTGTATTATTCTATGATGGTTCTGGCCAGGAATAGCGTCCATCATTTCTGAACAGAAGCCAACTATCAGAAGAGATGCTGCAAATTTCTTTAGCAATGCTCTTCGTTGAGCTGCTGATTAAGTATCGGATCCTATGGCTAGTTAATTTGCTTGAAGGAATGCTTCCAGCAATTTAGGTTAAAACTTCAAATTTATATGAAGATAGATACCATGCATTCTAGAAGAACCTAATAACAGTTGTTTAAGACTTTCACCGTAATTCATGACATTATCTTTTTCTTTGTGCTCAATTTTTTTTTGGTGGAGATGCAGGGGAAACTCATGACATTATCTTATGATTTGATTCTCGGTGCTGTGTTGACTGTGTTTAATAACTACAAATTTACAAGTATTTCTCCTGATTACATCTTGGGTGCATAAATTACAAAGGTAATTTCCTTGTATTTGCAGATCGATATTGTTCCTGGAGATTTTGTTAATTCTATTGGTGATGGTCATGTCTACTACAACCATGTCAGACCTCTTCAAGGCCAGCTCCAAAATTCAAGATCAGCTCCAAAAGTTGTTCATGTCTATGGCCAAGACTCGCAAGTCCTCCAGGAAGAAACTTGTATTTCCTTAGTTTATTTTTACATGGAGTAGTATGTCAATTATGTTTTTGGTTAGGAAGAGGCATTTTGACTTGAAATGTAGCTAGTTTGTCGGTTTTGCGGATAGTCATTGATGTATATACTGAATTTTTTGATAGTGATAATGAAATTTTTGTTATTTTTGTAAGTATTTCTATTACTGCACAACTGCTTTCTATTATTATACAGAAATGATGTCAAATACAAAGAAACTCGTCAGTTCCTTATTAAGAAACCGATGTAAAAAAGAAACATACATATCAGTTCTTTATTAACAATCGATGTATAAAAGAAACATAGACATCAGTTACTTATTAAATAACTGATGTTAAAGATAAATATAGACATCGGTTATTTAGTTAAAAGCGATGTCTAAGATGTCGACAGACATCGGCTTAAAACCGATGTAAAAGAGTCTGGTCTTTCTCTACACCTGCAAAGACATCGGTCAAAATTTTTTTAGACATCGGTTTTTAGCCGATGTCTAAAGCAGTTTTTCTAGTAGTGGCTTCGCAGTTGTCATCTGTAAAGTATACGGAGTTTGGCTTTATGATATCTGATGATGGAACAGATAATGATGTAGCTCTGCCAACAAATATTGCCTCATTCCCCAAGTTATACTCTCGGGTCAAAGTACATGAAGGAATTTGAAGAGAGTCACAATATTCAAGATGCAACCGCCACACGTCAAAATTATTTGTACGATACTTGGATACTATGCCGCGAGTTTTTTTGAAAAACTTATCCCTGTTGTTGCGCACCAGTAGCAAAAGACCAGATCCAGACAATGGTTCGACCAAGTACTTCTGTTCGCGATACTGGGTTTCAATTGATGCAATTTTGGTGCCTCTAGGGCCCCCTCTCGCTTCATCATCGTCAATACAACACACATATACATCCCCCTGACTATCTACAGCATAAAATTTTCCCTTGTGGTAAACAATATCGTGGAAGTAGTCAGAAGAAACATTGACATCAGTCCAAACTTTGTCTCCCAATCTAGCAAAACCTAAAACACCTACACGATGATAGATAACCATTACAACTGGAGACGGAATCCCGTGGTGATTCTTGGGTAATTCAGACGACATAGCAACTTTTCGGATAAACTCTTCACTGGCGTCTTCATGAGTGTAGTTTTCGTGGTATATGCACTGCATAGAAAACGTAAGCATTGGTGGAAGTGAGATTTGGTGCCTCAAAAGAGGATGCACAAGATTGATTTGCAAATCTCTACCTAGTGTTAACAACCATCCTTTACTAGTTGCTAATATTAGTTTCCCAGCAGCCTCAGGTAACCCAATATTATACGTCTTTGTCGATGAAAGATTGTACAAACCACGACTAGTACCAACTGAATTCTTTAAATGATCATATCTCTCAACTTTGTCATCATCGTCATCATCTTTATAATATCCCTCTTCGTAGCCATAAACTCGATCCCTGTCATATTCAGTATCACAAATTATAGAACCCGGTGCAACCTCTTCAGCAAGAAGAATCATGGGAGTGGTGGTAGGAAATCTGAGGAGGAGCCACCAAGGCTTCTGAGCAATTACAGAGTCTTCTAAACTGACAGCAGCTTCGGAGGCTGCTGAATTCCATGATTTGCAGACAGCACAAAATCTATAGTAATCCTCTGGACAACTTAATCGTTGCACAATATCTATAAGAAGATCCTTAGGAACAAGATCATTCCAATTATCGTAGCCCATGCCGAACAGAAGAATAATAATTTAGCCAAGTAACCCTAGTTTTTATGATTTGTTTGTTTTGTCAAGTTTATATAAATAAATACAACTCCTTTCTTCGTAACAACTATCAAATTTAACAACAACTATCAAATTTAACAAATTGTCCTCTATAATGCATCATTTTTAAGTATTAAGGTTAGTGAGTAAAAAAAACTAACATAATGCTAATAATCAAATCCGAACCTAAGTTTCGTGAGTAAAACAAAATCTGAACCTAAGTTTAATGACTAAAAAAGAAAAATTCATAGTTGAGTGGTAGATTTCTAAAAAGGTCAATAGTTCAGTGACAAAAAATTCATTTTCCCAATTTCTAATTATAATAGGAGTCGAATTATTAATTTTTTTAATTTTAGTTTGACTTATCTTTCAACTTAACAACCAAATCCTAAACAACAACCAAATCATACTAATATAATATAATATTTTAATAAATTATTTTGTTAATAAAACAAATTCTATTGTAAAATTAATCCAAAGATGTCATTAATCAGCAACTACTAGGTAACAAAGTCGCGTTACGCGCGGCACGAAAATATTTTTAAAAATTATACACATAACATCATTGTTTGTTAAATTTTATTATTTGAAAGTTAATATGATAAATTGAAAATTATGTGAAATGTAATTAAATTTGAATGTTTAAAAATTAAAGAGAAAAGAATTAGGTGGAAAAAAACATCTTTCAATTAAATTCTTGAATATTAATAAAATTAATAATTTTGAAGATATTGACGAACCTATTTTGTCGCATAAAAAATGCTTTTGAAATCCAATATTGACAAACATTTGCAAAGTTTGACATTGAATAAGTAAAAATAACATTTGTGAATCTTTTCTATTGTCGATGACATCATAGAAGACGTGATTGCTTAATTTGTTATTAAATTATTTGTTAGTAAAATTGATTGTATGATGAAAAGAATTAGAATGTAAATGTGATGAGAGGTGTGATTGATTTCACTTGTTGATATATTTGGTTTTATGACGAAAAAGCAGAATTCAAATTAATATTGTAAGTCATGCTTCATGTTTTTTGGAGTGATCCGACACTCGTATCTCTACATTTAATTAATTTTTCAGAGCATTTATAAGAACTGTTTTGTTTGTAACATTAAAATTAAATTCATGGACACATCAAAGTGATACTCACGTATTCTAATATTCTTTTATTAAATTTTATAATAAATTTGTACATATAATTGTTTTTAAAGCCGATGCTCGTTTTATAACAACCTTACTTAATGCTCAAAAAGTGAGAATTTGTTTAAAATAGCAAAAATCAACTCCTTAAACACCTTTTACTTTTTTCCATACCAAACTACAATGTCAACATAATTCCTATAATAAAAATTTGCAAATATTAAATATAACTAATTAGCGATTTTAAACACCGTCTCCCATCTCATAACATACATGCATGATTAATTGATTAGTAATAGTATAATAATGTGTTTAATTAGAATATTAATTTTTCCAACACAAAATAATCAAACAACGAATGGGTAAATTTTTTATTGATTTAATTGACGAAAAAAAGGGTCCACCTGATTCAATTTAATCGAGTTGCTCACATCCCGTGTACAATTTGTTCAGGTATAAATGTAAATTCTACGATATTACTTTTATTTAAATTGTGGATGTTAATCGAAAAATATATATATACTTATGTATCTTATCATGATTCTCACGATCATTGATTACGAATTTATCGAAAAGTTAAAATCGTCTATTAATTATTACCAAAAAAATTACAATGATTTTAAATAAGGATTAGAAATGAAGATAAAAATTATTTTATTTTATTATTTTACCTTAAAATAATGGTATTTTTATATAAATCATTAATATTTTATAACAAAATAATAATAATAATGTTGTAATAAAATTGTTAAACTTTTATATTAAATATGAAATAAATTGTATTTAATATATATTTAATAGGTATAATTGATTATTAATTAAATGCAAGAAAATTATTTTAATAAAAATAAAAATGTGAAAATTCAAGAAAAATATTTTGAAGATTCTGAGTGCAAGTCTCTCCAGTTTCCTGCTATTATAATAAATTTTTATATAAAAGTACTGTAATAGATAAATTGATTTCTATTATTCTTAAAAATTGATTGGTGATATGGGCTAAAAGTAAGCCCTAAGGACACATTTAATGTGACATTAATTAGACCCGGAATGGTCCAAACGTGGGGCCCACTAAGTAGGCCCAAACCCCAATTATAATATTAATTTCGTAATTAATATTTAGGGATAATTAACAGCTGGGAGATACAAGTCAGATAAGGACGTTATCCCTACGAAAAGTAACCTCCAAGCCACACAATCATACAAGGAAACTGACTCCTACAAGGAAGGAGTCTAGAACCTTCCTCAAGGATGACTTGCCCACCAAGTCTCCTAACCCTACCCTAATTCTGAGGCTTCTCAGCCTATATAAAGGGTCAGACCCCTCAACCTAGAACTACATTTTCTTGGCTTGATTCTCTAATACAGAGATACGTAGGCATTCTGTGAGGACCGTTAGTCTCGAACGCAGAAGCAGCCATAAAAGCACGAAGCTCACGAACCCTAGCATTAAATACATCAAACCCTAGCCGCAATCTAATAACCTAGTTTTTATTCCACAACATTTGGCGCCGTCTGTGGGAAGAAGACGTCAACCATGGTTCAAACACGAAGAACTGCTCCAGGCACTTGGACAGAATTCTTACAAAAGAATAGCGACGTGTTCGCTTGGACAGCAGCTGATATGCCAGGGATTGACCCCCAACTCATAACTCATAAGTTGAATGTTGACCCCAAGAGGAAGACAATAAAGCAGAAGAAGAGAAACTTTGCTCCGGAGAGGCAAGAGGCCATTAAGCAAGAAGTGGATAAGCTTTTGGAAGCTGGTTTCATTGAAGAGATTCAGTTTCCCGAATGGTTAGCAAACCCTGTGATGGTCAAAAAAGTGAATGGGAAGTGGAGGATGTGCATAGACTTCACTGACCTGAATGATGCATGTCCAAAAGATTGTTTCCCCCTTCCAAGGATTGACATGCTGATAGATGCCACAGCTGGACATGAGATGTTAAGCTTCATGGATGGATTCAGCGGCTATAATCAGATTAAGATGCACAAAGATGACATCCCTAAGGTATCTTTTATAACTGACTTTGGTGTCTTCTGTTATCTTGTTATGGCATTTGGTCTAAGGAATGCAGGAGCTACTTACCAACGCTTGGTGAATAAGATATTTGCCCATCTGATTGGAAAAACCATGGAGGTGTATGTTGATGACATGTTAGTCAAGAGCCTACTCAAGGCTGATCATATTAAGCACCTCGAAGAGGCATTTGAAGTGCTGAGGCACCATAAGATGATGTTGAATCCCGCTAAGTGTGCCTTTGGCGTTGGATCTGGAAAGTTTTTAGGACTGATGGTTTCAAAGAGAGGCATTGAGGCCAATCCTGACAAGACACTACGCCATATATGAGTTTCTACAACACTTTTGCAAGGTGTTGCCGTTTCAAAAAGTGTTGGCATAGCTATTTTCTTCCTTACCTACTGCAACACCAAGTTTTATGTTAGCGTAGACATGAAAAGTGTTGGCGTAGATATTTTTACACAATAATGTATTTATTTTTCCTTTTTATTTTGTACTATAATGCTGACTGAGCGCTCACGTGGCAGTAGACCCCATACACTGACTGGACTTTGTTGACGTGGCAGTGGGGCCTACCTGCTGATGTGGCAGATGGGACCCACCCCATTGACGTGGACTGTTGACATGGTAGTGGGTCCCATCATGCTGACGTGGCTTGCTGACGTGGCAGTGGGTCCCACCATGCTGACGTGGCATGTGTGGGGCCCGCATGATTTTTTTTAAATAAAAAAATTCACATAAAACATTTTACCTAAAAATATTAATATTTTAAATTAAAAATAAATAACATTTTACATAATTCACATAAAACATTTTACATAAAATATTAATTGGAATACAAATGATGATTTTTTGGAATAATCTAAAATTGAAACATTTTGTTAAAAAATTGTTTTAAAAAAATCAGCTGAAACAAATAATTCAAAAGAAAAAAAAATGAACAGCAGATTGAAAATGAAAATTCAGTAGCGGGTAAATATACCGCCTAAAATTTGGACAATAATTGTCTTAGTTAAAGAATAGGGCAAACACACTCAGAACAAACACACTCGCAGCCGCACTCTCATCTCAAGTCTCAAACACTCTCAAAGGCGATTTAGGGTTTCAGTTAGGGGAGGTTCGAATTAGGGCTACAAGATCTAATTACGTTCGATTATAGCTTCAAACCTCATACCGGAGTCGGATTAGAGCTTCAAGACCTCATACCCGAGTCTGATTAGGGCTTGCGAATTTAGGTATCCTTCTTCCCGACTTTAATTTGCTGTTAGTTTTGTTAATTAGTTGTTAGTTTTGTTAATTTCTGTTGTTAATTTGATTCTTGTGCTGATTCTTGTGTTTCTCTTTCACTCTCTCCCTCTCTGCATCTCTCTCCCTATCTCTCTACCCCCTCCATCTCTTTCTATATGTCTTTATGTCTCTCTCTCTGTCTCTCTCTCTGTCTCTCTCTCCCTCTCTCTCTCTCTCTCACTCTCTCCCCTCTCTCTCTCTCTCTCTCTCTCCCTATCTCTTGACTGGTTATATTAATGAACTAGAAGCTATGTTGTTGTACGTTTAATTGTTAGTTGTTTTGTGTATATATATGTTGTTAGCAAGGTTGTTAAAATTGTGCACGCAAGGTGTTTGTTGAATTGTTTGTGAGAATAAAACTCTCTTGAGAAGTTTATTTTTTGTTCATCATGTGGTACAGTATGTGGAAAATCTCAAAATAATTGTTGGTTTAGGTTTGTAATTGGTTTGGTTAGTTTGTTTGAAATATGTGTAATTGGTTTAGGTTTGTAATTGATTTGTGCAGAATCTGTTTTGTTTCTGCAGAAAAAATTGAAGTATTTGTGCAGAATTTGTTTTGAGAAAAAGGCTGCTGTTAGGTGCTGAAAATGCAGTCCAAAAATTGCGAAAAGGTCCAGAAAATTCAGTTCCCCTGCTGTGCGAGAGCAATCCAGAATATGCAGTCTCGAACAGTCCAGAAAATGTAGTTCCGTAAGGTGAAGTGCAGTCCAGGAGCAGTCCAGAAAATGCAGTTCCGTAAGGTGAAGTCAAGTCCAGAAAGTGCAGTCCAAAAGTATCTATTTTAATTGCTATGGGTATAGTGTTTATACAACTAAAAAGGTTTGTGCGAGTAAGTACATATTCAAAGAGTTATGTAAATGTAAGCTAAGATATCAGAAAAGGGTGAAAAAGTTTGGTGTTAACATAATATTACTGCCTAAAAAGAAATGCAGAGATGACAGATATTCAAGTATCTGTCTCTATGCTGATGCAAGGCATAATATATTGACTACAAAGAAAAAAATGTGATACTATAATACTTAAATTGCAAGTGTAATTAATAACACTTTAATTGACTTATATGTGAATCAGCTTATTTATTTGGGAAGGTCCAAGTGTGTACATATGTATGGTTATATAGAAATTTCAGTTGGCATATATTTAAACTTCAACCTTTTTCTCACCATTTATCTGTCTATTTTTTTATGTATGTCTCTGTACATCTATAATCTTTAATAATCTAGGTGAGGCCAACAGTTAAAACTATATATGCAATTTAATTTACTTATTGATTTCTCTTCTTCCACAGGTGAAGGGAAGGCACAGGTGCTAGTAGCAACGAGGGTGGCAGTGGTCCATGGGAGGATACAGGAATGGTACTTCACTTGTATAAATGTAATCACAAAACATTGTATTGGTTTTACAATATGACTCACCCTTTTACCTATGATAATTTTCTCTTCTCTTCGTGATGAAGGCCGTGGTAAATGAAGATTCGCCTGAAGCTGTGACTGCATTAAAACATTAGATTCACCTTCTTTAGGTAAATTCAGTGTTTCAAATTCTTCTTCTTCATTTATCGATAACTAAACAAAGTCACACACCCACCTTTTCTTCGACAAGATTAAACCCTTGAACCCTTTGACAATTTTCTAATAATGAGTGGTTCTGAAATAGGAGGAACTTCTTGCATTCAAAAAGCAAAACGTGGCCCGGTCTCTTACATTTGGTTCAGCATGCATAGAAAATACAAGGCAAGAAAAAGAAAGTGCTTGCTGTTGAAGAAGTTAGGCTGGTATTTATGTAGTAGATTAATTATGCCATCTTTTGGTTTCCTAGTATCCGGATGTTTGTGAAATACTTTATAAGATTTGCAATGTGGTTGCTTCACTAGGAAGTTGATGTTTATTTCATTTTGGACTGATGTAATGTAGCTCTGAATCTGATGATTTATTTTGGAGTTGATTGTGAAATGGAAAAACAGGTTTTAAGTACTTTTGTACTAGAAATTGTATATAATTATCAGTTGTGTATTTTAATTTCCAATTACAAAAGTGTTGCATTAGCTATGACAAAGTGTTGCAGTAGCTGTGACAAAGTGTTGCAGTAGCTGTGTTGCCACTGTAAGTGGGCCCAACCTGTCAGTGGGTCCAGCCACGTGTCAGTAGGCCCTGTCAGTGGGCCACTGTAAGTGGGTCCCACCTGTCAGTGGGTCCAGCCACGTGGCAGTAGGTCCCACCTGTCAGTGGGACCAACCACGTGTCAGTGGCCCCTGTCAGTGGGCCCCACCTGTCAGTGGGTCCAGCCACGTGTCAGTGGGGTCCAGCCACGTGTCATGGGGGGGTCCTGCCACATGTCATGAGTCATGCCGCGTGTCATGGGTCCTGTGACGTGTCATTGCTTATTTACAATCCTACGCCAACACATTTTATGATGTTGCTGTAGGGCTAAAAGTGTTGCCGTTAACCCCTACGCCAACATCGAAAAAGCTAACACCCGAAAAGTGTTGCCGTAGAGATTTTTTTTGCTACGCTAACAATTTTTGGGCCTATGCCAACATTTTTTCAGTGTTGCCGAAGGCCGTATATGGCGTAGTGAGATCAAGGCGATTTTAGACATGGAACCACCACGTTCGATAAGAGATGTGCAGAAGTTGACAGGCCGAGTAGCAGCCTTAGGGAGGTTCATCTCTAAATCTGGTGATAAGTGCTTACCTTTCTTTCAAACATTAAAGAAGGTAAAGAATTTTGAATGGACACCTGAAAGCCAAGAGGCCTTTGAGCAATTGAAGAAGTACATGGCTGAAGCCCCGCTGTTGGCCAAGCCTAGCATCGGAGAGACTCTTTATCTATACCTGGCGGTATCTGAGCAAGCATTGAGTGCCGTCCTCATAAGGGAAGAGAACAAGGTTCAGAAACCTATATACTATGTGAGTAAGGTGTTGCATGGAGCTGAGTTAAACTATTCCACCATTGAGAAGTTTGCTTTAGCATTGGTAACGGCTTCAAGGAAACTACGACCTTATTTTCAGTCACACAAGATTGAAGTCCTGACGGACCAGCAGTTGAGAAGTATCTTGCACAGCCCTAAGGTCAGTGGAAGGTTAATTAAGTGGGCAATCGAACTCGGAGAATTTGACATTGCATATAAGCCTCGGATAGCCATCAAGGCTCAGGCATTAGCTGACTTCTTGGTTGAATGTACCATTGGCAATCAAGAAGTCGGGGGGCAGGAGATAGTAACCACCCCTGGAGTTGAGAGTAAGGATGAAGAACTTGTACCTGATCAGAAAGAGTATTGGGTGCTCTATTTTGATGGAGCATCAAAAACAAAATCTAGTGGTGCAGGTTTGGTTTTGCAAAGCCCCGATGGGTTCACGGTTGAATACGCTTTGAAGTTGGACTTTCCTACAACCAACAATGAAGCTGAATATGAAGCATTAATAGCTGGATTGGGATTGGCCAGAGTCATGAGGGTCAAGAACCTCAAGGTGTGTGGAGATTCAAGACTGATAGTCTCGCAAGTGAATGGTGAGTTTGAGGCCAAGGATGAAACTATGGCAAAATACCTCAGAGTCGTGAAAGCAGTTATGACTCAGTTTGAGGAGTGCTACCTGGAGCACATTCCTAGGGAAGAGAACGTTAAGGCCGATGCCCTCTCTAAGTTCGCCTCTTCTGAAATAGAGAATTATGCAGGTAGTGTTTACTTCCAGGTCTTGAAGGCCCCGACCATCAATTCTAAGTTGGTAGCACCTATCGATGTTGGAAGCTGTTGGATAGATCCTATTAAAGCTCATCTAGAAACCGGATGGCTCCCCAGCAACGCCTTGGAGGCACGAAAATTGTCAGTGAGAGCATTGAGATACGCCTTGATTGAAGGCATCTTATACAAGAGATCGTTTGTCATCCCGTACTTGAAGTGCCTAAGGCCCCAAGAGGCAAGAGAAGCATTGGAAGAAGTTCATGAAGGGATCTGTGGGCAACACTTGGGGGGCAGAGCCTTAGCTCACAAGATTACCCGCCTGGGATTCTATTGGCCGGAGATGTTAGCAGATGCCCAGGATTATGTCAAGAAGTGTGATAGATGTCAGAAACATGCCCCTGTTGTAAGGCAGCCGCCTGAAAGGTTAACCTCAATCAGCTCTCCCATTCCGTTTGCAATGTGGGGGATGGACATTCTTGGTCCTTTCCCCATGGCTTCAGCACAAAGGAAGTTTCTGATTGTCGCCATTGATTACTTCACTAAGTGGATTGAGGCTAAGCCTTTAGCCAAGATAACCACCAAACAAGTTTCCCAGTTCTTTTGGGAGAACGTAATCTGCAGGTATGGAATTCCCCGAATCCTTGTGACAGATAATGGGACACAATTCAACAATGAAGAGTTCAGAAAGTACTGTGAGGAAAATGCTATCGAGCTTCGTTTTACCTCGGTAGCTCACCCGCAAGCTAATGGACAGGCTGAGGTAGCCAATCGGATTATTCTTGATGGACTTAAGAAGAGGGTCGAACGATCGAGAAATACTTGGGTGGACGAGTTACTGCCTATACTTTGGGCATATCGTACTACTTGCAAAGTAACAACTGGGGAAACTCCTTTCTTACTAGCTTATGGAGCCGAGGCAGTCGTACCACTAGAATTCATGCATGCATCACCTAGAATTGAGGCATTCGAACCAGAGACTAATGAAGAAGGCATGAGGCTCGCCTTAGATTTGATTGATGAAGTCAGAGACGAGGCAAATGCCAGAAATGCGGAGCATCAAAAGAAAGCATCTTTCTACTACAACCACAGGGTTAAGGAGAGGTTCTTTCAACAAGGTGATTTGGTTCTTAGGAAGATCGAGGCTTCTGGAGTTGGTCAGAAGGGAAAGCTAGCCCCAAACTGGGAAGGGCCGTATCGAGTCAAGAAGACGCTAGGCCGAGGATCTTACAAACTGGAAACCTTGGACGGGGTTGAGGTGCCCCGGACTTGGCATGCAATGAACCTCAAGGTTTACTATGTTTAAGCTCTCCTGAAAAGGACCTAGCTTTTTGCCTATGTAATAGAAGTAGAAATAAGGTTGATGAAACCATTCCAAGTTTTTAAAACTTGAGATATTGGAAGTAGAGTATCTATGTAAGGGCTGTGCCCGTTTCTTCATATTAATAAGACTATCCTACATTTTCGCATAAGATATGAACCCTACTCATTGATATATATGCACAAAATGCTAGACTACACATGCGAATATAAATAAGTTGAGAAGCATTAAGGACAAGGGATTACGAATTTAAAAGTTATGCCCGAAGGCAAACTACATAATCAACTAGCTCAAAATAAGTCAATGAGAATACGCAGCTTCACATACAGGTTACTGTGACAGTGACTAGGCAACATGTCCAATGTCACGAAGATCGACTACTGGCTACTGTGTGCTTCTTGGTTCTTCCCCTATTTCCTGGAAAACGAAAAAAAAATCCGTTGTAGCTCGATCTACTACTGAGGCAGAGTACCGTTCTATGGCTGTTGCCACCTGTGAAATCACTTTTCTTACTACTCTTCTCAAAGACATGGGATTGCAGAATCTTCCACCAACTGTACTTCATTGTGATAATCAAGCTGCACTAGCTATGGCTGCCAATCCAGTTTTTCACGAACGAACTAAACATGTGGAAGTTGATTGCCATTTCATTCGTGACAAAGTGAACTCTAAGACAATTATTCCAAGGCACATTCCAACTCATTCACAGGTGGTTGATGTCTTCACTAAGGCACTCTCTACTAAGCAACACTACTATCTTCTTGGCAAGCTTGGGATTGCAAATGAGCTCCCTGATGTGTAAAATTATACCTAACCGCAAGCGCATGGTATCAATTGTAGTAGATACTAGCAAATACGGGTCGTTTCCTCAAGGAGACAGTTTCAATTTCAATTCAACTATTATCAATTGTTTCTAGTCACAAACGATTTTTAGAGAATTTTATTAACTACTAAAACAAATTTAACTATGATTTAAATCAATTAATAATGGGATCTAGGGCAATTCAGGTTCACCATGCTTACACCAAACAAATCACAAAGGTATAGTTTTTTAATGGGATTAAGTAATTAAAGCAATGGTTAATCTTTTTCAAGCATTAACACTCTCAGAATATCTAATGATGCTTCCACAATCACCTTCAATTCCGCTAATTGTATGTAAGCCTTTAGTAGTAAAATCTTTCGATGTATTACTCCTATTGCAATCGATTAATCCGTGATATTGCGCAATTACACAAATTAAGAATTAGAACATATCAATCAGAATTACTCTCTACCTATCAATCTTCTAATCAAATTAATCCCAAATCATGGTGCAAACATGGCTCCCCTTAATACCCTAGAATTAAATTACTCACTCATTCTAGGATTAAAACTAACAATAATAATCAAGAAAGCCATAATCAACATGTAATTAATAAGGAGAAGATAAGAAATACCTTAAACCTTTGAATAACGAAGAACAATTAAATCCAAAAATTAAATTGAGCTTGCAAAGATGGAGAGAAGAAAATAAAACCCTAGCTTTTAATATTAAGAACATATGTAAAAATTGTGTGTAAAAAGATCTATCCCCCCTAAAATAATACCCTAGATGTGTTTATATAGGCACTCCAAGTCTTGCCCAGCAAGGAAACATCCTAGAATACAACTAGAATTCGTTTTGGGTGTCAAAAACTACTTAAAATACAATTTGAGATCGAAAAAGGGCAAAACTGTAAATTCCAGCGCAACGCGGCGCAGTCTGCTCGGAAATGGCGCAGTCTCCGCGGACGCAATCTGCACACAAGCTTCAATCTGGCGCAGTCTGCGCGGTTTCTGGCGCAGTCTGCGTGGCTGACTTCTGCCGGATTTCTTTGGAATTCAAGAAAATTCCCCAGGCTTCGCGTGGACAGTAAAATCGCTGAAAACGGACTTCTAGAACTCCAGATATGGCCAAAACAGTGTAGACTGTGCAACCATCCGAATTTTACACAATTTGCTCCTTTCTCCTCCGTTTTATCTTCCGAATCTTTTGCCACTTCCCATTCTTCATTCCATATCATAAATCAACTCCAAAAATGACGGAGCTACACCCTTAATCTCAATTCTTCAACTAAAAATCGTTAAACTCCTTCCAACTTGGTAATTCCTTATTTCCTGCGACAAACTCATCAAAAACTAATTAAATCCACACGATTATTCACAAAAGCACCGTAAATGCGGGAATAAAATCCTATAAAGTATATATAAAATACACTCTATCAAATATCCCCACACTTAGCACTTTGCGCATCCTCGTGCAAACTAAAATAATAATTACACTAACTAATTAGTACCACTTCCGTAGGTGATCACGGTTGCATTTGACATATGCAACAAGTCCTTTAAACCCCTAGGTAGCCCTAGTGGACGAGTAAGGTCTCGTGAGGGTTTATAGTGAATATACCCACAAAATTCATCCAACCATGCAAAAGATTAATGCCAACACAACACCACACACACCCGTCCTCTCATGCCACTTCAACTTAAGAATCAAAATGAACATGCAATGCCTTGGTGTCTAAAGTGCAAGTATCCACATAGTCTACTCAAAGAAGATGCATAAGATCATAGAAATTCATGTCAAATGTAAGAATAGGTTGGTAAACATGCTAAGCACACAAGAGCACATCTTTGAGACACAACCTGGGATATCCTATGCAAAAGCAACAACTCACCGTTCACTCACAAAAATATTCACTCAAAATAATTGGTAAGTGTTTCACTCAACTCCAACAGTATCATAAACATGCTTCATCCTTGTTATCAATCTAACCTTTAACGCAACATACATCATCAATGACAATCAAAAGGTCTTTGTTAAGGTTGTAACGGGGCTAGGGACAAGGTATGTCAAGAAAGCCAAAGAAGGTTAAGTCAAAAGCTAGTACCTGACATTGAAATTCAAACAACTCCCATACTTATTAAAACCACTAAATACCTCCCCACACTTGAGCTTTTATTTATAAACAACTTGACTAGTCGAATCAAAGTAGGATCACAAAGAATAAGTATGCTCTCGTATTTATTTATTTATTTATTTATTTCTTTTTTTTTCTTTTTTTTTTCAAGAGAGCTTAGTAATAGCAAGAACAATGATCCCATAAATATGATTTCAAAATTCGACTAACAAGCTATGAACCAAACCCCAAATATTCCCCCAAAGTTATGATCATCAATAAAACCCCCCTTTTATGCACACTTTACCACTCCCTTACGAACAATACTAGCCTTTGATAATTGGGTTCAAATTTAATGTAAGGCTAATACAATAAAAAGGATAATGGCAAGTAATGTGGTGTGTCACCGAAAGAATAAGATTAGGCTCAAAGGGTTAACTAATGGATCATATATAAATGGTTTGGATATATAGGAAATATGAGGTTATACCTAATTGCCTTTATCATGTTATCATCAATTAATGTCATGCATCTTAAGAAAGACTTCAAGCAAGTGCTAGCAATGTAAACAACATGTGGACACTCAAGCAAACGAAATCATGCAAAAGATATGCATATAGGCTCAAAACTCGCTTGGTATGACAAAACATAATCAATCCCAAGTAACAGTCTCTCTAACGCACCTACTTGTACTCAAAGCATATAGACCAAATTACCTTGCACATATTCATGTCATTCTAATCACTTAGCACATTCAATAAGTCTACTAGTTTCTACTTGCTAGTGAAAGTGTGTGCACAAGAACATCACATATCACTTCTCATACAAAAGCATCCATAAACACAAGATTCCTAAGCATGCATGGGTGCATTTACACAAGTAATCTTCACATGGCTAGAATTATTTTTGGTATTTTTCAATTTTTTTAATTTTTTTAAATTTTTTCTTTAATTTTTTTATATACACTACGTTGAGAACACCGAGAACACCTCCCCACACTTAAGCGAGTCAATGTCCTCAATGACTCATTAACTAAACAAAGAAATCTACAATATATAAAATAGAAGGAAAGAAGAACTCCCCTTTGCAGAAGCATGATCCATGGGTTGCCTCCCAAGAAGCGCTTTTGTTTAACGTCGTTGGCTCGACTCAGCTGGTTCAGATCTCCGTGGAGGGGTTGTCAAGATAAATCACTTCCATCTTCCCTACGAATGCACCATCCACATATAATTTAAGGCGTTGACCGTTGACCTTAAATTTTGTTCCATCTAGTCCCATAACTTCAATAGCACCATAAAATTTGACATCGGTGATAGTAAAAGGTCCGGACCATCTTGATTTGAGCTTCCCCGAAAAAAGTCGAAGTCTGGAATTGAATAACAACACCTTGTCACCAACCTGAAAATCTCTTCTCTGAATCATCTTATCATGCATCTTCTTCGTTCTCTCCTTGTAAAGCCGAGAGTTGTCATAAGCATCAAAACGAAGCTCATCTAACTCATTAAATTGAAGAAGTCTCGCTTGCCCCGCAGCCTTCAAATCCATGTTGAGTTCTTTTATAGCCTAGAAAGCGCGATGTTCCAATTCCACTGGCAAGTGACATGCTTTACCATAGATCAACCAATAAGGAGTGGTTCCTCTAGGTGTTTTGTACGCCATACGATAAGCCCACAAAGCATCATCTAACTTCAAGTACCAATCTTTCCTTGACTTTGCAACCATTTTCTCCAAAATGCTTTTGATTTGTCGGTTAGAAACCTCCACTTGGCCACTTGTTTGGGGGTGATATGCAAGAGCAACCTTGTGAGTAACGCCATATTTCTTCAACAAAGTTTCAAACTGGCGATGGCGAAAATGAGAACCACCATCACTTATCACTGTTCTAGGAACTCCAAAACGAGGGAAGATAATATTCTTGAAAAGCTTCATAACTACCTTGGAATCATTGGTTACTGATCCAACTGCTTCAACCCACTTGGACACATAATCGACAGCAACTAAGATGTATCTCATCCCACAAGAACTTGGGAAGGGTCCCATAAAATCAACACCCCATACGTCAAATATCTCGACCTCAAGAATACCAGTTTGAGGCATCTCATGGCATTTAGAAATATTACCCATCCTTTGACATGCATCACACGTTAAACAGAAAGCACGAGCATCCTTAAATAGAGACGGCCAAAAGAAACCGGATTGAAGTACCTTAGCAGCAGTTTTTGAAGGACCATGGTGGCCTCCACATGCGAGAGAATGACAATGATTGAGAATGTCATGTACTTCGAACTCAGGGACACATCTACGAAAGATTCCATCAGCACACTTACGGTACAAGAAACGGTCATCCCAAAAATATTGTTTAGCATCATAATAGAACCTCTTTCTTTGCTGATAAGTCAATTCTTGAGGGTGAGATCCACTAACACAGAAATTTGCAAAATCTGCATACCATGGAGTTTGAGTAGCAACGGAAAACAAGTGATCATCTGGAAAAGAATCGTCAACAGGAGTACTTGACGCAATATCAGATTTGAAACGCAACCGTGAAAGATGATCCGCAACTACATTCTCAGCACCCTTCTTGTCTTTGATTTCCAAGTCAAATTCTTGGAGTAACAGAATCCAACGAATAAGCCTTGGCTTTGCTTCTTTATTCGCCAATAGATACTTAAGTGCCGAATGATCAGTGTGAACAATGACTTTGGAGCCAATGAGATAGGCTCGGAATTTGTCAAGAGCGTAGACCACAGCTAGAAGTTCCTTCTCAGTCGTAGCATAATTGACTTGAGCTTCATCCAAGGTTTTACTTGCATAGTAGATGGCGTGCAATACCTTGTCTTTCCTTTGACCGAGAACTGCTCCAACAGCATAATCACTTGCATCACACATGATTTCAAATGGAAGATTCCAATCTGGAGATTGAATGATTGGTGCACTTATCAAAGCTTCCTTAATTCTGTTAAAAGACTCCAAACAAGCGTCAGTAAACACAAAGGTGGCATCCTTAAGCAACAATTGAGTGAGGGGTTTTGTAATTTTTGAAAAATCTTTTATAAAACGACGATAAAAACCCGCATGACCAAGGAAACTCCTCACTCCCTTGACATTAACAGGAGGATGAAGTTTCTCAATCACCTCAATTTTTGCTTTGTCAACTTGGATGCCACGTTCAAAAATCAAATGACCAAGTACCACTCCTTCATTGACCATGAAGTGGCACTTTTCCCAATTCAAAACCAAATTCACCTCTTCACAATGTTTAAGCACTTTAGAAAGATTATGCAGACATACATCAAAATCAGACCCATAAACACTGAAATCATCCATAAATACTTCCATGATAGACTCTATGAAATCAGAAAATATGGCAGTCATGCAACGCTGAAAAGTAGCAGGGGCATTGCACAAACCAAAAGGCACTCTACGATATGCAAAAGTACCATATGGGCAAGTAAATGTAGTCTTTTCTTGGTCATCAGGATGTATAGGGATCTAAAAGAACCCTGAATATCCGTCTAAATAGCAAAAGTACTTATGCTTAGCTAGTCTTTCTAACATCTGATCAATGAAAGGGAGAGGGTAATGGTCTTTTCTAGTAGCAATGTTTAACTTACGGTAATCAATGCACATTCGCCAACCGGTGACAATTCGAGTGGGAATTAGTTCATCTTTTTCGTTTTTAATTACCGTTGTTCCTCCTTTCTTAGGGACTACCTGAACTGGGCTTACCCATTTAGAATCAGAAATTGGGTAAATGATGCCCGCATCTAACAATTTCAAAACTTCTTTTTTAACAACCTCTTGCATGTTAGGGTTCAAGCGACGTTGTCCCTGTATGCAAGGCTTATGGTCATCATCTAAGTGAATTCTATGCATGCAAAAGTCTGGGCTAATCCCTGTAAGATCATCGATACTATACCCAATAGCTTTTCTATGCGCACGCAAAACAGTAAGAAGCTTAAAAACCTGGTTATCATCAAGACTAGAGCTAACAATCACAGGACAAGTCTTTTCATCATCAAGAAACACATATTTCAGATTAGATGGCAAAGGCTTTAGCTCTAACTTATTTACCTGAGGTTCACCACAAGAAGTGACAGTGTTGGTTACCTCACAATTCAGATCAGCTGCACCATCCAACTCAAGAATCAATGAATCGACTTCAGCATGTCCTTCTCCTTCGTAAGCTTCAAGCATGAGCACTGCTTCCAATGCATCATTCAATAGAATCTGAGGTGTCTCATCTTGGACAATTCCATCTATAACATCAATCCTATAACAAGTATTCTCAAGCAAAGGGGATTTAAGAGCAGAGGTTAGAGTAAAAGTAATTTTATCATCACCAACACTCAATGTGAGAGTCCCACTTTTAACATCAATAACAGCACATGCAGTACAGAGAAATGGCCTACCTAAAATAATAGGTATCTGGCTATCCTCTTCCATATCTAGAACTACAAAGTCTACAGGAATATAAAATTTTCCAACCCTAACAGGAACATCCTCTAAAATTCCAAGGGGATATTTTATCGAACGGTCTGCCATTTGCAAAGTCATCTGTGTACATTTTAATTCTCCCATATTTAGTTTTTGAAAAACCGAGAGAGGCATGACTGAGACGCTAGCGCCCAAATCACATAAAGCTTTATTAATGAACAATGCACCTAAATGACATGGGATCGAAAAACTACCAGGATCTTCAAGCTTAGGTGGAGACTTATTTTGTAAAACAGCACTACACTCTTCAGTAAAAGCTACTGTCTCCACCTCACCAAAAGACCTTTTCTTAGTGAGAATATCCTTAAGAAACTTTGCATATGATGGAACTTGAGAAATTAAATCAGTGAAAGGAACTGTTACCTCAAGATTCTTGACAAGTGTCATGAACTTACCAAACTGCCGGTCCACCTTAGTTCTGTTCATCCTACTAGGGAATGTGAGCTTTGGCACAAATGGTGGAGGAGTAACTGCAGTCTTCTCTTTGTCCTTTTTCTTGCTTTCCTCAGTTTCACCTTCGTTTGCATCTTCAACAACTTTCTCTACCTTGTCTTCCTCAGAATCCTCTTCTTCTTTCTCAGTAGGAACATCATCAGTAGTCATTGGAGAAGTATCATATGTACGACCACTCCTAAGAGCAATGGCATTCACATTTTCCTTCGGCTGAGTTGGTTGTGCTGGTAGAGAGCCTTGTTGCCTTGTAGATGAAGAACTAAGCCATTTGAGCAATCTGAGTTTCCAGCATCTTGTTATGTATCTCCATCTGGTTCATCTTTGTTTGCATTTGTAATAATATCTTTATCATATCACCTTGATTATCAGCCTGTGTAGCTTGATTTGCTTGAGGAGCATAATTCTGAAGAGGCCTTTGGAATCCAGGGGATTCATAGGTCCTTGAGGAGGCCTATACTGTTGTTGTGGAGGAGGCTGGTACGACTGCTGATATTGCTGCTGATTAGGAACATTTGAATTCTGAGTGTTATTGTTCCTATATGAGAAATTCGGATGATCTTTCCAACCAGGATTGTAAGTGTTGGAGTACGGATTGTACTGCTGCCTCTGTTGGAAAACATTTGCTTGCTCCATCTGAAAATGTTGTGAATTTTGAGCATTGTATTGGCAATCATTACCATAGTGGCCTTGGATGCCACAGACTTCACAAACAGGATTATTCATAGGAGTCATGGATGACAATGCATAGATACTCATAGGTTGAGTAGAGGGCTGAGATGTCTTCAATGAGTGGATCTCCTGAGTTAATGCAGCGAGTTGAGATGATAATAGAGAGTAAGCATCCACTTCAAGTTTACCCCCTTTCTTGGCTGCTCTCGGATTACTGAAGTGATTGGCAGCCAAATTGGAAAGAAAAGCATGTGCATCATCAACTCCTTTGTCTAAAAACACGCCACCTGCAGCGTTATCAACCATCCCTTTTGTTTCAGGATCAAGACCATTGTAGAAGCGTTTAAGCAGAAACCACTTCTCAAGACCATGGTGAGGGCATGCACGTTGATAATCCTTGAATCTGTCCTAAGCATCCCGAAGAGATTCACCATAATCTTGCTTAAAACCCATCATCTTGTCGATCAAATCGTCGGTTCTGTTAGGAGGGAAGAACTCAGTTAAGAAAGCCTTAGCAATCTTATCCCACTCGGTCAGGTCAATATCATTCAACCATTTTTTAGCTTTGTCACGAAGAGAGAAACCGAACAACATGACTTTCAACTGGTCTGGAGTGACTCCCTGATGTTTAATTGTAGAACAGAGCTGTTGAAACCGTTGCAGATGATTTGTAGGGTCTTCAGAGGCAAGCCCAGCAAATTGATTCTGTTGGATCATAGTGAGCAAAGTAGGCTTGATCTCAAAATTTGTTGCTTGAATCGTTGGCATAGCAAGGCCAGTAGGTACCCCACTCGGAGAAGGCTGTGAGTAGTTTTTCAAAGATTTGGGAGGGTCTACCATCTCAATCTTTGGTTCAGGTATCTTTTGCTGCTTCTCTTTCCTTTGTTGATCTATGTATTATTGACAAGAAAGTTCATAATCTGGACTAAGAGGAGTTGTATCCTCTTTCACTTGATCTTCTTTCCACTACGCCATAGATGGCCTATAGCAACCCCCAAACTGTGTTACCATAGACCCCATTTTGAAGTTACCATAGGCCAAAATAGGGCTATGGTAACACTTCAGCTGTGTTAGGTTCTCAGCAGTAACTACAGGTATCTAAGGTAACATCAAAACACAGCCTAAGGTAACATAGCAAATGTGGTTACCAAAAACCTCTATAGCAACATCTTAAACACTCTATAGTAACATAGTTTGTGTGTTACAACAGATAATACAATTTTGCACAGGGACAAATGTGGGGCCCACATCTAGGTGGGGTCAACAATCTATTGTAACACCCTCTTTTACCAATTATAACACATTGTGTGTTACATAATTAAAATCATTTATAAATAATTTTTTAACAAAAAAATTGACATTTAAATATTACATTTTCAAGTAAAAGAAATCAAGAACGAAATTAATTACATTTTAATAACATCATCCAACATCATTCCAATAACATCATCTTGTATAAAACCAATCATCCAAAAATATCTACCAACACTAGCTAATGAACAAAACTTAAAACATACAAGTACTAGAGCTAATAACATGCATACTAGCTCAAATGGTACTATGCAATTTCTGTATTGCCTTCAAATCATGAGTAATAGTACTAGCATCTCCTTGAGTTGGCTTGCATTTTTGCATCTCCTTGTTGATGCAGGGTCAGACTCTTCAACAGAAGAGTGAGAAGAGTGAAGAGGACCATCTGGAGAAGAAACATGAAAATAACATTTGTCAAGTTTTTCGAAAAATAAATAAATAAAATGGGTCACCCAAGATGCTATTACAATTAGAGGCACTTACATCTGTTAAAAGTGTTTCTACTTATATAACATATAGTATAAATTATCAATATATAAAAATTTCATTGCATTGTCAAAAATTCAAGTTGCAATCACTTGCAAAAATTCAAGTTGCAATCACTTTATGGGAACATCAGTACATTCAACACATTACAGTAATAACATGGGATGTTGTGGTTGGTCCCCAGCCAAAATATCCTATTCAACAAGGTAATAATGCAGAGAAAAATGCTTAAACATTAGCAAATGCACATAGCAGCAATGCAGAGAGACAGTGTGTGATGCCTGATACCTTTAGGGTGACGCCAAGTCCAAACCATACATCACCAGAATCAGAGGTGTCGTGAATGATGCCACGAGGTAAACTTACTGAACTTTTCCAGGCCTCTTCCACTTCCTAGAAAAATAATGAAAGTCACCTTATACATAATGAACACATACAATACAAAAAAATGCACATAGTCACTGGTGCTTTTCCTTTTGATCTACTAATTGTCCCTGTACATTTTATAGTCATGCTCCTCTCTCCTCTGTAATTCCATTTTAAATGAACCCAGCAGCTCCAGCAACATTTGCCTTGGATGTGAAACTTCAGTTACCCCGGTGTACTAAAATGGCTTCACTTGTAAGCTACCATACAAGAAAAGAGACCATGACATTGAACTACTTGTTAAAATATACCAGAAACAACTACAACTGAATATATATAATTTTACTGCAAATTCAGATTAAATAAAGCATGACAACTTTTAAACTTATATATGATAATATCAAGTAGTAACTATATAAGCAAATTTCAGATCATATAAGCAAGTAGACGTAAAGTGAGAAAATTTCAGATCATATAAGCAAGTAGACGCAAAAAAAATACTCCTGATTTCCGTAGTGTGCTTGGCATTAAATTTCCTAAATATCTCCACACTTTCTTAAGTAATAATAAAACAAATTACTAAAAGATAGCAAAATACATCATTCCATTTGGACCAATGGATCATACTTTATAAAAGATAATTGTTTAGCATAAGTGCATAATTGCCTGATTTGTAACTGTGCCCCTAAATTGAAAGTCTCAGTCACATATAATAGCTCTATCTAGCACCAAACTTTGCTTCTCAATAATCAGTACTTTAAAAGAACTTCGTATTATTTAAAATTCTGCCTCCACAGGTATGCAGAAACAGCACAGCTACTAACCCATTCTAAAAAAAATAAAAAATAAAACATGTATGACAATAGTTTAATGTCTTGAAACTTTCACAATCCCACAATATAAACATCAGAATTTCCTTCGACGGATACTAAAAGATCCTATTTGTTAGATAATAGGAATTAAGGAAAAGAAGGATCTGGGAACATATATGTATTTACAGATATAAACACATATAAAGAAAATCAGGACCTGTCGCAATAACTTCAGGAGCAACAGAAAATAGTTTTGAAAATTAGTTTAAAAAAAAGATAAACAAGGTCACAACGAATGTTTTTTTAATCCTTGCAGCTAGAGAAAATAGTGCATCCATGTTTAAGACATTAAGAAAGGGTTCGACCTGGTAAGCATCAACCAGGCAAACACACTGCAACACCGCCACTGAACTGCCATCCCCCTCAACTCCCTCGATATTCCTCATTTTAGTCTCCAGCAACCAGGAATAGCAAACCGCTGACAACATAGAACTTGTACCTGCAAACATTTCCAAGTTCAGAAAACTAGTTCATGCACAGCTTGTTTTCCGTAAACTTCTACCAGAATACCACAAAGCTATTTGTACTCTCTATCCCAGACAAACAATGACAACATAACAAAAACGCAATCTTTACATTAGCTCATAGCTCAATCTTAAAAGACACATCACAAAACCCCGCCATTTTCTCTGTTTTTTTTCCTTTTTAGATAATAAATCTAACCTTGCCAGATATAATCTATAACATTCCATTACAATGTCCAGTCACATATAATCCGACACTTCCATTACAATAAGATCATAAATTGACCAGCAAGTTGACCTTAGAGAGAAGAATTCTTGCACCAACATGCTTGTTATCCCACCCAAATGTATTGTCACCTTCATTAGCTACTAAAGTTTGCCCACAATAACTCATCCTATGCATAAATTGTATACACCAACATTGAGCTCTAATAAATTATATATACCAATACCGTGCTCTCAACGATAATGAACACTAGAATATAAATCTTTAATCTTTTGGAAAGGGTGGTATTTTTTACCTCATATCAAGAAAAATCACAGTAAAAGGGGCAAACCCATTTTCTCAATGTACTGTTGTACACACCTCTGTACTTATTAGCAAACGCAAAAACCTGTAACAGAATTTTAATTTTGTTTAGCCTAGCGTGCATATGTTTCAACTTTCAATAGTACTTTCTACTTCTTAGAAGTTAAAGTAACTAATATCACAATTATTGAATGATTAGAACTTTAGAGATAACATATTAGTATATTACCCTCATTGCCCTTGTGGCAAGAAGCTTAGAATAAGTCCTGGTTTACTAGTTTGGTCCATATTCCTAGTAGAATGAACAATTCTCCACATCCCATCTGAAACTAATCTTTGGAGACTCATTATTTAATTCATCACCTGGAATTGATTTTAGTGTTGCCTTATTTCGAAAATGCAAAACCTGAAACATAAATGGAATTAATAAGCGAAGAACCTAAACCTTAAAACTTCGAACCAAGAAAAAAATAGGACTTCGTAATAATTGTAACTTGGTGTACCTTGCAACTTGTAAATTTCCATCTCATTTTAGTCTTGGCAGCAGCAACCCATCTCAAAATCTCCTTCATTTTAGACGATGCCTTTGTTAGCCTTAGCTTTCTGAGCACTTTTTTCGTAATTAAATAAAACACATCCAATATTTGAAGCATACAAACACAAATTAATAATACAAATCAAAAAGATTATTTGAAATGAGTACAATACCTAATTGAATCAAAACCAAGATGAAATAACAAGTCCAGTAGAAGTGAAACCCCACTTGAAAGCCCCACTTGAAGAAGCCGTAATTGAAGCGTGAAGCAACAACCCAATTCAAGAAATCATGACTAAAGAATCCTAAATCTATTTTTAAGAAACCTAAGCCCTAATTGAACTCGATATGTAAAACTAATTGAATGGAACCCCAATCGAAACCATAACTAAATAAGCCCACAAACCCCAAATCTTGAAAACCCTTTTTCTTGAAGAACCCATATGTTGACAGCGAGAGAAACATAGCCGCTACTTTCAAAGTGAGAGAGAGAGGGTTGTAAGGTTGTATGTGTTTGTGTGGTAGTCTAAATAATTGTCAATTTTGTTTAATAAAATTTCTTCAAAAAACAAGGCGGCAATTTTGCCGCTTCTACATTTTCACTCCCCGTCCCATCATCTCCACTCTCAAGCCTTCCTTTCATGTCAAATTTTCTTTTAATTTAATTTATTGCTTTCATAATATTTTGGTTGTTTTTTATATTTGTTAAAAATATTATACTTTAAAAATAATATCATAAGTCACTCCATAAATGAATTTTTAATTTTAGAAATTTAAAATAATTTTTTTAATATGCATTCATTTTTCTGTAAAATAAATTTTTATTTTTTTAAATAATTTATTATCTTTTAATAGTTGTATTTTTTTTCAAATTATTAAAACATGTATTATTTTTATTATAAAATCATAACTGGATCTATTAGCACAATGTTAATTTTTATAATTTTATTTCAATAATGCATACAAATTTTTTATATCAAACTTAACATTATTTCTCAAACTTTATTCATTTTATGGAAAATTCATTTTTTTCCAAAAAAAATAATTTGTTACGTTTTTTTTAATAATTAAAATATAATTATTAAATCTACTGTTTTCATAATTTTATAATAATTCACAACTTATACGTAACTTAGTTTTCTTTATTAAACTTTTAATGAATTTAGTTAAAATTTAATAATGTTTGGATATTACATTATTTTAAAATCTTTTTATTTGAAATTTATAAACAAAATTTAAATATTTATGAAAAATCAATAATTTAATTATTTGATGGAATATTACGTGTTAAAATGATTATGTCAATGATTTTATTAAAATTAATTATTTTTAAAGTCAAATAATTATTAAATCATTAATTTTAAATGAAATAAAAATTTTGTTAATGAATACTCTATGGTAACACAGCTCATGGTGTTACCCACTGTTAACACCCTTTATGACTAAAGTAACATACTTTTATGCCTATGGTAACACCACAATCAAAAGGTTGCGATAGGTCAAAATTTTGATAGCTATGGTAACACCCTTAGTGGTAACACCCATGCCAAAAGGTTGCGATAGGCCATCTATGGCGTAGTGTTCGTTTGAGACCTGGTCCTGGGCATCAACAACTAAACAAGGAAAAGCAGTAAGATCGGTCTCAGTTGGAACAAGAGTTCCAAAGAGATAAGAGAAACAATCGAACTAAAATAATAGAAACTAGGCGTATCCCCGGCAGGGGGGCCAAAAACTTGATGTGTAAAATTATACCTAACCGCAAGCGCACGGTATCAATTGTAGTAGATACTAGCAAATACGGGTCGTTTCCTCAAGGAGACAGTTTCAATTTCAATTCAACTATTATCAATTGTTTCTAGTCACAAACGATTTTTAGAGAATTTTATTAACTACTAAAACAAATTTAACTATGATTTAAATCAATTAATAATGGGATCTAGGGCAATTCAGGTTCACCATGCTTACACCAAAAAAATCACAAAGGTATAGTTTTTTAATGGGATTAAGTAATTAAAGCAATGGTTAATCTTTTTTAAGCATTAACACTCTCAGAATATCTAATGATGCTTCCACAATCACCTTCAATTCCGCTAATTGTATGTAAGCCTCTAGTAGTAAAATCTTTCGATCTATTACTCCTATTGCAATCGATTAATCCGTGATATTGCGCAATTACACAAATTAAGAATTAGAACATATCAATCAGAATTACTCTCTACCCATCAATCTTCTAATCAAATTAAGCCCAAATCATGGTGCAAACATGGCTCCCCTTAATACCCTAGAATTAAATTACTCACTCATTCTAGGATTAAAACTAACAATAATAATCAAGAAAGCCATAATAAACATGTAATTAATAAGGAGAAGATAAGAAATACCTTAAACCTTTGAATAACGAAGAACAATTAAATCCAAGAATTAAATTGAGCTTGCAAAGATGGAGAGAAGAAAATAAAACCCTAGCTTTTAATATTAAGAACGTATGTAAAAATTGTGTGTAAAAAGATATATCCCCCCTAAAATAATACCCTAGATGTGTTTACATAGGCACTCCAAGTCTTGCCCAGCAAGGAAACATCCTAGAATACAACTAGAATTCGTTTTGGGTGTCAAAAACTACTTAAAATACAATTTGAGATCGAAAAAGGGCAAAACTGTAAATTCTAGCGCAACGCGGCGCAGTCTGCTCGGAAATGGCGAAGTCTGCGCGGACGCAATCTGCACACAAGCTTCAATCTGGCGCAGTCTGCGCGGTTTATGGCATAGTCTGCGCGGCTGACTTCTGCCGGATTTGTTTGGAATTCAAGAAAATTCTCCAGGCTTCGCGTGGACAGTAAGATCGCTGAAAACGGACTTCTACAACTCCAGATATGGCCAAAATAGTGTAGACTGCGCAACCATCCGAATTTTACATAATTTGCTCCTTTCTCCTCCGTTTTATCTTCCGAATCTTTTGCCACTTCCCATTCTTCATTCCATATCATAAATCAACTCCAAAAATGACCGAGCTATACCTTTAATCTCAATTCTTCAACTAAAAATCGTTAAACTCCTTCCAACTTGGTAATTCTTTATTTCCTGCGACAAACTCATCAAAAACTAATTAAATCCACACGATTATTCACAAAAGCACCGTAAATGCGGGAATAAAATCCTATAAAGTATATATAAAATACACTCTATCACTCCCCTCCCAGCTTGAGGGGGAGTTATGTGATATGTTCACTCGCAGCTCAAATGGCCTAGGTTTCTAGTCAATGTTTGTTGCCATTTGATTTATGTTTACTTATTTCCTTTTATGTGTAATAAGCTCAGCAGGGCATTTTAGAATTTAGCCTTAGAGAGAATATTTTCTGTTATTGGTGTGCACTATCATGTGGAGATATAAGGAGGATAATGACAAATGATTGGACAGCTTTTCAGATCTACTCCCTCCGTCCCAACGATTTGTTATCGTTTGCTTTTAACACGGAAACCAATAATTAAGATTAAAATAAGTGAAGTAGTGAGTGTAATAGTAATTTATTGTTAAAATAAGTGAAGTAATGACTGTAATAGTGATTTTATTGTTATAAGACCATCTCCAACCCATACACTAAAAATGCACTTTTACACCATTTTGGTGTAAAAGTGTCCTCCAACCCATACACTAAAAATCACACCATTTTGGTGTGACACCAAAAATTACACCAAATTTGGTGTTACACCAAAATTTGGTGTAACTTTTAGAGTTTTTCTAAATTCCAATCTTACCCTTTTATTCTCTCACAAAAACAATTTATTCCTTTTATACCCAAAATATTTTACATTGTTTTGATACCCTTTTTTAATTTTGGATTATAATTTATTAATCTATACAATTCGAACACTTTTATTGTTTTAATTTAGTTCTTATTTTAATAAATAAGAATGAAATAATATATAACAAAATTAAAAACATTTATATTAATATCATTTCAATTGGAACTCAAGTAAACATAGATTGAATCATCTATTAATCGGGTAAATCACCACTAATATTACATGTAATTTAATATAAGTATATTGATATAAATATTAAAAAAGAGGAAGAATATGCTTTTAAAATGAGAATGATTCCCTTTGGTGTAAAGTTTAGTGTAAATGGGTTGGAGAAGATTTAAAATTTGGTGTGATTTTTACACCAATTTAATGTAAAAGTTACACCAAATTGGTGTAATGGGTTGGAGATGCTCTAATAAGTGAAGTAGTGGGTGTAATAGTGTAAAGTATTGTTAAAATAAGTGAAGTAGTGAGTGTAATAGTGTTAAAACTTACTATTTTACAAAACGTAAAGAATTGGTTGGGACATCCCAAAAAGGAAAGTGTAAATAATTGGTTGGGACAGAGGGAGTAATATTTACAAAAAGTTCAACCAAGTTTGTCTCTACAATTATTGTGTTCTGTCTTCTTCTTCGTTTAGCTCTTAAATATCAAAAGGTATTACAAAGTAATTCACAGTTATAGCAATGCCCATAATTGCTTAAGAAAATTCTACAACCCTCTATCCAACTTCCCTAGAAAGAGGGGAAGAGAATATTGATAGACAAACTTTGCTTGAAACATTCAAATGTGTAGGTAATCCTGCAGCTTCTTTCTGCCTGGAGGTCATATCAACATTGCCCTTTGACGATAGTCACAATACTGATAGGCACAGTGAAAGTGACAAGGTGGGACTGTAAGAGGTGAAATGGACATATACTCGAAGGAAGAAAAAAGAGAATTAAGACGTTATAAAAGAAGGGCAAAAAGGGTCTTTTACTAAGGAGGACAGAAGAGTCTTTTCCAAGGGCAAGAGGCTAAAAGGGATTGAGGAGACTAGGGTTTGTTTTATGGAATGAATTGAGTAGTAAGAAAATAGGAGAGACCAGCCTCTCGAAAGCTGGAGTGGAGTTGTAATATTGTTCTTTGTGATTCAGTACGTTATTCAGTTTCAGTAAGTTATTTAGTTCTAATCGTATTGTGACCAGGTGGAACTTTTGATTATTATTAATATTAAGCTGCATATCTGTGATACCAATTGAGTTGCCAGTAGTTAAAATCTAGCAAATTGGTATCAGAGCAGTGACGGTTCGGGCAGATATGGGAGCGCCTCCTTCGAATCAGCACCCTATTGAGATGTTGGAAAAAGGGGTGAGTGATTTGTGTATGAGTTTAGCGGAACAAATCGCCATGGGAGTCCAAGCCGCCACACAAGATCTCCAGAAAAAATTAACCGATCAACTCACCAAGGCGTTGGATCTGCAAGCCCAACGAATGGAGGAAAGTATGGCCAAATCTAGAGAAAAGTATGAAGGTGTGGTGGAGGCGATGAGGGGAGAACAGGAGAGGGTTCAAGAGGAGATGCGTTTGACATTAGAGATGGTTCGTCGTGCTCAGATTACTGAAGGGAAAGGTGTCTCGGGTTTGACCCAGGACGAAGAAGTGGTAAACCGACCCGAGGGGTCTGGAATTGGGTCGGGTAGAGGAAATGGTTTTGGATCTGGTCCTGGGGCGGGTGCGGGTCAGTTCAGAATGGGATTTTCGAGTCGGGTCGAACCGGGTTCGAAGTTGGAGGACACACTCAGTCGGGATGTTCGGGAGGAAATAGTTGGCGTTTTAAGAAATTGGATTTGCCTACGTTTGATGGGGTGAACCCAGATGGGTGGATAATGCGAGCGGAGAGGTTCTTCAATTTTTATAAACTGACACATGAGGAAAAATTGGAGGCAGCGGTGGTAGCCATGGATGGAGACGCATTACTATGGTTTCAATTCGAACATGGGAGGAGACCAATTCGAGGGTGGGGTGAGTTGAAGCGTATTTTATTGCAGCAGTTTCGTCCTACATATGCTGGGTCACTTTATGAGCAATGGCTAAGCCATCAACAACTCACAACAGTGGTGGATTACAGGAGGAGATTCATCGAACTCATAGCTCCGTTGTTGGGAGTACCGGAGGAGATTGCTACTGGGCAATATATAAACGGTCTCAAGGGCGAGATTAAGGCGGAATTAAGGTTGTTGGGACCGCGGAATTTGGAACACGCAATGGATCTATCATTAAAAATTGAGGAGAAGCTCAAGTATGGAGGAGAAAACCGTGGTAGCAGCAAAGGGCAAGGACAAATGGGGAGCTTCAAAGGTAATTTAGGGTCTTACTCGTATGCTAGTCCTGCTTATTCAAATGATTTTAAATCGTTTACGGGGTCGTACAGCTCATCTAAGTCGCCAACAGTGGTTTCTTGCCAAACCGTATCCACTGTGTCTAGTTCTAGGAGCTCAAACCCGATACCCATAGCCAAACCAGTGGGGGATGTGAGGCGTTTGAGTGATAAGGAGTGGCAAATTCGGAGGGAAAAAGGTTGTGTTTTAAATGTGACAAGAAGTGGCATGTGGGACATAAGTGTAGGAGGAAGGAGCTTAGTGTTTTGCTATCACAATGTGACGATGAGGATGAGGAATCACCAGTTTTAAGCCCAGCTATAGAAGGGACACCCAGCTTAGAGGATGAGCAGTTGAGACCTGAAATTTCGTTGAATTCGGTGATGGGATTGACTAGTCCAAAAACTATCAAGATGGTGGGGGAGATACAAGGGGTACCAATAATTGTGATGGTCGACCCTGGGGCGACACACAATTTTATATCAGCCACAACTGTTCAGAAATTAGGAATTAAAGTCACACCAACGAAGGAATTTGGGGTGTCATTGGGAACGGGGGAATCAGTGCAGGGTAGTGGGGAATGTCGACAACTTGGGGTATGGATTCAAGGCTTTGAAATAGTGGAAGACTTCTTACCATTGAAGTTGGGCAACTCAGATATGATACTGGGCATCCAGTGGCTAGAAAAGCTGGGAACTATGAGTACGAACTGGAAAGCACAAACCTTGCGGTTCCAAGTACAGGGGGAAATGGTAACTTTGAAAGGTGACCCTTCGTTGGGACGATCCAAGATATCCTTAAAAGCCATGTTACGGACCTTACGGAAAGAAGGCTCGGGTTTTCTGGTAGAGTTAAATGAATTGACAACAGAGGCCACGGACAAAACAAAGACAAGGGGCAAGGGAAACACCACAGAAATTCCAGTCATGGGTCAAGCCAATTTTGCAAAAGTATGAGCAAGTGTTTAACATGCCAATAGGCCTACCCCCCATTCGTGATTATGCTCACGCCATCCAGTTAAAGGAAGGAACAACTCCTGTTTCAGTACGCCCTTACAGGTACCCCCAGATTCAGAAGGCGGAAATAGAGAAATTAGTCAAGGATATGTTGCAAGCTCAGATCATCCAAGTGTCCCGTAGTCCATTTTCCAGTCCTATGATCCTAGTGAAAAAGAAAGATGGTTCTTGGCGGTTCTGCGTAGATTACCGCGCCTTGAACAAAGTAACGGTCCAAGATAAGTATCTGATTCCAATCATTGATGAGCTATTAGACGAGCTTCATGAGGCTGTGATTTTCTCAAAACTTGATTTAAAGTCGGGGTATCACCAAATTCGGATGAAGGAGATAGATATTTACAAGACCGCGTTTTGGACACACGAAGGTCATTACGAGTTTCGGGTAATGCCGTTTGGGTTGACAAACGGACCAGCGACTTTCCAAGTACTCATGAACCAGGTTTTTAAACCTTTTCTCCATCGTTTCGTACTGGTTTTCTTCGATGATATACTAGTTTACAGTCGGTCAATGAAAGAACATGAAACCCACCTGGCAGAGGTGTTACAACTCTTGGGCACGCCCAGTTATATGCTAATTATAAAAAATGTGAATTTGCACAGACGGAGGTAGCCTATCTAGGGCACGTTATTTCTGCACAAGGTGTAACAGTTGATCGTGAGAAAGTCCAGGGCATGTTGGACTGGCCAATACCCAAAACATTGAAAGAATTGAGGGGTTTTTTGGGTTTGACAGGATATTACCGGAAATTTATAAAGGAATATGCAAGGCTGGCCCTTCCATTAACGGATCAGTTGAAGAAAGATAGATTTGGATGGAGTGAAGAAGCAACGGTGGCGTTTAACACCCTGAAAAAAGCTATGACAGGTACACCAATCCTGGCCCTTCCAAATATTGATCTTCCGTTTGTGCTTGAGACTGATGCGTCCGGGTTTGGATTGGGGGCGGTGTTACTTCAACAGGGGCATCCTATTGCTTTTTATAGCAGTGTATTGGGACAACGAGCAAGGTTGAAGTCAATCTACGAAAAAGAGCTTATGGCCATCGTTCTTTCGGTAATGAAATGGCGACACTATCTTTTGGGGAGGAAGTTCACCATAAAAACAAACCAACAAAGTCTGAAATTTTTGTTAGAACAATGTGAGGTTGGGGCAGAATATCATAGATGGGTGAGTAAACTAATGGGTTTCACTTTTGAGATTCAATACAACCTGGGGCCTTCTAACAAAGTCGCAGATGCGTTATCAAGGAAAGTCGCGGGACAAGCAGAGCTATCTTGCCTTGTATCGACTCATGGAACAGCTTGGGAGAGCATCCAAGAACAGATTTCGGCTGATCCTTATATGATTAAACTGAAAGGGGACATTGAACAAGGCAGTACAGTGTTAAAGGGTTTTGACGTGGAGAATGGCATTGTGAAATTTAAGGGCAGAATAGTGCTCCCAAAAGGGTGTCAATTCATTTCAACGATTCTACAAGAATACCATGATTCGGTGATTGGGGGTCATGCAGGGGACTTAAAGACTTATCAAAGGATATCGAAGGAATGGTTCTGGCCTCAAACGTGGACAGAAATTACCAATTATGTTCAGAAGTGTGCAATTTGCCAACAAAATAAAACCTCCACGCTCAAACCAGCTGGCCTATTACAGCCGTTACCAGTACCCACCCGAGTTTGGGATGACATTTCCTTGGATTTTATAGAAGGTTTACCAAAGTCCAATGGATATAACTCGATTTTAGTGGTGGTAGATCGGTTCACAAAGTATGCCCATTTTTTGGAACTCAAACATCCATTCACAGCGCAATCCGTGGCCCAATTGTTTGTTAAAGAAGTGGTGCGACTACATGGGTTTCCGGCTTCAATTGTCTCGGACCGGGATCGCATTTTTCTGAGTTTGTTTTGGACAGAGATTTTCCGTTTACAAGGGACTCAGTTAAACCGCAGTACAGCATATCATCCCCAATCCGATGGGCAAACGGAGGTGGTAAATAAAACCTTAGAGACGTACTTGCGTTGCTTTATTAATGGCCAACCTCGCACCTGGACAAGATGGCTAGCTTGGGCAGAGTATAGCTACAACACAGCGACACATTCATCCACGGCTTACTCACCTTTTAAAGCACTGTATGGCAGAGATCCTTTACCTTTAGTTCGAGGGGCAAACACACAGACAGGGGTGAACAGTATTGAAGAGCAGTTGGTTGAAAGGGACGCAATCTTGGATGACCTGCGATATAATCTGTTACGAGCCCAGCAACGAATGAAGTTCCAAGAGGATAAAAAACGCAGAGAAATAGAATATCAAGTGGGGGGAAATTATTTCTCAAGCTACAGCCGTATAGGCAGCGAACCTTGGCCAGGAGAATGTGTGAAAAGTTGTCAGCTCGTTTCTATGGCCCGTTTGAGATACTGCAAAGAGTGGGTACGGTAGCATATAAACTGCAGCTGTCAGAGTCTTCAAAAATCCATCCGGTGTTTCATGTGTCACAATTGAAACGAGCAGTGGGAGACATTCAGGTTTGTTCCCAGATTCCAGAAACGATAAATGTTGATCTAGAAGTGGTGGCAGAACCAGAGAGCATTGTGGGAATGCGAAACAGCCAACGGAATGGTGCAATGGAAGTCGAGGTTTTGGTCCAGTGGAAAGGGATGGCAAAATTTGAAGCTACGTGGGAAGAATACTCTGCAATCAAGCAAAGGTTTCCATCGTTTCACCTTCAGGACAAGGTGGCTCTCTGGGAGGCAGGTATTGCAAGTGACAAGGTGGGACAGCAAGAGGTGAAATGGACATATACTCGAAGGAAGAAAAAAGAGAATTAAGACCTTATAAAAGAAGGGCAAAAAGGGTCTTTTATTAAGGAGGACAGAAGAGTCTTTTCCAAGGGCAAGAGGCTAAAAGGGAGTGAGGAGACTAGGGTTTGTTTTATGGAATGAATTGAGTAGTAAGAAAATAGGAGAGACCAGCCTCTCGAAAGCTGGAGTGGAGTTGTAATATTGTTCTTTGTGATTCAGTACGTTATTCAGTTTCAGTAAGTTATTTAGTTGTAATCGTATTGTGACCAGGTGGAACTTTTGATTATTATTAATATTAAGCTGCGTATCTGTGATATCAATTGAGTTGCCAGTAGTTAAGATCTAGCACACAGCCTCTGCATTAAATCTAACAATCTTACTGAGAAAAATGACATAAGAAAAATTATTGAATAAAACATAAACAAGCTCCCAAATTTATTGAAGCCTAATTGGAAGGATACAGAGCTTATATGTCAATATTCAAAACAATAAAAAATTTAAAGTATTCAAACTAACTGTGGATCGAGAGCGACTTCACTGGTACAATTTAGATGTACCAAAGAGGAGGAGAGATGCGGATTTTCCTTGAAAACGAGGTTCAGTGATGCGATCTTCCATGATAAGATCCCCATATCAACGGGTGTAGGCTAGCCAATTTGTAAAGTATATGCATGTACGAAAGCCAAATAGAGTCCTGATGAAGATTTCCACCCATCATTGTTGATATAAAATATCGAACCGCGATATAAAAAGTAGTTATTTGCACTAATGGCACATTGTCTGATGCTCTCAAACTTGACCATTCTCTTCTGCTGGAATAATTTGCATCTCTATCCGACTATCCCTTTATCTTTGTAGTTGGAATTTGATCTCTTTCCTGATATCTGATATATAAAACTACAAACAATATTTCAAACTGTATAATTGATAATTTTCTATCCTTATATGTTTTATGAAAGACACAACAGTTTCTCCTCTCCAGATGGACCAAAAGGCTACCATGCAGATCATAAACAACAATTGCACTCACATTTCTTCAACATGGAGCATGGCAACAGACGAAAATTACTATGCAGATCATAAGCCATAATGAGCAAGAAATCAGGATATGACTCAATTCCCAGAACCATTGAACATAACTTTACATACATGCTTCTAACTCAATTTATCCCTGACAAACCCTTAATCAAGCTCAAGAGTTTGCAATCCGGAAAAAAAAAACAGCAGCACCTAAGCCGTAATTAAAAGCCTAATAATTTAGCCAAAAAGATAAAGGGCTAATAGACAACAAAGTCAAAATTGTAGATTATTTCCTCAATGACCAATCAGAAGATGTGCTTTTGCTACCACGGGAAACATAAATGGATGTACCAATAGTAGGAAAATTTATACCAGTTAATGACAGAAATTAAGATTTTTCAAGATTAATATATAAGCTTCATATCGAGAAGCAACAAGAAGATTTTAAATCCTAAAAAATTGAGCTTTAAAAAATTAAATCTTGAGATGATGTCATTAGCTTTAGATGTAAGGTTGCCGGTTCTAAGAGGAAGCACAAACTGAAAACAATTAAGGGTCTCCATCAATAAGTGGAACAGACTGATCAGAAGAATTTCAAGCTTGAGAAAGAAGGGTGGCGCGCGGGGCGCTAAAGCTAATTCATAGAATCTTGCTTCTTTTTTCTTTTTTTTTCTTTTTTTTTTTTTGCCGAGCAACTGCCTGAACGTCAGATGAACATTGCCCTTGTTGATGATTCTAATAGGCTCAGCCTATAAATAAAATATAACAATCATACACGGCTCCGGGTCTGGTGCAACCGGTTGCCAAGTACTGTTTAACCAACACAAGGTTTCAGAGCCGTTGGATCGTTCTGATTTTAAAAAAAATTTGTACTTCCGCGGTACGGAGAAATTACCAAAATGCCCCCTGTTTTCACATAAAAAATCTACTGTTCACCGTACCTCTGCGGTACGTGAACAGTGGGGGCATTTCGGTAATTTCTCCGTACCACGGAAAGTTTCTGCGATACAGTACGAAATTTTTTTTAAATCAGAGTCGTTGGATCGTTGCTCAAACGGCTCTGAAACCTTGTGTTGTGTAAACAGTACAGTGCAACCGGTTGCACCAAACCGGACCCCATCATACACACTGCATGGTTGTAGATAACTGAGATTTCTCTCGAGAACCCTAGCTGGGCTTAAATTTAGGATTTCATGTAAAGAAAAACCCTTGGCTAATAATTTACGCCACCCTGTAAAACCTCTCAGTAACGAAACTGGAGTCATCATAAAATATGTTGGAAACAATATTCAAGTGATTGATTTCTACCTGTTTAATGCGAACAATTCTAACTGGACAAAGCTACGCATCAAAACACTTGATTGCAAAAACTCATGTACACTTCGCAGTCCTTAAGTGGTGAGATTGTAATAGTCACAAACTTGGATCGTTCCACACTTTCGTGACCTTAGGAACAAGTCGTTCGGTCACATAAAGAGCCTGATATGCCCTTAAGGTAATGGTACCAATACGTAAATACCATAAAATAAATCAGTATGAGCCTAGAATGCCTCAAGGGAATACTGCCATTAAGAAATGAGCACAAAAAAGAAAATACATACCTCATGAAGAAAAACTGGTATTTTCCTTGAAGAGCTTTATTTCATTTTCAATTACATGTTCACCTAGTTCTTTGTAACTGAGGCTGTTTTATTGCTCCTTGCGACGTTTGTATATTATATTATATGCCATATATTTTCAGTAGTTACGGAGCTTTTCTGCTATGATTCATAGCTACATTTAGATCATTAGCAACTGTGTGCTAAAGTTATGTGGGTTTATCCTAAAACAAGCATTGTGTCGGTTTCATTTGCAGGATCTGAAGACTTGGAATCATTGTTGCATCTATAACTATATATGCTGCTAGATGGGCAGGCAGGAAAGAAGTCATTAGAGATCTGTTAACAATTTGTGTAATGCCTTATCATGTTACTTCTGAGCAATATGTAGTGAAGTGAAACTACAGTTTCAATTTACATCAAATTTATGCTTTGTATGCATTTTTTGTTAGTTGGAAGAGGATCATATGACTTGTGATGGTGGATCAGTGTAGATTTGTTAGACAAATACAATGTTGTGTACGCTTTCATACCGCTATCTTCAAGTGCTTTTGTGAGGTTGGTATTGTAGATTTAACCCCTCATCGAGTTGCTTCTTCTGTCCTGATATGGTTTTGTTGCTTTTGACTATCAACTTCTTGTTAAGATGTCCTTTTGAGTATGTTAAAATTTGATCGGTAACATAGCTCAACTATTTCATTGTTAAATAGTTAACTCATCTGAAATATTCAGGAGGATCATATATTATTCAACACTCCCCTCTACTCATCTAAAACTTTAAGGAGGATCATATATTATTCAATGCACCCCCTCAACACATCTAAGGTCATATATTATTCTAACACTCCATGTTAATTAATTAACCAACTCATATAAAACCCTTAAGATTTTAGAAAAAGATCCGTGAACTAAATTGTATATTGCCCACCAAATTTGAGTAGGGATATATGTAGTAACTTATTTCGTCAATATTTTATGTTGTTTTCAGTTGTGACGAATGAATATGGAAGAAATAGAATGAGATGTATAAAAATTCAAAAATTTGATTCCTTCCTCATTACGGCCATAACAACTACAACCCACCAATTTGAGATGGAATGCTACATTCTCACGCATACACAATGGTGAGGACACGGAATCTGAATTCTAGTTTTTTTTAGCCTTTTAAAGTGACTGCTTTAAGATGGTAAATTAAAATGCTACATGTTACGTATACAATCCTGCATAAACATAGATCTATCTAACAATCACGAGAACCACATAAATTTATCAAATTTCAGCAACCATGCAAGGCATGAACTCTTCTCACTTCTAACAATAACTACAGCAGTCGAAAAAAGTTATTTCTTAATAACACACCTCTAAATTCTGTTGAAAAAATGAAACATATCTACAAGATCAAGGGGTTCCAAAAAGGGAAGAGGATAAAGTAAAAATGCACACATAGAGCAACAACATTGTACTTGTCCAACAAGATTACACTCATCACCAGTCAAATGATCCCCTAAAACAAGTCGAATGATCCTCTGAAGCGAACATAAGTCGCATTACAAAGCTAATATTTGACAAAAATCAAAATCTATACAGTAATATTTCAATCAAAGTTTAACAAGATGGTACTGAAGTAATATTATAACAAAGCATTACAGAAAAAGGTCAGGAGTCCTCTAATGGTTTCGCTCCTGCCATCTCTGGAAGCAGAATTACTAGAATCGCAATATAAATTCCAAATCTTTAAACAAGTTTTTAGCCCTGCAAATGAATATCAAACATATAAAAATTACATGGGAAAAACCGGGAACAGTTGTACAAGGTAGAAGAATAGCCATTTGTTGCAAAATTATTGTTCCTAATAATCTAGTTACCTTTGAATTATAGCACAGAATAACTGCATTTGTGGTGCAATCTAATGCTAAAAAGCACACACTATATAAGCAACCAGAAATATAAGATGCATCAACCTATTACTACGCATATATATAAGTAATCTGCGAAAATGAAACCATAGTTCCTTTGAAAATCAAATCCAGTACCAATATTTGACGAGTAATTTGCAATGTTTAAAAATACTAAGAACAAGCCTTTTGACAGCATTACTTATGTACGACGTCGTCACAAGACAAATGAGGGCAATTAAGTAACTTCGCGTAGAAAAGTAAAGAGGGGGATAAAAGATTTGGGGAAAATGGAGTCGGGTTATGTCTTGTCTAAGTAGCTAAGTGGGAGTTACCCAGCGACTCGAAGGTCTGGGGAAGCAATTGTAATATGGGAGAAATAATTTGGGGAATATTTATATAAATTCAGAAGTTATCATTCTCGTTTGAATTTCGATTCATTAGTAGATCTCATATACTAGAGTTTTTTTGTGTATTCCATTACAAACCTGGAGATATTCGAAACCCTTATTGGTGATATTCGAAAACAACAGGAGGGAGTTCCAATCAGAGATGAGTCAACCGTGACGTCTCTTAAAACTCTAAGCTCAACACCAACGGGAGGGAGTGGGGCTAACAGATCGATGACTGAAGGAGTGGGGTCTGGTGGGCATGAAAGTCAGTATGGAGGAGGGTCAAGTGGGAGTCAAACTGGTAGAGGAGGAAAAGATAAAGAGAAAATGGATGAGGACCCAGGGAAGAAGGCGGAGAATGACAGTCATAGAGGGAGTTTGAAATATCGTAAGTTGGATTTGTCACAATTTGACGGGACTAACCCCGATGGGTGGATATTAGAGGTATTTCACATTTTACCGCCTTAGCGATGAAGAGAAATTAGAAGCAGCTGTAGTGGGGTTTGATGGAGATGCTGTATGGTACCAGTGGGAGAATAGGAGGAGACTGATCCGTAGATGGGGGGATATGAGGAGGTTGATTCTGCAGCAATTCCGGCCTTTACACTCGGGTACATTATGCGAACAATGGTTGGCGGTGAAACAAACTGGTACGGTCGCCGAGTTTCATAGGAAATTCATTGAAATGGCAGCGCCACTAGAACAAATTCCAGAGAACATGCTGATGGCTCACTTCGTAAATGGGTTAAAAGAGATATGAGCGGAAGTACGGATGTTGGGGTTGTATACACTGGAGCAGACCATGGATTTAGCCCTCAAGGTTGAGGAGAAAAACAGGGTGAGAAGCCACAGAGGAGGGGAGAATAAATCACCTACGCCTTCCCTACAGTTATCAGTGGGAGCTAGGAGCACAAGTCAAGGCTACAACCAGGCACCATACTCCTCAGGGTCGATATCTCCTGGTTCGTGGTCACCGCACCAACCAAGCTACAGCCAGTCATCACAATCCCGCCCCAAAACAGTAATCCATACCATCCCCACTGCAAAGCCTATTGGAGATGTGAAATGGCTGACACCCAAAGAACTACAACAGAAGAGAGAAAGAGGTCTTTGTTTAAGGTGCGACGAAAAGTAGATGGCAGGCCACATGTGTAAGCAAAGGGAATTGAGTGTGTTTAACACATTAACAAATGAAACAGATAAGGAAATGGAAACAATTAAATAAATACATAACACTGCAAAATTATTAAAGCAACATATACCAGTTGTTATATAGGGGGTTGGTCTTCTGATCTGTGGGTTCTTCCCTGATGTTAAACATTCCATTCAGACGAACTAGGCTCTGCACATGAGCATAAGCAGTATGCCAAGATGGATCTAATGCCATAATCTCATTGTTACCAGGTACACATCCAGTGTGAGGGGGGCCACAGAAAAAAAGGCTAATATCAGAAAATTCCACTACTCTCGGTATCACTATGTGTCCACTTCCTAAACATTGCGGAATCATCACTCCTCCATCCGAAAATGCATCAATCCGGTGAGTATGTGTCCAGATATTTGAATTTCCATCTAAGATATACAGATCATACTCATCCACTTGTGGGGATCGAACCAAAACAGCCACCGAATCTCTTAGATTTACAGGAAATACAGGAAATACGAAATACGGAAGTTCTAACGTGTTTCATATAACCCTGAACAAGGATCAACTCTGGTCAATATAAGGAAGTCACCAACCTTATTATCAATACCTACCAATATGGAACACCCTTTACTACAAATTTACATTGAAAACGCCTTTGCACAACAAAAGGAACTATTCTGCTTTCATCAACCTCCTCCCAGGAATCCGTAGCAACTGAATATATCTCAATTTTCGACCAATCTTGTTTCCCAAAATGAATGACAGGGACAAAACATTTGACCTTGTAGTCATTCGTCACCTTATCAAAACCAAATCCCACAGACAATCCATCCCATGATCGGGTCTGTGGAAGCCTAATAGGTTTCCAGTGGCTAATGGCGGGGTTCAATACCCCGATAAACCGCCCTTCCATTTCTCGACAATTACTTATGCAAACAATTCCATCAATAGACCCAGCAAGAACCATATTTTTACAAAAATCTGAAAACGAAACATAATTAAAGTCATCAGGCTCATTCGATATATTCATTAAGTTCCTCCTAATGGTGTGAACAGAGATTGGGGGTGATTGAAACTGACTAGAGCAACTTGTTTCTCACCGGTTTCTTCAAATCGACCAGTGAGATAAGACCCTATTTCTTGCAATGTGAAACTTCAGATGGCATTTAATAAAACTGGGATCACTTGTCAACGCATAAGAAGACTTACTAGTAGACTTAAATCGACTCGAAACAATACCTCTAGTTGAAGTTCCTCAGAAAGATTATTAAAATTGAAAGTGCCATTTTCTTCAGAAAAGGGGCAAGGATTAGACATTTCTTATGGTAAAAGTGAAATGGGGGGATTGAACTCAAATGCAGAGATTGAGGGTTTTCTGATGTAAAACTAGAGAAGATGGGAGAGAATAAGCTAACACAATGAGAGCTAACGAACAGATTTGTAACAGAAAGTTTTTGAGCGCCAAAACTTAGTATCTTGATTTTCGTGAAGGTTAATTTAGAAAATTTTATCATTTATATTATAATTCTATTACTATCACTATAAATAAAAACAATATAATCAAATTACACAAACAAGCATACATTTAACCCGACACAAGACCCGAATTTAACCCATGCCTAAAAAATAAAAATAAAACCCTAATTAAAGAAGATCAGCCTAATTGAAAATTGAAAACTATGTTCAATCATATAAATAAATACGTACCTCGGTAGACAAATCGAAATAGAAGCCCTCGTACTCGTATCCATATTCACACAGAGAAGAGAGCCACACTAAGGCGAGAGTGTGCCTCCGCTCACCCTGAAGTAATTAAGTTCTCTTTTCTCTCATTAGAGCAACTCCAATGTCATCCCCTATTTTGGATCCCTAAAATATAACAAAGTATTGGTTCCCTAAAATATAGGTAACCAAAAAGTTGTTTTACTCAAATGGTATTCCCTATATTGTTCCCTATATTTTTAAAAATAATTTTAAAATATTATTTTGAAATTATGTATATATTATTGACATTAAATATTATATACAATTTATATAATTTATGTATTTGATGTACTAAAATAATTTATGTATTGCTGACATTAAATAAAGAGTTTAATTTATATACAATTTATTTTATATGAAAATTTTATTATAAATAAAATATTAAAAAATAAATATTAAAAATCCTACTAGAATCCGACCATCAAAATAAATAGAAAACAAAAAAAATAATTATAAATTACAATCTATAATTTATACGAAGGGGACAAGTTGATAAATAAAAGAAAGAAAATCAGGAAGAAGGAACAAGTAGAAAAATAAAAGAATGAAAAGGAAACTAATAAAAGATAGAAGACAAAAGCAGGAGCTGAGTCACCAAGCATTATAGTAGATAGGGAAGCAATTTTGGTTCCTTACAAACAGGGAAGGAACTTTCTCTCACCTAAAATATATTGGTAAGGGGAGACGGTTGGAGCAAATTTTTAGAAGCTAAATCCTTATTTCTGTCCACCTCAGCCAGTTATAGGTAAGGATCCTAGTGCATTGGAGTTGCTCTTAGTGTATATATTTAGTTTTGTATTTTGGACCGTACCTACGAATAATGACCATTAGATTTTTAATACAAAATTAGAATCGTTAGATCTAATGATTAAATATATTATATTATTAAATTAATTTACTAAAATTTCAAGATTAAAATTCTATAAACGACATATTTATTATAAACTTTTATAATATAAGTTTTAAACCATGCATATCAATAATTAAATTTATACATTATAATAAAATTAAAATAAAATATTGTAAATAATGATTATATAAAATGTAATTGTAACATAAAATAAAATTTATTACATAGAAATCCGTGCATCGTACGGGCTATAAGCTAGTTATATTATTATAAGCAAACTAGAAATCTTTTGTAATCTGTAGTTTGGTTAACCAAACTATTCACAACAGTTAGATTTTCAATTCAAATCTATTCACTGATGCTGGCCAAGCATACTTCTAAATTAGTCTGAAGCTTCTTACTTTCGAAAGATACCCACAAAAGTGTCAATGATTCTTTATGAATATTATGATGCTCTATGGCAAGTAAGAATTTCAGAATGGTAACTCCACTCCTGCTTCGAAGGGTTGCATATTAACAAACTGAAATTAACAGGAAAACCATAATCCATAATTACTGAAAAGTTTGAAAATATTAAAATAATATGATGATAGAATTAAAAAATCAGAAGTCGCTTTGGAAAAAAAAGAAGATCAGAAGTCAGATTCTGCTCCAAACCAACGTGAGCTCTTATAACAAGAACAAATTAGGACAGGAGGTGAAATAAATGGTGGAAAAACATGTCTCTTATATGATTTTCTTGGTTCTGTATAATTAGACTCTATAAGTGATTCTATTACATAATGTTATGTACCAAATTTAATGTCGTAGAAATTTAAATAGGATTAGGAATCAGACAGTTCTCAAATAAGGTGAACATATATAAATAATTGTAATAGAAAAATTAAAATATATGAACCTGAATTACTACTGGAATTCCTACTAAAATATATGTTCCTGACTCCTGAGCTAGACGTGAAGAGTAATGTAGACTGACTTGTTGATAGAGAACTACGCAGATTTCCTAATTCCTATTATCACAAATGAGATCAAAATGACAAATGAGATAAAAAGTCATTTCTATTTCAACTTTATAACAATGATGGAAATTTTTCACAACATGAATTAAAGATATACTTAATACAGGTCGTATCAGCACCTTTTAGCAACAAAAAATATAAGATAGCACGGGCAAATATATTAAACAAAACTAACCCGTTTGATGTTTTTAAGAATTTGTATCCACATGTGTAATGCGTTGCTAAAAATCCTCTTGTTGTAGACATTCTATATGGGTAATTCGGTCAAAGATCAAATTGATTCCATAATAATAATATTCTGGAATTAAAACACGAAACTCCAATTCCTTGAATTACATCCCATCAAAACTGCAACGATTAAATACTCTTCATCAGCAATTTTTAAATTACCTCACGAAACTTGATTACCTGACTTTATCTACACTAAATGTACCTACCACCTTTAACAATTGGAACATCCATCTCATACTACATTACACCCTCCATGTATCCTTCAAACCTGCAATATCTTGAAATTGTGAACTTGAATATAATTTAGATTTAAGGAGAATATATTAGCAACACGCAAAATCATAAGCAAGAATCGGCTTTGGTCAAAACTAATAATAAACAATTCATTCGATTAAGAATCAAAATTATTTTGACGTAAAGAATTATACATGTGAAAAATTATAGAGTCCAGATATTATTTCTCTAAGGTCACCTGAAAAATTACATTCTTTATATTCTGATTTCCAATCTTCATTCTTTTCTATTTTCAGCTTAGTTTTGTACCCAAATTTAATAAATAAAATTAATAATTATTGATTTACGTAGTTGTGAAGTTGAGTTTCAATCTACAGCGGAGTTTTAAAAAAATTAGGAAATCAGAAGAGGTTGCGACACGACTAACTTGATATGCCTAATTACTTATTTCATGCAAATCATATTATGTATGTGAATTTATTAAATTAGCAGTCCGACACTTGTAATAATAAGGTTAAATAATAAATTAATTTCCATTTAAATTTAAGCATGAACTGACAAACTGCGTTTAAGGTCAAATGAATACTATTTCACTGGATATCGATTCTGAAGTTATCATAATATTCCATGAAACTCTCCTAGAAATAAACAGGGGATCCAGTTTATACAAATATTTGATACCTATAGTGTGCTCGAAGTCAGCCGAGAATGCGGGATACAGAAATTGTATGTCTTTTAACTTTGAAAGAGGAAATGGCTTGTCTGCAAAATGAAATGAATGGAATGGAAATCAGATGAGAGACATGGATGCATAATAGTTCCATCATCATGGAATCCTTTATTAAGCGGTGGTGCTTATATTGGGCAAGTTTTAGCTGATTTACTGGCTCAGATTGTGGTGGTGGTTTCATTTTTGTGTTTAATGGTAGTGTTGGCCGAATTCCGGATAACAGATTATTAGCGATATTGGTAAGTTGTAGTTTAGGTCCATATACAAGTGCAAACTTTAAACATCATATTACCAACACAAAAATTATTCGAATATGTTATTAGCAATATTGATTGAACCCCTATTAAGAACTTTTTCCCATTTAAACATCATAGCCATGTAATCACAAAAATTAGATAACGCTGATATGTTATTCGAATATGTACTTTTTTGGTTCTTTGTTAACTTGTGGTATGTATATAGATTTGGCAGAGGTGAATAAATTCCATTTCGTTTATAGTGAGCTACTTTCTTTAACCTAAATTTGTGTTCTTTCTACACAAACAGTTAAAGCAGTAAATCAACTATTAGCAACACTATTTCATCATTGGATACGTTTCTGAACTAAAAGATAAAGCATGCACTCTATTAATAAAACTCAAATTAAAAGACTTTAAACATAAACACGGAAATGACGAAGAAACTTTAAGATCAACAATGTCTTAACTCACCGAATGCAAGGAAAGTTAATAGAGATGTTCTAACATTTAATAGGCGTCAATAGTATATCAAAGTTACTGATGAAACTCAAGAGGTGCCAAATAAGCCTTAACTGAACATGTCGAATTAACTGAGATTAGAAGATAACCTATTTTGACAGAATAAAGGTTTTATCGGAAAGGTTGTGGTATTGTGCTATATACCAACAAAGATACTGAAGCCTTATAATCCGAATTGGTGCTTGTATAGGATTGCAAGCTACGTCCCGAAAGCGTCGGTTATAATCTGCAATTTATGAAAAAACATATTTAGCTACATCCATATATACATAACAAAAATATTAGTGAAGAACATAGTACCTTTTTTTGATGAAGATGGATGGATTGTATATACCAACGGAAGTTCGTTTTCCACCTGTTAATTTAACATAGGACCATATGAATTGAAAGACAAAACTCAGAAATAGATACAAAAAACAATAACATTACTAATCTCATACATCCATATGTAAAGCCTGCAAACAATACAATTGAACAGTAAATAAGTACCCTTCGATGATAGACAAATTAAATCAGAGGAAGTACAGAAAATTTAACATATACCGGCTAAGATTAGGAGCAGCATGTTATACAATAATATAATTTAAAAGTAGAGAATGAGATAAAAAGTGAAATTGACCCCTGATTTTGGATGTGCTCTAACGCTATAATGAAAATAATATGTATTTCTATGTTTAAATTGATATTACAGCTAATCAAAATTTCAAAAGTTCTCCAATCTAAGAGATGATATAGTTATAGGAGAAAAAATGGAAAGTAACACTGGACAATCTCTGAGCAGAAGGCGAAATAAGCAATGCAATAACATGTCTTGGTCCTGTTTCATAAGACTCTTAAAGTGATACCATGATATAGTATATATTAGGCAAATTTCAATAAAAGTTATTTCGTATATATTTCTTAACATATAAAGAATAATAAAAAATAATATCCACGTACCTTAACTAATGTTAGATGTTCCTGATTGAGTTGTGAAAAGTAATGTAGACTGACTTCCCGATAGAGTGTGATGTAGATTTCCTGTGATAACAAATGAGTTATAATCCATATTATTTATTATTTACTAATGTAATTTATAAACGCAAAAAAATAAATGGCAAATTTCTAGACTTTGAATGAAAGACTATTATTAAAGAAAAGCTTAAAAGAAACTTGCATCCCTACCACATGCATGTTCTGGTTCAGTCAAAGTTAAACTTAAATGAAAGCAGGAGAAGTAACCTAGCTGCAGAAAGTGTGGATTTATATATTTAGCATGCAATTATAAATCACAATCCAAGATCCCAGCAAATGTAAAAATCATAATAGCAGATTTTTGCAACAATTTTCTGCTTATTTTTGGGCATTCTTATGTTGGTTTCTGGGCAATTTTATGCAGGTTTCTGGATCAGTTTTAAAGAGATTTCTGGAACAGTTTTATGCTTCAGATTTTTGCAGAATTCTACATTCGATTTCTGCAAAATTCTGCTGGAATTTCTGCAAAATGCTGAGCAAATTTCTACTGCAAATTTCTACAAAAATTCTGCAATTTTCTGCTGATTTGTGAGCAGCTTTATGTTGGTTTTAGCCAATTTTCTGAAGATTTCTGGAGCAGTTTTATACAACAGATTTTTGCAAAATTCTACATTTGCTGGAATTTCTGCAAAATTCTGAGCAGATTTCTGCTGATTTGTGAGCAGCTTTATGTTGGTTTTTGGCCAATTTTCTGAAGATTTTTACCACATAAATTATCGATTAGTATAATACCGATAACATGAAACACATTTGAGTAAAGTGTGTCAGGTAACCTTTTTTTATGTCACTCGCAAAGCGTGATACAATTAGAGGAGTCCTTGTAATGCTCGACGGACTACTCTTGATGTAGCCTGAGAATAGAAATATTTAACAAAAATTAAAATTACAATAATCATATATCGAAATATGTCAGAGTACATGATACAACCAGAGATTAAACTACCATAATAATTTTGCACAGTTAAGTTGCTCGGTTTTGGGAGAGGTAAGTGGATGAACCATAGACAGTTGGGTTCTTTCTCCTGCGGTGAAAGACAAAAGATTGTTTTGTTAAGATTTTACTAAGTTGTGTTTCAGTATAAAATTAGTGTGTTTACTCTTGTTCATAGTTTTTTAATTTACTTGTATAGTTTTTGTTTGCAAAGTTTGGTGTAAATGGAAGGCTTCTTGTAGAAATTGATGGACTATGTTGAGATACAGCTGTATAAAAGAATATGATGCAGGTAAATCATAAATGCTCCTTAAATTATAACACGATAATCGTAATTTACAGGAATACCTGAATGAGTTGTTCCTGAGTACTTTGGTGTTAGCTCTGTTCTCTTCAAGCGGGGAAGTTCAAGCAGGGAAGAGAGTTGAGATCCAATTGAGAGAGTGGCTTAACTAAGTACATAAAAGTCCGAAGATTATCACTGCAATATTAGAGTGTATACCAAAAAAATTACCAGCTAAATGAATCATATAACTAAATGTACCTGATGGAGTTTTTTTTTAAGGTTGATGTTCCAACTGATGAGTCAATTGGTTGACAGACATTTGGTTCATTTACATGAGTCGTACGATGAATATGTGTCTAAACAGCATAATTTACAATTGAAAGTGTCATTGGGTCATTGTTCTAAGAGGATATTTGTTTACATTAGAGTAATACTGAAAATGGCCTAAAAGAACTCACCCTTTTGAATAAAGTTGGTTGTCAACAGGGAGGGTTCCAAATTCTCTTTATCATTTTTAGTTCCACTTATATTGGAAGATTGACTGGAAAACTTCTGAATAGGATTCATACGACGTTCCAAAACTGTGTAGATTTTCATATATACATAAACCATTAAAATGTCACAGGACAGGAGATTTTTAACAATATTGTTAATTGTTTCCAAATCTACAATGAAGAAAACAAAATTGACATGACATACCAGGTCTAGTCGAATTTGGTGATAACTGATTAGACAAAGCCCTCCTTTTGGAAGCTAGCAGAAAAATTTAACATTGGCAATTTATTTAATCAACCGACAAAACTGAGAATTTGAGCATTGGAAATATGTACATATCCAAAGATAAAGAAAACGAACCTTTTTTATGTGTAAGCGGTACAATTTACTTTGAATTTGTATCCATGTTTGTAACGTTATGCCTCACTGAATCAATCAACAGGAAACTGCAAACATTGTGAATGGTAGTTTCATACGACCAGGAGTGTTTATAAACAATAGAAAATCAAATCAAATAAATTGTATCAATCCCAAAAATTATGCCTGATATTCCGTAATCACTCCTGAAAATCAAATTTATCCCAATCCATCTGTAGAGCTCAAAATCAAATCAGTGATGACGGAATATCAGGAATAATTTTTGGGATTGAAAAATGAATGCATACATGATACATCTTTGTTTCACTGTAGTTAGACTCGGATCCAACACATCAAAATAGTTTCTCTATTTTGAACCGACCCATGATCACTATACTTGATACTAAAAAAAAAAATTCACCGATAAAATAAAATATTCTAACTTTGTTCAATTTTTACATAATTAATATGTATTATATTTTAAATTGTAATGTTATGCTCGCATAAAATTAAATTTATTAATATAAAAAAATATTGAGCTTTTTTCATAAATAAATAGGAAAAAATAAATTTTTGCACATTTACTTTTGTTAAAAATAGCTATTTGCAATTTTACTAAACTATTTGCAATTTTACTATACTAAGTTTCAAAATTGCAAAAATACTAACCCTAACCCTTCCCCCTCCTTCCCTCCTCTTTCACAGCCGCCTGTGTACTTTTTTTTTTTTTTTTTTAATGGGATGCTATTTTGGTGGATTTGGATTTGGGTTTGCATGGCCCCGCAGGGGCAACTACTTTCAACTGAACATGCAACTAAATTACTGATTTCATGTTCCATTATTAGAGTCCAAAAATGAGGTCGAAAATCACTTTTGAAAAATGAAACATGAAATCAGAAATTTAGTTGCATGTTCAGTTGAAAGTGGTTGCCCCTACGGGGCCATGCAACCCAAATCAGCAACTGAATGCAACCCAAATCAGCAACTGAATGCAACTTTTTTTTTAAGGTGGGATTCTATTTTGGTGGATTTGGGTTGCATGGCCCCGCAAGGGCAACCACTTTCAACAAGTTGAATATGGTTGCATTTGGTTGAATATTGCCCCTGGCGGGGCCTTGCAACCCAAATCAGCAACTGAATGCAACTTTTTTTTTAAGGTGGGATTCTATTTTGGTAGATTTGGGTTGCATGGCCCCGCAGGGGCAACCACTTTCAACAAGTTGAATATGGTTGCATTTGGTTGAATATTGCCCCTGGCGGGGCCTTGCAACCCAAATCAGCAACTGAATGCAACCTTTTTTTTTAAGGTGGGATTCTATTTTGGTAGATTTGGGTTGCATGGCCCCGCAGGGGCAACCACTTTCAACTGAATGCAACCACTTTCAACAAGTTGAATATGGTTGCATTTGGTTGAATATTGCCCCTGGCGGGGCCTTGCAACCCAAATCAGCAACTGAATGCAACTTTTTTTTTAAGGTGGGATTCTATTTTGGTGGATTTGGGTTGCATGGCCCCGCAGGGACAACCACTTTCAACAAGTTGAATATGGTTGCATTTGGTTGAATATTGCCCCTGGCGGGGCCTTGCAACCCAAATCAGCAACTGAATGCAACTTTTTTTTTTAAGGTGGGATTCTATTTTGGTAGATTTGGGTTGCATGGCCCCGCAGGGGCAACCACTTTCAACTGAATGCAACCACTTTCAACAAGTTGAATATGGTTGCATTTGGTTGAATATTGCCCCTAGCGGGGCCTTGCAACCCAAATCAGCAACTGAATGCAACCTTTTTTTTTAAGGTGGGATTCTATTTTGGTAGATTTGGGTTGCATGGCCCCGCAGGGGCAACCACTTTCAACTGAATGCAACCACTTTCAACAAGTTGAATATGGTTGCATTTGGTTGAATATTGCCCCTGGCGGGGCCTTGCAACCCAAATCAGCAACTGAATGCAACTTTTTTTTTAAGGTGGGATTCTATTTTGGTAGATTTGGGTTGCATGGCCCCGCAGGGGCAACCACTTTCAACTGAATGCAACCACTTTCAACAAGTTGAATATGGTTGCATTTGGTTGAATATTGCCCCTGGCGGGGCCTTGCAACCCAAATCAGCAACTGAATGCAACCTTTTTTTTAAGGTGGGATTCTATTTTGGTAGATTTGGGTTGCATGGCCCCGCAGGGGCAACCACTTTCAACTGAATGCAACCACTTTCAACAAGTTGAATATGGTTGCATTTGGTTGAATATTGCCCCTGGCGGGGCCTTGCAACCCAAATCAGCAACTGAATGCAACTTTTTTTTTAAGGTGGGATTCTATTTTGGTGGATTTGGGTTGCATGGCCCCGCAGGGACAACCACTTTCAACAAGTTGAATATGGTTGCATTTGGTTGAATATTGCCCCTGGCGGGGCCTTGCAACCCAAATCAGCAACTGAATGCAACTTTTTTTTTTAAGGTGGGATTCTATTTTGGTAGATTTGGGTTGCATGGCCCCGCAGGGGCAACCACTTTCAACTGAATGCAACCACTTTCAACAAGTTGAATATGGTTGCATTTGGTTGAATATTGCCCCTAGCGGGGCCTTGCAACCCAAATCAGCAACTGAATGCAACTTTTTTTTTAAGGTGGGATTCTATTTTGGTAGATTTGGGTTGCATGGCCCCGCAGGGGCAACCACTTTCAACTGAATGCAACCACTTTCAACAAGTTGAATATGGTTGCATTTGGTTGAATATTGCCCCTGGCGGGGCCTTGCAACCCAAATCAGCAACTGAATGCAACTTTTTTTTTAAGGTGGGATTCTATTTTGGTAGATTTGGGTTGCATGGCCCCGCAGGGGCAACCACTTTCAACTGAATGCAACCACTTTCAACAAGTTGAATATGGTTGCATTTGGTTGAATATTGCCCCTGGCGTGGCCTTGCAACCCAAATCAGTAACTGAATGCAACTTTTTTTTTAAGGTGGGATTCTATTTTGGTAGATTTGGGTTGCATGGCCCCGCAGGGGCAACCACTTTCAACTGAATGCAACCACTTTCAACAAGTTGAATATGGTTGCATTTGGTTGAATATTGCCCCTGGCGGGGCCTTGCAACCCAAATCAGCAACTGAATGCAACTTTTTTTTTTAAGGTGGGATTCTATTTTGGTAGATTTGGGTTGCATGGCCCCGCAGGGGCAACCACTTTCAATAAGTTGATTGTGATTGCATTTGGTTGAATATTGCCCCTGGCGGGGCCTTGCAACCCAAATCCACCCAAATCATCCCACCTTTAAAAAAAGTTGCATGTGGGGTTGCATTTGGTTGAATGTGGTTGCATTAAGTTGAATATGGCCCCTGGCGGGGCCTTGCAACCCAAATCCACCAAAATCATGCCACCTTTAAAAAAAGTTGCATGTGGGGTTGCATTTGGTTGAATGTGGTTGAATGTGGTTGCATTAAGTTGAATATGGCCCCTGGCGGGGCCTTGCAACCCAAATCCACCAAAATCATCCCACCTTAAAAAAAAAGTTGCATGTGGTTGCATTCAGTTGCTGATTTGGGTTGCATGGCCCGCAGGGGCAACCACTTTCAACTGAACATGCAACTAAATTACTGATTTCATGTTCCATTTTTCAAAAGTGATTTTCGACCTATTTTTTGGACTCTGATATATATATATATGATACCAACTTGGCGAAAGCAGGGCTTGCCATCCTGCAAAAATTTGTTTTGCTACAAGATTTTTAACATCTTTTTCAATAATTGATTTGACTGAACTACAATCAATTCTTAATTAAAATTTCTGATTTAATAAATCACCTTGAAATTTTGAAACACATTTAATAATAGAAAGCATTTCTTTCTTCACAGTCGAGTATTTTGACTGAGTTGGATTCCATTTTCCTGAGGTAAATCTAACAAGAACTTCTTTAGAAGTTTCAGGGATAACCTGCTTTAAAATACCACCATATCCTATATCGGAGGCATCTGTTTCAACAATTTTAAAATACTTAGGATTTGCTAAAGATAAGCAAGGTAAGCATTTTACCTTAGATTTAATTTTTTAAACAACCTTAGAATGATTCTTAGTCCAAGGTTCAGGTTTTTTCTTAAGCCTAGAATACAATATTGCTGTATCTTTGGCTAAGTCTTGATAGTATTCTGAAATATAATTCAGACTTCCTAAGAATCTTTGCAACTGTTTTTTATCAGTTATCTCATTAGGAAATTTAGAAACAAACTCTATACTTCTGTCTATAGGAATAATTTTTCCTTGATTTATCATATGTCCCAAAAATCTAACTTGAATTTGAAATAATTTCATTTTTGGGGCTGATATTACTAAACCATTATTTTTTATTAAACTCTTAAATATTTTTAAGTGTTTAATATGTTGCTCTATAGTTTTAGAAAATACTAAAACATCATCTATATAAACAATTATAAATTCAGAATAAGGATTGAATATATCATTCATAATATTCTGAAACTCAGAAGGAGCATTCTTCTGACCAAATGGTAAGACATTCCATTCATAATGTCCAAGAGGAACTGTAAAAGCTGTTTTACATCTATCAGATTCTTTAATCTGAATTTGCCAATATCCTGACTTCATATCAAATTTAGAAAAGATTAAGGCATCGTTTAATCTGTCTAACAAATCTTTTTTGTTAGGAATAGGATATCTAATCCATTTTAAAACTTTATTAAGAGGTTTATAATTAATAACTAATCTTGGCACACCTCTTTCTTTTTCAGCAGCATTGTTAACATAAAATGCTATACAACTCCAAGGAGATTTAGACTTACGAATTAAGCCTTTTTCTAAAAGAGAATTAATCTCTTTTTTACATAATTCTAAATATTCTTTATTCATTTGAGCTGGTCTAGCTTTTGTAGGGATTTGGTTTTCATTAAAACCGTCTATATAAGGAAGAGAAATAACATGTTTCTTTCTATTCCAAAAAGCATTAGGAAGGTCATTACAAACTTCATCCATAAATTGATTTTCTATAATTTTTATCTGATTTTTAATATCAGGTTTCTTGAGCTGTTCATTTATGCTCAAAACTTTTATTTCTTCTTTAAGAAAACATAATTGGTTTTCTTTACTAAGAAGGCGATCATTAACCTCATTAATTATACGAGTTTGAGGTTCTGTAACAAATTCAAATTTTATTTTCTTTCCTTCTATTATGGTAGAAATCCCACTTTGATCAACATTGTTGAGGGGCATAATATTGTGAAGGAAAGGGTTTCCTAAAATTATTCTATGATTCATATTCTTTATTAGAATAAAAGAGGTAGGAAGACATATATCTTCATTACAAATGTAAGTATTTGGAAGCTTATAGCTAACTTGGAGTTTTTCTCCAGCAGCATGGGATATAGATTGAGTAGTTTTCTCAAAATATTTGGTAGGAATTAATCCTTCTTGAATACAATTCAAGTCAGCACCACTATCAACAAGGGCTATCTCATCTTTGAGAATAAATTCTCGACTTACCACTAAGGTAACTTTGATGTACCATCTTTGAGATGTTACTTGCTCTAAAAGGGCTAAATATTCGGTCTCTTTAGTATTACTAGAAGAGGGAATATCTTTTGACTCACTATTTATTACAGACTTACTTTCTAATAAAGTAATCCTTTGAGTTAATAGAGTATTATTCTGTCTTATCTGAGTAATTTCAGATTTTAATAGATTAACTTCTTTTCTTAAATCATTTAAAGAAACAGGAGTTTCTTTAATAGTAGATTTTTGAAATCTTTCTAATACCTCACTTAATTGGTAAGGTGCATCTATGACTATGGGAGCTTCTTTCTCCTTATTGTTTTTAATAAGGGCTTCGAGCATTTGCTTCTTAAGCTCAAAATCGGAAATTGAATCTATAATTTTTAAGGCTCTATCTTGATCAGCCGTTAAGACATTTAATCCATTCATGTCTACTATGGATTTATAATAATTTAGCTCATTACACTGACAATCATTGTTATCAGAATCTTGTGAATCAGAATCACTTGTGCTCTCATAAATTAAGGCTAAATCGTCATTATTAGAAGATTCTTTTTCATCTTCAGAACTATGAAGCAAAACCTTTTCTAATTGTGAGCGTAATTGCTCATCCTCTATCTCATTTAGAGCTTTTTTAGTCCAACATTGGTTGGCATAATGACCAACTTTGCCACATTTATGACAAGTTATATCAATTCTTTTAGCTTTTCTTTTTCCTTTATTAGGGACAAAAGACTTTTTCTCTGTTTTATTATAAAACTTTCTCTTATAATTCTTTTATAAGAATTTTTGTTAAAAGGATATTTTGATTTATAAGAATTATTCTTATAAGTTTTATTCTTTTTATAAGCAATCTTTTGCTTGTTCTTTTCTTGATATCTAGGAATTTTTCCTACATCAAAGGCAAATTGATCGCAGAATTCACCTAATTGGTGTTTTTCTGACAGCTTTTGTTTCTTTAACTGATTTTTTAACTTTATGTCATTACATAAAGCTAATCCTTCATTAACACAATGGCTAACAATTTCTCCATAGGTTAGAGAAATATAATTAATATTTACTCCATCATTCTTATTTCTTAAGGATTGTCTAATCCTTTCTGCAAAAAGATGGGGTAAACCGTCTATAAATTTAGACTTCCAATGAACCGAATTTGGTTCTCCTAATTGATATACTCTAGATAAAAAGGTATCTTTATACCATCTAAAATGAGTCAAGGAAGGACATCTAAGATTTTGAAGAAGCGTACATAGCTTCTCTGCAACAGGAATATTACTTCCTACAAAATGCTGTAGGATAGCTAGACATAAAGTGTAAACGGCATCTTCATCTCCAGTAGTGACGACACCATTTTCTGCACTAAGAATTTTCTTATGATTAATAATTTCTAATCTCTGTTCTAGGGTAAAATAGTGATCCCACCATCCCCTGATTTGTCCAACAAATCCTGTGGATATAAAAGATGCTATTGCACTATCAGTGCTACCATTTTGCTTACAAACAGTAGAGTACATCATTATTCGGTGTATAACATCTAATATTTGTTTTTCATTTAAGCCATCAATATTCCATTCATAGATAGCTTTTCCTGAATATGAAGTTTGAATATATTCTGGTTCTTCAAATAGAAGATCTTGACGAGAAGGTCTTTGATAATAAAATTTTTCTAAAGGTTTAGGAGCATAAATAGGATTTATCTCCGCATTACTAATTTGTTGTTTAGCGAACATAGTTGCTAATTCGTTAATCTCTTCAATTTTTTCAACAGGTTCTGAGTCTTCAGACTGCTGAGAAGAATCGTCTATAGACAGGACTGATATATTAAGATTATTCATCTTTTGCTGAAGAATTTTCAAAAATTCTTCACTATTAGGTTCTATTTTAAAGCCTTTTATTGGAATTGGAGGTTGAATCATAGGGATAGCGTCTTTATTGGACGATGGTTCTGGATTTTGTTTTTCTATTAATTTTTTAAGAGAACGTAATTCGTTTTCTATAAACTGTTTAAGAGATATTATCTCTTTTTCTAAGGTTATACATTGATCACCTAGACAAGCAAGAAAGGTGTTAGTATAATTTTGCGATCTAATTATAGTATTTAGATCTTTTACAGTAGCTTGAGAATTTTCAAGCTTTTGAATACTTGTATAAGCTGTAGCTTCTGTATTATTATTTAAGCAAATTGTTTGCTCTGGAGGAAATGGAGAACTAATAGTCTCTCCTTTTGGAGTTTTCCAAGGTCTTTGTAACACTAAAATTTTTTTATTAGTGTTATCAAGATAGGTTTTTATAAACCAATTAACAAAAGGTGTATAGTCTTCTGTTTTAGCTATATAATCATAAAATTCGTCTTTGAACCTATCTAGGTCTTTCGAAGAGTATTTCTTAAAATACCATTGCCTAAATTGGGCATGTTTTTCTTGTTGAAATTCCTTATTAAGGATTTCTCTCATTCTACTTCCTGGGGATAAATCAATCATTTAAATGGAAGCTCATTTCTGATTGAGTAGGAGATTCTCTACTCTTTTCATAAATTCCTTCTGGAATTTGATTTTGACTAATTCTTATTGAGTTTACAGATTCTATCTCTTCTCTTATTTGAGAAGTAGATGCTCTAGATGGATCTTGTACACTAGGGGCTGTGATATAATCACTAGCATGGGAATACCTAGCAGATATAGTCCTAGGTAATCTAATAGATCTTTGAGGAGTAAATCTAATTTCTACATCCCCTTCAGTTGTCTGAATAATCTGATCAATTTCTTTATTGACCGGAGGCTCTGGCTCTAATTCTTCAGGAAGAGACCAGGTTTCTGGGAAATTTATCTCTTTCCACTTAATCAACCTATTTGTTGCTATATTTGAGGTTAACAAATTAGTCTGAACTACTGTAGTAGTTCCTTGACAGGAAAATTGTTTAGCTTTAGGATTTAAGGTGTTCAAAACCTTATAATAAATTCTATAGCATATTGCTATAACTTCACTTCCTGGTTTAAAATTATAACCATTAGTATGCAAAGTTAATTGCATAGCATCTAACAGATGACTATTAGATAAGGATAATGTCAAATTGGGAGCTACATCAAAGTAGACTGGTCCATGACATAAACTGGTTTCTATTAAAGCAGCTAGAGATTGTTTGAAATCTCTACATCGGCCATCTCTCACGTAGGCCATTATACTGGAATTTAAGCCTAAAAGAGTTAAGGGCTTAAAAGCTATTTGAACTAATCCAATATGGATAAAGTTATATCCTTTAAAAGGAAGTAAATCTTTCTTATTTAATAATCTAATTGTTTGATTAGTGTCTGAGACTCTAATAGTCTGTTCCATCGTTTTGATGGCATAACGAGATTTAAAATCAAATACACCAATATTATAAATTTGGCTTTGGGGAACAGAAGGTATAACCCATCTATTTAATCTATCCAAATTTTTTGGATATTCTACTAATTCAGAATTTTTCATCAAATCATTTTGATGATCATTATCATCTATATCATTATTCATATTCATGAATAAATAGAGCTAAGACTGCAGTGGTTGGTTGGATTCTTAAAGGGGTTTTAAGTATGTTTATTGATTACAAAAGGTAAAATTGACATAAAAGTACAATATTTTTGTTATCTTTGCAAACGACTGACTCGTTTAACTATCAACCAGAGGGATAGACGGATAAAATCCACAAAAACAAAGATATGAAATATTTTTGCAAAACATTCTTTTATAAAATCATCATAAAACCTCCCATTTTTTCATTCGGGAAAAAAGATGATATTTTAAGAAGACACAAAAATATTTCAATTTTTGACTCTTTTTTTTTTTTACATACTTAAGTAACCTTAAATCTCCAACCTTCCACAACAGGGATTTAGCTACTGAAATGCATTTAATGAAACAAAGAGATAATAGATAAGTACCTTTATCAGCAAGCTAATAGTAATGGCTCTGATACCAACTTGGCGAAAGCAGGAAAGTATAATGAATAAACAGTATTTAATGTAAGAAAGGGGCTCAACACATGAGCAGAAGAGAGAATAGAAGAAAGAAAAATATTATTCAAGCGTACTGAATACAATAAACAAAGCTCTCTTATATAGAGAGAAGAGGAGAGAACTCTATGATTAAAGTTCTGACTAGACACACATAATTAAAACAAACTGACAAACAACTTTTAATAAAGGTGAATTATTGAAGCCGGGTACACTCTTTGGGCCCCATCGTCACTTTAATAATTCTTACAGACAAATAGCTTTAAACTAAAATACAAGGAAACTTTAATAAAGCAAATATAATTGCAATCTCCACTGAATAAAGTAGACACCATTATCTTCTCCACTTGAATAAAGCAGATTCCCATTGTCTAAATAATCGAGCCAGTATGATTGCTGACCTCAAGCTGTGAAATTATTGAACCAAAGGAGCCTTTGCTTTAATAATCTCTGCTTTTGAATTTTATACTGAAGATAGTTATGGAGAATACGAACCATCTCAAAATCTTCTTGAATTTGTTGAGAAGTCCTATTTCTTCTTTCTTTCCAAGAAAGCTGTTCTTGGTGCAGAAAATAGGCATCAATTTGATCCTGAATGAGCTGAATTTTCCGATTTCTCTTTTTTAGCTTTTTAAAAGCTGGTCCTAGAGTGAACATAATTAATTGTGAGATTTTTTCCCTTTGCCATAATTATCTGACTGCTGTTCCTGCTGAACTGCGGATTGGACTAGAGCATCCCAGTAATCTTCTAGGGATGGTTCTTCGTGAACAGATTCTTTCTCTTGAACAGAATCTTCAGCTTGAGATTCTCCTGCTAGACAATTATAAGTATTAGAATCCATTGATCCATGTGATGAAGAAGTCTTCATAGAATGATCCTCTTCTCTTGAAGGTTGAGAAGGGAAAGAACTAAAAAATTGTTCTTTCATGAATGCTAAAACTCGAGCCATAATTTGCTGTTCTGAATCTGAGGGATATTTGTGATGAAAATAATCCCTTAAATTTGCCAAAGACGGCTGAGCATTTGGAGTTGTAGAAGCTTTGCCTCTTTCTGTTGATATATCAACTTGAATATTGGAAACTGTAATTTGAATATCTTCCTTGGACATTTTGGTCCACCATTTGAAAAAGAAATTCCTTTGAAGAATTGGGATCCTTAATTTTTTATCCTCTGCAATTGAAACTGTCCATCTCCAAATCCAAGGGATTTGAAATTTGGTAAAGAACAATAAAGGACATTGTCCATAAATTAATTTGGTATATTTTGATACCAAAAGACTACTGTCACTCCAGGGAGCATATAAATCATGAATTTCTCTTGGTAAAATTTCAAGAGAGGGTCCAAATTTTGACCACCATTCATAGAACCAATTTGGAATGTGTTTATTACACACTTCAGGATTTATAGAGAAGAACCAAGAATGCTTATTCTTCGGGTTTTGATAGTAAAAAGCTTTAGTGAAAGCTTGGATATAATCCCAGTAATTGAAATAAATATATTTATCTCCAGATATTCTGATAGCTTTCTCCGTATTAGGACTTAATCCCCATTCTCTGGGTAGCAATATCTTATTGATATGGCATTTACTGAAGTTCATAAAGCTTTCAGGATTACTATTTTGAAAAGTATGGGTAATAGTTACCGATTCGGTAATTGTTAACAGAATTTCTAAATTCTGTCTGGCTTGATTTTGAAGCCCTGGGTATCCTCGGGATTCAAGGTACCTAGTTCTTAATGACCAACCATCTTGGTGCATTTGAATATCTTCATCTTCAAGAAACATAATAGTTTCTGTAACAGGATTTTCGAAATATTCTTTTTCCTGTGGATCATCATTGACTGCTGCATCTTTATAAGATGTTTTCTTACTATTAGAAGAGGAAGGTATATCTTCCTTTTTTGGAGGTGCAGGTAATTGCTGCAGATTTCTCCCTCGATTATGAAAAACTGTCCAATCTCCTATTAGAGGAACAGTTGATTCTACACGGGGCAACATATTGTTACTCCCATAACCTCGACCACGGCCATATCCGCCGCGACCTCTTCCCCTTGAAGGGGTTGCCATTATTCTCCCTGTAAAAATTCACGGGTTAAATAATCAGCAAGAGAATTATTTTCTCCTTTGATATATATATATATATATATATATATATATATATATATATATATATATATATATATATATATATATATATATATATATATATATCAGAGTCCAAAAATGAGGTCGAAAATGGCAATTGAAAAATGGAACATGAAATCAGAAATTTAGTTGCATGTTCAGTTGAAAGTGGTTGCTCCTGCGGGGCCATTCAACCAAAATCCACCAAAATAGCATCCCATCTTAAAAAAAAAAAAAAAGGACACAACTGGTGAAACTGACGCACATGGAGGGCACATGGGGGAGGGGGGGAAGGGTTGACCTAATTTGTAGTATTTTTGCAATTTTGAAACTTAGTATAGTAAAATTGCAATTAATTCAAAGAGATAGTATATTTGCAAATAGAAACTTTAAACATAGTATTTTTGGTAAATATCCAAAAATATTTATAAAAATATCAATATCCAATATTTGTTAAAATTTAGTCAAAAGTTTAGAAAGGAATAAATCATAATTAACAAATATTCCCATTTGCCACAGCTAACACATAAAAATGGAAAAGGCTTGACTTAATTGTTTGAATTGATGTATTCTTCCCAGAGGTGCTCAATCAACGCATTACGAAGTTCAAAATGAGTTATATGTATTATAAGTTAGTAAAATTATTATCTTGTAATTTCTTATTTATCATTATGATGTTATTTTTATAATTAAATTTGGTGTGTTGTTTATAATTCATGATTAAGAATTTGTTTCAAGGTTTTGTGTGAAAGTTTAAATTTTAGAAAAATAATATTTTAGAATTAAAAAGATCTAGGAAGAGAAGTTTCAATTGGTAAAAATTTAAAGTTAAAAATTACAAGAACAAATAAGTTGGAAAAAAAATTACAAGAACAAATAGTAGGACATAGATGGAAAAAAATTGTTTTGTTAACAAATATAGGGGCATTGTTGAAATTTTGAAAGTCACCAAATTTGGTGACCAAGGATCACCAAATGTATTTTTGTCACCAAATATGGTGACCCAAAACTCATTTGGTGATCTTGGATCACTATTTTAGTGTTGCATTGGAATGGGTATGTCACTATATCCATCACTATTATAGTGATTTAGTGATGGGTTGGAGTTGCTCTTACCAGTGTTTTGTCCGGACCGGGTCATAGCGGGTTATCTGAAAACCCATTTAGCTGAATGAAATTACCAAGATACCCCTATTTTAGGGACAATTTAGTAAACTTCTTGGTATGTGGCACTAGCAGGAATTTAGTTCTATGATTATTTGCAAACTAGAGATCTTTTGTACTTTGTAGTTTGGTTAACCAAACTATTCATAACCGTTAGATTTTCAATTCAAATAGATAATGACTGTTAGATACAAAATAATAAAAGTTGTTATATACAGAGATCTAAAGTTCTATTCCGGCCAACAACATATTAATTTATATTTAATACTAAAAATTATTATATACAAAAATTTAAGATTCGAATTTTTCCAATAACATATTATAAGCAAGAGATATTTTGTAGTTTGGTTAACCAAACTATTCACAACCGTTAGATTTTTAATTCAAATAGATCATGACCGTTAGTTACAAAATAATAAAAATTGCTATATACAGAGGTCTAAAGTTCGATTCCCACCAACAATATATTAATTTATAATTAATTTGTACTATCTATATCTATACATATACTAATAGCAGAGGATTTGAGCGTTGAGGTGGCGGCCCATGTGATCTTCTAGCTATCTTCTGCGCCTTCTAATGCAGGGATGTCCGAGAAAAGTGCCGCCTAAAACTTTAGTTCAATTAGCAATAGGCGCTCTCTGCTTTGTGTCCATTTTTTAGTTTTCAAGACCATTTTATTTTGTTTTTCTTCGATAATTGAAATCCATTTTAATATGATTTCTTTGTTTCTAAAAAATATATATCGTATCTTCATCAAAGAAAATTGAAATCCAAATTTTGGATTTATGTGTTATCTTCATCAAATAAAAGTTCACCTTTTATTAATACATAATATATTTATGTTTTATATTTTTCTTTTCATATAAATAAAGATATTCGGATGTAGAGATTGAAGTTTCGTTTTTGAAAGTTGTAGAGATTGCAGTCTAAATTCGTATGAATCATATTTATTTATTTTGTATTGCTCCTATATAAAAATTCAAATATCCTATTACAATTTTTAATTCTTAGGGAAAGGAAACTAATATTGAGTATAGAAAATAATCATCAATCATTGTCAATATAAAGGAGATTACCGGGACGGTGAAATGGCGCATCTCAAATCGATACGAGCTATTTTTCTATTTTTGTATTTATTTGCAATTTTTAATATTAAAAATTGTTGTTTCCTTTATATTTTTTGAATTTTTAGTGTTAATAAATACAACTTCCCCTTTTATGTTCGAATTTTTAGTGAAACACAACTTCCCTATTTATGTTAGAATTTTTAGTGTTAACTAGCTTATAACCCGTGCAATTCACAGCTCCTTTTTTACTCCATTCATCCCATTTGATTCTTAACACTTTTCTTGGACTTTCTAGCACGCATTTTAAGATGTATTTTAAGAATAGCTCCATAACTTTTTTTAATTTTTTTTTTTGTATAAAAATTTAATCCATTTTTTAGTTTTCAAGACCATTTTATTTTGTTTTTCTTCGATAATTGAAATCCATTTTAATATGATTTCTTTGTTTCTAAAAAATATATATCGTATCTTCATCAAAGAAAATTGAAATCCAAATTTTGGATTTATGTGTTATCTTCATCAAATAAAAGTTCAACTTTTATTAACACATAATATATTTATGTTTTATATTTTTCTTTTCATATAAATAAAGATATTCGGATGTAGAGATTGCATTTTTTTTTTTGAAAGTTGTAGAGATTGCAGTCTAAATTCGTATGAATTATATTTATTTATTTTGTATTGCTCCTCTTTAGGAATATAAAAATTCAAATTTCCTATTACAAGTTTTAATTCTTAGGGAAAGGAAACTAATATTGAGTATAGAAAATAATCATCAATCATCGTCAATATAAAGGTGATTACGAGGACGGTGAAATGGCGCATCTCAAATCGCTACGAGCTATTTTTCAATTTTTGTATTTATTTGCAATTTTTAATATTAAAATTTGTTGTTTCCTTTATTTTTTTTGAATTTTTAGTGTTAATAAATACAACTTCCCTTTTTATGTTCGAATTTTTAGTGAAACACAACTTCCCTATTTATGTTAGAATTTTTAGTGTTAACTAGCTTATAACCCGTGCAATTCACAGCTCCTTTTTTACTCCATTCATCCCATTTGATTCTTAACACTTTTCTTGGACTTTCTAGCACGCATTTTAAGATGTATTTTAAGAATAGCTCCATAACTTTTTTTAATTTTTTTTTTTGTATAAAAATTTAATCCATTTTTTAGTTTTCAAGACCATTTTATTTTGTTTTTCTTCGATAATTGAAATCCATTTTAATATGATTTCTTTGTTTCTAAAAAATATATATCGTATCTTCATCAAAGAAAATTGAAATCCAAATTTTGGATTTATGTGTTATCTTCATCAAATAAAAGTTCAACTTTTATTAACACATAATATATTTATGTTTTATATTTTTCTTTTCATATAAATAAAGATATTCGGATGTAGAGATTGCAGTTTTTTTTTTTTGAAAGTTGTAGAGATTGTAGTCTAAATTCGTATGAATTATATTTATTTATTTTGTATTGCTCCTCTTTAGGAATATAAAAATTCAAATATCCTATTACAAGTTTTAATTCTTAGGGAAAGGAAACTAATATTGAGTATAGAAAATAATCATCAATCATCGTCAATATAAAGGTGATTACGGGGACGGTGAAATGGCGCATCTCAAATCGCTACGAGCTATTTTTCAATTTTTGTATTTATTTGCAATTTTTAATGTTAAAATTTGTTGTTTCCTTTATTTTTTTTTAAATTTTTAGTGTTAATAAATACAACTTCCCTTTTTATGTTCGAATTTTTAGTGAAACACAACTTCCCTCTTTATGTTAGAATGTTTAGTGTTAACTAGCTTAGAGCATCTCCAAGGGAGATAGCTATAACTCTTAGCTAAAATCAGAAAAATAGATGATTATGTTAAATTTACTGAACCTGTAAGGGGTTGTACTCCAACGGGGTTAGCTATAATGGTTAGCTATATTTCAAAAATAATATTTGATAATTAGTTTTATTAATAAATATAAATAAAAATATATAAGATTGATGATGTGTCATGATATAAGTGGATATTATGGGTTTTAGATGTTATCTATATTTTTTTAGATGTTTGCCAAATATAGAGGATATGTAATTGATTATGTAAAAGTTTACCTAACAGGCACAATGGTTGGATAGAGCGCTTTTTTAGAGGATAGGTAAAAATGGTACTATTTGACACAATATAGCTAAAATTTATAATTATATTAATTTTCTAAAATTTCATATGTTATTAATATACGTATCAAATCGTTATTAAAAAATTGATATATATTACACGTTGGATTTAATAATTGTACGAATTCTTAAAATTTGATTTGGACGATTACAGCCCACGTGAAAGTAACAAAATAAACTTTAATTTAGTGATGGTCTAATAATTTTTTCTAATTAAATCTATGCAGAAATAAAGAAGTGAAGAAATTGACGATTTTTTACACCGAAAATTCTATTTGATTTATGAATTCTACTTATAATTTATTTTGACTATCAAAATAGCTTTTAATTATTTGAAGATAGTTCTACTAACAACCAAATATAATAATAAGTATAAGAGGTACGTATTTTATCCAAAATTTTGATAATCGGTAGTCTGGTCCTCCGTACGATAAAGATTTTAAAATAAAAAGATGAAAACCGTTGGATCTAGCATAATTTTTTTATTTTAATATGTTATAAACTAAAAAGTGTATTTATATTGTAATACGAAAATGTAACTAGGCACTCATAACAAGTTTCCAAACATACCAGTGCTCATAAATCGATCTATCATACATGCTCTTGTGCAACCTGCACCTCTTCCTGAGCAACCAGAACAAGTAGCAGCACCTGCTCCTGAACCTGAACATCAACTTTAAGTGATTCAACCCACTACTGCTGGGATTTCTGCATTTGCTACTGAACAGGTAATGCCATCTTTCCCTGAAACTACTTCTGTATCTCAAACTATTTCTGAAGCCCAAGTGGCTGATAGGTTAGACCAAGAAGTTGTAGAACCACAACTTCTATCCCAGGTCTTAGAGCCAAACACAGTGTCATCTCAAATCTCAAAACCTAAATCCAGAAGTAAATTACTAGTGAAAAGACCTGATAAAAGTAGTAGTGATATGAGTGATCCCACAGCTCTACCTCCACTAAAGAAGAGAAGAAACTTACCAGTTGAGGCAACTGTCAGCCCATCCATATCCTCCCAAAAGGATATGGACATTGAAATGGCAAATGAACAGTTACTGGAACCATTCTCTCAATAGGATGAGTCCATTGAAGTTCGCCAGTCAGCCATGGCACCCTGTACAGAGTCAAGCACACCCCTGTTATTCACAATGGGGGAACACATAACTTTAGAATCTGATATTGCTAGGAACAGTGAGCAAGGAGTGCACATTAAGACTGCTACTGAAACAGTGCCAACCATTGTCACGGTAGAAGAGCCTTCACAGGCTTCAGAGGGAAATCTTTACTCTTTGCCACCAACAATAGAGTCATCATCTCCCCTTCCAGGAGGAACATTCCTGGCTCCCTCAAGGGAATCTTCACTCGCAGATTTATCTGGTGAAAGTGAAGGGCAACTTGGTCATCCTATCACTGAAGAAATTCATTTATCAAATCCAAATGAATTGATAGAGATGACTGTGGATCGAGATTTGCGAACTCCCATTGCACCACCACTGACCTTCCCAGAGAAGGCTAGGGTGATTTCTTCTGCAGGTAAAGCTAAAAGAAACACTACGCCATAGATGGCCTATAGCAACCTTTTTGGCATGGGTGTTACCACTATGGGTGTTACCATAGCTATGAAAATTTTGACCTATCGCAACCTTTTGATTGTGGTGTTACCATAGGTACAAAAGTATGTTACTGTTAGGAATAATTCATAAGTTGTGATGTTAAGAATAGAATTTACACATTATATTTCTTGTAATCCTGATCTTATAAAGGATTTAGCACTGTATATAGGATTTATGTGTAAGACAGTTATCTGTATAGTTTAGTCAGGAATGAACAGTGTATCAGAGACTACATGTCAGGAACAGAGAGCAAATCCTGATGATGGTCCAATACTGATGGTTGATCAGATACTGATGTAGTGTGCAGATCCTGATATCAGTTTTGTTACTGATGATGTCATTATGGATGCTACAGAAACAGGTAAGTGCTATAAAACAGGATCGTTGTTTGAAGAACAAGCAAGAAGATATTATGAAGGAAAGAGTTTTCTATTGATGGAAACTATCGACTAGAAGGCAGAACATTGTCATGTATAGATTATTTCTTTCTGTTATTAGTTGATAGGTAGCATTATAAATACTCTCTCTATATCATTGTAAAAAGGTCGAACAAGTGTGTTAAGCAAGTGTGCGTAGCTCTGTATAAGGTTTGTATTCGAGAGTTCGAAACAAACAGAGAGAGAGATTTGTATTGTCAGAAGCTGCTAAAGGTATTGTACACCTTTGGTAGAGTTTGTATTTGATCTTATTAATACAAACAGAGTTTGATTCATTCGTTTATTCTTGTTCATATAATCAAGCAAAAATCAGACACGATTATATAACTTGTATTCAACCCCCCCTTCTACAAGTTATTCGAGTTAACAATTGGTATCAGAGCAGGTTGATTTCGAATAATCATAAAGATCTGCAATCATGTCTGGTTACAAGGATGGGAATATTAAAATTCCTATGCTCAAGAGAAACGAATATACTCTATGGGAAGTAAAGATGTTGCATCATCTGGAAGCAACAGATCCTGATTATCTTGACAGAATCAGAGATGGACCTTTTGTTCCAACAAAGGTCATTGGACAAGCAACTGTTGATGGTGTGGTTGTTCCAGAACATACAGCAGAGAAGCCAAAATCTGAATGGTCAGATAAGGACAAGGAGAATGTTCTTAAAGATGCTAAAGTGAGAAACATATTATTCAACAGTCTTGATTCTGTTCTCACTAACTATGTTCTCTCTTGTAAAACTGCTAAGGATATATGGGACGATCTTAAGGTTCACTGTGAAGGAACTAAGCCTGTCAGGAAGAATATGAGAACATTACTTATACAACAGTATGAGTACTTTGAATCCAAGTCTGGTGAGTCACTTACTGATACCTTTGATAGGTTTACAAAACTCATCAATGAGATGGCCATGCATGGTAAATATTATGACTTGGAGGATATGAATACAAAGTTCATGAAAGCTTTGCCTGATTTCTACAATGAAAAGATATCTGCGATTGAGGAAGCTAATGATTTAGATGAGATTTCATTAGAGGCAGTATATGGAAAATTGAGAGCTTATGAACTTGACAAGCAGCAGAAGAAGAGCAGGAGTGAAGGAAAGATGAAGACTATTGCACTTACTGCTCAATCTGAAGTTAAGAAGCTTCCTGAAGAACAGCATGAAGAAATTGCTGTAAAGAATTCAAGGAAGAAGAAAAGCAAAGAAAGTTCTGAGTCAGAGACTACTGATATGGACTCTGACAACAATGATTCTGAATCTGAGATGCAGGAACTCTTTGCTATGTTTGCTAAAGCTTTCAAGAAAGGAAGATTCAACAGGAGAAGATTTAGCAAAGGACCTTTTCAAAAGAAGGAGGAGAAGAAGAGTGACAAAAGCAAAAGTACAATTGTCAAGCTTGATAAGGCCAAGATCAAGTGCTTTAACTGCAGCGAGCTTGGACACTTTGCTAGTGAGTGTAAGAAGCCTAGGAATTCAGGAAAGGGTAATGCACTTATGGTCACACAGAAGGATTGGGCTGATTCCAGTGACTCTGAAGATGAATTGGATTATGACAACATTGCATTGATGGCCAATAGTTCAGACAAACCTGGATCTCCAAAGAAAACTTCTCCATCCTCTGTTAAGGTATCACTTCACTCTCTTGATTCATTTGATAGCTTAAATTCTGATGAAATTAGATCTATCCATGCTGAGTTTAAGAATCTTATGACTAATTTTAGAATTCTTACTTGTGAAAGAGATGAACTTAAGGTTAAGAATGATAAATTAGTTGATAGAAATAATTTTCTTGAATCTGATTATAGTGTTATTCTTGAGGCTTATGACTATGTCAGAAAAGAACTAGAAGAAGAGAGAGATGTGATTAAGACCATTAACAATTCCAGTAAAAAGACTATAGAAATCTTTGAAAGTGGAATTCGTGGTAAGGTTAATGGTTTAGGTTTTGATAAGGCTAGACAAGAAGAAAAAGTAGCTATTGTCAATGATGATAGTAAGGTAGAAGCTAACACATCCAAATCTGAAGGTAAGAAAAGTGTTTCTGAACCTAATCATGTTAAATTTGTTGATTCAAAAGGTACCCTTGTTGTACACAAAAGGATTAACAATAGTAATTCAGATGAGAAAGTGTTAGAGAAACCTAAGAATGTAAACATAGGGTTTTTGTCTAAGTCTCAGTTGAAACAGAGATTAGATGGTCTTTCAGAGTCTAGCAAGATCAAAAGAAATAGGAATGGAAAAGAAGGTATTAACAAAGAGAATAATTACAAGAATGTACCTGATGCACCTAGGAAAAAATGCTATAAGTGTGGAAATCATAATTATTTGGCCCTAGACTGCAATCAAAAACCTTCTTGGAAAACTGAGTCCAGATTTCCCAAGACTCAGAAAATTCAATACCAACCACAAAAAGCTTGTTATCATTGTGGTAGTTTACTTCATTCCATTTACATGTGTAGAGAATATCATGAACTGTATTATGACTATTATTCTTTGAAATCTGAAACTCCTAGTCACAAACAGTTTGTGAAATCAGAGTCTAAAGTTGACTCTGCAACAGGTAAAATAAAAGTAAAATCTTTAAAGCCTGTTGTCTCTAATGAAAATGCACACCTAGAGGGGGGTGAATAGGTGTAAATGGCTAACTATGTTTAACTAAATCTGATTTTAAAAATTACCAGAAACAGCTTACTGATTTCGTTTTATGCAGAGACAGATGGTAAGCTGAATGTATGCTGAATGCAAACAGTATACTGAATATAAAGACAGTAAGTACAGTAAAGTGCATAAACAGTAAACTAAATGCAAGCAGAAGGTAAATAACAGAAAATAAAGAACACAGAGACTTTTAGCCAGGTTCGACCCCTAACCCCTATGGTCTACGTCCTGGTCCCTTACCAACTTGGTAAGAGAATATATTATTGATCACTGAAATAAGCCAATTACAAGATACAACAATATATCTCCCTCAATACCCAGCTGTTGACAAATGGCGTGCTGAACTCCTGTTTCTGAACTTGCTCTCTAAGCTATACTTCCCAAGTATACTTCTCTAGCAACGTTCACCAAACCCTAGTTCCCTAGCCAAACTGTCCAACAACTAATCCTTACAAATCGAACAATACAATCAATAAATGATACAACTCAAACTATGAACTCTTTAAGATATAGCACGTATAGAGTATACTAAGAGCTCGAGAGAATTAAAAGATATAGCAATGAAAAACTGAGTTGTTTGAAATCTTGTGTGCTTGAATATTTTCTCTGAAGTGTGTTAGAAACGAATGAACACAAGACAAATTATAAATAGTCTCACAACCAACATTCGGAAAATCAATTAACCATTATTCGAACGATTTAGAAATCAATTTCTAACGTTCAAATGATTACAGAGATTTTACCAACGTTTGACAGAGGGTTTGAAAGATATGAATCGTTTGAAAAGATTAACCCTTCTGTTCTATATGTATAAAACGTGTATAGGAGGTTTTAGCAAGAATATCTTTTAAAAACGGAAACTCCTATAAAATTTATCACGGTTTTAATAAAAGATATTTGAAAAGATTTGAGCTCTAAATATATTGTATACGTATTATATGATAAAGATATCTTACAATATATTTCCTGAAATAAAACCATGAGAAACAATCTTGATCTTTGTCTTCAGGATTTCTGCCAGTTGTGAATGGCTTGCTGTTTGAGTCTGCCAGTTGTGTAAATCTGCTGTTTGAGTCTGTCAGTGTGAAATGGCTTGCTGGACTGTCTCTGTTATAGCACCAGATAGCTTGCTGTTTGTATATTCTCTGTAAACAATCAGTACACTTAATATACCCTGCAAAACCAAGTTAGTACAACCATAACACAATGTTTTATATCAAACTACAAGCAAATAGCTTGCTGAAAGTGATCATCAAAACCATAGGAGTATCAATCTCCCCCTTTTTGATGATTACACAATATTTAGGAGAAATAAGAACTCCCCCTAAATCCCTGCATATTAGTACATTTTGATATAAAACAGATTCAAGATAAACAAGCATAATAGTTATATCTAAATCGAATATCTTGACCAAACAAGCAATTAAGTTCTCCTAAATTTCTCCCCCTTAATCCATCAAAAAATTCATCAAAAAGAATATTAGTCCAGGTCTGGAATAAGCATCGAGAAATAAAATTAAGAAATCAAATCATAGTAATGGCATATAAACAGTTTAGATACAAATGGTAAGCCAACATTACCCATTCTGTGCTTGTCAGCTTGCTGACTACACAGTACACATGCCAAGCTCCCTTCGTAAGAATGAGAATCTTTCTTCAGCTAATGGCTTTGTGAAGATATCCGCTCGTTGAAATTCTGTTGAGACAAATTCCAACTCAATCTTTCCTTTAGCAACATTATCTCTCAAGAAATGGTGTCGAACATCAATATGTTTTGTTCTTGAATGATTCACCGGATTCTTCGAAATATTTATGGCGCTTGTGTTGTCACAATATATTGGAATCTTGCCACACTTGATATCAAAGTCCTTTAGTGTTTGAATCATCCATAAAATCTGAGAACAACAGCTACCAGCTGCTAGATATTCTCCTTCAGCCGTGGATAAAGCAACAGAAGCTTGCTTTTTGCATTGCCAAGAAACCAAGCTTTGTCCAAGAAATGCACAAACACCACTTGTACTCTTTCTATCAGTTTGAGACCCTACATAATCTGCATCACTATACCCAACAAGATCAAAAGTATTTGTGATAGGATAGAACAAACCAAGATTGATAGAACCACTTAAATATCTAAATATTCTTTTAACCGCATTTAAGTGAGACTCTTTAGGGTTGGATTGAAACCTTGCACAAACACATACACTATACATGATATCAGGTCTTGAGGCAGTTAAATATAATAAACTTCCAATCATACCTCTATACCTTTTGACATCCACATCCTTACCATTCTCATCTGCAAACAGCTTGCTGTTTTGAGTCATAGGAGTTGTTTTTGCTTTGACATCTTCAAAACCAAATCTTTTGAGTAGATTCTTTGTATACTTGGATTGATGCACATAAATACCATCATTGGTTTGCTTGATTTGGAGACCCAAGAAATAGTTGAGTTCCCCCATCATGCTCATGTCGAATTCACTGTACATGCACTTAGAAAACCACTCACACATAGATTCATTAGTAGCACCGAATACAATATCATCCACATATATTTGTACAACAAGAATATCTTTACCATTTTGCTTTGTAAATAATGTGGGATCGATATTACCTCGAATGAATCCATTTTTGAGAAGAAACTTACTAAGCCTCTCATACCACGCTCTAGGGGCCTGTCTTAAACCATATAGTGCCTTCTTGAGCTTGTAAACGTAGTCATGAAACTTCTCATGTTCGAATCTAGGAGGCTGTTTGACATAGACTTCCTCATCCAGCACGCCATTTAGGAATGCACTTTTTACGTCCATTTGATATAACTTGAATTTCTTGTAGCATGCATAAGCAAGAAGCATTCTGATTGATTCTAAACGAGCAACAGGAGCATATGTTTCTTCAAAATCAATTCCTTCTTGTTGATTATAACCTTGAGCCACGAGCCTTGCCTTATTTCGAGTGACGGTTCCAAATTCATCCACTTTGTTCTTGAGCACCCATTTGGTTCCTATGATAGAAGCATCTTCTGGAGGCTTTACAAGTTCCCAAACATCACATCTCTCGAATTGGTTGAGTTCCTCTTGCATGGCCATGATCCAGTTTTCATCTTCTAATGCTTCCTTGAAATTTTTGGGTTCTTCTTGAGCTAAAAAGGCAGCATAAGCACAAAAGTTTGCTTTTCCTCTTCTTGTTGTGATTCCATCTGATATATTTCCAATGGAACCGGTACCAAGGATTTGAAGAGTTTTGTTATTTCCAATTGTCACTCTTCCACCCTTTTTCATTTTGAGATTCATAAATTGAGATTTGTCTCCACACATATGTCTTGTGCATCCACTGTCCAAGATCCATTGCTTTGACTTGACCTTAGCAGCAAGGCACATCTACAAAACAAACAAAAATAACTCAATGTTTTGGTACCCATATAGGTTTGGGTCCAGGTTGGTTAGTAGCAAGAATATATAAAGCATTTAAATCAGATTTCTTGATCCACATTTGGACCACTTTTGGGGATTGATCATTCTGTTGGTAAGCTGTTTGTCTTCTGCCAAAAGCATTCTGGTATGCTGATTGCTGTCTGACTGGTCCATTCTGGTATGTTGTTTTCTGTCTGACTGGTCCATTCTGGTATGCTGTTTTCTGTCTGACTGGTCCATTCTGGTATGCTGTTTTCCTCTTATGATATACTTGAACCACACAATTCTTTTCCAGATGTCCTTTTCCACCACATTTGTTACATGTCTTCCAAGGCATAGCATAATTGTAGGGAATACCATTCCTTCCATCATATTTGAGCACCTTATCCTTTTTGTTGAAATTCATGCCAACTCCTTCTCTGACTAAGGGGACTTTTGCCTTCTTCATCATTGTCTTTAAAGTGTCTTCACCTTGAACAAAAGTTTCCATGCCCTTCTTGAGATCTTTAACTTCTGTTTCTAGGAGGGTGATCACTTCAGCTTGCTGTTTGATGAGTTCAGCTTGCTGAACTCTCTTTTCAGCAGTTTTTGAGGATTCGGCTTGACTAGATTCCTTCATCTTGTATGATTCCAATGCTTTATCTTTCATTTTAACATCAGATCTAAGCCCTTTGATTTCATTCATCCTCTCTTTGAGTTCCTCCATTAGTACATCATTTCTTTTTAGAACCATACGATTTACTCCCTCAAGTTGAGAGACTTTTGCCTTTAGATCCATAACCATTTTATCATCATTTCTAGCTGGAGTCTTTTGGGTCATGAGATCAGAAATTATTTTCTTTAAATGAGTGTTTGTCTTTTCAAACTCATCTTTTTCGGCCTTTAGTTCCATGAACTCCACAGTGCTTATATTTGTATGTTCCTGCATTGTTAGTGTATCTAACATAGTATCATCTGAAGATACATATTCATTAAAAGAATTTACCTCACTTTGATCTTCTTCAGAATCAGTTTCGGCATAGACTCCTTCAGAATTTCCTTGAGTAGATTCATCTTCGATTCCAACAAGTGCTAAGTTCACCATTTCTTCACTTGAGTCATCACTGGAATCTGAATCACTCCAAGTCAGTAGAGCCTTTGATTTCCTCTTATCCTTGAAAACAGTAGGCTGTTTTGACTTCAGTTTGTAGCAGTTCCTTTTATAATGGCCTGGCTTGCCACATTCGAAACAAGTTTCCTCCTTAGAATCTTTTGAGCCTTTCTTGTTGTTGTAGAAGCCACCTCTTTCCCTTTTCATCATATTCTTCTTTTCTATCAACCTCTTGATCTTCTTTGAAATGAGTGCAAGTTCCTCATCTGAATCAGATTCATCATCAGAGTCAAATGGCTTGCTGTTTTTAGAATGGAGAGCCATATTCTTCATCTTTTCTGTTGGAGCTTTAACACTTGAACTTCCCACCAAATTTCTATTTATCTTGCTTTCAAATTGCTCTAGCTCAGCAAATACAGCTAAGTGATCCATAGTATCAATAAGTGGTGAGGATTCCAAGGTAGTAACTTTGGCTTCGTAGACAAATGGTACTGCACTTAAGACCTTCATATTGATTTCATCTTGTGGTATAGATTTTCCAAGCCTCTTCAGTGAGTTAATAGTAACTTGAAACCGTGCTTGACTATCCTTGATAGTTTCACCTTCATTAAGCTTGAAGTTCCCAAAGTCATTCATTAGCTTGCTAAGTTTTACCTTCTTTAGAGATTTCGAACCTTCATGATAAGTCTCCAAAGCATCCCACATTTCTTTTGCTGATTTGAATGAAGATACTTTATCATATTCAGCCTGGTTCAAACCATTCATAAGAGTGCTCCTAGCCTTTCCATTGTAGCCAAGTTGGATTAATTCTTCCGGAGTAAGATCATCAACATCCTTTGGCTTGCCATCCTTGTCAAGAAAGACATATGGACCTTTTTGCACAACTCTCAGAACTAATGGATCTCTGGATAAGTGAGTTTCCATGCTGCTTTTCCACCAGTGGTAGTTGTGTGTGCCATGGAGAAGTGGAGGCCTAAAATCAGATTTTCCTTCGGGATAGTTTTCAGCCATTATGATCGAATACTTTCCTGTTACAGAATTGTTAGTATACCAAAGCTCTGATACCAAATGAAAATGCACACCTAGAGGGGGGTGAATAGGTGTAAATGGCTAACTATGTTTAACTAAATCTGATTTTAAAAATTACCAGAAACAGCTTACTGATTTCGTTTTATGCAGAGACAGATGGTAAGCTGAATGTATGCTGAATGCAAACAGTATACTGAATATAAAGATAGTAAGTACAGTAAAGTGCATAAACAGTAAACTAAATGCAAGCAGAAGGTAAATAACAGAAAATAAAGAACACAGAGACTTTTAGCCAGGTTCGACCCCTAACCCCTATGGTCTACGTCCTGGTCCCTTACCAACTTTGTAAGAGAATATATTATTGATCACTGAAATAAGCCAATTACAAGATACAACAATATATCTCCCTCAATACCCAGCTGTTGACAAATGGCGTGCTGAACTCCTGTTTCTGAACTTGCTCTCTAAGCTATACTTCCCAAGTATACTTCTCTAGCAACGTTCACCAAACCCTAGTTCCCTAGCCAAACTGTCCAACAACTAATCCTTACAAATCGAACAATACAATCAATAAAGGATACAACTCAAACTATGAACTCTTTAAGATATAGCACGTATAGAGTATACTAAGAGCTCGAGAGAATTAAAAGATATAGCAATGAAAAACTGAGTTGTTTGAAATCTTGTGTGCTTGAATATTTTCTCTGAAGTGTGTTAGAAACAAATGAACACAAGACAAATTATAAATAGTCTCACAACCAACGTTCGGAAAATCAATTAACCATTATTCGAACGATTTAGAAATCAATTTCTAACGTTCAAATGATTACAGAGATTTTACCAACGTTCTTGTGAATGTTTGACAGAGGGTTTGAAAGAGATGAATCGTTTGAAAAGATTAACCCTTCTGTTCTATATGTATAAAACGTGTATAGGAGGTTTTAGCAAGAATATCTTTTAAAAACGGAAACTCCTATAAAATTTATCACGGTTTTAATAAAAGATATTTGAAAAGATTTGAGCTCTAAATATATTGTATACGTATTATATGATAAAGATATCTTACAATATATTTCCTGAAATAAAACCATGAGAAACAATCTTGATCTTTGTCTTCAGGATTTCTGCCAGTTGTGAATGGCTTGCTGTTTGAGTCTGCCAGTTGTGTAAATCTGCTGTTTGAGTCTGTCAGTGTGAAATGGCTTGCTGGACTGTCTCTGTTATAGCACCAGATAGCTTGCTGTTTGTATATTCTCTGTAAACAATCAGTACACTTAATATACCCTGCAAAACCAAGTTAGTACAACCATAACACAATGTTTTATATCAAACTACAAGCAAATAGCTTGCTGAAAGTGATCATCAAAACCATAGGAGTATCATCTAAATCTAGTAAGAAAGGATCCAATCAAAGTTGGGTCCTAAAAAATTCTAACTAGTTACTTTTTGTTTGCAGGGCACAGGAAAGAAGCATTCAATTATCTTGGATAGTGGATGCTCTGGACATATGACTGGAAAGAAGTCCCTGCTTACAAAGTTTGAGAGGAAAGCTGGCCCAGTAATATCTTTTGGAGATGGCAACAAAGGAGAAACTCTGGGATATGGCTCAATTGTTTTTAGGAATGTCATCTTAGAAAATGTAGCACTGGTTGAAGGCTTGAAACATACTCTTTTAAGCATAAGTCAACTGGGTGATAAAGGTTACAAATCAATCTTTGACAGAGAAGGATGCAAAATCTTGAATATGCAGAATGGAGACATTGTTCTAACTGGTCAAAGACATGGTAACATATATGAAGCCAGCTTAGGTGATACATCTAAAGAAATTGTTAGATGTCTCTACAGCAAAGCAACAAGTGATGAAAGCTGGAATTGGCACAAGAAGCTCTCACATCTTAATTTCAAGAAGCTTAATCAACTTGTTAAGCACAATTTGGTGAGAGGCCTACCACAGGCAAATTTTGTGCAAGATGGACTCTGTGATGCATGTCAGCTTGGAAAGCAAAGAAGAACCACTTTCAAGAGCAAAACTGAAAATTCAATTACTGAACCATTTCACATGCTACATCTTGATCTGTTTGGTCCAGTAAACATTATGTCTATCAGCAAGAAAAGATATGCTCTAGTTATGGTGGATGATTTCACAAGGTTCACATGGGTGTTCTTTCTACACAAGAAGGATGAAGCTCCTCAGCAAATCATTGAACTTATCAAGAATATTCATAATAACTCTGAGTACAAAGTCAAGGTACTTAGAAGTGACAATGGTACAGAATTCAAGAATTCTACAATGGAGGGGTTTTGTGCAGAGAATGGAATCACTCAACAGTTTTCTGCACCTGGTACACCTCAGCAGAATGGTGTAGTGGAAAGAAAGAACAGTACTCTCATAGAGGCAGCAAGAACCATGCTTGCAGATGCAAAAACTTCCAACCTACTTTTGGGCAGAAGCTATTAACACTGCATGTTTCACTCAAAATTGAACCTTGGTAAATAGTCATGGAAAAACTCCCTATGAGATGATTAAAGGAAAGAAACCAAGTGTGAAATACTTTCACATCTTTGGATGCAAATGCTATGTCCTAAAAATTCATCCAGAACATCTTGGAAAATTTGAAGCCAAATCGGATGAAGCAATTTTTCTAGGATATTCAGCATCTAAGGCCTTCAAAGTTTATAATCTCAGAACTCACATTGTTATGGAATCAATTCATGTTGCATTTGATGATAAGAAATTTGGAATTTTGCAAACTGATGAAAGCCATGACAAATTGGAATTTGAAAATCTGAAGATTTCTGAGATACTCTCAAGTGATGATGAAGGTTCTCCTGAAGAAAGTTCTATTGCTTCTCAAAGGAGTGCTACTGTTGAGGGGGAGCAAATAAATCAAAGAGAACACAGTGATCATCAGGAGCAGACTAGTCTTTCAGAGTCTATTCCATCAGGAATTGACGTTTCAGAGTCTACTCCATCAGGAACTGACCTTTCGGAGTCTACTGAGGAAAGATCAGTAACTAGCAGCAATATGGAATCTACTGATTCTATTGATCAAAGGAGAGTTTTTGAAGGTAGAGAGAATTCTTCTACAAGAGATACCACTAACTTAGGGGGAGAGACTAGCAGAGTTAATCTACCACCTGTTAGAAAATGGACAAAGGATCATACTGAAGATTTGATAATTGGTGATCCAAATAGTGGTGTTCGAACTAGAAGATCAATTCAAAATGAATGCTTGTATAGTTGTTTTCTCTCAAAGAATGAACCTAAGAAGGTTGAAGAAGCCTTACAGGATCCTGATTGGGTAATTGCAATGCAGGAGGAGTTAAATGAGTTTGAGAAAAACAAAGTCTGGAAACTAGTACCAAGACCTAAAGATAGATCTATTGTTGGTGCAAGATGGGTTTTCAGAAACAAGCTAGATGAATCTGGTATGATTGTAAGAAACAAAGCAAGACTGGTGGCCAAGGGTTATTCTCAGGAAGAAGGCATTGATTATGATGAGACCTTTGCACCTGTAGCAAGATTGGAAGCAATCAGAATGTTTCTTGCATTTGCAGCTCATTCAAAATTCAAGGTATACCAGATGGATGTAAAGAGTGCTTTTCTAAATGGCAAACTTGATGAGGAAGTGTATGTGGAACAGCCACCTGGATTTGCTGATCCAAAGTTTCCAAATCATGTCTACAAACTTGACAAGGCACTCTATGGACTAAAGCAGGCACCAAGAGCATGGTATGAGACTTTGTCTAAATTTCTTCTTGAAAATGGCTTCACAAGAGGTACAATTGACAAAACTCTATTTTTTAGAAAGATAAAAGGTGAATTGCTTTTAGTTCAAGTTTATGTTGATGATATTATTTTTGGTTCTGCTAATGAAAAGTTGTGTGCTAAGGTTAGCAAGCTTATGCAGTCTAAGTATCAGATGAGCATGATGGGTGAATTAAATTATTTCTTAGGCTTGCAGGTCAGACAAACTGAGACTGGTATTTTCATTAATCAGTCAAAGTATATCAAAGATCTTTTAAAAAGGTTTGACTTTCAAGACTGTGCAGTTGCAAAAACACCCATGGCAACAGCCACTAAACTAGACTCTGATCCTAAAGGAAAGAGTGTGGATAATACTAGTTATAGAGGCATGATAGGCTCATTGTTATATCTAACTGCAAGTAGGCCAGATATAATGTTTTCTACCTGTTTATGTGCTAGATTCCAAAGTGATCCTAAGGAATCTCATTTAATTGCTGTGAAGAGAATTTTTAGATATCTCAAAGGAACTCCAAATCTTGGTTTGTGGTATTCTAGAGAATCTGATTTCTTTCTAATTGGCTATTCAGACTCTGATTATGCAGGGTGTAAGATAGACAGGAAAAGCACTACAGGTACATGTCAATTCTTGGGAAATAGATTGATTTCTTGGGCAAGCAAGAAGCAACAATCTGTTTCAACCTCAACTGCAGAAGCTGAGTACATAGCAGCAGGCAGTTGTTGTGCACAGCTCCTTTGGATAAGAAATCAGTTGATGGATTATGGTATGACACTTAGTAATATTCCTATGTTTTGTGATAATACTAGTGCTATTAAAATTGCAGAAAATCCAGTTCAACATTCGAGGACTAAGCACATTGATGTCAGGTATCATTTTATTAGAGAACATATTGAGAATGGTACTGTGGAACTTCATTTTGTTCCTACTGACAAATAGCTTGCAGATATTCTAACTAAACCACTTGATGAGACTACATTCAGTAGATTAGTAAGTGAGTTAGGAATGTTAAATTTTTAGATCTTTAACATCTGCAAAAGTAGCAAGGTATGTTGTTCTTAGCTTATAGACTTGATATTCCTGTCAGGATCTATAATTGATAGTTAAATCCTTGAGCTATAACACATTGCCTTGATAAATTTCAGTATGATAGACTTGTTAATAATCATCAGGATTAGATTTGTCATCAGGATGCTGACGTCATCAGTATTGTGTCAGTATCAGGATTATGAAAATTGTTTCAGATCCTGACGTTTACTTTGTGTAGTAATCTGATTTTGTGATGTGTTAAGTCTATGCTAGCAAGTTTTAATATTTGCATACTGATAATTTATACATCATTCAATAATCAAAAGACAAGCAGATAACAAGAAACTGTATTTTCATTAATAAAAATCATTACATGGAAATGAAATACAACTTCTTTTTGTCTAAATTTCTACTGATAATTCTATACTTGTCTATTGATATGAACTCTGAGGTACAGGACAAGGAGCATCTCAAGAAATTCATCAAGGGATGAACAGCCTCATTTGCTCTTGGATTCCTTGTCTGGGCGACTTGAATGAGAGCAGCTAACTTAAATGTATAGCATTCCCATCAAGATCAACCTCAGATTCTCGGCCAAATTCTTCATCCTCAAGTTTTGAGGAGGTTAGGTAAAGATTGTATCGAACAGATGGATGTTCTAGGAGAAACCTCTGGATATTTTCGAAAACCAATCCATTCATGATTAGTTCGATGAGAAGAGTTGTCTGTTCAAAGAGATGATCAAGAACAGGATGTTCATCGATCGAGAAAAATCTGAAAAATGGGTTTGAAGGGAATTTTGGTTTGAGAAGCATTGTTGAGAAGAAAAGAAATTGAAAGGATTATGGAGAATGGCATAAGGCGTCTGGTTCTTTTAAAGAAAGACGTGAGAAGCTGAACAGTCACTTGGAAGTTTTAATGAAGTCAAATGCTAATTATTGCATGTGACTGTGTTTCTTGTTTTCAAGAAATATTGAATATATCTAACCAATTGATTTTCTGTTCAGATTATTTGTTTATTTCTTTTTTAGATAAAAGAAAAATGCCACGTGGAAACTCCATATTAAGTCTCTGATGATATTGATCAGGATTTCATGTGTGACCATCAGGATTTGAGAATTATTATCGCATTATGTTTTGTGATTATTTTTATGAGAGGTCAACAGGAAAAGGAAGTTGATCAGTATTGATTATTTATACCCTGATTTATTTCATGAAAATCAATTTTGGATTTTATTTTCCAAAAATTGTGGGTAACCGCATTTTTCAGGGACTGACACCTGTCAATCTACGTGTCAACGTGGGATAGTGGTCTGAAAGATTTGTGAAACATATTTGTTTTGAAACTCTAATCGTGTAATTGCTTTCTCTAATTTCACATTCTCTAAAGCAAAAACACTCTTGAGTTTTCAAAATCACTAATCCATTTCAAGAATTTTTCAAGTTCTTTTCAGATCAAAAATGGCAGCTCAGAGAAGATTACCTAAATCAGTAGCCTTCAAGTTTGGTGACTTTGATTTTATGACAAACAATCATGTTGCAGCTATCACCAACAAGGAAGGAGTGTCATCTGATTTTCATCCAATCATGGACTTTCTGGCGTATGGACCATTAAGTTATGCATTGACAGCATCTCCACAAATTAATCAAGTAGCTGTTTCACAAGCTTGGGAGAATGCTGAGGTAATTAATTCTACTCAGAGTCAATCAGGTAAGATTGTTCTACATTTAGGACAAGATTCATTTGACATTACTGAATCTGTTGTTAATTCAGTACTTTGCTTACCTGTTACTGATAGTTATGAGAATGTACCATCTGATGATAATATAAGAACTATGTTGTCTGAATTAGGTTATAGTGGACCTCTAGATAACATGAGCCAGTTGAATAGGTCTTTTCTTAGAAAGGAATGGTCTTTTTACTTTGATCAAATTGCTAAATGTTTTACTGGCAAATGTAGTTCTTTTCAGCAAATTACTTCTGTTACATCACATATTGGTTATAGTTTGCTTTATGACAGAGTAATTAACATTGGTCATATTATCTTAAGTCAGATGAGTATCAAACTTGGGTCAAGAGATCAAAACGGGAAAATGGTTTATTATCATAGATTTATGCAAATGTTTGTTAACCATTTCATTCCTGATGTTGAAGCTAGATTTGGTAGGGAACATTGTGTTTCTTCTTATGAACAACAAAAGAGAATTTTCTCTGATATTACAAAGAAGGACAATGAAAAGAATCTAGATGAAATACCTACAATTCATTATCCACATCATGTTCAGGTAATTCTTAAAACTCATCTTTCTACTCTCTACAATTCTTCTTTCTTTTGTGGTGAAATGGCTCAGGAATCTCAAATGGAGGAGAACCCACCTGTGTCTACCCAAGTAGCCCAAAACATTATAGTCTCTGAAACAATTCAAGAACCAAATTTTGATCCACAGCCTATTGTTTCAAAGAAACCAACCTCTGGTGTTTCTCAAAAGACATCAGTGGTAAGGAAGAGAAGATTTGTTGTGTCAAGTAGTAGTAGTAATTCTAGTGAAGATGATGATTTAACTCTTGCTGAGAGAGCAGAATTGAAGGCTGCAATTCAACTTTCTTTGTTAGCACAAAGAGATGAAAAACCTAGTCACAGCCAGGCTGCAGTCTCTCACAAGGCTGTAGTTCTTAAAAAGGGAAAACAGTTACTGGATACTGTCTCTCAAAAGACTGTGTCTATTGAAAAAGGATCTCATCCCAAGATCACTTCTGTGTCTACACCTCTTGAGTCTTCTCAGGATAAATCTTTTGCTCACTATATCAGGAGAACAAGGAGAAAGATTCAATTGTCACCTACACACACAGAGTCTAGTCCAACTAATATCATGCAGGTTTCTACAAATCAAGCTACATCTATGTCAGTATTTGACAAGAGAGATCTGGATATTGATTCTTCATGGGAAACTACATTATCATACAGACTGGCTATGGGACTAATTTCTCTCAAAGTGAAGTTGTCAAGGCCTGTTCTAGATTTTCTGGTTGAAAGAGTACCAAAACTTTTATTTCCAGATGAATATGGACTTCTGCATCAAAGACTTGACTTAATGAAGATGTATTTCTATGTATCTGTCAGAAGACAATTAGTCAAGAAATTTGGACTCTCAAAGCATGTTGCACTTCAATCACTTCATGCATATTTATTTGACAAGGATGTCATTATTGAAGATGCTTTAGCTCAAGGTGAACAACTGGAGGAAGTAGATAGAGGAAAGCAGTCAACAGAAGATACTATTGCACCAGTGGTGAATAGTAGGAAAGATCAGATCACAGTCACTGCAACACAAGAACCATCTAGTCAGAGGAAGGATGACTCATGAGCTGTGATAGCTGATGTTGAAAGGTCTTCTGTGATGACTGAGAATGCAAGTGAGATACCCTATGATATGGGAGGAATGACTTTGGTTGATTTTTCTGAAGATCAAACAAATTTTGTTCAGTCAGAGTCTGTTGGGATTTATGGGTGATGGAATAAACAACTTAACTAGTTTTATTGGTATACTTAGTTTTTGCTAAGTAGAACATACTGTCATAGCCTGAAATGTGTTCTTGTAATTTAAATAAATACTGTCATGTAATAAGTGTAATTCTTGGAAGAAGTTCGATTATGTTCAAGCCTCAAGAAATACATGAGTTCGACAGAAGGAATAAAAGTTACTGTCAAGCCCTGACAGTAAGGTTACAAGGAAACATCATGTTGCCGAGGTCGACAGCAAGTTTCACGGAGTCGACAGCAAGTTTCAACTTGACAGCAACATTGGCGGAAGATTCTAATGACAGCAACTTTGATATACAGTTTGCGACAGTAAGTTTGGAATTCTTGACAGCAATCTCTGCGGGAAAAACATGCTGTCAATCAAAGCACAATTCTTGACAGCAATCTCTGCGGGAATTCATATTGTCAAACAAAGCAAAATTCTTGACAGTAATATCTGCGGGAAATTCATACTGTCAAAACAAAGCGTAATCCATTGACAGCAAACTTTGTGGCAAACATACTGTCATATAGAATCAGCTTGATTTAGGAATTTTCTAAGTCAAATTAAACGACAGAGTATATGTTCAAAAGAAGCAGGCGTGTTGTAATATTCAACCTTTACAGCAAGCTTGGAAAGTCTATAACTGAAGCTCGAGAGATCACATGGAACAACCTGTAAAGTCTAGAACAGATAAAATTGAATACGGCTAGATCTGGGTGGCTCAAATGTGGAAAGCATCTTTAAGTTACTTTGTGCTGATCACATGGGAATAAATCATGGAATGAGCTGCAAAAGGAATATAACAGCAACTCAACAATCATTGATGATGATAGTACAGTAGATTATCACACTATAAATAGAGCTCTCTGTTTATATATTAAGTGTGAAAAAAACTCAACGACTGTAATCTCTTGAGTATTTGTAGCTTGAGAATTAATTTGTTCTCAAGGTTGTAGCAAAACTTTGCAAAATAAATAAAACATTTATTTTGTGAAATCCTCGTATTTGATTTTACTTGTGTTTGCATTTCTTCTACTAGTAAATCACAAATTCTATTTAAGTTGTTGAAATAGTTTTTGAAATTTATTAGTATTGCATTCAACCCCCCCTTCTGCAATACTTTCCTGGACCAACAACTGGTATCAGAGCATTCAGATTAATACACATATCTGAGATCCAAATGGCAAGTATTCAAAGGTCAAGTAATATCAAGATTCCAGCTTTTGATAAAGAAAACTACAACATATGGAAAAAGAAGATTATGTTATTTATCAAAGCTCAGAATCCACTATTCCTAGGTATTCTGGAAAATGGCCCCTTCATTCCTCAAAAGGAAATCCCAGCTGCTACAGTAAATGATGTAGTAATCCCAGCTCATTGGGTTGCTAAGAAGCCTTCTGAGTATAATGACTCAGAAAAAGAAAAGGTAGCACTGGATGATCATCTGCAACTCATTCTACTAGATGCACTTACCCTGGACAAAGCTATGAGTGGAAATATAATAGCATGCAACTCTGCCAGGGATATGTGGAAAAAGATAGAACTGTTATGTGAAGGAAGTGAAGAGGTCAGAGAGAATCAAAAACAAATACTGGTGTCACAATATGAAGCGTTTATGGGCAAGCATGGAGAAGAGCTAACCCACATGTTTGAAAGATTTAGCAAACTGATAGCTGAGCTTCAAATTCATGGAAAGTTTTATGAAAAGAAGGAAGTCAATATCAAGTTTCTGCTAACTCTTCCAGAACATCTTGAGCACAGAGTAACAGCCATAAGAGAAGGGAGAGACTTAAATTCTGTTTCTCTTGAAACATTGTATGGAGTTCTAAAATCTTATGAACTTGAATATTATCAAAAGAAAGCTATACAAAGTGGATCCAAAGGATTGATGGCAAACATGGCTGGTGCTCTAGTTGCTCAAGGACCATCATATTTTCAAGCAAGTGAGCAAATTCAAAATGATCAACAACCTCAATTTTCCTCTGTGAAAATTGAAGAAGTGATTGAAGATGAAGAAAAGGTTGTCCTTCAACTAGAAGATGTTGAAGATGAAGAATTCTTCACTCTAGAAGAAATGGAGAAAATGGATAATCCAACCATGGCTTTGATGGCAAGAAAATTCAAAATTATAAGGTTCAGGAGGAACAAGCCATATAAGCCTCAAGGTCAATTTCCAAAGTATAACCAAGGAAGCTCATCAAAACCTGCTACTGGCACCAAGGGAGGATACAAAACAGGAATGGTAGATAGGTCAAAGTTTAGATGCTACAATTGCAATGAACTTGGTCACTTTGCTACTGAATGCAAAAGACCAAAACAAATACAAAGAATGGAGAAAGGAACTGGGAGTCAATTTAAGAAAGGACAAGGAAAGGCCTATGTGGCTGAAGGAAAATGCTGGGATGAATCTGATAATGAAGAAGAAGAGGAATTTGTGAATTTATCCTTGATGGCTAGAGAGGATGAAGAAGCATCAACCTCGTCAAGTCAGGTACCATCTCTAGTATTACTAGATATGTCTTTAAATGACTATAAGCAAACCATTGAGGAAATGAGTACTGAAATGTTTAATATTCATACTAGTTTATCTGCTGCAAATGAAGAAATTGCTAGATTAACTAAAGAAAATGAAGTACTCAGATCTAACAATGATGTGTTGTTGCTTAAGACCAGTTCTATTGATTCTTTAGCTCAGGAAAACGAAAGACTAAAAAATGATTTAATCTGTGCTAAAGAGATAGAGGATTATCTAAGAAAAGAAATTTCTGAGAATGAATTTAAGCTAAAAGCATTTAGAAATTCCTCTAAGTTAGTTCAAGAGTATCATGAGAATCATACTGAAAGTAAGAAAATAGGCATAGGCTATGATTATAGCAGGAGACCTGGTAAAGAGGCTGTTATACAGAAAAATGATGATAATAATACTGTAAGACCTCACATCCTCAAAAATGTGAGTAACCCAATTTTCAAAAGTACAGAGTTTGAGGTTAATGAAAACTCCCTAATTATTAATCAAGAACTCTGTGATGAAGATGAGAGGATTGACAGTGAATCTAAGAAAGAAAAAGATTTTGTCAAAATGTCTATGACAGAAACAGTATTAAATAGTCCAACCAATTGTTCAAAAGATACTGTCAAGAAGTCATCCAAGACAGTAACTTTCAAACCTACTGTCAAGACAGCAAGTACAAAAGATGCTGTCAAAAATAGTTCGACAGCATCTTCTGAACAGATTGTCAAGATAGTTGTCTCTAAGTCCAAAAACAGAAATGGGAAGCTAGGCATTGATAAAAAGAATAATTATGCATATGTTAAGCAGGCACCAAGGAAACTTTGCAATAATTGTGGCTCCTCACATCATTTAACTCATGTTTGTAAGAAATCAACTAGTAGCATATCTAATGCAACAGAGTTGAAAGGGAACTTACACAGAACCCCCATTATGCAAAGAGAATTGGTAGTTTGTAATAACATTGACTGTATGCCATGCAAAATTACTACCATGAGTACATGTTTTAATTTGCAAATTTCATCAAATGAATTATGTGCTTATATGCAAACTGCAAAGACTTCTGAATCCACTAAAGAAAGTGAGAAGTCTGCTCTCACTAAGAAAAAGTCAAAGACAAAAACTAAGTGGATAATAAAAGAAGTCAAGGAACCATCTTCTGATAATATTGTTTCAGATATTGATAAAGTTTCTGATGATACTGAGTATGCAGGACCCAACAAGACTTGGGTACCAAATGCAAATTAAACTCATTCTGTCTTGCAGGAAAAGAGAGGTAAACAGGTCATGTGGATAATCGACAGTGGATGTTCCAAACACATGACTGGTGATATATCCCTGCTATCACAATATGTTGAGAAGGCTGGCCCAACAATAACCTTTGGAGACAACAGCAAAGGTTACACTGTGGGATATGGCTGTTTAAAAGCTGGAAATGTTGTCATTGAAGAAATCTCTCTTGTGGAAGGTTTGAAGCATAATCTGCTCAGTGTCAGTCAATTCACTGACAAAGGATTCAAAGTAAACTTTGGCATGATGGAATGTTCAATTCACCACAAGAAGGATAGAAGCCTATCTCTGAAAGGAGTAAGGAAAGGAAGCCTATTTGTTGCAGACTTAAACTCAACAAATGAGGAAAGAATATTTTGCTTCTACAGCAAAGCAAGTGTTGGAGATAGCATGCTTTGGCACAAGAAATTTTCTCATCTCAATTTCAAAACAATGAACATGCTGATGAAGAAGGAATTGGTGAGAGGACTACCTCAACAGGAATTCTGTCAAGAAGGACTGTGTGAAGATTGTCAAATGGGAAAATTGAGGAAAGCAATGCATAAATCAAAGCAAGTCAACACTAACACTGAAGCACTCAAGTTGATTCACATGGATCTTTTTGGACCAGTGAATGTTCAATCACTATCCAGAAAAAGATATGCACTGGTCATGATAGATGACTATTCTCGGTACACTTGGGTGAAATTTTTAGAATCAAAGGATGAAGCTGCTCAAGAAATCATTGATCACATAAGGGTACTTGACAGGACCCCTGAAGCAAAAGTTCAATTTCTAAGAAGTGACAATGGAACTGAATTCAGAAATGCTACACTTGGAAACTTCTGCAAAGATCAAGGAATTGTTCAACAATTCTCTGCTGCAAGAACTCCACAGCAAAATGGAGTAGTAGAAAGGAAAAATAGGACTCTTATTGAAGCTGCAAGGACTATGTTGAGTAATGCTAAATTACCAACATATTTCTGGGCAGAAGCCATCAACACTGCTTGTTACACACAGAACAGAACACTAATCAACAAGGCTCATGGCAATACTCCTTACTATCTTTTGACAGGAAAGAAGCCTACTGTCAAGTACTTTCATATTTTTGGAAGCAAGTGCTTTTTGATGAAAGACAACCATGAAAGAAAAGGCAAGTTTGATACTAAAGCATATGAAGGCATTTTCATGGGATATGGGATAGAAAGGACTGCCTACAGAGTCTATATCATGGAGCACAAAACAATTGAAGAAAGTGTCAATGTCACGTTTGATGAAACCAAGTTTCCAGGGCTACATGAGGATGGTCAAATGCAACCCTTCAGATTTGAAAATCAAGGATACTTGGAAAAGGAAGAATATGTTGATGAAGAACCAAGTCTCATTCAATCAATGAGATATGAGAAAGAATCTGTCAATACTCATAATCTAAATCAAACTTCAGCTCAATCACAGACAATTTCAGGCATCAATCAACAAGAATGTGAGACTGGAGAATTTGAGTTAAATGAGCAGAATAATGAAAATGGTGGAGAATCAAATCCTCATATTGATGAAAGACAATCTCATCAAACAAGTAGCTTGCCTCAATCAACAAAGTGGAACAGAGATCATACCAGTAATCTAATTATTGGAGATCCCACTACTGGTGTAAGGACAAGGAGGAATATCTCTGCTGAAAGCATGTTTTCATGTTTCCTATCTCAAATGGAACCAAAAATAGTTGAAGAAGCATTGTTGGATTCTGATTGGGTGATGGCCATGCAGGAGGAGCTCAATCAATTTGAAAGAAACAATGTTTGGAAACTAGTTCCAAGGCCAAAAGGAAAATCAGTCATTGAGACAAAATGGGTTTTCAGAAACAAGATAGATGAGAGTGGAAATGTGACAAGAAATAAGGCAAGGCTAGTGGCCAAAGGTTACTGTCAACAGGAAGGGATAGATTATGATGAAACATTTGCTCCTGTTGCCAGACTTGAAGCCATAAGAATTTTCTTAGCCTTTGCTGCACACTGCAAATTCAAGGTATTTCAAATGGATGTTAAAAGTGCCTTTCTAAATGGAGAATTAGAAGAAGAAGTGTATGTTGAACAGCCTCCTGGATTTGAAAATGACAAACTGCATAATTTTGTCTACAAGCTGTTCAAGGCTCTATATGGCTTAAAGCAAGCACCAAGAGCCTGGTATGACACTTTATCCACTTTTCTCCTGGAAAATCAATTTATAAGAGGTATGGTGGATAAAACTTTATTCTATAAATACCATGGCAAAGACATCATTCTTGTGCAGATATATGTTGATGACATAATCTTTGGCTCAACAAATGAAAAATTGTGTGAAAAGTTCTCATCTCTAATGAGAAACAAGTATGAAATGAGCATGATGGGAGAATTAGCATTCTTTCTTGGTCTTCAAATCTATCAGAAGAAGGAAGGAATCTTCATCTGTCAATCTAAGTATGTCAAAGAGCTTCTCAAGAAGTTTAACTTAGAAGATTCATCACCTGCCAAGACACCTATCTCAACAGCCACCAAATTAGAGTTAGATCCTAAAGGCAAGAAAGTGGATTCTAGTACCTACAGAGGCATGGTAGGATCATTGCTGTACTTAACAGCAAGCAGGCCAGATATAATGTTTGCTACATGTCTCTGTGCAAGGTTTCAAGCTGATCCAAAAGAATCACACTTAGTTGCAATTAAAAGAATCTTTAGATATCTCAAAGGCACCCCAAATCTAGGTCTTTGGTACCCTAAGGAAACTGGATTTGATCTAATTGGATATTCTGACTCAGACTATGCTGGCTGCAAAATTGACAGAAAAAGTACTACAGGAAGCTGTCAATTTCTTGGGGGGAGATTGGTGTCATGGTTCAGTAAGAAGCAACACTCAGTTTCTACATCAACTGCAGAAGCTGAATATATTGCAGCTGGAAGTTGCTGTGCACAAATACTTTGGATGAAAAATCAATTAATGGATTATGGACTAAAGTTGTCAAATATTCCTATCTACTGTGACAACACTAGTGCCATAGCCATATCAGACAATCCAGTTCAACACTCCAGAACAAAGCACATTGATATAAGGCATCATTTCATCAGGGAGCATGTTGAAAAAGGAGATGTAAAATTGGTTTATGTTCCAACAGATAAGCAACTTGCAGATATATTCACCAAGCCACTGGATGAAGCAACATTTATCAGGTTGGTGAGTGAGTTAGGAATGCTAAATCAGGTATGATCATCTAACTGGTTTATCAATTATAAGAAGTCGAAGCTCATGACAGAAACTTTTAAAGGTACTGTCATGAGAAGTTAAGGTACGATGTGATACTTGTTCAGATATCATATTTGCTATGACTATGCTAAAAGGATTTTTAGATATCATATTTGCTATGACTATGCTAAAAGGATTTTTAGATATCATATTTGCTATGACTATGCTAAAAGGATTTTTAGATATCATATTTGCCATGACTATGCTAAAAGGATTTTTAGATATCATGCTTGCTATGACTATGCTAAAATAGTTTTACATGTCTGTCTTAAAATGATTTTAAGAAATCATGTGTCCTTAACTTAAGTTATGTGTGAACAGTGACAGCATGATCTTATGATAAGTTTACTGTCAGATAAAACTTACTGTCACTCATGAAGCTGATTGACAGAAATATTGTTAGCGCACAAGTTGCTGTCAATGAAAGTTGCTGTCACAAGAAATTGCTGTCAGATTTGGTAGAGAAAGAAAAACGCACAGGTTACTGTCAATGAAAGTTGCTGTCACGAGAAGTTGCTGTCAAAGATAGTGGAAAGATATATATATATTAATTTTTATATATATACATACGTATATTTCTTTTCACCAATCCACGATCTAATAGCAACTGCCACGTAATATAGCAAGTGGAGTTAATGGGTAATATCATTATCACACGTTCAATTAAGAGAGGTTAAATCGATTCATATTAGAAACTGAATCTACCGTTTAATCTACTATCACTCTCATTTGCAAAAACCTCTCAACCTTCTGCATCCAAAAACCGCATTTTCTCTCTCATTTTTCAAAACATTCAACAATGGCACCTAAACAAAGTATTGCTCAAACCAACTTTGCTGGTATCTTTTCTCCTAGTGATGCTGGTGAAAACTTCAAAGGAATTATTTCGTTCTTGAATAAATCCTACCTAGGTCATGCAATAACTTCTTCCCCCAAAATTGATGCTGTTAGAATTGAAAAATTCTGGAAATCAGCAAGTGCTCAAGGAACTGGAGAGAATGAAACCATTAAGTTCAATATAGATGATGCAAGTCATTCTCTTTCAGTAAAGAATATCAATGAGGCTTTGGGTATTGTGTTGACCAGTGAAGAAAGCTTTAAGGAACTAGCAACTGATGATACTCTGAAGAAGTTCTTTCTGAAGATTGGGTATTCTGGTTCTAAACTTGAAGAAACTTCTGATAAGTGGTATCAAACAGGTGAAATGGACAGGAAATTTCTGAGAAAAGAGTGGAGTATGATTTTTGATGTAATGGTGAAAGTATTCTCTACCAAGACTACAGGATGGAATGGAATACCATCATATATCAAGAAGCTCACTCATTCATTAGTCCATGGATACAAGGTGAACATTGGAAAACTGATCATGGCACAGTTGAAAAGCGCAATAGGCAAGAAGGTATCCATCTATCCTCGCTTTTTAACTATGTGTATTAATAATATTTGTGGAAATGTTGAGGACAATTCTGATTTTGAAGAATGTCCTGTTTTAAAGAAAAATACACACACATCTCTTAACACACAAAATTTAAATGCACATATTCCACTATGTTTCACACAACACATGGTAAATCAAGTGCCCAACCTTGATTTTCCATTTCCAACAGGTTACACTGTTTTCACAATAGAGAATGAAGCTGAATTAGACCCAAATTCAGTTAATCCACATTCTACACCATACATTCCACCTAGGGACTCTAGACTACCAAAAGCCCTTAAAATGGCCAAACAGGAATCCAAGAAAAGGACCCTAGAGAGTGCAACTGGTGAACAAGTTGAGAGTCAAGAGGGAGTCACTGCACCTAGTGCAGCAAATAAGGTTGGTAGTGAAAAAGAACCCACAGTAGCCCCTTCTGAGCCTAAGAAGAAGAGAGCTAGAAGGGCCAAGGTTACTGTCAGCCACCCTACAGTTTCCCAAAAGACTGTAGAGGATGATAGGGAAATGAACTCACCTCTAGGTGTTTCTTCTCAACAAGGGACATCTATTGAAATTGGCCTGTCTCCCAAGGCACCTTGTAAAGAGTCTACACAAACTCAAGAACTCACTCTTGAGGAACCTGTATTTGAAGATACACACATTGAGATAGAGCACAGTGAGGAATTCACTCATACTTTTGATGTTCCACAATCGTTTTCTGTGGAACAGCCAATTAATCAATCTGAAATTCAATCTTCTTCTTTCATTCCCACATCTGTTGTTTCTTCTAATCAACCTAGAGAGGGGGACAGTACCAACCCCTCAGGTTTTGATCATCCATCTCAAATCATGGATGAGCCCCCATCTAGTGGTCCACAAGAACCCATTTCTCAAAGTGAAATGGATACCACTCCATCAAACACTGGATTAGATCAAGATGCAAACTTGTCAGAAATTGAAACAGCCAGCATCTTGATCGATTCCCTCAAAGCATCTTACCCTAGGGAAGTTGCTGTCACAGCCAAAGATGCTGTCAATGACAAATCAGAAGGTGCTGTCAAACATTCAAGTGACAGTACCATTCCAACAAAAGTTACTGTCAAAAGTCCTTCAAAAGATGCTGTCATCCCTGCTCAAACACAACTTCAAGAAGGATTAATTGAAGACATCTCTGATGATGACATGCCACTCTACAGGGCTTTTAAGGTAAAATCTAAGTCATCTTTTTCTTCCTTGCATGCTAGTACTGCTCATACTCATGCATTTAGGGTGAGTGAGGGAGAGCAAAAGAAAAGAGAGATAAAAGAAAAGAGAAGTGAGTATAAAAATGAGAGGCAGCCAAATGTGCTGGCAAAAGGAGAGGGACTTGAGCATGTCCAGAGTGAACTTGAGGGAGCCAATACAGAAAAGGCATTAGGCCTTGAGGGAATTTTTGTGAGAGATGATGAGATCATCTATAAAAACACTGAGAGTGTGAGAACCCCAACAGTCTCCATGCCCCAGACTTATCCCTTACCTCCTAAAAGGTTTAGGTCTGGTGGTCCTTCTGCATCCTCAAATGACAGGCTCCAAGCACTGGAGAATCGATGTGCTACAATGGAAAGCAAACTGGATAACCTGTCATCTACTGTGAAGACTGGTTTTGCTGAAATTCAAGCCACACTACTGTCACTCTCTTCATTACTTCATGCTGCAAACTTAACTAAGGGGGAGAAAGGAAAAGATCAGAAAGAGGCTGAGCAACCAGGAAGAAAGGAGGAGTTACAAGGGGAAGCTAAAAGACAGGGGGAGCAAAGGAGTAAGGGGGAGCAAGAGAGAGTAGGAATAGCCTCTGGAACTGAGGAGCTTTTTGAAGCTGAAGTAGATGGGGAACAAATGCTAGTATCCAAGGAGGTATTAAGTCAAATACAAGGAAATAGAGCATCCTCAATCAAAATCAATGAACCAGTTCCTGAGAAGAAAGAATCCACATTGGAGAGGCTATGGAGAGAAAAAGAGGAATCAAATAGGATGGGTAAAGGCAAAGACAAGTTGCCTGAATATGTGTTTTCTTCAGAGCCTATCACTTGGACTGATGGAAGTACATATTCCCAAGAAGAAGCTGACTTAATAACAGTAAGCCATATGGAGAGCACCTTGAATAATAAAGATGAGGAATTCAACAATCTGGTGAATGAAGCAATCACAGTGTCTAAAGGAAAACCTGCTAAGTTGGCAGAAGCTTTGAGAGAAAAGATTGTAAATCTGTCAGTAAAGATTAGCTCAGAGAAGAGGTGGGCAGTTGAAGTGTACCTGAAAAGTGGGCATTCAATATTCATAACAACTCAACTGTTGGAAACTTTCTCTGCCAGAGTGCAATATATCCTTGGGATTCTAGTGAAGAAAAACTCTACCATCTTTGATGAAAGTCTCTATATGCAACTGGGCACAATGGTCAACAACAAACTTCCAGAAGTAAGTCTCCAGCCATATGGTGTAAGCTTTAAACAGACAACAGCCAAAGGAACTAAAGGTCTTGGATTCTTAACTCTTGAAGGCAAAACATCTCTACAAAGCAAAGTCATCATGGATGTACTTAAGGTATTACTGAATGCACCCATCACCAAGGAAAGGATTAAGGCAGTTAAAGATATTCACAAGATTTTGGCAAAGAGAAACATGGAGTACAGTGCCAGAATTAAAAAGCTCATTGCCAAAGCAAATTCAAGAAGAAATGCTCAAGGTGGAAACTGTACTTTTGATGACACCTTGGAAAAAGATGATGATGACAATCAGGATGGAGGTGAAGCTGGAGGACCTAAGAGAACAGAACTGAGAGACTTTTCAAAAGAGCAAACTCAAGTCAAAGAAGCAGAATCAAAGGAAATTTCTGAAAATTCTAGCTCAAGCAAGAAAGCTGGTGAAAAGAAAGAGGAAGAAGTACTTGAAGCATTGAAAGGAATTCAAGAAGAAATGGAAATTGACAGTATACATCTTGAAAAAGATACTGTCAACAAAGATGCTGTCAAGGATGTCAACAAAGATGCTGTCAGTCAGGATGAAGTAACAGTCATTGAAGATACTGTCAAAGAAGACATTGTCAGAAGCCCTATAAAAGAAACTGTCAACGATCCTACTGTCAAATCATTCAAGACAGTAAGAATCAAGAGAAAATCAAAAAGACCAACAAAGGGAAAGACTGTCTACAAAGGAGAAGGAAAAGCTACAGGATTGGGACTCAAGAAACCCATCATGAGGAGAAGAATGAATAGCTTTGAAATGATGCAGCTGAAAGCCAAAGAAACAATCACCTCTGTATCCATAGAATTTGATGGACCAAAAGAAGAAGTTGCAAGATACATTCTATGGCAAAACAATGAAAAGTTGATTACAGTGGAATCTGACTTCACTCAGATATCAAAATCAAAGGTGATCTCCAAGAAACTCATTCAAACTTCTGAAACAGTAAAACGAAGAATTGATTTCTTCAATCTGGAAAGGATGGTTGAGCTACTGCAAACCTATGATAATGTTTCAAAGAAGATCATGGATCAAGTTCTCAAGTACTATGAAGCCAGGCATGTTGAATTTATTGAGAAGTTTGGTGATTGGACACTTCACAATGATGATGATGTCTATCAAATCCTTGGTTTGGAGTATGAAGAAGACAATCCTATTCCTGAGTATAACTTGAAAGAAATGGAGAAACCTTATTCAGAACATGAAATGAAGATGTATGAAGCAGAGCAAAGGTTCAAAGAAGAATTAGCATCAAGAAAAAAATCTCGTCAACAGATAGAAGATGAGATTGAAGCTGAAATGAAGAAAAATTACAGTAAAATCAACAAGATCAACAGTGAAGAATCCAACTATCAGCCATGCGTACTGGACAATCCTTTGAGAATCAAGTATGGCAAAGAAGAAATTTATGTAGATAGTTTCTCTAAATTGAAGACCAGTGTGTTAAAAGAATTATACTGGCAAGTGGTTGGATCAACTAACAGTCTTGAAACACTGTGTTCTTGGGAGCTTGATATGATTCTTGATCAGAGGAGAGGAGAGGATCCCAGCCTGGAAAAACAAAGAAGGGAAACTCTAAATCAGTTTCCTGGCAGGAGATTCAAAATGGAGGGAGATGTGCTAAAATTCAGATCAATTGTAAAGCAAAATGTTTACTGGATGGAACTCAGAGATACATTAAACACTGCTTCCTCAATGATCAGAAAATACATTGTGGAAAATGAAGATGATGCACAGTCCCCTGAAGAAAAAGAGTTAATTGAAAATCTCAGAAGAGCTCTAAGGGAAAAGGAGCAAAGTGAAAAGTTCAAATCAAGATAAGTAAAGTTTTTTTTTGTGATATATTGTTTGAAAACAATTCAGTTTAATCATTGGTCAGAAATGAAGAGTTTATTCTTTCTGATCTATGTTAGTTAAGTTGTCAGCATGATATTTGTAAATTTGTCCTTATTATCCATAAAAACAAATTGGGGGAGATTGTTGGGATTTATGGGTGATGGAATAAACAACTTAACTAGTTTTATTGGTATACTTAGTTTTTGCTAAGTAGAACATACTGTCATAGCCTGAAATGTGTTCTTGTAATTTAAATAAATACTGTCATGTAATAAGTGTAATTCTTGGAAGAAGTTCGATTATGTTCAAGCCTCAAGAAATACATGAGTTCGACAGAAGGAATAAAAGTTACTGTCAAGCCCTGACAGTAAGGTTACAAGGAAACATCATGTTGCCGAGGTCGACAGCAAGTTTCACGGAGTCGACAGCAAGTTTCAACTTGACAGCAACATTGGCGGAAGATTCTAATGACAGCAACTTTGATATACAGTTTGCGACAGTAAGTTTGGAATTCTTGACAGCAATCTCTGCGGGAAAAACATGCTGTCAATCAAAGCACAATTCTTGACAGCAATCTCTGCGGGAATTCATACTGTCAAACAAAGCAAAATTCTTGACAGTAATATCTGCGGGAAATTCATACTGTCAAAACAAAGCGTAATCCATTGACAGCAAACTTTGTGGCAAACATACTGTCATATAGAATCAGCTTGATTTAGGAATTTTCTAAGTCAAATTAAACGACAGAGTATATGTTCAAAAGAAGCAGGCGTGTTGTAATATTCAACCTTTACAGCAAGCTTGGAAAGTCTATAACTGAAGCTCGAGAGATCACATGGAACAACCTGTAAAGTCTAGAACAGATAAAATTGAATACGGCTAGATCTGGGTGGCTCAAATGTGGAAAGCATCTTTAAGTTACTTTGTGCTGATCACATGGGAATAAATCATGGAATGAGCTGCAAAAGGAATATAACAGCAACTCAACAATCATTGATGATGATAGTACAGTAGATTATCACACTATAAATAGAGCTCTCTGTTTATATATTAAGTGTGAAAAAAACTCAACGACTGTAATCTCTTGAGTATTTGTAGCTTGAGAATTAATTTGTTCTCAAGGTTGTAGCAAAACTTTGCAAAATAAATAAAACATTTATTTTGTGAAATCCTCGTATTTGATTTTACTTGTGTTTGCATTTCTTCTACTAGTAAATCACAAATTCTATTTAAGTTGTTGAAATAGTTTTTGAAATTTATTAGTATTGCATTCAACCCCCCCTTCTGCAATACTTTCCTGGACCAACAGAGTCTATCCACCTTGAGGGTGAGTCTCAGCAAACAACACTTAAAGACGGTGATGTACTAACTATGGTGTCTAATGAAGTATTACTGAAGACATCAGAGTCTAGTAAAGAACCTGAAAGTGGTATACTGGAGCCTGTAGTTTCTGAAAGGAAAGAAGATGATTGTAAGGGTTCAGAGACTATAGCAGCTCACTCCTTGGAGAAAACCTCAAGCCACATGCCATATGAGGAACCCTCTCTCCATGTGAGTTCAGTTATAAAAACTCCTTCTAAACCCTATTTTTCTGTAGGTCATGAGAGCACTTATCTAAATTTGAGTGATACACTTGAAAAGATGGACTTAGATCCACAATTTGAGCGGCTGGCTCCTGACCAGGCAAAAGGTGAGGTAGAAAGAGTGTTGACTTTAGTAAGTCAAATTGAGAATGAGGGTATGGATGATCAACTCCATAGTGAGGGAGAGAAAATTAGGAAACCATCATTTGATTTCTGGGATCAGGTTTTTCCTGAATCTTGGTCTGAAAATTTGGATATGGATGCTGGTACTTATTCATTCATCAAAATGTATCAGAAGAATGACCTAGCACATCAAAATGCAAAGCCAGAAGTTAAAGCTCAGAAGCAAAAAGGAGAGGCTTGCAGGAATCATTAACAGAAGAGGTGCCAGGATAAAGCAATCTCTTGATACATATGTACCAGATGAAGATCCTAATGATCCTAGTGTTCCTTTGTATGTACTTCCAATATCAGCTCGAATTGAGACATCTACAGTCTCTGATCACTCTAAGGAGGAGTCAGGATTTGAAGATGTTAGTACACAGAATACTGGTGAAGGAGATGATGATCATGTTTCAGTTCCAGATCAGAAAGATGAAGATGTTGATACTTCTAATCAGGTTTTATTACTTGAATATCATACAATTCAAGCAACTTCTTCTACAAGACTTGAAGATACAGTTCTTTCTGATTCTGATACTGAAGATACTAGAAGCACTTCCAACATTGAAGTTCATTCTTATGTTTTAAAAGATATTCTGAATTCTCAAATTGCTATTCAAACAAGACTTCAATCACTTGAAGATAACCAAGTCACAATTATGGAAAATCAAGCAGTTCTTATGAATCTCATTTGTTCTGTTTCTGAATCTCTTGGAATTAATGTTGCTGATGTCAAAAAGGGGGAGATAAAGACAGTTCAAAGACAACAATAACACCACCAGACTGGAGGAGATAAAGCTGGGGGAGATAAAGAGCAGACAAAGGGTAGTAAAAAGAAGAACCAGGAGTGACAGTGGTGAATCTCAGCTAGGAAGTGGTAAAGGAAGAGCAGCATTAATAGTTAAAATTCTTACTTCTAAGTACTAGATAAATGTCTACATCTGAGAAGGAGGTACTTAACTTCATAATTCTACATTCATAAATTCTATTCTGGTTGTATTGTTATATGTTTTGACATCCACAACTTAGATTTATGCTTCAGATTTTAAAGCATAAATAGGGGGAGATTGTTAGGAATAATTCATAAGTTGTGATGTTAAGAATAGAATTTACACATTATATTTCTTGTAATCCTGATCTTATAAAGGATTTAGCACTGTATATAGGATTTATGTGTAAGACAGTTATCTGTATAGTTTAGTCAGGAATGAACAGTGTATCGGAGACTACATGTCAGGAACAGAGAGCAAATCCTGATGATGGTCCAATACTGATGGTTGATCAGATACTGATATAGTGTGCAGATCCTGATATCAGTTTTGTTACTGATGATGTCATTATGGATGCTACAGAAACTGGCAAGTGCTATAAAACAGGATCGTTGTTTGAAGAACAAGCAAGAAGATATTATGAAGGAAAGAGTTTTCTATTGATGGAAACTATCGACTAGAAGGCAGAACATTGTCATGTATAGATTATTTCTTTCTGTTATTAGTTGATAGGTAGCATTATAAATACTTTCTCTATATCATTGTAAAAAGAGTCGAACAAGTGTGTTAAGCAAGTGTGCGTAGCTCTGTATAAGGTTTGTATTCGAGAGTACGAAACAAACAGAGAGAGAGATTTGTATTGTCAGAAGCTGCTAAAGGTATTGTACACCTTTGGTAGAGTTTGTATTTGATCTTATTAATACAAACAGAGTTTGATTCATTCGTTTATTCTTGTTCATATAATCAAGCAAAAATCAGACACGATTATATAACTTGTATTCAACCCCCCCTTCTACAAGTTATTCGAGTTAACAGTTACTTTAGTTATAAAAGGTGTTACAGTGGGCTAACACCATGAGATATGTTACCATAGAGTATTCATTAATAAAATTTTTATTTAATTTAAAATTAATGATTAAATAATTATTTGACTTTAAAAATAATTAATTTTAACAAAATCATTGAAATAATCATTTTAAAACGTACTATTCCATCAAATAATTAAATTATTGATTTTTCATAAATATTAAATTTTGTTTATAAATTTCAAATAAAAAGGTTTTAAAACAAAGTAATATATATCCAAAAAATTCATATCAAGAAAATAAAGAAATTAATAAATTTTAACTAAATGTATTAAATTTTAAAAATATGAATTCTAAAAATAATATTAATAAAGAAAACAAATTTTGTATAAATTGTGATTTATTACAAAAATAGAGAACGGGCAAACAAAAATTTAGAATTGGGGAAAAACAAGTTAAACTTTCATTTCTCATTTCTCTGTTTCATTTCATGAGATTTAAATTTTTATAATTATTAAAGCTTAATATATATTTCCAAGAAAAGGAAATTTAAATTTTGTTATGTTACTTACTTTTCAAGTTTGATATAGAATATATTATAAATATATACCTATTTTATGTATATTTAATATAAATAAATATCACATTTTTTATTTTATAAATTAATTAAAAATATAAAAGTTTTTTATAGTTATTTTTTAATATAAAATTTTGATATATCATAAATTTTAAATTTTACAATTTTTTAAATTGTATTACAAATACATATCATATGTTTATTATTAAAATTTAAATTAACATGAGAACACAATAGTAGGCGCACAACAACACAGCACACAACAGCACGTGAGGTGAAAATTTTGAGCAGCTTAGCACACAAGTAGGCGGGAGGCGAAAATTTTGAGCAGCTCTTACTTCCCCCTTTTTATCAAATAATTCTCCCCCAACTTCTCCTCAAAACACTTTTACTTCCTCACTCTCTACTCTCCTCATTTTCTCTACTCTCCTCTCTCTCTCTCAATAGACACGGTACTCCCTGTGAACAATATCGAACCAAATACTATCGGCTGGTGGCTGGGATTACATGTAATCATTTTCTTGCATTTGATTTTCTACTTTCGACATTTTTTTTCCGATTTTGCAGGTGATTAAATCCGAGGCTTTTATTCTAGGACTTTCATTTAGGTATTCAGTCTCTAACTCATTTCGATTCAATTTCAATTTAGGGTTTCCAATTCAAGGTTTTATATTTGACTGATTAGGGAGTTATATTACGGTTTTGTATGTTTGGGATTTGGTTTCAATTTTGTATTCCAATTAAGATTCAAATATTTGGTTATTACCAATTGCTTTATGCTAAAACTGTGAATCTGTAATTTTGATTTTAACGATTTGTTTAGGTGTTGTATGTTAACCTTGATTTGTTTAGGTACTAATTTCATGCCACTTATTGGAGCTTTTGTCTCTGATTCTTATATGGGGCGTTTCCTCACCATTGGTTTCGGTTCCATCTCCAGTTTGTTGGTAATTTTCTCTGTTTTTCTTGGTTCTGTTTCTGTCATTTGTTTGTTAAGATTCTGGTGTTTTTTTGTTTACAACTAGTCACAAGATAAAAAGACTTCAGTGCAAATGTTGGTTTATATGTGTGTAAATTATTCAAACAAAGGTTCTAAACTTATCTTGTTGGTCATGAAAGTTACAAACTTGGATGACGAAAAAAGGAGTGTTTATAAGAGTTTAACTAACACGTTTTCTAGTGTAGTTAACTCTGCTTCTGATTTTGGATGGAGTCTTCTAAAAAGTAGCTTTCTGCAAATGATCGGACACCGATAAGATCCGGGGTTGAAGGAGTAGAATTTCTGCCATTGAATCTGATTACCATGTCATTTTCACTTGATCAAATCAAGGAAATTAAGGTCAACCTTGGAGTGGTATGTCTACCATTTTCTTCTCAATAATTTCTTAATTTAGTAAATATTTTAAGAATGTCTTTGGTTAAAAATATCAGTAGAAATTATATCCATTTTGATCAGTATATGTGCATACTTGACAGTTTCACAACTCTCGGAAATGAAATTGATCAGTAAAAATGACCACTTCCCGTCGTAGTTTAGAAAGTGATAAGATTCTGTTTTCAACTGAACTGAAATACCTGGAACTTATTATGTGCTAATTGCTGTACGTGTAAAGAAAAGTGGTAACCTGTAATACATGCCTATCACCCAATTTATAAACATTAAACATAGTATTTGGCTGAAATATCTCAAGACAAGTTCTGAATGCATTTATTCACCAGTGTACAACTCTTCCCTTATGCATGCACACAACAGTTTCCTGTTTCCGCTGGTATCAATATCAACAGCTAGCTTCAGATAAGACATTACTTCAATTCGCATCTTTTATATTATTTGGATCCCATTGGTCTGATTTAGAACATGTATATCTCATTTGAAGATGCAAATGGTCCATACTTTCAATCCACATTTAGTTATGGCAATCAATGTGAAATCAAAATGTTAGTTGCATCTGGTCATAACTTGCTGTTAATTGCTGTTAATTGTTTTCTTATAACTTGATGTTAAGTGGATTATATACAGTTGATAATCCTGGAATGGATTATGCCTTTGAGCTGTTTGTAGTTCACTAATGTACAAGTTTCTTAGCAAGATACAGGGATTTATGCAATCTTCTAATGTATAACCCTCTTTCTGGTTAGGGTCAGAGTGTCCTTGTATTTTATCCACATTTATATGTTTTCTTGCATTGTTGGATTTAATTATTTGCCACATTTTGAGGTAACAAATTCTTATCATGTTAATTGATATAAATCTCAAATTTTACAAGGTTTATTAGGGCGAATCTAACTATCCTAGGTTTTATTAGGGTAAATAATATCTAAATCCAGTATGTTTGATCGTAATTGTATCGCTAAACTTGTGAAACATGTATGCTTCATTAGGGAACAACTGATATATTGGAAAGTTTCATGTCTACATTGTTTACTTGGTGAAATTAAAAGAAGTTTAAATTTATCATTTGTAGGATGTTGGACAGTCCATTTTGGAGAGTTACTCCAGGGTTATAGAAAGCGCGTGGCCTTCAATTCTGGAGAGTTACATTGTTTACCGCGTTTCCAACAGGTACAACAACAAAGTCAAAGTACCATGCTTGGCATGCCTCTGTGATTCTATTAAAAATTTGGAAACTATTGTGGTATTCATCAGTTTAATTTTTCATTTTATCTGATCAATTTCATAACTTTTCAGTCTCTGGATTATCTGGAAGTGTCAACACTGCTTAAAGTCAGGTTGCATGGTTGGCATGGGGTTGCTAGATGGATCCACCGTAATGCTTCTTACAGTAATATGGGGAACCTGTGTTATTGTTGGCAAATGCGACATAGAAACCATTGCTATGGCTTTTGAAATTTACCATGTTATTAGCTCTAGTACTTGTACGTTTTATTTTTTGTTCATCAGAGTGTTGATAGATATTTTTGGATGATTTGGTTGGTTTACTACTAGATGATGTTATTGTAATGATGTTGGATGAGGTTATTGATCAATGTAATTAAATTGGTTCTTGATTTCTTTTAATGGAAAATTTAATATTTAAATGTCATAATTTATATTTTTTTTTGTTACAAAAATTAGTTATAAATGATTTTAATTTTGTAACACACAATGTGTTACAATTAGTAAAAGAGGGTGTTACAATAGATTGTGTGGTCCCACCCAGATGTGGGCCCCACGGTTACCCCTGTGCAAAATTGTAACATCTATTGTAACACACAAACTATGTTACTATAGAGTGTTTAAGATGTTGCTATAGAGGTTTTTGATAACCACATTTGCTATGTTACCTTAGGCTGTGTTTTTATGTTACCTTAGATATCTGTAGTTATTGCTGAGAACCTAACACAGCTGAAGTGTTACCATAGCCCTATTTTGGCCTGTGGTAACTTCAAACAGGAGTCTATGGTAACACAGTTTGGGGGTTGCTATAGGCCATCTATGGCGTAGTGAAAGGAGCTAGTGTTGAGTGATGTGAGAACCACCATAAATTTGAGTGAAACACATGCACGAAAGGAGAGTGAAACTTCCTTGAGTGAACCTCAGGTGAGTGCACACACTGACACAAACAGTTCGTCAATTATGGCTCAACTTCAAGCACTATAGAAGCAACTTGAGAAAACTAAAGCTGAAAAACAATTACTTCAAGCACAAGTGGTTGAACTGTCTTCTTCTTCCACCTTTGTCAAAAATCAGCTCATTGTGATTCAAGATGGTGTTGAAAACTTAAAGACTACATTCACTCCATCCATAAACACTCTGCTTCAATCCAATACTCAGGCTTCCTCAGAAAGATCAGACATGTTGACTGCTATTGATAATTTATCTACGAAAGTGGATGAGCTTCACAAAGAAGTGCATGAAAATGCTACATCTTATGAATCTACTTTTACAATGCTTGAAGAAAATTATAATTACATGTTTCAAGGGTTGGATCATTTGTACAATATTGTAAAGCCCACTCATACTATTACAGCTGAACAGAAGGAATAATTTAAAGATTATGGAGTTGGTGGAAATTTTGGGGCGGACAAAGATAAATCTGTAGAGGATAACCTAGCTAAGGGGGAGAAATCTAGCAAATCAAGGGCAAGTGGAAGTGGATCAGTGGATAAGCATCAGCAGCAGTTAGTAAAGGGAAAAGGAGTAGAAGAAGTTGAGAGCATACCTGAACGAGACAACACTGTTTACTATGCTGAGCTAGATGATATTATTGGTGAACCTGAATTTGAACCAGAACCAGATCTTAGCGAATGGATAGAGCAACCACCTGACCCAGACTTTGATAAGAAAATGCTAGAGCATGAAGCCAGCATAAAGCAAAGAAAAGAGAAACTAGCAAAGTTATTTAAGACAAAGAAAAAGCAGAAAGACAACGGCAACATCACATAATTGTTGAAAAGAGAAAACTTGATATTCAACTCAAGGATGGTAAGAAATGGGATGAAGCCAGAAAGATAATAAGTCTTCCACAACTTTCAACAAATAATGATAAGTAATTTCTTGAAATCATTTACAAGTATCAAAATGCCAATCCTGATCATCAAGTGTACATTGATGCCTTGAAGTGTGAAATCTCTAGAATAATGGCTGGTTTTGATTCTTTCAAAAAGGAATTGGTAATTGTTGTTAATTGTCGTACTGAAGGTTCGTACCATGTATCTCTAAATTGTCTAGAAAGAAGAACATTGTATGAGCTTTGGATTTTGAGGCAAAAGGTACCACATTGTTCTAAACTGAATATCTTGTTGTATGAACAACTCAAGGAGTTTGCTCTAAATGCTAGTCCTGAAATAACTCGTATACCGTATCAAGTCAAATTTCTGAAGAAAGATATATTTCAAACCATCATTTGCGATAATGAGAAACTGCCAGAATACGATGCTAAGCATTTGGTATGGGTTGAAAAAATGCTGAGAAACACTAGTCTTTATACATCACAAAAGAAGGATGCTGCAGACTTCATTCAAGCCTACTGTATCAGAAAAATTCCAAGGTATGAACAGGAGGTGAACAAGTTAAAAGGATTCCAAAATCAACCAGTCAGACCTAATGGTATGCCAAATGAACGTGAACGTACTTTTGATGCTCAGTTGATTGCAAAACTACCAATTCTGCAGCCTATCATTGAAGAACCAGAAGAAGGAGAAGTTCGAAGTGAAGACCATCCTAACTGAAGAATAGCTCTACTTGTTATATTCTTAGAGCTTAGATAGATCAAGATAGGATAAGTTAAATATGATCAGGCTAGAGGATCATCTATCTTGTATTTATCTTTCATGTTTGAATCTGGAAAATGTCAATATAAACCAAAACTATTTCTTTTTTTACTTGCATTTAAAGTTGTATCTTTTACTAAGTTAAGTTGAGTTAGTTGAGTTATCCTCTAGGTATTTGCTTGTTATTTTCTAACAAACAAATAGGGGGAGATTGAAAGGCATATGACACAGCCTATTTGTAGTACGAGGAATCAACTCAACTTAAATTAGATTGTAATAAGTAAATAATTGAAAAATAGCCTATATATATATATAGGCTAGCGTTCAAATAGAAACCAAACTTAAAATAGAAACTAGAAACCTATACTAAATAAATTATATTTTATTTATTTTAATGGCCCCGCTAGGGGCACCTTCACAAAAAATTTATAAAATTTTTGGCTTTATTCAACAAAAATATAAAAAATAAAATAAAATAATAAAAAAAAGTTACTGTTCACGTGCCACGTCATCATATGAACAGTAACTTTTTTTTTAATTTATTTAATTTTTTAAATTTTTTTGTTGAATAGAGCCAATAATTTTAAACGTTTTTTGTATTGGGGTACCCCTAATTTGGTCATTAGATTAGCTTGAAATATTTAATTTAGGTTTAGTTTCTAGTTTCTATTCTAAGTTAGTTTCTATTAGAACAAGACCCTATATATATATATATATCAATTTTTTAAGAACAATTTGATATATAAATTAATAACATTCAAATATTAAAAAAATATAAATATTAAAAAAGGAACCATGCATTGCACTCGTTATAAACTAGTATAAATAAAATATGAATTATGAGATTTTATAGTGGAATCAATAATTCTCTATCACATACAGTTGGATTGGATTACGGAACAATGACCTGTATCATAATCAAGAATCAATTATTCTTTTCTATAAAATTAATAAAAATAAAATATTCTATCCTAAATGATAAATTAAAATAATTGATTCTAAGATAATAATGATTCTAAGATAATAATAATAATTATAATAATTAATTCTTAAATATGGAATCTTTTATTCAAATCCAAAAAAAGAAGGAATGGTTTATTCTTTTTTAAATTGGAATATAAAAAATAAGGAGGAATCGCGAGTTATTCTTTTGTGTTTTTCCCTTTTCTGCCTCCGTGTAGAAAAGGAAATCGAAAAACCCCTAATTGGATACTACGTAGGTTTCCCTATATATACAAGGCCAAGGATATATTTTCACAAACGTACAATCTCACCTCAAGCTCCTGCGCAAAAACAAATTAACATATTCTTTCCTTCAGTTATAAATCTATATATATACTTTACACAGCCTATATCAGATTGTTTTGAAGGCTGAGTTTTGATTTGCATCCTGATTTTTACAGGGGTTTTTCTGAGATTTATATAATTATTATATCCTATTATATATTGCACTAGGGTTTTAAAGTTTGAGTTTACGATGTCATCGTTTCCTGAAAACAAGGTCGAAACCAATGTCCCTGCTGCTGGTGCTACGGAGATTCAGGAATCACTGGCACATAAGCTTGGTGGTGGGCTCGTGAGTGCTGTCCCCGAGACGACGGTGTATCATCCTGAAGATGTCCTCTTGACAAATCAGGTGAATCCGAGTGAGGTCATGAATGATGTGTACGTGCAGCCCGAAGCTCCCGCTTTGGAGGTGGTACCGGAGGTGATGGATGTGATTGCTGTTGTTCCTGCTCATGCTGTTTCAGATCAGGATGCGGCTGTTCAGGTGGTGATGGGGGATTTGGCTGCAACAGAGGCGGTGGCTGCGACTGTGGCTGCTAATCATCAGAACAATGGCAACGAGGCGTTGAATGAGGTGCTTCCTACTTTCCAAACAATCCCTCCTCTTGTTATGAATGATCAAAACAATGGCAACGACCAGAACGCGGTGCTGGATGGTAGTGTTGTTGTGGAGGATGAGAACAACAACATCGGTGGCAACAAGGTTGTTACTCCTAGTGTTGATAGTATCCTGAACAGCAACGGTAGCAACGAGGTTGTTACTCCAACTGTTGTTGGTGATCAGAACAACAACGGTAGCAACGAGGTTGTTACTCCTAGTGTTGTTGGTGATCAGAACAACAATGGCAGCAACGAGGTTGTTATTCCTAGTGTTGTTGGTGATCAGAACAACAACAACAACAATGGTACCAACGAGGTTGTCACTCCTAGTGTTGTTAATTATCAGAACAATGGCATTGACAACAATGCAGTGGCTATTAATAGTGGTGTTGGGGAGGCCATTAAGCGAAAGAGAGGAAGGCCAAGGAAGTACCCGATTGGTGATGCTTCAGCTGTGCCTGCTGTGTCATCCCCGTCCATGGCTACGCAATCAGCTGGTCAGGTGCTGGTGAATGCACAGGTGCAAGGGTCTTTTGAGAAAAGGGGAAGAGGAAGGCCTGTGGGTTCTGGCAAAAAACACAAAGCTGATGGACCTTCTCCTTTTACTGTTTCTCCTGCTATTTCAGGTAAATTTATATGAAATATATATTTTTGCTTGTTGTTAGATGTTTAATAACCTGATTGAGATCTCTGTTTAGATTTGGTTTATGTATATGCTTAAGGTTGTCCAGTGGCATTTATTTATGCAGTTTTAAATATATGATGAAGGTTCGAAGGCTGTGTCCTTTTTTTGATATTTATATGCCGTTTGATGTTAAAATTAATCAGGCTTTAAATAGTTTATTATTATGGTTAGAGCTTGCGGACAGGATGTTTTGATGAATTGAATTATGATTTAGGGTTGAATTGTATTGTTTACTAAATTGTGTTTAAGAAGAATGCTTGTGCATATTTCTCCCCTGCTAATATGTACATTATTTGGATTCAAGAGTATGTGTTAATTTGTAGCATGACAGACGTTATCGAGCTGTTGCTTACTATGCAATTCGTGGCTCTAAGTTTGCAGCTTAATACAGCTTGCTGTGATTCAGAGGCCTTGCCCCAATTTATATCCAAATTTATTTTTGAGTTTTTATTTTCATTGATCTGTTGTCAGGATGTGGTATATCTGTAGATTTATAAGATATATTAATTCGTCATCTGTTTCATGTGTTAGATCATTAAGGGGAACAGCCGTGTAAAGATTGTATTATAACAGAGACAAATACTAGTTTATACAACTTTTTTTGCATCAAACATAATAACTGTTTCTTGATGATATGTTTATGTAGTTTTTCATGCATAAGTCTTACTTATACTTTTGTCAGGCTTGGACCTTGATATTCTTGTTTTTTGCGTCTTGGATTTGATAATTTCCTGGTATGTTTTATTTTATATTCTTGTTAAATAAATATTAATGTGCAGGATCATCTGGTGCTGGATTCTTGCCATATGTTATCACAGTGAAAAGTGGAGAGGTAAATTACAAATATCCTTTATATAATCATGATTTTATTTTAACGTGTATTTACAGATGTTGGAAACTTTATGACTAGATGGATGCACTAAATACTATATGTGATGATCCTTTAGTTTGACTCTTGTATTCAGTTTGTCCTTGTGACTGACAATAATATGATTCTGACAAGTCTTCTTAGCAACTTTGTTAAATTTACTATTTTTTTTGCGATTGTTGAGTGTATCATGTATATTGAAACTCACAAGTAAAAATCATGAGCACCTGAACTGCTTGGTCGATTCTGTCCTTTACCTGTCTTAAGTATTTAGATATTAATAGTCCTTCACTAATTCAATTAAGTTATGGAGTCGGGCATTCTGTTTCTCAAAGATTATTTTGGGGGATAAATATTGTTATTATTTGTATAAAATTGTTGGCAAATTGTTGTTACATATGCATCATATAAAGTGCTCTGGATCCCTCCATGTGTATTGTAATCCAAATTCTAATCTAATTTGAATTCTGCTTTATGATAAAATAATAACTTCTTAACCGGAGATTTTAACTTGTGTTCGCAGTATGTACAGCCAACATTATTGTCCCTTTCTCAATATGACAAACAAGTTGTATGCGTTCTGTCAGCAAGTGGAACCCTATCCAATGTAACTCTCCAACAACCATCGCCATCTGGGGGCACTGTTACTTATGAGGTTTGTAATCAATCTATCAGAGCATGTTCTTTGTGTTCTCTTTGCATCTTTCCCTTCTCTCCAGTTTTTGAATAGTGAACACAAGAACCAACTCCTTCAGTCCTCAAACAATTTAACACAAGAATAAATATACACATGCCATGAAAATTGTAAATTCATATACCCTGAGTTAATTATATAGAGAGATGCTCATAAACATTGTGTTTGCAGGGACATTTTGAGATCTTGTCTCTCTCTGGTTCGTTTCTGCAATCAGGATCTGGTGGCCAGCGTAGCATAACAGGCGGTTTGAGTGTGTCGCTAGCTGTGCCAAATGGTTGCGCCTTTGGTGGTGGCGTAGCAGGGCCTTTGATTGCTGACTCTGATGTTCAGGTTTGTTTTATGAGATTATATACCGGTCCACTATCAAATTTGCATTCATTGCCGTTTCAGTATAGTGCAAATAATTTCTCGCTAGTGATCTGTATTGTATCTGCATATATCCTTTCTATAACAAATAGCATGATGTTAATATTCCATTTTTGTTTGATCAAGTATATTTCCTGTTAAGATATTTGTTTCTAGTTACAACAAAAACTAAGTAACGATTTGGACCATAATTTCCAGGTTTTACTGTCCTATATATATATAATATAAGTAATGTTACATTCCCCCAGATTTGACTGTGTACAGTGTAATGCAGAGTTATGTTCAAATTTGATACGCATCAGAGCTTGAAATTATTTAATATAGTAATTAACTTAGTACTGGTATTTACTGTACTTCTTAGGCTTGTTAATTGCTTGTTGGACACATCCAAATACTTATCCTTCCATTTAGTATTATTTTTTTTAATTGTTCACAAAATTATTGAAGAATTCCAAACATTAGGTTACGTACGTTAGATAACATATTTGTGAAGTATATTCTGCTTACATTCCCGTATATTAATATGATGACACCATAACCTGCTATATTTCTGATTACAACATAACCTGGTACAAGTAGCTGCATGATAATAAAAGACAATATGGTCGAATTTGTATGACAAAATCTAGTTTGCCTGATGTCTTTTTTACCTTTGTTCTAATGGGTATTGGTTTACTTGGGTTGCAGATCATTGCTGGTACTTTTCTGGCATCTGAACAGAATTTAACAAGATCATTCTGTAACAATGTTTTAACCCCTCCTCCGAACCACGTTTCATCAGTGGGAGGAAGCCCTCCATCTCATGCTCTTTTGAGTGAATCCTCTGGTGCTTCAAGAAGCCCATTTAACAACTACAGCAACGGGGTATGCAATAATGGTAACCAGCCACCGGTTCCAAACATAACCTGGAATTAAACTCTTAGGCAGGCTGAGCTCATCTGGTGGCAGATATGGTGGCATCTAAGGCAGTAAACTCATCCTCTGACAAAATTATAGGAGTTTCATTTTATGGTTTTGTAAGCCGTGCAGGAGCAATTTCAGTGGCTAGACATTACAGCAGTGGGTTGGTTTCGATATCACCATGTGTTGTAGCCAATTATTAAGTTTTAAAACTTTTTATCTGTACCAATTGCAAGTAGAACAGAGACATGTTTTTTTCCAGATGCCTCTAATTGTGTTATCAGTTATCTGCAACCATTTTTGTCAGGAATTTTTTTTTTTTTTATTATCTTAATAAATTTTTATTTACTTGCTATGTTACAATTGTGTAGTTAATAACTACACATGATTAATATTTTTTGGGGGTGCCCGGTTGGAGGACTGAAGGGAGGTTGTAGTCTAGTACTGAGAACTTTGTTCCTTCTAAAAGCAAACAGCATTTGCACCATTCTAGCTTGCAAACTGTTAGTCTGCTTGGATGGGGGTTGTGGAGAGAAGCAGGACTGTTAATAAACCAGAAGACATTGAACATGGGCCTCATGCTATCTTAGGGCATGTCTGCACTGTCTTAACCAGTAGAGATGTTACAATTTATCTTAATAAATTTTTATTTACTTGCTATGTTACAATTGTGTAGTTTTTTTTTTTTGACAAACAAATAAATTGTATTAACTTACAATAATCAAAACACAGCCAGGACAAACCCCTGAACTGACACTACAATCTGAATGGAAACAAATAAACGAGCTAACCAAATAGTCGCTTATGTTTACAGACTGTTTTACATCATGAATAACAATATTCTCTGAATTAAAAAAGATTGTAGTAGCTTTCCGATCAATCCAATCTGCACCAATCCTGAAGCCAGTAATATCGCAAATGACCTTCACATACGCACCACCTGTAGCCCAATGTTCAGAAACACCCCAGCTATCTACATGCCGAAAACCAGCTATAGACATGCCGAAAATGAAACCCCAGCTATCTACATGCCGAAAACCAGCTATAGACATGCCGGACATCATAAGATGAACAAATTTTAATTGTGAAAAGTAAGCTCTTGCAATATCCAACACCAGCCCGAAATCAATGCAAAAATTACAGATATCCCACCAAGCCACAAAAATCCTTTTCAAATTAGCCCTGAACCAAACCCATAACAACATACAAACAAACAAACAAAACTCGGCACACAGACGAGACAAACACAACACGCCAAAAAGCGAGACAAAGATCCAAAATCAAAGTACTCGGAATAACACCAAATCTTAGTATGATGTTAAGGAGGAGAATTTGAATCTCAAGGAATATTTTATTTTAGTAGATTGATTCAAAACCAAGATAGATCTGAGAAATAAATTCTAAGATTTTTGATTTTGGATCAATTTTTATTGAAACTGAAAAAAACAAAGAGGGGGATAGAAGCTTGGGGAAAGGATCGGAGGATGGATTGATGGAGGAAGTGGAGATGAAGAAAGGGGGCAGGGTTGCAGTTTCACCGGTCGACTCTCATACTACTATGCTATGTTAGTGAGCAATTGTGTAGTTAATAACTACACATGATTAATATTTTTTGGGGGTGCCCGGTTGGAGGACTGAAGGGAGGTTGTAGTCTAGTACTGAGAACTTTGTTCCTTCTAAAAGCAAACAGCATTTGCACCATTCTAGCTTGCAAACTGTTAGTCTGCTTGGATGGGGGTTGTGGAGAGAAGCAGGACTGTTAATAAACCAGAAGACATTGAACATGGGCCTCATGCTATCTTAGGGCATGTCTGCACTGTCTTAACCAGTAGAGATGTTGAACAAGGGCCTAATCTGGACTTGTCTGTCTTTGTCTGCTTGAGCCTCAAAAAGATTATGGCATATGAATCAAAAATTGCAGTGAATCGTTAAGGGAAATTATATCTTGGCAAGATATGTTTTGAAGTTTTCTGCTAAATATTTCAAGGGATCGTATATATGATTTAAGGAAAATGCTAGGTACCCCAAATTGGTACCCCAAATTCCTTTCCCAAATGACATGGTAAGTAATTATTGGTTATAATTATGATGGGCCCGCCAGGGCCATCCAATTAAAATATTCCAAAATGCCAATTAATTAATGCCACATCATTTGGTGTCAAAATTTGGTACCCAATTTGGGGTCTGTAGCACTACTCATGATTTAAATCTGAAGTCCTTCATCACGATCTATTTACTAAACACTTTATTACCTCACCACTCGGTAATATTAAAAAAAGAAAAAAGAAAAATACTAGGCATCCCGAATTGGTTTCCAAAACTTTCCTGAAAAAGTGTAGGAATCTAATTGATTATAATAATGTGGATCCTCACCATTCACACCAACTATTCCAATAAAAATTTTCCATTATGACATGTAATTGGTGTCACGTTATTGAGAAGCAACTTTGGGGTACCAATTTGGAATATCTAACATTATTCTTTAAAAAAAAAAAAAACTACTAACTGATACTCCCTCCGTCTCATGAGTTTCTTTACATTACCTTTTTGCACGAACACCAAAGAATATTGTTATAATAAATGAAGTAGTGGGTGTAATAGTGATTTTATTGTTAAAATAAGTGAAGTAGTGGGTGTAATAGTGTAAGTGTTGAAAAAGTGGAGTGAAGTAGTGGATGTAATAATGTATTTTATTGTTAAAAGTTACTATTTTTAGTAATGTAAAGAATTGGTGGGACGTCCCAAAAAAAAAAATGTATAGAAATGGATGGGACAGAGGGAGTAGAAGAGAAGACATAAGAAATCAACCCCGTAAGAGCATCTCCAACCATTACCATCTATTAGCTAAAAAGTCTAGGTATCACCTTAATATACATATTAGCTAAAAAATATAGGCCTCCAACCATCAGATTTGTTAGGAATAATTATAGATATCCTCCATCTCGTCTTCTATATTTGTTGAGTTGTAATAATTAGCTAAAACATCCATGTCAGTTTTATGCCATATTTAAACTAGACCTACACATTAATATATACCATTTAAATCAATTCATATCCATCCATTACAAAATATATACTGTTTTTGAATTATAGCTAACCGTTATAGCTAATACCATTAGAGCACAACCCCTTACAGGTTCAGCAAATTTTAGCTAACTATTATTTTAGCTAATCTTTATACCTACTACCCTTGGAGATGCTCTAACAAACCCCCTTCATATTCTCATTGATTGGACAAAGCATTACGAAAAGATCTGATAGCTAGTCAAGATCTCTTTTCTACTCCGGTGAAATCAAGGGTGAGATTCAGGTGTATGCAAATCGTGGTTCATCCACTACTTTATAACAATGCATCTTAATTTCAACATTTCAAGAAACAATAAACAATTTATTTGTAATAGTTATGACCCTTGACATTGGTCATAAACGCATTGCTTTGTTTTTTTTTTTTTGATAAACGCATTGCTTTGTTTTTTTTTGTAGCGACCCGTGCGAGGCAAGGGTCGCTAGCTTAAATTATATTTTTAAATTATATTGTGCATGATCAATATCATTTAAAGTATACGATTGATTTTAATTGAGTTTTACTTGTTAATGACATATGTGACTATTGTGTAGGTATGTTCAAGTTTGTAATCTGAAAAATAATACGAGTAATATTGATAGTAGTCATGTCAGCTTTTAATTTTGTTGTGAATAATAGAATAGAATTCGAGTGTTTTATGGATGTCCTAAATTGTTCTTTCAATTCTTTGAAAATGATGCATCCACTTAGTTGAATCTCCAATATTATTCAAGATAGAAACAAAATAGCGTTGAAGATGTTGTATTCTGAGAGTGTAGGTTTTACTCTAGATTTTAAACAAAAAATTCGTAACACGATACTCGGGTCTTGCGCTTTCACTTCTTAAAACTATCGATCTTTCTAACTCTTCCATCTCTTTTCTTTTAATTTCTTCATTTTAAGCATCCTTTGCCTTTATTTCTCTTCCTCTGTCCGTCTCACTTTCAAAATACCAAATAATTTTAATTGATTGAGTGTATATCTTTTGTATCTACAGGCTTATCAAACTTGAGAATATTTTTTCGTAATTGTATCATCATTAGTTGAAGTTGCTCATAGCTTTGAACAATAAATTTATCCTTTCTTTTTTCTGATACAGCTTCATCCAAAGATACTAATTGGAGTGAACAGATAGACCAAAGACTTGAATGAGTTTGTTGTTTCTCTTACTGAATTTTGTATATGCATGCTTTGTTCAGTTATTAAAAGTTCATGCGAATCACGAGTCTCTCGCTTTACTTATTTTCTAAAATTTATTATATTTTTTTAATTGATATTTTAATTTATTACAAAGTTCTAAAAATTTACCTTTCTATCAACTGTATTTTGGTAAATAAATATTTGATAAATCAATAAATTTGTCAAATAAATAATTTATATAGTTCTATATATTGCCATCGATAGAGAATAATATTAATAAATGATATAATATTGCCCCGCTTACGCGGCACATACACAAAGATATCATGTATATTATTGAAAACATGTATGAATGAGTGGTCGGGTTGTTTAAGGGAATTATCATTATATAGTAAATTTTTGTTATTGATATTATGTTGATTGTTATTATTATTATTATTATTATTATTATTATTATTATTATTATTATTATTATTTCAGTTTTAAAACGTATAACCAAACCATATATTATGTATCACTAACTGATAATTTGATTTAATATAATATACTATAATTTGAATCAACAAATGTAAAAATAAAACTATAACCAAAAATTGGTAATATGTTGCAATAATTAAAAATATCAAATTTTGTTTCACTCAAGCAACATGCACACACATCTATAATGTGTATAATATATTATAATCCGAATCAATAAATGTAAGAATAAATTGATGACTAAAATTTGTTAATATACCGCAATAACTAAAGTACCTAAAATTTGTTAATATGTCACAGTAACTAAAGTACCATAATTTTCTCACTTACACGACACACCTACACACATATAATGTGTATCATACAAAAACACGTAAGAGTGAGGTGTGGTGGTAAGAAGCTTTCTACACATTGTAGAGACTTAGGTTCAATTCACTCTAAAATGTCTCATGAATTATAGCCCCTTGTTAGGCTATTATATATATATAATAAAATGATAGATAAAAGTAAAAATAGAATAACAGAGAGGTCGAACTTATGTAAAAAGAGTTTTAACTCCGTAATAAAAAAACATGATGTAGCACAATGGTTTGGAGAAAGAAATATATAGAGGAGGTTGTTGGTTCAATTCCCCACAAACACGAAATAATTTATTTTTTTTCTTCAATTAAGGGAGTGGCAAATCAATGTAATTTTGTAATATATAAGGGTAAAATTGTAATTTCACAGAGGGTTTATTGGCTCAAAATGTCCCTAGAATATCCTCTTGTTCTCTTATTATATACAGAAGAAGATATACCATTTAAATCAATTCCTACCCATCCATTACACAATATATACTGTTTTTGAATTATAGCTAACCGTTATACCTAATACCATTGGAGCACAACCCCTTACAAGTTCAGCAAATTTTAGCTAACTATTATTTTAGCTAATCATTATACCTACTACCCTTGGAGATGCTCTAACAAACCCCCTTCATATTCTCATTGACTGGACAAAGCATTACGAAAAGATCTGATAGCTAGTCAAGATCTCTTTCCTACTCCGGTGAAATCACGGGTGAGATTCAGGTGTATGCAAATCGTGGTTCATCCACTACTTCATAACAATGCATCTTAATTTCAACATTTCAAGAAACAATAAACAATTTATTTGTAATAGTTATGACCCTTGACATCGGTCACAAACGCATTGCTTTTTTTTTTGATAAACGCAGTGCTTTGTTTTTTTTTTTTTTTTTTTGGCTAGTTTAAATAACGCATTGCTTTGTTATGCGTCATTAGGACTCCAAGAAACAGCGAATATCGACCTACATGTTAAAACGCGTCATTAGGATTCGAAGAAACAGCGAATCTCGACCTACATGTTAAAACACTACTAATATACTAATCCTTCGTTCCAATTTTATGTTCTTTTTAATTTTTTTAATGATTAAATTGATCAATATTTGACTAATTATTAAAAAGTATTCAATTACTCCATCTGTCCCAACCAATTGTTTACACTTTCGTTTTTGGGACGTCCCAATCAATTCTTTACGTTTCCTAAAATAGTAAGTTTTAACACTATTACACCCACTACTTCACTTATTTTAACAATACTTTACACTATTACACCCACTACTTCACTTATTTTAACAATAAAATCACTATTACACTCACTACTTCATTTATTTTAACAATAAAATCACTATTACACCCACTACTTCACTTATTTTAATCTTAATTCTTAGTCTCCGTGTTAAAAGCAAACGATAACAAATCGTTGGAACGGAGGGAGTACTATTTTAAAAATAGAAAGTTCGTTTTAAAATAGATTACTGTACGTGCACTTTTTAATGATATATAAATATATCATAAGTTATTTTTATGAGAAAACTGTTCCTGAGGTTACCTCAGGAGATTTACCTGAGGTTATAGTATAAATATTATGGCATTTTTGTAAATATTGGTAGCTTTCTTAAAATAATCTTGAAATTACAATTGTACCCTCGTGCATTAATATGAATACCTCAGGAAATTTTTCTGAGGTAACCTCAGGAACATCAAACCCTATTTTTATTTCCGTACACAAAATTTTGTGTACAAAATTCAATAAACATGACACAGGAGAAGTGGGCCAATAACGTGATATCCTAAAAACTTGGTATCCTCTCTGTCCCATTTTATGTCTTTTTTTTTATTGATCAAATTGATTAAAATTTGATTGAAATTTATATGTTCTATATAATTGAGGAAAATATATATATATATATATATATATATGTGGGTTGGACTCCATAAAGAACACTTTAAATAAAGAACAACAAAGAACACCTCATATCTAATAGATCCATTGCCCCTGGCGGGGCCACCCAATATAAAAAGTTCTTATTTTTTTAGGCTCTATCCATCTAGCAAAAAAAAAAAAAAATGAAAATTTTACTGTTCATCGATGACGTCATCAGTGACGTCATCATGAACAGTAAAATTTTCAATTTTTTTTTTTTTTTGCTGGATGGATAGAGCCTAAAAAAATAAGAACTTTTTGTATTGGGTGCCCCTGGCGGGGCCAATGGATCTATTGGAATAAATGATTTTATAGTGTTCTTTATTGTTCTTTATATAAGAGTGTTCTTTATGGAGCAAAGGCCTATATATATATATATATATATATATATATATATATATATATATAGGCTAGCGTTCAAATAAAAACCAACATTAGAATAGAAACTAGAAACCTACACTAAATAAATTATATTTCATTTATTTTAATGGCCCCGCTAGGGGCACCTTCACAAAAAACTTATAAAATTCTTGGCTCTATTCAACAAAAATATAAAAAAAAATAATTTTTTTTTTAAAGTTACTGTTCACGTGCCACGTCATCACGTGAACAGTAACTTTTAAAAAAAAAATTTATTTTTTTTATTTTTTTGTTGAATAGAGCCAATAATTTTAAACGTTTTTAGTACTGGGGTACCCCTAATTTGGTCGTTAGATTAGCTTGAAATATTTAATTTAGGTTTAGTTTCTAGTTTCTATTCTAAGTTAGTTTCTATTAGAACAAGACCCTATATATATATATATATATTCCTCAATTATATAGAACATATAAATTTCAATCAAATTTTAATCAATTTGATCAATAAAAAAAAAGACATAAAATGGGACAGAGAGGATACCAAGTTTTTAGGATATCACGTTATTGGCCCACTTCTCCTGTGTCATGTTTATTGAATTTTGTACACAGAATTTTGTGTACGGAAATAAAAATAACTTATAATATATTTATTCTTTTCTTGATTTTTTAATATCTATATGTTCCAATAAAAATTATTATTCTAAAAATCAGTTTAGGCGCTAGGCATTAGTAAAACACCCGGAGGCGGGCTAGGCTTAAGAAAATCTGTCAAAATCGGTATTAGGGGTCTAGGCGGTCAAAGTCAAAGTCGGTGTTAGACGGTCAACATCGATCAATACAAAAAAACGTTAAAAAGGTCAGAAATCGGGGGCAAACTGGTAATTCACTACTAAATTACTAATAACCTTAAGAATAAAATTAAAATACACCGTCCCTTTTAGTTTTAGGGTTTTACTTTCGCTCCTTTACAACTTTACTAATTTGTCTCTCATTTTTCCTCTTCAATCGATTGACGATTGATATGGTATTCATCTCAGTTTTCGCTTTTCTAAAAGCTAAATCAATTGATTTATACTTACTTTTTGGGTGGCTAATTATTAGTTAATGTGCATATGCGTGTATATAAATTATATCTATATATGTCTCAATGTGTATATGTTTGACCAGTGTTTTAAAAATCGGCCAACTCGGACGAGTACTCGGACTCATTTCCGAGCTGATTTTGCATTACTCGAATGGTAACTCGGTTTTGAGCCTAACTCGGGTTAACTCGGCATTACTCGGATAAACTCGGTCCAACTCGGATCAAATTCGGTCAAACTCGGATTGTACATTAAAAATTTTATAAAAATGTAAAAAAAACATAAAAATTAAATCAACATAATAACCTAATTATTTAATCAAAAATCTTCCAAAATCCCTTTATTCATCTCACTATATAGTATATTTATAACCAATTTGTATACAAAATTGATAATTTTTAACTCTCTTAGTCTGAAACTCATCTTATTTTAAAGTTTAAATCATCGAGCATGAATTGGAATTAATATTTTTTTGTTATTTATGAAAATATATATAGACAAGAATAGGATTAATATGCATTATTTCAGTTAATTTCAGATTTGCTATAATATGTGATTTATTCTATGATATATATTTATATTAATAATTTTAATTTATAATATTATTTTTTAATACATCCGATTTTTGATCCGAGTACTCATTCCGAGTACTCTCCGATTAATCCGAGTACTCGTGACTCGGTAGGTTCACCGAGTCGATCCGAGTCACGATTTTTAGAACACTGTGTTTGACTGATTGATTACTATCTTAAAAATATTATGTTTACTTGGTTTAGTTTGTCAATTGATGAGTTCGATTATAGTTTAGTTTAGTTTGTCAATTGGGGTTTAGTGAGACATTATTTAGTTTTATGACTTCTTGCAATTTAGTCTTGTGTAAGAAAACTTGTTACTGTGATTCCACCCTTGCAATTCACATGTTGGCAGTTGAATATCGGTTGCAGTTTTAATGACCACTTATGTAAACATTTGCGGCCACTAACGTGTTAACATTTTTTTACAGAACAATGGAGGCCAGGAACCTCCTCAGGTGCATCAAATTCAGAAGTCGTGGGTTCAATTACCTCTTTGAAGAGAAAATCTGAAGATATAGGATGGAATTTGGTGAACTAGCAACTAAAGATGATACAGATAAAGTAAAGTGTAATCTATGTGGCAAAATGGTCAGTGGAGGTGTCCATCGACTAAAAGAACATATAGCTCAAGTTAACGGAAATGTGGCGTCATGTAGAAAAGCTACTCCAATTGATAAAGCAAAATGTATGCAAGCATTGCTTGATTTTAAAAAGAAAAAAGATGAGAAAAGAGAAAACCTTCGAGAAGTCCAAGATAGTGTCGATATTTCTGGGAGAAGCACAATCGATGTTGAGATTCTTGATAGATCTAACAAACCGCATTCTGTTAGACCCATGGATATGTTTTCTAGGCCAATAACTACTGAAGATGTATTGAATGAGGGTGGGTAATGTATTGAACGAGTGTTGTGAATGAAATGTTTCGAGACCTTGACGAAGATAATTTTGAATCGGAAGATGAAGTTATCGACGATTTCACATTTAAGGAGGAAAATATGTATTGTCCCTGGTAAGTAACTGCTATTGGTAAGTGTTTACCTGTGTTAGTATGATTTTTTTTTCATTTCCCAAGCCAAATTTTAATGTAACTTAATGTTAATAAAATACAGGATTTATGTAGCTTCTTGATTTTGGTACTTATTTGGTTAGTTTTGGAGCAACTTCAGATCTGACTTGTGGCCAGGAAATGCATTACTGAGCTTGTAGGCAGTAGCTAGTCTCACTTATGTGTCTTTTATTCGGAAAGATCACCATTTTTTATCTGGGATGTACTACATTAGTAATTAGGTGCATCTTGAATTATTAACAATGACTTGTACAACATAGGCTATAAGTCTATAACTCGTTGGTTATTATTTATGTTTGTGTGATGTGTACATAGAAATGAAATGGAAGTAGTTTTTCAAATGTTATATTTTGCAATTAATATATTATTATAATTATAAAAATAAAAATAACATTTTAATACGTCCGATTAATCGTTCCGATTAATCCCCGATTTACCGATTAATCGCTCGAAGGTACCTCGACCCCCTAGGACGCCTAGCGAGTTTTAGAACATTGATAAAAACATTCTATTATAGCACATCATTAATATCACATCATTTTGTATCAATTTTTTTGTAAAAAATTTTGTACCCATAGTACTACTCTTCTTTTTTCCACTTTCATAATTCCTTTTGCTATAATTTACTTTTTCTGTTTTATCAACGTATACTAATTTAATCTACTAACTAAGGAAATAATATACTAAATAAGGGTGGGTAATATATTTCAGGGAATGCCACTATACATATCCAAATAGATGTTTAAATTTTTTGATTTGATATGCTTACATATGTTTTCTGGTTTCTTAAGCATTTCTTGCCGTTTCTTTACTTCGATTTTAAAATGAGAATATTTATGAATTAGCTTTAATATATTTCAAGTAAATGACAAGAAAAAAAAATTGGTAAAATCAAGTGTGACTAGACTTCACGTATAAAATTTTAATATGAAGATACATAATAAAAACATGAGATGGGAGTATTTGTGTATAAACTATAAATTAGTTATAGTCCCCGTAAAGGACCTGAATCGTGAGCAAGTTTTTATTCTATCCATTCATTAGTACAAAACAATTTTCTTAAAACTAGGAAGTGTTTGATAGTAGTCATGTCAGTTTTTAATTTTGTTATGAGTCTTAAAATAGAATCCGAATATTTTATGGGTGACGTCTAATTAAGATTACTTTTTAGAACACTTACAATACTAAACTGTTTTTCCAATTCTTCGAAAATGATGTATCCATTTTGTTGGATTTCCAATAATATTCAAGATAGAAATTAAATAGACTTCAAGATGTTGCATTCTGATAGTGTAGGTTTTACTCTTGATTTTGATCAAAAATTTCGTAATTTTTTTAATATGCTACTCAGACCTTGCGCTTTCACTTCTTACAAAGTATCTTTCTAACTCATTCTTCTCTTTTCATCTAATTTCTTCATTTTAAGCGTCATTTGCCTTTATTTCTCTTCATCTGTCCGTTTGACTTTCAAAACACCAGATAATTCTAATTGAGTGAGTGAATATATCTTTTGTAACTACAGGCTTATCATACATACTTGAGAATTTTTTTCATAAATTTATCATCATTAGTTGAAGTTGCTCATATGACTTATGTTTGTGCTTTGACAATGAATTCATTCTTTTCTTTTTTCAAATATAGCTTCATCCAAATATACTGAATGGAGTGAATAGATAGACCAAAGACTTGAATGAGTTTGTTGTTTCTCTTAGTAAATTTTGTATATACGTACATGCTTTGTTGAGATATTAAAAGTTCGTGCGAATCACGAGCCTCTAGCTTTACTTATTTTCTAAAATTTATTATAATTTTTAATTGATATTTTTAATTTTTTATAAAATTCGAAAATTTACCTTTCTATCAACTAATCTTGGTAAATAAGTATTTGATAAATTAATATATTCGTCAAATAAATAATTTATATAGTTCTATATATTGACATCGATAGAGAATAATATTAATAAATGATATAATATTGCCCTGCTTACGCGGTACACACACAACGATATCATGTGTATAATTGAAAACACGTATGAATTAGTGGTCAGGTTGTTTAAGGGTATTATCGCTATATTGTAAATTTTTGTTATAAATATTATGTTGATTATTATAGTTATTATTATTATTATTACAATTTTAAAATGTATAACCAAACCATATATTATGTATCATTAACTGATATTATGAAGTAACATAATATACTATAATCCGAATCAACAAATGTAAAAATAAAACTATCGCCAAAAATTGTTAATATGTTGCAATAATTAAAAATGTCAAATTTTGTTTCACTGGCAACATGCACACACATCTATTATGTGTATGATTTAAAACACATGTGATTTGAGTAGTCCAGGAATGTAAAGACAATTATTTAGTAAGTTCGCGTTTGATTTAATATTTAATTAGATGTACAATTAGTTAAATATATATAAATTTGATGAGATACTTGTGTAAATAAAATATTGATTTCAGAGTTATATTTAATTAATTGTTATTTTAAAATTTATAAATATTATATTTTTCTCCTTTCTAACATTTTCGTCTCCATCTTTTACAAGCTAATCAACTTGATGTTTATGAAATAAATTTTTCATTTATGATAAATTAATTTTCCTTCATCAAACTAAGACTACCGTATTTGTATATCTACGAAGTGGAACAAGTGTCTCATTTGATAATTAACCCCAATTTAAATTATTAGACTGGGAAAAGTTAATGTTTGTGAATAATGCTGCATTTTTTGTAAGACCTACTTCGATACGATGAAATTTCCATTTTAATTGATTTTTTATGAAAATATTCATTTGTCATGGATTTAAATGCTTCTAAACTTATGACTAAAGATTTGTTACATCAATCACTCAATCAGTTACTTATTTCTTATTATTCTCCTAATATAATTTCTCTATTGCGTGGGGTAAAAAAATGTGAACAAACTTTTGATACTTTTGAGACTTTTCTTGAAGGGATTGATGTTCCTGAGGTTACCTCAGGAAAATTACCTTAGGTAACTATGATTCCCATATGAATGCACGAAGGTATAACTGTAATTACAAACTTTTTTTAGAAAATTTTCAATATTTACAAAAATACCACAATATGTTTATGCTGTAACCTCAGGTAACTCTCCTGAGATAACCTCAGGAGCTTGTTTCTCTTTCTTGAATTCAAACGAGATTTTTTTTAAATTAAGAAAGGAAAAACTGAACAACCAAGTTACTAGAGGAAATTTATGAGGTTAATTATCAAATTGATCACTATATAGTTAGCAAAGTCTAAAATTTACCATTGAAAAATTTGAGGTCTCAATTTGGCCACTATTAAATTGGCGAGGTCTCAAATTCGGGATTTCAATTTGGCCACTATTAAGTTGATCGTATATAAACAGTCCGGTCTCCGGTCCTTAAACTATAAAAAAATTCGGTCTTCGGTCAGGTCTGGTCCAAACCCTGAAAAAACTCGGATCGAACTGGATTTTATGTATATAATTATTTTTATATTACTTTACTTCTTAAATTATATAGTATATAGTATATATATCTATATATATATAATAAATATTTAAATACATCATAATTTGACAATTTAAATTGGTAGATAATAAATTGATGAAATAGTTGAGATCAACATTACAATCATAATAATTAAATGTCATACTTCTTATGATAAATAATTGGCATTTACATGTTTAGAAATTGCCATTACTTCACAAAAAATAAGATATGGATTTCATTTTAAATATATATTAAACTGCAAAACAGTTTATTTATTTTATGTATTTAAACTTTAAAAAAATATATTTCATTATAAAAATTAATTTTTTTATGTGGAAGTTAACAAACCGGTGCATACTAGTCTGGTCCTAAAATCAAATGTAATGGGTCTGGTCGTTGTTCGAAGAAATTGGGAAAATCCGGTCTTCAGTCAGTCCGGGTCGATTCAGTCTGGTTCGATTTTGGACATTTGTGCAACCCTATATGATGATCATTTAGCAGCCTCCAAAAGTCCAATTAGAGATCCAATTAGCAGTATAACATGTTTATTCAACACTTTCTTTTCTATTTACATTTATAGAATAAAAATGTGTACATGCTTATATTTCTATCAATGCTTATGTTTTTATTGTTTTGTATACCCGGTCCTCAATATAAGGCTATATTGAACTGAACTTTCCGTAAAAGAAACATAAAATGTCGTAAAATTATTTGAAAAAAAACACAAAACACAATAAAGTGCCTCATTTGTTACTTAAACGGCCAGTCATTCACATTATTGAGGGAGATAGTGCCTCAGCAGCACCACATAAAGAGTTAGTTACATCAGCCGCTCTACCTCATTCTAAACGGAGTAAACCCAATAAACCTGAGGTAACGCAACTGTTAGTGAAACAATTCTTTCTTATCCAATGAGTGAAAATGTAAATAAGGTTAAATTGACGGGAGCAACTGGTGAATCTTCCATTTTACGGAAAGATCCATTAGTAGGAGGTTCTTTTATGAACCAAGTGTCTTCACAGACATACGAGGGAAACTTGGGTTTTGTGCCATTTAATCGAATCAAGTTTAACCTCCCAGAGGAAAAATCTCTGGATCTCTTTCGAGATTTACCACTCTTTACCAGTGGTCGGTAACTCACTTCACGTGAGGACGAAAGCTCACGAACTTTCATTGCACCATCCATGACCTTCGAAAAAGGGGCTAGGATGATTTCATTTGCAGGTACACATATTGGTGGAAGCTCTAGAGGAGAGTTGAGGGAAACACAAATAGAACATGTAAGTGTAACCCAAACCATTAAACCGAGTGAATATAGAGTGTTGAGTGAAACACCTGCAGAACGTACAAGTGAGCAACCTACTAAACCACATGCACCTGTAACCAGAAAGGAATACAGCAGACTCCTTACACGGGTCCAAACAATGGAGAAAGAGTTGCAAAATATCTGTAAGTCCATTGCAGAAATCAAAAATTTGCAACTTATTCAACATGATGCATTCCAGGTTCAATTAAGTTCCATGGCATCCCAGTTTAGTCATGCAATTCATTCCTTGGGGAAGACAGCTTCGTCGAATTTACCAACTCCACATCCTACTACTCTGGAGGATAACCCAACTGAGGGGGAGAAGGTGGATGACCAAGAAAAATCTACTAGGCGTAAGGGCAAAGAAAAGGTTGTTGACACGAAATTAACTTTATTTTGGGAAAGAAAAAGCTAATGGGAGTATTAGTGCTATGTGGAAAGAAAGCAAATGCAAACTTGAAGATATGTTCAGTCTACAGGAACAATTGTCTTGCACTTGGTTAATTTTTAGAAATCTGGAAAATGTATATATATATGATCCAGAATGCACTTTAATATTATTTATCTTTGTATTTCATTTTTCTTGTATCAGTTGAGTTATTCTCTAGGAATTTGCTTGTCAAACCCTAGCAATCAAATAGGGGGAGATTGTAAGGCATAATGTAATAGAGGACATATATAACTCAACTAGGATAAAAGATAAATAATATTAACTCTATACAGGGATCGTGAAAGTTGAAGAACAAGCATCAACAAGGATCAAGTCGCTGAAAGTAGTTCATTAACATGATCAAGCCTCAGTGACAAAATAAAATGTACAGATGATTCAGTTGAAAGGCCAAAAGATTCCAGTGATAAAGTTTTTATGATTGCACAAATCTTAGCAGTGTTCTTAAAGACATGATACGAAGACCACGAGTGAATGTTAGTCGTCTGTGAACCAGACCAGTTACACTAGGCGTCAACACCTCAAAAAGGAATCAAAGTATCTAACTCAGAAAAACTGTTAAGAGATATGATTGAGTTTAGAGCAGTGTTGATATCCTCTAGTTAGTTGGAAGCTGAATATTTAAGGATGTCAAATTAAGAGGAAAATGAATAGTATCCGAAATTACTATTCATATGAATAGTATCCGAAATTACTATTCATGTGAACAGTATCCGAAAATACTATTCATATGAATATTATCCGAAATTACTATTCATGTGAATAGTATCCGAAATTACTATTCATGTGAATAGTATCCGAAATTACTATTCATGTGAATAGTAACCGAAATTACTATTCATGTAAATAGTAACCAACAATACTATTCATATGAAAAGTAAAAGCAGGTGGGTGAAGAACAAAAAATCAGGTGGGACCATCAAGTTGAAGCTTTTGAAAAGAAGAATGCTTTTGAAATTAGAATTCGGCTGGGATGAGAAAAATAAGCAGACAGCAACCAAACTAATAAAAACGATCGTCATCAGTTACGTATTTTGGCTGAATAGTGATTTTCTAAAAATCTATAAATAGGCCTGTTGTATTTCATTTTCAAACACACCTCAACACACAACTCTCTCTTCTCTCTCTTATATCTTCTCTGTGTAAGCTGCTAGACAGTCCATCTAGTAGGAAAGCCGGCTTAGCCCGCTTTTAGGAAGTGTCGGGTAGAAGGTCCTCGTGCCTAAACTATCCTTAGGAGTGTTCTGGTTTTTTAAGCTAATCCACTGGATTAGAAGTTGTAACACCCCTCGGTTTTTATCAATTCAAAGATATTTTCCCGAACTGATTGTGTTATTTCGATTCAGTTGTTGACCTTATTTTTCATATCTCAAAATTCCAAATATTTCGAAATAACGTATTCAACCCCCCTTCTACGTTATTCTGGACCTAACAGATTTTGGGTCTTCCCTTTTCTTCACGGTGCAAAGGCTACTAACTCCCCACTAGTACGCCTAAGACTTGGGTCTAAGAACAAGAGTCATTTCACTTCACTTCACCTCATTGCAAAGGTTAGAATACAAGTCCAACAAACAACCAAGCAATTTATATTAAAAGATATAAATCCGTGCAAGCTAGTATGTTAAGGTACTAGTCACGAGGACGCTATTACGTGTTAAATTAGTATATAACGGCAAGGGATAAGTCACACGAGTGGACTTGTCACACAAGCGGTACATACACTTACACTAACCAAATGTTAGGAATAATTCATGAGTTGCGATGTTAAGAATAGAATTTTACTTATACTTCTTGTATATCCTGATTTTATAAAGGATTTAGCACTTTGTATAGGAAATATGTGTTAGAAAGTTATCTGTAAGGTTTAGTCAGGAATGAACAGTGTATCGGAGACTACATGTCAGGAACAGAGAGCAAATCCTGATGAAGGTCTAATACTGATGGTGATCAGATACTGATGCAAGATGAAATCCTGATATCAGTCGTGTTACTGATGATGTCATTATGGATGCTACAGAAACTGGCAAGTGCTATAAAATAGGATCTTTGTTTGAGGAACAAGCAAGAAGATATTATGAAGGGAAGAATTTTCTATTAATGGAAACTATCAACTGGACGGCAGAACATTGTCATGTATAGATTATCTTTCTGTTATTAGTTGATAGGTAGCATTATAAATACTCTCTCTATATCATTGTGAATGTGCGTAGCTCTGTATAAGGTTTGTATTCGAGATTTGAAAACAAACAGAGAGAGAGATTTGTATTGTCAGCAGCTGCTAAAGGTATTGTACACCTTTGGTAGAGTTTGTATTTGATCTTATTAATACAAACAGAGTTTGATTCATTCGTTTATTCTTGTTCATATAATCAAGCAAAAATCAGACACGATTAAATAACTTGTATTCAACCCCCCCCATTCTACAAGTTATTCGAGTTAACAATTGGTATCAGAGCAGGTTGATTTCGAATAATCATAAAGATCTGCAATCATGTCTGGTTACAAGGATGGGAATACTAAGATTCCTATGCTCAAGAGAAACGAATATACTCTATGGGAAGTAAAGATGTTGCATCATCTGGAAGCAACAGATCCTGATTATCTTGACAGAATCAGAGATGGACCTTTTGTTCCAACAAAGGTCGTTGGACAAGCAACTGTTGATGGCGTGGTTGTTCCAGAACATACAGCAAAGAAGCCAAAATCTGAATGGTCAGATAAGGACAAGGAGAATGTTCTTAAAGATGCTAAAGTGAGAAACATATTATTCAACAGTCTTGATTCTGTTCTCACTAACTATGTTCTCTCTTGTAAAACTGCTAAGGATATATGGGACGATCTTAAGGTTCACTGTGAAGGAACTAAGCCTGTCAGGAAGAATATGAGGACATTACTTATACAACAGTATGAGTACTTTGAATCCAAGTCTGGTGAGTCACTTACTGATACCTTTGATAGGTTTACAAAACTCATCAATGAGATGGCCATGCATGGTAAATATTATGACTTGGAGGATATGAATACAAAGTTCATGAAAGCTTTGCCTGATTTCTACAATGAGAAGATATCTGCGATTGAGGAAGCTAATGATTTGGATGAGATATCATTAGAGGTAGTATATGGAAAATTGAGAGCTTATGAACTTGACAAGCAGCAGAAGAAGAGCAGGAGTGAAGGAAAGATGAAGACTGTTGCACTTACTTCTCAATCTGAATTAAAGAAGCTTCCTGAAGAACAGCATGAAGAGATTGCTGTAAAGAACTCAAGGAAGAAGAAAAGCAAAGAAAGTTCTGAGTCAGAGACTACTGATATAGACTCTGATAACGGTGATTCTGAATCAGAGATGCAGGAACTCTTTGATATGTTTGCTAAAGCTTTCAAGAAAGGTAGATTCAACAGGAGAAGATTTAGCAAAGGACCTTTTCAAAAGAAGGAGGAAAAGAAGAGTGACAAAGGCAAAGGTACAATTGTCAAGCTTGATAAGGCCAAGATCAAGTGCTTTAATTGCAGCGAGCTTGGACACTTTGCTAGTGAGTGTAAGAAGCCTAGGAATTCAGGAAAGGGTAATGCACTTATGGTCACACAGAAGGATTGGGCTGATTCCAGTGATTCTGAAGATGAATTGGATTATGACAACATTGCACTGATGGCAAATGTTTCAGACAAACCTGGATCTCCAAAGAAAACTTCTTCATCCTCTATTAAGGTATCACTTCACTCTCTTGATTCATTTGATAACTTAAATTCTGATGAAATTAGATCTATCCATGCTGAGTTTAAGAATCTTATGACTAATTTTAGAATTCTTACTTGTGACAGAGATGAACTTAAGGTTAAGAATGATAAATTAGTTGATAGAAATAATTTTCATGAATCTGAATTAATTCAAATAAAAGAATACAAGTTAAGTTCTGATAAAGCTAAGCATGATTGTAGTGTTATTCTTGAGGCTTATGACTATGTCGGAAAAGAACTAGAGGAAGAGAGAGATGTGATTAAGACCATTAACATTTCTGGTAAAAAGACACAAGAAATCATCAAAAATGGAATTCGTGGTAAGGTTAATGGTTTAGGTTTTGATAAGGCTAGACAAGAAGAAAAAGTAGTTATTGTCAATGATGATAGTAAAGTAGAAGCTAGCACATCTAAATCTGAAGGTAAGAAAATTGTTTCTGAACCTAATCATGTTAAATTTGTTGATTCAAAAGGTATCCCTGTTGTACACAAAAGGATTAACAATAGTAATTCAGATGAGAAAGTGTTAGAGAAACCTAAGAATGTAAACATAGGGTTTCTGTCTAAGTCTCAGTTGAAACAGAGATTAGATGGTCTTTCAGAGTCTAGCAAGATCAAAAGAAATAGGAATGGAAAAGAAGGTATTAACAAAGAGAATAATTACAAGAATGTACCTGATGCACCTAGGAAAACATGCTATAAGTGTGGAAATCATAATCATTTGGCCCTAGACTGCAATCAAAAACCTTCTTGGAAAACTGAGTCCAGATTCCCCAAGACTCAGAAAATTCAATACCAACCACAAAAAGCTTGTTATCATTGTGGTAGTTTACTTCATTCCATTTACATGTGTAGAGAATATCATGAACTGTATTATGACTATTATTCCTTGAAATCTGAAACTCCTAGTCACAAACAGTTTGTGAAATTAGAGTCTAAAGTTGACTTTACAACAGGTAAAGTAAAGACAAAATTCTCAAAGCCTGTTGTTTCTAAATCTAGTAAGAAAGGATCCAATCAAAGTTGGGTCCTAAAAAATTCTAACTAGTTACTTTTTGTTTGCAAGGCACAGGAAAGAAGCATTCAATTATCTTGGACAGTGGATGCTCTGGACATATGACTGGAAAGAAGTCCCTACTTACAAAGTTTGAGAGGAAAGCTGGCCCAGTAATATCTTTTGGAGATGGCAATAAAGGAGAAACTCTGGGATATGGCTCAATTGTTTTGGGGAATGTCATCATAGAAAATGTAGCACTGGTTGAAGGCTTGAAACATACTCTTTTAAGCATAAGTCAACTGGGTGATAAAGGTTACAAATCAATCTTTGACAAAGAAGGATGCAAAATCTTGAATATGCAGAATGAAGACATTGTTCTAACTAGTCAAAGACATGCTAACATATATGAAGCCAGCTTAAGTGATACATCAAAAGGAATTGTTAGATGTCTCTACAGCAAAGCAACAAGTGATGAAAGCTGGAATTGGCACAAGAAGCTCTCACATCTTAACTTCAAGAAGCTTAATCAACTTGTTAAGCACAATTTGGTGAGAGGCCTACCTCAGGCAAATTATGTGCAAGATGGACTTTGTGATGCATGTCAGCTTGGAAAGTAGAGAAGAACCACTTTCAAGAGCAAGACTGAAAATTCAATTACTGAACCATTTCACATGCTACATCTTGATCTGTTTGGTCCAGTAAACATTATGTCTATCAACAAGAAAAGATTTGCTCTAGTGATAGTGGATGATTTCACAAGGTTCACATGGGTGTTCTTTCTACACAAGAAGGATGAAGCTCTTCAGCAAATCATTGAACTTGTCAAGAATATTCAGAATAACTCTGAGTACAAAGTCAAAGTACTTAGGAGTGACAATGGTACATAATTCAAGAATTCTACAATGGAGGGGTTTTATGCAGAAAATGGAATCACTCAACAGTTTTCTGCACCTGGTACACCTCAGCAGAATGGTGTAGTGGAAAGAAAGAACAGGACTCTCATAGAGGCAGCAAGAACCATGCTTGCAGATGCAAAACTTCCAACCTACTTTTGGGCAGAAGCTATTAACACTGCATGTTTCACTCAAAACTGTACCTTGGTAAATAGTCATGGAAAAACTCCCTATGAGATGATCAAAGGAAAGAAACCAAGTGTGAAATATTTTCACATCTTTGGATGCAAATGCTATGTCCTAAAAGTTCATCCAGAACAACTTGGAAAATTTGAAGCCAAATCGGATGAAGCAATTTTTCTAGGATATTCAACATCTAAGGCCTTCAAAGTTTATAATCTCAGAACTCACATTGTTATGGAATCAATTCATGTTGCATTTGATGATAAGAAATTTGGAATTCTGCAAACTGATGAAAGCCATGACAAATTGGAATTTGAAAATCTGAAGAATTCTGAGATACTCTCCAGTGATGATGAAGGTTCTCCAGAAGAAATTTCTATTGCTTCTCAAAGGAATGCTACTGTTGAGGGGGAGCAAATAAATCAAAGAGAACTCAGTGATCATCAGGAACAGATTAGTTATTCAGAGTCTACTCCATCAGGAACTGATCTTTCAGAGTCTACTGAGGAAAGATCAGTAACTAGCAGCAATATGGAATCTAGTGATTGTATTGATCAAAGGAGAGTTATTGAAGGCAGAGAGAATTTTTCTACAAGAGATACCACTAACTTAGGGGGAGAGACTAGCAGAGTTAATCTACCACCTGTTAGAAAATGGACAAAGGATCATACTGAAGATTTGATTATTGGTGATCCAAATAGTGGTGTTCGAACTAGAAGATCAATTCAAAATGAATGCTTGTATAGTTGCTTTCTCTCAAAGAATGAACCTAAGAAGGTTGAAGAAGCCTTACAGGATCCTGATTGGGTAATTGCAATGCAGGAGGAGTTAAATGAGTTTGAGAGAAACAAAGTCTGGAAACTGGTACCAAGACCTAAAGATAGATCTATTGTTGGTGCAAGATGGGTTTTCAGAAACAAGCTAGATGAATCTGGTATGATTGTAAGAAACAAAGCAAGACTGGTGGCCAAGGGTTATTCTCAGGAAGAAGGCATTGATTATGATGAGACCTTTGCACCTGTAGCAAGATTGGAAGCAATTAGAATGTTTCTTGCATTTGCAGCTCATTCAAAATTCAAGGTATATCAGATGGATGTAAAGAGTGCTTTTCTAAATGGCAAACTTGATGAGGAAGTGTATGTGGAACAACCACCTGGATTTGTTGATCCAAAGTTTCAAAATCATGTCTACAAACTTGACAAGGCACTCTATGGACTAAATGTTAGGTCGAATACACAATAAGTAATCAAATACTGTATGAGTAACTTAACAAGAACACACTGTTTAACAATTAAAAACTGTTTGGAATTAATAATTCCTCTCTCAGTGATGTAAATATCACAGAGAGCTGCTTAGGTTACAATCAAAAGATTTCTTAATGTTCGATTACCCTTCTAGGGTTAACCTAACTGTATTTATAGAACATACAGCTTCGTACAATCTGTAACTGATTCTCCTATAATTAAGCTATATAATTGATATCAATCACGATTGCTTCAGTCTTCCAAGTCAACTCAATCTCTTTGACAGCTTTTCCAATCTTCAAAGATATTGCTTCCATATTTATCAATCTTCAAACACTGTTGACTCTTCAGACAATACCGCTACAGAGTTTAACAAACTCTGTTTGCGCTTCCAGTCAGTGTTTAACTAAACTCTGACTGCTTCCAGCTAAACTCTGTTTTCTGACTTTAGCTTCCAAACACTGTTTCCATCAATCATTTCTAACAATCTCCCCCAACTTGTCCATTAGCAAGAATGTACAAGTTTTACAGTAAATGATGATGTCAAAACAAATACAAAGTTTATAGTGTTTAACATACAAACAGAGTTTAAGCTATTACTTAACAAATTCTATAGAAAATAAGAAAATTCTTACAGACTTTAATTTCTAATCTCTTGCAGATCAGGCATTGTTCTGAGATAGTCTATAAGCAACCTTCTTTCAGCATTTTCAAGCTCTATCTGCATAGCTTCTTTGATTTCTCTCAACTGAGGATCATTCTCATCAGTTTGATAGATAGCAGCTCTAAGATCGTAGATTTTGTTTCTTCTCATCTCATTTCCCAGTCTGATGTATTTCACCTCTTCAGATTTTACATTGAAATCCAGAACAGTAATCCCAAGATCAGTCTTCAGTTTTGTAGTTCCCTTCTCCATTTCAATCAGATTGCCATTCCAATCTCTGTATTTAGGAACATACTTGCTGTTGAATTTCATTTGCCTTCTTGCAAGATTTTGAATCATTCTTTGTTGAAGCACATTTGCAACCGACTGAGCTCTTTGATTTCTAACTCTGAGAATGTATAGGACATATTCAAGTTCTTCAGCATACTTTAATTCGATATCCTTTTCAGAGACTTTAAATACTGTTCCATCAGCCATGAAATATAGCAAGAAATCCTTTTCTAGACTCTTCTGATATACAAGCTGTACTGACTCCAGTTTGTCCAAACTCTCTTGAGTGACACCGCGACCTGGAACAGACAATGAAGAAGGATCTCTAGGACCAACATATTGCCTTTTATCTCTGTGTGAGCCTATGCCTTCTTTGTTGTATCCAACTTTACCAGATAAAGCTCTACCATCAGTAAAATCCATTGGAATTGTAGCTTCTAGTCTTGGATCATGAGGAGCACCCCTCTTAAATGTTGATTTCAACTGAGAAGACAATAATGGTGTGGTCAAAACTTGTGCAGCAACAGAGGTTGTGTCTTCATTCTTCTGTACAACATGTGTATCAACAGAGGTTGTAACTATACTTTTCAGCTTTTGCTTGGCTTCTGCATCTGTTGGTTTTCTGAATACTTGCATTCTTTGATTTGTACCAACAGGTTCTTTGATTTGAATGCCTTTAAGAACAGGCTTTGCAGCTTTAGCAACTTTCATATTCTTCTTTGCTTTTTCAGACTTTAGAGCTTTCAGATGCTTTTCTTGTAAACTCTTCTCTTCTGCTTTAGCATCTTCTAAAGTAACTCCTTCTGCATTCTCTTCCATAAAAAGCTTAACAGCTAACTCCTCATCAGTCTTTGGATTTGATGTTAATTCCAAACTCTTGGTCTTTGAAGTACCTTGAGTTTCATTGTTTATTCCAACAGACTGTGATTTAAAAGATTTGCCAGTTTTCAGAGTTTGCTTTTCAGAGTTTAAGACCTTGCTCTTATCACTTGCCCCTCCATCTCCAGCATCATCCTTTTGAGTCAGAGTTTGAGAAACTTTGCAGCTAGACTTAGCCACTCTCTCCCCCTTTTTGACATCATCAGGAATAAGGATTGATGTAATGAGCTCCAAAGAATTAGCAATGGAATCAACCTTAGCAAATAAAGCAGTCTGATTGTCTTCAACTTTTCCTAGCCTGGCAAAGAGAGTGTCTTGAACTTTAGACAGCTGAACAGCTTTTATTTTAGACTCTCTTTCCATCTTCAATTCTCTTGACTGAATCTCAGTCTTCAAGGAAGCAATTTCTTGTTTAGTTTCAGCAAAATTTCCTTCCAGAGTCTTGACTTGTACTACAGTTGCCTTTAAACAGGATAGGATTTCTGGATTTGAAATTTGCTTTGCAGTTTGCTTAACAAACTCAGATGCTCTCCCTTTTGGAAAAATGCAATCTTGTTTATACCAATTTTCAGCAGATTTAGCAAGATGCTCTACTTCAATGGCAGGTGATGGACAAGGCTGATCAAAAGGTGTATGTTTATTATCTGTCTGTGTTGGTGCACTCACAAAAGAGTCAGAGTTTGCACTACTAGCAGATTCATCTTCAGCACTTGCATCCTTAGATAGATCATCTTTTAAAGAACCACTGTGCTGAGCAGTGTCAGCCACAGTTTCTTCAACCTTTTCAACAATCACCTCATGTTGCACAGGCTCTGCAACAGAGTTTGCCTTTGTAGCTTCAACAGGCATGGATTCAGAAATTATCTTTGTTGCCTGATCAACTTCATCACCTTTGTCTTGAAGTTGAGAAGATACTAGCTCTGTGGGTGATGCTTCAGCTTCAGGAACTTTTGCTGCAAGCTCATCAGCTACACCAGGAGCTTCAGTATGAACAATAGGTGAGATAGGATCAGAGAATGGTTCAAATGAGTCAAAAATATTATCCCTTGGTGAAAAACCATCTCTGTTATCCTCTTCTACAGGAATTTTATCCTCTGTAGGTAATTCAACTTTGTCAGTCATAATATCCTCTGCAGGCATTTTAACCTCTGCAGGTATAGCAACATTCACTGTAACCTCAACAGTAGGTGTTTGCTGTAAAACCACCTCTGGAGCTTTAACAAGATTCTCTTCATCTGAATCAGAAAGAATTAATCTCCTTTTCTTGATTGGAGGCACCACATTCTCCTCTTCATCTTCACTTGAGCTCTCTCTTGGTGGTGAAAGTGAAGGTCTGTTTGCTTTCTGTTTCTTCCTTCTTGTATAAACAGCTTCAGATGTTGTTTGTTTAGCCTTGGAGTGTTTAGTATTTTGGGCAGTGTGTTTCTTTCTTTTTGGCTTGGTTTTGGGTTGTTCAGTAGGTGCTGGCTCAGGGTTTAAGTTTTCAGTGTTTAAGGTGTCAGTGTTTAATGGTTCAGTGTTTAAGTTTTCAGTGTTTGAGGGTTCAGTGTTTAAGGGTGGAGAATTTATTGGTGGAGAGTTTAAGGTTTCTGGTTGTGGTTGATGAGATGTAGTAGGTACAGTGGGTGTGGGTGTTGTAGATGTTGGTTCAGAGTTTATGGTGTCTATTGGTTCAGGCATTTGTTGTGGTGATTGAGAGTCTTGTGGTTGGTTTACATAGTTTTGTAAGGCTAAAGGCATAAACATATCTGGTATTTGCTGTTTAGTGATATCTTTGTTTGTCAAATCAGAAAACATTCTCTTAGCAACTTGAAAAGGCTGAATAACATCAGCTTCATCAATTGGAATGTTAGGCACACAGGCAGTAAATAGCAGTTGACAAAAACGAGCAAAATAAACAGTAGTAGACTCAGACAAACGCTCTCCCAAGTTCATTAGTACTAGTCTACCAAAATCGAAGTTACCTCCATATAGTAGAGCATGACCAATTTGGAGAGTATCCAGAGGAAGTGCATCCCAGTTTGTTGTCTTCTTTCCAAAAGCCCTTGTTATACAATCAAAGAAGAAACTCCATTCTTTTCTCAAACTTGGTCGTCTCAAAGACCCTATCTTGTTCAAGTTTCCTGCACATCCAATTTGTTCCAACATTGTCCTCAACCGATCATGACCAACAACACTGTAAGAAGTGTGTGTCTCAAAGTCCAAAGCATCCCTAACAGTAGTTGGAGTAATAATATACTCTGATTCATCATGAGTGAAAGTGATTGTAGGAGTGCCAGACTCTTCTCCATCATCATATACAGAGTTTGTCCAGAAAGCATCAATTTGCGAAGCAGATAGTGTAGGTGGTGCTGTTAGAGCTTTCCCTATCTCAGAATCGTTCAAGAAATTTTGGAACAAATGAAATGCCTGTGGAGCATTTGCATTCTCCAATGGTGCTGCATAGTTACTAGGGAGAAAAACTAACCCTGCTGCATCAAACGCTTTAGTTGCCATTAGTAACAAGATACGAAGATATTCAGAGAAAAGATGTTTATGCACTGTAAGTGTTTATCAAAATGTGAAGGAGAGTATATGAAAAGTGTGAAAATGAATGAGTATGTAAGTAATTGTGAGTGGGTGAATGTGAATAGATGTGAGGTGAGAGAATAAAAACGATTAGAGTAAACTAAAACTCAATCGTTTATGCAGTAAAGGCGCGAGTAATGTGTGAGTGGGACACCATCATGGGACACGTGTCAAACAACCAATGGAGCACTTAATAATTACCGCTGTCATTACTATAATCACGATACTTAGACATATTAACACTAATTAACAGTTGTCAACTACCCCAATTACTCCAAAATAGTCAAATCATCTCAATGAGACTTTACCTCAGAGTACTTAACACAACTCAACAGTGTTTATCAATTATCCAACTTTATCACTAAAACCCTTTCAAAAATTGCACAGTTGTGAATTAAGTGTGTGTGAAGCAGAGTTTACCATAATCAATTTTTAAAGCATCTAATATTTCATAAAATCCATAACAAACAGTTAATAAACACTGAATGCACAAACTCTCATATTAAACACTGATTGTTTGATGAATGCTAAACTCTGTAGTTACTGTAATACAGAAATCTGAAAACTTCCATTGCCTTTGATGTCCATGATTATCCAAGTAAGCACACAGTCTTTAAAGACAAAAATATCAAGAGATTGAAATCAGAGCATCATTCAGTGAATAACAGTCATGAACTGGATATTCTCACAAACTCTCAATGCACACAAGTGTTTAGGTGAAGTGTTTACACTCACATTCAATCAGAAATAGCAGAATCTACCATATGCTTGAATGTCCACCAATTCTACACTACTTTGAGTACACGTATTCACAAATCAAAAGGACTTTATTCAGGGTTTAAATGGAGTAAGATCAAACAGATGAAAAGAGATGTTTTATTCATGAGTGACTTCAAGCTGAACATCTTAATAGAACAAAGTGTTCAGTCACAGTATATATCTGTATAAGATCAGTATATATGCTCTTTTTTTTTTTATTTTTTATTTTTTATTTTTATTTTGTTTAGCATATATACTGAGTAAACTTTTCTTTCCTTGAGAAACACTCATCTGTTTGAGAAAAAAAATATAACTGCTCTTAACACTTCAGTGTATAAGAAAAATGAGCAGTTAATAAGGCTCAAAGGGGTTTACTAAAGATGGAATTTATGAACAGTGTTTGAACAAAGTTCAAAAGAATTTTTGAACAGTGTTTGTAGAGGGTAAATCCTATTGCCTTTATCATTTTCATGCACACACATATCATGTAGTCTCAAAAAGGTTTAATACAAGTTCTAGAGAAACATACTACCTGATTAATATCACACAACAATAAATACTGATTGATAGAAAATGTATCAATCACTGATTTGGCTCAAACTCTCACAGGTTGTAGACATGAATCTGAACTCACCAAACTAATCAATGACACATCTCAAGTTTTATGGTTTTCACAAGTACAAACAAGGAATCATCATGAACCATACCTTTGGAAACAGAATGTCACTTATCAGAGTTTAGAGTTCATCAATAACCAAAATTATTTATGAGAGGCAATGCACACAATATTCATAGACTCAGAGTTTAGGACTGAATAACCTAAGAGATGCTATAAATATGAAACAGTATCATGCTGTGTTGATTTACTGCACAAAGTCTGATTAGATTTCAGTGACTCATAAAGAATCATGATTTATTTACTGAAAATCATGCTTCATACATTTTTCTTCATTGGTGTTTTCATTCAGACAATAATCAATTCTGAATTCACTGAGTGTAGCTAACATGTTAATAGTGTTTAACATACAGACATGCTTAACAGAGTTTAAAAAGTTTTAAACATAAGCATGCATAACAGAGTTTAATACTAAGGTTCACATAGCACTTAACAATTTGCAGAAACATGAGCAACATATTTTAGAAATAAGTTTTTGAGTCTAACCAACATCTCTAGTCAAAACTAGAGACCGTTCCTAGTTCATTGACCAGTCTTGTAAATTTAGCTTCACTCAATGGCTTGGTGAAGATATCTGCAAGTTGTTGTTCTGTAGACACAAAGTGAAGCTCAATGTTGCCTTCCTCTACATGCTCTCTGATGAAGTGATACCTTATGCTGATGTGCTTTGTCATTGAATGTTGTACTGGATTACCTGTCATTGCAATAGCACTTTGATTATCACAGTAAATAGGTATCTTGGTATACCTTAATCCATAATCCAGCAGTTGATTCTTCATCCATAAAATCTGTGCACAGCAGCTACCAGCAGCAATATACTCTGCTTCAGCTGTAGATGTAGATATTGACTTCTGTTTCTTGCTGTACCAGGAAACAAGTCTGTCACCCAGAAATTGACAACTTCCACTGGTGTTTTTTCTGTCTATCTTACATCCAGCAAAGTCTGCATCAGAGTAACCAAGAAGTTTAAACTCTGATTCTCTTGGATACCACAGCCCCAAAGTCATAGTGCCCTTGAGGTACTTGAATATCCTCTTTACTGCTGTTAAATGTGGTTCTCTTGGATCTGCCTGGAACCTTGCACACAAACAAGTTGCATACATGATATCAGGTCTGCTAGCTGTCAAATAGAGCAAAGAACCAATCATTCCTCTGTAACTTGTCATATCTACTGATGACCCTGCATCTTTGTCCAATTTTGTTGCAGTTGCCATGGGAGTTGTTGCAGATGAACAATCAAGCATACCAAATTTCTTGAGAAGGTTTCTGGTATATTTTGCTTGATTTATAAAAATTCCATCATCTGTTTGCTTCACCTGTAGGCCTAGAAAATAACTAAGCTCTCCCATCATACTCATTTGATATCTTGACTGCATGAGTTTGGCAAACTTCTTGCAGAGTTTATCATTAGTAGACCCAAAAATAATGTCATCCACATATATCTGAACTAAAAGCAAGTCACTACCATTTTGGAAGTAAAACAGAGTTTTGTCAATAGTACCTCTGTGAAATCCACTTTCTAGTAGAAATTTGGCAAGGGTTTCATACCATGCCCTTGGTGCCTGCTTAAGTCCATAGAGTGCCTTGTCTAACCTGTAGACATAGTCTGGATATTTTGGATCTACAAACCCTGGTGGTTGTTCCACAAACACTTCTTCTTCAAGTTTTCCATTCAAAAATGCACTTTTTACATCCATCTGAAATACTTTGAATTTCATGTGAGAGGCATATGCAAGAAAGATTCTGATTGCCTCCAATCTAGCCACTGGAGCAAATGTTTCATCATAGTCTATTCCTTCCTGTTGTGAGTAGCCTTTTGCAACCAGTCTTGCTTTGTTCCTTGTGATAACACCTTCACTGTCAGTTTTATTCCTGAAAACCCATTTAGTACCAACAATGGATCTGTTCTTGGGCCTTGGTACAAGTGTCCACACTTCATTTCTTTCAAATTCATTTAGCTCTTCTTGCATTGCTGTTATCCAGTCAGCATCTTTAAGAGCTTCTTCCACTTTCTTTGGCTCACTTTGTGACAAGAATGCATGAAATAGACATTCATTTGTTGTTGCACTTCTTGTCCTTACTTTTGCATCTGGATCACCAATAATCAAATCAGGTGTGTGAGATTTAGTCCATTTTCTTGCAGAAGGCAGATTGCTTCTGTCATCATGTGATCCTCCCCCTTGATCCATGCTCTCCTGATTTTCTTGGTGCCTTTCTTCATTTTCTGATGCTTCCCCTGAATGTGACTTCTCAGAATTATCAACAGAGTTTGAATCAACAGAGTTTGATTCAACAGAGTTTGATTCAGAATCATTAACTGAGTCACTTTCAGTGTTTGAATTATCACATTGATGTGATTCTTCATGCTCCCCCTCAACTGGTTCTTCCCTTGTTTCTGATTGAAGAGTTTCTTCAGTATTTACCAGTAGAGGTTCAGAGTTTAGATCAACAGAGTTTGTCAAATCAGTCTGATCAGAGTTTACTTTTTCAGAGAATAAATCTTCATTTTCAAAGTGCAGTTGATCATGTTCATTGACATCTTCAAGTCCAGTTATTTTCTTGTCATCAAATTGATACTCCTATGGTTTTGATGATCACATTCAGCAAGCTATTTGCTTGTAGTTTGATATAAAACATTGTGTTATAGTTGTACTAACTTGGTTTTGCAGGGTATATTAAGTTTACAGAGAATATATATACAGCAAGCCATTTGATGTTACAACAGAGACAGTTTGGCAAGCCATCTGCACTGACAGTCACAAACAGCAAGCCATTTGCAAACTGCCAGATATTCTGAAGACTTTTCAAGACAAATTATCATGGATGTAATTCAGGAAATATATTGTGAGGACTATTTATTATATATTACGTATACAATATATTCTAGAGCTCAAATCTTTTCAAATATCCTTATTTGAATTATTTTATAAAACTTATAGGAGTTTCCTTATTTAAAAGATTTTCTTTCTTCAAAATCTCCTATACACGTTTTATATCTATACAAATCAGAAGGGTTATGTTTTCATCGATTTCTTTCTTCCAAACCCTCTGTCTAACGTTCACAAGAACGTTTGTAAAATCCCTAACCAATTGAACGTTGGAAATTGATTCTAATAGTTCGAATAAATTGGTGATTGATTTTCTGAACGTTGGTGTGAGGCTTTATAAACCTTTGTCTTGTGTTCATTCGTTAACAACACTTCAGAGAAAATATTCAAGCACACAAGATTTCAAACAACTCGGTTTTTCATTGCTATATCTTTCATTCTCTCGAGCTCTTAGTATATTGATACGTGCTATATCTTAAAGAGTTCATAGTTTGAGTTGTATTATTTATCGATTGTATTGTTCGATTTGTAAGGATTAGTTGTTGGACAGTTTGGCTAGGGAACTAGGGTTTGGTGAACGTTGCTAGAGAAGTATACTTGGGAAGTATAGCTTAGAGAGCAAGTTCAGAAACAGGAGTTCAGCACGCCATTTGTCAACAGCTGGGAATTAAGGGAGATATATTATTGTATCTTGTAATTGGTTTTATTTCAGTGATCAATAATATATTCTCTTACCAAGTTGGTAAGGGACCAGGACGTAGACCATAGGGGTTAGGGGTCGAACCTGGCTAAAAGTCTCTGTGTTCTTTACTTTCTGTTATTTACTTACTGCTTGCATTTAGCTTACTGTTTCTGCACCTTACTGTACTGATTATCTGTGCATTCAGCATACCATTTGTCTCTGCATAAAACGAAATCAGTAAGCTGTTTCTGGTAATTCTTAAAATCAGTTTTAGTTATACATAGTTAGCCATTTACACCTATTCACCCCCCTCTAGGTGTGCATTTTCATTTGGTATCAGAGCTTTGGTATACTAACAATTCTGTAACAGGAAAGTATTCGATCATAATGGCTGAAAACTATCCCGAAGGAAAATCTGATTTTAGGCCTCCACTTCTTCATGGCACACACAACTACCACTGGTGGAAAAGCAGCATGGAAACTCACTTATCCAGAGATCCATTAGTTCTGAGAGTTGTGCAAAAAGGTCCATATGTCTTTCTCGACAAGGATGGCAAGCCAAAGGATGTAGATGATCTTACCCCGGATGAATTAATCAAGATTGGCTACAATGGAAAGGCAAGGAGTTCTCTTATGAATGGTTTGAATCAAGCTGAATATGACAAAGTATCTTCATTCAAAACAGCCAAAGAAATGTGGGATGCTTTGGAGACTTATCATGAAGGTTCGAAGTCCCTAAAGAAGGTGAAACTTAGCAAGCTAATGAATGACTTTGGAAACTTCAAGCTTAATGATGGGGAAACTATCAAGGACAGTCAAGCACGGTTTCAAGTTACTATAAATTTACTAAAGAGGCTTGGGAAATCTATACCACAAGACGAAATCAATATGAAGGTATTGAGTGCAGTACCATTTATCTACGAAGCCAAAGTTACTGCCTTGGAATCCTCACCACTTATTGATACTATGGATCACTTGGCTGTATTTGCTGAGCTAGAGCAATTTGAAAGCAAGATAAATGGAAATCAGGTGGGAAGTTCAAGTGTTAAAGCTCCAACAGAAAAGATGAAGAATATGGCTCTCCATTCTAAAAACAGCAAGCCAATTGACTCTAATGATGAATCTGATTCTGATGAGGAACTTGCACTTATTTCTAAGAAGATCAAGAGGCTGATAGAAAAGATGAACATGATGAAAAGGGAAAGAGGTGGCTACTACAACAAGAAGAAAGGCTCAAAAGACTCTAAGGAGGAAACTTGTTTCGAATGTGGCAAGCCAGGTCATTATAAAAGGAACTGCTACAAACTAAAGTCAAAACAGCCTACTGTTTTCAAGGATAAGAAGAAATCAAAGGCTCTACTGACTTGGAGTGATGATGATTCAGATTCCAGTGATGACTCAAGTGAAGAAATGGTGAACTTAGCACTTGTTGGAATTGAAGATGAATCTGTTCTAGGAAATTCAGAAGGAGTGTATGCTGAAACTGATTCTGAAGAAGATCAGAGTGAGGTAAACTCTTTTAATGATTATATTTCTTCAGATGATACATTGTTAGATTCACTAACCATGCAGGAACAAAATAGTGTTACAATTGAAGAACACATGGCACTAAAGGCTGAAATCAGCAAGCTGACTGATAAGAATGCCTATTTATCCAAAATGGTAAAAGATCTGTTGCCAAAAATGGAAGAATGGGATTCAACTTCATTCAGTAAAGCTACAGAGATCAAGGAACTCAATACTAAGAACAGACATTTAGAAGCTAATGTCAAGTTACTTGAAAAGAGAAACAAGACCTTGACTGAAGAAATCAAAGAGCTAAGGTCTGATGTCAAAACTAAAGCTAAAGCATTGGAATCATACAAAATGAAGGAATCTAGCCAAGCCGAATCCTCAAAAACTGCTGAAAAGAGAGTTCAGCAAGCTGAACTCATCAAACAGTAAGCTGAAGTGATCACTCTCCTAGAAACAGAAGTTAAAGATCTCAAGAAGGGCATGGAAACTTTTGTTCAAGGTGAAGACACTTTAAAGACAATGATGAAGAAGGCAAAGGTCCCCTTAGTCAGAGAAGGAGTTGGCATGAATCTCAACAAAAAGGATAAGGTGCTCAAATATGATGGAAGGAATGGCATTCCCTACAATTATGCTATGCCTTGGAAGACATGCAACAAATGTGGTGGAAAAGGACATCTGGAAAAGAATTGTGTGGTTCAAGTATATCATAAGACGAAAATAGCATACCAGAATGGACCAGTCAGACAGAAAACAGCATACCAGAATGGACCAGTCAGACAGAAAATAGCATACCAGAATGCAAATAGCAGGAGACAAACAGCTTACCAACAGAATGATCAGTCCCCAAAAGTGGTCCAAATGTGGATCAAGAAATCTGATTTAAATGCTTTATATATTCTTGCTACTAACCAACCTGGACCCAAACCTATATGGGTACCAAAACATTGAGGTATTTTTGTTTGTTTTGTAGATGTGCCTTGCTGCTAAGGTCAAGTCAAAGCAATGGATCTTGGACAGTGGATGCACAAGACATATGTGTGGAGACAAATCTCAGTTTATGAATCTCAAAATGAAAAAGGGTGGAAGAGTGACAATTGGGAATAGCAAAACTCTTCAAATCCTTGGTACCGGTTCTATTGGAAACAGCATGCTGTTTGGCTGCAATGGATAATGATCCATATATTTGGCATAGAAGATTGGGACATGCACACATGGATTTGCTCAGAAAGTTATCAAGCAAGAAACTAGTGAGAGGGCTGCCCAAGCTAAATTATGTCAAAACAGAAGTATGTTCAGCTTGCCAATTGGGAAAACAGCTTTGAAGTACTCACAAATCAAAGAAAATGGTATCTACTTCTAAACCCTTAGAGCTTCTGCATTTGGACTTATTTGGTCCAGAAGCTTACAAGAGTATTGGAGGTAAACAATATGGTTTTGTGATTGTAGATGATTATTCTAGATTTACATGGGTATTATTTCTTCGTACTAAAGATTGTGCTTTTGATGAGTTTGAGAAACTAATCAAATTACTTGAGAACAAGTTGAATACAAGACTTGTAGGTATAAGGAGTGATAGAGGAGGTGAATTTCTCAACAAAGACTTCATTGCTTATTGTGAAAAAAGAGGAATTTCACATGAATTTTCTGCACCAAGGACTCCACAGCAAAACGGAGTGGTAGAAAGGAAGAACAGGTCACTGCAAGAAACAGCAAGGACTCTTTTGCAAGAAAGCAAGCTGCCTAGAAGTTTTTGGGCAGAAGCAGTGAATACAGCGTGCTATTTGTTGAACAGAGTCATAATCAGGCCTATTTTGAACAAAACTCCGTATGAATTGTTGAGGAAAAAGAAGCCAAACATTAGTTACTTCAAAATCTTTGGCTCAAAGTGTTTTGTGCTCAAGACAATTGATAATGATGGTAAATTCGATGCTAAATCTTATGAGGCTATTTTTCTTGGCTATTCTTTAACTAGTAGAGCATATAGAGTTTATAACTTAAATAAACATATAGTTGAAGAATCTATTGATGTTACTTTTCAAGAACCTAATAATGATCTGTCAAGAGACGAGGAAGAATTTGCAGGTAAAGATGATATCATACAACCTCATGTTGCTGGTAATCAGCAAGCTAACAATTCTGCTGAAACTGGAAGTCAGCAAGCCAACAACACTACTGAGAATGGAAAACAACAAGCTGGAAATGCAAATCAGCAAGCTGAAGTGGTCAGAATCACTTCACATGAAGAAATTGCTCAACATTCTCTACCAAAAGCTACAAGGACAGTAAAGAATCATCCTCCAGAACTTGTCATTGGAAATATCTCAGATGGAATCACAACAAGGAGAGGAAAAGCAAACTTTTGTGCTTATGCTGCCTTTTTAGCTCAAGAAGAACCCAAAAATATCAAGGAAGCACTAGAAGATGAAAATTGGATCATGGCAATGCAAGAGGAACTCAACCAATTCGAGAGATGTGATGTTTGGGAACTTGTAAAACCACCAGAAGATGCTTCTATCATAGGAACCAAATGGGTGTTCAAGAACAAAGTGGATGAATTTGGAACAGTTACTCGAAATAAGGCAAGGCTCGTGGCTCAAGGCTATAATCAACAAGAAGGAATTGATTTTGAAGAAACATATGCACCTGTAGCTCGTTTAGAATCAATCAGAATGCTTCTTGCTTATGCATGCTACAAGAAATTCAAGTTATATCAAATGGACGTAAAAAGCGCATTTCTAAATGGCGTGCTGGATGAGGAAGTCTATGTCAAACAGCCTCCTGGATTCGAACATGAGAAGTTTCATGACTATGTTTACAAACTCAAGAAGGCATTATATGGTTTAAGGCAGGCCCCTAGAGCATGGTATGAGAGGCTTAGTAAATTTCTTCTCAAAAATGGATTCATTCGAGGTAATATCGATCCCACATTATTTACAAAGCAAAATGGTAAAGATATTCTTGTTGTACAAATATATGTGGATGATATTGTATTTGGTGCTACTAATGAATCTATGTGTGAGTGGTTTTCTAAATGCATGTACAATGAATTTGACATGAGCATAATGGGGGAACTCAATTATTTCTTGGGTCTCCAAATCAAGCAAACCAATGATGGAATTTATGTGCATCAATCCAAGTATACAAAGAATCTGCTCAAAAGATTTGGTTTTGAAGATGTCAAAGCAAAAACAACTCCTATGACTCAAAACAGCAAGCTGTTTGCAGATGAGTATGGTAAGGATGTGGATGTCAAAAGGTATAGAGGTATGATTGGAAGTTTATTATATTTAACTGCCTCAAGACCTGATATCATGTATAGTGTTTGTGTTTGTGCAAGGTTCCAATCCAACCCTAAAGAGTCTCACTTAAATGCAGTTAAAAGAATTTTTAAATACTTAAGTGGTACTATCAATCTTGGTTTGTTCTATCCTATCACAAATACTTTTGATCTCGTGGGGTATAGTGATGCAGATTATGCAGGGTCTCAAACTGATAGGAAGAGTACAAGTGGTGTTTGTACATTCCTTGGACAAAGCTTGGTTTCGTGGCAAAGCAAAAAGCAAGCTTCTGTGGCTCTATCAACGGCTGAAGGAGAGTATCTAGCAGCTGGTAGCTGTTGCTCTCAAATTTTATGGATGATTCAAACTCTAAGGGATTTTAATATCAAGTGTGGCAAGATTCCAATATATTGTGACAACACGAGTGCTATCAATATCTCCAAGAATCCTGTGAATCACTCAAGAACAAAGCATATCGACGTTCGTCATCATTTCTTAAGAGATAATGCATCAAAAGGGAAGATTGAGTTGATATTTGTCTCAACTGAAGTTCAACTAGCAGATATCTTCACAAAGCCATTGGCTGAAGAAAGATTTGCAGCCATACGAATGGAGCTTGGCATGTGTACTGTGTAGTCAGCAAGCTGACAAGCACAGAATGGGTAACGTTGGCTTACCATTTGTATCTGAATTGTTTATATGTCACTATCTTGATTTAACTGTTCAAATTTTATTTCTCTATGCTTATTCCAGACCTGGACTAATGTTTTTTGTTGAATTTTTTTGATGAATTAAGGGGGAGAAATTTAGGAGAATTTATTTGCTTGTTTTTATTTGCTTGTTTGGTCAAGATATTCGATGTGGATATGATTAATTATGCTTGTTTATCTTGAATCTGTTTTATATCAAAATGTACTAATATGCAGGGATTTAGGGGGAGTTATTATTTCTCCTAAATATTGTGTAATCATCAAAAAGGGGGAGATTGATACTCCTATGGTTTTGATGATCACATTCAGCAAGCTATTTGCTTGTAGTTTGATATAAAACATTGTGTTATGGTTGTACTAACTTGGTTTTGCAGGGTATATTAAGTTTACAGAGAATATATATACAGCAAGCCATTTGATGTTACAACAGAGACAGTTTGGCAAGCCATCTGCACTGACAGTCACAAACAGCAAGCCATTTGCAAACTGCCAGATATTCTGAAGACTTTTCAAGACAAATTATCATGGATGTAATTCAGGAAATATATTGTGAGGACTATTTATTATATATTACGTATACAATATATTCTAGAGCTCAAATCTTTTCAAATATCCTTATTTGAATTATTTTATAAAACTTATAGGAGTTTCCTTATTTAAAAGATTTTCTTTCTTCAAAATCTCCTATACACGTTTTATATCTATACAAATCAGAAGGGTTATGTTTTCATCGATTTCTTTCTTCCAAACCCTCTGTCTAACGTTCACAAGAACGTTTGTAAAATCCCTAACCAATTGAACGTTGGAAATTGATTCTAATAGTTCGAATAAATTGGTGATTGATTTTCTGAACGTTGGTGTGAGGCTTTATAAACCTTTGTCTTGTGTTCATTCGTTAACAACACTTCAGAGAAAATATTCAAGCACACAAGATTTCAAACAACTCGGTTTTTTATTGCTATATCTTTCATTCTCTCGAGCTCTTAGTATATTGATACGTGCTATATCTTAAAGAGTTCATAGTTTGAGTTGTATTATTTATCGATTGTATTGTTCGATTTGTAAGGATTAGTTGTTGGACAGTTTGGCTAGGGAACTAGGGTTTGGTGAACGTTGCTAGAGAAGTATACTTGGGAAGTATAGCTTAGAGAGCAAGTTCAGAAACAGGAGTTCAGCACGCCATTTGTCAACAGCTGGGAATTAAGGGAGATATATTATTGTATCTTGTAATTGGTTTTATTTCAGTGATCAATAATATATTCTCTTACCAAGTTGGTAAGGGACCAGGACGTAGACCATAGGGGTTAGGGGTCGAACCTGGCTAAAAGTCTCTGTGTTCTTTACTTTCTGTTATTTACTTACTGCTTGCATTTAGCTTACTGTTTCTGCACCTTACTGTACTGATTATCTGTGCATTCAGCATACCATTTGTCTCTGCATAAAACGAAATCAGTAAGCTGTTTCTGGTAATTCTTAAAATCAATTTTAGTTATACATAGTTAGCCATTTACACCTATTCACCCCCCTCTAGGTGTGCATTTTCACAAATGACACATGAATTGATTCCATGATCACTCTAGTTCTCAGATTATAAACTCTGAATGCCTTTGTTGACAGTGGATAGCCAACAAAAATTCCTTCATCTGCCTTTAGGTCAAACTTGGTCAACTGTTCAGGATGAGTCTTCAACACAAAGCATTTGCATCCAAAAATATGAAAATATTTTAGATTTGGCTTTTTCTTCTTCACCATTTCATATGGTGTTTTACCATGCTTGTTGATCAGTGTTGCATTTTGAGTAAAACAAGCAGTTTGAACTGCTTCTGCCCAGAAATATGTTGGCAACTTTGCTTCATCTAGCATGGTTCTGGCAGCTTCTATCAAGGTTCTGTTCTTCCTCTCCACTACACCATTTTGTTGTGGAGTGCCAGGTGCAGAAAACTCTTGTTTTATCCCTTTACTCTTGCAAAATTCTTCCATTGATGAATTCCTGAACTCAGTTCCATTGTCACTTCTGATTATCTTCACTTGATGCTCTGACCCTTTTTCCAGTTGAATTACATGTTCTGTTAGTGTTAATGCAGTTTCATCCTTCTTTGCAAGAAAATATACCCATGTGAATCTGGTATATTCATCAACAATGACTAGAGCATATTTCTTCTTTCCAAGAGACATCACATTCACTGGACCAAAAAGATCAACATGTAGTAGATGATAAGGATCAACAATTGAAGACTCAGTTTTGCTTTTGAAGGAGACTTTTCTCTGTTTGGCCTTTTGACAAGAATCACACAGGCCTTCTACATTCAACAATGACTTTGGTAGACCTCTTACAAGATCATTCTTGATTAACTCATTGATGTTGTTCAGGTTCAAATGAGAGAGTTTCTTGTGCCATTTCCAACTCTCTTCACTGGACATCCTTGTAGACAGACACACTGCTTTGCCATCAGTGTTTGTTGACAATTTGATTTCATAGATGTTATTGTGTCTGTTTCCAACTAGAGCAACTTTCCCTGTAGATTTACTGATCACTTGACAATATTCAGGCTGAAAATCCACATGATATCCTCTGTCACAGATTTGACTCACAGATAGCAGATCATGCTTGAGTCCTGGAACCAGAGCTACATTTGTGATGATGACATTTCCAAGATTAATATTGCCATATCCCAGTGTATGTCCTATGTTGCCATCTCCATAGGAAACTTCTGGGCCAGCCTTCTCCTCAAACTCTGATAGCAGGGCTTTATTTCCTGTCATGTGTCCTGAACATCCACTGTCCACAACTAGGGTACTAACCCTGGTGCCATGCAATCACAAACAATCACTGATTATTAGTTTTAAGGATCCAGACTTGCTTGGATCCTTTGGCTTTCTTAAATCTGTTAGCTTTTGCAGCGGAATTTTCATTAACAGAGTTTAAGCTAACTTTTTCAGAGTTTACATTTGCAGAGTTTACTTTAACCCATTTCAAATTTGGTTTGGGTTCATAGTAATTATAATAAATAGCATGATAATCTCTGCAAGTGTAAATAGAATGCCAAGTACTTCCACAGTGTTTGCATAAAGTCTGTGGTCTTGTTCTCACATAATCACTCTTTACTGCAGTTTTAGAGGGCAAAGAATTAATGTTCTTATTCTTACTGCAGAAACTAGCAAGATGATTAGTGCTACCACAATTAAAACATGTTTTTCTAGGAGCTAATGAAGCAAGCATTGGCTTAATTCCTGATGTGATGCCTACTTTTCCATTTTTATTTTTCTTAGGCAATCTCTGTTTGTTGACAGATTTTATCTCCTTAAGCTTATGCTTGAGTTGTTTATCTGTCATTAAACCAATGTTAGCCTCTTTAACAAAAGTTTTAGTATATGACTCTTTAACAGCCTTTTTCTGTGCTTCAGTCTTAGGTCCACCTGTTCCCATGACATTACCCTCAGATGAACAATGTGGTCTAACTTTTACCTGATTTTCAAATCTAAGTTCATCTCCTACAGAGTAACCTAGACCTACTGTGTCTGATTGAAACACTTCTTGAGTGTCTTTACCAGAGTGTGTCCAAGTTTTAATGATGTGTTTAGTATCCTCCAATTCAGATTCTAGTTGCTTATACTTACCTAGCAACTCCTGTTCAATAAACACTGCATCATCTCTCTCTTTCTGAATTTTATTCATGTTCTCTAGCTGTTCCTCAACAAGTTTATTTCTTTCTTTGAGTTGAGAACACTCAGACTTTATCCTTTCATTTTCTAAAGTCTGATCCCTATAACTGATATGCAATGCTTTAAGATAAATTCTCAATTCAGTTATATTATCAGTGTTATAAGCATAGGTAGTTGGAGGTACCTTGAGATCATCATTTTCAGTCTGAGTAGTAGCCATGAGAGCATAGTTGACTTCCTCATCTGAATCTGAAGTGTCTACCCAATCTCTGCCTTTGGTGTAGAGTGCCTTTTCAGTTTTACCCTTCTTGCACTCAGGAGAATAGTGACCCATCTCCTTACACTTGTAGCATTGAATTTCAGACTTATCTTTCTTACCAGATTTGAAGTCCTTTCCCTCAGCTTTCTTGAAATTCTTCTTGTCAAACTTTGAGTAGTCCCTGGAGAATCTCTTTCCCTTCTTGAAGTTCTTGTATCCCATCTTCTTGAAGGTCTTTACCATCAAAGCAGCCATTTGCATCATCTCTTCATCATCTTCAGAATCAGATGATCCATCAGTGTTTGAGTCAACATCAGTGTTTGATGACTCATTCTCTGAATGTATGACTAAGGCTTTCCCTTTTGCTTTTCTCCTTGATGCCTCCTTCTTTGATGGTTTCTCCTCAACATTAAGAGCAACAGACTTTGACTTTCTACTTGATCTTTTATTTCTCTGCTCCAATTCCAATTCATGGGTTTTGAGCAGTCCATAAATTTCATCAATATCTGTTTCACCAAGTTCATAATTATCTCTAATAGTGGTTGTTTTCACATCCCACTTTTCAGGTAGAGAAAGAAGAAACTTGAGATTTGAGTCTTCTAAATCATACTCTTTGTTAACCAATGACAAATCATTGAGCAGTTTACAGAATCTGTCAAATGTTTCTGTCATGGTTTCATCAGACTTTGCCTCAAAGTGCTCATACTCCTGAGTGAGTATGTTTCTTCTGTTTTTCTTGATTGCAGGAGTTCCTTGACACCTAACCTCAAGTGCATCCCATATTTCCTTTGCAGTTGTGCAATTAATCACTTTATTAGACATAACATTGTCTAATGCACTGTGAAGTAAATGTCTCACTTTTGCATCCTTTGCAATAGATGAAAGATCCTCAGCAGTTAGATCTTTCTTTTCCTTTGGAATGACCTTTGATTCCTCACCAGCAGCAGCAGCAGATAATTTTGTTGGTTTGTGAGGACCTTCATAAATTCTATCAAGGTATTCTGGATCTGTAGCCTCCAGAAACATGGTCATTTTCACCTTCCAAATTGCATACTCTGATGGCCTAAGTATAGGAACCCTTATTGTTTCATACCTACTAACAGTAGTAGGGGCTTTCTCAGTTGGTGGAGGTATCTCTGCCATTGATTACTATTGTGTTTGGATCTTTAACTGTAATAAAATAACAGATTAGGCTCTGATACCACTTGTTAGGTCGAATACACAATAAGTAATCAAATACTGTATGAGTAACTTAAGAAGAACACACTGTTTAACAATTAAAAACTGTTTGGAATTAATAATTCCTCTCTCAGTGATGTAAATATCACAGAGAGCTGCTTAGGTTACAATCAAAAGATTTCTCAATGTTCGATTACCCTTCTAGGGTTAACCTAACTGTATTTATAGAACATACAGCTTCGTACAATCTGTAACTGATTCTCCTATAATTAAGCTATATAATTGATATCAATCACGATTGCTTCAGTCTTCCAAGTCAACTCAATCTCTTTGACAGCTTTTCCAATCTTCAAAGATATTGCTTCCATATTTATCAATCTTCAAACACTGTTGACTCTTCAGACAATACCGCTACAGAGTTTAACAAACTCTGTTTGCGCTTCCAGTCAGTGTTTAACTAAACTCTGACTGCTTCCAGCTAAACTCTGTTTTCTGACTTTAGCTTCCAAACACTGTTTCCATCAATCATTTCTAACACTAAAGCAGGCACCAAGAGCATGGTATGAGACTTTGTCTAAATTTCTTCTTGAAAATGGCTTCACAAGAGGTACAATTGACAAAACTCTATTCTTTAGAAAGATAAAAGGTGAATTGCTTTTAGTTTAAGTTTATGTTGATGATATTATTTTTGGTTATACTAATGAAAAATTGTGTGCTAAGTTTAGCAAGCTTATGCAGTCTAAGTATCAGATGAGCATGATGGGTGAATTAAATTATTTCTTAGGCTTGCAGGTCAAACAAACTGAGACTGGTATTTTTATTAATCAGTCAAAGTATATCAAAGATCTTTTAAAAAGGTTTGACTTTCAAGACTGTGCAGTTGCAAAAACACCCATGGCAACAGCCACTAAACTAGACTCTGATCCTAAGGGAAAGAGTGTGGATAATACTAGTTATAGAGGCATGACAGGCTCATTGTTATATCTAACTGCAAGTAGACCAGATATAATGTTTTCTACCTGTTTATGTGCTAGATTCCAAAGTGATCCTAAGGAATCTCATTTAATTGCTGTGAAGAGAATTTTTAGATATCTCAAAGGAACTCCAAATCTTGGTTTGTGGTACCCTAGAGAATATGATTCCTTTCTAATAGGCTATTCAGTCTCTGATTATGCAGGGTGTAAGATAGATAGGAAAAGCACTACAGGTACATGTCAATTCTTGGGAAATATATTGATTTCTTGGGCAAGCAAGAAGCAACAATATGTTTCAACCTCAACTGCAGAAGCTGAGTACATAGTAGCAGGCAGTTGTTGTGCACAGCTCCTTTGGATAAGAAATCAGCTGATGGATTATGGTATGACACTTAGTAATATTCCTATGTTTTGTGATAATACTAGTGCTATCAAAATTGCAGAAAATCCAGTTCAACATTCAAGGACTAAGCACATTGATGTCAGGTATCATTTTATTAGAGAACATATTGAGAATGGTACTGTGGAACTTCATTTTGTTCCTACTGACAAACAGCTTGCAGATATTCTAACTAAACCACTTGATGAGACTACATTCAGTAGATTAGTAAGTGAGTTAGGAATGTTAAATTTCTAGATCTTTAACATCTGCAATAGTAGCAAGGTATGTTGTTTTTAGCTTATAGACTTGATATTCTTGTCAGGATCTATATTTGATTATTAAATGCTTTAACTATAACACTTTGCCTTGATAAATTTCAGTATGATAGACTTGTTAATAATCATCAAGATTAGATTTGTTATCAGGATGCTGACGTCATCAGTATTGTGTCAGTATCAGGATTGTGAAAATTGTTTCAGATCCTGACGTTTACTTTGTGTAGTAATCTAATTCTGTGATGTGTTAAGTCTATGCCAGCAAGTTTTAATATTTGCATACTGATAATTTATACATCATTCAATAATCAAAAGACAAGTAGATAACACGAAATTGCATTTTCATTAATTGAAAGCATTACATACATGGAAATGAAATACAACATCTTTTTGTCTAACTTCTACTGATAATCAATCCTATACTTGTCTAATGAAATGAATTCTGAGGTATATGACAAGGAGCATCTCAAGAAATCCATCAGGGGATTAAACAGCCTCGTCTGTTCTTGGATTCCTTGTCTGGGCGACTTGAATGAGAGTAGCTAACTAAATGTATAGCATCCCCATCAAGATCAACCTCAGACTCTCGGCCAAATTCTTCATCCTCAAGTTTTGATGAGGTTAGGGGAAGATTGTATCCAACAGATGGATGTTCTAGGAGAAACCTCTGGATATTATCTGAAACTAATTCATCCATGATTAGTTCGATGAGAAGAGTCGTCTTTTCAAAGAGATGATCAAGAACAGGATGTTCATCGACTGTGAAAAATCTAAAGAATGGGTTTGAATGGAATTTTGGTTTGAGAAGCATTGTTGAGAAGAAAAGAAATTGAAAGGTTTATGGAGAATGGCATAAGGCATCTGTTTCTTTTATAGAAAGACGTGAGAAGCTGAACAGTCACTTGGAAGTTTTAATGAAGTCAGATGCTAATTATTGCGTGTGACTGTATTTCTTGTTTTCAAGAAATGTCGAATATATCTAACCAATTGATTTTGTTCAGATTAATTGTTTATTTTTATTTTTTTTTCAGATAAAAGAAAAATGCCACATGGAAACTCCATATTAAGTCTCTGAAATCAGGATGATATTGATCAGGATTTCAAGTGTGACCATCAGGATTTGAAAATTATATTTTTAAATCACATTGCATTTTGTGATTATTTTGATGGGAGGTCATCAGGAAAAGGAAGCTGATCAGTATTGATTTTTATCTTGATAATACCCTGATTTATTTCATGAAAATCAATTTTGGATTTTATTTTCCAAAAATCGTGGGTAACCGCATTTTTCAGGGACTGACACCTGTCAATCTACGTGTCAACGTGGGATAGTGGTCTGAAAGATTTGTGAAATATATTTGTTTTGAAATTCTAATCGTGTAATTGCTTTCTCTAATTTTACATTCTCTAAAGCAAAAACACTCTCGAGTTTTCAAAATCACTAATCCATTTCAAGAATTTTTCAAGTTCTTTTCAGATTACAAATGGCAGCTCAGAGAAGATTACCTAAGTCAGTAGCTTTCAAGTTTGGTGACTTCGATTTTATGACGAACAATCATGTAGCAGCTATCACCAACAAGGAAGGAGTGTCATTTGATTTTCATCCAATCATGAACTTTCTGGCATATGGACCATTAAGTTATGCATTGACAGCATCTCCACAAATTAATCAAGCAGCTGTTACATAAGCTTGGGAGAATGCTGAGGTAATTGATTCTACTCAGAGTCAATCAGGTAAGATTGTTCTACATTTAGGACAAGACTCATTTGATATTACTGAATCTGTTGTTAATTCAGTACTTCACTTACCTGTTAGTTTGATTTATGAGAAAGTACCATCTGATGATGATGTTAGAACTATGTTGTCTACATTATGTTATAATGGACCTTTAGATAACATGAGCCAGTTAAGAAGATCTTACCTTAGGAAAGAGTGGTCTTTCTTCTTCGATCAATTAGCTAAATGCTTTATTGGTAAATGTAGTTCTTTTAATCAAATTACTTCTGTTACTTCACATATTGCTTACAGTTTGGTTTATGACAGAGTAGTTAACATTGGTCACATTATCTTAAGTCAGATGTGTATTAAACTTGGGTTAAGAGATCAAAGCAGGAAAATGGTTTATTATCATAGATTTATACAATTGTTTATTAACCATTTTATTCCTGATGTTGAAGCTAGATTTGGTAGAGAACATTGTGTTTCTTCTTATGTACAGCAAAAGAGAATTTTCTCTGACATTACAAAGAAGGACAATGAAAAGATTCTAGATGAAATACCTGAAATTCATTATCCACATCATGTTCAGGTAATTCTTTTTTTTTTTTGATAAAAGAATGTTCAGGTAATTCTTAAAACTCATCTTCCTACTCTCTACAATTCTTCTTTCTTTTGTGGTGAAATGGCTGAGGAATCTCATATGGAGAAGAACCCACCTGTGTCTACCCAAGTAGCCCAAAACATTATAGTCTCTGAAACAATTCAAGAACCAAATTTTGATCCACAACCTATTGTTTCAAAGAAACCAACCTCTGGTGTTTCTCAAAAGACATCAGTTGTAAGGAAGAGAAGATTTGTTGTGTCAAGTAGTAGTAGTTCTAGTGAAGATGATGATAATATATCTCTTGCTGAGAGAGAAAAATTGAAGGCTGCAATTCGACTTTCTAAGCTAGGACAAAGAGATGAAGCACCTAGTCACAGCCATGCTGCAGTTTCTCAAAAGACTGTAGTACTTAAAAAGGGAAAACAGTTACTAGATACTGTCTCTTAAAAGACTATGTCTATTGAAAAAGGATCTCATCCCAAGATCACTTCTGTGTCTACACCTCTTGAGTCTTCTCAGGATAAATCTTTTGCTCACTATACCAGGAGAACAAGGAGAAAGATTCAATTGTCACCTACACACACAAAGTCTAGTCCAACTAATATCATGCAGGTCTCTACAAATGAAGCTACAATCAAGTCAGCAAATGACCATAGAGATCTGGATATTGATTCTTCATGGGAAACTACATTATCATACAGACTGGCTATGGGACTAATTTCTCTCAAAGTGAAGTTGTCAAGGCCTGTTCTAGATTTTTTGGTTGAAAGAGTACCAAAACTTTTATTTCCAGATGAATATGGACTTCTACATCAAAGACTTGACTTAATGAAGATATATTTCTATGTATCTGTCAGAAGACAATTGGTCAAGAAATTTGGACTCTCGAAGCATGTTGCACTTGATAGTGTTAGTGCTCTAGAGACAATGTAATTGTGCTTCTAGGATAAACTATTTTGTTATTCAGTGATTATGTTATATCGATTATTCAACAACGATTTATTATGTCTTTATTTACTGCGATATAAATATTAGAACAATAAATGTCCTTGGAATATGTAACATGTATTCTATATCTTTAAGTATGTGACTTAATAATGAGATTATAAGAATAGTGTTAATATTCCTAAATATCCCTAATCGAGCATTATTAATATGGGACAATTATAATGCATAAAGATTAGTATGTTTTTTGACTGATGACCACATCTCATTGGTCATAGGTATAGTGATACTAAAGTCAAGAACATAGGTGCATGTAATATTCTACATGGCACGGGATTGACCCACAATGAGTTTCTACATGTTGATAATGTCATTAGAAAGACTCACAGTGATAATGGTGTAATGATCCTTAGACTTGAGATCATGATATTTCTATACGAGGATTAATATACTTTGACTACATTAAAAGTTACCTTTGACCGGGTGATGATAAAAATGTACATCGGGTATATTATGAGACGTATGAGAAATATGAATGATAGATAAAGGATTTAACCCTCCTATTATTAGGAGAGATATTATTGGCCTCTTGATTGAGTGAGACTATGAAAATGCATGGCCATGCTCAAATATTGATTTGTTTTTAATAGTCTACTCATTGATCAAGGAAACCCGGATTAAACATTGATGAGGATGACTAATAACATGCCTCGAGTTTAATCTATAATATATATGGTTAAAGGGATTATATTACACGGAAACATTAATCATGAAAGGTTTAATTGGATCACCAATTATTATTATTACTTGGGTAGCAATGATGTATTACTAGATGCCGCTCATTGTTTATAATTTTATTATTGGATATTAAAATTATAGACAACGTAATAATAACCTAAAGGGTTACACAATAAGAACGTTTAAAAGGAGTTTTAATTTAAATTTCGAATTTAAATTAATTAATGATAAAATTCGAAATTGGTTATTTAATTAATTAAGTTGGACTTAGTTAATTAGATTTCGAATTTAAATCATTAAAACCCAAATCAGTTTGGTTTTAGTAGAAGCCCAAACCGATTAGGGTTAAGCCAAGCTCATTCTCTCTTATAAATACATAGAGATGTATTGCTTTAGGGTTTGAGACTTTGCCAAAATCGTTTTTAGCAAATACCCTAGCAGCTCTACATCAAGAGAGGCTAGAGAGAGAGAGAGAGAAAGAGGGCAGATTACGGCTAGTACCAACTCCGGAGATTGTGGAGACAATCGTGCGTTCGTGTGGACTGATTAGCGAAGCAGATCTCACGAAGAGGGCTGTGTGGTGATCGTTCTTGGACCTCCATCTGTCAACCGAATCGGAAAGCTTTTAAAAGGTACAGATTATGTTCTCCATAATCAACATGTCTTATACACGGATCCTAGGGTTAGGTTTCGGTTTTTTCATTGTTTATTATCGTTTTTCCGTTGCGTTTGTTGCCCCGAAACCTATCAATGGCATCAGAGCTACGTGTATAAGAGGTTGGTTTGGTTACGTGTTTACTGTATTATTACGAGTATGCATGTTTGATGAATCTGCCATGATACAGTTATGTTATATGTGTGATATAATGAATCTGTATATTCTGATATGATGATGCTAGCATGTTTAGAATCTGCCATGACTCATATGTATGCGATCGGTTAATGATATGTATGTTGCTTGGTTTGTATGATGATATAAACTATCGGATGGATGTTATTGGATATGATCCGTATACAGGGATTAGGGTTATGTGTATTGTAATAACCCTAACTTTGGCAATGCTACAGTGATCCTATGAATAGTAAATTTCGAGGATTTAGAGAAATGGTATATAGGTACTTTATAATGGAAACATAAAATGAATAAACAGAAACCATATTAGTGTTGTACAATGAAAATAAGTGACTTGAAGTGACGTTAGATTCCAGAAATTCCTGAAACATGGATTTTGAGGATTTTGATTTCGAATAAGCTTCTAGTGGACATTAAGGAGCATGGAAACATTATAAGAATTATATATTGAGGGATTAGTGAATTTAGAATTGAGCCAGGGGATTATTAAGTTAAGAGAATATCAAGGGAAATTGGATTTGTAAATGGTTTCAAAACCACTGAGATAATGAGGTACATTCGAAACGAATCACAATTTGACGAATATGGAGATTAAGCAACCAGGATTAGTAATATAACAAGGAGATATACCACATTATCATCTACCAAGATTATTAGCATGCTATTTAGAAAATCAAGTAATAAGAATATTACATCATCTTAATAACATCATTATTGATGTCATTTTCCACTAACTTAAAACCAAGGGTGAATTAGTCATTTGCCAAGGAAAATATCAACCAAGCTTCCAAGACAAGCTACACAAACAAGTAATTAGTAAGATTAAGAGGAGATAGGATCAAAATACCAAAAAGAAACCTCTCCCCATCCATTTACACCATTCGGCTACTTTAAGAAAATAAGAAAAAAAAAATTACAAACCCTAGCTCTCTTCAAGATTAATTCAAGGGAAAAATCATGGAGCTTCTTGGAGGATAGGAAGGATCACCCACCAAGTTTCATAGCCATCCATCATTGTTTAGTAAGGTAAAGAAATTCTCAAAGTTGCTTGATGAATAGTGAAACCTTGGAATTAACTTTGTTTTAATGGTTTATTTAGTTGATTCAAGCTATATTAGGAGTGTTTAAGGAGTACTCAAAGCTTATTAAGTGTTCTTCAAGCTTCATAGAGGTATAACAATCCTTTCCCCTTTGTATTTATGATGATTTTTGAGATGGTTAGTGGTTAGTTAATATAAATGTTAAGTTATGATGATTTTGTGATATAAATGGTTGGAATGGACATGGGAAGTTTGTTGTGAACTTGTAACCATGGTTGGGAGGTAGCCCACATGGTGTAGGGTCTGAAAGGAGTATGGAATGAGGGTTTTGGAGTGGTGAAATTTTGGAAAGTATGAAATTACAGCAGTTATAATGTCCGATTTTCGTTAGAACGAAAACTGCCCTGTTTTGTGACCCCTGTATTCATACGGTACCTCACTGCCTAGGTTACCAATTGGCCATAAAATGATAGAGCTTAGTTCATAGATCGTTTTGATATAAGGTGCGTTAAAATCTGACGTACGGTTTAGGAGAAAAGTCAGTTTTAGTGAAAGACGTTCGGTAACCGAGAAAATGTAATTGTATCAACTTTGAGGCTAAAGTTACCATACTTAGACATTTTTATAAGCCACGAAATTTTGGGATAAGGTAGTAGGGTGGTCAGAGGACCCTTGACAGTTGACCTTACATTAAAATTCGAAATCCATATTTTCTGAGAATTTTTACAGTTAAGTGTGGTCGTTAGGGAAAATGGTGAAAAACCACTGAAACTTCAATTGAGCTTGTAAATGGTTAAGTTCTTGAACCTTTGGGGTAATAGTGATATGTTAGGCATATATTGAGGTATCAAGGGTAATGTTATACAAGAGTGTAGTGAGTAAGAGATGTGATATTCTAATGACGGTCCTTTTGTGTTTATAGAAATTCCGGAGGAGGAACCAGCCATATTGTCAGGATACAGAAACCGAGGCAAGATCCTTCTATCCCTACTTTAAAAATTATTTATCTTCGGAATAATAATGATATCATGGCATATATTTACGTATATGTGATGCTTTTGTTGCTATATTGCAAAGAATATATTTTCTTGATTGTGGGAAGTTAAAGAGAGATGGATATGTTTTCTGAAATATGAATATAGAGATGATTACGAATGGAGCGAATATGCTCTAGAGTAAAAGAGATATGAAAGAGAATGGTATCAGTTGTTATCTAGGGTTATATGGTTTATAATGCTATATTATAAACATTCTTTTAGTGTATGATATATACATATATTTTATAGAAATAATGTGCGAGAATGGAAATGTGAAATGGTGTTGATAAATTGAATAATGATCTTATAAAAAGGGGGATTAGCAACAAACTTGCATAAGAGGCTATGTCAGGGCTGTGTGCGACATAGTCTAACATTCATGATACGGCACGAAGATGCCAAGGGAGGATGTTAGCAGGTGGCCTTCCTCCAGGAGGATGTTAGCAGGTGGCCTTCCTCCAGGGATGATGTTAGTAGGTGGCCTTCATTCCTTCTACTAGTAGTAAACAGAGAGCGGATACGGTCAGGCGACTGATCATCGTCCTACGTATCTGGCGCCAGTATATATCCCCAAAACTTGAAAGAAAGAATTGAAAATGGTTTTCAGATTTCTATAACTGAAAACAGAAAAGTGATATGAAACGATGAAATTATTGTTATAGATGAAGAGAAACTGATTTTATATTAATTTATAAAATTGCTGTATAGGAAGGAAATGAGAAGATGATAGTGAGAGATTTATTCAAGTATTCATGATATTTTAAAATATTACACTAAAAGGGTATATTGATTGTTACATTATTTAAGAAGAGAAACTGATACTGTATTATCTTAGAATGCTTTCTTATAATAGTAAGTGGATGATGTATTATTAAATAAGAGTTTTATTCTTCCTTAACGTTTATAATTTGGTTACTGCTTACATATGTATATACATGTATACTTGGTTACAATTTAAATTCTAGTTACAGTATTATCTTGCTGAGCTATTATAGCTCACTCTTGCTACTTATCTATATACAGCTAGGTATGCCAATACTACGCAGAACGCCCCGCAAGAGGGTAAGGGAAAGGCGACCTTCTGAGAGCTCGTTAGCATCAATCCCCGAGGTAGATGATTGGCGCAAGGGGTTTAGTGGTCTTGTGTATATTAAGTGTGAAAGTGTGTAAGGTTTTAATAAATTTGGTTGTTGAAATGCTTCTTGTAGAAGCATCACTCAACAATGTACTTAAGTATGATTCTGGGTTTGTAATAACTTTCTAACTCTAAACTTTTATTATGGTGAATGTTGTTCTCTGAGCATATGACTGGTGTGTGTGTGTGTATTACTGTGGGGTCAACTGCATAAGTATTAATTAAAAAAAAAAAAAAACCCAAGGGATATTGATTTTGAATGGAAGTTGGTCCGTGATGGCCCAGATTCATGACCCCGGATTTGGGGCTGTCACAGTTGGTATCAGAGCTAAGAGTCATAATGCTCAGGAACAAGAGTGATAATAATATTGTATCATTTATAATATAAATTTTGAACTTCCATCAAGTTCAGGGGTGGTATATCGCAGGTAGTATTTATTTTAAGTATTGTTTATAAATTTATAGACCGTTACTAATAGAATTTTATGTTTTATTATAGGGAGCAGAGATGGGTGAGCCGAGTCGAGACCCCCAGTGGCTAGGATTGTCCGAGCAGGAGCTTAGAGACTTGTTGCTGGTAGGTGTAGAGGTTCTAGAGTATGCTATTGATGACCTCAGGGAGAGACGACGGGCGAGTGCTAGAGAGAGATATGAGCAGAGACTGAGGGAGGAGGCTGAGGAGCGCAGGCAGAGGGATGCTGTGGCTATAGTGCCATATTCTGGTAGACCATATGTAGGACCTGATGGGGCCGGACCTTCCCGAGTGCGGACTGATATTCCTGAGGAGGAGATGCCCTTACGTAAGAGGCCTAGGCTATCTGTTATACCTGAGGAGCCGATTGAGTGGAGGGACATTCATGTGACTCCTACTCCTGTCCCACCTGTCCCAGTGCCATCACCAGTTCCATCTCCTCTACCTAGCCCCGACCCTTTTGAGGACCCCGTTGAGCAGTTCACTCCACCGGGACACTTTATCTTGTCAGAGGATGAGTTGGAGGATGACCCTTCCGAGGATGCGGACACAGAGCCTGTTCCCCCGTCTCCACAGGCAGTTCCATCCCCACCATTTGCACCACCACCACCTCCACCAGTGGATGCACCCCCACTTGTAGATGTACCTCCCCCAGATGCTATGCCACCTCAGGAGGCACCTATGTTTCCAGCTGGTCAGTTGCCAGCTATTTTCTTGCCAGAGTACTTTGCTCTACAGGGACAGCTGGATGAGTCCCGTCGGACTATAGATACACTTGTGCAGAGGTTAGACAGAGCGAGAGGAGGAGGAGGTGTGATACCAGATGGGTTGACTTTGAGCATAGTTAGTATCGAGCTGCGGGCACTCGGTGATATTAGGACGACGTTGGGAGACAGAGGGGATCCAGTATGGAGGGCTCAGATAGTTGATACAGTCACCACTATGGTAGTGCAGATCAGAGATGTTATCAGGGCGTCGTTACCATGATTAAGAGTAGTAGTCTTGGATACTAATCAGACTAGTCATCTTATGGATGTCATTTTGGGGATTAGGTTAGTTGTTTACTGTCTTAATCCCAGTCTGATTAGAGGACAGCTAGTAGTGCTTTTGTTATAGCGAGTTAGTATGTACAGTTAAGCTTTTGGGGTTTCGAACCTTGTACTTTATGATGTATGATATTAGTAGTAAAAGACGTTGTACCCAAGTTGTAAAATATCTATGTAAATTAATGAAGTTTATGTACTTTGCCTAATTTTATCGTATTTTGATATTAAATGTTGAGATTCAGAAATATTGATATATATGAGGTGATTGACTTAAATGAAAAGGTTATTGTGCTAAAGGTACTAAGCTTATTTGTCAAAGTTGTATTATGATTAAATATTACTTGTGTGAATTTAAAATACTGGGATGCATAAATAAGATTAACTAATGATATAGTTGTGCATATATGGAAATGATGTATATTGTACCCTAAATTTGGGTGATTAATGAAGAATATTATTATATACAGAATCATGCCGCCTAAGCGTAATAATAGAATGAATGCAAGGGAAAATGAGAGAGAGGAAGCAAGTCAGAATAGGCAGGATGAAAACGCTCATAATGAACAAGATCATGAGGAAGAAGAAAATGAATCAACTGGCCAACAGGGAAGTCAGGGTGGTAACCCTTTTAACCAATTTATGGAACTTTTGAGGCAGAATTTAGCTAATCCACAGAATCCGCCACAACCACCTGTTCTTCCCAACCAGGCAGCTAACTCTTTTCGTGCTTTTAAGTCACTAAAACCCCCAGAATTTGAGGGAACCACTAACCCAGTAGCAGCCAGGGCATGGCTGAAAGAAATGGAGAAGGATTTTGAGATACTGAGGGTAGAGGAAGATCAGAAGACAGTCTTTGCAGCCTATCTCCTAAAGGGAGAGGCAAATTATTGGTGGGAAGCTAAGAAAAATCTCGAGGGAGCAGGAGTGATAACTTGGGAGCGTTTCACTAGGGTGTTTCTAGACAAATATTCCCCTAGGTACTTAGAGAACCAGATGGAAATAAAATTTTTGGAGTTAAAGCAGGAAAACCTATCAGTGGCAGAGTATGAAACGAAATTTACCGAACTGTCGAGGTTTGTTCCAGAATTCGTGCGTACTGAAGAGCAACGAGCGAAGAGGTTCCAACAAGGATTGAAACCATGGCTACGTACTAGAGTGGCACCATTTGAGTTGACCGAGTATGCTGCGGTAGTTCATAAGGCATCTATTATCGAAGCTGAGAGTGAACAGACTCAAATAGGACGAGAGAGTAAGAAAAGGAAATTTGAGGGTCAGAAGGGAGGTTCAAGTGAGGGAAGCTACTTTAACAAATTTGGTAAGGGACAAAAACCCCAGTTTGGAGAAAAGTCAGGGAATAATAAGACTACCAGTGAGACTGTGAATCAGGGTGGTAGATCCACAGGAACTTTTCAATCTAGTCAATCTCGAACACCATTTCCAGACTGTAAAACATGTGGTAAGAAGCATACAGGAGTGTGTAGAGCGTTAGAAATAAACTGCTTTAAATGTGGACAAAAAGGACACTACCTTAGCCAGTGCCCATCGGCTAATACCAATCCTAAGAGGGACGTCAAGTGTTACCAGTGTGGGAAACTAGGACACATTGCCAGAGATTGCCGTTCAGGGGGATCATCTGTGCCAGAACAGAGTGTGACTGCTTCAAATAAACCTACTGCCAGGGTGTACAATATGACTTTAGGAGAGGCATTGAGAAAGCCGGATACAGATGCAGGTGAACATTTTTTTGTATTTAAATTTTTAGTGTAAACGTTTGGTTAGGAATCAATGTGGTCAATGAATGGTATAGGTAGGTTGATAATCTAGATAAGGAAAATCAGTATCTGTTAGGGGTTAGAAATTCTATGAAAAGGAGAATGATAGTATTTTGGGGGTAAACCATAGACTTATTTAAATACGAACAGGAAATATATATTATAGGTAATATTTTCTTACAATTGTTTCAAAGAATCTTATTCTAGTTGGATTTCTGGAAGATTTTACAGAGACAAGATATAATAAGATTGAAGTATGTATATTTTATGTCATGATAGAGATCAACATAGGGATAAACCATAAGTGAGATACACTACCATTCAGGAGAGGCCAATGTGGTGGCCAATACCCATAACTAAAAAAAAAAAAAGGATGTTGATGAATGACAAGCAAGTTTATGTTGGTGTAATTTGGTGCAAACAAGATAGAGATATTATGAAGGAAAAAGGATGGAGAAAGTGGTATAGAAGTTATGAGGTGTAGATGAAAAGGAATCTATGGACATTTCTGACGTGATTCCGGGACGGAATCCTTTTAAGGAGGGAAGGATGTAATAACCCTAACTTTGGCAATGCTACAGTGATCCTATGAATAGTAAATTTCGAGGATTTAGAGAAATGGTATATAGGTACTTTATAATGGAAACATAAAATGAATAAACAGAAACCATATTAGTGTTGTACAATGAAAATAAGTGACTTGAAGTGACGTTAGATTCCAGAAATTCCTGAAACATGGATTTTGAGGATTTTGATTTCGAATAAGCTTCTAGTGGACATTAAGGAGCATGGAAACATTATAAGAATTATATATTGAGGGATTAGTGAATTTAGAATTGAGCCAGGGGATTATTAAGTTAAGAGAATATCAAGGGAAATTGGATTTGTAAATGGTTTCAAAACCACTGAGATAATGAGGTACATTCGAAACGAATCACAATTTGACAAATATGGAGATTAAGCAACCAGGATTAGTAATATAACAAGGAGATATACCACATTATCATCTACCAAGATTATTAGCATGCTATTTAGAAAATCAAGTAATAAGAATATTACATCATCTTAATAACATCATTATTGATGTCATTTTCCACTAACTTAAAACCAAGGGTGAATTAGTCATTTGTCAAGGAAAATATCAACCAAGCTTCCAAGACAAGCTACACAAACAAGTAATTAGTAAGATTAAGAGGAGATAGGATCAAAATACCAAAAAGAAACCTCTCCCCATCCATTTACACCATTCGGCTACTTTAAGAAAATAAGAAAAAAAAAATTACAAACCCTAGCTCTCTTCAAGATTAATTCAAGGGAAAAATCATGGAGCTTCTTGGAGGATAGGAAGGATCACCCACCAAGTTTCATAGCCATCCATCATTGTTTAGTAAGGTAAAGAAATTCTCAAAGTTGCTTGATGAATAGTGAAACCTTGGAATTAACTTTGTTTTAATGGTTTATTTAGTTGATTCAAGCTATATTAGGAGTGTTTAAGGAGTACTCAAAGCTTATTAAGTGTTCTTCAAGCTTCATAGAGGTATAACAATCCTTTCCCCTTTGTATTTATGATGATTTTTGAGATGGTTAGTGGTTAGTTAATATAAATGTTAAGTTATGATGATTTTGTGATATAAATGGTTGGAATGGACATGGGAAGTTTGTTGTGAACTTGTAACCATGGTTGGGAGGTAGCCCACATGGTGTAGGGTCTGAAAGGAGTATGGAATGAGGGTTTTGGAGTGGTGAAATTTTGGAAAGTATGAAATTACAGCAGTTATAATGTCCGATTTTCGTTAGAACGAAAACTGCCCTGTTTTGTGACCCCTGTATTCATACGGTACCTCACTGCCTAGGTTACCAATTGGCCATAAAATGATAGAGCTTAGTTCATAGATCGTTTTGATATAAGGTGCGTTAAAATCTGACGTACGGTTTAGGAGAAAAGTCAGTTTTAGTGAAAGACGTTCGGTAACCGAGAAAATGTAATTGTATCAACTTTGAGGCTAAAGTTACCATACTTAGACATTTTTATAAGCCACGAAATTTTGGGATAAGGTAGTAGGGTGGTCAGAGGACCCTTGACAGTTGACCTTACATTAAAATTCGAAATCCATATTTTCTGAGAATTTTTACAGTTAAGTGTGGTCGTTAGGGAAAATGGTGAAAAACCACTGAAACTTCAATTGAGCTTGTAAATGGTTAAGTTCTTGAACCTTTGGGGTAATAGTGATATGTTAGGCATATATTGAGGTATCAAGGGTAATGTTATACAAGAGTGTAGTGAGTAAGAGATGTGATATTCTAATGACGGTCCTTTTGTGTTTATAGAAATTCCGGAGGAGGAACCAGCCATATTGTCAGGATACAGAAACCGAGGCAAGATCCTTCTATCCCTACTTTAAAAATTATTTATCTTCGGAATAATAATGATATCATGGCATATATTTACGTATATGTGATGCTTTTGTTGCTATATTGCAAAGAATATATTTTCTTGATTGTGGGAAGTTAAAGAGAGATGGATATGTTTTCTGAAATATGAATATAGAGATGATTACGAATGGAGCGAATATGCTCTAGAGTAAAAGAGATATGAAAGAGAATGGTATCAGTTGTTATCTAGGGTTATATGGTTTATAATGCTATATTATAAACATTCTTTTAGTGTATGATATATACATATATTTTATAGAAATAATGTGCGAGAATGGAAATGTGAAATGGTGTTGATAAATTGAATAATGATCTTATAAAAAGGGGGATTAGCAACAAACTTGCATAAGAGGCTATGTCAGGGCTGTGTGCGACATAGTCTAACATTCATGATACGGCACGAAGATGCCAAGGGAGGATGTTAGCAGGTGGCCTTCCTCCAGGAGGATGTTAGCAGGTGGCCTTCCTCCAGGGATGATGTTAGTAGGTGGCCTTCATTCCTTCTACTAGTAGTAAACAGAGAGTGGATACGGTCAGGCGACTGATCATCGTCCTACGTATCTGGCGCCAGTATATATCCCCAAAACTTGAAAGAAAGAATTGAAAATGGTTTTCAGATTTCTATAACTGAAAACAGACAAGTGATATGAAACGATGAAATTATTGTTATAGATGAAGAGAAACTGATTTTATATTAATTTATAAAATTGCTGTATAGGAAGGAAATGAGAAGATGATAGTGAGAGATTTATTCAAGTATTCATGATATTTTAAAATATTACACTAAAAGGGTATATTGATTGTTACATTATTTAAGAAGAGAAACTGATACTGTATTATCTTAGAATGCTTTCTTATAATAGTAAGTGGATGATGTATTATTAAATAAGAGTTTTATTCTTCCTTAACGTTTATAATTTGGTTACTGCTTACATATGTATATACATGTATACTTGGTTACAATTTAAATTCTAGTTACAGTATTATCTTGCTGAGCTATTATAGCTCACTCTTGCTACTTATCTATATACAGCTAGGTATGCCAATACTACGCAGAACGCCCCGCAAGAGGGTAAGGGAAAGGCGACCTTCTGAGAGCTCGTTAGCATCAATCCCCGAGGTAGATGATTGGCGCAAGGGGTTTAGTGGTCTTGTGTATATTAAGTGTGAAAGTGTGTAAGGTTTTAATAAATTTGGTTGTTGAAATGCTTCTTGTAGAAGCATCACTCAACAATGTACTTAAGTATGATTCTGGGTTTGTAATAACTTTCTAACTCTAAACTTTTATTATGGTGAATGTTGTTCTCTGAGCATATGACTGGTGTGTGTGTGTATTACTGTGGGGTCAACTGCATAAGTATTAATTAAAAAAAAAAAAAAACCCAAGGGATATTGATTTTGAATGGAAGTTGGTCCGTGATGGCCCAGATTCATGACCCCGGATTTGGGGCTGTCACATGTATGCTGATACATGTTTTATGGTAACTGGAATTAAGGTCGCATGTATACTGATATATGCTTCTGGAATCGAATTCTGGTAAGGATTTGCTTGTATTTTGATACGTAATATTGCAAAATTTGGGCTTGTGACATATGCTTTATTCATGTGATATATTTTGATATGATGTTCTTAAGTGTTAATTGAGCATGGTGATTGGTTATGGCCTTGAGACCCATAGGTTAGTGGTTTTAATTATTGTGGTTTGGTTTTATAAATACGACTTGCATGTCGTTTTCTTGGTGCTTTGTAATTGTTCATCTCGAATGTAACTCGAGTTCTTATGTAAGTACATTAGTATAGTTATGTTTTATATTCTATGTAATAAGAAGATCATTGGATGCATGCAATGAAGGATCAATGGAGATGAAGGTTGATGACACTAAGAAGACATGTATTTATGAAGACCAACTATGTAATAATTTAGTTTTATTAACCACCATAGATTGACCTAGATTTTTCCATTAGCTTGGAAAGATCATATAGGATTGGGCCATAACCAAACACGATTTTACATTCATGCACTTTACATATGATGATATGTATGCGTAGTGATAGATATGCATGCTTAATTAGATTAAGTAGAATGTGTGTATGTATTAGATACATCACCCATGCCATGCCTGCTTAAATAAGATAAAATCTGTAACGACTCGAGATTTTAAAATTTATTATAACGACTATGAGATTTCTGTGTTTGTGAAACACGAAATTAAATACGAATTTTCAATTATTTCGATATGGGGAGATTTTGTCAAAAACGGGTCATACCTGTAAGGAAGTTGGATATTAAGTGAGGCCGCTTGTGACTCCTCCAACAACCTGGAAATCAAACCATTGGTGAATATTGATTTGAAGTAGTTAATTCAAGGAAAAATTGGGAATCTCTTTATGATGGGATCATGGTCGTTTTAAACAAACCCCTAACAACATATTAAGTTTAAGATGCCTTCCAAATGAGAAACACTCGTCAAGACCTAGATCGACAAAGGGTAGGTGCGCCAAAGCGGAGTACCCTTATTTATCGTGGTAAGGCGCGATCGAGTAAGTTAGTGATACTCAATTGTTAGACCTTTGGGTTCGACTTAACTAAGTGACCACAATAGGATTGTGAACTTAGAGGCATAGAGTTTGGTAAGATTTACTGGATGAATAGGAACAAATGCTGTTATGTGAACAAATGTTGTTCTACCAAACTATCCAAGAATTATATATGATATAATTGACAAATGTTGTCTACCTAAATAATCATTTTAAGGAGAAAGGCCAAAGCTGACCTTAAAAGGGATGAAATATGGATCTTGGCTCACTATAAAGGTTTAGAGAAACTTTTCAAATTGATAGGTAGGGCTATTAATTTGATAAAAATAGTGGGAGATATATATTAGGAATATATATGAATAATCACTTGAACATAATTTAACAATTCCGTAGACTAATTATTTTATGCATTTTTAACATTGTAGATATTCGAAATGGCAAACAACACAAACAACACTTTCTATGTGCGATCAGTCCTTGAGAAGGACAAGCTGACAGGATCAAACTTCCTTGACTGGTCTAGGAATTTGAGAATTGTTCTCATGCAGGAAAAGAAATCTTATGTGATTGATATTCCTCCACCGGCAGCCCCTGCTGCCAATGCCACTGTTGCTCAGCAAAATGCTTATCAGAAGCATATTGATGATGCGACTGAGGTGGCTTGTCTTATGCTTGCCACTATGGATGCTGAGCTTCAGAAGCAGCATTTTGATATGAATGCTTATACTATGTTTTAACATCTTTCGACGATGTTTCAATCACAAGCTCGTATGGAAAAGTTCAACACGAGCAAGGCACTATTTTCGTGCAAGCAGGGCAACGGACCAGTCGGACCACATGTTCTAAAGATGATAGGGTATTGTGATTACCTTGCTCGTTTGGGTTTCCCGCTTCAGCGAGAGGCTCAAGTCGATATAATCTTGCAATCTTTGAACAGCGACTATACTCAGTTCATTATGACTTTTAATATGACTGAGCAAGATAAGACTCCTATGGAATTATTGGCCATGCTGAGGACCACTGAAGCAAATATGGTCAAGGCACCCGAGAAAGCTCCCATAATGATGGTGGGCAAGAAAGGTGCTAAGGGAAAGGGGAAATGGAAGGGCAAGAAAAAGGTTGCATCAAAAGCTCTTGCTCCTTCCAAGCCATCTTTCAAAAAGGCTGGAAAGTCGAAGGGAGATGTCGCGAAGGCTGACAAGGGTGATTGTCACTATTGCAAGAAGCCGGGTCATTGGAAGAGAAACTGTCCAGATTACTTGGATGGTCTGAAGAAACTGAAGGCTGTTCAGATTTCTGATTCAGGTATTTATGTTATAGAAGTCAATTTATCTACTTCTACATCATGGGTATTAGATACTGGATGTGGTTTTCACATTTGTGTTAATGTGCAGGAACTTCGAAGTAGTAGAGCATTGGCGAAGGGAGAAGTTGACCTACGCGTTGGCAATGGAGCAAAGGTTGCTGCTTTGGCTGTAGGGACTTATCATTTATCGTTGCCCACAGGGCTCATTTTAGAACTTGAGAACTGTTTTTACGTGCCTGCGATTTGTAGAAACATTATTTCCGTTTCTTGTTTGGACAAGATTGGTTTTTCTTTCTTAATTCAGAACAATAGTTGTTCCTTTTCATTGAATAATGTTACCTATGGGGTTGCACGTTTGTTTAATGGTTTATATTTTCTTGATCTTGATACTTCTGTCTATAACATAAATAACAAACGTCTTAAAACAAATGACTCAAATCATACATACCTCTGGCACTGTCGTTTAGGCCATATAAATGAGAATCGCATTTCTAAGTTACATAAGGATGGATACTTGGACAAGTTTGATTTTGAATCATACGAGGAATGTGAACCATGTCTCATTGGCAAAATGACTAAAGCTCCTTTTACCGGTCAAGGTGAGAGGGCCACCAAACGATTGGAACTGATACATAGTGATGTATGTGGTCCAATGCGTACGATGGCAAGAGGTGGCTATTACTATTTCATAACCTTTACTGATGATTTTAGTAGATACGAATATGTGTATCTTTTGAAGAACAAATCCGAATCGTTTGAAAAATTCAAAGAGTATAAGGCTGAAGTAGAGAAGCAAAAGAGCGAAAGTATTAAAACTCTACGATCTGATCGTGGGGGAGAATACTTAAGCTTAGAATTTAAGAATTTCTTAAAGGAGTGTGGTATCGTATCACAACTCACTCCTCCTGGAACACCACAATGGAATGGGGTGTCTGAAAGGAGAAATCGTACCTTGTTGGACATGGTGCGACCGATGATGAGTCATGCAGATCTTCCAATTATTTTCTGGGGTTATGCCCTAGAGACGGCTGCACAAACACTAAACCGAGTTCCTTCAAAATCGGTTCAAAAGACACCATATGAGTTATGGACTGAAAAACGTAATAGCGTTTCATTTATGAAAGTTTGGGGATGTGAAGCGTTTGTGAAACGTTTGATCTCTGATAAGCTAGGACCGAAATCAGACAAATGTAATTTTGTAGGATACCCGTTGGAAACTAAAGGGTATTATTTCTATAAACCTTCTGAGAACAAAGTATTTGTTGCTCGAACGGCTATATTTCTAGAGAGAGAACTGCTTTCTAAGAAAAACAGTGGGAGGACAATAGATCTCGATGAGGATCGAGAACTATAAGATATTGTTGAACCAGAGTTGGAACATGAGCAGAATGAGACTCAAGATGTTGAGAACAATACTGCTCAAGAAACACAGGTCGTTCGTAGATCAAGTAGGATTCGCCATGAGCTAGAGAGATATTATGGATTTCTCCTAACTCAAGGTGGCGATGTGATGCTTGTAGATAATGATGAGCCTCTCACCTACAAGGATGCTATGAATAGTCCAGATTCTGAGAGATGGCTGGAAGCCATGAAATCTGAGATGGATTCCATGTATGAAAACAAAGTATGGACTTTGGTTGCACCACCTGATGGGGTTAAACCCATAGAGTGCAAGTGGGTTTTCAAGAAGAAAACTGACATGGATGGAAATTTACAGACCTACAAAGCAAGACTGGTGGCGAAAGGTTTCAAGCAAATTCATGGTATTGACTATGATGAAACTTTCTCACCGATAACTATGGTCAAGTCCATCAGGATTTTGCTTATGACTATGAAATCTGGCAAATGGATGTCAAGACTGCCTTCTTAAATGGAAGCTTAGAAGAGGATGTGTACATGACACAACCTGAGGGTTTTGTCGATCCAAAGTTTGCTAGAATGGTTTGTAAGTTGCTACGATCTATTTATGGATTGAAGCAGGCCTCAAAGAGGTGGAACATCCGTTTTGATGAAACAGTCAAAGATTTTGGCTTCATACAAAATGAGGATGAACCGTGTGTTTACAAGAAGGTTAGTGGGAGCCATGTGGCATTCCTAGTATTATATGTGGATGACATATTACTAATAGGGAATGACATTCCTTCTCTACAGGCTGTGAAGACTTGGTTGGGAAAAAGTTTCTCGATGAAAGACTTAGGCGATGCTACCTATATCTTAGGGATCAGGATCTATAGAGATAGATCTAAAAGATTAATCGGCCTAAGTCAGAGTACATACATTGACAAAGTATTGCATCGTTTTGGAATGCAAGAGGCAAAGAGGGGCTTTGTCCCGGTGTCTCATGGGATATTGATCTCAAAGGAAAACTGTCCTAAATCATCGGATGATAAGGACCGTATGAGTAAAGTACCATGTGCTTCGGCAATTGGTTCTATAATGTATGCGATGATATGTACTCGTCCTGATGTCTCGTATGCTTTAAGCATGACGAGCAGGTACCAGTCAAATCCTGGTGAGGGTCACTGGACAGCTGTCAAGAATATTCTTAAGTACCTTAAACGGACTAAAGATTCGTTCTTGATATACGGAGGAGATGAGAAGCTGGTTGTAAAAGGTTACACTGATGCTAGTTTCCAGACAGATAGGGATGATTCTGTGTCCTAGTCTGGATTCGTGTTTTGTCTAAATGGAGGTGCTGTAAGCTGGAAAAGTTCGAAGCAAGAGACAGTAGCTGATTCTACAATGGAAGCTGAGTATATTGCTGCCAGTGAAGCAGCCAAAGAGGCTGTTTGGATTCGAAAATTTATTTTGGGACTTGGTGTGGTTCCGTCGATCGCAGATCCAGTTGATCTGTATTGCGATAACAATGGAGCTATTGCGCAGGCAAAGGAACCGAGGTCCCATTCCAAAGCAAAGCATATACTTAGGAGATATCACCTTCTTCGAGAGATAAACGAGAGAGGAGATATACATATATGTAAAGTGCATACTAATGATAATGTTGCGGACCCACTGACCAAAGCTTTGTCGCAGCAGAAGCACGAAGGTCACACTAGTTCCATGGGTATTAGATACATAGGCGATTGGCTCTAGTGCAAGTGGGAGATTGATAGTGTTAGTGCTCTAGAGACAATGTAATTGTGCTTCTAGGATAAACTATTTTGTTATTCAGTGATTATGTTATATCGATTATTCAACAATGATTTATTATGTCTTTATTTACTGCGATATAAATATTAGAAAAATAAATGTCCTTGGAATATGTAACATGTATTCTATATCTTTAAGTATGTGACTTAAAAATGAGATTACAAGAATAGTGTTAATATTCCTAAATATCCCTAATCGAGCATTATTAATATGGGACAATTATAATGCATAAAGATTAGTATGTTTGTTGACTGATGACCACATCTCATTGGTCATAGGTATAGTGATACTAAAGTCAAGAACATAGGTGCATGTAATATTCTACATGGCACTGGATTGACCCACAGTGAGTTTCTACATGTTGATAATGTCATTAGAAAGACTCACAGTGATAATGGTGTAATGATCCTTAGACTTGAGATCATTATATTTCTATACGAGGATTAATATACTTTGACTACATTAAAAGTTACCTTTGACCGGGTGATGATAAAAATGTACATCGGGTATATTATGAGACGTATGAGAAATATGAATGATAGATAAAGGATTTAACCATCCTATTATTAGGAGAGATATTATTGGCCTCTTGATTGAGTGAGACTATGAAAATGCATGGCCATGCTCAAATATTGATTTGTTTTTAATAGTCTACTCATTGATCAAGGAAACCCGGATTAAACAATGATGAGGATGACTAATAACATGCCTCGAGTTTAATCTATAATATATATGGTTAAAGGGATTATATTACACGGAAACATTAATCATGAAAGGTTTAATTGGATCACCAATTATTATTATTACTTGGGTAGCAATGATGTATTACTAGATGCCGCTCATTGTTTATAATTTTATTATTGGATATTAAAATTATAGCCAACGTAATAATAACCTAAAGGGTTACACAATAAGAACGTTTAAAAGAAGTTTTAATTTAAATTTCGAATTTAAATTAATTAATGATAAAATTCGAAATTGGTTATTTAATTAATTAAGTTGGACTTAGTTAATTAGATTTCAAATTTAAATCATTAAAACCCAAATCAGTTTGGTTTTAGTAGAAGCCCAAACCGATTAGGGTTAAGCCCAGCTCATTCTCTCTTATAAATACATAGAGATGTATTGCTTTAGGGTTTGAGACTTTGCCAAAATCGTTTTTAGCAAATACCCTAGCAGCTCTACATCAAGAGAGGCTAGAGAGAGAGAGAAAGAGGGCAGATTACGGCTAGTACCAACTCCGGAGATTGTGGAGACAATCGTGCGTTCGTGTGGACTGATTAGCGAAGCAGATCTCACGAAGAGGGCTGTGTGGTGATCGTTCTTGGACCTCCATCTGTCAACCGAATCGGAAAGCTTTTAAAAGGTACAGATTCTATTCTCCATAATCAACATGTCTTATACACGGATCCTAGGGTTAGGTTTCGGTTTTTTCATTGTTTATTATCGTTTTTCCGTTGCGTTTGTTGCCCCGAAACCTATCAGCACTTCAATCACTTCATGCATATTTATTTGACAAGGATGTCATTATTGAAGATGCTTCAGCTCAAGGTGAACAACTTAAGGAAGTAGATAGAGGAATGTAGTCAACAGAAGATACTATTGCACCAGTGGTGGATAGTAGGAAAGATCAGATCACAGTCACTGCAACACAAGAACCATCTAGTCAGAGGTTGGATGACTCAGGAGCTGTAATAGCTGATGTTGAAAGGTCTTCTGTGATGACTGAAATTGCAAGTGAGAAACCCTATGATATGGGAGGAATAACTTTGACTGGTTTTCTTGAAGATCAAACAAATATTATTCAGTCAGAGTCTATCCACCTTGAGGGTGAGTCTCAGCAAACAACACTTAAAGATGGTGATGTACTAACTATGGTGTCTAATGAAGTATTACTGAAGACATCAGAGTCTAGTAAAGAACCTGAAAGTGGTATACTGGAGCCTGTAGTCTCTGGAAGGAAAGAAGATGATTGTAAGGGTTTAGAGATTATAGTAGCTCACTCCTTGGAGAAAACCTCAAGCCCCTTGCCAAATGAGGAACCCTCTCTCCATGTGAGTTCAGGTATAAAAACTTCTTCTAAACTCTATTTTTCTGTAGGTCATGAGAGCACTTATCCAAATTTGAGTGATACACTTGAAAAGATGGATATTGATCCATAATTAGAGCGGCTGGCTCCTGACCAGGCAAAAGGAGAGGTAGAAAGAGTGTTGACTTTAGATAGTCAAAGTGAGAATGAGGGTATGGATGATCAACTCCGTAGTGAGGGAGAGAAAATTAGGAAATCACCATCGTTTGATTTCTGGGATCAGGTTTTTCCTGAATCTTGGTCTGATAATTTTGGTATGGATGCTGGTACTTATTCTTTTATCAAGATGTATGAGAAGAATGACTTAGCAAAGCACAATTCAAAGCCAGAAGTTAAAGCTCAGAAGCAAAAAGAAATGCTTGCAGGAATTATAAACAGAAGAGGTGAAAGGCTAAGACAAACTTCTATACCATCAGTACCAGAAGATATTTCTAATGATCCAAGTATTCCTTTGTTTGTACTACCAATATCAACCAGAATTGAGACATCAACGGTATCTGATCAATCTAAGGAGGCATCAGGATTTGTCGATGTTAGTACCCAGAATACTGGTGAAGGACAAGATGATCATATTGCAGCTTCAGATCAGAAAGATGAAGATGTTTGTAACTCTAATCGAGTTTTATTACTTGAATATCATTCTACACAGGCAACTTATTCTACAAGACTTGAATCTGAAGATATTCCAAACACTTCCAACATTGAAGTTAATTCTGAAGTTCTACAAGACATTCAGAAATCTCAAGTTGAAATTCAATCAAGACTTCAAACACTTGAAGATAACCAAGTCACTATTATGGAAAATCAAGTAGTTCTGATGAATCTCATTTGTTCTGTTACTGAATGTCTTGGAATTAATGTTGCTGATGTCAAAAAGGGGGAGATAAAGACAATTCAAAGACAACAACAACAGACTAAGGGAGATAAAAGAAGAACTGGTAGGGGAGATAAAGACAGTGACAGAGGTGAATCTCATCATGGAAGTGATAAAGGAAAAGAAGCATCAAATAGTTGAATTCTTTCGTCTAAGTACTGGATACTATGTCTATATCTGGAAGAGGAGGTACTTAACTTCATGATTTTTGAATTCATAAATTCTATTCTGATTGTATTATTATATGTTTTGACATCAACAACTCAGATTTATGCTTCAGATTTTAAAGCATAAATAGAGGGAGATTGTTAGGAATAATTCATGAGTTATGATGTTAAGAATAGAATTTTACTTATACTTCTTGTATATCTTGATTTTATAAAGGATTTAGCACTTTGTATAGGAAATATGTGTTAGACAGTTATCTGTAAGGTTTAGTCAGGAATGAACAGTGTATCGGAGACTACATGTCAGGAACAGAGAGCAAATCCTGATGAAGGTCTAATACTGATGGTGATCAGATACGGATGCAAGATGAAATCCTGATATCAGTCGTGTTACTGATGATGTCATTATGGATGCTACAGAAACTGGCAAGTGCTATAAAACAGGATCTTTGTTTGAGGAACAAGCAAGAAGATATTAAGGGGTCCCGAAAAAAATTATGTATCAATTTAAGGGGTCCCGGAAAAAAGTCATCCGAAATTTACGAAATTTATTCTACAATGTCCTATGGGGAAACTAAGGACATATTCAAAGTTTCAAGTCAAAAAGATGAGTGGAAGTATTTTTACGAATTTTTCGAATGTTAAAACAGCCTTCCGGAGAGACCGAAAAATTCATTTGTCTTTACCGACAACTAGACAAAAGTTTTGACTTGAAAAATATTCAAATATAATATTCCTTATGAAATAATGACTATGAGGTCCAAGGAATATTTAAGTTCGAATTTAAAATGATTTTATCCGGATAAATAAGGAATTACTGGTATTTCAGAATAAAATCTGTTTTTGGTCTTTTGGCATGGCTTTTGGCAAGGCAATTTGAGTATAAATATTAAATAAATATATCAAGAATATTTGAGAGTAAAAAATTTAATAACAACACTCTTTCAAAATATATCGATCAGTTTGACTCGTAAAAGCAGTGTTTAAAAATTCTCGATATTTGTGCCTTTAGCCAAATGCCTATTTTCTTTTCACATAAATAACCTAGAATATAAAATACGATTACCATGATATTCTTATCCTAAGTACATGTCGAAATCATGTCGGAAAAACATTTTTGGCTCGGTTTGATCATTTTGACTTGATACCGAATTATGTCGTCCCCTAGGGAGGATTCTAAGTGCAATCTTAAATCTAATTTAATTTCACTTTTATTTTGACAAATTCCTAAACCTAAAGAGCGAAAGCAATGACTCTGTCAATCTTCCCCTTTTTGGTATTTGTCAAAACTACTCGTGAAAATTAAATTTGTGTGTGCGATCTACTTCCCCTAAGTGTATGCATGATACAAATTAAAACTTTGGGGTCACTTCCCCTAAATATATGCATCCCATCATATAAGCATACAAACACACATAGGCACATAGAATCACATAAGCAAATAAAAGTGTAAGTTTAGAATTTACCCCACGTGATAAGTGTCGGTACTTATCACAACATTCCATCGTTGTTGCTTTTCTGCAAAAACATCGTTAGAAGCAACACACAATAATTTTCATTTTATATTCCCGTAGAATATCTTCTTCCCTTTTTTGACATAATGCCAAAAAGTGAAATTAATATTGAGGGAGGGAACAAGGGAAGGGGATTTAGGTGATTAAAACCTACTTATTAAAAGTAAATTCCACCAATCTCCTTATCACTCCTACCCGTCAAAACTACCCAAATCTTCACATATGGGACTGGTATTAAATTTATTACATATTTCAAGACCTAGTCTATAAATACATAATTAATCTCCCATTATACAAGAAATTTAAATATTACAACTTGTGAGTGTGTCTTGTAAAATGATGTATCCAGTTTCCCGCATTGATAGGTCCCGTAACTAAACTTCCATTTGTGAGTGTGGACCTTGGGATGGATAAGTATGATCTTAAAAGATCAATATTTTCTGCAAATATCACTTTAAATTGTTAGATAAATTTTACAGTTAAGCTTGTAACAATGTAAGTGAACTTAGTTTGAAACGAAATTTTGAAGTCATAAGTTTCGAATTTTTGAAAAATTCGAGTTTTAGCATAAGTCGAAGACTCCAAATTCCTTAGTCCAAATATTTCGTTTGCATTTTGAAGGCCAAGAATTATTTCGAATTTTCAAGAGAAATTTGAATTAAACATCCTGCAGAAAACTTCGTTAGGTAAAATTGTAAAAATCGTACAAGATATCATAGTGCATTCACTATCCCTTAGTTAAATAAACTGAAGTGTATAGTTAATTCACTATACAAGAATCCATAAAATCCATCCTGTTTGTGTAAATGTAACTACTTAATGAATTTAACAAGTGCACTACAACAGAGATAAAAATTATTTAGATAGGGAAACTCGAGCTTCTAAGGTGACTGAGTGACTTGAAGCTTTATCACTACTTCCTGCACACAAGCAATTGAGTTAGGATATCAACATTTTAAACCAATATTTAAGGATAAAGATCAAAGAAAATGTGATGATTTTGGGAGGGGGAAGGGCAGAGCTCAGGCTTGGCTCATCATTGCTCTCTAGACAAGAAAATTGTTAGTAATGTTCTCAAGAAGGAATAATTGCAAAAGTAATACACAATAAATTACAAAAATGTAATCAAATTAAGACAGAGAGAACAAACAGTGCACATGTGCAGTGGAGAGCCATGACCAGGCATGCTCAAATCCAAGGCACAATCCAGCAACTAAGACTGCAAAATACCACTAAGGCACAACAAACTAAGGTCAAGTGCAGAAATATTCTTATCAAAGATAAGTAACTTGGAGTGGTCATATATGCTAAATACTTTCACTTAAGAAGTTTTAGCAAATATGTGGCTATCAGCTGAGTGATATGTTAAATCATAACTAGATCATGACAATAGTGACTGCAATTTTTAGCATCATTTAGCCACCCTCTTTTCAAGAACAGATAACCAAAAAATAAGTCAGTAATCAATTTCAATCATATAATAAGTGGCTATCAGTCTAAAAATTTAATCAGAGAGCAGTCAGAATGATTGTGGAAGAAATTTGACATCACTTAACCACCCCTAGGGTGGGGAGTACCTGCAAAACAGAAAAAGAGAACCAAGTTAGTAAGGGTTCTTTTGCAGTTTGGAAAGCCATCAGCAGTCTCATATTGCTCATATAATATGAGTCATGAGATTGGCATCATCTGGCCATCATCTCACCCAACCTTAGGATATATCAATTTAAGCTCAAGATACATTTAGTATCAATCTGCAAGGTTAGTAAGATAAGCAAGAATGCAAAAAGTATGCTTTCTAAGAAGTGACTGGTTCATCCTGGGTTCAGATTAAGAATTCTCTAAGGGAATTCAGGCAGTCCATCAATGTGTCCTAGTTGTGCAATTCTTATACTACAATGCATTTTATAATTAATAGAGAGAAGTACTTAAGAGATTTCTGCAAAAGGAAAGTACTACATTAAAAGGAAAGCATTACATCATGCAACTTGGAAACATTACAGCAGCCATCATAAACTAGAACCAACCATACAAGCCAATTTGGTACTAGTACCCAAAAGGAAACAACAACAAACTAGAGCATTCATCACTTAACTAATGCACGAAAATAGATAGTGCATACAACCAAAGCAGATAACTTAAATAACCAACATATAATTTAATCAACTTGATTAAAGGAATCAGAGTTGATAACAGCATCCATCATATCAGCACTTATATCATTAGCAACATTTCCAGAACCATCACCATTCCCAACAACCTTAGGTTTCACAACATCAACTACCTCTGTATCAAGATCCTCAATGACAACAGATTGAGCAACTGGTTTGGGAGCGGGAGTGTTTGCATCAATTTGAATTTGAACAAGTTGAGATAGATTACTCTCAAGAACACTCAACCTTCCCATAGCAGATCCAAACACAGTCATCACTATATTCATCCTCTCAAGTAACTGAGTATATCTCTCACTTAAAGCAAGAAACTGATTTTTCAAATCCTTTTAATCATTTTCCAACTCATCACACTTAGAGGATAGTTTCACAAGTACAGAGAAGTAAGCAGATAACTGGGCATGAGGGATGCTGGAAACAGAGACAGTAGAAGGAACCACAGAAGGTTCAGCAACAGATTCAGTAGAAACAGGTAAAACATTTGCAGTAGAGATAGCAGGCATCACAGTAGGCATAACAGCATCAAGATCAACATGAGCAGGTATAGCAGAAATAGCAGGCAAAGCAACAGTCACATCAGGCATGGCAAGAGACACAGGAGGCAAAGTACCAAATTGAACATTCAAAGCAGCAGGCATAGCATTTAGTTCAGGTAAGGGCAAGGCAGTTCTATGCATTCTATCAGAAATGGTGTGTGACACAAAAAAGTAAGGAGGAAGGTTTATGTCAAAAGAGAAGTGCTCAAACACTTGAGTGAGTAAGAGACCATAAGGCATGTACCCCAATCTAGCAGCAGAAATCATTTTGGTGATTATCATATAGGGCAAGTTAAAATCAATTTTCTTGCAGGCCAACTTATACATGATTTTCATTTCCACAAAACTCATAAGTTTTCCAGCAGTTTGAGAAGGAAAGATAATCACCCTAATGATTTCAGCTAGGGTTTGGTAGAAAAGAGTGAAATGCTCATAGTCAATACCCCTATCAGTGTTAAAGACATTTGAAGGGACTTCAACTCCACAGAAAACAGAGATGAACCACCTTAGCTCATCAAGGTTAAATGTGTAGGTCTTAGTCACATCAACTGGACTCAATGACAAAACCTTAGGATCTAGCTTAAGTATCTTTACCAACAACAAATGATCAAGGAGAATAGGCTTCCCATTAATCACAGAAGTCAGGTAGGACACCCCACCAACTCCACTCCCTACCCCCATGTTGCAGAAAAACTCTGCCACCAAATTTGGTAGAACACTCTTAGTGGGACTGACTAACACAGGATTCCACTTAGCATGCACAAATAGACCATACAACTCAGACTCTCTAGCTAGTTGAATAATTTTACCAAGTTGCAACTTATTTCTAACAAACCTATTCTGGGCTTCACTAGAGATAAACATTGGTGAATTGTGTTTGGCTTTCTTGTGTTTCTTGTTTTTAGAAGAAGATGAGGAGTTATCAGGCTGAGAAGTGGGTGAAAACATGGTGTGTGTATCAACTAGTGTGTGAGACATGGTGTGCAAGTGTGTGTATTTATAGCAAGTAAGTGAGTAAATGAAGACAACAAGAATGAAGTAAACACTGCAGTGAGCACACTCTTAAATACACAGGCAAGCACAGATATCTAACAGTGAACAGTAGTGAACAATACAACACAGAGTTAGAATAGTACAGATTATCAGAAAAAGGACTGCACAGTACACATAAAGTACATAGGATTTCAGGAAAGGACAAGTATCAAATCAATTTGTCTATTGTAAAGCTGCAGATCACAACTAACAATAAGGACAAAAACCAGATACCAGCATAGATAAGATGGTAAAAGATAGAAACCATTTCCTAAAACAGTAATCACATTTAATGTAAAGTTGAAGCATGCAGCAAAGAGAAAATACTTGTGCAAAACAAATATTAACTTAAACAAAGAAGGTCATATCATCACCATAAAGTTGTACATTTTAAAATCAACACAAATCTCAAGCATGTTGTTGCACAGATTATACAAGCAATGTATACATATATATTACAATACAGATCTGAGCACATGAACTGGACTTCTAGAAGCTCAATTCAAATCCAACTAAGATAGAAAATATCTAAGTGATCATACAATGCAACCTTAGATAACACTTAAACGAACAAGTTACATTGCACAAAAATAAACTCAATAATTTTTAGAGAAATTCAGAGTTCTAGAGGGTCATCACAAGATAACATATTACTAACATTTATAGATGCAAGTAATGTATTTCTACAAGTTCACATCCTCTTATAACAGACAACATCCAATACAGTCTTAACACATACATCTCTATCAAGAACAACTCTTAAACTCACAAAGGAGTTAGTGTGAGCACAAGATAGCAATAGCATTTAAACAAGGCAATGCAGGTTTAAGTAAGCACATAAGGACTGACAAAGATCAAGGATCTCAAGACACAGCAACTAGGCTTAACACAAGAACTCCTCAACCATCCTGACAATCAAAAAGTGTCAAACAGGAACTATACCAAAGCTCAACATTATATCAAGATACAAATAATCAAGTAAGTAAGCAAGATTTAACAAAGATTCATACTAACTTGATAAGTATCAACAATAACAGAGCAAGATATCACACAATTGGATTCAACAAGTATCAACTCTTCTCAATAAACTCAGAAACTTCATAAAGATTCATATAATCATCATTCACACAATATCAAATTATGGAAGGAATATAATAGTATGTGATGAAGGATTAGAACTTGTGCACCTTAGCTATGGTGGTTATACACATAGCGCATCCATAAGAACGCATAAATAAACTAGTAAAAGCACACATACTGATAAATCAAGCTGAGAATCGCTCCACCGAGTCACCGAACTCACTGAGTCAACATCGAGTCAGTGCTCAAGCCTCATAGTTTTAACACTAGACATCTCGAAGTCACTGAAACACTAAACAAAACTGTTAAAATATGTATATAAATCAGTGAATTAAAGAAATCAAAAGCTAGGGTTTGAAACATTCGGAATCAAAACAAAGGGCTTTTGATATATGATGTTAAAAACATCATATCAAGAGTGAATAAGACTTGAATCAATCAAAACTTCATCGAATTGAAGTCTAATTGCATCAATCAGATTCTAGGGTTTGAGAGTTTTCGAATTCAAGAGACAAAGAACGAAAACTGAAACCATTGAGAGGTGTATTTTGATGAGAGGATCACAAATATGTGATTCATTTTAACAAATGAAGTCGGAATCGAATGAAATCGGCAAATCGCCATTAGGGTTCGAGAGAGAGATGAGAGGCGAGAGAGAACAAATGAGATGTCCGTACAAACTATAGTATATATGTGATATATTTTGGACGGTGCAGATTGTAGGGTTTAGAGATCAATGGCTGAGATTAAAGCATATGAACCAATTTGCTGAAAGTTGATTTCTGAATTTCTGAAAATCATTTTAGTGATTTTAAACAAAATCTTTAAATACAAAATTCTGTAAATAAAGATATAATAATGCCAAAATCACTAAAAAATAATTTCTAGCAAAATAAAATTTAGATCCAAATTTTAAAATTGAATGCTAAATTTTAAGATCTCATATTTAATTAGTTTTTATATTTTTGCTCCGAGTTTTGAAACAACGTCATTTCAAGGCCATGCAAAAATTCAAACCGATTAAATTTTATTCGTATTGAAATATTTCAATATGGTTTTTAGTCAAAACATAGACATCACATATTAATGTCTATTTTTAAACAAATTTATTGCAGAGAAATCTGAATTTTCGAGTACCGAAGTCTCAAGAAAATCCGCTCACACAATAAGCTTGAGTGCGTTGACTAGAAAATCACACGATTTATATTTCAATTTCAATTATAATTAAATATAGTGAAAAACTACATTTAATTATTTGGACAATCCAACATTCCTAAAAATAATCGCAATTTAGCGAATATTTCGAAATGTAATGGTTTCGTGAATATGTCGGCGACATTATTTTCTGTATCAATATGATCCATGATAATATCACCTTTATTGACATGATCACGAAGAAAGTGATGTCGAATATCTATGTGTTTGGTACGAGAGTGAGACAGCGGATTTTTACTTAAATCAATCGCACTCGTATTATCACACAAAATAGATATCACATCAAACTTAATCATATAGTCGGCTAATGTTTGCTTCATCCACAAAATCTGAGCACAACATTTTGCCGCCGCTATATATTCGGCTTCCGCGGTAGATAAAGATACCGAGTTTTGTTTCTTCAAAAACCAAGAAACTAAACATCCACCGAGGAATTGGCAAGTGCCTCTAGTGCTTTTTCTATCAATTAAGTGACCCGCATAATCCGAGTCGGAAAAGCACACTAAGTCGAATGGTAATCCTTTCGGATACCAAAGACCGAGTTCAGTGGTGCCTTTAAGATATCTAAAAATCCGTTTAACCGCGGATAAATGAGATTCTTTAGGCGTCGCTTGAAAACGAGCACATTTGCAAATGCTATATTGAATGTCCGGTCTACTAGCGGTAATATAAAGTAAACTACCAATCATACCACGGTATTTCTTTATATCAACCGGTTTTCCGGAATCATCCGCCACTAATTTCTCCGAGGGAGACATAGGAGTACTAAGTGGTCTAACATTCTCCATCTCAAATTTCTTAAGCATTTCCTTGCAATACTTTGATTGAGATATATGAATGTCTTCGTTAGATTGCTTTATTTTCAAACCTAAGAAGAAATTTAATTCTCCCATCATGCTCATTTCGAATTCTTTACTCATCATTTCTGAGAATTCGTTACATATTGATTCTTTAGTTGAACCAAAGATAATATCATCTACGTAAATTTGAACAAGCAAGATATCATCACCTTCATACTTCGTAAAGAGAGTAGTATTGGCAATTCCCATTTTAAAACCATTATCAACTAGGAATTTGCTTAACCGCTCATACCAAGCTCTAGGAGCTTGTTTTAGTCCGTATAAGGCTTTATAAATTTTATACACATATTCCGGATCTGTTAAATCTTCAAATACCAGTGGTTGTCTTCATATACTTCTTCTTCTAAGACACCATTTAGGAAAGCCGATTTAACATCCATTTGATAGACCTTGAATCCCTTATGACAAGCGAAGGCTAAGAACATTCAAATTGCTTCGAGTCTAGCTACGGGAGCATAAGTTTCATCGTAGTCTATACCTTCCATTTGTGTGTAACCTTGAGCTATTAGTCGAGCTTTGTTTCTTACCACTGTTCCACTTTCGTCTAATTTAGTTCGAAAGACCCACTTGGTTCCAATAGTAGAACTATCAGGTGGAGGTGGAACTAGTTCCCAAACTTTGTTCCGAGTAAATTGGTTTAACTCTTCTTGCATAGCAAGAATCCAATCCTCGTCTAATAAAGCTTCTTTTGCAGTTTTTGGTTCTATTTGTGATAGAAAAGCTAAGTGACTAGCAATATTTTGTACTTGAGATCGAGTTTGGACACCTTTAGTTCTATCACCTACGATATTCTCGATAGGATGATTTCTAACCCAAGGTACGTCCGAAGGTAATCCATTATCGACCTTAACTACTTCAAGAGGATTATTCGGAACCGTAATTCCTTGATCAAAAGTGTCGATTTGTCTAATAACATTCTCAACGTTATCGTGACAATCTTCTTTTGGATCATTTTCCTCTTCAACCAAATCTTTATACTTTGATAGTGGTTTCGATTCATCAAACACAACATTCAATGATTCTTCCACCATTAAAGTTTTAAGATTAAATACCCGATAAGATTTGCTTGTATTTGAATATCCAAGAAATACACCCTCACTAGACTTCGGGTCGAATTTCGTTAAATAATCTTTTGTATTCAAAATAAAGCATTTACTTCCAAAAACCTTGAAGTAACTTATCTTTGGAGTCTTACCAAAATAAAGCTCGTAGGGAGTCTTCATTTTAATAGGTCGTAGTAAAACTCGATTAAGAACATAGCAAGCAGTTGACATAGCTTCGGCCCAAAAATATTTAGGTCGACGATATTCATTAAGTATAGTGTTTGCCATTTCTTGTAACGTTCTATTCTTCCTTTCAACAACCCCGTTTGATTGAGGTGTATAAGGAGGAGAGAAGTTGTGAGTAATACCATTAGCTTCACAAAATTCAACAAACTCGGAATTTTGAAATTCCTTACCATGATCCGTCCTTATATAAACAATAGACATTTCTTGTTGAGTTTGTATCCGTTTACAAAGAGCAAGAAATGATGTAAAGGCATCACTTTTTGCTTTTAGGAACTCCGTCCACGTATATCGTGAGAAGTCGTCTACTACTACGAGAGTATATAAACTTCTTCCCAAAATTTGTACGGGAACGGGTCCGATAAGATCCATATGCAAAAGCTCTAGTGGTCTAGTAGTAGACACCATGAATTTGGATTTATGAGATGCTCGAATTTGTTTGCCAATTTCACAAGCTTCACATATATGATCTTTAACGAAATTGAGTTTCGGTAATCCACGTACATGTTCATTCGAACATATATTTTTGATGAGTTTCATGTTGACATGACCTAAGTGTCGATGCCATAACCATGGGTCCTCATTCATGGATACCAAACACACATTTTCATAGTCATTTAGGTCACACGAATAAACATTCTTACTTCGTGGACACTTAAGAATTAGTTTCCACTCTTTGTCATAAATAGCACAATGAGATGGAAAGAAAATGACTTTGCAACCATTATCGCATAGTTGACTAATTGAAAGCAAATTGTACTTTAGTCCCGTGACTAATTGTACATCACAAATTTTAAAGCTTTCATTACCAATGTTACCAATGCCAATAATGTCACCTTTGCTACTATCTCCAAAAGTTACAACTCCGGCGGTTACCTTTTTAATGTTGTTCAACAACGACTTATTTCCTGTCATATGTCGAGAACAACCACTATCAAGGTACCACACATCTTTCTTAGCAGCAAGGCACACCTACACAAAAGATTAATTAAATCTTTTTGGTACCCCTTTTACTTGAGGGTCCTGGTGTTAGTATATCATAAGGCAATCGAGTACTTTCATAGATAAATCGAGGCATAGGATAATCATTCACATAAACAATATCATTTCTAGATGCTTGATTCTTATTAGAGATATGATAAGGATTTCTTCTAGGAGCATATCTCGAATTACCACGGAAAGCATTATTATTACTACGGGGAAATATAGTAATAATGGAATTTCTAGAATGATTATTAGCACGATAATTACCATGATTCTTCTTAACATGAGCATGAGAGTTTCTAGGATAAGCATGATGACTCACAATAGCATGTTGACTCGATCTAGCATTAACATGACTCGCATTTCTAGGCATAGAATGAGCATTTAGGTTACGAGCATGACCATTTGGGTTCTTTGCCTTATAACCTTGATTAGGAACTTTAGAAGAACTAGCATTGTTGGTACTAGTACTAGCTTGATGTTGCATGTTCCTTTGTTGAAAACTAATTGGTCTTTGTTGATAAGTAAACTTCGGTTGCCTTTTGTCATTCACAACAACTTTTTCTTTCTTTTAGCAACTTTAGTTTTCTTATCATTTTTCGAACGTTCACCTTTAGGAATCCATTTATACTTCCCCTTTCTTTCACCTTCTTTGGCTTTGCAATAAAGGCTTATATGTCCACTAACATTGCAATATGAACATTTAGGTGAAGATGGTTTAGGAGGAGTATTCCTTGAAGTATTAGGAGGTGGAACCTCTCGTTTAGGAGGAGAGTTCACATTATATCCCAATCCTTCTCGGTTAAATGATACCTTTGATTAAATACCATACTATCCAATATAGTATTACTCTTGGTGAATTGCTTAACGGTTTTCTCAAGATTTTCCTTTTCGGCCAACAAAGAATTAATCTTGTTATTAAATAAATTTGCTTGATCCGAGACTTGAGATAAGAGCTTGCTATTATCATTTTGAAGCCTTTGATTTTCCACGTGGAACCGATTTAAGTTCCGAGACTGCATATTCTCGTTCCTTTAAATTGGTCTCGAGTAAATCATTAAGTTTTCCAAGTTCGAAATCTTTATTGGATATCGTAACTTGAAAATCTAATTCTTTTTCTTTTAGGGCTTCGTGTAGCTCTTCCTCAATATCTCCCGTTAAATCTTGTTCAAGTTCGTTTATCTTTTCACTTAGTGTCTCATTTTCATGAATCAAAGATTTATTTCGAATCTTTAAATTCAACATCTCAACATGGAGATCACTAGTGTTAGTAGATAATTGAACTTTTTCATTTTCCATCTCTTCGGCTTGAAGAACCAAGGATATATTCTCAATCTCAAGATTTTGAATAATTTCATCCTTCTTAGTATTTTCAAGATTCAAGCGCTCTTTTTGAGATGAAATAAATTCGTAATATTCCACATCTTTGACATGGATATCGGTCAAACGAGTGACCTCATTTTGTAGCTCAATATTCACATCTCGTATTTTATTCCTTTCGGAACTAACCGTGATGTATCTTTGGCAAATTTCATCATGATTCGTTTTCAACATTTTTACAAGATTAATAAGCTCCGAGACACCCAAATTTGCATAATCTAATAACTTTATACTTACATTATCACTACTACAAGACGCCACATTATTACTAGAGTTTAGGGTTACCTCTTGATTAGTAGTGGAGGTTTCCGTTGGTGTAGTTTCCTCACCGATCGCCATCAAGCACAAATTAACAACTTCTTCACTTTGTTCGGGAGCTTCTTAAGATAAATTCTCAATTCAGATATATTATCAGTATTATAAGCATAAGTAGTTAAGGGTACCTTATTTTCAGAATCTTCAGATTCATTTTCAATGGAGGCCATGAGAGCATAGTTGACATCCTCATCTGAGTCTGAAGTGTCTGCCCAATCTCTGCCTTTTGTGATGAGTGCTTTTTCATTTTTATCCTTCTTGCACTCAGGAGCATAGTGACCCATCCTGTTACACTTGTAGCATTGAATCTCAGACTTGTCTTTCTTCCCAGATTTAGTCTCCTGTCTCTCAGACTTTCTGAAACTTTTCCTGTCTGAATTTGAACCTTTAGAGAACCTATTTCCCTTCTTGAAGTTCTTGAAGCCCATCTTCTTGAAAGTCTTTACCATCAAAATAGCCATTTTCCTCGTTTCTTCTTCATCATCCTCAAAATCAGATGATTCATCAGTGTTTGAATCAACATCAGAGTTTGATGACTCACTTTTAGAATGTATGACTAAAGCCTTTCCCTTAGCTTTCTTCCTTGATGCTTCCTTCTTCAAGGGTTTCTCTTCAACCTTAAGAGCAACAAACTTTGCCTTCTTACTTGATCTCCTATTTCTCTGCTCCATTTCCAATTCATGAGTTTTGAGCAGCCCATAGATTTCATCAATCTCAGTATTAGCAAGATCATAGTTGTCTATAATAGTAGTTGTTTTCACATCCCACTTTTCAGGAGGCAAGAAGAAATTTGAGATTTGAGTCTTCTAGATCATACTTTTTATTAACCAATGACAAATCATTGAGCATCTTACATAATCTGTCAAATGTTTCTATCATGGTTTCTTCAGACTTAGCCTCAAAATGCTCATACTCATGTGTGAGTATGTTCCTTCTATTCTTCTTGATAGCAGCAGTTCCTTGACATCTAACCTCAAGAGCATCCCATATTTCTTTTGCAGTTGTGCAATTAATGACTTTGTTAGACATAACATTATCTTAGGCACTATGAAGTAGATGTCTAACCTTTGCATCCTTAGCAATAGATGAAATATCCTCATGAGTCATATCTTTCTTTTCCTTTGGAACTGTCTTAGCTTCTTGACCAGCAGTAGCTACAGATAGCTTTGTAGGCTTATGAGGACCTTCATAAATTTTGTCAAGATATTCTGGATCTGTAGCCTCCAGAAACATAGTCATCTTCACCTTCCAGATAGCATAATCTGCTGGCCTCAGAATAGGAACCCTAATTGTCTCATAACGACTCATAGTAGTAGGTTGAGCCTTCTCAGTCATAGAACCTGATGGATGAGGTATTTCTGACATGATTATAGTTGTGTGTGGATCTTAAACTTTATAGAGTTACAGATCTGCTCTGATACCACTTGTTAGGCCGAATACACAATAATAATCAAGTTCGTATGAGAGAATAACAAGCAAAACACGTTTGAACAATTAAAAACTGTTTGGAATTAAAAACTCCTCTCTCGGTGATGTAAAATATCACAAAGAGCTGCTTAGGTTACAATGAATGATAATTCGTTACACGATGTCCTTCTAGGGTTAACCTAACTGTATTTATAAGATATACAGCTGCCATACAATCGTAAATTGATACTCCTATAAATTAGCTATACAATTGATATCAATCACGATTGCTACACTTCTCCTTAGTCAATACAATCTCTTTGACAACTATCCAATCTTCAAAGATATTGCTTCTATAATTATCTTCAAATATTCTTCAAATTAAACTCTGTTGACCTGTAGACGTTTCCTTCAGACAGAGTTTAACAAACTCTGTCGAGCTTCCATCCGTCAGCGTTTAACTAAACTCTAACCGCTTCCAGCTAAACTCTGATTTTTCACTATAACACTTAAACACTGATTATTATTTACATCAATTATATCTAATATAACTTGTCATCTGTTTCAATTTCACCCATGTACCCCCACAATGTTGACACCACATGGAAGGTTTCTGTATGATATTCTTGGTTTTTCAGGAAATGCAAGAGAAGGATACAGTATCTTGGAACACCATTATAACAGGCTACGCACAGGGACATTTGGCTGGAGTAGCAATCTTGGCATATCTGCAAATGCAGAGTGAAGGGATTCGACCGGATGAGCTCACCATTATGTACCCCGTGACGTTAAACACCATATCTGTACCCAGTTCCCTCAGATGTCAAGCGGGTCAGACCGGGTTCTTCACTAAACTGGGCCGGTTGATCAAAGAAAAGGCCAAAAGTGATATTGATAAGCTCTTCTCCAGGTTCACAAAAACTAGAGAGAACTAGCTCTTATTGATGAGCTTCTTCTTTACTGGAATCTCTCTGATACTCATAGAGTTCTTGATGAGCTTGAAGTGGTTTTGTTTCTTACCTTTACTATGTATGTGTGTGTTGAGTTTTTTTCGAGATTTTGGGCTTTGAAATTTTGTGCATTGTTTGGTATTTTGATGTTTTTGTAGTTATTGTGGATTTTGGAATCATGGGTTATTAACAAGCTTGTATTTTTTGTATGCTCGTTTTGGGAATTATGTTTATATGTGTATGATATCCAACACCCGAAATTGCCACCCCGTTACACTAAACGACAGAGACTGAGACATAATTAGGCTAGTTGGTGATCAAATTTTTAGTAGTCATGAACACAAATTATATTCAAGGGCTGCTAACTTCAATTAAGGAATATTTAGCATAGTTTTTAGAAATATTGTAACAAGAAGTCAAGAACAAAGTTTAAGAACTGAGTATATTGTTGTTCTATATCTACATCTGTGATTATTCAAAAGGAAATGTAACATAGTTTATTCTGTTGAGTATGGGTCCAGCCTATGTTGCACAAGTAAGTGTATTTTTAAACTTGTGTTTGTGAGCCCAAAATGTTGGGTTATGTGTTTAGTCCAGTTGGGGCTAAATGTTTTGGGCTTATTATGGGAGCCTTTTGAGTTGTGTAAGATGTTGTCTTAAACTAGAAAAATAGGGCAGCAGCATAACACAGAAAAAGATATACAGAAATTAGAAAACAAAAAGCAAGAGACGGAGAGAGTTTGCCAGGTTCGGAGTTTTCTGGACAGCCTTCACTAAATTGGTTGTTGCCGGAGTTTCTACCGTTGGATCGTGCTGAAACTTGGTCAGCTTCTTGGGGACACATAGAGCTTCTTTTTTTTATCGTTGGATCGTCAGTTTGAGCTCTGGTTTGTCTTTAATTGCAGCTGGACAGAACCTGCAATTTTTGGGTGACTTCGTCCTCTCTGTTTACTTCTTGTTAATTCTCTTGTGTATGTATTAGTTGGTGGGCTGATAAGTTATTGTGAACTGATTTGTGTTTCTTTTTACCCTCAATTTTATCATAATAAGAGAAGAAGAAGGGTGGACTCCTCATACATCCCGTGGTTTTTACTCTTCACATAGAAGGGGTTTTCCACGTAAAATATCGTGTGTCGTTGCTTTAATTTTTCTTGCATACTTTGGTTATATGCTTGCTGTTCATATTTAGTTTTTCTGGTGTTTTTAATTTGGTGAATTAATTGTGGTTTATTGGATTACTATCGGTTAGTTGATTGTCTTGGAGGTGATCCTTGTGGGTGACTAAAACTACTACCAGGCTCCTTTCAGTTGGTATCAGAGCATAGGTTTAATTTGGTCATTGGTATGGAGCCTACTAGTGGTAGTAGAGGTAGTTCAATGGTTAAATTGACATCAACTAATTATTCCTTCTGGAGACCTGTGATGGAGGATTTGCTGTATTGCAAAGATTTGTTTGATCCTATTGAAACAACTGCAAAAGATGAAAAACCAAAAAAACTAGAAGAAATGGAAGAGAAAGATTGGGGAAAGTTCAAGAGGAAAACTTTGGGGACTATTAGGCAGTGGGTCGATATTAGCATTTACAATCATGTATCTCAAGAGTCCGACCCATATGATTTGTGGAAAAAATTGGAAGGTCTTTATGAAAGGAAGACTGCGCACAAAAAAGCTTCATTAATCAAGAGACTTGTTAATTTGAAATTGAAAGGTGGAAAGTCCGTTTCTGACCATCTGAGTGACTTTCAGGATATTATTAACAAGCTCACTATTATGAAAATTGTTTTGGATGATGAAGTGCAGGCCTTGTTCTTATTGAGTTCTTTGCCGAATAGTTGGGAAACTTTGGTTGTGACTATTAGTAACTCTGCTCCAGAAGGTGTTCTATCTTTGGATGCGATCAAAGAAAGCATGTTCAATGAAGAGATAAGAAGAAAGGAGATGGGGGTTGAAAATTCACATGCTCTTGTTGTTGAGAATCGTGGAAGAAACAAGAGTAGAGGTCCCAAAGGTCGTGCCAACTCAAAAGGAAGGTCCAAGTCTAGAGATAAAGAGACTAGGACATGTCATTACTGCAATAAGCCTGGCCATATTAAAAAGTTTTGCTATCGTTGGAAGAAAGAACAGGGTAAGAAGCAAGACTTACAAAAGGATGGAGATGATAAAAATACTGCAGCAACCGCTTCTAAGAGTGATGATGAGGTCACTTTGATTTGTGCAGCTAGTGAGTGTCATCATGTAGAGAGTTCAAACACAGAGTGGCTTGTAGATTCAGGAGCTTCATACCACTGTGTTCCTAAAAGGGAGTATTTCATGAACTATCAATATGGTGATTTTGGTAGTGTAAAGATGGGAAACAACAACTCAGCTAGCATTGTTGGGTTAGGTGATATTCGTGTGAAGACAAGTGTTGGATGCATACTTACTTTGAAAAATGTGCGCCATATTCCTGATTTACGCCTTAACCTGTTGTCTGCAAATGTCCTTGATCAAGAAGGGTTTCGACATACCTTTGGCAATGGTAAATGGAAATTGTCTAAGGGTTCTGAATTGAGAATTCCAAAACCTAAAGAGCGAAAGCAATCACTACGCCAAATAAGTCAATAGACATCAGTTCTGGACCGATGTTAAAAATTTTCAAAACCGATGTCTTGCTGTGTGAGGTTAAAAGTCTATGTGTTTTACATCGATTCAGGCCCGATGTTAAAAACTACTTATTACATCTGTTCCTAACCGATGTTAATATCTGTCAACAACATCAGTTTTTAAATCAGAACCGATGTCTCAACCCATGTACTACATCGATTTTGGTTAGAACCGATGTTGTAAAGTGTATACTACATCGGTTTTAAATAGAAAACTGATGTTGTAAATTGTATACCACATCATTTTTTAACCGATGTAAACTAAATCCATGAAATTTCCAAATTAGACATCAGTTTTTAGGTGATGTGTTATAGGCTCAAATTGATGTCTGTTTTTTGCAGGAACATCAGTTTTACTTTCAAAAGTGTTGTCTGTTCTAGGTTTTAACATCATTTTTTCAATAACAACGTGATGTGTTATATTTGCACAATTATGTGCCAAAAAATTTACCAAAACCAACATTGCATTCAAATAGATTTATATACCACCAAAGTTAGCAATACAAAACATTCACCAAAAAGCATTATAAGCCGCTGCTACACTTGTCTAAATGAGAAACCACATATACAATGATGACAGGAGCTACTACGTACTTGTCTAAATGAGGAAGAGCTACAAAGACGAACATCTTCATTACAAAAAGCAGTACCATCAAACCCATCGACGAAAGTCTTCCCAATATCTTGGTGCATATCAAATGCATAGTAGTCCGACTGAGTTGGAACATCCATGTTATCAACTCCCATACCATTAGCTCTCATATTATTAACTCCTGAATGAGATCCTTTGAATTGATCAACCAACTCAAACCCTTGCTGTTGTGGTACATTTGAAATATCAAAATCCTAAAACAATTTGGGCATTTTTCAGTAGGTCAGAAACTTTGCCTCGTGCAAAAAGAAAGCAATAATAATTTTAGGTAAAAAAATAGATAAAGAGTAGGAAAATAAAAGGAGCTAGTGTTAACTCGAATAACTTGTAGAAGGGGGGGTTGAATACAAGTTATATAATCGTGTCTGATTTTTGCTTGATTATATGAACAAGAATAAACGAATGAATCAAACTCTTGTTTGTATTAATAAGATCAAATACAAACTCTACCAAAGGTGTACAATACCTTTAGCAGCTGCTGACAATACAAATCTCTCTCTCTGTTTGTTTCGAACTCTCGAATACAAACCTTATACAGAGCTACGCACACGAACTCACAACTTCATCACTCTTTACAATGATATTGAGAGAGTATTTATAATGCTACCTATCAACTAATAACAGAAAGATATAATCTACACATGACAATGTTCTGCCTTCTAGTCGATAGTTTCCATCAATAGAAAACTCTTCCCTTCATAATATCTTCTTGCTTGTTCTTCAAACAACGATCCTGTTTTATAGCACTTGCCAGTTTCTGTAGCATCCATAATGACATCATCAGTAACAAAACTGATATCAGGATCTGCACACTGCATCAGTATCTGATCAACCATCAGTATTGGACCATCATCAGGATTTGCCCTCTGTTCCTGACATGTAGTCTCCGATACACTGTTCATTCCTGACTAAACTATACAGATAACTGTCTTACACATAAATCCTATATACAGTGCTAAATCCTTTATAAGATCAGGATTACAAGAAGTATAATGTGTAAATTCTATTCTTAACATCACAACTTATGAATTATTCCTAACAATCTCCCCCTATTTATGCTTTAAAATCTGAAGCATAAATCCAAGTTGTGGATGTCAAAACATATAACAATACAACCAGAATAGAATTTATGAATGTAGAATTATGAAGTTAAGTACCTCCTTCCAGATGTAGACATTTGTCTAGTACTTAGAAGAAAGAATTTTAACTATTAATGCTGCTCTTCCTTTACCTCTTCCTAGCTGAGATTCACCACTGTCACTCCTAGTTCTTCTTTTTACTACCCTTTGTCTGCTCTTTATCTCCCCCAGCTTTCACTACGCCATAAATGGGCTATCGTTACATTTTTTTCATGGATGTTGCTAGAATATGTTACCTTAGCATGATACTTTGGACCTAATATAACATTTTGGTTTTTATGTTACCTTAGCCACAAACGTGATGTTACCTTAGCTTTAAAGTGTTGGATGTTAGCAACATACATTATATGTTACCTTAGATCATTAATAAACTCAATTTTGAATTTTTGAACCAAAAAATTGTTAATTATTTAAAAATCACATTTACATTTAAATTAATTCATTTTTATTTTCCATATAAATGAGTTATTATTTTTAAATATTAAGAGTGTTTATTTATTTATTTTGTTAATTTATATTTATTATTAAATTTTAAATGTACAATTTTTTAAAAATAAAAATTCTTAAATATTTTGGAATATTGGTATTTATTCATTAAATTTAACATAGAGTTAAAAAAATTGGAATATTAATTTAATATTTTGGAAAAATTATTATCTACAAAGATAAAAAATTTAATGGTCATTTGACTTTTAATTAATTAATTTTAATAGAACAGAGACACAAATACAGTATGATTAAAACTTAAAAGAGCGGGTTCTGAATTTTCGTTTGGGACGGAGAAAAATTGGGGGAGCGGAAAATGTCCCGCCCTTAGTAAAAAAATTTGCTTAAAACATAAATTGGGGATCTTCTCTCGGTCTCCCACTCTCTCTCTCTTTCTCCTAAACTCTCTGGCTCTCTCTTACAAATTCATAAGAATGTAATATGTATCTTGTTTTCGCATTCAAATTAAGGTTTTTCAATTGATTGGATGCTTCAATTGGATTCTGATTTGAGAATTCTTCAAATTGGGGATTCTCATTATTTGAATTAAATTGATTCAATTTCTTCTCTTAAATTTCAAATATTGTTCTCTTTTTTAGATGCTTCAGTTTGTGCTCTTAATTGGAGCTTGTTGATATGCATTTGGGGATTTTTGGTTTACATTTAGGGCTTCGTTTTGTAGGTATAACCTCTTAGAGTTTAGTAATGGCGTCTCCATCATCTCCGTCGCGCAACGCCACCGTGTCTCCGTCTCAAGCCCTAACTTGAGGTTTTTCATTTCTACAAACCCTAGCTTTTTGTTTAATATTCTCGTAGTTTTAGCATCTAACCAACGTCATTTTTTTTTTTGCATTTCTGATGTTATTTTGCAGTAATGCTTTGAGTCGTAGCTACAAAATTGATGATGTTTCTGATGACTCGAAGCTCGAGTCTCTTGCTGTTGTTGATGATTCTTCTCTGGTAAATTTTCGGCGATTTTTATAGCACAGTTCTTTTGATGATTTGGCTGTATATTTGTTTTATATATGTTGTGTATGTGCTTATTTAATTTTGTTTTCAGGACTAAATCGAAAAATTTACAAAGTATGTATTTTTTTTAGTTTACAAAGTGGGTATTTGGACGCCCTGGATAAGAAAATTTTAACTTTTATTAATACTTAAGGGTGTTTCTTTTGATAAAATTCAATCATTCACTTGCCAAAATTTCTCACTTTTTACTCCTTGTATCATTATTTTTGTTCTGTTGTAATAGTTCACTTTCAGTTAATACTTAACTTCTTGTTATTATTAATCTATCTAATAGTGCATAACATAAGCGTATAGATTTGTTTTTTACTAACTAGGTATTTGCCTAATCATTTCACCTCATCAGGTTATTGCAATAATAGATAGGTTAAAAGATGAAACGATGGTTGACCAAGACCAGTCCACTGATTTCACCGAGTGTAATAGTTGGGATGGGGATGATCCCGATGAAGAAGGCATCATTTACGTAAAATAGATTGCTCATGTTGTTCTAGGTGATCAATACCAATTGCCAGCATTTGTTAGTAGCAAGGTAGGGAATGTCTGATTATTATAAAATTCTATTCAGTTCATTTCGTAACATAAGGCTATAACACCCTCCCTATCAATCAATGTACATGTGTATGTTTTATGTTTATATCCTCGACTAATATTCTACATAGCATATAATATATCTCCTTCAGGTTTCTGCTGAAGCTGGCTTTGGCAAAAGCCTGTTAGAGAGATTGAGTCTGCATGGTCATCACAGGCACCTCCTTGATACGCAATACCGGATGCATCCAAACATAAGCAGTATGTTATCATACTTTTTAGTTCAGTATGCCTATACCTAATATTCATGCTCTGTTTCTCATCCAATTGAGAGCTGAATGTTATTCCATATTTTCTGGTAGTTTTCTTATGCAAGAGTGTTAGAAAATTGTGAATGTCGTGTGGATGATGGTACTCCACTTAATACCGTATTAACTGTTGACCCTCAGTTATGCAATAAACTGAATGTTAAAGGTTCGAGTCCATCACTCTTAGAACTATGTCATAATTGTATCACATGTATAATTAAATTAACTTGCTGTACTGCTAGTTATATGTTGCTAGACCTATGTTATTATTTGTGGAGGCTTGCTGTATTATGATTAACTATGTACGAAATACTTGAACTACTGTATAGTGTAACAATGACATTTTTTTGTAGTTATACTGAAATTACTATACAGATTAACCATTAAATTCAACAAGTCAATGACAAATTTATTTTTGTAGTTTGTGCTCTAAAAGATTTTGTTGTAAAATGAGATAATGATTTATGTAGGGGTTTGGTTGAGTTACAAACTGAACTTGGTTAGCAAAACTTGACTTAAATTTGACTTTTAATATTTCTTGTTATATGATGATATTCTAAAAGATTATGCTAACGTTTGAAACGTGAATATATATATGCTTGTGATACTTCAGTCACTGTCTTGTCTCTTATTCGCATGTCTCTTATTCGCTGTACTGGTAACTGGCATCCTAAAGAATTCAATAAAGCTTGCAGTTGGCCGGCATCGGCCTGACTTCCAATTAGGTCAATTTTTCAACGCTGAACTACAGTAGTGCAGTCATGAGATCACTTCCAATTAGGTCAATTTTTCTAAACTTGGACAACTGGGTCCTATCTTTAATGTATCTTAGCTAATTTTTGAACACGTTTTTGTGTCTATGCAGGGTAAGTCCGGAGATGCCGCCAAGGGTGGAAAAAAGAAATGACCATTATGATTTTTATTTAACATCTTTTTTGTACTAAAACATATTTATTTTTGTCAAATGTGATGATATTGGGGTGGTACTTATGATATTGGAAGATTACCAATTTTGGATGAATAGGATATTTAATTTGAGATGCATATATGTATGTGCAATTTTTTTCAAATTTTTTTTTCTGGAAATGATGTTACATGCTAATAGAAATGTTACATTAGCCAACAAAAGTGGCTCAAACAGTGGGGATCACAATGGAGCCCATAGTAGGGACCATTGTGGGACCCACTATTTTTTAAAAAAATCTAGGCCTCTAAGGTAACATATATATTAAGTTGCCATAGACCTCATTTTTGTTGCTATAGCAAGCTACGGTAACATAAAATTGCATGTTGCCTTAGGGATCAAAGATGTTACCTTAGACACCTAAGGCAACATGCTGAGAGCTATCACCAGAGAAATGTTACCTTAGCTACTTTATGGGACTAAGGTAACATATAACGGACCTGTTGTAACATTTTTTTGGTGTTACCGTAGGCTGTTTATGGTGTAGTGTTTATCATCCTTAGTCTGGTGTTGTTGTTGTCTTTGAACTGTCTTTATCTCCCCCTTTTTGACATCAGCAACATTAATTCCAAGAGATTCAGAAACAGAACAAATGAGATTCATTAGAACTGCTTGATTTTCCATAATTGTGACTTGGTTATCTTCAAGTGATTGAAGTCTTGTTTGAATAGCAATTTGAGAATTCTGAATATCTTTCAAAACATCAGAATGAACTTCAATGTTGGAAGTGCTTCTAGTATCTTCAGTATCAGAATCAGAAAGAACTGTATCTTTAAGTCTTGTAGAAGAAGTTGCTTGAGTTGTATGATATTCAAGTAATAAAACCTGATTAGAAGTATCAACATCTTCATCTTTCTGATCTGGAACTGAAACATGATCATCATCTCCTTCACCAGTATTCTGTGTACTAACATCTTCAAATCCTGACTCCTCCTTAGAGTGATCAGAGACTGTAGATGTCTCAATTCGAGCTGATATTGGAAGTACATACAAAGGAACACTAGGATCATTAGGAACTTCATCTGGTACATATGTATCAAGAGATTGCTTTATCCTGGCACCTCTTCTGTTAATGATTCCTGCAAGCCTCTCCTTTTGCTTCTGAGCTTTAACTTCTGGCTTTGCATTATGATGTGCTAGGTCATTCTTCTGATACATTTTGATGAATGAATAAGTACCAGCATCCATACCCAAATTTTCAGACCAAGATTCAGGAAAAACCTGATCCCGAAATCAAATGATGGTTTCCTAATTTTCTCTCCCTCACTATGGAGTTGATCATCCATACCCTCATTCTCACTTTGACTTACTAAAGTCAACACTCTTTCTACCTCACCTTTTGCCTGGTCAGGAGCCAGCCGCTCAAATTGTGGATCTAAGTCCATCTTTTCAAGTGTATCACTCAAATTTAGATAAGTGCTCTCATGACCTACAGAAAAATAGAGTTTAGAAGGAGTTTTTATACCTGAACTCACATGGAGAGAGGGTTCCTCATATGGCATGTGGCTTGAGGTTTTCTCCAAGGAGTGAGCTGCTATAGTCTCTAAACCCTTACAATCATCTTCTTTCCTTTCAGAAACTACAGGCTCCAGTATACCACTTTCAGGTTCTTTACTAGACTCTGATGTCTTCAGTAATACTTCATTAGACACCATAGTTAGTATATCACCGTATTTAAGTGTTGTTTGCTGAGACACACCCTCAAGGTGAATAGACTCTGACTGAACAAAATTTGTTTGATCTTCAGAAAAATCAACCAAAGTCATTCCTCCCATATCATAGGGTATCTCACTTGCATTCTCAGTCATCACAGAAGACCTTTCAACATCAGCTATCACAGCTCCTGAGTCATCCTTCCTCTGACTAGATGGTTCTTGTGTTGCAGTGACTGTGATCTGATTTTTCCTACTATTCACCACTGGTGCAATAGTATCTTCTGTTGACTGCTTTCTTCTATCTACTTCCTCCAGTTGTTCACCTTGAGCTAAAGCATCTTCAATAATGATATCCTTGTCAAATAAATATGCATGAAGTGATTGAAGTGCAACATGCTTTGAGAGTCCAAATTTCTTGACTAATTGTCTTCTGACAGATACATAGAAATACATCTTCATTAAGTCAAGTCTTTGATGTAGAAGTCCATATTCATCTGGAAATAAAAGTTTTGGTACTCTTTCAACCAGAAAATCTAGAACAGGCCTTGACAACTTCACTTTGAGAGAAATTAGTCCCATAGCCAGTCTGTATGATAATGTAGTTTCCCATGAAGAATCAATATCCAGATCTCTCTTGTCAAATATTGACATAGATGTAGCTTGATTTGTAGAAACCTGCATGATATTAGTTGGACTAGACTCTGTGTGTGTAGGTGACAATTGAATCTTTCTCCTTGTTCTCCTGATATAGTGAGCAAAAGATTTATCCTGAGAAGACTCAAGAGGTGTAGACACAGAAGTGATCTTGGGATGAGATCTTGGTTCAATAGACACAGTCTTTTGAGAGACAGAATCCAGTAACTGTTTTCCCTTTTTAAGAACTACAGCCTTTTGAGAGACTGCAGCCTGGCTGTGACTAGGTTTTTTATCTCTTTGTGCTAACAAAGAAAGTTGAATTGCAGCCTTCAATTCTGCTCTCTCAGCAAGAGTTAAATCATCATCATCTTCACTAGAATTACTATTACTTGACACAACAAATCTTCTCTTCCTTACAACTGATGTCTTTTGAGAAACACCAGAGGTTGGTTTCTTTGAAACAATAGGTTGTGGATCAAAATTTGGTTCTTGAATTGTTTCAGAGACTATAATGTTTTGGGCTACTTGGGTAGACACAGGTGGTTTCTCCTCCATTTGAGATTCCTGAGTCATTTCACCACAAAAGAAAGAAGAATTGTAGAGAGTAGGAAGATGAATTTTAAGAATTACCTGAAAATGATGTGGATAATGAATTGCAGGTATTTCATCTAGATTCTTTTCATTGTCCTTCTTTGTAATGTCAGAGAAAATTCTCTTTTGCTGTTCATAAGAAGAAACACAATGTTCTCTACCAAATCTAGCTTCAACATCAGGAATGAAATGGTTAATAAACATTTGCATAAATCTATGATAATAAACCATTTTCCTTTTTTGATCTCTTGACCCAAGTTTGATACTCATCTGACTTAAGATAATATGACCAATGTTAATTACTCTGTCATAAAGCAAACTATAAGCAATATGTGATGTAACAGAAGTAATTTGCTGAAAAGAACTACATTTGCCAGTAAAACATTTAGCAATTTGATCAAAGTAAAAAGACCATTCCTTTCTAAGAAAAGACCTATTCAACTGGCTCATGTTATCTAGAGGTCCACTATAACCTAATTCAGACAACATAGTTCTTATATTATCATCAGATGGTTCATTCTCATAACTATCAGTAACAGGTAAGCAAAGTACTGAATTAACAACAGATTCAGTAATGTCAAATGAATCTTGTCCTAAATGTAGAACAATCTTACCTGATTGACTCTGAGTAGAATCAATTACCTCAGCATTCTTCCAAGCTTGTGAAATAGCTACTTGATTAATTTGTGGAGATGCTATCAATGCATAACTTAATGGTCCATACGCCAGAAAGTCCATGATTGGATGAAAATCAGATGACACTCCTTCCTTGTTGGTGATAGCTGCTACATGATTGTTTGTCATAAAATCAAAGTCACCAAATTTGAAGGCTACAGATTTAGGTAATCTTCTCTGAGCTGCCATTTTTTTTTTTAATCTGAAAAGAACTTGAAAAATTCTTGAAATGGATTAGTGATTTTGAAAACTCAAGAGTGGTTTTTGCTTTAGAGAATGTAAAATTAGAGAAAGCAATTACACGATTAGAGTTTCAAAACAAATATATTTCACAAATCTTTCAGACCACTATCCCACGTTGACACGTAGATTGACAGGTGTCAGTCCCTGAAAAATGCGGTTACCCATGATTTTTGGAAAATAAAATCCAAAATTGATTTTCATGAAATAAATCAGGGTATAAATAATCAATACTGATCAGCTTCCTTTTCCTGTTGACCTCTCATCAAATCCTGATGATCACACATGAAATCCTGACCAATATCATCAGAGACTTAATATGGAGTTTCCACGTGGCATTCTTCTTTTATCTGAAAAAGAAATAAACAATTAATCTGAACAAAAATCAATTGATTAGATATATTCAATATTTTTTGAAAACAAGAAACACAGTCACATGCAATAATTAGCATTTGACTTCATTAAAACTTCCAAGTGACTGTTCAGCTTCTCACGTCTTTCTTTAAAAGAAACAGACGCCTTATGCCATTCTCCATAATCCTTTCAATTTCTTTTCTTCTCAACAATGCTTCTCAAACCAAAATTCCCTTCAAACCCATTTTTCAGATTTTTCTCGATCGATGAACATCCTGTTCTTGATCATCTCTTTGAACAGACAACTCTTCTCATCGAACTAATCATGAATGGATTGGTTTTCGAAAATATCCAGAAGTTTCTCCTAGAACATCCATCTGTTGGATACAATCTTCCCCTAACCTCCTCAAAACTTGAGGATGAAGAAATTGGCCGAGAGTCTAAGGTTGATCTTGATGGGGATGCTATACATTTAAGTTAGTTGCTCTCATTCAAGTCGCCCAGACAAGGAATCCAAAACGAGGCTGTTCATCCCCTGATGAATTTCTTGAGATGCTCCTTGTCCTGTACCTCAGAGTTCACATCAATAGACAAGTATAGAATTTTCAGTAGAAATTTAGACAAAAAGAAGTTGTATTTCATTTCCATGTAATGATTTCTATTAATGAAAATACAGTTTCTTGTTATCTGCTTGTCTTTTGATTATTGAATAATGTATAAATTATCAGTATGTAAATATTAAAACTTGCTGGCATAGACTTAACTCATCACAAAATCAGATTACTACACAAAGTAAATGTCAGGATCTGAAACAATTTTCATAATCCTGATACTGACACAATACTGATGACGTCAGCATCCTGATAACAAATCTAATCCTGATGATTATTAACAAGTCTATCATACTGAAATTTATCAAGGCAATGTGTTATAGCTCAAGCATTTAACTATCAATTATAGATCCTGACAGGAATATCAAGTCTAAAAGCTAAGAACAACCTACTTTTGCAGATGTTAAAGATCTAAAAATTTAACATTCCTAACTCACTTACTAATCTACTGAATGTAGTCTCATCAAGTGGTTTAGTTAGAATATCTGCAAGCTATTTGTCAGTAGGAACAAAATGAAGTTCCACAGTACCATTCTCAATATGTTCTCTAATAAAATGATACCTGACATCAATGTGCTTAGTCCTTGAATGTTGAACTGGATTTTCTGCAATTTTAATAGCACTAGTATTATCACAAAACATAGGAATATGACTAAGTGTCATACCATAATCCATCAACTGATTTCTTATCCAAAGGAGCTGTGCACAACAACTGCCTGCTGCTATGTACTCAGCTTCTGCAGTTGAGGTTGAAACAGATTGTTGCTTCTTGCTTGCCCAAGAAATCAATCTATTTCCCAAGAATTGACATGTACCTGTAGTGCTTTTCCTGTCTATCTTACACCCTGCATAATCAGAGTCTGAATAGCCAATTAGAAAGAAATCAGATTCTCTAGGATACCACAAACCAAGATTTGGAGTTCCTTTGAGATATCTAAAAATTCTCTTCACAGCAATTAAATGAGATTCCTTAGGATCACTTTGGAATCTAGCACATAAACAGGTAGAAAACATTATATCTGGCCTACTTGCAGTTAGATATAACAATGAGCCTATCATGCCTCTATAACTAGTATTATCCACACTCTTTCCTTTAGGATCAGAGTCTAGTTTAGTGGCTGTTGCCATGGGTGTTTTTGCAACTGCACAGTCTTGAAAGTCAAACCTTTTTAAAAGATCTTTGATATACTTTGACTGATTAATGAAAATACCAGTCTCAGTCTGTCTGACCTGCAAGCCTAAGAAATAATTTAATTCACCCATCATGCTCATCTGATACTTAGACTGCATAAGCTTGCTAAACTTAGCACACAACTTTTCATTAGCAGAACCAAAAATAATATCATCAACATAAACTTGAACTAAAAGCAATTCACCTTTTATCTTTCTAAAGAATAGAGTTTTGTCAATTGTACCTCTTGTGAAGCCATTTTCAAGAAGAAATTTAGACAAAGTCTCATACCATGCTCTTGGTGCCTGCTTTAGTCCATAGAGTGCCTTGTCAAGTTTGTAGACATGATTTGGAAACTTTGGATCAACAAATCCAGGTGGCTGTTCCACATACACTTCCTCATCAAGTTTGCCATTTAGAAAAGCACTCTTTACATCCATCTGGTATACCTTGAATTTTGAATGAGCTGCAAATGCAAGAAACATTCTGATTGCTTCCAATCTTGCTACAGGTGCAAAGGTCTCATCATAATCAATGCCTTCTTCCTGAGAATAACCCTTGGCCACCAGTCTTGCTTTGTTTCTTACAATCATACCAGATTCATCTAGCTTGTTTCTGAAAACCCATCTTGCACCAACAATAGATCTATCTTTAGGTCTTGGTACCAGTTTCCAGACTTTGTTTCTCTCAAACTCATTTAACTCCTCCTGCATTGCAATTACCCAATCAGGATCCTGTAAGGCTTCTTCAACCTTCTTAGGTTCATTCTTTGAGAGAAAACAACTATACAAGCATTCATTTTGAATTGATCTTCTAGTTCGAACACCACTATTTGGATCACCAATTATCAAATCTTCAGTATGATCCTTCGTCCATTTTCTAACAGGTGGTAGATTAACTCTACTAGTCTCTCCCCCTAAGTTAGTGGTATCTCTTGTAGAAGAATTCTCTCTACCTTCAAAAACTCTCCTTTGATCAATAGAATCAGTAGATTCCATATTGCTGCTAGTTACTGATCTTTCCTCAGTAGACTCTGAAAGATCAGTTCCTGATGGAGTAGACTCAGAAACATCAATTCCTGATGGAATAGACTCTGTAAGACTAGTCTGCTCCTGATGATCACTGTGTTCTCTTTGATTTATTTGCTCCCCCTCAACAGTAGCATTCCTTTGAGAAGCAATAGAAATTTCTTCAGGAGAACCTTCATCATCACTTGAGAGTATCTCAGAATTCTTCAGATTTTCAAATTCCAATTTGTCATGGCTTTCATCAGTTTGCAAAATTCCAAATTTCTTATCATCAAATGCAACATGAATTGATTCCATAACAATGTGAGTTCTGAGATTATAAACTTTGAAGGCCTTAGATGCTGAATATCCTAGAAAAACTGCTTCATCCGATTAGGCTTCAAATTTTCCAAGTTGTTCTGGATGAACTTTTAGGACATAGCATTTGCATCCAAAGATGTGAAAGTATTTCACACTTGGTTTCTTTCCTTTGATCATCTCATAGGGAGTTTTTCCATGACTATTTACCAAGGTACAATTTTGAGTGAAACATGCAGTGTTAATAGCTTCTGCCCAAAAGTAGGTTGGAAGTTTTGCATCTGCAAGCATGGTTCTTGCTGCCTCTATGAGAGTCCTGTTCTTTCTTTCCACTACACCATTCTGCTGAGGTGTACCAGGTGCAGAAAACTGTTGAGTGATTCCATTGTCTGCACAAAACCCCTCCATTGTAGAATTCTTGAATTCTGTACCATTGTCACTTCTAAGTACCTTGACTTTGTACTCAGAGTTATTATGAATATTCTTGATAAGTTCAATGATTTACTGAGGAGCTTCATCCTTCTTGTGTAGAAAGAACACCCATGTGAACCTTGTGAAATCATCCACCATAACTAGAGCATATCTTTTCTTGCTGATAGACATAATGTTTACTGGACCAAACAGATCAAGATGTAGCATGTGAAATGGTTCAGTAATCGAATTTTCAGTCTTGCTCTTGAAAGTGGTTCTTCTTTGCTTTCCAAGCTGACATGCATCACAAAGTCCATCTTGCACAAAATTTGCCTGTGGTAGGCCTCTCACCAAATTGTGCTTAACAAGTTGATTAAGTTTCTTGAAATTAAGATGTGAGAGCTTCTTGTGCCAATTCCAGCTTTCATCACTTGATGCTTTGCTGTAGAGACATCTAACAATTCCTTTAGATGTATCACTTAAGCTGGCTTCATATATGTTACCATGTCTTTGACCAGTTAGAACAATGTCTCCATTCTGCATATTCAAGATTTTGCATCCTTCTCTATCAAAGATTGATTTGTAACCTTTATCACCCAGTTGACTTATGCTTAAAAGAGTATGTTTCAAGCCTTCAACCAGTGCTACATTTTCTATGATGACATTCCCCAAAACAATTGAGCCATATCCCAGAGTTTCTCCTTTGTTGCCATCTCCAAAAGATATTACTGGGCCAGCTTTCCTCTCAAACTTTGTAAGCAGGGACTTCTTTCCAGTCATATGTCCAGAGCATCCACTGTCCAAGATAATTGAATGCTTCTTTCCTGTGCCCTGCAAACAAAAAGTAACTAGTTAGAATTTTTTAGGACCCAACTTTGATTGGATCCTTTCTTACTAGATTTAGAGACAACAGACTTTAAAGATTTTGCTTTTATTTTACCTGTTGCAGAGTCAACTTTAGACTCTGATTTCACAAACTGTTTGTGACTAGGAGTTTCAGATTTCAAAGAATAATAGTCATAATACAGTTCATGATATTCTCTACACATGTAAATGGAATGAAGTAAACTACCACAATGATAACAAGCTTTTTGTGGTTGGTATTGAATTTTCTGAGTCTTGGGGAATCTGGACTCAGTTTTCCAAGAAGGTTTTTGATTGCAGTCTAGGGCCAAATGATTATGATTTCCACACTTATAGCATTTTTTCCTAGGTGCATCAGGTACATTCTTGTAATTATTCTCTTTGTTAATACCTTCTTTTCCATTCCTATTTCTTTTGATCTTGCTAGACTCTGAAAGACCATCTAATCTCTGTTTCAACTGAGACTTAGACAGAAACCCTATGTTTACATTCTTAGGTTTCTCGAACACTTTCTCATCTGAATTACTATTGTTAATCCTTTTGTGTACAACAGGGGTACCTTTTGAATCAACAAATTTAACATGATTAGGTTCAGAAACAATTTTCTTACCTTCAGATTTAGATGTGTTAGCTTCTATCTTACTATTATCATTGACAATAGCTACCTTTTCTTCTTGTCTAGCCTTATCAAAACCTAAACCATTAACCTTACCACGAATTCCACTTTCAAAGATTTCTATAGTCTTCTTACTGGAATTGTTAATGGTCTTAATCACATCTCTCTCTTCTTCTAGTTCTTTTCTGACATAGTCATAAGCCTCAAGAATAACACTATAATCATGCTTAGCTTTATCAGAACTTAACTTGTATTCTTCCATTTGAATTAATTCAGATTCAAGAAAAATATTTCTATCAACTAATTTATCATTCTTAACCTTAAGTTCATCTCTTTCACAAGTAAGAATTCTAAAATTAGTCATAAGATTCTTAAACTCAGCATGGATAGATCTAATTTCATCAGAATTTAAGCTATCAAATGAATCAAGAGAGTGAAGTGATACCTTAACAGAGGATGGAGAAGTTTTCTTTGGAGATCCAGGTTTGTCTGAACTATTGGCCATCAATGCAATGTTGTCATAATCCAATTCATCTTCAGAGTCACTGGAATCAGCCCAATCCTTCTGTGTGACCATAAGTGCATTACCCTTTCCTGAATTCCTAGGCTTCTTACACTCACTAGCAAAGTGTCCAAGCTCGCTGCAGTTAAAGCACTTGATCTTGGCCTTATCAAGCTTGACAATTGTACTTTTGCCTTTGTCACTCTTCTTCTCCTCCTTCTTTTGAAAAGGTCCTTTGCTAAATCTTCTCCTGTTGAATCTTCCTTTCTTGAAAGCTTTAGCAAACATAGCAAAGAGTTCCTGCATCTCAGATTCAGAATCATTGTTGTCAGAGTCCATATCAGTAGTCTCTGACTTAGAACTTTGTTTGCTTTTCTTCTTCCTTGAATTCTTTACAGCAATCTCTTCATGCTGTTCTTCAGGAAGCTTCTTAACTTCAGATTGAGCAGTAAGTGCAATAGTCTTCATCTTTCCTTCACTCCTGCTCTTCTTCTGCTGCTTGTCAAGTTCATAAGCTCTCAATTTTCCATATACTACCTCTAATGAAATTTCATCCAAATCATTAGCTTCCTCAATCGCAGATATCTTCTCATTGTAGAAATCAGGCAAAGCTTTCATGAACTTTGTATTCATATCCTCCAAGTCATAATATTTACCATGCATGGCCATCTCATTGATGAGTTTTGTAAACCTATCAAAGGTATTAGTAAGTGACTCACCAAACTTGGATTCAAAGTACTCATACTGTTGTATAAGTAATGTCCTAATATTCTTCCTGACAGGCTTAGTTCCTTTACAGTGAACCTTAAGATTGTCCCATATATCCTTAGCAGTTTTACAAGAGAGAACATAGTTAGTGAGAACAGAATCAAGACTATTGAATAATATGTTTCTCACTTTAGCATCTTTAAGAACATTCTCCTTGTCCTTATCTGACCATTCAGATTTTGGCTTCTCTGCTGTATGTTCTGGAACAACCACACCATCAACAGTTGCTTGTCCAATGACCTTTGTTGGAACAAAAGGTCCATCTCTGATTCTGTCAAGATAATCAGGATCTGTTGCTTCCAGATGATGCAACATCTTTACTTCCCATAGAGTATATTCGTTTCTCTTGAGCATAGGAATTTTAGTATTCCCATCCTTGTAACCAGACATGATTGCAGATCTTTATGATTATTCGAAATCAACCCGCTCTGATACCAATTGTTAACTCGAATAACTTGTAGAATGGAGGGGGTTGAATACAAGTTATATAATCGTGTCTGATTTTTGCTTGATTATATGAACAAGAATAAACGAATGAATCAAACTCTTGTTTGTATTAATAAGATCAAATACAAACTCTACCAAAGGTGTACAATACCTTTAGCAGCTGCTGACAATACAAATCTCTCTCTTTGTTTGTTTCGAACTCTCGAATACAAACCTTATACAGAGCTACGCACACGAACTCACAACTTCATCACTCTTTACAATGATATTGAGAGAGTATTTATAATGCTACCTATCAACTAATAACAGAAAGATATAATCTATACATGACAATGTTCTGCCTTCTAGTCGATAGTTTCCATCAATAGAAAACTCTTCCCTTCATAATATCTTCTTGCTTGTTCTTCAAACAACGATCCTGTTTTATAGCACTTGCCAGTTTCTGTAGCATCCATAATGACATCATCAGTAACAAAACTGAGATCAGGATCTGCACACTGCATCAGTATCTGATCAACCATCAGTATTGGACCATCATCAGGATTTGCCCTCTGTTCCTGACATGTAGTCTCCGATACACTGTTCATTCCTGACTAAACTATACAGATAACTGTCTTACACATAAATCCTATATACAGTGCTAAATCCTTTATAAGATCAGGATTACAAGAAGTATAATGTGTAAATTCTATTCTTAACATCACAACTTATGAATTATTCCTAACAGCTAGAAGGGTTGATATTGGAAACTAAATACACATATAATTCAAAAGTGTGTGAAAGAAATCCGTTTTTAAAATTGAGATGCTTGTACGACTAAAATTAAGTTCAAGTGAAAACTTGTGCAAATTTAAAAAACACCAAGCCTGCTCATGCGATATCCAAATATATCCTCAGTTATAATTACTTCGCACAAGGTCTCATGCAAAACTTATACATATTAGTGAGCATGCCTACACTGGCATTTTAATTAAACAATCACAAAAGAAGTGATAGAAAACAACTTTTAAATTCTATGCAAATCCTGTTTTCTCTGGTATATTTTCTTTAAATTTAATTGCATCTTCATCACAAGACCTTTTACATAATCACTGTGTATTTATGATTTATCAATAGAGGTTTTCTATTGATTTTACCAGTTTTGTGGGGGGGAGAGGACATTTCAAAGTAAAATAACTAATTTCTAAGGGTCCAAGTTTAAACTCAATTACGTTGGTTGAAGAATAATTGAGTTGTTTCACTATCAACATTTATCAAGCTTGGCTCTTCAATATTTCCGGAAGAAACTTGTTTAAAAAGCTCTAGTTATCTGAGGATTGCATACAACCTTTTCAGTTCAAAGCATTTTATTGAGTGATATCCTAATACAAATCCGCAGCATTTTAATCCTCATTAATTAATAATTTATTATTATGGACACCCTTCTTTATATAATAACTTATTTTTTCAAAATAACAGCCTTTCAAATAGAACCACTCTTGGTTAAAAAAGTTAACTGCGGGAAGTAAGAGCTTACCCATAGGTCCAGTCCCACTTTCTCAATTGTAGTCAATCAGATCTTTCATGCTATTAAGTATTAACCACTTCTGTTATCTGCATAGCAGCCATAGAATATCAACACTAGTAATAAACTAAGAATTAACATTACAAAGAATTAAAAAGATAGAAATACTTATGGCATTTCTTATTCCATGATACCCATACGATGCAGTAATAAAGCAATTCTTAATATACCACAAATCATATAATTCCCCGTCGATTCAAATAGTAGCAAAGAAATTGATTTGTGAGTGCAGAGTATCATAATTGAAAATGAAGAAGCACAATACCTGTAGACACCGCACATATCTTTTTGTATACCCTAAATCATTTACAGCAGAAATTAATAGATATAAGAACATTACACATAACAATCTAGTTGCTAATTTGTTGGGAAGTCAATTTACAAGTCTTGAACTGAGCATTTTCAAAAGGCAGTACATCAGTAGGAAAATCACAACCTGATTCTAAATGCTTATCAGGCACTCCAACCGCGATTCCATATTCATCCCAACCACTTTTTACTGCAATGCAATCATTTCCCAAAACTATGAAACAATCTTCAATCTTTATCTTTTTACACGAATCTAAAGTACGAAAAGTAAGAACATTAAGAATATATTTATACAGAGAATTTCAATATTGAATAGAAAAAAAAATTGTAGTATATAGCATTGTAGACCTGGATCAATCCCATCTTTATTAGGAGAGTCAACTGGTGCAATAATGGTTAAACCTTGGATTATTACATCACTGCATCAAAATCACAAATTCTGATCAAATTGATCTAAAAAAATCAAACGGTTGATTATGTGCTCTGTTAAATGGAAATCAATGAGGTATGACTCGAAAAACTAATAGAAGAGATGGGAAAAAAAAATAAGAACTACACATTAATAGAAGAATTACTTGTACAAGGTCCACACATCAATTGTAACTGCCTCCTACCTTCCTGGGAGAGGAATCTTTGCAAAAGAATCATGTAGAAATACAAGAGCTATAGATAATTAACGTGGGAGAGAGAAGAATAACGAAAGTAGATTAAATGAAAAGAAAAAAAATGTGTTCACTAATGACTAACCATATACTCAACAGGCCAATGCATAACATAAGTTGCAGCATTCAATCACTACAATAATGCCTAATCTACCTTCATAACAAAGACAGAGAACCCTGCTCCAAAGGAAAAAAATCAAAGACTGGCAATAAAATAATAATAAAAAATATTTGTTTTCAAAAATAATTATTTTACTTGAGTAGACTCAAACTAACAGCTTGGGATAAATGATTCTATGTACACCATATCAATGGCCGGTCCATGCTCCAGCTGCACCTTGGGAACAGCTTTTGCGGCTCTAATCATGAATAAAAACCTGAAGTTCACTTTAAAAACATAAAGTTCTATTAAAAATCCTAAGTTCTAAACTAAATTGAAAAACTTAAATTAAAAACCAAAATTTGAATTTTCAAACAAAAATGAGAAAAATACTTGCTAATTTGAGATGTTTCGAGATAGATAAAGGCCTCCAAGACACCCGTGGTAGCAAATATCTAGTCTTTTTGCAAGCAAATGTGGAGATTAAGATATATAACCACTTCATAATCGCATCAAAGCTAATAGAAACATTCAGGTCATTATACAAACTAATAAAGATACTAAATATTCCACTAAGTAATCATCTTCCTGCAAGATATTTGCCCAAACAAACAGAGCCCTACAAACAACAACAAGCAGACATTAAAATTAAAAAAAATATCCAAAGATGAAACAAAAAACAAACATATACAAACAAAAATTACAAGAAAAATAGACATACATACATCTATAACATTAAATCTGAAGAATCAATTACTTTGGAGATGCCCAAGCCGAAGAATCAACCAATCTGTTAAAAAAAGTTCAATTTGAAAACCAAAAATTGAATTTTGAAACGAGAATTAGAAAAATACTTACTAATTTGAGCGAATTCGAGATAGATAAAGCCTCCCTTGCAACCAACCCGCCAATCTAAAGCCTCTTCTGCAACCAACTAACAAAAATCGAAAGCTAGGGTTCAACCTAATTGGGATTCAACAATGGGGGTTTTGAAATCTAGGGTTTGAATTTGGGGGTTTGTAAGCTAGGATTTGAATTTAGGGGTTCCAAATAGGGTTCTTGAGTTAGTTTGTGAGCAAGTGAATTCGGGATTTGAAATTAGTTTGAGGAAATAGAAAGTATATGGTGAGTGGGTTTGAGGAGCGGGGAAAATAAAATGTCAAAGGGGGGAAATGAAAAAAATGAACGGGGGAAATGTTTTCAAGTAAAGGGGGAAAGTGTGGGAAAGAAACATCCCCGTGTTTTTTATTATTCTAAAAAGTGGTTAAGACATCGGTTTTAACTACAACCGATGTCTATAAACTACTTTAACATCGGTTCTAGTAAAATTGATGTAAAAAACTCCTTTAACATCGGTCACCAATGCAACCGATGTTAAAGGGGTGATGTCTATTAACAATTTTGGCGTAGTGAATGACTCTGTCAGACAATAAAATCTCTATATCAGAGAAGAAGACTTCATACATTGGTAGGCCTCGTTAAAAACCCCGCAAGAGCAAAACCCTATGGGACAAAAACTCAAGGGGGGAAAAAGAGCACCCCACTCAATACAACCAAACATCGATACACATAAGACTATAAAAAAAATGCCAGTGACTTCTTGATGTTTCCACTAAGCATCCAAGATTCTGCTTCCCTCCGTCTTTTCTGTGCACTTCTTCTCACCCAAAGAAAACCAGCTCCATCTTCTCTTTTTAACTCTTCCCGCCCTAAGAACTGAAAGACTATCAAAATAACCACAACAAATAAATCATGTTAAATAAGCGTTAAAAGGAAATAATTTAAAAAAGTATTATATGCAATCTACTAACTAAAAAATAAAGTATTAAATATACTAGAACTTATATAAAATTTGGAAAAGGTTGCTCACTCTTAACCAAAGGGGGTCCCTTTGGTTAGACATGTAATTCAATATCAAAATAAAATAAAACTGTATTATAAGATTCTATATTTATGATTAATAATTGTCAATTACAAATATGACAAAAACAATAATCATCAATAATGACCTGACTCGTCAAATAGACGAAAACCAAAAATAACCAAAAATTGGTCCAAAAAACCAAAAAATATGGCACACCCTCAAAGGTAGAAAAACCATATAAAATGGTACAATAATACAAATTATGACTTTTCAATAAAAGAATCAAAATCAAAAGCACAATCGAATCCCACTGATTACTCCAAAACTCAATTAAGAAACAAGAAATAAGAAACAATTTACATTAAATACAAATCTCAATCAACAAAACAAGAATCAATTAACATTAAATAAAAATAACTGATTTCAATTACGTCATTAATGCTATAAAAACTAATTAAACAAAATTTAATAAAAATAGTTTACCTAAACTCATTCTGGGAAGAAAATAAATCAAAATGGAGTTATCCTAATAGCAAAACAAACAACGAATAATAAGCAACTCGACTCAATTGAACTAAACGTGACCCACCGCTTCAACCCAATCAAATTCAACAAGAACTCGCGGTGGTGACTCAATAATCAAACAAACAGCAACCAACAACTAGGCGAAATTAAAACCAGAACATTTATATTAGTTAACATAGCAAACAACAAACTCAAACAATAGTGACAGCAAACAACCTGAAGCTTTAACATTAACTAAACCAAATTCAACAGCATCGCAACAGAGTATAGAACTATACTCAAAAAACTCAGAACTCGTGCAATTTAGATCGAAAACAACACCCTAGAAACTCGGCAATCAAATTACAAACTCAGCGAAAGCAAAAACTCAACAAAACTCGAAATTAGAAAGAAACACAAAAAAAAAACTTAACAAACACTATAACAAAACAAAGATCGAGGGGTGTTTTACACGGGATTTGGGAATTAACCAAAACAAACAAATCGAATGTAGGCGAAGAAGAAAGGGTGAACAGATGAAATAAAAAGAAAACTTCCCTGTAGAAACTCTGCCCTGTATATGCTTCATACATTCTCTCACCCTATGACGATAAGAAGGTTTCACTCTTGGTCCGAAGTCTTCAAACATGCCACTTACGGATAAACTCCATGTCTACTCTCTATGGAGCCTTCCAAAAAGTTTCTTTACAAAAGTTGATTAGTATATAATTAGGATTTGTACTCCCAAGTTTTTTAAAAGAGCATAGAGGGAGGGAGAAATTTTTCAAAATTTTCTTTACAAAACTTTCTCCCCATTTTTGGACGATTGTGAATGGTTCTCTCATATAAGTTTTTTCATATTTCTCTCCATGTAATTCGGGAAGGCACAAGAGATTTTTTATTTAATTTTTAATCACTCATCTTCTTTCATCTTGTATTCTCTTCTTTCCTTAAAAACTTGAAAGCACAACGCACAATAGAAAAACACCATAAAATAATGTGTAAATTCACTTTTTTTGTATAACAAACACCTGCGACCGTGAGAATCAAGTTTTCGGGACTTTCATTAGGTCCGTAGTTTTGCAAACACCTGATTATCTTTGAAGATTCATTGGTTCCTAGCTCGTCAACAAGGCTGACTTGGAATGCCAAATAAATTCCAATATTCTTTTTTCCCCTTTTTATCTTCTTCGCTTAAATCCTCGCCACAAAATATATTTTCTGTTAAAACTTTCCAATTTCATTCCACTCGTTTGTGGTCAAACTTTTATTTTTCTTTATGGAGAATCAACTCACTAATTCATACAAGTTAAATCATCTAAACTGTTTAATACATCAATTCTTAACATTCCTTCACAATATCAACTCATATACTCATTCCATCAAGTTCATCAATAAACATGTATTTTACCAAATACTCAGATAATTCACTCAATCAGTCATAATACAACATCAAACAACAAGATTTTGATAAAAATCAATTTTTAATTAACAGAGTTTTTTTAAAATACAACTTCAACCTCATGTTCCAACTATATATCATACTGCATGCATCAAAGTATCAGACATCTCAAAGATTATCAACTAATTTCCAATAAGTTGCATTGATAGACATACATATAGAGTCAAATCCAGACATATCTCATGTTATCACAAAATATAAAACTGTTATTCAGCTAATTAACTTATACAAATCGACATATACAGACAAATTATACAAACAATCGAACTCAAATATACAAGTTTAGTCTAGAAAACATGAATAACCACATTTTACTACATACACATCAACTAAGTTACATAATGATTGAGATTTTAGGGTTTCAAATTTCACACCTGAGCCCGAGATAGTGAAGGGTATCGGGTCTCACCTGATTAAGTTTAAACTCAACTTGACTCAGAGCAAACTCGATGTAAATCATCTAGACTCAGTAAATGGTGAGTTGACTCGATTAGACTCGAGCGAGTAAAAAGTTGACTCACTGAGTCATCTCCGATTTTACTCAATCTTTGACATGCAAGCTCTGATACACTTAGATCCAACCTTATTTCATCGTCATCTTCAGCATACCCGAAATCGAAGAATGCGATTAGAATTGGTAGATCGAAATCGATTTGATTTCACCCAACTCGTTAATATTCATGAGTAATAATCTTTTGAAAGTACCAGCATTGAAACTTTTTTGTTCACTGGCACTGTATTGAAAAGACTTGAGGACCATCCACCAAAGTCAATTAAATTCTCTCAAAAAAGCCCGAAGTTAATAGATTAATAAATTTTACTCCGATTTTGACTTGATTAAAAGTAACAAAAAATTGAGCTTCCCAATGTAGTCGACTCACTTACCAAGATCAATCTAGAGAGAAGAGTATACGCTCAAAGAATGGGAATATAGATGCTGAATATATCAAAAATAAAATGATATTAATACACTTACGGTGATCAGAAAGAAACGAAACAAAAAAAACCCAAAAAAAGTAATGTTAAAATTTTGTAAAAGTAAAAGGAAAATAATAATGTTAAAATTATTATTTTGCCCAACTCTATTTATCTTACCAAATAGATTATCAAAGAAAATTTTGTAAAAATAAAAAGAAAATAAAAATGTTAAAATCGGAAAAAAAATCGAAACCAATAAATAGTTACTCGAAAGAACCGCTTTATAAGGTTTGGTAACAATTAATAGCAATTTACCGAAATGAACCGAATGATTTGGTAAGCATTAATCCTAAATATTGCACCAAACCGCACATAGGACACCTCTAAATATGCCTACTAAATAGTATATTGTTCTAAAAAGCAGCTACTAATTGAAATTAATCGCTAATTTTTTCGATCGTTAAATGAATTGAGTTTGTTGTAATCGGGTTAAAAAGTGTTTTTTGTAAAAAGAAAAACGATTATTAATTGGTAAAGTCGATCAATAATTGGATAATTTGGTCAATAATCGGAATTAATGGATCAAAACTTTATTAAAGATATTTAATGTAAAACTCATAAAATTATAAAACAACGGAAAAAATTAAAAAAAAACTTGTAAATTATAATGTAAAAAATGGCTTTGTTTTTGCTAAATGCTTAAAACTGAAGTATAGGTAAAAAGCTTCAGTAACTAATATTCAATTTCTTATACTAAAAATTGTACGAATCGTTGGATCTTAAAATTTAAAATAGATATATGAGAATCATTAGATCTAACAGGATTATATTCGAGTACTAAAAAGTAATTTTAAATAATCTAAAAAAAATATAAGTAAATTTTCTAAATTGAATATAATAATTAATGCAAAAAATCATAACTTTATTTTCTCTTAAATTTCCGTGTAATTTCTTTTGAATAATGATTTTTAAACCATCACTAAATTAAAAATGATTGTTGAGTTTTTCGTGAACTATAAAATAGTCTAAATTTGATTTTAAGAACTCGTGATATAACAAAAATAGTAAACTGACCGTGTAATGTCTAATAAATAATAAAAGTTGTTGAGTATTGAATCCAGTAAAAGAATACAGAGGGGGGGTGAATGGATTCTTGAACTTTTCTTGTTCTTGAGTCTATGTAGCAAGATAGGTGTTTGTGTGTGCAAGGATATGAGTGCCGATAAAAACAACACAAGACACGATATCACTTTAATCTAATATTGTATTAGATAAAGGTTGCTACAATCTGTGAATACAAATGATAGTATTCTCAGCTTCGTTTTTCTCAGAGAGATATGACTTACAATGTATGAAAAACTTGACTCCTCAAAAAGTTAACTACTAAGGAAGTGAGCCTGTATCCTTATAGAACATGGATACAACTTACTTACTGCAAATAAGGTAGCTGAACAAATTAGTTTCTAGTCTGTCTATCCTTTTTGAGTAAGTGTCCAAACGATTACAGATTTGACTTTGCAAAGCCTGTTCAGATCCACTTCTTTAGCCCTTTGTCTCTTCTATATCTCTCCAAGCTTCCTTGTAGGCTTTCCATAGCACATTACAGATTGTGGTCCATAAAGTGCATTGGCTTGTTGTAGGCTTCTGACTTGTACAATTTCTTCAGTATTTTGTCTCCAAGAATGTATTTGATAAGTGACTAAGTAAGTGGTTCGAGAACTAGGATTAACATTGATAACTCTGAGTTCTTGAATACTGTTATATGACATATCGAATCACTTCTCGAATAGTTCTTTTCTCTGGAAATCCTTGAGTTGTCGAATAGAGCATTTTGACATGTCGAATCCCTGAGATATCGAATAGCTTTCTGAGTCCTTGAGATATCGAATGGAACTTTGACTTGTTGACTCCTTGAGAACTCGAATACCACATTGACTTGTTGACTTCTTGAGTTCACGAATAGAGCAGTAGACATATCGAATCTCTGAGATATCGAATGAGAAATCAAATATTGTATTCAGAGATATCGAATAGTGTCTTGAGATATCGAATCCCTGACTTCTCGAATGTTGGACTTCTCGAATAGACAAAACTACTTCTCGAATTGGTACTTAGGAAAATTCTTCATTTCTTCAAATCCCAACTGTGATTTATTTGACAGTCTTCATCTCTCTGCTTGAGGCATGAACCTTGGAACTTCTTTCAAGCATTATTCTTGACTCAATAAGTACAGTTACACAGCTAGAATTTGATGCCTACGTCAAGTACAGAACAAGTAGAAACTCTACAACTAGAGGTTCCCTCAGTTAAGAGGTCATGTAAGTAATGCAAAGCATTACAAACAATTAGGCTTGTTATTAGAGTTAAACAGGCATGTCTTTGTGACTAACAATCTCCCCCAAATTGTGAGTAAGATCCTTAGTCACAATTTCATGTCTAATAACAAGCCTAACATACATAAAGATAAAACTTTAAAAAGTACAGGTATGTAGATTGATTGAAGAAAATACATAAAAGTTTTCTTACAAGTTATGAGGAATAACTAGCCATATCCTTTTGGATTCATCTCTTGAGCTTTGGCTTGCAGATTCTCATTTTTCATTTTCTTTTTAGCTTCTTTAGCTTTCTTCTTTGCATTTTCTTCCATGGCAAGAATAATATCTTCCATTGCAGTGAGTTCTTCAATTAGAGGGGAGCCTGACAAATCCTTGAGTACTTCATTCAGCTATTTCTCAGAATAGGAACTAATGTAGTCCATTCTAATCTTTACATTTCTACCATATTTCTTGTACTCAATGATGTAAGGATTAAACTTGACTCTACACAGACCCATAGCCCTCAATTCATCAGCCTTAGCTTCCATTGCAGCAAACTCCTCCTCCCTTTTCTTTAGTAGCTCTTCACTGTTCCTTTTCATTTCTGCCTGGTGATCTCTCTTCATTTTAACAAAGAAAATTAACTCCAGTTTCCATACCCTTTCCACTCTGTCTTCAGAATCCAACTTTGCAATTATTCTGTCTATGTCATATAGTCTGCCCCAATGCTGACATGTTCCTTGTCTGAATTTCTTCTGTCTTCCATAAGTATATTTAATTTCAATAAAATCATCAACAATGGCAACATGATAGATTCGTTGAGCCCATAGGAACTGCAGTTGGTCTTCATCATAGTTTTCATCCAGAGGTGGTAGGTTTAGTCCTGGGATTATTATCAGTGCCTTTGACTTGGATAACTTCACCCTTCTTGCAACATGCTTGAATTTAATCCTTTTTACATGGTTGTTAGGCAGAAACTTATGACCCTTGCTTGTGTACCATTGTAGTATTCCATTAGCAGTTTGCTTTCTGAAACATACACATGGTTTCTTGGCTTGAATCTCCTTCTCTTCTTGAGGTAGTAAAACATTTGCAGAGGCCATAGACTTTGACTTTTGTAGGTCACTACTAACAGTATTCACCCTAGACTTAAAGTCTTGTGTTGTGGTGAGGTTACTGTCAGCAATGCCTATGGCTTGCTGTTTAACACTTATCCTCTCATAGACTTTCCCTTGGTCATTACTATCTTTCTTCTCTTTGTCATCCCTCTTCTTTTTCTTGTCTTCATCTCCCTTATCACTCCTGTGATGTCCATGGCTTCTTAAACACTTCTGGGAGCCTAGAAGGTTGGCCATTTCTCAGGTCATCATATAGACTTTTATTGTTTTCATTTACATCTCTCTTCTCAATAAGCCTGATCCATGCACCTATCTCTGAATGTTTCAATGTTTGTAGAGTGTTGTAGGTTAAATGCCAGATACTGGATTTTGCCACCATCATCACTTCCTTGCGCCATAAGCCATTGACTCTCCTAGGTATCACAGTGAAGTAATTAATCTGATCCCTCAGCCTCCTTAGATATATTTGGATGTCATCAGCCTATTCCCTTGAGACTTTTAGAAACTTCAAGAATGCATCATCATGGTAGACATTAGAGTTTGCAACTTCTTGTAGCTTGGCCTCAGTAACCACTTTTACTTCTACAGGTTTGACACTTTCAACTTCAGTAGATGGAGAGTTATCAGATGGCATACTCCCTTCAACCACTGTGGTTGTGATGGATTGCTTCTAGCCACTTGGAGTGATGATATGCACAGTTGGTAGAGTAACAACTGGCAGAATGGTTGGGGGCTCATCAACTTTTGATTTCCCTTTTCCTGGCACATGAGTTAGGGATTTAGATGCACTTTGGTGGCCACCCTCCTTTATCTTTATACCTTTCTCCTTAGGTTTCTCCCCCTTTGTATTTGAATTCCTTGATGTCCTCTTCTCCCCCTTAGGCTTGTTGTCAGGCACAGAGGCTGTAGGAGTGACCTTAGGGTTCGAAGATTCTTCAGGTAGAGGGAGACCCATGTGCTTCATCATGGCAGCCAACATAGATTGTTGATGCAGAAGAACATCAGCTGTGGTGGTGGCTTGAGTGTTCAACTGCTCAGTAAGAGTTTCAACTTTCTCTGTCATATGAGCATTGGATTGTGAGAGAGTAGCTACCTCATTTTCAAGTGCATCTACCTTGCTAAACAATTCAGTAGATTTGAAGCCAGACAGGGATTGTTCTTTAAGTCTCTGCACTTCAAACCTAGTCAAATCATGCACTGGGACTTCAGTAACCAGCTTGTCTCCATATAGATTTTTGAACATGGTCCTTAGCATGGCATTGACATCTGTGGTCTGATCAAATAAAGCTTGAAATTTATTCCCCAGACCTGTGACAGTGTCATGGAGTAGAGCTAGGCCATTATCCATCTTGGTACAGGTAGACTTGCATGCCAGAATGTCCTTGAGTACAGTCTCCAATGAAGGGAATTTGGCATCAAAAGCTCTCTTAATCTCATGCACCTCCTTCGTTGTGGTTGTACACACTTCATGAATTTCTGTTTTGAGACCCTTTCCAAGGAAGTGTGCAACCTTGAGAATGCCCTTGTAGCTGTCATTCACTGCTTCATACACATCAGTAGGGGTGAGAGATTTGGCATTGGACCCTAGTGAAGTGATGTACTCTTCTATGAGGTATTGGAGACTGTCTGAGAGAGGAATATCAAATTTTCCTTGTAGCCAGGCATCTACATTGTCATCTCTCTCAGAATCATCTATTATCTTTGCCTTTTGTAGCTCCACATCATCTCTGTGGCATAGGAGAATAGCTTCATAGTCAGGATTGGGCAGGTTTGCAGTGAGAAGGTTTTGAGCAATCTTTGTGAACTCAGGGATCTGATCCACAATTAAGCTTTGAAGTGCTTCAACCGTCAATTGTTGTGGAACAGACCCTGATCCTGAAGCACTGTCATGTTGCACAGGCTTCAGCCATTGTGACATAAAGTCAGAGCTAGAGCTAGGCAAGCTAGACTCCTCAGTTACAGATGCAACTTCTGCAACCGGATGGATTGACTCTACTACTGGTGTCTTCATAAAAGTGAGATGAGTTACACCAGCAGTTGACACAAGCACAGAGTCTCTAGTAAAAACTAGTGAATCCTCTGTATTTGTGAAGGTGTCATCAGGACATGCCCCAGCATGCATTCCCTCACCATCTAAATGTGGGTCCTGGGTGGTGAGCACAGTGTCAAGCTCCATGTCACTTGAATTCATTGGCTCACCAAGAGAAGAGAATTCTTGGTGATCAATGCATTGTTCTTCAATTGCTTGAAGTACAGGCTCCAAAGAAATATGAGTGGTAGATTCTGGAAGAGAAGTGTTTTGTAGATGAGATTTTGGCAACTCCCCCTAAGAGATAGAGGGAGTTTCAGTTGTGATGTGCTCTTCACTCAGTGTTGTGCCAGCCTTATCACTCCCATGTGCTGACTCTATACAATTAGATGCATTGGGGAGGATGCTTAATTCTATAGATGCACCCTGTTGAGAGGATACATCTAGTGAACTTTGTGCCCCTGATTTTATAACTTCAGCCATTTGTGTGACTGAAGAGGTGGTCCTAGATTTCTTCCTCTTTGGCCTCTGTAAGGGTGACTCAGGTTCCTCACTACCTATACCTAATTCCACACCCAATGGTGCAGACATTACCTCCTTTCTCTTCTTTTTACTAACATCACCCTTTTGAGAGGATGATGCAGTTGGATCACTGTGTGGTAGAGTGTTTGGTTGAGAGGGTTGGTTAGCAAGCCTTGTGTTAGCATCTTGTACTACTTGTTTAGGCTATGCTAACTGTGACTTTTAGTCAAATGTTGGCATGTTGTGGGGGTAAGTCCTAAATAGACTCTCCATATGGGGAGTTATTTTTAGTCTTACATCCACATCATTCCTAGTCTCCAAATTACCAAAAATAAGTTTGGTCATGGACCTAGGGTAGCCTATTCTACTGTTATCTACTCCAGGATATTCAATCAATTTAGCATTTTTAAAGTTAAGTACAGATTGAATAAAGCGAGGAAAGAAAATTTCAGTACCTCTCTTGGCTGTGTTCTTGCCAAGTCTCCCATATAGCTCCTGTAGAATAATTTGACCAACATCTATCTTTCTCCCATAAGCCAAGGCATAGCCTATTTGCTATGCAGGTGCACTAATCTGATCGAAGCTTGACTTCCTGGCTGTGAAGACTTGAAGAATGGTGGCAAACACATAACTCCACTCTTTCCGCAGATGCTTCCGGTTTAGCTTCCCAAGATTGATCACATCTGAGTAGTTGATGAATTCAAAGAATTCTTCCAATTGTGTTTTGTGGCCAGTGTGTCATATGACTCTTGTTGTAATTCCAGTGCTTGATTCATGTATGCTATAGTAATAGAAATATCCTGGCCTTGAATCTTGCAATAGACTACATAGGAGGTTATAGCATTCTCGAGGGCAATGACTTCCACAATGGCAGTTCTCCAAAACTGTTCTAGGAGATCCAGATACAGAGTTGGGTTGGCTGATAGTGCACTCTTGATGTATGATTCTGACATCCAGCGTACAAAGTACTTGAAGTTTGCATTAGGTGCTTCCACATCGTTAGTTATTGCGATGAAATTGGTTTCAGTTGGTATGGTGAGTTGGGTGTTTGCCATTTGTATATAGAAGAAAATAGAATGAAGGTTGAAGAAGAAATTAAGCTTTTACAGTTAGGGTTTTCAGAGGTTTTGGGGGTTTAGATGCTTGAGAAATCGAATGAAATGAATAGAATAGATGTAAAATTGTATAAGTATGAAGTACTTGAATTGTCGATTAGATGTATGTTTTGTATCGACAAGTCAAGCATTCGAGAAGTAGAAAACAACTATTCGATAAGTCAAGAAAGGCTTAATCGATAACTCAAACATGGTGTAACTCACAGCTGGAAGTTATCTAACTTAGAATAAATTCTAAATTAGGTAAGATATGTTTTTATGAGTAATTCTGAATTTTGAATAAAAATCCAAAATCGGTTAATTAAGATTCAGCGAGAAACCAGCCTTTTCAAATGATTCGAGAACTCAAACATGCTATTTGAGAACTCTGTCAATAGAGAACTTAAATACCTTATTCGAGAACTCACTCATGTCTCTGTTCGAGTTCTCTAAAAGACACTATTCGAGAACTCAAGAGTGTCCTGAATAGGCTTGTTAGAGAAGTCGACCACTAACAATGAATTGAACCATTCGAGAAGTCTGACTTATCGAACTATTCTTTTTACTCATAGAAACTCAATTTTCACTATCTTTTAAAATTTACCAGTCATATTCAATGAAGAATATTCTAGCAAATTAAACAGTGATTTTCTCAAAATTTCATAGAAATTTCAAGTTGACAAAATATGATTTTTCAACATATGCAGCAGATTTGAAATATTTATAAATCATATTTCAGCCAACACTTACTTCAAAAATATTGAGCATTTAAATAAAGTAAGTGTTTACTGCTGCAACAACTCAGTTGATATATTCACTTAGCCAGAATTTGAAGAATTCAGCATTCCAATCTCACTAACCAACCTTGTGAAGGTGGCTTCATCTAATGGTTTAGTGAATATGTAAGCTAGTTGTTTATCTGTAGAGACATAGTGCAACTCAATGGTTCCATTAGTTGCATGCTCTCTAATGGAATGATATCTGATGTCAATGTGCTTTGTTCTAGAATGATTGACAGGATTGGCAACTATAGAGATTGCACTTGTGTTGTCACACATGATTGGAATTCTTTCCAACACAATTCCATAATCTCTAAGTTGATTTCTAATCCAAAGCACTTGAGCACAGCAACTTCCAGCAGCTATGTATTCAGCCTCAGCTGTAGAAGTTGACACAGACTGTTGTTTCTTGCTATACCAAGAGACTAACCTTTGTCCAAGAAACTGGCAGCTACCTGAGGTGCTTTTCCTATCCACTCTGCATCCAGCATAATCAGCATCAGAATAACCAACCAGATTGAACCCTGTGTCCTTAGGATACCATAAACCCAAGTTTGGAGTGCCCTTCAGATATCTAAAGATCCTTTTTATAGCAATCAAATGTGATTCTTTTGGATTTGATTGAAACCTTGCACACAAACATGTAGCAAACATGATGTCTGGCCTACTTGCAATAAGATAGAGTAGAGAACCAACCATGCCTCTGTAGACTGAGATATCTACTTTCTTGCCCTTAGCATCTTCATCTAATTTAGTGGCAGTGGCCATGGGTGTCTTTGCAGGTGAGGAGTCTTCTAAGTCAAACTTTTTCAATAGATCCTTGATGTACTTGGTTTGACTGATAAAGATACCATCCTTCCTTTGACTGACTTGCAACCCAAGAAAGAATGTCAACTCTCCCATCATACTCATCTCATATCTGCTCTGCATGAGTTTAGAGAATTTTTCACACAACTTCTCATTTGTGGACCCAAATATGATATAATCCACATAGATCTGAACTAGGATAATATCATCACCATGATTCTTGTAAAACAGTGTTTTGTCCAATGTGCCTCTAGTGAATTGATTTTCAAGAAGAAATTGTGATAGAGTATCATAACATGCCCTTGGAGCCTGCTTAAGTCCATACAATGCCTTAAGCAATCTGTAGACAAATTCTGGGAAGTATGGATCCTCAAAGCCAGGTGGTTGTTGCACATAAACTTCTTCTTCCAACTCTCCATTCAGAAATGCACTCTTGACATCCATTTGATAAACTTTAAAGTTTGAATGAGCAACAAATGCCAAAAAGATTCTGATGGCTTCCAATCTAGCAACAGGGGCAAATGTCTCATCATAATCAATGCCTTCCTATTGAGAGTATCCTTTTGCAACCAACCTTGCTTTGTTCCTTATGATTACACCATTTTCATCCATCTTATTCTTCAGAACCCATTTTGTTCCAACAATCGTTCTACCTTTTGGTGCAGGCACAAGTTCCCATACTTTGCTCCTTTCAAATTGATTCAGCTCCTCTTGCATAGCAATTATCCAGTCGGGGTCCATCAGTGCATCATCAAGTTTCTTAGGCTCAACTTGAGATAGAAAGCAACCATAGAGGCAGTCATTTAGAGTTGATCTCCTAGTTCTTACTCATTCATTTGCATCTCCAATGATTTGGTCTGCAGTGTGTGATCTATCCCATTTCCTTGAATGCTCAGTCTGATTTCTCACTCTTGATGTTGCTTCATCATCCAAGTCATGATCATTCTCATTTCCTCCCCCTGTGAAGTTGCCACTATTCACATGTGTGTCTTGGATGCTTGTTTCTCCACTGTTGATTGGCACAAATTCTTCTCTTGCTTCATCATTCACTTGAGTTTGTTGAACTTCAGTTTCAACTCCAGTTTCAATCTCTTCATCAGAATCATCTAGATTATCAAACTTTAATGGATCTTTATCTTCATCATTGGTTTCTTTTAATCCAGGTAGTTTGCTCTCATCAAATGTCACATCTGTGCTTTCCATAATTTTCTTTTGACTGATGACATAAACTTTGTATGCAATTCTTTCCATAGATTAGCCAAGAAAAATTCCTTCAAATGCCTTTCCATCGAATTTTCCAACATATTCTGAATTATCCTTCAATACAAAGTATTTGCTTCCAAAAGTATGAACATACTTTAAAGTAGGCTTCTTTTCAGTCATCAAATTGTAAGGTGTCTTTCCAGTGTTTTTGTTGATGAGGGTTCTGTTCTGGATATAGCATGCAGTGCTCATAGCCTCAGCCCAAAAACATGTTGGCATCTTTGCATCAAGCAACATTGTTCTAGCAGCCTCAATTAGAGTTCGATTCTTTCTCTCAACAACTCCATTTTGTTGTGGAGTCCTTGGAGCAGAGAATTGCTGAGAAATTCCATTCTCTTTGCAGAATGCTTCAAGTATGGCATTTCTGAACTCCGTTCCATTATCACTTCTTAATGCAATCACACTTGCATTGTTGGCCTTTGCTTCCTTGTCAACTTTCTTTATGTGCTCAATGATTACTTGTGGAGCCTCATCTTTTGATGCCAGAAATTCCACCCATGTGTACCTTGTAAATTCATCAACCATCACTAAGGCATACTTCTTTCTTCCTAGTGACATAATATTGACAGGCCCAAACAAATCCATATGAATGAGTTGTAGGGGTTTGGTTATTGATGTCACTGTCTTTGACTTGTGGCTCGATCTTTTCATTTTTCCTCTTTGGCAAGCCTCACACACTCCTTCTTGACAGAATTCAAGTGTGGGCATGCCTCTCACTAACTCTCTTTTGACCAGAGAATTAATGGATTTGAAGTTCAGGTGTGATAATCTCTTGTGCCATAGCCAACAATCTTCATTTGATGCTTTTGAGTAGAAGCAACAAATTTTGTCCTTGTTTGCAGAGTCCATATTGGCTACAAACAGGTTTCCTTTCCTTACTCCAGATAGAGCAAAATCACCAGTCTTCTTGTGGGTGATCAAACATTCATCTTTGTCAAAATCCACTTTGAATCCCCTATCAGTAAACTGACCAACACTTAGCAGATTATGCTTGAGTCCCTTGACTAGTGCTACATCTTCAATGATGACATTACCAACTTTCAATTTGCCATATCCCAATGTGTTACCCATGCTGTCATCTCCAAAATCAACCATTGGGCCAGCCTTCTCCTCATACTGTGATAGCAGGGCCATATCACCAGTCATATGATTTGAGCATCCACTGTCCAAAATCCACATGACTTTCTTTTCACTTTCTTTGCCTTGCAAGCACAAAGGTATTACTTCTCCTTTGGTACCCAAACAAGTTTGGGTCCATGTGACTTAGAAACAGTTTTATCATAAACAATATGCTTATCAACTTTCTTGGTGTTAGTCTTCTTGTCACTGTTAGAAGTCTTAGAGCCTGAGGTCTCAGACTTAGGTGACAAAGGTACCTTCCTAGCTTTAGGAGGACTTGAAGACTTGGACCTTGTGTAGTGTGTGTAAGAATTGTGATTGATACAACCATCAATGAATTGCCTTCTAAAATTGAAACAACTAGTCATAACATTCATATTGCATGGCATGCAGTCAAATTTATCACTAAATGGTGCATCTCTATGTCTTAGAGGCACAAAACAATCATAGAAAGGTTTGGGCACACTACCAACAGGTTTCTTGCATGCATGAGTTAGATGATTGGTACTGAAACAGTTCTGACAAGTTTTCCTAGGGGCATTAGGCATATAAACATAGTTGTTATCTTTATTAATCCCTAACTTGCCATTTCTGTTCTGTTTCTTCTTAGTCACTTTCTTTTCAGATTCATGATTTCCAGCTGAAACGAATTTCACAAACTTTTCAATCTTAGGTCTATTACCTACTGGCTCCTTGGCTTTGGCTTTGACACTCTTACTCTTGGAGGATGCCTTTTGTTCACTGGACTGTGCCTCATCCTCATCATTCAATATTTGCTTGATGAGTAAGGCTTCCTCATCAATTTCAAGTGTTGGATGTTTAAAAATAGGAGTCTTAGTCTTTTTCAAGATATGAGGGACTTCCTCTTGAACAGCAGTGTCATCTTCAATGACAGCATAGCCTTTTCTCTGGTTAAGAGTGCCATAGTCAAGTCCAATAGCAGTCTTGGGTTTTGCTTGAATTTTCTCACAGTAGGAGTGCACTAGACTAGATGATTTCTTAAACGTTTTCAGTTTGAATTCATTTTCAGCTAATTCATCCCTAAGAGCCTTTTCCACTTGACTAGCACATAAAACCTTATTCTGCAAATATTCAACTTCTTTCTTAAGGTTTTCTACTTGCATAGCAGTTAGCTCAAGTTCCTCATTCTTTTTTATTAACATTTCATTTCTAGTAGACAGTTTAGCAATCTCCTCATTAGCAGCAGTCATACTAGTATGAATATTAAACATTTCAACAGATAGTTGTTCAATCATGCATTTATACTCAGAAACAGACATGTCTATAGTAGTGAGAGATGGTACCTGAGAGTCTGATGGAGATGTGTCATCCTTGGAATTGGCCATCAAGGCATAGTTGCAAAATTCTTGTTCCTCTCCATCACTATCAGAATCATCCCAACACTTCCCTTGAGCTATGAAGGCCTTACCTTGTGTTTGCTTTTTCAGAAGGGCCTCATACTTAGCTTCAAGCTTTAGAAACTCTTTATCCTTCTTTTTAGGCTTCTTGCATTCACTGGCAAAATACCCTATGTCATTGCATCTATAACACCTTATAGATGACCTATCCACATAGCTGGTTTTAAATTTGTTCTTATTTGCTTTCACATGTGCCTTGCTCTTGTTGAATGAATGGCTTTGGGTTTTAGGTTTGAAGGGTTGGTTCCTCTTAAATCTGATGTTGGGAAATTTTCTGGCCATGAAAGCATATGAAGTGTTTTCCATCTCATCTAGTTCTTCAAGAGTGTAAAACTCTTCTTCCTCCTTCTCCTCAACAGGTTCACTAGCCTCAGCTTCATTTTCTTCACCATCTACTATCTCCTCTATCCTCAGTTGGCTTGTAGATGCTTCTAGGTCTTCAATAGATTTGTTGACAATCAAGGCACATGATGTGTTTATCATCCTACCTTGGTTGGCTTGGATATCCCTTTTCTAAAGCAACTCAAGCTCATGAGTTTTTAAAACCCCATAAAGCAATTCATATGTAACTTTGTTCAAATCTCTCTCCCTTAGAGAAATGACCCTTTGCTCTAGATGATTTGGTGAAGATAGCAGAAACTTCATGTTCAACTCCTTGGTGCTGTAAACCTTGCCATTCATCTGCAACACAGTGACTAGCTTATGAAATCTCTAAAACATCTCAGTGATGCTTTCCTTGGGCTATGCCATGAAAGCTTCATACTGTGTGACCAGTATCTGTTTCTTGTTTTCTCTGACCTCATCAGTTCCTTCACATAACACCTCAATGTGATCCCACATTTTTTTGGCAGTGGTACATGATGCAATGTTTGCAAACATTGACATGTCCATGGAATCTATAATCAGCAACATGAGATGACTGTCAAGGGCAACCTTCTCCTTTTCTGATTCTGTCCATTTGGATGGTTCCTTGGCCACATAATATCTTGGAATTGTTGTGGTTCAAACAGTCTTTTCAAGAATCTCCTGTTGGGGAACAAATGGACCATTCTTGAGAATCTCAGAATATAAAGGATGAGAGGCTTTGATGAACATCATTTTTATCTTCCAGATGTTGTAATTCTCTTTGTCAAACATAGGGACTTTCACTGTTCCTATAGTCTTTGGTGTATTCGAACTCATGATCGTTTTTCTGTTTTTGAATAAACAGCCCGCTCTGATACCACTTGTTGAGTATTGAATACAGTAAAAGAATAGAGAGGGGGGTGAATGGATTCTTGAACTTTTCTTGCTCTTGAGTCTATGTAGCAAGATAGGTGTTTGTGTGTGCAAGGATATGAGTACAGATAAAAACAACACAAGACACGATATCACTTTAATCTAATATTGTATTAGATAAAGGTTGCTACAATCTGTGAATACAAATGATAGTATTCTCAGCTTCGTTTTTCTCAGAGAGATATGACTTACAATGTATGAAAAACTTGACTCCTCAAAAAGTTAACTACTAAAAAAGTGAGGCTGTATCCTTATAGAACATGGATACAACCTACTTACTGCAAATAAGGTAGCTGAACAAATTAGTTTCTAGTCTGTCTATCCTTTTTGAGTAAGTGTCCAAACGGTTACAGATTTGACTTTGCAAAGCCTGTTCAGATCCACTTCTTTAGCCCTTTGTCTTTTCTATATCTCTTCAAACTTCCTTGTAGGCTTTCCATAGCACATTACAGATTGTGGTCCATAAAGTGCATTGGCTTGTTGCAGGCTTCTAACTTGTACAATTTCTTCAGTATTTTGTCTCCAAGAATGTATTCGATAAGTGACTAAGTAAGTGGTTCGAGAACTAGGATTGACTTGATCGATAACTCTGAGTTCTCGAATACTGTTATATGACATATCGAATAACTTCTCGAATAGTTCTTTTCTCTGGAAATCCTTGAGTTGTCGAATAGAGCATTTTGACATGTCGAATCCCTGAGATCTCGAATAGCTTTCTGAGTCCTTGAGATATCGAATGGAACTTTAACTTGTTGACTCCTTGAGAACTCGAATACCACTTTGACTTGTTGACTTCTTGAGTTCTCGAATAGAGCAGTAGACATATCGAATCTCTGAGATATCGAATGAGATATCGAACAGTGTATTTAGAGATATCGAATAGTGTCTTGAGATATCGAATCCCTGACTTCTCGAATGTTGGACTTCTCAAATAGACAAAACTACTTCTCGAATTGGTACTTAGGCAAATTCTTCATTTCTTCAAATCCCAACTGTGATTTATTTGACAGTCTTCATCTCTTTGCTTGAGGCATGAACCTTGGAACTTCTTTCAAGCATTATTCTTGACTCAATAAGTACAGTTACACAGCTAGAATTTGATGCCTACTTCAAGTACAAAACAAGTAGAAACTCTACAACTAGAGGTTCCCTCACTTAAGAGGTCATGTAAGTCATGTAAGCATTACAAACAATTAGGCTTGTTATTAGAGTTAAACAGGCATGTCTCTGTGACTAACAATCTCCCCCAAATTATGAGTAAGATCCTTAGTCACAATTTCATGTCTGATAACAAGCCTAACATACATAAAGATAAAACTTTAAAAAGTACAAGTATGTAGATTGATTGAATAAAATACATAAAAGTTTTCTTACAAGTTATGAGGAACAACTAGCCATATCCTTTTGGATTCATCTCTTGAGCTTTGGCTTGCAGATTCTCATTTTTCATTTTCTTTTCAGCTTCTTTAGCTTTCTTCTTTGCATTTTCTTCCATGGCAAGAATAATATCTTCCATTACAGTGAGTTCTTCAATTATAGGGGAGCCTAACAAATCCTTGAGTACTTCATTCAGCTGTTTCTCAGAATAGGAACTGATGTAGTCCATTCTAATCTTTACATTTCTACCATATTTCTTGTACTCAATGATGTAAGGATTAAACTTGACTCTACACAGACCCATAGCCCTCAATTCATCAGCCTTAGCTTCCATTGCAGCAAACTCCTCCTCCCTTTTCTTTAGTAGCTCTTCACTGTTCCTTTTCATTTCTTCCTGGTGATCTCTCTTCATTTTAACAAAGACAATTAACTCCAGCTTCCATACCCTTTCCACTCTGTCTTCAGAATCCAACATTGCAATTATTCTTTCTATGTCATATAGCATGCCCCAGTGCTGACATGTTCCTTGTCTGAATTTCTTCTGTCTTCCATCAGTATATTTAATTTCAAGAAAATCATCAACAATGGCAACATGATAGATTCGTTGAGCCCATAGGAACTACAGTTGGTCTTCATCATAGTTTTCATCCAGAGGTGGTAGGTTTAGTCCTGGGATTATTGTCAGTGCCTTTGACTTGGATAACTTCACCCTTCTTGCAGCATGCTTGAATTTAATTCTTTTTACATGGTTGCTAGGCCGAAACTTATGACCCTTGCTTGTGGACCATTGTAGTATTCCATTAGTAGTTTGCTCCCTGAAACATACACATAGTTTCTTGGCTTGAATCTCCTTCTCTTCTTGAGGTAGTAAAACATTTGCAGAGGCCATGGACTTTGACTTTTGTAGGTCACTACTAACAGTATTCACCCTAGACTTAAAGAGCTGTACATTACATGGGTTATAAGCTAATATGATTATAAATTTAATACTTTAAAATATTTTGGGGTCAAATTAACTAATTTTTTAATGGTTAATTACAAATTTTCTATTTATCATTTTTAAAAACTTAAAAAGTATTAAACATAAATTAATAATATTTTTCAATATTATAAATTTTTAATAATTTTTAACTATATAATTTATATAAATTTCGGTCAAAACTTGATTAATTTGATTTTTTGACAATAAAATGTTTATAAGCTTACAAATGATTTGATCTATATATATTATAATGCCTGGAGATTGGACATACACCAGAACAGTTCAAGGTATTTTTTTTGAATTTTCGTTTTTTGATTTTTTTTATTAAAATTCTTTTCTTGCATTAAATAGCTATTAACGACAGTTTAATTAGTCATTAATTACACCTATTAAACATATATTAAATTTACTCTATTTAATTTGTTTAAAAATTAGCAAACTTTAGTTGAACATTATAATTATTTTTTCAATATTAAATATTAATTATATATAGTTATGTTTATTTTAGTTAAAATGATGAATAACAATTGTTTATATTACGTTATTTTTTATTCCCTATTCCAGATCACTATAATTTCTTTTCGGATGATTATAGGGTACACGACCTTAACTTCTCAAGCAATTTTTATTATCAATAATTGTGAAAATCGTAATAAATTATGGAAGTACAAGATATTTATTTAATATATGGAATTGTATACAAACAGTACAGATAGATTTTTAATTTTGCACATGAATAAATAATACATGAGTTATGATCAAATCGATTAAATTTAACAAATCCAGTCATTTATCGGAAGATAAAATTGATAAAAAAGCTATACACCCATTGTTTCGTTATATTGTGTTGAAATAATTTTTTATTGTAATTAAACAAATTCTTATACTATTATTGAATATGTATATTATGAGAGAGTGTTTGCACTAAATCACGCAAGCGTACGTGGTCACAAGTAATAAAGATATAAGTCAAGTTCGTTCCCACAGAGATCTGGTTTTTAATTTAGTATTGTACCTATGCAACAATGTATGGTTTTAATTCACTGCTAAGACAAATAACAAATTGGGTTTTAATTAACTAAATCTAACTAAAAAGCAAATTAACAAACTAAGAATTAACTAACTAACGAGAATTGGAATCGAATTACTTCTGCAAGATAAACCATGGAATCCTAACTTCATTAAATACTTTGCTTAGATCTGACACCTTTAATCACTATATGCAATGGTTATAATATCTGATCGGACAACACGAAACAAGTATACGCTACTTCTCAGTATACGAATACCAAACTAAACATACATCCACAAAAGAGATAGAAGATGAATAGACACCAATTATGCTTAGACCCTATATCTCTATAAGATTTGAAAACATAACGGTTGAAGAACAAGTTATCCACATTGATCACATAGGGCAGCATAATATCTCTATTTATGCCACAAATCATGATGTTAAAACATCAACCTATCATATGCTAGCATGGCAAGTTCTAAATCTCAAGATCCACTCTCGTTTCGCAAGAGATTAACAAATTAGATGTTCATGACGCATCTATCAATTAAGCATAACCATACGAGGATATCAAATATATATCACACACAGATCTTTAAAGCATCAAGATACTAAAGCTCCATAAATAAATCCGTTAGAATCCCATGACAACGATTAGTTCATAATCGAACCTCTCGTCATCATGGGATCTGATGAAACCATGATAAAACAAAGTATGAAAATATACAAATAAATCTAAGTAATTGATATGTAATGGTTCTACTCCTAATGATAATGATACAAATTACAAAGGTTGGATGTGTTTATATAGGCTCTAGAAGTCTTGCCCAGCAAGAAAATACCAAAGCAGAATTATAATAGAATTTCTGCAAAATACTTTTCCTAAACTGATTCTGTTTTAAGGAAAATTCGTGGCTGACTTTTCTTCAGTATTTCTGGACCGTTCCAGTTGTATTTGGACCTCTGGACCACTTTATAATGATAGAGAATTCCGTTATCTTCGCGTGGACTGCTTACGGGCCTCAAACGGACTTCTAAAACTCAAGATATGGCCAAAATAGTAAAAACTGTAATTTTTCAGCACCGCGCGCGTGCAACCAGCGCCCATCAGTCTGTTTGTCGCGCAGCCTGCGCCCACCACGCGCAATCTGCGCGTGCAACACCTGTCCCATATTATAGAAAATCTCCCAAGCTTCGCGTGGGCAGTAAGATCGCTGAAAACGGACTTCTAGAACTCCAGATATGTCCAAAACAGTGTAGACTGCGCAACCGTCTCAGAAATCCGAATTTTAATCAATTTATTCTCCAAAAACGATAGAAGCATCAACCTTAATCAACATTCTCGTAAATCTGCACAACTAAACAAAACACATCAAAACCACCACAAACTTGAGTCCAAGACAATTAATTTAAGCCGATATGGAACGCTCCAAGTGGATATAACTCCACTTATCAGAGGGCTGTCGGTTTTAAAAAACATTATTAACCAACTTCTCAAATAATCTTTATTATCAATGATTGTGGAATCGTAGTAAATTATGGAAGTACATGGATCTCTACTTAATATAATATCTGAAATTTATAAACAAATCATGCGCATACACACATGAGTTATGACCAAACTAATTAAATTGAACAAACTCAACCATTTTATCGGAAAATTAAATTGATAAAAAAATTATATGCCCGTTGTTTCATTATATTGTGTCAAAATAAATTAATATTCAAATTAAATAAATTGTTAAACTATTATTGAACATGTATATTATGATAGGGGTGTTGGTTTTAAAAAACGTTATTAAGTTGTATTCAATATTTGTAACTTTTGATTATCTGTAATTTTTATTTTTATATGTTTGTGATGTTTTTAAGATTATCAAAATTTTAGATATATATAATGAAAATATTTTTTCAATTAATAATTCATGTAAATTATTTTTAAATTAATTTTTAATAGAAAATTCATAAGAAACCAATCAATTTTTAAGAATAATATAAATTAATTTATCTATTACAGTACTTTTGTATAAAAATTTATTATAATAGCCGGAAACTGGAGAGACTTGCACTCAGAAGCTTCAAAATATTTTTCTTGAATTTTCACATTTTTATTTTTTATTAAAATAATTTTCTTGCATTTAATTAATAATTAATTATACCTATTAAATATATGTTAAATACACTTTATTTAATATTTAATATAAACGTTTAACAATTTTATTAGAACATTATTATTATTATTATTGTTATTTTGATATAAAATATTAATGATTTATATAAAAATACCATTATTTTAAGGTAAAACAATAAAATAAAATAATTTTTATAGTCATTTCTAATCCTTATTCAAATTCATTGCAAATTTTTTGGCAATAATTAATAGACGATTTTAACTTTTCGATAAATTCGTAATCAATGATCGTGAGAATCATGATAAGATACATAAGTATATATATTTTTCGATTAACATCCACAATTTAAATAAAAGTAATATCGTAGAATTTACATTTATACCTGATCAAATTATACACCCGGGGTGTGACCAACTCGATTAAATTAAATCAAGTGGACCCTTTTTTTCGTCAATTAAATCAATAAAAAAATTACCCATTTGTTGTTTGATTATTTTGTGTTGGAAAAATTAATATTCTATTTAAACACATTCTTATACTATTACTAATCAATTAATCATGCATGTATGTTATGAGATGGGAGACGATGTTTAAAATTGTTAATTAGTTATATTTAATATTTACAAATTTTTAATATAGGAATTATGTTGACATTGTAGTTTGGTATGGAAAAAAGTAAAAGGTGTTTAAGGAGTTGATTTTTGCTATTTTAAACAAATCCTCACTTTTTGAGCATTAAGTAAGGGTGTTATAAAACGAGCATCGGCTTTAAAAACAATTGAAAGGCATATGATGTAGCCTATTTGTATTTCGAGGATACAACTCAACTTAAACAAGATTGTAGTAGTAAATAGTATATAGACTGTCACAAGGAATCTCAGATTGTATTATCTGTCAGAAGAAAAAGATCAAGGTCAATCTACAGACTTGAAGATTTACTGCATTGAAAGAAGCTCAGTCATCTGATCAAGCCTCAGTGAAGTATTCGTTAAAGAAGTGGATTCGTTTAAAGTGATAGAGATTTCAACAGTGACAGAGACAGTACAGAAGATTAAAGAGAGAGATTGGAAAAGAAAAGGAACCAGATTATAAAGTCAATATATAAAGAACAGTCATTGCGGTTAGTCACTCATGAACCAGACAGTACATCGAGTGTCAACATTTAACAGTGGTTGTTCATCATTAAATTCAGTGGTTCAAGATATCAAGACTGGTATGAGAGAAAATCATTGTGCAAGCAACATGAGTGCTAAATTATTTAATCACAAGGATTTTATTATCAAGTGGACTGGCTACGAGGAAATAGAATTATCACAAGAATATGGAAAGTGATATATTCTTAAAGCTGGAACCCCGGTTGGAATTGATATAATTTTTGTTAAGCAAAAGGAGTCCGGTTCCAGACCCTCAAGAGACCGCAGCTTAGAGCGTAAGGATTTATTTATATTAATAAATATTTTATTTATTTAGAAAATTATATTTATAAATATCTAATAATATTAGATATTTATATTTATAATTTCTGGATTAAAATAATTATTTATTAATTAAAGATCATAAGCTGAGCGGGTTAAAAAGAATTTGTACGAACCAAATTCAACTTGTTTAAACAAAGGTGGCCAGGCGTGGAAATTAAATAAAAGAATGGAAAGTGGCCAGTAAACAATTCAAAGCAAATGACTAAAGTAAAAGAATGGCCACGTCTTATTCTTAATTTAATAGTCTGGTTGGATAGTCTGCATGACCAAGAAAAAGAATTATATTAATTCTTTATTAATTAATTTAAATTATTTAGTTAACTTAATTAACAAATTAATTCTTCAAGAATTAATTTTTTATTAAGTTAATTATTGAATTAATTAATTTAGAATTAATATAAATTGCTAAAGACTATCAGAAATGTTTTTAGACTATGGTTTTATTGTTAAAAGTCTATCTCTGATAGTCTGTGAGATAGTCTGCAAAGCATAGTCTACACAGGTTGATAGTCTGCTAAGGAAATAGTCTACCAGAAAGTCTGCATGATAGTCTGCCAGAAAAATCATGTATTAAAGACTATCAGGATAGTCATTCTGATAGTCTGGAGAAAGAGTTGGGTAGTCTGCCAAGCCAGATAGTCACACCGGTAGTCTACAAGAGAGCTGATAGTCACACCGGTAGTCTGCAGAGAGCTGATAGTCATACCGGTAGTCTGTGGATAGTCTGCAAGTCATTTGATAGTCTCTGGATAGTCTAAACAAGTGTAAAACAAAGACAGAAGCTTTGTTTTGTTGATATAACCAGGAGCATCATACACACAGACATACACGGACACAAAAAGAGAAAGAAGAAAACAATATCATATCTCTCTCATCTTTGAAGCAAAATCAAGCAATTAAATTGCTATAAATTCTTGAGTTCTTGTATCAAATATTGTATCCATTAGAACTTAATTATTTGTGATTCTTGTACTACTAGCGAATTAAGTTTCCTAGTTCTTATCTTGATTTTTATTAACTAAATTAGAAAAGTTCATGTTGAATTTTCTAATTAGTTTTTATCAACTTGATAATTAATCTGTACTGAAATTGTAACACCCATCAAGTTAATATATTGTTATATTCAACTTGAAAATTTGTTTCAATTTATTCCGCACAAATTTGTCTAAACTAAATTTTATTTAAAAGACAAATTTCGATAAATTGGTATAGATTGTATTCAACCCCCCCTTCTACAATCTTATCGGACCTAACAATTGGTATCAGAGCTTATTGATTGATACACAAATCAAGATCCTATTTTTATTCAATCAAAAATTTATCTCGAATTTTTAACTCACTTAAAAATTCATCATGTCTTCAAAAGCCATTGTTAAGATACCCATATTTGACAAGGAAAATTATGAATTGTGGAAAAAGAAAATGACCCTTTTTCTTCAAGTGGCAAATCCTAAATATTTAGGAATATTGAAAACCGGGCCAATAATTCATATGGTTACAGAAGAGGAAGTAATTGTGGATGGAGTTGTTGAATTTGCTGAAAGGACGTATCCAAAGGACCCTAATAATTATACCCCTGCTGAAAAGGAGGAAGCTGCCCTGGATATGAATCTACAGCTGATTTTGATGGAATCCCTAGATTTAATCATGCACAATCATGTTGTTAATTGTAAAGATGCAAAGCATATCTGGGATACTATTTTGACAATAAATGAGGAAAGGGTAGATGACACTTCTACTGCTTTGGTTGGTGAAGCCTCGGTGAAAATGGAAGCTAAGGTTGTTCAACCTTACAGCTCTGAAAAGGAGGTGATTGTAGCAGAATATGGGAAGACAGCTGCAAGTCAGGGTTGTGGAGAATTTTATTCATTAGAGGAGCTGGAGCAGTTGGAGGATGAGTCAATGGCACTGGTTGTAAGGCAGTTTAGTCATATCAGATTTAGAAGAAATCCCAATTTCAGACTCAGGTCTACAGGGAATAGATTCCAGCAAGGAGGTTATTCCTCAAGTAGCACAAGGGGTGGCTACGAGACTGGGATGGTAGACAGAAGCAATATCAGATGCTTCAAATGTAATGAATTGGGACACTTTGCAACTGAGTGTCAACAACCTCAACAAGATGCAAGGAGAGAGTATGCATCTAAAAAAAAGAAGGCAGACAATGCCTATGTAGCTCGGGAAAGGAGCTGGGATGATTCAGACAGTGATGAAGAGGTGGTTGAGGATTTTGCGCTTGTGGCAAATGCTGAGACATCCGACTATTACAGAACTCCGGTAATACTCACTGATGCTGAACTTATTCGTAGTTTACGTAATTCCTTGGGTAATGCACAAACTGAAAATGCTAGAATAAATCTGTTAAACACTAATCTTGAAAATGAAGTGTTAGAACTAAAAAAAGTGCATGATAATCAAGATCAGCAAATAAAAGAAATAGCTCGACTTAACTACAGGGAAAAGTCGATATCAGAATACATGTTAAAACAAGTTGCTAAAATTGCTGAACTTGAAACTAAGATAAAGGAACAAGATGTCAAATTATCTGCTTGCTTTAATTCTGTTAAAACTTCTAAAGAGTTTTTCAATAAACAAGCTGTAGACCGAACCGTAGGAATAGGGTTTGGCTACAACGAGGCTATTGGAATGTTAGGCATAAACTCCCCTAATCCTGTTAGTGCTAAAGAAAGGGGAATACCACATGTGCTTAAGGATGTTGAAGATCCACTCTTTAAGAAGTCTATTGCAGAGCCTCTAGATTTGACTTCTCTCGTTATTCAAGAGGAGATGCGTATTGAGGACATTGCTAGTGGAAGTGTCCAACTTAATGAAAAATCTGTTAAGGCACCTACAACCAAAAATGTTAAATCTAATAAGGTTGTTTCTACGAAACCAGTTAAGTTTGTTGAGTCAACCAGTTCGTCTAAAATTGGGTTAGGTGATAACAAGTTGAAAAAGGACAATAACATGTCTAACATGCATACCATGCCTATTATTGATTCTTCTCATAAAGCATGTGGTGCTGTCAATTGTATGTCTTGTGCTTTTAATGTCATGTCTGCTTACTTTAATGGTAATCATGCATGTGATGATAAGACTACTCCTCGACAACATATGAACAGGAACAACAATGTTAGATCAAAGACTGCTAGTCCTCCTCATGTTAGGAGAGAGACATTTGTACCAAAGCCAAAACAAAGTTTTACTAAGGCTGTTTACAAGGTTAAATGTCCAGTCAATGAAAAGAATATTATTGCTGCTAAACAAACATGGATACCTAAAATGAAACAAAAGATTGTCAAATCTATTTATAGTGTCAAATGTTTGTTGACTGATGGTGTCAAGGTGAAAAATGTTGTTTTGCCTGACAAAGGCCAATTTTTCAAGTACTCTGGACCCAACCAAGCTTGGGTCCCGAAGAAAGTTTAACCATTTTGGCAGTGCAGGGTGTGTAACAGGTAGATCGTGTTGTGTGGATTTCTGGACAGTGAATGTTCAAGGCATATGACCGAAGATAGAACCCTGCTATCAAAAGTGGTGAAGGTATCTGGCCAAGTGGTATCCCTTGGAGATAACAGCAAGGGTATGACCGAGGGTCATGGCTATTCAATAGCTATGAAATGTTGTCAGTAATAAAGCATCTTTTACAAGATGAAGAGCCTACTATTCGAGGAATAAGGAAAGAGAACTTATCTGTAGCTGACATGGAATCTAAGTCAAAGGTGAAGTCAACAAGGTCAAATCTAAAGCTTCATCAGACAGGAGTTCAGCTATGACATAAGGAGCTCTCTCACCTGAATGTCATATCAAGAGATTCTTTCCTGGAAATCGAATCAGTAAAGGAGACTACCTCATCTGGAATTAATGCAAAATGAAATTATGAGGCATTTCATAAAGGGAAGTCAAAGAAGCATCACACAGAAGTTCTACATCAAAGAAAATTATACTTTAGTGGTGATGACTGATGACTTCTCTCAACAAACAAGTTGTTGTTCAGACAATCTGAAGACAAGACACCACTGATGGTGATTGTTATTAATCAACAAAAGGTGATTGAAAATCTTAGTGATGTTCAACAACTTCTAACTCCCAGTTGTCAATGGTGATGATTATTCAGATCCAACCAATGTGAAACATTGAGAATCCTCATGTAAAGCCAGCAACAACTTAGGGGGAGCAAAAGAATGATCAACTAGTCAACTCAACATCACATTGAAAATCACAGGACACTATAAGAACATATCTGCCAAGACAAAGAATATTGACTCAATTAATTCTTTGTCTTAGTTCTTAGTGTTCCTTATGGTGGAAGTAAAAGACTAGCAGAGCTTCAAGTACCAATGATTATTTCTTTAGTTTTCTTTTAGAAGAAACTAAGAAAGCTACGAAGGCTATGAAAGATCTAGATTGAGTGATTGCAATGCAAGATGATCTCAATCAGTACAGAAAGCAGATTGTAGGGAAGCTGGTATCCAGACCAAAGAATAAGGTTGTATTTGGTACAAGGATAACCAGAAGTCTACCTGGATGATGTCAAGGCATTGTTATGAGGGACAAAGCCAAACTGGATGCAAGGTTACAAGCTGATAAGACAGTATATCTAACAAGAAGCACCAGTGACAAGACTTGAGGATATCAGGCACCTGTTGTACATTCATGATCATAATGGACATCTGGACCTACAGAATCTGGATGCTAGAGGAATGTGAACAAGTGCAATCCTGGTTATTGAGATAAATGAAGATCTCTACAGGTTAGTGTGAGCTGGTATAATCACTCAAGCAAGCATGGAAGACATGGTATGACACTCTAACTATAATTTAACATCTGGTATCAATTTTTAACAGTTGGTATCTTTTAACAATTGGTGTCATATTTATAGAACTCTCTACATCTTTAGGCACAAACATAAATAATATGTATGTGCAATGATATCCTGATTATATTATATGTTGGTCTACTAACTATAAATTGATATCAAGATATTTGTTGTTTTGATGTTGGTAAAGTTGCAATTCTTTTGATTTGCTTTAGTAAGCCAAAAGAATGATGACAATAAAAGTAAGTCAAGGATCTTTTGTTTCTGTTCAGAAGATTCTAGACCTGTCAAGACTCTCTGCCAACACACCACTATAGCTGGCTTTTGACCTATTAGTTTGGACCTAATGTAACACCCCCTTCCTAAAATGGGAGGAGATATTACTTAAAATCCATAACCTGCAACAGAGCACTAAAATATTCTCTAAATAAATGATTAAACAGTCTAATAATCTCTGAATAATATAAACCTCCAAATTACAGATCAAACCAATAAATACGAAAACCAACATCTGTAAATAAATAATCCAGTCTAAATAATTCTAGAAGTCCATAAATCCTAAGCAACGAAATAAAGGGTAGCACTCCATCACACAGTCCCAGATCCCCCTAAGCACCTGCCAGAACAAGAATACAGCATGAGCCAAACGCCCAGTACGGATTTGGAATATAATTTGTAAAACAGAAAAACAGATAAGTATATTTGACAGTTATAATAAAACATTTATTTTAAAATAAGCATGGCTGAAGCAACAATGGGTTAGGATATTTCATACCGAGATCAGAACAGATACAGATACAGATACATACATCATAGGGTACCGTAATGTATGCAACAAACCGGATAACGTGTACGGCATATACACGTCACCGCCAAATCAAATTACAAATCAAATCAAATCTGGGTGCACCCACGTATCCTGAAACAAATATCAAAATGCGCAAAAGCTCGCCACCTGAGCTATCAGAAGGATACGCCGTGACCAATCACACTGCCACGGAAGTGTCATGTCACTGGTGCCGCAATGACATGGCTGTAGTACCCCTACAGCTGGTTAACTCGGTATACCCTATATCGCTAAGGGTTCAAAATAAATATTTCACAAAATCTTTTAAATCACGTAAAACAAATATTTCAAATATTTCCAAACAGATATTTTAAACATTTCCGAACAGATATTTCAATACAAAATCATTTTAAAAATCACAGAACAGGTATTCAAATATTTTTCAAAACAGATTTCTTTTAAAATATTTTTCAGAATCAAAACAGTCAAATCAGAAATAAACAGAGTAAACAGATTTGAGGGTAAAACGAATCAGATATAAAAATTCAGAATTAAGAATAGCGCTGAATAAAAGAAGAGAGAATCCGTACCTCGATAATAGCAACTAAAATACTAAAGAAATCCGCAAATGATCCTCTAAACTCCCGTCCCGTGATCTAATTACAAAATATAATTTATAATTAAAATTCATTCTTTTTATACATTTTAGTACACCAGCTAGCTCTAGACATAATTAACATCTCCTGCATTAAGGATTCACCACCAGAATCCAATCCTATATGACATGCCTTAATGGTTCACATATAATAATATATATTAACTTAACACACTCGGCACAAGAATCTAAACCACGAAACCACATAGTAATGCAATAGCTGTGCAAACTTAATAAACTAAATAAAGTAAAATTGTGACAAAGTGTACTACAAAGGGGTATAAAATATGATAATATTAAAATATTAAAACTTGTTTTGATCACAATATTACAAAGCATTGATCTGACTTCCAGACCACAAAACAAGGAAGTTGCACAGCTGACATACGAGTTTACCAAAATTCATGTTATCCAATGCATGTATATTACAACAACATTAAAATATGAAATCTGTTTAAACTCATGTAAGCTAGCACATATGTATAAAAGAAAACAAGGTCATTATTAAACCATTAAAATATTAAATAAATCGTGACTTCAAAATCTTAATATACATAACTATATAATAATAATAAAGTATGTAGATAATTAATAAGCTAATATATAAAAATATGTTAAACAAAAGATTAACTATCAACAATACAATAAATAAAAAATATCATCACCATGGAATAAAAGATCGACTATAAAATCACTTCTCAGTATAAATCAGTCATCAAATCATGTATATCAAAACTGAATATTATCAAACTATAGTACAAGCCTACCACACACGAGACATAAAATGCTGTACCAAAAACAGAGTATATGTTTATTTATTACACTAGGAAACATGGCCACAGACTTAAACAAATCACTACTTAACATATACACAAAACATAATATAAGTAATACCTCTTTATTGCTTGTTACTGGCCGCACCACACACACCTGGGTCTTTCTGTTTCGTCTTTGTTTCGTTTTTACTCTCCTGCTGCGGCTTTCGATAATTTCTTTTAGGGTTAGATTTAATATATGATGTATATATATAGCCACAGGTCACTATTACTAATAGGACTCCAATACCCATTTCTTTTCTTATTAATATAATTAATCAGAATTTCTTATTCTAATTCTGATTCTAATTATTATTATTATTATTATTATTATTATTATTATTATTATTATTATTATTATTATTATTATTATTATTATTATTATATGAAATATTAAAAAAAATCCTATATATTACATATATACCCCCTTAAAAAGGATTCCGTCCCCGGAATCAAACGAAACTAAAATTCGTACCTGTATCGAATAAATGCGGATATCTCTCACGAATAGATTCCTCTAGTTCCCAAGTAGCCTCTCTCTCAGAATGATTTTTCCACAAGACCTTCACAAACGGTATAGTATTTTTCCTCAAAACTCGTTCCTCACGGGCTAAGATAGCTTCTGCTTCCTCCTCGCAAGAAAGATCCTCTCAAATCTTATGTAATGGATACTGAACTATGTGTAACGGATGATACTTATAGCCTCTCAAAACCGACACATGGAACACGTTATGTACATGAGATAACTGCGGTGGCAACGCAACTCTGTAAGACACTTCCCCCACTTTCTCTATAATATCAAAAGGACCAACATATCTCGGAGTAAGCTTCCCTTTCAATCTTTCATACCAAACCGCTTAACACCCTTCCAAGGAGATACCTTCAAGAACACATGATCACCAGGTTCAAATCCACCGAACTTCCTATGCTGATCTGCATAACTCTTTTGACGCGACCGAGCTTCCTTCAAACTTGCCTTAGCCTTCTCTACCTTCTCATTAGTGACCCTAACTAGTTCTGGCCCTTCAATAACTCTCTCGCCAACCTCATCCCAACAAGATGGTGCCCTACACCTCCTACCATACAAAGCCTCAAATGGTGGCATACCAATACTCGCGTGCCAGCTATTATTGTATGCAAACTCAACAAGATACAAATACTTATCCCAATCACCTGTCCACTCCAAAGCACAAGCCCTCAACATATCCTCCAATGTCTGAATCGTTCTCTCCGACTGTCCATCGGTCTGCGGATGATAAGCAGTACTAAAATTAAGCCTCGTACCCCAAGCTTGCTGAAATCCCTTCCAAAAACGCGATGTAAACCTCGTATCCCTGTCAGAAACTATCGAAACAGGCACGCCATGAAGTCTAACAATATCCCGCTGAAAAATCTCTGCCAACTCATGAACAGGAGTAGTTTCTCTAATAGGCAAGAAATGAGCAGACTTAGTAAGTCTATCAACCACCACCCATATAACATCATTCTTCCTAAAGGTCTTCGGCAAATGAGTCACAAAATCCATAGTAATGTTCTCCCACTTCCAAACTGGAATATCCAACTGCTGCAACAATCCACTAGGCCTCTGATGATCTATCTTCACCTGTTGACATGTAAGACATTTTCCCACAAACTCTGCTATGTCTCCCTTCATTCCACTCCACCAAAAGTGCTTCTTCAAGTCTCTATACATCTTGGTGGAACCTGGATGAATAGAGAATGAAGAGCTATGAGCCTCGGTCAAAATCTCTTCACGAATTGCCACATCCGCGGGCACACACAATTTACTACCCAACCATATCACACCCTCATCATCAACACGAAAATATTTTTGCTTACCTTCTGCCACCTCTGACCTAATACCTTCTAATCCTGTATCATTCTTCTGAGCTTCCTTAACCCTTGAAACCAGATTTGGTTCCACTCTCAAACTCGCAATGCTACCATCTGATCCTCTAACATACAGCTCAATACCAAAGCGCTCCATGTCTGTAATAAGATGCGGCTAAGTAATGAAAGATGCAACACTCCCCAAGTTCTTCCTACTAAGAGCGTCTGCCACAACATTCGCCTTCCCTGGATGGTACTGAATATTAGCATCATAATCCTTAAGAAGTTCAAGCCATCTCCGCTGCCTCATGTTAAGCTCCTTCTGAGTAAAAATGTACTTAAGACTCTTATGATCAGTGAAGATATCACAAGTCTCTCCATACAAATAATGCCTCCAAATCTTCAAAGCAAATACCACTGCTGCTAACTCCAAGTCATGAGTATGATAATTTACCTCATAAGGTTTAAGCTGCCTAGAAGCGTAAGAAATCACCTTCCCATGCTGCATAAGAACACACCCCAATCCTCTCTTAGAAGCATCACTATAAACCTGAAATCCTCCACTCCCTGATGGCAATACAAGAATAGGAGCTGACACCAACCTCTTCTTCAACTCTTGGAAACTCTGCTCACGATCATCATTCCACTCGAACTTAACACCCTTCCTCATCAATTGAGTCATTGGTAAGGCTATGGATGAGAAACCTTCCACAAAGCGTCTGTAGTAACCCGCCAAACCTAAGAAACTCCTTACCTCTGTCACGTTGCTAGGTCTCGGCCAATTAGTGATAGCCTCGACTTTCGCAGGATCCAACTCAATCCCTCTAGAAGACACAATATGCCCCAAAAATGCCACCTGCTCCAACCAGAACTCACATTTTGAAAATTTTGCAAATAACTTCTTCTCCCTCAAGATCTCAAGTACAATACGTAAATGCTCCTCATGCTCCTCCCTGCTCCTCGAGTATATCAATATATCATCAATGAAGACCACAACAAACTTATCCAAGTAATCATGAAAGACCCGATTCATCAAATCCATAAACACCGCTGGTGCATTCGTCAACCCAAAGGACATCACAAGAAACTCATAATGACCATAACGAGTACGAAATGCAGTCTTCGGAATATCTTCCTCCCTCACTCGCAACTGGTGGTAACCCGATCTCAAATCTATCTTCGAAAAGTATATCGCCCCTTGTAACTGATCAAACAGGTCATCAATGCGTGGCAAAGGATACCTATTTCTGATAGTCACCTTATTCAACTCCCTGTAGTCGATGCATAATCTCATAGAACCGTCCTTCTTCTTCACAAATAATACCGGAGCACCCCATGGAGACACACTTGGCCTGATAAATCCTCTATCCAACATCTCTTGCAACTGCACTTTCAATTCCTGCAACTCTAGTGGTGCCATTCTGTATGGCGCCTTAGAAATAGGCTCTGCCCCTGGAACAAGTTCAATAGTAAACTCCACTTCTCTCTGTGGTGGCAAACCTGGTAGTTCATCGGGAAACACATCTGCAAACTCATTAACAACTGGATAATCCTCGATGCGAGGCTCATCCTTAGACGTATCCTTCACGAAAGCAAGATAGCCATCACAACCCTTAGACAAAAGTTTACTCGCCTTTAGAGCTGAAATCATTTTAACCTCTCCTTTCGGTTGAGAACCCTGGTATACAAATTCTGGTTTATCTGCATCTCCAAAGAGCACCCTCTTCCCCTGACAGTCAATTGTAGCTCGATGCTCACTCAACCAATCCATACCCAGAATAACGTCAAAGTCATGCATCTCCATCGGAAGTAAGTTAACCTTACAATTCCTCTCCCCAACAGCTATCGGACACTCTCGGTACACATCAGAAACCCCCTTCCTAAAATGGGAGGAGATATTACTTAAAATCCATAACCTGCAACAGAGCACTAAAATATTCTCTAAATAAATGATTAAACAGTCTAATAATCTCTGAATAATATAAACCTCCAAATTACAGATCAAACCAATAAATACGAAAACCAACATCTGTAAATAAATAATCCAGTCTAAATAATTCTAGAAGTCCATAAATCCTAAGCAACGAAATAAAGGGTAGCACTCCATCACACAGTCCCAGATCCCCCTAAGCACCTGCCAGAACAAGAATACAGCATGAGCCAAACGCCCAGTACGGATTTGGAATATAATTTGTAAAACAGAAAAACAGATAAGTATATTTGACAGTTATAATAAAACATTTATTTTAAAATAAGCATGGCTGAAGCAACAAGGGGTTAAGATATTTCATACCGAGATCAGAACAGATACAGATACAGATACATACATCATAGGGTACCGTAATGTATGCAACAAACCGGATAACGTGTACGGCATATACACGTCACCGCCAAATCAAATTACAAATCAAATCAAATCTGGGTGCACCCACGTATCCTGAAACAAATATCAAAATGCGCAAAAGCTCGCCACCTGAGCTATCAGAAGGATACGCCGTGACCAATCACACTGCCACGGAAGTGTCATGTCACTGGTGCCGCAATGACATGGCTGTAGTACCCCTACAGCTGGTTAACTCGGTATACCCTATATCGCTAAGGGTTCAAAATAAATATTTCACAAAATCTTTTAAATCACGTAAAACAAATATTTCAAATATTTCCAAACAGATATTTTAAACATTTCCGAACAGATATTTCAATACAAAATCATTTTAAAAATCACAGAACAGGTATTCAAATATTTTTCAAAACAGATTTCTTTTAAAATATTTTTCAGAATCAAAACAGTCAAATCAGAAATAAACAGAGTAAACAGATTTGAGGGTAAAACGAATCAGATATAAAAATTCAGAATTAAGAATAGCGCTGAATAAAAGAAGAGAGAATCCGTACCTCGATAATAGCAACTAAAATACTAAAGAAATCCGCAAATGATCCTCTAAACTCCCGTCCCGTGATCTAATTACAAAATATAATTTATAATTAAAATTCATTCTTTTTATACATTTTAGTACACCAGCTAGCTCTAGACATAATTAACATCTCCTGCATTAAGGATTCACCACCAGAATCCAATCCTATATGACATGCCTTAATGGTTCACATATAATAATATATATTAACTTAACACACTCGGCACAAGAATCTAAACCACGAAACCACATAGTAATGCAATAGCTGTGCAAACTTAATAAACTAAATAAAGTAAAATTGTGACAAAGTGTACTACAAAGGGGTATAAAATATGATAATATTAAAATATTAAAACTTGTTTTGATCACAATATTACAAAGCATTGATCTGACTTCCAGACCACAAAACAAGGAAGTTGCACAGCTGACATACGAGTTTACCAAAATTCATGTTATCCAATGCATGTATATTACAACAACATTAAAATATGAAATCTGTTTAAACTCATGTAAGCTAGCACATATGTATAAAAGAAAACAAGGTCATTATTAAACCATTAAAATATTAAATAAATCGTGAATTCAAAATCTTAATATACATAACTATATAATAATAATAAAGTATGTAGATAATTAATAAGCTAATATATAAAAATATGTTAAACAAAAGATTAACTATCAACAATACAATAAATAAAAAATATCATCACCATGGAATAAAAGATCGACTATAAAATCACTTCTCAGTATAAATCAGTCATCAAATCATGTATATCAAAACTGAATATTATCAAACTATAGTACAAGCCTACCACACACGAGACATAAAATGCTGTACCAAAAACAGAGTATATGTTTATTTATTACACTAGGAAACATGGCCACAGACTTAAACAAATCACTACTTAACATATACACAAAACATAATATAAGTAATACCTCTTTATTGCTTGTTACTGGCCGCACCACACACACCTGGGTCTTTCTGTTTCGTCTTTGTTTCGTTTTTACTCTCCTGCTGCGGCTTTCGATAATTTCTTTTAGGGTTAGATTTAATATATGATGTATATATATAGCCACAGGTCACTATTACTAATAGGACTCCAATACCCATTTCTTTTCTTATTAATATAATTAATCAGAATTTCTTATTCTAATTCTGATTCTAATTATTATTATTATTATTATTATTATTATTATTATTATTATTATTATTATTATTATTATTATATGAAATATTAAAAAAAATCCTATATATTACACCTAACAAGTTGGTAGTCAAAAATCTTAAGCTGACCCAAATCTGAGGAAATGGTACCCTAAAGATATTTGATCCAACAAGTTCAGGATCTACTAATTAGGACCTAATCAGGCTATAGAGGAATCATCGGCTTATAATCTTATTCAATTGCTAATAGATCACTTACACACATATTATATTCTCAATATGCAATTGTGCAAGGTCCCAAGTGGAACCTAGAGAATCTATTCTTGCAGTTATTACAATTGATTTTCAGATGTCTTCAGTTGGACCCAAATCTTCGGAGATGGTACCTAGAGACATCAGTTCTGACATGTTTTGCTTCATAGAGACAGATCAATGAGTTGTACGGAAGTAGGAAAACACAAGGAAACAATTTCATCTCCAACAACTCTGTAGAACACTCAAGGCTAAGCATCTTGCATAAGGTATCAATTCTTTTGAGAGAGCATATCTTTAGTAAAGAATAACTTGCAGATATGTTTGCTAAATCACTTGATGAAACTAATTTTTCAAGATTGGTTTGTAAATTTGGGATTTTATTAATGCTATATGATTTGTAAATCCCATCTGTTAAGTAATTCTTAAATGATTTTACAAGTATTCAATTGTCAATATTGAAAAGACTTGTGAACTTATTTACATCCAGACCTCAAGCTGAAAATTATCTGTTGAATGATTGCCATGTGTATAATTGTAATATATTTCAGTGGTGTTTATTTAAGGATAATTTAAATATTTAAATGCTAAAATCTAACTCATAGAGATTTAGTATTTAATTATTTATTTTGATTAATATGAGTTATAGAACCTAAAGCAATTCAAGTTAGTATTTGCTCTATACCTCATTTATCAAAATAAATATGAATCATAACTAATTTGGACCTATCTGTCGTGGTCTTCAATTAGTTGCGAGATGTTAATTCTAGTGAACTTATTAATGCATCATTTTCAGAAATTCACTATAATTAATATCATAGTTGTAACAATTGGTTGTATTGAAGTTTTGACTTATATCAGTTAATGATATTTAGTTAGAATTCTATTTAGTAACTAATTGTGAGATGTATTGGTTTGAGTGAAATTACTTAGAACTCCTCTAAGTAATCATTGTATTATCTTTTGAAATTCATTCATTCTACTATACAAGGTGTGAAAATTATCTAAGTAAAACTATGGATATTGTAATATCTAAAGTTACCATAGTTCAGTTACTTCGAATAATTTTTATGCTTATTTGCAAGCTTCTAATCACTTTGAGAATGAATGTTGTATACAATGGATCAAGGTGTGTTGGACTTAGAATATCATTTCTAAGATTGCAGACAAGACAACTTTGGTAATTAAATCTTATCTATAGAACCAAGGTTGTCTACCAACAAACAGTTGTTAGGAGTTAACAATTGTTGTTATCGAGGAGTTGCCTTAAAGTCATAAGTTTAAAATATTAATGATGATAATTATCCAAGTGATAGTGGTGGAAACAATTTTAATATTGGAGATACCCATATCACTGGAAAAGAATCATCAAGTCAATCTGGTAATAACTCGGAGGAAGTCAACAAAGGATCAACTAGTCAAACACAACATCACAATGAAGAACAAGACGATTCATCAAGATCTAATCTTCTCGGACAGTCTATTTGGAATAGAGCTGATCATTGGTGATCCAGATGTTGGAGTAAGAACTAGAAGGGCTTCTCAGAATCAAGGTATAAAATCTAAGGAATCTGAGATAGCACTTGCTGATCCTGAACAACAAGAAGCATGGAAGCTGGTGCCCAGATCTAAGCACCAAGTAAATGGTATGACATTCTTTCTAAATTCTTACTTGTTATCTTTTTTAAAAAGAATTGTAATAGTCATTCTATTGTTATACTCCATGGTTCTGTATTTTAGAATGATAAATTTTCTCTAAAAATATTTTTCTCTAATTCTCAAGTTAGAATTTTTAGGAAACTATTTTTGTTGCAAATTTCATTATTTTAAAAGTCACTTTTCAATATTTGTGTTATTTTAATAATTCATATTTTCTCTTTAAATAATTTTCTAGTAGAAAGTTATTTATTAGAAAATATAATGATTTATTAATTTACAATAAATATTTCTTGTAAATATAGTTAATAGTTTATTAATTGGTTTGTAGGGTTTGTCCTTTTGTTATTAATGTTTGATTTCATAAAAGGGACTACATATGATTGTTTTTATAATTTTTATTCGATTTTATAATTTTAGTGTAAATTATTTTTCTATTTTATAGCTTGTTTTAATAATTAAATTTGCTTCATTGTTAGAATTGCTTCATGTAAATAATCGGGTACATATTCTGTTAATACTTGATTTTTAGAATAGTTATATTGGTCCTCATCTCGAACTTCGAGATAAAGTTCGAGATAGATCTTATCTCGAAAATTTTGAAGATAAAAACTAGGCACACTGGTAACTCGAACTCGAATCCTAAGTCGAACTTCGAGATAAAGTTCGAGATAGATCTTATCTCGAAAATTTTGAAGATAAAAACTAGACACACTGGTAACTCGAACTCGAATCCTAAGTCGAACTTCGAGTTGAAGTTCGAGATAGTCACTAACTCGAAAAACTAAGTCGAGTTTCGAGATGAAGTTCGAGATAAAGTTCGAGATAGTCAGTTTCGAGATGAAGTTCGAGATAGTCACTAACTCGAAAATCTAAGTCGAGTTTCGAGTTGAAGTTCGAGATAGTCACTAACTCACTAACTCGAAAATCTTCCCAGACTTAGAATTTTCAAAACTTCACTCTGAAAGCTCAAATCGATATCGGACCTAATATTTGTGTGTTGTTGTAAATATTTTTGTAAATTATTTTCTTTTATTTATAATATTCTGTAAATATTATTAATACAGTTATTTTTTTTATTTTTATTTTTTTTTATAGTAATAATAAAAAAAATTATTAAAAAAATTTAAAAAAAAATTAAAATTAAAAAAAAAATCGTATTTTTCTTTTCTTTTTAGTTTTTATTTTATTTAATTTTTATGTATATTATTTCTTATTTTGTATATTATTTTTCATGTGTATATAAATAGTTTGTATAGTTTTTCAGTTTAGTAACTATACTTTCAAAACTTACAAACAGGTCCCTGTACTTGGTTCTTTTGTACTTCTTCTGTTTAACACACACATATCATGCAGTTTTAACTTCTAATCTTTGTTGTGTTGTTGTTATTAACAGAATTTCTTACAAAATGGTATATGTCAATTCAATTGTTTAGAAACTAACGTTTGATTTTCAGGTTCTAACAATTGGAAGACAAGACCTAACAAGTGTTAACAAGTGGTAACAATTGGTATCTAACATACAGGAACTAAAACATGATAAAATAGTTTTGTTTGTATTGGTTTAAACATTAACATTCATTAATTTGATTAATATTCATTGTTAATTGGATTTTTGTTTATGTTTTTGTTTAGTAAAACCGGCTCAAGATCTATATCTTTCCTAACTCAAAATTTATTTCTACAGCTGTGATTGCTTACATTGTAAATCTTTTGAAATCACAACTGTATATCATTCTATCTCTATTGCTCATATTCTGTGATGCAGGTTCATCTACATGGAATTTTGTTTTCTCACATGATTAGTCATGAGGTTGTAAACCCAACAACTTTTATCCCAGACTACAGTCAAACTCAAACACATTCTGACTTACCCCCTAAAAAGAAGTAACCTATCAGACTAAAGGTCACCAGGGAGTAACTGCACTTGATGCAGCAAATAAGGATGTGTGGGATATTCAGTTGGAGAGTCACTATCTTATACACTATTCAAAATATTTCATATGCACAAAGTGAGATTGCACACACTAAGGATGAATTGACGGAAACCTGTAATCCAACCATTTTACGGTTAGGATTATAAGTTAAAGGTTCTTTAATGAATCAAGAGTCTTCACAGACCTCGAGAGAAGGTATTGATCTCAATGCAAAATTCAACAAGATCATTATCTAACTCCCCAGAGGGAACATCTCTGGATCCTGCGGGTAACGGGTCCGACATAGGTGCGGATCGGCAACTTGTGAACTATGATTCAGATTTACCTGATGAGTTTAACAAGGTAATGTCTTCACAGGCATCCGAAGGAAATTTGATCTCAATGCTAATTTATATATCATTATCTACCTTCTCAGAATTCAAATCTGAAAACCCTAAAAAGGGAAAACTAGCAACTTGTAGATTATGACTCAGATTCGTCTGATGAGTCTAACGAGGATTTGGGATTTGCGAACTCCCATTGCACCACCACTGACCTCTCTTGAAGAGGCTAGGGTGATTTTTCCTTGCAGGTACACTAAAGGATGTTGGAGCTATGAGTGATATGAGTGATACACCAGTGAGCAAGAGTGTAAACACAGAGAGAAGTGAGACACTCAACACAAATGAGTGGAGAGAAGAGTGAAATACTTGTGAGGTACACTAAACACTATCACACACTCACAGTGAGGAAGAAAATGAAACTTCCTTTCTAACAAAGCTCAAATAATTGGTACAACTACTTTGTCAACTAGTTGATTGGAGGATTCCTCAACTAAGGGGGAGAAGTAAAGGGGTACAAGAAAAAGGAGAGTAGGTTAGAAAGGGGGAGCATTTACAGACTGTGCTTAGGAAGAGAAGCAAGTCAAGTTACTAAGGGGGAGCCTTAGACGGAAAAGTAAGGGGAGATTCAGTTGAGAAGAAAGGGGAGATATAAGGAGAAGATTACATCACAATACTATTCTATTAGTCTTTCAATGTACTATGTATAAAGGCTAACTGGAGGAGTAGTAGATTTCCTAGAAGTTATAGAAATGGTATTGATTCACCATTGTCTATATAGTAGGAGCAGTTGTTTTTCTTAAGTGAGAAAAGCTGTGTCAGAAAAGGGAAGTGATTGTAAATCAAGAACTGCTGATAATCATCAATGTAAGATGTGAAGGATTATCAGGCAGAGATTTGAAGAATCAGAAATGAAGATGAGTTATCTATTGAAGATCAGTAAAGTGCTAGAGGAACAATCATCTATCATTTCATCAACTGAGGATTCTGGAATTGTTATATTTAAACCAGAGAAATTTTTTAATGTACTATTTACTAAGCTCTTAAATGCTTAATCTTTTTCTTGTTTAAGTGAGTTAGTTGAGTTATCCTATAGGTATTTGCTTGTTATTGTCTAACAAACAAATAGGGGGAGATTGAAAGGCATATGATGTAGCCTATTTGTATTTCGAGGATACAACTCAACTTAAACAAGATTGTAGTAGTAAATAGTATATAGACTGTCACAAGGAATCTCAGATTGTATTATCTGTCAGAAGAAAAAGATCAAGGTCAATCTACAGACTTGAAGATTTACTGCATTGAAAGAAGCTCAGTCATCTGATCAAGCCTCAGTGAAGTATTCGTTAAAGAAGTGGATTCGTTTAAAGTGATAGAGATTTCAACAGTGACAGAGACAGTACAGAAGATTAAAGAGAGAGATTGGAAAAGAAAAGGAACCAGATTATAAAGTCAATATATGAAGAACAGTCATTGCGGTTAGTCACTCATGAACCAGACAGTACATCGAGTGTCAACATTTAACAGTGGTTGTTCATCATTAAATTCAGTGGTTCAAGATATCAAGACTGGTATGAGAGAAAATCATTGTGCAAGCAACATGAGTGCTAAATTATTTAATCACAAGGATTTTATTATCAAGTGGACTGGCTACGAGGAAATAGAATTATCACAAGAATATGGAAAGTGATATATTCTTAAAGCTGGAACCCCGGTTGGAATTGATATAATTTTTGTTAAGCAAAAGGAGTCCGGTTCCAGACCCTCAAGAGACCGCAGCTTAGAGCGTAAGGATTTATTTATATTAATAAATATTTTATTTATTTAGAAAATTATATTTATAAATATCTAATAATATTAGATATTTATATTTATAATTTCTGGATTAAAATAATTATTTATTAATTAAAGATCATAAGCTGAGCGGGTTAAAAAGAATTTGTACGAACCAAATTCAACTTGTTTAAACAAAGGTGGCCAGGCGTGGAAATTAAATAAAAGAATGGAAAGTGGCCAGTAAACAATTCAAAGCAAATGACTAAAGTAAAAGAATGGCCACGTCTTATTCTTAATTTAATAGTCTGGTTGGATAGTCTGCTTGACCAAGAAAAAGAATTATATTAATTCTTTATTAATTAATTTAAATTATTTAGTTAACTTAATTAACAAATTAATTCTTCAAGAATTAATTTATTTATTAAGTTAATTATTGAATTAATTAATTTAGAATTAATATAAATTGCTAAAGACTATCAGAAATGTTTTTAGACTATGGTTTTATTGTTAAAAGTCTATCTCTGATAGTCTGTGAGATAGTCTGCAAAGCATAGTCTACACAGGTTGATAGTCTGCTAAGGAAATAGTCTACCAGAAAGTCTGCATGATAGTCTGCCAGAAAAATCATGTATTAAAGACTATCAGGATAGTCATTCTGATAGTCTGGAGAAAGAGTTGGGTAGTCTGCCAAGCCAGATAGTCACACCGGTAGTCTACAAGAGAGCTGATAGTCACACCGGTAGTCTGCAGAGAGCTGATAGTCATACCGGTAGTCTGTGGATAGTCTGCAAGTCATTTGATAGTCTCTGGATAGTCTAGACAAGTGTAAAACAAAGACAGAAGCTTTGTTTTGTTGATATAACCAGGGGCATCATACACACAGACATACACGGACACAAAAAGAGAAAGAAGAAAACAATATCATATCTCTCTCATCTTTGAAGCAAAATCAAGCAATTAAATTGCTATAAATTCTTGAGTTCTTGTATCAAATATTGTATCCATTAGAACTTAATTATTTGTGATTCTTGTACTACTAGCGAATTAAGTTTCCTAGTTCTTATCTTGATTTTTATTAACTAAATTAGAAAAGTTCATGTTGAATTTTCTAATTAGTTTTTATCAACTTGATAATTAATCTGTACTGAAATTGTAACACCCATCAAGTTAATATATTGTTATATTCAACTTGAAAATTTGTTTCAATTTATTCCGCACAAATTTGTCTAAACTAAATTTTATTTAAAAGACAAATTTCGATAAATTGGTATAGATTGTATTCAACCCCCCCTTCTACAATCTTATCGGACCTAACAACAATTATATGTACAAATTTATTATAAAATTTAATAAAAAAATATTAGAATATGTGAGTGTCACTTTTATGTGTCCATGAATTTAATTTTAATGTTACAAACAAAACAGTTCTTATAAAATGCTCTGAAAAATTAATTAAATGTAGAGATACGGGTGTCGGTCACTCCGAAAAAACATGAAGCATGACTTACAATATGCATTTGAATTCTGTTTTTTTCGTCATAAAACCAAATATATCGACAAGTGAAATCAATCACACCTCTCATCACATTTACATTCTAATTCTTTTCATCGTACAATCAATTTTACTAACAAATAATTTAATAACAAATTAAGCAATCACGTCTTTTATGATGTCATCGACAATAGAAAAGATTCACAAATGTTATTTTTACTTATTCAATGTCAAACTTTGCAAATGTTTGTCAATATTGGATTTCAAAAGTATTTTTTATGCGACAAAATAGGTTCGTCAATATCTTCAAAATTATTATTATTAATATTCAAGAATTTAACTGAAACATGTTTTTTTTCACCTAATTCTTTTCTCTTTAAATTTTAAACATTCAAATTTAATTACATTTCACATAATTTTTAATTTATCATATTAACTTTCAAATAATAAAATTTAACAAACAATAATGTTATATGTATAATTTTTAAAAATATTTTCGTGCGCGCGGCTTTGTTACGTTTAAAACTACATCACTCTTTTAAGACGATGGAGTAACGAGTAATTGGAACGTAAATACGCACGGCTTTGCACCATTTCCTTTACAATCTTTAGTGTTGGAGACGAAAAGTCTCAAAACCCAAAAAGGTAAAGAGTAAAGGTAGCGTCAATAATCTATTTTACAAGTATATAATCTTCATGAATTCATATACATTTATCACATACTGCACCGTTTGTTTCCCCTTGAAGGTAATATGTATAGGGGTTGATGTTGTTGATGTATCAGGGTAAGAAGAAAGCGAGATGGGCATTCTCACCAACAGAGTTAAGAAGGATGAGATTAAAGAAGGCGATCATATATATGCTTACCGGGCAGCCTTTACCTACTCTCACCATGGTATTACCATTCTTGTTTCTGTGTCAATGCAGCTGTGTGATGTATATGTTGTATGTACAGTTGATTTTTATCTGTGAATTATCATTTCATATATCATGCATATATTTGATTCCCCATGTCCAACATAATTTAGTTTATTGGTCATTTGTAAATTGGTCTAATGATTGTTTTCCGAATCAATACGTAAAGGAAAGATTCTCAACCAAGAGTTCTTTCTTCATTTTCTTCTCTATAACTTGGGTCATCCTGTTAGACCACCTACTCGACCAGAGTACAGAGTCTCGACGTAGAACACTCGGTAGTTGGCGTTTTAAACACTAATTATTGTTGTTAGAGTGATTTGGCATCAGCCTGCAATTTATGGCTTTTGGATTCCAGGCCAGTTCACTCTACGTGTTGTCACTTTGTCAAGGAAAGGAATGTTTGTCACTTTGTTAAGGAATAAGAATGTGACTGTAGCATGCGTGATAGACACCCCCCAATGGTATACTGGCATTAATTTAGGTAATACCTTCTTAAATTTAATTCACTCTCCGCAAAGTTTTAAGGCTCCACAATAAGGTGGACACTAGCCTGAAGATATTTAATATTCTGAATTTTGACAAGCATTTAGTCTGCTAGTGCTTCAATACATTCAATACAAAAAGGAGTGAGGATCTCTAAACTCTATTTCTCAGTGTCACAGAAGCCAAGGGGTAAGAGTAGAGGTCCAATTAGGTAGCCACAGGTTTATGTTGGATTGGAACAGGTAGCAAGAAAGTATGTTAATGATCAACTGAACTAGCTAGAGGGCCCTTCCATCCATGCTACTACCACATATTTAAGTGGCAGATTGAGGATGTAGAAGGAAGAAGCTTTAGACACTTGCAACACGTTGGTGCTATCAGTATCCCAATTGTAAATTTGTAATTGCATACAGCTCATGTCGTTAGTTGCTAAATTTTTATTTTTATTTTTTAAATGCAGGCATCTTTGTTGGCGAAAACAAAGTTGTTCATTTCACTTCAAGTACTCGAGCATCTTGTTTCACGTCTTCTGGTATGTCAAATATATCAGCTTCCTGTCCAACCTCTGGTATGTCAAATATGTCAGCTTCCTGCCCAACATCTGGTATGTCAGATATACCAGCTTCCTGCCCAACTTCTGGTATGTCAGATTTATCAGTCCCCTGTCCAACCTACAGTATGTCTAATACATCTGCCTCATGTCCAACCTCTGGTATGTCGAATCAATCAGATTCCTGTCCAACCTCTTATCCAGACTGTGGATTTAGACAACCTAACAGTGGAGTGGTTATCACGTGCCTCGACTGCTTTCTTCAACAAGGATATCCCTACCGTTATCAATATGGAGTTAGCAAATCCTATTTCCTTTCAAGAGTACGAGGTGGGACTTGTACCACTGCATCATCTGATCCACCTGACACAGTTATTTACCGAGCAATGCATCTTCTCCAAAATGGATTTGGAAACTATGACGTATTCGAAAATAACTGTGAGCATTTTGCTTTGTATTGTAGCACTGGTTTTTTGATAGACAATGGGCTTGTGGGTGGAAGTACCGGCCAAGCTTCTGGTTTTGTTGCCGTTCCTTTGTCTGTCCTTTTCTCATTCTCTGGGAAGTATTTAATGTCAGCTGGTCCTGTTGGTGTGGCTACTTTAACAGCAGGGATGTATTACATGAGCAGATACTTTTCTGATATTGGTGTTCGGACTGATGTAACTAAAGTCGCTGTTGAGGATGTGGCAGAGAAACTTGGGGGGGTCAATTGTAATGAAGGACTAGAGGAAAACAAGGCAGACGACTAGCAGATCTGAAGCTCTAATTTTCATTCTTTTTCTCCCCACAAAAGTTCTAATTTTTATGTCTGAAGTTATTACACAACTTCAAGTTAAATGTGTTCGAGCTGTGTCAATTCATAACTTTTTTTTTTTGACAAAATGCATTGGATTATATTTCTGAAACAAGCCAATAAAACAGCGGGACAAACCCCCGACTGTAGATACGACCAGGTTGAAAAAACAATAAATTGTTTCCAGATCGTGCAACAAATTGAACTAAAAAGTTCTTGAAGCTAAAAAACGAATTCGAAGATATTCGAAAAGATCCAAATTGCGCTAACATCCCTGAAAGCCGCGTTATTACAATTGACCACTTCACGTAAGATCCGTTGATACCCCAGTGTTCAGAATCCTCAGTTGTATAAACTAAGGTCAGAGAAACGATCCTCCAGCTATCTACATGCCGGATACCAGCTATAGACATGCCGGAAATGGAATTCCCCAAAGGATGAGTAATACCCCAGCTATCTACATGCCGGATACCAGCTATAGACATGCCGAAAGTGAAAACCCCCAACAAATAATATTGAACAATCTTTGGTTGTAAGTGATGAGCTCTTGCACTAAACGTTAGCATCTCAGCTTCGATGCGGACTTTCCAGATCCCCCAAACTATCGACAAAATCAATCTCAGCAGGACTGATCTATTGTAGATCTTCATTAAAACCACCAAACCAAGCAAACTCTCACAAGGAGAGACAAACAAACTCTTACAAGGAGAGACCAATAAACCCAATTAATGGGTAAGCATTAACAATCTTACACACGCCAGAAGGCGAGACGAAAAAATCCAAAAAATCAAAAATCTCGGAATGACACCAAATTTTGGTATGATGATAACTCGAAGATTTAGAGTCTATGGATAATTTTTATTTGAAGATTCGAGCTACAGAACTATGCAGATCTGAGAAAACTCGAATGATTTTATTTAAAGAAAATGAAAGAAGCCAAGAAAGAGATGAATAGATATGAAAGTGGGGGGCCGAGAATGCGATTATGGAAGTAATGGGGGAGGTCGGGGAAGATATGAGAAGGGGGGAGGGGGAGAGGGGCGAAGAAAATGGTTGGGGGCGGCGGCGACTTAGGCTTATACGACTCTCATAAGAGTCTCTTGTAGGCAGGCTACTTAAGGAAATTGTCTTTCCAAGGTAGCTATATTCTTTTGGTAGTTGCGGAAATGTGGGCCGGAATTGTGGACCGATCACCTTTTTTTTTTTTTGCTATACTCTTTCATTATTATGCTACTAATGGTTCTGTGGACTTCTAAGTTTTTAAGAGAAGTAGGAAAAATGCTTTAGATAAACGATAAAATGAAATTGAACAATTTAGTACTTTTAGCGGCTTAACCACATTTCAACAATTTCCTAATGAAAGAAAATGGGCTTAACCACATTTCAACAATTTCCTAATGAATGAAAATGATGTGACACAAATCTAATAATATGTTGGAAGGAAGCTGCATCTTGCGTTTCTGGAGTTCTGATGGACGAAAACCAAACCAAACATACCCAGTATATCCCGCTCAAAGCAGGGTCTGGGGAGGGTAAGATGTACGCAGACCATGCCCCTACATTTTACAGTAGGGAGACTGTTTCCGTGAAGACCCCCGGCTTAGTGCACACAAGACAGGGATGATAGGGATTGGAAAAGTATTTAACCGAACCTGGGCCCATGGCTTGGACCTCATGGGACTTACCTAAGCGGGCAAGGGGTAGTCCTCTCCTGATCTAGAATGACCTCTGGCCAAGCTCGCTGCACCTACAAAACCGGAAAACAGAAAACAATATGAAAACGAAAAGCCAAACTTCTAAGATAGTGCTAACCGGGAAAACCCAACTCTGAGGCTCTCAACCACAGAACCGCTCCCTAGAAGAGAATCCGAAACTCTAATCTGGCGCCTCCAAGAACTCCTATCGGCGGTCAAGGTCTCATTCAGGTCTAAGGCCTTCAGATCCATCCTAATCTGCTCTTCCCACGACCTCCTCGGTCTGCCTCTCCTCCTCACCCCAACAACCGAAAGACTCTCGACCCTCCTCACCAGGGCTTCCGGCAGCCTCCTACGGACGTGGACGAACCATCTCAACCTCCCTTCCCTTACTTTTGCAGGAAGAGGCGCCACCTCCAACTCGCTCATGAAAATCACATTCGGGATTCTTTCTAACATCGTGCGGCCACAGGACCATCGCAACATCCTCATTTCAGCTGCTTCCAACTTGCTCTCGAGGGCCTTCTTCGCCGCCGAACACTCCGAACCATATAACATCGCGGGACGAATTGCCGCTCTATAGAACTTCCCTTTCAACTTTAAAGGGGCTTTCTTATCGCACATCACCCTTGACGCTTCCCTCCACCGTAGCCACCCCGCCTTGATACGATGCGTGACATCGTCTTCAATCTCACCTTCCTTCTGGATGATCGAACCCAAATACTTGAACTTATCCGTACGGGGGACGATCTGATCTTCAATCCTAACCTCCACCCCTTCCTCGTTGGCCACACCACTGAAGTTACACCAGAGATATTCGGTTTTAGACCTGCTCACGCGTAAGCCTTGGGGCTCCAAAGTGGATCTCCATAACTCCAACTTCTCGTTTACCTCCCCCCTCGATTCCGCCACTAGCACGATATCTTCGGCGAAGAGCATACACCAAGGGACGGCATCTTGAATCCCTCGCGACATGACATCTAGGATAAGGGCGAAAAGAAGAGGGCTAAGTGCCGACCCCTAGTGAAGCCCAATCTCAACAGGGAAGTAGAGTGCATCTCCTACTGGGGTCTGGACGCAGGAACTAGCTTGAGAGTACATGTCTTGAATCGCCCTGACGTACACCGACGACACTCTCCTCTCCTCAAGGCTCTTCCAAATAGCTTCACGGGGGATGCTATCATACGCCTTCTCAAGATCAATGAAAACCATATGGAGGTCTTTGCGACGCTCTCTGAACTTCTCCATAAGGCGTCTAACGAGATGAATGGCCTCGGTCATCGATCTCCCAGGCATAAAACCAAATTGGTTCTCTGAGATTTCGACTTCTCTTCTAATCCGACATTCGACCACTCTCTCCTAAAGTTTCATAGTATGATTGAGTAATTTAATTCCCCGATAGTTACTACAGTTCTGAGCATCGCCTTTGTTCTTGAAAAAAGGGACGACAATACTGCGCCTCCATTCATCTTGCATCTTAGCACCCAAGAGAAGAATATTGAACAGATCAGCTAGCCATTGTACGCCAACCTCACCAAGACAAAGCCACACCTCGATAGGGATCTGATCCGGACCAACCGCCTTCCCTCTAGCCATCTTTTGCAGGGATCTGATCCGGACCAACTGCTCTTTAATTATTCTTGTACAGATGAAAATCCCGAAGACATAGCAATCTCTAATGGTTGGCATCCTCAACATTGCCACATAATGGAAAAATATTACTCCTTCCGTCCCGTCCATTTGTTATCATTTCAAAATGGGGTGTCGACACGCATTTTAAGGTAGATTTTAAGGATAGTTCCATAACTTATTTTTTAAAGTTTCTTTTTTTGTATAAAAATAGAACAATCCTATTTTTATACAAAAAAAAAAAGAAAATTTTAAAAATAAGTTATGGAACTATCCTTAAAATTCACCTTAAAATGCGTGCCAGAAAATGACAAAAAATGTAAACAAATGGATGGGACAGAGGGAGTATGTTTTATATTGTGTCCTAACAACTATACAAATTAGATATATGTAATTTGTTATTTGAGAAAAAAAAATTAATATATTTACTAGCAAAATAATCACAAGTCTTTCATATATTTATGTCCTAATTTATTTTTGTGTCCTTAAAAATCATAAATGTTCTCTTTTACTTTTTAATGTAAAACAAAAAATATATCCTTAAAATTTCATTTTTTATGATGTCTCTATTTGAGAATATAAGCGTTTTAAGTTTTAACTTCAAGACAGGCTCTGATACTTCTTCATGTTCTTCATTGGAGATATTTTAAGGGTGTAGCATCTAGGGCCGTCAACGGTCGAATTCGGATCGGATTATCCTAAATTCATATCTGAATTCTTTAAGATTTTTCGAATTCGAATTGGATCGGGTCAGGAGTCGGATACTTTTTATGTCAATCCATATCCGATCCGTTCAGATTTCTGGTTATCGGATCGGACCTCCGATCCGTTTAATAAATTTTAAAAATATATATTTTTTAATTTAAAAAATAGTATTTTAAAATTTTTTGTCCAAAAAAAAAATTAAAATTATGACATACACATTGACAAATTCAAATTTATATTCCAAAAAAATATTATTTATATAAAATTTTATATATTATATATGTTTTATATATAAATTTAATATATATTATATATTACATAAATATACAAAATATATAACAAATATAATATATTTGGATGGAATCGTTATCGGATCGGATCATATAATCTATATCCGCCCGTTATCGGATCGAACCCTTATCGGCTTAGATTATTAATGGATTGAATTTTTTCTAGAAGGATCCATACCGTCTAATTTTGCTATGGATCGGATATCCGATCCATTGACATGCTAGCGCTGTAACACTTGCTAAAAAAAGAAAAATGATGGAAGATACGAGAAGGGTTTTGATGGAACTGTAACTTCCGTTTGGTACGCTTTTTCGGTATATCTATTCAAACTACTAATTCAGTTTCAGATTATTTGTTCATTTTGATCTTTATACTAGTTTAAGGCTCTGTTTGGGATTGCTGTTAAAAATTGTTATGCTGTTAACAAAAGTGCTGGTAAAAAAAGTGTTGTTGTAAAAAGTTGAAGACTATTTGGTAATATTTTTTATATGTACATGTTTTGATGTAAAAATATATTAAAAATAATGTTTTTGATAAGGTTTGATGTTAAAATCAGCTACTGCTTTCCGCAAAAGCTGAAAAGCAGCTTTTTTCAAAAGCATGGGAGAACATGCTTTCTCAAAAAGCAGCTTTTAAGCCAAAAGCACTTTTCAAAAAATCAGCTTTTAAATTTTACCAAACACCTTTTCAGTTGCTTTTTAGAAATAAGCTGATGTTGCTGTCTACAACAGCAATCCCAAACACACCCTAAGTTATTTTGACATACATAATTTCTTTAACTTTTTTTTTTGATAGGCAATTGATTTATAATTTTATAGAAGAGTCGGTAATATTACAAGGTTAAACTTGTAACCCAACATGTGGTACAATGAAAAACTGCAATACAATGACCCACTGAAGCTAAATTCAGTACCCTAGAAAGGAATAAAAACATTGCACAAGAATAAGTCCACTGCTCGAGAAAAGAGGCGTGTCCGACCAAAAATGCCAGTGGAAGAAATCAAGATCACTACGGAAAATTCGAGCACACAAACTGGCCCAACCCTCGAGAGTTATCAAATACTGCTTTCACTACACGCGCCACCACAGGTAGCCCGCCGTCGCCGCAGTTCGACAGTCAAAGATAGAGCTCAAGAAGACCGAATAGTTGTGTCCACAAAACCCCAAACCGAGAGATCCCCCAGCTTCGTCCAAAACTAATAAGCCGTGAATGAAGCCTAGATTTGACTCACTAAGTTGCCACTACCCCGGGATAAATAACTATATCAGGATGGCAAACTAGTTGCAATCAAAAAAGCAGCATGATCCAACAATGCGCCCCCTGTTCGTGCAGCAAACAATACTCCGTCAACAGGTGATTGCCGTTTGTTCACCCGACACCAAGCTCGGCAAAGCACCCCCTAGTGATAACATTTTGACAGCAAGTAACTCTAATCACTGCAACCTAAAATCCGACCGGGCCTCGAACCTCCGATTGGAAACCTCTAATGTGATATTGACTCGCTGCCCCTATCAATGCCACCACCAAGAAAAGAACTCAGCTCGCTTGAAACCAAACCCACGCACAGCAAAAACCCCAGTCCCTTTCAAACTCCAGTCAACATCCAACCAAAACCTACACTACATCCTTACAAAAACCAAACAGTAACAAACCCTGCACGCGCCACCGAAGGTCGGCGATACGTCGTCGCGACAGGGAAGCATGAGAAGATTATGCACAGAGAAGTAGAGGGGAAGACGGCAAGACAGAGACCAATTGGTACCAATACAGCCCTTGTGAACGGACCACCCAGTTGCCAATGAAGGCGGAGAAATCTCAAACCACTCGAGCTTGAACCACAAACACCGGATCTGAAAGTGGTCAAGGCCACCAATTCTGAGTTGTCACTCCTCTCACCCACCTACCACTCACCTTACCAGGGAACATCGAGAGATCCAAAGTCAGAAGCAAGACCATCAAGACCGAAAAATCACAATCTCGAAAGAAGGAGAGTAACGAGGTAGAGAAAGAGTAACCACTCAATCTCTCTCCGCGTCTCTCTCTTTCTCTTCAATCTCTACCATTTACTTTAGAAAGATGCCCAACAATATTGTAGACCAAAGCAGCATAGCCCATCTCATATCCACTGTGTGGTTTGTATTTATAGATCGGTTGAGTTGTTGAGCGGTGTTCGCTTGGCTCATCTGGTCTGAGGAAGCAAGAACGGGTACGAATCTTATTTGAAATCTGGAGATTGACTTGTAAAAGACGATAAACGGTGGCGAGTGGGTAATAGACAAGGTAGCTGAAGAAAGAAGTGATTCGGAAAAAAAGACAGAAGCAGTCAGGAGGAGATCCTCGTTAAAAAAACCTCTTTTGGAAAAAAAGTGATCTCCCCTTATTGAGAAAGTGCTACGTGGCCTCCGGCCGGTGGAGAGACCACCGCCGGAGGAGGAGAAACGGAGAAAAGTCTTTTGAGGAGAGAGAACGGAGAATTTTTTTTACATAATTTCGTTAACTATATTTCAATTTCTTTTTAAAAAATTAAAAAATTAAATTTTTATTTAAAAAACATTTAATAGTAACTCGTATAACTATGCGTTAAATGCATTTTAAAATACACGAAAAAAGTCAAAATAAATAAATAAATTAGAACGAAGAAAGTATATATCTATTATATTATTAATTGCACAACAGGGGGTTTTGACAAGACAATTTAATCTACAGCTGCCACCAAGATGCCACCTCAGCTACTATATTGTATTAATAATAAAAAAATTGATCCCAATGAGAATTGAGCCCTTGACCTCTAAGGTAGAAGTGCGAGTCCTTATCACTATGCTAGACATGAAACTTCAATATATTTTAAAACTTATCATAATATATCGTGAGACAACCCTCATATATTATATTAATGATAAAAAATTATTCTTACAAAGAATTGAACCCTTGAACTCTAACTTAGAAGGGAGATTCTTTACCACTAGGCTACACAACAATTTTGAAAATATCATAAAACAAATTATTACTATTTGCGAAACAACCCCCATATATTATATTACGATAAAAAAATTGTTCCTAATAAGTGTTACGGCATAATTTCGGTTGCCTCTATTATCTCCCAAATTTCCAAATACGAATCTAGTAATAATTAACTTAACCCCCAAGTTAATTATTTCCTCTCTCTGAAACGAGAAAAGAATAAATCCCGATCAATTTATGATAGAAAATATCTCTAAACGATATCCTTCAAATCAGGAAGGTATCCCAACACGAATATAATTTAAAGAGATAAAATCTATTAATTCCCAAAATACATCCCTTAACAATCATAGGGATTAAAAACCAATCCTTTTTTAACAGAACTGCGTTGGCTTGATCCTTATAAATATAAGGTACGCATACATCTTGAAAAAGGATCCGACACATCTAACAAGTCGAGATACCTCTCAAGTCCAGCCCCAAACATCCAAAATCCCAAATCCCCCTATTTTCATAATTCGTTATTCCAGCAACCTCCAAAATCTGTTATCACCAAATTCCTCCGTTAACAATTGGCGCTAGAAGGAGGGGATATATTTTTTTTGATTGTGGAGGACAATCAATTCATACACATGGGGGGTTATCATGGATCTGGAGCTGCTTTAATGGAGGAGCTAAGCGGTGGAGGCGGTGGATCTATTCCGAATTAAGATAAGTTTTCTTATGATTTTGTTCATACAAGTTAGTTATCTTATAAAATTCGTAGTAAATTCAATACATGTCGGATTTCGATGATTTTTAATGATTCAGAAAGCTTGTTAAATTGCCTATAACTTTCGTTCTTTGAGTTTTCTCAGATTATATCTCGATCTATTCCCGAAATCATAAAATACAATCAGATCTCGTTTTTCAGCATCGAGAAGCAGATCAGCAGACGTTTTATTTAATTCCCGATTCGTTATAATTCCGTTTTTGATGAGCCTTATATCGTCGGAAAGGTCTTTTCATTCTCTACAACTTTCGTGTTTTTTGTTTTTCCAGAAAGAATCGTTTAGAAGGTCAAAAACGCCAAAAACAGATCTGGGCAGAATTAGAATTGTGAAGATTTTCAAGATTTTAGGTGTTATCTTCGTGTTACAAGATTTTGGAAGGCTCTTAATTAAAGAGTTTATTATTTTGGAAGACCCTCCTTTGCATGGGTAATTATTTGGGAAGGCTCTTATTCGAAAAGTTGATTATTTTGGAAGACCCAATTCTGATGAGGGTAATAATGTGAAAAGACGATCTTCTCTAAGGAGAGTTTTAATAAAACTATAACGATTTTCTAAAACATTATCTCCCGGGAGGAGAGTGTTTTTGGAATTCGGATATGACCTCCCGAGAGGAGGGTATCACCCGATAATTTAAATCCTTGCAAAAACCGTACTTCCGGGGGGATGTCCGTACTTCCGGCGCCTCATCAAGGTACGATTTTTCAGCTACATTATCTCCCGGGAGGAGAGTGTTTCTGGAATTTGGATATGACCTCCCGAGAGGAGGGTATCGCGATAATTAAATCCTTGCAAAAACCGTACCTCCGGGGGGGATGTCCGTACTTCCGGCGCCTCATCAAGGTACGACTTTGGGAATATGACCTCCCGAGAGGAGGGTATTTCTAGAATGAGGATACGACCTCCCGAGAGGAGGGTATTCCGAGATATATTTTTCAGATTTTTTAGGAATACGACCTCCTTGAAGGAGGGTATTTCTTGCTAAGTTTGTTTTTCAGGAAATTGCTTGGAATGCTTTGAATGACTCTTCCGGATAATGCTTGACCCTCCAAGATAAATTCTCTCACACCTACAAAACTTATTATTTAATTCTCGCATATTGTCTCGTTTACATCTACATGCGCATTACGGGCACCTAGGTGCTCCATATTTTTTACTAATCTTTATCTCCTAGTTATTTCAGTGACTCAGTAAATTTGGAAGATTGAAGCATTCTTAGTTCTCCACTGCAGCAAGCTACACTGAAGAACTGGGGGTAGTTGTTACGGCATAATTTCGGTTGCCTCTATTATCTCCCAAATTTCCAAATACGAATCTAGTAATAATTAACTTAACCCCCAAGTTAATTATTTCCTCTCTCTGAAACGAGAAAAGAATAAATCCCAATCAATTTATGATAGAAAATATCTCTAAACGATATCCTTCAAATCAGGAAGGTATCCCAATACGAATATAATTTAAAGAGATTAAATCTATTAATTCCCAAAATACATCCCTTAACAATCATAGGGATTAAAAACCAATCCTTTTTTAACAGAACTGCGTTGGCTTGATCCTTATAAATATAAGGTACGCAGGCATCTTGAAAAAGGATCCGACACATCTAACAAGTCGAGACACCTCTCAAGTCCAGCCCCAAACATCCAAAATCCCAAATCCCCCTATTTTCATAATTCGTTATTCCAGCAACCTCCAAAATCTGTTATCACCAAATTCCTCCGTTAACAATAAGAATTGAATCATTGATCTCTAACTTAGAATGGAGATTCCTTATCACTATGTTGCATCAATTTTGAATATAATATAAAACTCATTATTAATATGTCATGAGACAATTTAATTATCATGAAATTACTAAATTATTCCTCCTATATTATATTATTGGTAAAAAAATTGTTTCTAATGAAAATTAAACCTCTTACCTCTAACTTAGAAGTGAGATTTTTTACCAGTATGCTAAATATCAGTTTTGAGAATATTTCATTTTTGGTTATATATACATCATGAATAGATAATCTTTCAGATATATTTTGCGTACTAAGCATCAACATGTTCTAGCACCATTTAATTATTAAGTAACATAAATACATTGTAAGTGAGAATCCTTACCACTATGCTAGATATCATGAGACAACCCTCATATATTACATTAATGATAAAAATTTGTTCATAAAGAGAATTGAACCATTGATCTCTAACTTAGAAAAAAATTACTTACCACTATACTAGACATTAGTTTTGGATATATTGTAAAACTCCTTATTAATATATCGATAGACAATTTAATTATCATGAAATTACTAAATTACCCCTCCTATATTATATTAATAATAACATTTCACTAATATATCGCTAATGTAATAAAGAGAATTGAACCATTGACCTCTAACTTAGAAAAAAGATTACTTACCACTATACTAGACACTAGTTTTGGATATTAGAAACTCATTATTAATATACCGAGCCAATTTAATTATCATGAAATTACTAAATTACCCCTCCTATACTATATTAATAATAACATTTCACTAATATATCGCTAATATAACATTTCATAAGCATACATACAATTGCAGATGCTAGAGCTAGCCCGTGCCTTGCACGAGCTACAAAGCTAGTTAGCTTAAATTATCGACGGAACTTTACAAAATTGTGAAAACACTAATAACATTACTTAAACATAATCTCCTAAATATATGCCTTCATATAATAAAATTCATATAAAATAGATGCCCACATATTTTAATAGTTTGATATAAAATAGATATATTAATTACCTATTATAAATACTTGAACCAAAATATGTTATATATTACAAAATTGTGAAAACACTAATAACATTACTTAAACATAATCTCCTAAATATATGCCTTTATATCATATAATTCATATAAAATAGATGCCCACATATTTTAATAGTTTAATATAAAAAAAATATTAATTACCTATTATAAATACTTGAACCAAAATATGTTGTATATTACTTCCTCCGTCTCATATTGTTTTTCTTGTTTTGACTTTTTACACTATTCATTATAAGTGATTGACTATTAATTTACGTATAATTTATAAGACAAAATATAGTCTTGAGTGATTTTGTTTGATTCATATTTGTGAATTTAATACAGTGAAGTTTTTATATTTAATACTAATACCAAATTAAAGATATTAACGATCAAAAGTATGCGTAGATAAACGTCTCCAGTCCAAACATGAAAAGTAATAAGAGACGGATGGAGTAACATTTAGATCTCCAAATGAAAAAGGTTATATTTTCAAATTCAATACTTAATATCTCATATTCACAATGTTGATGCAGTTTAAAAGTATTATGATTTTAAATTCTATAAATGTAAGATAAATTTGATTTGTTTATAATATAATCAATTATAGAAGAAATATTATTTTCTATTTATATCACAACAGATATGTTGGGAATTTTACACTAAACACAACAATGAGGCATTGATATATATATTAATAAACAAGAACAGCCAATTAACCAAATAACGAAACAAAACACGAAGGCATAAACAAGAGTATAGTCAATAACTGTAATTAACAAGAAAAGTAAGAACACTTATCTCTCACAGCAGCTTAATCCAAGACAACAACAGAGAAAGAACACAGCTGAGTCACCAAGCCCTACGAGAAGACTTGGCTGTTCTTGAAGAGAATATTGCCCCACTTACGTTGTGATTGGGTTGCAGCAATATCACTTCCAGGATAAAACAGCACCGATCAAAGGGTTCACAAATACACCAGTGATCAACAGCGACCAGCACCTCAGTTCGCCTAAGAACTACGTATCTCTTCTGTATGTGTTGAGAGAGCAGAGAGAAAGAAGACTACAAGGGTTTTCTCTCCTTAGGATGTATCATCTACTTAAGGTTATATTCTGTATGTATATAAATACCAAGAATAAAACGTAACTGATACTCCATAAAAGGAAAGTAAATATTTTGATTTAATTGCATTAACTGCATCAGGATTTATTTCAGTTATAATAGCATCAGGATTTGGTCATCAGTAGCATCAGGATTTGGTGTCCATCAGGATCAGGATTCAGTCCTTGTCAGGAACTGATATCCATCAGGATTTAGCCCATCAGTATCTGATGTCTGACCAAGTCCATCAGGATTTAACTCCAAGTACTGATCCAAATTTCCATCAGGATTTAATCCAAATACTGATCCAAATTTCCAGTACTGTTGTAACAAATAAATCTGAAACCTGTTAAAATAAATCAATATTTAACTTAAAATCAGTTGCACATCATGGGCATGAAAACTTCCTCATGGGCATGAAACGTTTCTGACCAACCAAGTATACATTCATGGACATGAAAACTTTCTCATGGACATGAAACATTTCTGAATATCCCATCTCTTTTGATGCCTCTTCATGATCATGAAATATATATCATGGCCAAGATTTCCATCTGCAACCTGATTTCAAATCTCCTTCTTTCAACTCAATTTATCTATGGATTCCACTAAGAAAATGTCTTAGATCCAAACATGAAAGTTTAAGTCCTCATTACAAGGAACAACCTCCACTTGTTAGTTTCTGGAAATTACATCAAGAACATATTATAAATATGCCTCAAACTTTCCATTTTCTAACAATCCCCCACGAATCCATACAGAAATTCAAATACATATCTATCCTCATCATGACTTGTTTTTCAGAGTAGGTACCCTTCCGGGTTTGAACCCTTCTAAGTCCTCTACTTCGATGGCTACCGGATTCAGATGGAATGTTTCACCTTGAATCTTTATCCGTTTGGTGTAACCACATTCCACAGACGACGACAAGTCAAAGGCTATGGTGCTAATCTACGGCTTTGAGACGTTAAAGGTCATGTCTCGATCCTGTTCGTCGAATGCTTCAAGGAATAACCCTTTCCTCTAATTGCGACCACAAAATTACATTCGCTTAGCTGGGCATCTCCAGAGATGTACTGCTAGCATCTTGTCAAATGACTTGACCCCATTCAGAGTTCAAACAACTCTTGCTATTCTGGCAGTTATAGTACCTTATAGGTTTACAGGGGATAGACTCCAGATACGTGAGTATCAATCTATGTAGTTAAAGGTACAACCAATTCACCCTTACAACTTGTTATTACCACATTGAATACACTTTCGAGGGATCTCCTCTCATGTGTATTGGGTTCCCGCTGTAGATGAATTACAATGGGCTATCAGTCCCATCCCCAACCTAGACTTAAGGACTACAGCATGCTCAAGCCCTTTAGTCAAAGGATCAGCTAGGTTTTCTTGAGTTCCAATAAACTCAACAGCAATAATCCTTTCAGACATTAGACCCCTTATAGACTTTAGTCTAACTTGGATATGTCTCTTTGTTTTCACATTATACTTCTTGCTGTTTATCTTGTCGATAGTTGTACGGCTATCACAATTAACAGCAAAAGCAGGAAGTGGACGACTTACTACAGGCAACATTGACATGAGTCCATGTAACCATTCAGTCTCAGTCCCCGTGGCATCTAATGCACACAACTCAGCCTCAAAAGTAGACCGAGTTATAATAGTCTGTCTAGAAGACTTCCAAGACACTGCTCCACCCGCTAGGGTAAACAGGTATCCAATCACTCCATTGGAACCAGACTTCTTAGCTATCCAACTTGCATCACTATATCCCTCTAGCACTCCAGGAAACCTCCTGTAATGCAGACCAAGATATATGGTGCCTTTCAGATATCTAAGTACTCTATCAAGAGCATCCCAATGAGTCTTGTTTGGATAGCTTGTATATCTTGCTAACTTAGACACAGAATATGAAATATCAGGCCTAGTACCATTAGCAAGATACTGCAAACTCCCAATAATCTGAGAATACCTTAACTGAGACATAGGAACTCCTGAACTATTCTTGACAAGGGCAATTTTAGGATCATATGGAGTGCTTGCAATTCTACAATTTGAATAACCATACTTCTCAAGTATAGATTTCTCTATATAATGAGATTGTGACAAGGTTATTCCATCAGTTGACTGAGTCAACTTGATACCAAGAATCACACTAGCCTCTCCCATATCCTTCATTTCAAAATGCCTTTTCAAGAAACTTTTTGTCTCGTTAATAATCTCAATATTGGTTCCAAACAACAAAATATCATCCACATACAGGCACACAATAATACATTCATTTCCTTTAACCATGTAATAGACACACTTGTCACTTTCATTAACTACAAATTCTGAATCTAAAACAGTTTCATCAAACTTTTTATGCCAGTCACTTGGAGCTTGTTTTAAGCCATATATAGACTTGATTAACTTACATACTTTCCTTTCATTTCCAGAGGCAAAAAATCCCTCAGGCTGATCCATATAAATCTCTTCTTCAAGTTCACCATGAAGAAAAGCTGTCTTTACATCCATTTGATGGATGATAAGACCATGTACAGAAGCCAATGCTATAAGCATTCGGATTGTTGTCATTCTAGCAACTGGAGAGTATGTGTCAAAGTAATCAATGCCTTCCTTTTGCTTAAAGCCCTTAGCTACCAGCCTAGCCTTATACTTATCTATTGAGCCATCCGGGTTCATCTTCCTTTTGAACACCCATTTACATCCTATAGTAGAACACCCAAGAGGTAGATCAACCAACTCCCATGTTCCGTTAGAAACAATAGAATCAATTTCACTTTTTACAGCACCTTTCCAGTACCTAGACTCTGAAGAATCCATGGCCTGTCTGAAACTTAAAGGTTCATCCTCGATATTGTAAGTGATAAAATCACTTCCAAAATCCTTGACTACCTTAGCACGCTTACTCCTTCTAGGTTCCTCTACTTCATCAGGAGTAGAGCTACTACCAGGATCTGCCCCCACATTTGTCATCCTTTCCACATGATCAGGAATGGACCTCGATGTGTGAGTGGGATCATCATCAGGAATATCCTGAGGTATACCAGTCTTCATAGGGAACACATCCTCAAAGAATGTTGCATCACGAAATTCAACTATGGAGTTAGCCACTATTCCGTCTATGTCAGATTTTAACACTAAAAATCTCATAGCTGTAGTGGTTTCCCTATAGCCCAGAAAGATGCAATCAACAGTTTTCGGTCCTAGTTTCTTTCTCTTGTGTTCAGGGACAAGTACCTTTGCAAGGCACCCCCACACACGAAGATATTTTAAACTAGTCCTTTTCTCTGTCCATAATTCATAAGGTGTCTTGTCCATGTGTTTCAGAGGAACTCTATTCAGAATATGGCAAGCCGTATTCAGAGCTTCTCCCCACATGTACTTAGGCAACCCAGAATTAATCAACATACTATTGATCATATCCTTAAAAGTTCTGTTCTTTCGTTCTGCCACCCCATTAGACTCAGGTGTGTATGGTGGAGTTACCTCATGAACTATACCATTGCTTTTGCAAAATTCATTAAATAAGTTACTCGTATACTCACCACCTCTATCTGATCTCAAACGTTTAAGTACTTTACCAGTTTGTGTTTCAGCTTCAGTTTTGAACATAATGAATTTATCTAGTGCTTCATCTTTATGTTTAAGCAAATAAACATAACAATATCTACTACAATCATCTATAAAGGTAATGAAATATCTATTATGTTCCTTGGTCAAAACACCACCAAATTCACATATGTCAGTGTGCACTAAATCTAACACATTCGAATCCCTAACCACATTATGAAAGGGTTTCCTAGTTTGTTTAGCAGTCACACATACTTGACATTTAGATTTCTTATCAATGGCATGTTTTGGAATCAACTCTAAGTTCATCATATTCTTTAGAGCACCAAAATTCAAGTGACCAAGACGTGCGTGCCACAAATCAGATGATACAACACAATTAACAGAAGGAGCAACATTATTATTAATAAAACTACCCAAAACAGGCTCAACATTTATTAAAAATAATCCATCTGACAAGTAACCTTTGCCAAAAAATACACCAGTATTTGTAATAACTACTTTATTACATTTCAAAGAAACTTCAAAACCATTCTTAACTAAACAACTTCCACTTATTATATTTCTACGAATATCAGGAACATGATGCACTCTAGTGAGGGATAGAACACGCCCAGAAGCGAACTTCAGGTCCACGTTTCCTATTCCAAGTACTTGAGCTACACTAGCATTCCCCATCGTCACAGTCATTCCATGAGTCTGTTGATAAGATACAAATAGAGTAATATCAGTACAAATATGTACATTAGCTCCAGTATCAATCAACCATTCATGAGACGAATAAGTGGAAAGAAGTACAGGGTTGTAGGTCACATACCCGTTGTCAGTTTCAGAAGCAACAGCTTCACCAACAACCATGTTAACCATAGACCCACCAGTGGTTGCAAGCACAGTGTTAGCTTGTGCTCCCACAATAGGTTTCTTAGCTTTCTTTTCAGGACAGTCCTTGCTCCAATGACCAACCTGTCCACAAGACCAACATGGTTTGTTTGCCTTTGGTTTCTTAGCCTTGTTCTTGTAAGAACCCAGATTTTTGGTAGAATTAAAAACTTTTCTTATTATAATTAAGTGCATCAATGAATAGTGTTTTTCATGGATGAATAGTGATTTCAATGAAATTTGGTGGTAAAATTCTAAGGACAGTTAGCAAGATGTGTGAGAAAGATTCGAGTCCAAAAGATTATTTTTCAATTTTATAAATATGTGTTAGCCGAGGTTCCGCAAGTGAAAACCACTAAGGATACGACTTAGAAACCAATGTTGAAAATGGTTAAGTATAACTTGAATTCGAGGACCGTTTTTGAACCAAACTTACGACTTAAGTATTTTATGAGTAACTTGGACTTAGTATGAGTATAGATTAAGCCACTAAGTGCTTTGATTGTGATTCGCTTGCGTGTTTAAGCGTTGATTTATAAGGGGATTAACCGTACGTTTTCTTTGACTTTGTCTAGATTGACCGACATCGTCGCGAGCCCTATCGTATCTCGAGTACCAGGCAAGTGTTCTAAACCATACTTTGTAGTATTGGTTCTATAATCTTGTTTTGCCATGTGTTGTGTTATACAGTTTTGCAGTTACTGCTTATATTGCCATATATATATATATATATATATATATATATATATATATATATATATATATATATATATATATATATAGTTGGCCTTCTGATTCACATATAAGATTTAAGATGAATAGTTATGAACCGGTGGATCTTGTAGCTCTAAGTATAAGATCATACTTCTTGTGTTCGACTCTAGACCGGGAGTCGGTATTTGGATATATGTAAATAGTCGTGGAAACCTGGAGGGATTCCAGCGGCAAAGTACTATGTACTCTGAGGAATGTTATTTAGTATTATTACTATAATTTCAAAAAGTATTTATTACTTGAGTCAGATTCAAGGATTGTTATTTGAGTATTATCTCACTTGAGGAATATTAATCAAATACTATTTCATTAAGAGTATTATTGAATATTTCACGATACACGATGCAAGGTGTGACAGCCCCAAATCCGGGGTCATGAATCTGGGCCATCACGGACCAACTTCCATTCAAAATCAATATCTCTTGGTTTTTTTTTATTTATAATTATTACTTATGCAATTGACCCCACAGTAATACACACACACACACACCAGTCATATGCTCAGAGAACAACATTCACCATAATAAAAGTTTAGAGTTAAAAAGTTATTACAACCCAGAATCATACTTAAGTACATTGTTGAGTGATGCTTCTACAAGAAGCATTTCAACAACCAAATTTATTACAACCTTACACACTTACACACTTAATATACATAAGACCACTAAACCCCTTGCGCTGGTCATCTACCTCGGGGATTGATGCTAACGAGCTCTCAGAAGGTCGCCTTTCCCTTACCCTCTTGCGGGGCGTTCTGCGCAGTATTGGCATACCTAGCTGTATATAGATAAGTAGCAAGAGTGAGCTATAATAGCTCAGCAAGATATTATTATAACTAGAGTTTAAAAATGTGACCAAGTATACATGTATATACATATGTAAATGGTAAGCAATTATAAACTTTAAGGAAGAATCAAAACTCTTATTTAATAATACATCATCCACTTACTATTATAAGAAAGAAATCTAGAATAATACAGTATCAGTTTCTCTTCTTAAATAATATAACAATCAATATAATCTTTCAGTGTAATATCTCAGGATAATATGAATACTTACTTAAATCTCTTACTATCATCATCTCATTTCCTTCTTATGTAACAATTTTTTTTTATAAATTAATATAAAATTAGTTTCTCTTCATCTATAACAATAATTCCATCTTTCATATCATTTTCCCTTTCCAGTATACCAATCTGACTTTATCATTTATTCTTTATTCACATATTGTAGGGGTTTTCACTGTTGCCGAATACGTGAGGCACGATGATCAGTCGCCCTCCGTATCCGTCCCTTTTTACTACCGGTAGACGGAGGTAGGTCTGCCACCATCCCCCAGGAGGAAGGTCTACCACTACATCCTCCTTCGGCAACTCTTGGGCCAAAATGAAACATTAAGTGCTGGACTGTGCAACTTCCACACGGCCTCTTACGCTTATTAAGTGCTGGACTGTGCAACTTCCACACGGCCTCTTACGCTTATTAAGTGCTGGACTGTGCAACTTCCACACGGCCTCTTACGCTTATTAAGTGCTGGACTGTGCAACTTCCACACGGCCTCTTACGCTTACTGTTGTAAATTCCCCTTTTTATAAGATCATTATTCAATTTATCAACACCATTTCACATTTCCATTCCCGTATATCACTTTCATTCTCGCACATTATTTCTATAAAATATATGTATATAACATACACTAAAAAGAATGTTTATAATATAGCATTATAAACCATATAACCCTGGATAACAACTGATACCATTCTCTTTCATATCTCTTTTACCCTAGAGCATATTCGCTCCATTCGTAATCATCTCTATATTCATATTTCAGAAAACCTATCCATCTCTCTTTAACTTCCCACAATCAAGAGAATATATTCTTTGCAATATAGCAACAAAAGCATCACATATACATAAATATATTCCATGATATCATTATTATTCCAAAGATAAATAATTTTTAAAGTAGGGATAGAAGAATCTTGCCTCGGTTTCTGTATCCTGACAGTATGGCTGGTTCCTCCTCCGGAATTTCTCTTTGAAGCTTGAAGAACACTTAATAATCCTTGGGCACACCTTGAACAACCTTGAATTAGCTTGGATTAACTACGTTTTCTGGAGGAGGCTTCTAAATGAAAGTTGTAGAGCATCTCATGGGCTTTCCAAAAAGCTAAAGAACACGAAATTCGGCTGAGAAACGAAGGAGTTATGCTCGATTTACCAACCTGCTGTCTTTTTGGCCGAAAATGATGATAATGGATGGGGGAGAGTTTCTTGCTTTTGTTTTGATCTTATCTCATCTTACTCTTGCTTAATCTAGAGTGTTATGGAAGCTTGGAAAGATATTTTGTGGTTAACACCTTGCAAAGTTACTAATTTACCCTTAAAAACAAGTTAATGGCTAATGACACCACTTTGATGATTCAATAAATCCCATTTTGATTTTCTACTTATAATGCTAATAATCTTGAATAACATAATGTGGTATGTATTCTTGTTATATTACTAATCTTGGTTGCTTGGTTTCCATACTCGTCTAATTGTGGTTCGTCTCGAATATACCTCATTATCTCAGTGGTTCTGAAATCATTTAACATTCCAAATTCCTTTGGTATTCTCTTAACTTAAAAATCCCCTGGTTTAATCTAAATTCTCTAATCCCTCAATATATAATTCTTATAATATTTCCATGCCCCTTAAGATCCAATAGAAGCTCTTTGGAAGTCAAAATCCTCAAAAATCCATATTTAGGAATTTCTGAAATCCATCGTCATTTCGAGTCACTTAATTTCAGTGTACATTACTAGTATGGTTTCTGTTTATTCATTTTCTGTTTCCATTGCAGAGTACCTACATACCATTTCTCTAAATCCTCAAAATTACTATTCATGGGATCACTGTAGTATTGCTAGAGTTAGGGTTATTACACAAGGTATATGCATAGTTGTTTTGACTTAATATATTGTCATACTTGAAGTGAAATTTTTAATTAGACGACTTATAGACTAGAGGTGATCTAGTAGCTATAAGCCGGGTTTATGATAGCCCTTAGTATAGGGCATATGTTTCGACTAATTTGTTACGAACCGCGAGGCGGTATATCATGTACGTATTACAATTATTTTCTGAGTATTCTTTATTTAGTAAATAACATTCGAGGATTATAATTACATGGAAAACATCGTTTCAAATGTTTATTTAAAGTATGATTTCATAATCATACGCGAGTTATTTATTTAAATGAATCTTAATTCAGATTTTCATTTAAAGGTTTCTAGTTATCTTTAAATGTCTATTTACTTAACGAATATTATCCTAAATATTCATTTAAAGTTTTCCTTATTATTAATAAGGGTTGTTTATTTGACGAATATTATTTCGAATATTCATTTAAAGTTAATGAATATTATTTTGGATATTCATTTAAATACTTTATCATTATTATTAAAGGCTATTTAATTGATGAATATTATTTCGAATATTCATTTAAAGGTTGTTAATTATAAATTATTTCATTATTTATTTATTAAATGAATACTATTTTGAATATTCATTTAAAGGCTTTTTGAATAATCAATTAATGATTATTTATTTAATGAATATTATTTTGAATATTCACTTCTGGGTTTAAGCGTAATTATTTTATTTAAATATATTCTTTAAACATTCTTGATTTAATAAATATTATCTGAATATTTATTAAATACTTTTAATATAGATGGAATAGTTTATGTATTTAAAAGCATATTTGACTTCAATAATTATAAAGTATATTTCTGAGTTTTATTAAAAGTATCTCGAATACTTTCGATCTTCTGGGTTTTCCCTAAATAACGTTGAGCACCTAATCTATGTTGCTTAACAACGATTTTCCAAAAGTATTATAAGGTTCCCCTGATGATCTTAAATCAACTCCTAGCCTGCAATGGCATCGTTTTCCTTCAAAACTGGGAAACTCTGTTTGAGAAATTCTATTTTACTTGACTTCTGAGTCACGAAAAATGTCGAGAACTTATTTTGAGCCCAATTATTATGAGTCAGGGGACTCTGGCTACTTCCTCAACACTCGAGGAGTAGGATTGCTGTAACAAGTGTTAATCCATTAACGAGCTACTGCTCGGGAAATATTGGTAAATTTTCCTTTCCAATTAGATACAACTACTTTGTGGAGTTGTATCAACGAGTTATTACTCGGGGAAAAGGAGGACGAACTTTACGTTTCAGAGTCATGGATTTTACTCGAACTAGGAGTATGTGTGTATGAGGCTGTGAATCAGTCCATCACTGATAATCGTGTAAGAGGCCGTGGGACGGTCCATCATTATTAAAAGGGGTCCGAGTTGCGCCGGTCCCGATTATGCCCAACCATTGGCGGGAGATGAAGAGGGCGGTAGACAAGTAAATCCGTCAGTTCTTCCATCTACATGTAGAGAAACAAAATTTGGAGATGCACAACTTATGACTGATCGTCGTAAGGTTGTGACATCTGGTGCGAGATACTCCCGTATTAGTTCATCATCCAATTGTGGATATTTCTGCAACATGTACTGAAAGGTTTGCCGGTCATGTTGGCAGGGTTTTAAAAAGTGTGAAAACTGATGTTACAATAACCTTCCTTATAACTTCATATTCTAAGTTATATGCTGATATTCTGCTTATGGTTGATATAGCAGACATGATTTTACAAAAAGGTTATTGGTGTGTTTTGAAACCTCATCCTTTTATAAAATGCCAGAACTATTCATATTGCGATAAAGATTACAGATATATCATGAAAGATGATATTTATATATTGATTTTCTGCTTATCTTCTTTTCATAGCAGATATTTTGACGGAAAGGTCATTACTGTGATTATGAACTTATCATGTTCATTTAATGATTATTTTAATCATTATACTTTCCTTATTGAGGTTTCTTGGATACATATATTTTATTAATGATATTAAGTATCCGTGGTATTATGAAAACCCCATGTATATGATGGGAGATTTTTGTGAATACTAGTAACCACTTGCTGAGCAATTCTTTCGCTCATACTTGTTTGTTGTTTTATATATTAGCCTTTCAGAAAGAGGTAAACGGATGAGAATTATCTACATAGCTCGGAAGAAGCAGGCAGAAAAGGTACCCTTATGAAGACGACGTGATCCAGAACAACTATAGCTGGAGTAAGTTACATATGGTTTTATTAATGTGTAATATATATATCACATTGTATAGAGTAGAACTAGTTGCTGGTATACTTCTCAACGAAGCTATACTAGCGGAATAAGATTTGTAAGACACTGTGTAATTTGATTCAATGGATGTAATGAAGTGAGTAATGTAAAGACTTTAGTTCTTGTTTCTAGCCCTATAACCTATAAGATGCTTGGTAGTTGGGGTCTCAATGATTGTATTTCAGTTATCAAATGATTACAGATGGATTAATGTTGTTAAACAGGTGAATTGTTAATGAGAATTTCCGCGTGATGACCAAATCCCTTACCCCGGATTTGGGGGTGTTACAGAAATGGTATCAGAGATGAGGTTATAGTAAACTAGAAACGAGAGTGAGTAGGAGTGTGTATAGTTATGTAAGAACGTCAGAACTCATGTAGAGTTCATGTTGGACTATTGGATATAGTACCAACGGTTAAGTTAAGGTGTGATTGTTACGTTGAAGAATATGATGATGTAGACCTCGCTTCTTGTGGTGATGAATATCTACCAAAGAATGCTCAGAGACAAGTATTGGTCGGCAGGGGCATAGATCGCCCGAGACATGAATTTAAGATGATTTGAGGGGATTCATGAATGCAGTTATGTATTCCCCGAACTATAGGAAATTTTTAAAATGATGATGAAGGATAGAAAGTTGACATCGAATATTGTGGTAGAGAGGGTTGAGATACCGAATATGCCAGACCCCGAGGCCTCCGGGCAGAGACATAATGATGCGCTCCTTGAGATGGACGCTGACCCGATAGAGGAGGATCCAGAGGAGGATCTAGAGGAGGACCTCATGGAAGGTCAAGGGAATAATCTTGTAGAGAACGAGCCGATTGATAAAGATGTGATATGTTTACTTGAGGACCGAAAGAGTCCTTAGAGAGTGATAAGTGACAAGACAAGAATTTGGAGTCGATTATGATTCATGAGGAGATATGATGAAGTGAATGGAGTAGAGTTTTAAGAATAGATGAGATAGAGGTGGTATCAACTGTTGCCTATGCCTAGATCGTTTGGAACTTGGCTGTTGATTTGATTGGAATAAATACAAGGACAAATGAGTAGAGGACCCGACTGACGGCCGAGGAGGAAATTACGAGGATAAAACTGAGAAGCCGGAGTCAGATCCGGGTACTGCTGGTTTTGATGAATGACTTGTTATAAAGTAATGTTCCCTTTAAGTGGGGGGTTAAGTAAACTGACTGTTGGTAATGTAGACTACTCGGACGTATATGTATCAGGAAAATGTGGCATGTTCCGTGTGAAACTTTGGTTTTCCCTTCTATGGGAGGTGTATATTTGGTTTCTGTCTAGTGGTTAAACTTCTAAGTGTATGTCGATTTTTCCGTTATTATGAATGCTTACGATTCTACCTGTTTGGATGTTCATAGAATTGTTCTTCAGGTTTCGAAATTGATTTCCTAGTATTAACAGTGGATAAATAGACTGACCAAATTTCCCTGATATTGGGAAGAGATTCAACAAATTTTTGGCAAACCTTGTATTTCTGATTATCAAAGAATGTCGCCAAAGAGAGTGAAAACTAGAGCAAACCTGGTCGATTGGTTAAGGTAACCGCCATATGGGTTGGTGGACAGACCCGGATTGTTAAAATGGATTGTCGAGATAAAATGATGAAGTTGAGATTGGACGGTAAAGAAGAAATATAATTAAGGACCAAGACGGACTAAGCAGCTCCGGGATTGACTTAAATGGAAAGGTTATCATGCCAAAAGTGTTAAGCTTATGTGGCACACGGGATTGATATAGGAAAAAAGAATATATGATATAAAGATGATTGAAATAGATACCGGATTTAAGCATGTATTTTCTAACGATCTTCCGGAATACCGCCTATTCGAAGGATAGAATTCGCCATTACCGTGGGCGACACCTATATCGAAGTCTTTATGTGGAATGGAACGTTGCTTGAGATGATTGCGCCGAGTTAGTTATAATTCTCTACGATTGTAAATGCTGATGGTTGAGATTGTGGTGACTAGTACGAGTCGATAATGGCGTAAGTTATCGAGCACTCTAAGGTGTGCATGAAGAAGAAAACTTTAGAATCAAACGATTATCCGCCAGATGAGCCGACACATAAGGCATTCGTAGAGACGTTGGCAGTAACCTCCCCATTTGTAAATCGGTTTGATTACCTCCCCAATTTATGAATTATATGATATCTTCCATTTCTTAGGAAGGATATAATTTCTCTTCCAACCTATATTGCCATACTGTGTTCACCCGTGCTGGGTTTCAATTGTGACAGAGGCTATCATGATACCTACTTTCAGGTTCTGAAGCCTGTCTATTGATGTTATTTAAACTTTCACTTTCCTTCAATAGTGAATAATCTTATGGTGATACAACACCACTTGCTTGTGATATATACCAGTATCTTTCTGGATATTCTTTACTTTTGGAATCACACCTTAGAATTTTCTCCAAGGTGTCCCTTTGAGAATTATTTGCCGAAAGACGATAATTTATTAATTTGAGTTCAAATTGATTCTTATTTCTCTTCTTCCACTAAGACGAACAACCCTATTCTTATAGGGGCCACAAGGACTATCTGTCTGTGTGATAGAAGTCTGATGGGACGCCATCACTTGTGTGTTGTGAAATACAAGAAGGCTAATTACCTTTAGTAATGCCTTAACTAAGGCACGCAACGTTAGTTCTTTTGATAATATTGATCTCTTGGTAAATTCCCTTATCTCAAATAAGATTAATTTCAAAGCTCATAATCCTAGGATCACCATTGTGTGACATTTGTCTCGATATGGCAGCTATCTTTTCAAAGCTCCATGATTCTTGCTATCTCTAATGAATTCCTAGGGGAGGCCAACTAGGTCAGATAAGCGAAATTCGTTAATATAGGTTAGATTCGCAATGGAATCGCCGAGGATAAGAGCGAGTCCCAAAGTGATTAGTATATCAATGACATATTGAGGGAATCAGTTTACTCCTTCTCAAGGAGGTCATGCAAATGAAAAGTTGGTCGAACCACATTTTGTAAGAAATGATGATATAATGTGAAACTTCAACGACATCGGTGCTCGATAGAAACACCATAGTTGAATTAAGATTATGGAAAGGTTATGTACGAATGGACACTAGCTCTCGTTTTGCAGAATAAGTATTGAGGATGAAGGGTTTAAAGGACCCCATTGATCAACAGGTTCGATAATGTATTCCAGTGAATCTACCCGGATTACCATCAAATCGAGAAATAGAAACTGTTATGGATTAACCCCAGTAGAAATGAAAGAGTATCGAATCAGTGACAAGAATGCTGGGCAAGAGTATGATAAGACCCAGTGCATCACCGTGGGGAGCCTCGGTGTTGGTTGTGAAAATGGAATGATGGAATAATGAAAGTGTATATCGACTAACGAGAATTGAATTCGGGTTACCAGATTCAGAGTCTGAGGTCCTGACTGCTAGACCATGGAACAACTTTATAGGAGAAACGATTTGCTAAACTAGCTAAGAAATGATATGTAATTTTCCAAGATTGAATTGAGAACTGGATGCCACCAGTTAAAGATTAAACCCGAGGATATACCCAATACTGCGTTCGCAATAGGTAGAGACACTATGAGATTTTAGCAATGTCATTTGGGTGATTAATGCACCCGTAGTTTTATGGATTTAGTGAATCAAGTGTTCATGAAATATTTAGATAAGCTCGTTATTGTATTTATTTATGACGTCTTGATATATCCAGAGGACGAACATTTAAGAATTGTTTTAGAGTTAATATGAGAAGAGCAGTTGCATGCCAAATTCTCAAAGTGTGAATTATGGTTTAAAGAAGCCCAATTTCTAAGACGTGTGGTTATTATCAAAGGAGTATTAATGGATCCCGCTAAAATAGAAGTTATTTCAATTGGGAGAGACCAACTACACCCATAGAGGTGAGAAGTTTTATAGACCTGACAGGCTATTATAGGAAATTCGTGCAGGACCTTATTAAGATAGCAGCACCGTTGACATGATTTACGAGAAAGACTGAGAAGTTGGAATGGACTCCTAAGTGTGAGGAGAGTTTGCAAGAATTGAAAAAGAGGTTGGTGTCATTCCATTGTTGGCCCTACCAGATGATAAGGAAGACTTTGTGATATATAATGATGCATCTCATAAAGGTTTAGATTGTGTGCTGATACAGCACCGTAGAGTAAGTGTGAATGCATTCAGACAGTTAAAAGAGTAAGAGACTAGATACCCACCCATAAATTGGAATTAGCAGCGATGGTTTTCGCTCTAAGAGATTTGGAAACATTATATGGACCATAAGAGCCTCAAGTATATATTATGTTGAAGGAAAGAGCAAGGAAAATTTTTCAAGAACGAGGGTAAAGTATGTGCCCGTTTACGTACGAACAGGAAATAGATATTATAACCAATATTTTCTTACAATTGTTTCAAGGAGTATTATTAGAATTATTTTCTGGAAAGTTTTACAGAGAAGATATATTTAAAGGTCGGAGTATTAAGACTTTATGTCATGATAGAGATCAAGATACGACTATAAGATGCACTACCATTCAGGGGAGGCCAATGTGGTGGCCAATGCCTTAGTCAAAAGCAGAAAAGAGATGGATTCCGAAGATTCGGGAATTCAAGGATGAGATTTTACACAAGACCCATAGTCCGTGATATTAGAGGCACTTAGACGATACCATAATGAATAGGGATACTACATTGCGAGGCCGTTATGAAAAGAGTTGTCGCTCTTCCTTGTGTTGGAAGGAGGCTGGCAAGATAAAGATATTGGAAACCGAGTTAATTCAACAAACCAAAGAGACAAAAGATTTTACCAGCAAACGGCTAGTGAAAGCCCAAGATGGATAGAGTTAGTACTGCTATTGATAAGCTAAATGGCATGTTGAAGAATGACAAGCCAGTTCATATAGGTATATTTCTGCGCAAACAGGATAGAGAATATGAGATTGGAGATGCGTGATGCTAAAGGTATTCTTGTGGAAATCATGGATAGAAATGTGCAAGTGTTAAGGAACAAGGTTTTTAAACTAATAAGGAATTGTGAGAAGGTCAAGATGTGGAAGAATCCATCTGGAAGTTGAAAGAGTGTAACAAAGGAAAGGTAACCAAACTATTCCTAAACTGATTCCGGGACGGAATCCTTTTAAGGAGGGAAGACTGTAAGAACCCAGATTTTTGGTAGAATTAAAAACTTTTCTTATTATAATTAAGTGCATCAATGAATAGTGTTTTTCATGGATGAATAGTGATTTCAATGAAATTTGGTGGTAAAATTCTAAGGACAGTTAGCAAGATGTGTGAGAAAGATTCGAGTCCAAAAGATTATTTTTCGATTTTATAAATATGTGTTAGCCGAGGTTGCGCAAGTGAAAACCACTAAGGATACGACTTAGAAACCAATGTTGAAAATGGTTAAGTATAACTTGAATTCGAGGACCGTTTTTGAACCAAACTTACGACTTAAGTATTTTATGAGTAACTTGGACTTAGTATGAGTATAGATTAAGCCACTAAGTGCTTTGATTGTGATTCGCTTGCGTGTTTAAGCGTTGATTTATAAGGGGATTAACCGTACGTTTTCTTTGACTTTGTCTAGATTGACCGACATCGTCGCGAGCCCTATCGTATCTCGAGTACCAGGCAAGTGTTCTAAACCATACTTTGTAGTATTGGTTCTATAATCTTGTTTTGCCATGTGTTGTGTTATACAGTTTTGCAGTTACTGCTTATATTGCCATATATATATATATATATATATATATATATATATATATATATATATATATATATATATATATATATATATATATATATATATATATATATATATATATATATATATATATAGTTGGCCTTCTGATTCACATATAAGATTTAAGATGAATAGTTATGAACCGGTGGATCTTGTAGCTCTAAGTATAAGATCATACTTCTTGTGTTCGACTCTAGACCGGGAGTCGGTATTTGGATATATGTAAATAGTCGTGGAAACCCGGAGGGATTCCAGCGGCAAAGTACTATGTACTCTGAGGAATGTTATTTAGTATTATTACTATAATTTCAAAAAGTATTTATTACTTGAGTCAGATTCAAGGATTGTTATTTGAGTATTATCTCACTTGAGGAATATTAATCAAATACTATTTCATTAAGAGTATTATTGAATATTTCACGATACACGATGCAAGGTATATGCATAGTTGTTTTGACTTAATATATTGTCATACTTGAAGTGAAATTTTTAATTAGACGACTTATAGACTAGAGGTGATCTAGTAGCTATAAGCCGGGTTTATGATAGCCCTTAGTATAGGGCATATGTTTCGACTAATTTGTTACGAACCGCGAGGCGGTATATCGTGTACGTATTACAATTATTTTCTGAGTATTCTTTATTTAGTAAATAATATTCGAGGATTATAATTACATGGAAAACATCGTTTCAAATGTTTATTTAAAGTATGATTTCATAATCATACGCGAGTTATTTATTTAAATGAATCTTAATTCAGATTTTCATTTAAAGGTTTCTAGTTATCTTTAAATGTCTATTTACTTAACGAATATTATCCTAAATATTCATTTAAAGTTTTCCTTATTATTAATAAGGGTTGTTTATTTGACGAACATTATTTCGAATATTCATTTAAAGTTAATGAATATTATTTTGGATATTCATTTAAATACTTTATCATTATTATTAAGGGGTATTTAATTGATGAATATTATTTCGAATATTCATTTAAAGGTTGTTAATTATAAATTATTTCATTATTTATTTATTAAATGAATATTATTTTGAATATTCATTTAAAGGCTTTTTGAATAATCATTTAATGATTATTTATTTAATGAATATTATTTTGAATATTCACTTCTGGGTTTAAGCGTAATTATTTTATTTAAATATATTCTTTAAACATTCTTGATTTAATAAATATTATCTGAATATTTATTAAATACTTTTAATATAGATGGAATAGTTTATGTATTTAAAAGCATATTTGACTTCAATAATTATAAAGTATATTTCTGAGTTTTATTAAAAGTATCTCGAATACTTTCGATCTTCTGGGTTTTCCCTAAATAACGTTGAGCACCTAATCTATGTTGCTTAACAACGATTTTCCAAAAGTATTATAAGGTTTCCCTGATGATCTTAAATCAACTCCTAGCCTGCAATGGCATCGTTTTCCTTCAAAACTGGGAAACTCTGTTTGAGAAATTCTATTTTACTTGACTTCCGAGTCACGAAAAATGTCGAGAACTTATTTTGAGCCCAATTATTATGAGTCAGGGGACTCTGGCTACTTCCTCAACACTCGAGGAGTAGGATTGCTGTAACAAGTGTTAATCCATTAACGAGCTACTCCTCGGGAAATATTGGTAAATTTTTCTTTCCAATTAGATACAACTACTTTGTGGAGTTATATCAACGAGTTATTACTCGGGGAAAAGGAGGACGAACTTTACGTTTCAGAGTCATTGATTTTACTCGAACTAGGAGTATGTGTGTATGAGGCTGCGAATCAGTCCATCACTGATAATCGTGTAAGAGGCCGTGGGACGGTCCATCATTATTAAAAGGGGTCCGAGTTGCGCCGGTCCCGATTATGCCCAACCGTTGGCGGGAGATCAAGAGGGCGGTAGACAAGTAAATCCGTCAGTTCTTCCATCTACATGTAGAGAAACAAAATTTGGAGATGCACAACTTATGATTGATCATCGTAAGGTTGTGACATCTGGCGCGAGATACTCCCGTATTAGTTCATCATCCAATTGTGGATATTTCTGCAACATGTACTGAAAGGTTTGCCGGTCATGTTGGCAGGGTTTTAAAAAGTGTGAAAACTGATGTTACAATAACCTTCCTTATAACTTCATCTTTTAAGTTATATGCTGATATTCTGCTTATGGTTGATATAGCAGACATGATTTTACAAAAAGGTTATTGGTGTGTTTTGAAACCTCATCCTTTTATAAAATGTCAGAACTATTCATATTGCGATAAAGATTACAGATATATCATGAAAGATGATATTTATATATTGATTTTCTGCTTATCTTCTTTTCATAGCAGATATTTTGACGGAAAGGTCATTACTGTGATTATGAACTTATCATGTTCATTTAATGATTATTTTAATCATTATACTTTCCCTATTGAGGTTTCTTGGATACATATATTTTATTAATGATATTAAGTATCCGTGGTATTATGAAAACCCCATGTATATGATGGGAGATTTTTGTGAACACTAGTAACCACTTGCTTAGCAATTCTTTCGCTCATACTTGTTTGTTGTTTTATATATTAGCCTTTCAGAAAGAGGTAAACGGATGAGAATTATCTGCATAGCTCGGAAGAAGCAGGCAGAAAAGGTACCCTTATGAAGACGACGTGATCCAGAACAACTATAGCTGGAGTAAGTTACATATGGTTTTATTAATGTGTAATATATATATCACATTGTATAGAGTAGAACTAGTTGCTGGTATACTTCTCAACGAAGCTATACTAGCGGAATAAGATTTGTAAGACACTGTGTAATTTGATTCAATGGATGTAATGAAGTGAGTAATGTAAAGACTTTAGTTCTTGTTTCTAGCCCTATAACCTATAAGATGCTTGGTAGTTGGGGTCTCAATGATTGTATTTCAGTTATCAAATGATTACAGATGGATTAATGTTGTTAAACAGGTGAATTGTTAATGAGAATTTCCGCGTGATGACCAAATCCCTTACCCCGGATTTGGGGGTGTTACAGTTCTTATCCTTAGACTTAGTGTTTTCCTTCTTAGTGACAGACTTTCTTTTCTGTCCAACAGTCACTACATTTACCTTCGAACTCCCAGCATGTTCAACAGGCATCACATGTCCTTGCTTGGACTTGTGTTGCTCCTGCACAGAGATGTCCAACATCTGGTTTGTCCAAGTGATCTCTCCTTTCTGTCTTTTCAGGGATAGTGCAAACTCTTCCCAAGACTTAGGGAGCTTTTCAATCACCGACATAACCTGAAACTTCTCAGGAAGGTCCATACCAGACTCCTTCAAAGCATGCACCAACATCTCAAACTCATGCACCTGCTCAGTCATGGATTTAGTATCCACCAGTTTAAAGTCAAGGAACCTAGCCACAGAATACTTTTCCAATCCTTGCGAATCAGTATTATGTGTAGGAGTCAGATGAATAAACATCGAATAGAGTGTTCGCTAAAGCTGCCAGAATTGCAGCCCTAGCCACCCCATCCTTTTCCTCCCACATGGTATAAGCCTTAACAGTTTCAGCTTTCTCCTTAACCACAATTGGTTTCTCATACTGCACCACTGGCAATAGACCCTTTACCGTTAACCACAGTTTCATCTTTTTCTGCCAACGAGAAAAACCAACACCCCCACTGAATTTATCAGGCATTCCTGACAAATCAATAGGCTGTGGGAAACGGTACGTAGTCCAATCCATAGTGGGTACAGTAACACCAGACCCAGAGCTAGTCTCAACAACAGGAGTTTCAGTTTCGTTAACCATCTTGTTAATTAACAATATATAACACAAATATTCTCTTCAAGATTGTTGGGAATTTTACACTAAACACAACAATGAGGCAGTGATATATTTATTAATAAACAAGAACAGCCAATTAACCAAATAACGAAACAAAACACGAAGGCATAAACAAGAGTATAGTCAGTAACTGTAATTAACAAGAAAAGTAAGAACACTTATCTCTCACAGCAGCTTAAGCCAAGACAACAAGAGAGAAAGAACACAGCTGAGTCACCAAGCCCTACGAGAAGACTTGGCTGTTCTTGAAGAGAATATTGCCCCACTTACGTTGTGATTGGGTTGCAGCAATATCACTTCCAGGATAAAACAGCACCGATCAAAGGGTTCACAAATACACCAGTGATCAACAGCGACCAGCACCTCAGTTCGCCTAAGAACTACGTATCTCTTCTGTATGTGTTGAGAGAGCAGAGAGAAAGAAGACTACAAGGGTTTTCTCTCCTTAGGATGTATCATCTACTTAAGGTTATATTCTGTATGTATATAAATACCAAGAATAAAACGTAACTGATACTCCATAAAAGGAAAGTAAATATTTTGATTTAATTGCATTAACTGCATCAGGATTTATTTCAGTTATAATAGCATCAGGATTTGGTCATCAGTAGCATCAGGATTTGGTGTCCATCAGGATCAGGATTCAGTCCTTGTCAGGAACTGATATCCATCAGGATTTAGTCCAAATACTGATCCAAATTTCCAGTACTGTTGTAACAAATAAATCTGAAACCTGTTAAAATAAATCAATATCTAACTTAAAATCAGTTGCACATCATGGGCATGAAAACTTCCTCATGGGCATGAAACGTTTCTGACCAACCAAGTATACATTCATGGACATGAAAACTTTCTCATGGACATGAAACATTTCTGAATATCCCATCTCTTTTGATGCCTCTTCATGATCATGAAATATATATCATGGCCAAGATTTCCATCTGCAACCTGATTTCAAATCTCCTTCTTTCAACTCAATTTATCTATGGATTCCACTAAGAAAATGTCTTAGATCCAAACATGAAAGTTTAAGTCCTCATTACAAGGAACAACCTCCACTTGTTAGTTTCTGGAAATTATATCAAGAACATATTATAAATATGCCTCAAACTTTCCATTTTCTAACAATACTTCATTTTAATATTCTCATTAGTCATTCCGCCTTAAGAAATTATATTTATAGAATAATTTAATTAATTTGAATATTTTTCTTATCATAATTTCTATTGGTTAATTCATGTCTTTTATAATTGATTATTGTTGTGAAATAAAATCTAAGGTTGAATTTGCAAGTATGGTTTATGTGTATTTAATGCCAGGATTGAGCTACGCATTTTAATGGTTGTGCTTGTCTTTCGTAACTTAATCTGTATCCTCACTACGTCATAGATGACCTTCTGCAATCCTTCAAAATGTTACAAGAAGTCCAAAACATGTTAGCGTAGCCTCAAAAATATCAAAGACAACACTTTTCGAGTGTTAATTTTTTCGCCGTTGCAGTAACTTCAATGCTAACATTCTTTCAACCTACCCCAACATGATAAATTGTGTTGCAATAAGTTACACATTTGTTGTAAAATAGGACCCACTTGCTGGTGGGGACCACTTGTAAAGTTTAATATTGTACAATATATATATATATATATATATATATATATATATATATATATATATATATATATATAGGGTAAGGTTCTAGGGAGAACCTCCTTATCAAGAGAACCAAGAGACTAAATCCTAGCCATCCAAAAATTGAATTTTAAATATATTTTATAATATTGTGAGTAATGGCATTTGTGTAATTATCTTGAAAGTTGTAGGCTGATTAGAATTCAGTTACATGTATTATACGCTTACAATATTTTCACATAAGGAAACGACGACGACAACCGGGGGATTTGATTGTTGAATAGAATTTTTGTAGTTTTGGAAACAAATATCTTACTGAATAAATTACATCGCCGTGATATATATGAATATGCAATATATAAAAATGCGATTCAGAACACACTTTTTTGACCTAGATGAAAATGGTGAGAAAGACTGAGGCTTCAAGGTACTGCTTTCTTACTTTGTACTGAGCTTACAACAGATCCATTCATAAAATTCCTAACAAGAATCTTTTTTATTTTATGAAAAGTTATATGGATTCATCAAGGTATCAAGGATATTGGAAAAAATAAGATTTGGAGGAAAATATCAGATGGCAGGATTTCAACCAGAGCTTTTGACAGATGCGATTTCTTCTTTGACAGATGATCAGAAAAAGTGGATTAATGGAATGGCTTTGCTCGAATCTTGTTCTCCAGTACAAGTGAATATCCATTCAATATATGTTTGTTTGTTTTAAAATCTTATCAGCTAGATTCTTCATCACTCCTTAATGAAATTTTGTGTTAAATTGCAGTTTAGGTAAGACTCATTAAGGTGTTCTTTTGGTGTAGGGTATATTGTTATTTAGATTAGCAGATTCTCTAAATTGTAAAGATTCATTAACGTGTTCTATAGGATATATATATAGTACTCTATTATATTCTTATCTGCGTTCTTTATAAAAATCTCTTACGTGTTTTGTGAATGGTACTGTATTTATGAAATCCAGAAATTTTCCTATGCAGAGGACTCTTATGGTGTGAGAATTCACTTGCTCAATTAACTTCTAATTATGTATTTTTATTTGTCTAAAGGATTTAATATGCTTTACAATAAGGTTCTGTTAAGTGTTGCTTTAAGTATATGTTATGAAGGTGTGAAAAGAACTTATATGTTCTCGTAGGAATTCTTATACTAACGAAATCCTCGTGAATGTGTATATTGTTTATGTGGATCAGAACAGGAGTCATCCCTTTACTGTGAGCCTGTAAATTTTTTTTAAAGAGAAGGAATTATTGGATACATGGAGGAGAAGATTAATACTTAGACTGTTACATATGCAAAGGCATCCATTTAAGCCCTATGAGAAGCCTGCCAAGTATATTGAGCATGACACAATGTTTGGAGAAGGCATTAAAGGTGACTTGCAATCTCAATTATGCATTTTACAAACTAAAACTGAAAAGAATTGCAAGGAAGCAGGAAAGCTATGTCTGAGATTTTGAAAATTGATACTAAGATTATGAAATAATTTTATATAAGGGCTCAAGCTTATGTCCTTGTTGATCTAGATTTGGTAGATTCTGTATCAAGAAAGCTTCAGAAATTGATCTTACAAATATAGATGGGAAGTTTGAGTGTAATGTTTTGGAGGAGAATGTGAAAGAAAGCAACGAAGACCATGCCAACAATGCCCCGGAAATATCTTTGGCAAAAATAATGAATAAGTTGGTGCATTTGAACATAGATAAACTAGATTCGAAAGAAGCATATCTGTACAATCAAGTTCTTTAATATGATGAGCGTTCATATTGTCATTTTGGTGTTTATGTGTTTTGATATGAACAATAAACTAGCTAAATTTTGAAGCAGTATAGGTTTTGATATGAAAATACAGAGAGTGAAAAATTAAAAAACGTGATTCTCAATTTATTTTCCAAGAAAAAAAATGGTAAGGCTGAACCAATATAGGTTTATATTTACAAAGAATATTTTAGAAAATTTGTCTATTTTGAAAAATGCTTATATGAATACTATTAAGTATCATTTTTAAGACATGATAAGATTTTCTTAATAACATTAAGATTCGATTAAGTGTTTTAAAAAATTATATAATTGTTTTTTCATAAAAATATCTTAAAATAGTAAAACACTTACTAAAATCTTAAAATACTTTATAGAATCTTATTTCATTTTTTTTCTATAAAATCTTATAAGGACAATAAATTTTTTCAATAAAATCTTAACATATACAAATTTTTACTTTTTTATCTAATTTTTTTTTGTGTTTGACTTAAATTCTCTTAAGTGTTTAATTAAAAAATATGTTAATTATTCAAAATAATAACTTTCATAAATAAACAAAATTTTCTAATAGACAATATTCTTTGAAGTATTTTTTTAAAAAATATTAATCATAAAAAAACATCCATGTGTCATTTTTAAGATGAGAGAAGATTTTTTTAAGTGTTTCAACTTGAACACTAAAATTCTATTAAGTGTGGTGTTATGTGATGTTCTCTTAAGTGTTCAACTAATATCAATCACAATTAATATGTTGAAACCACTTAGTAGAAAAATTAAAATATTATTTTAAATAGAAATATTATAATGCTTTGAAAAAACCTCAAAAGTTTAAACCAAATTTTAATATAAATATCCAATGAAATAATATTATAATTTTAGATTAAATAGAAAAACGCCTAATAGAATCTTGGTCGATCACAAAATATTTTTATACATTTAAAAAAAACTATGCATTTCTTTTAAAATTAAGTTACATATAAAAATATCATTTAATACACCAAGATTCTCTTAAGTGTTTCAAATCATTATATAGTTTATTTCCTTTTATTATCTCTTTAAGATTCATTCGAGAATTATTTTAAAAGTCAAGCTATAAAAAAATTTAATTCCAATTCGAGAAAAAATTCAGTAGATATTTTTAAATGTTCGATGAATTATTTATAATGTTGTACTTGTGTGTAACTATATTCGAAACTTATTTCAGATCAATAAAATATTTAGTACAATTTTAAAATAATTATCAAATAAAGTAGTATTACGATTTCAAAATAATTAACAAAACACCTAATAGAATCTTTGTGTATTACATAATATTTTTATATATCTAATAGAATCTTTGTGTATTACATAATATTTTTGAGATTCTTTTTAGAATTAACAAAATATCTAAGAGAATCTTGGTATATTACATAATTTTTCTATATATTTATTTATTTAAAAGAAAAATTATGCATTTCTTTTAAAATTAAGTTATATATAGAAATCTTAGGTAATACACCAAGATTTTTTTACGTGTTTCAAATTAATATGTAAATTTTTTATTATATTTTTGAGATTCTTTTGAGAATTATTTTAGAAAACTTGCTATAAAAAATTGAAATTTAATTCGAAAAAATATTCTATAGATTTTCTTAAATGTTTGATATATTATTTATAGTGTTGTACTTGTACATAACTATATTCGAAACTTATTATAGATAAATAAAAAAATTTTATAAAAAATTTCTATTTTAATAAATATTTATTTATCGTATCAGATAAATTATCATGTACATGAATTATTTATAGTGTTGGATAAATTATCATGTAATATCAATATGTCAATAAAAACAATTAGTATAACACCTTGGATAAATTATCATGTAATATCAAAACTGTTTTACTTGTTTCAAATCAATATGTCAATTTTTTATTATCTTTTAGAAATTCTTTTTGAGTAATTAACAAAATATCTAAGAGAATCTTGGTATATTACATAATTTTTCATATATTATTTTTTTAAAAAAAAACAATTATGCATTTCTTTTTAAAATTAAGTTATATATAGAAATCTTAGGTAATACACCAAGATTCTTTTACGTGTTTCAAATCAATATGTCATTTTTTTATTATATTTTCGAGATTCTTTTTAGAATTATTTTATTTATAGTATAGGATAAATTATCATGTACATGAATTATTTATAGTGTTGAATAAATTATCATGTAATATCAATATGTCAATAAAAACAATTAGTATACCTTAGATTCTACTAGGTCTTTTAATACTTATTTGGAAACAATTTTATTTTGTAATTTTTGACAATTTGTTTACATATATACTTATCTTCAATTATTTTTTTAAAAATAGTTTGACTATGTATCATGTTTAAAAATTATATAAAAAAGTTATTAAATTATAAAAAAAATTAAAATAAATCTTACACTCCAGATTCTACGTACTCAAAGATTCTTTTACGTGTTTCAAATCAATATGTCAATTTTTTTTATTATATTTTAGAAATTCTTTCAAAGTAATTATCAAAATTCCTAAGAATCCCAATGTAATTTGTTTACCAGTTTAAATATTTCACTAAAAATTTTAAAATATTTCAAAGTATCTCATATTTGTTAGTACAATGTGTACGACATTTTAAAAAAATTCAACATTTTAAAATATCTCAACATTTTCAAAAAAAGTAAATTCATATAATAAAATGAAAAAATTTATAAAAATGTGAATATTGTGTTAAATTTCATTAAGTATCTTGTAGAGATTCCATTACGTGTTTCACAAGAATTCTTTTAAATTTTTCGTTAAAAAACATATTAATTATTTAAAAATAGTTCATGCACAAACAAACTCTATTTATGATTTATTAAAAAATATTAAATATTAGCGATCACTTAATAATATTGCATTATATTTTTCAATATAATTCTAATATTTAATTATTTCTAGGATTCTTTTTTTTTGACCTTTTAGTGTATTTTTCAAATTAGTTTTTATCTTTTTAGTCTTTGATTCTGCTAAGTGATTTTATATATTTGGCTTTAGCTTCTATAAAGTGTTCTGAGTATTTTATGGAGTACCATATCGTATATTAGTGAAAACACTTAACTAAATATTTAATAAATTAAAGAAAATATTTGATTAAATCTTTAGTGAATTAATAAAAATACTTAATATAATCTTTGATATATTAATATAACACATAATAGAATAAATATAACACATATTAAAAAGTTTCAATTATAATAATTTTGAATTGTTTATTGAAAAATTATTATGAAATATCTTAAAAAACTAAGGTATAGTAGAAAAAAGAAAAACACTAAAAAAACACATAAGAGAATCTTGGTGTTATACATAATATTTCTATATATTTATTTTTCAAAAGAAAAATTATACCTTTCTTTTAAATTTAAGTTACATGTAGAAATATTATGAAAGGAACCAAGATTTTCTTACGTGTTTCAAATGAATATATCAGTTTATTTACTTTCATTATGTTTTTTTGATTCCTTCGAGAATTGTTTTAAAAGACATGCTATAAAAATTGAATTTTAATTTGAAAAAATATTATTTAAATTTTCTTAAATAATGGATAATTTATTTATAGTACTCTACTTGTACATAACTATGCCGAAACTTATTTTATACCAATAAAATATTTAGTAGAATCTAAATGTAAATATATAATAAAATTATATTGCAATTTTTAAATAATTAACAAAACACCTAAGAAAATCTTGGTGTATTACATAATATTTTTATATATTTAGTTTTTTTTTAAAAAACTAAACATTTCTTTTAAAATTAAATTAAAATATAAAAATATCATCTAATATACCAAGTTTCTATTGCGTGTTTAAATGTATCGTTTAAAATTTATTCTCCATTATATCAAGTTCTAGAATTCAAAAAATATATTCTTAAATGTTCCATGAATTATTTATAACGTTGTACTTGTACATAATTATATTCGAAACTTATTTTAGATTAATAAACCATTTAAACGAATCTTAATATAAATATTTGATAAAGTAATATTTTGATTTCAAATAATTAGAAAAACAACTAAGTGAATCTTGGTATTACATAATAGTTCTATATATTTTTTTAAAATTAATTAATTATGCAATTTTTTTTAAAATTAAGTTACATATAAAAATATTATGTAATACATCAAGATTCGTGTTCCCAATCAATAAAATCTAAATAAAACTAAAAAAACACCTAAGATAATCTTGGGATATTACACAATATTTGTACATATTTATATTTTACAAAAGAAAATTTATACATTCTTTTAAAATTAAGTTACATGATGTTATAAAATAGACCAAGATTCTCTTATGTGTTTCAAATCAATATATCAATTTATTTACTATTTTTTAGATGCCTTCGAGAATCGTTTTAAACGACGTGCTATAAAAATTGAATTTCTTACGCGTTTCAAATCAATATATCAGTTTATTTACTTTTACTATCTTTTTTAGATTCTTTCGAGAATTATTTTAAAAGACATGGTATAAAAATTGAATTTAAATTTAAAAAGTATTATTTAAATTTTCTTAAATGTTGGATAAATTATTTATTGTGCTCTACTTGTACATAACTATACCAAATATTCAAAAATACCTTACAAAATCTCAAATCATGTTAAAAAATCTCAAAAATGGTATATAAATTGATACTTAATCTTTTTAAAAATACCTTAAATAATCTTTAAAAAGGTATAATAATTTCTTAAAGAATATCCTTTACGAGATTTCTTATATCTTTTTTCATTTGACTTTTTTATAAGAATAAATAATATTTAAAATATTAGTGATCACTTAATAATATTGCATTATATTTTTTTTAATATAAAGCTAATATTTAATTATTTCTAGGATTCTTTTATTTTTTTTGACGTTTTAGTGTATTTCTCAAATTAATTTTTATCTTTTTAGTACTTGATTCTACTAAGTGGTTTGTAACAACATATTAATTGTTGAATTTTCTCCTCCAATTTTTCTCAAAAAAGTTATAAATTACAAGATTCCGTTATGTGTGACAAGATTCTCTTAGGTGTTGCCCATTTATATATAATTTCTTATTATCTATTTTAGTGTTAATATCAATTTTTTAGTAATCCTTTATTGTTTTGACCTTTTTGAGTATTTTTAACAGCATTATTTAAGTTTTCAGCACATTAATCTTGGTGATTTTTTGGATATGAGTGCTTTTCTTTAAAAAAAATCTACTTATTAATATTTAGAAGGATATTCAAGATTCCGTTAAGTGTTTCGGTAAAATCTACTTATTTAGTTTGATCAATAAATATTTATCAAAACACTTAAGGAATCTCACATTGATAATATGTATTAAAAATAGTTTAATGAATTTCACTACAAGTCTAAAAACTACAAAAAATGAAATAAATTTTCCAATTTTTTTTAAAAATATATGAGTACTTTTTTTAAAAAAAAACTCGCCAAGTGTTTCAATAAATATTTTTTAATTGTGACGAACCAATCAAATAATTATTTTGAAGATTCCGTTAAGTGTTTTAATAAAATATTTACAAATTCTTTTAAAATTTTGTTAAAAAAATATTTATCAAAACACTTTTAGGAATCTCACATTGACAATGTGCATTATATACACTTTAATGATTTCACCATATATCTAAAAAATAAAAAAAAAATTAAATAGTTTTTCTAGAAAGAATATTTAGAAGGATATAAGTACTTTTCTTTAAGAAAAATCTCCTTATTAATATTTTTAAGGATACTGAAGATTCCGTTAAGTGATTCAATAAAAAGATATGAATACTTTTTAAAAAATAGTCGTCAAGTGTTTCAATAATTGCTTTTTAATTGTAACATATATATCTATCAAATAATTATTTTGAAAATTCAGTATAAAAGGCATCAAGATTTTCTTACGTGTTTCAAATCAATATATCAGTTTATTTACTTTTATTATGTTTTGGAGATTCCTTCAAGAATTGTTTTAAAAGACATGGTATAAAAATTGAATTTTAATTAGAAAAAATATAATTTAAATTTTCTTAAATTTTGGATAAATAACTTTACCGAAACTGATTTTATACCAATAAAATATTTAGTAAAATCTAAATGTAAATATTAAATAAAATTATATTACAATTTTCAAATAATTAACAAAACACCTAAGAAAATCTTGGTGTATTACATAATATTTTTACATTTAAGAGAATCTCGGTATTACATAATAGTTTTATATATTTTTAAAATAAATATGCAAATTTTTTAAATTAATTTACATATAAAAATATTATGTAATACTCAAGATTCGTGTTCCCAATCAATAAAATCTAAATTAAACTAAAAAACACATAAGAGAATCTTGGTGTATTACACAATATTCTATATATTTATTTTTAGCAAAAAAAAAATTTATACATTTCTTTTAAAATCAAGTTACATGTAGAAATATTTTAAATATTATATAATACATCAGAATTCTATTAGGTATTTTGTTAATTTCTTTGAAATCTTAATACTACATGTCTATATTAAAATTTTATTAAATATTTTTATTGATCTAAAACACTTTAATATAATGATGTGACATTTTAATATAAATGTATTTAAATACACCAAAAATCTTTGGTGTATTTGAAACACGTAAAAGAATCTTGGTGTATTAGATAATATTTTTATATGTAATTTAATTTAATTAGAAATGTATTTTTTTAAACGTATAAAAATATTATGTAACCCACCAAGCTTTTTTTGGTGTTTCGTTCTTTTTTTAATAAAAAAGTATTTAAATACACCAAGATTCTCTTAGGTGTATTTGAAACACGTAAGAGAATCTTGGTGTATTATAAGATATTTTTATATATAAGTTAATTTCAAAAGAAGTGTATATATTTTTTTTAAACTTATAAAAATATTATGTAACACCAAGATTTTCTTATTATTTTAAAAAATAATTTATTAGATATCTATATTATATTTTTTAAAACAAACTTTTGATATTATTCAAAGTATTATATTATTTCTTTTTTAAATAATATTTTAATTTTTTGGTATTTTTTTGAATTTAAAAAATAAATGTATTTAAATACACCAAAGATTCTCTTAGGTGTATTTGAAACAGAGAATCTTGGTGTATTATATGATTTTTTTTTATATATAAGTTAATTTCAAAAGAAATGTATAGTTTTTTTTTTAAACGTATAAAATATTATGTAACCCACTTAGATTCTCTCAGGTGTTTTTTAGTTATTTCAAAATTATTGTATTATTTTATTAGATATATATATATATCTTAATATTATTGAGATCTTGCAAATCATTATATTATTTATATTCAAAATAATATTTTTAATTTTTGAGATTTTTTCAAAATAGAATTAAAATTCGTTTGAAACACTTAAAGAACCTTTGTGTGTAACATATATGTATTAATCGGTTGTTTTTAAAAATTAATTGGGGCAAATTGATAAATGTTATTCTTAAATGAAACTTAATTTTAGAATAAATGTGTGTTTTTATGATAAAAAAAAAAAAGAAATGTATTTTTAATATTATGTAATACACCAGCATTCTCTTTGGCATTTTATTAATTTCTTTTAAATCATAATACTACTTTATTAGATATCTATATTCTCTTAGGTTGCCCATTTTGTTATATGGAAGAACACTCTATAGAACACTTAATTTTTGTAACACCCCCAGATCCGGGGTCAGGGATCTGGTCGTTACGGTCTCAATTTCAATCCACAAAACCAACATAAATTGAATTACAACCTTGTGACCCAAAACAACAACATAACATACCCGTTATAGTCCCAGAGATGAAATTAGAGTAACCAAATTTTATTAATCACACAATTGAGTTCTTACAACCCAAAGAATTACAATGTAACCATTACTTACTCTTTGCCATCCATTTGTATATGTCATATAATAAATACATTTGATATTTAAATGCTAGCAACTAGCCTACCAATAGCTTACTCTTCAGCAATGGTAGCTAAGATCTCAGCGGTTAATCCTCTGACGGCTGACACCTGCTCGCACCACGTGCACCTTGTGCGGCCATCTGATCTAACTGTTGTTGTGATATAAATAAATAAAGCAAGGGTGAGCAATAGCCCACCACAATATAATTGAACAATAATAGTATATAACAGTCCAAAATATCTTTGAAACCATATGCCATGCATTTACGGAGATGATGCCAGTATAACTTAGAAGATGAAGTTACCAGGTAACTCAAAATATACATTTTGTGGACATATCTGCTATACAAAAGATAAGCAAGATATTCTCAATTATCATAAAAGAGGAACTTGCAAGAAAAATATTACAATTCCATTTTCAACACTTTTTCACCTTGCCAACACCAACAGTGTTGCAGAAATTTCTCACTTTTGGAAGATGAACTAATACGGGAGCATTGTCGCGCCAGATGCCCTGACGTTTACGATGATCAGTCGTATGTCATGCATCTCATCAGTCGTTCTCTACATGTAGAAGGTAGCTCCGACGGATTAACTTGTCTACCGCCCTCTGGAACTCCTCAGCCAACGGTTGGGCTATTGCTGGACCGGCGCCACTTGGCCACTTACGCATCTCCTAGTTCGAATATCATCCATGACTCTGAAACGTAAAGTTTGTTCCCCTTTTCCCCAAGTATAACACTTGTTGATAGGACTCCACAAAGTAGTCGTATCTAATTAGAAAGGAAAATTCACCAATATTTCCCAAGCTGATGCTTGTTAATGGATATAAACTTGTTCCATCAATCTTACCCCTCGAGCATTGAGGAGGTAACCAAAAGACTCATATCGATGTTTGAACGAATCAAGATGTGAGTGACAAAATATTTTAACAAGTATATGACCGGGCAGTCAAATAAATAGCAGCTCTCAAGTGAGATCCCCTTATATGTTTTTGGAGGTTTGAGCGAGTATTTAAATCTTCTTATAAGATAGATTTAGATGAAAATAGAGTTTTGGGAACCTCCCCTTGTTAAAATAGTCATAAAAGACTCTGAAATATTTTACATAATAACTGAAGGTGAAGGATAATCCTTGAATAATATAAATCATTATAAAAAGAATTTAATTAAATATTCCAAGAATATTTATTAATTCAATAATAATTACGGAATATTATTAAATCATAATATTGCTCGTAAGTAATCCTCGAATGAATATATAGAATTGTTTACTAAATAAATCTCTTCTTAAAAGAATATTCAATATAATATTCATTAAATAAATAAAACTTCCAATGAATATTCAAGATGATTTTCGTTAAATAGATAAACTCAAATAAATATTTAAAATAATGATAACTAAGTAAATCAAACCTTAAATGAATATTTGAAAATAATATTCATTAAATAAATAGTATTCTAAATGAATATCCAATTAATGTTCATTTAGTAATCAAAACTTTAAAGAAATATTAAAAATAATATTCCTTAAGTGATTAGAACTTCAATTGAATATTTTAAAATAATATTCATTAAGTAAATAAAACTTTAAAGGAATATCCAAATAATATTCATTTAATAAATACTATTCTAAATGAATATCCAAATAATATTCATTTAGTAATCAATACTCTCAAGGAATATTTGAACTAATGTTCCTTAAGTAATTAGAATTTCAAAGGAATATCTTAAAGTAATATTCATTGAATATATAAAACCTTAAATGAATATTCGAAACTAATATTCATTTAATAAACAATATTCTAAATAAATCTTGAAATAATATTTATGAAATAATCAAACTCTAAATGAATATTTGAAATAATATTCCTTTAATATTTCTCGACTGAGATAAAACTCAAATAACATTTCTCGAAAGATTTCCAAATAATTAATACTTTATGGAAATATAATTAATGTTTATAGGTAACATTCCTCAAAAGGAATAAAATCTACCGCTGGAATCTCTCCGGGTTTCCAGGACTACAACTATATTTCAAATACCGACTCCCGGTCTATATTTAAAGAATGACTATCATATACCCTTCACTAAGGGTCTTACAAAATAATCCGACTTATAACTGATAATCCTTATCTAGTCTATAAGCCAATATCAATTCAGGGAACAAGTATTTCAATAGACTTTTAAAGTAGGCATGCATGCTATGGCATATGTATCAGGAAACAACATATATATATTATCACAACAACAGCCTTTAAAAGGATTTGAAACTTGCCTGGCAATCCTGCTAGGGGTAGAGGTAATGTGTCCTGGGTCTGCTCGGTGATCTATAAACAATCAAAGTATTCGTGATTAATCACTTAATACTTTTTTAAAAAGACTAAGTATAAGCTTTACTTAAGTCGAAACACGCTTTCGAGTTATCTCGTTACGCTTCTTCTAGTGTCACCAATGCGATCTGACACTTGTTCGTTATCAAGACTCGTCATTACAATATCACTTGGTATACACTTAAGTCGTATAAGTTCTAAGGTCGGTCATTAACGGACCAAGATTTTACCTCGAGTTTTGCCGCCCGTTTTCTAAGTGGTTATTCCAAAGTTATACCTAGTATCCATTTTAGGGGTTCATTCGTATTTAACCTTGACTCGAACATTTTTATATAATCGGAAAACGATCCTTTTAACACAAGGTCTTCTCCTACACCTTCCTTACGATCTCTAATATTTAATTACCAAGATTTGTCACTGATTAAACAATGTTAAAGGGGTTCAATTTCAGTTACGAACTTTCGATTACGGTTTCGAACCACTTTTACGAATTTAACCGTAACTCCTAAACCGTAAATCCATTTCACACGATCTTTATATCAAAACGAAGCTTATAACATAATCTAGCTTGTCATGGCAGAATATCAAACTGGACAGTGAGTTCAAGTTACTGTGATGCACGGTTTTCAATGATTAACGAGATTTCGGCATTACGACGGCTATAAATCGGATGTTCTAAAAATTATAACAATCCAACCAAGCCACATCGGGCATCCATACAACTTATACACATGATTCTCATCTTAATAAAACCCAAGAACATCTCACTTCATCATCTTAACATTATATGGTTAAATCAACAACAAGATCATGCTAATCATGCTTAATATCATACTAACATCATACTAAGCTCAAATTCATCAAGAACATGCATATACCCAAAGTAAGATCTAGGGTTCATGAGGTTTATACCTTCCTTGGAGAGTGTTAAAGCCCTTTCTAAGCCTTGATCTAGTCCTTAGAACTCCTTACAACCTTAAACTAGCAAGAATCATCAAGAACATAGTTAGTGATTTTCGGATCTGCTATAACTCAGTGGAAAGATCATGAAAAACGAGGGCCTTACCGAGGTTTTCTGGACAAGGATTCTAAAGGAGAGTTGTAGAGCATCCAACCAGCTTTCCAACAAGCTAAAGAACACCAAATTCCATTGAGTAATGAAGGAGATATGGCCGTTATAAAATTGTCACAGAAACTGTCATGAATCTGGACAGTTTGCTTCTTCAACTTGGGGAGGTGATTTTCCTAGGCTATACTACTTGGATTGCTATGAAATTTGGAGCGAATATTGCCCATGGAGTGGAGAGGATGTGGTTAAAATTTGGTGATTTTATCATGGATAGAAATGGAGATATGAATTGTTCTTTCAAGGTGGTTCTTGCTGGGCAGTTTTAAGAAATGGAGAGAAATGGAGTTTCTTTGCTTTGTTTTGCTCTCATCCTTATCCAACACACCTCATTGTGATAATATCTCATAAAGTGGCTTTTGATAAAGTGATTAGGTCATGGGTGATGTTTTATGCATGGACAAGTGTTGATAACTTGTGGTAAGTTGGTAAAGTGATGCTAAGTACTAGTTAGCTTTCCAATCTTCTAGTTCCTTGTTGTAACTAGCTTGGTTACTAGATATTTCTACTTGCACATGCATGCATCTTGATCCTTTGCTTGATTCTTTGTCCGGTTATTGCTCAATTTGATTGATTGTTCGTAGGAACATCTCACGAATTTTTAGTTAGGGTTTTACCGGAAACCTCCTTAATATATGCACTCCCTTTTTCTATCTTTCTTTACAGTCCTCAAATTTAAATTCCTCAAATAACTTTTCCAATTGTGCACATAGTCACCATTTACTAATATGAAGCTCTCTCTGAAATTTGAGATTTTTCGGGTTTCGGGATATTTTTCATCATTCACTTGATCGTTTCTACATCGTTAAATCAGTTTTCTCCAATTCGCTCTTTTATGAATTCTGACGAATCCTACTTACGTTTATATATATCCTAGATTGAGAATATGCCTTCAAAATATTTCTTTGGGATAAATAATTAGTCCGTCTCAATTTCTGGTATAATCTGGTCCGTTTAGGGGAAAAATAATTTTTGCATTTCTGCAATCTGACGAGACGATCTTACGTTTATATATTCCACAGATTTTGAATACGTCCTCAATATTTTTTTTTATTAAGTCCTTAAATCTTTCAGTGTCCAGGAAAAACCTCGGAGAAAATAAAAGTGCTGTTTTTCAGAATCCGACAGCCTTTACATACACTCATTTTCCCCTTGGATCACTAATATGAACTCGGAAATCCATTCCGGGTACTCCTATATAGTGTCGTCTCATAATATCCCAAATCCCACCAAAAACACTATTCATCATTTATTTTCTCTTTAATCTTGTCACTTAGGAAATATCCTTGTGCTTCCTCGAGCGTTCCTTAACTCTTTTACGGAACCTCCGGACTTATAACCGATATCGATCTGGATGTCATGAGGGTATCTATTTCTCTCTAAGGAATCTTATCTTAACTTTCTAGGAGATAGATTATTCTAATCTAAGTTGTCACCCCATAGCATTCTTCAGGACATATAACCTTGGAATCTATATCCTTTCAATATTCAATCTTTAGAACCAGTGTTACATTGTAGTTGTAACCACTGTTCACTCTTTCATTAATACATAATAAAAGTTTTAATTCTACCCAAAAATCTGGGTTCTTACAGTCTCCCCTCCTTAAAAGGATTCCGTCCCGGAATCAGGTAGAAGACAATTGGGTACTTGTTGGTTACTTCGCTTTCCAATTCTCTGGTCGATCCTTACACATTCCAATCTTTTCAAAGCACATCATACTGGTGTTATAATACACCCTTTATCCATTCTATCAATTCTGTGATACTTTCATACAACACATTCTCCGGCATACGCTCTTGTCCGGTCTTATACTATTAACCTTATTGGTACGTGCAGTGACTTCGGTATCACTATCGCGCTACGAATTCAGAGATAACCTCACTCGTGCTATGAATTCCCCGATTGCTCTTATCTTCGCAATCTCGATCTATATATATATTGAAGTGGAAAAATTTATTGAGAGATCACTATGATCGTTGAACATTTGTCATATTGCATAGTTAGTACAGAAGGGGGCCAGCCTTTAGTACTTGACAAGCAATTAAACAATTAATGGCATTCCACTTAGACGTCTATCACATAGACAGATAGTCACGTAGAACTACCTCCCCTCCTTAAAAGGGTTGTTCTCCTCAATTCAAAAGAATATGAATAAGTGAGAAGAAAAGAAAAGAATTCCAAAGATTTGTAGAAAATTTTCATGATTGCCATATACATACTTAGCATTTACCTCTGAACTATAGAGGTTTGTCCAAGAAGAAAATAGTCACAATCGTATTAAATACTACTTTATCGTAATCTCGTGTGTCAACGTATTCTCGTTGTTCTGTCCATCTTTTTATGGACCATCATATCCTAATCAGTATTTCAAACATCATGTCATTCCAAAAATTTAAACCATCCGAAATAAACCTGAATGATTTCTCTAACTTAGATTCAATTCCGACCTTTCCACAGTCGTTATCATCTAATTTTGCAGAAAGTCGCCACTACATTAATGTGGTCCATGGATAAATCGTCATCGTTTATCATTTACATAGGGCTTTAATAGCTAACCATACATGTTTTATGATTTGTCACATCACCACTCTTCAGGAAGACAAAATAATCAATATTCCTTACCCATAAGGAATACTTCCTGAACTTGATGTAGATATTACATGAAGCAGATAAAATTGCAAAAGAGCTTCAAGCATCGCATCTCTGATTGGTTGATGAAATTACTAACCATATATCTTCAGTAGAAGGCTGGAAGCTTAACGGTTCACTTAATCAATTTCGCATCATGGTCCTGGTTTACCTCAAAATAGGACCTCCTAATGTGGGTAATATGCTTAAGACGACATCAGGAATCGAATGTTCACTTAAACTATTCTTACGGTTGATTCTTGCACAATCATCAGAAGGAATGTAAATCCTCCATCACATTATGTCCTTCAAGGTTCTCCTCGATATCATCCTGTCTCTTTGGCATAAGCATTCATAATTACTCCTTTATATATACATAAAGTGTCGGCCACCTCATTGGCCTTTCCTGATAATGATAATTCCTCACAATTAATGTTCTCTGGGTCTATTCCAACTTAAATTTTTCTATCTCATTCCCATCTCTGCTGGTTGAAAGTATTCTTCCTTAGACTCTGCTGAAGGGGAGAAAATATATATCATTCTTTTTCCATAAGTCATTGCTTTCACCTTTCCGTGTGGACTTTATCACAGTTACTCCCAATCATACTTAGGATATTTCACCTCTTAGTTCTTCCTTGTTTTAGGATAATCTCAACCTTTATTGGCTCAATCTATACTTTCTCATGGTTTCACACATGCTTTATCTGACCTTATTGTTACTATGTCATGCATTCCTTACCAACTTCTATTTTGAAGTTCAAAATATAATACCTTTTCCTTATAAGGTTTTCTTAGGTCATCCTCATCATTCCACTTGTATTTCCTGGGTATCGGGTACATCAAAATATCAGAAATCAATCCTATAATAGTTCTCTCTATGTACTCTTCTAGGCTCCTTTCAACAATTCCTTACAGGTTATTGCTACTTTGGTCAATCCAACTTACATCATCCGAGTTCACAAGGTCTTGATTAGGGGTAATGCCATCCTTTGCGCATTCCCAGGGTTCGTCTTAATTTATGGATATTCCATCCCCAATTTTATTTTCAAGGAATACTTACATCCTAAAATTGGCAATCAAATCATATATCCTTAATAAGAGTCTCTCTTCAATCATTCTCATCATAATAATCTATAGGTAGCTTAGTGCTAACTTCTCCTTTCCAAATGAATGCCAGTCTACATGGCCTTCTAAAGACAACATATGTCTACCTATCTCTCTTACAGAACTTGGTAATGGTAGCAAAGATGTTCTGGAAGATATTGGTCGTGTTCAACGTGAATTTCTTAGCATTTATTGCTTTCTTGAGGACACTAAGTTTCAGATAACATTTTTGCATCACACTGCATTATCTCTGATAATCTACATAACCTTCATTTGTCATTATCCTTAATCCTAGTACACCCAGGGCATTTATAAAATCCATCATCATGTACCTTAGTTTATTTTATATCAAATTTCTCGTGGTTGGCGCTTGGTTAGAAGCTACCCCGCTTTGTCCTTCCATTGCTGGTCTAGTCACTAGATACTCCTTTGTGACTTGGCCCCAACTGGCCAAACTAAAATATGTGAGTTTAGCTAATAGCATTACTTTTCTAGCAATTGCTGGCATAGTGCCTTCTCCTTTGATACCTTTTTATCTTTTCAAAATTTTACTCCATATAAGTCTCAATCGACTTCTCGGTACCGTCTCCGGTCACCTTTCCTTTATTTTTATCTTTTCAAATCCTCCTATCAGTTCCACGTGCCACATAATCTTAACACTTCTGGCATAACAACCTTTTTATTTAAGTCAATCCCGGAATTTCTCAGTCCGACTCGTTTCTTAATTACATTTCCCTTTTTATCATCCCATCTCTACTTCATCAGTTTATCTCTAGAATCAATCGTAATAATCGGGGTCTATCTACCAACCCGTATAGCGGCTACCCAACCCAATCCACAGGGTTCGCTCCAGTTTCCACTCTCTTCAATGACGTCTTTTGATAATCAGAAAGACAAGGTTTGCCGAAATTCGTCGAATTCCTTTCCAGAATTTGGAAAATTTTAGTCAATCTATCCACCCACTGGTGACACTGGGAAAGTCTATGTCGATACCCGAAGAATAGTTCTAGGAACATCCAAGCAGGTCGAACCGTAAGCAGTTATAATTATAGAATGATCTACATAAAGTCAGAAGTTTAGCTACTGGAAAGGATCCCAATATATGTACATCCCTTAGAAGGGAAGTCAAAGTTTCAAACTAAAACATGCCACATATTCCTGATACATATTCGTCCTATTAGTCGATACTACCAAATACCAGTCTTCTTAACAACTAGCCTCAGAAGGAACACTTCCGTCGGGGTTAGTTATTCCACAAAATTGGCACTTCCAATGCCATCCGAATATGGTGAACCGTGCTGTCCGAATACATCCGCAATTACCCTACCGTGTTGCACAAGCACAGCACCTAAACCTGTACGAGGTGCATCCTAATAAATTTCCAAAATTTTCCTTCCTCCATTAGATAACGCCAATGCTGGGTCGTTACCAATTTTATCTTTAACTCTAGGGAGATTTTCCCCCATTTATATTGTACATTCAAACTTTTAGTCTTACAATTAAGTCGGGTTACGGGACTACACTCTTTGTAAAGTCCTGAGCAAATCTTTGGTAATACCTCGTGAATCTAATGAAATTTCTCACCTTTGCCGGTGTGGTTGGCCTTTCTCCATTTGAAACTGTCTTTAACTTGGCGGGGTTGACCAACACCACTCACTATTGATCATATGTCCTTTTAACTGGACTTCATTTTGCTAGACTCATACTTCGAGAACTTGGCATACACTCGTTCCTTCAGGTTTTATCTGAAAACACTCTCAATTACCTTTTAACCACTGATCGCTTTACTTGATCCATTTACGATTCAGTGTCGGAATAACTTAAGATAACTACATTAATCCATTCAAGGAAAAGAAAGAATTTACTATTCCTCTGAATCACATGCATCTTATGTTTCTGGTTTATCATTCACAGAATTGAACTAAACTTATACTTGGTTTCTAACGATAGCCTCATTACTAGTTTATCATAGACTCACTGGTCTTCTCCTCTTGTAGGTTCTGAGATCATTGTCTCGCTTACTACTTCCTTATATACTTTATTAAATCATACCATCACCTTCCAATGTCTTTATTTTCTAAGTTGATCCATTCATAAAATGAACATTTCCCTAAACCAAACCACCTCATCAATCCCAGTTTGACTTTATAAATTATAACCTATGAAATCTGCCTTCTCATGGCGAATTACCATTAACAATATTCACACTAATCCATTTATCATATGATATGGCACTTGCTGCCTCTATCTCAACTTCTCATGGGGACTCTGCTCCCTGTCCTCTATCTTTGTCTTTGATAATCATGTACCACTCTAACTCTTTTCTCATTAATCTGAAGGTCTCTAATGATCTTTATCTATCCCCATATAAGACCTCAAGTAATCCTTCCAATTCATCTTAATTGCTGGTACTACATCCGGCAGTCCTGCTATGAATCCAATACGCATCTTTAGTTCTCTTAATAATATCTCAGTTCTTTACGCTCACTTCTCTGAGCACTATACCTTATCTCTTACAATCTCTCTTGCTGCAGCCTTTATTCCCTCAAGGGTAAATTCCTTATTCCTAACAGGATTCTCTTCTTTAGCTAAAACGTCCTTCTGGTTCTCTGTAGGATACCCTATCGAATCTGCCATTTGATCGTCAGCATATAATCAAGCATCATCGCGCTGCTGCTCGTATGCCTCAAGGTGTGCCGCCTTACTAGTCGGAATGAGAACGAGCTTAAGTTACTATCATGATACTTAATAGTTCCCCTAAGGGTTTTATATGTCAATACTACATTAAGTAGTCCGACTATGAATTTGGCAGGAGTTCTTATTATCTTCATGAATTTATTGTTTTAACGTCACGTCATCTCTGGGATATATAACGCTCTCTCTGATACCATTTCTGTAACACCCCCAGATCCGGGGTCAGGGATCTGGTCGTTACGGTCTCAATTTCAATCCACAAAACCAACATAAATTGAATTACAACCTTGTGACCCAAAACAACAACATAACATACCCGTTATAGTCCCAGAGATGAAATTAGAGTAACCAAATTTTATTAATCACACAATTGAGTTCTTACAACCCAAAGAATTACAATGTAACCATTACTTACTCTTTGCCATCCATTTGTATATGTCATATAATAAATACATTTGATATTTAAATGCTAGCAACTAGCCTACCAATAGCTTACTCTTCAGCAATGGTAGCTAAGATCTCAGCGGTTAATCCTCTGACGGCTGACACCTGCTCGCACCACGTGCACCTTGTGCGGCCATCTGATCTAACTGTTGTTGTGATATAAATAAATAAAGCAAGGGTGAGCAATAGCCCACCACAATATAATTGAACAATAATAGTATATAATAGTCCAAAATATCTTTGAAACCATATGCCATGCATTTACGGAGATGATGCCAGTATAACTTAGAAGATGAAGTTACCAGGTAACTCAAAATATACATTTTGTGGACATATCTGCTATACAAAAGATAAGCAAGATATTCTCAATTATCATAAAAGAGGAACTTGCAAGAAAAATATTACAATTCCAGTTTCAACACTTTTTCACCTTGCCAACACCAACAGTGTTGCAGAAATTTCTCACTTTTGGAAGATGAACTAATACGGGAGCATTGTCGCGCCAGATGCCCTGACGTTTACGATGATCAGTCGTATGTCATGCATCTCATCAGTCGTTCTCTACATGTAGAAGGTAGCTCCGACGGATTAACTTGTCTACCGCCCTCTGGAACTCCTCAGCCAACGGTTGGGCTATTGCTGGACCGGCGCCACTCGGCCACTTACGCGTCTCCTAGTTCGAATATCATCCATGACTCTGAAACGTAAAGTTTGTTCCCCTTTTCCCCAAGTATAACACTTGTTGATAGGACTCCACAAAGTAGTCGTATCTAATTAGAAAGGAAAATTCACCAATATTTCCCAAGCTGATGCTTGTTAATGGATATAAACTTGTTCCATCAATCTTACCCCTCGAGCATTGAGGAGGTAACCAAAAGACTCATATCGATGTTTGAACGAATCAAGATGTGAGTGACAAAATATTTTAACAAGTATATGACCGGGCAGTCAAATAAATAGCAGCTCTCAAGTGAGATCCCCTTATATGTTTTTGGAGGTTTGAGCGAGTATTTAAATCTTCTTATAAGATAGATTTAGATGAAAATAGAGTTTTGGGAACCTCCCCTTGTAAAAATAGTCATAAAAGACTCTGAAATATTTTACATAATAACTGAAGGTGAAGGATAATCCTTGAATAATATAAATCATTATAAAAAGAATTTAATTAAATATTCCAAGAATATTTATTAATTCAATAATAATTACGGAATATTATTAAATCATAATATTGCTCGTAAGTAATCCTCGAATGAATATATAGAATTGTTTACTAAATAAATCTCTTCTTAAAAGAATATTCAATATAATATTCATTAAATAAATAAAACTTCCAATGAATATTCAAGATGATTTTCGTTAAATAGATAAACTCAAATAAATATTTAAAATAATGATAACTAAGTAAATCAAACCTTAAATGAATATTTGAAAATAATATTCATTAAATAAATAGTATTCTAAATGAATATCCAATTAATGTTCATTTAGTAATCAAAACTTTAAAGAAATATTAAAAATAATATTCCTTAAGTGATTAGAACTTCAATTGAATATTTTAAAATAATATTCATTAAGTAAATAAAACTTTAAAGGAATATCCAAATAATATTCATTTAATAAATACTATTCTAAATGAATATCCAAATAATATTCATTTAGTAATCAATACTCTCAAGGAATATTTGAACTAATGTTCCTTAAGTAATTAGAATTTCAAAGGAATATCTTAAAGTAATATTCATTGAATATATAAAACCATAAATGAATATTCGAAACTAATATTCATTTAATAAACAATATTCTAAATAAATCTTGAAATAATATTTATGAAATAATCAAACTCTAAATGAATATTTGAAATAATATTCCTTTAATATTTCTCGACTGAGATAAAACTCAAATAACATTTCTCGAAAGATTTCCAAATAATTAATACTTTATGGAAATATAATTAATGTTTATAGGTAACATTCCTCAAAAGGAATAAAATCTGCCGCTGGAATCTCTCCGGGTTTCCAGGACTACAACTATATTTCAAATACCGACTCCCGGTCTATATTTAAAGAATGACTATCATATACCCTTCACTAAGGGTCTTACAAAATAATCCGACTTATAACTGATAATCCTTATCTAGTCTATAAGCCAATATCAATTCAGGAAACAAGTATTTCAATAGACTTTGAAAGTAGGCATGCATGCTATGGCATATGTATCAGGAAACAACATATATATATTATCACAACAACGGCCTTTAAAAGGATTTGAAACTTGCCTGGCAATCCTGCTAGGGGTAGAGGTAATGTGTCCTAGGTCTGCTCGGTGATCTATAAACAATCAAAGTATTCGTGATTAATCACTTAATACTTTTTTAAAAAGACTAAGTATAAGCTTTACTTAAGTCGAAACACGCTTTCGAGTTATCTCGTTACGCTTCTTCTAATGTCACCAATGCGATCCGACACTTGTTCGTTATCAAGACTCGTCATTACAATATCACTTGGTATACACTTAAGTCGTATAAGTTCTAAGGTCGGTCATTAACGGACCAAGATTTTACCTCGAGTTTTGCCGCCCATTTTCTAAGTGGTTATTCCAAAGTTATACCAAGTATCCATTTTAGGGGTTCATTCGTATTTAACCTTGACTCGAACATTTTTATATAATCGGAAAACGATCCTTTTAACACAAGGTCTTCTCCTACACCTTCCTTACGATCTCTAATATTTAATTACCAAGATTCGTCACTGATTAAACAATGTTAAAGGGGTTCAATTTCAGTTACGAACTTTCGATTACGGTTTCGAACCACTTTTACGAATTTAACCGTAACTCCTAAACCGTAAATCCATTTCACACGATCTTTATATCAAAACGAAGCTTATAACATAATCTAGCTTGTCATGGCAGAATATCAAACTGGACAGTGAGTTCAAGTTACTGTGATGCACGGTTTTCAATGATTAACGAGATTTCGGCATTACGACGGCTATAAATCGGATGTTCTAAAAATTATAACAATCCAACCAAGCCACATCGGGCATCCATACAACTTATACACATGATTCTCATCTTAATAAAACCCAAGAACATCTCACTTCATCATCTTAACATTATATGATTAAATCAACAACAAGATCATGCTAATCATGCTTAATATCATACTAACATCATACTAAGCTCAAATTCATCAAGAACATGCATATACCCAAAGTAAGATCTAGGGTTCATGAGGTTTATACCTTCCTTGGAGAGTGTTAAAGCCCTTTATAAGCCTTGATCTAGTCCTTAGAACTCCTTACAACCTTAAACTAGCAAGAATCATCAAGAACATAGTTAGTGATTTTCGGATCTGCTATAACTCAGTGGAAAGATCATGAAAAACGATGGCCTTACCGAGGGTTTCTGGACAAGGATTCTAAAGGAGAGTTGTAGAGCATCCAACCAGCTTTCCAACAAGCTAAAGAACACCAAATTCCATTGAGTAATGAAGGAGATATGGCCGTTATAAAATTGTCACAGAAACTGTCATGAATCTGGACAGTTTGCTTCTTCAACTTGGGGAGGTGATTTTTCTAGGCTATACTACTTGGATTGCTATGAAATTTGGAGCGAATATTGCCCATGGAGTGGAGAGGATGTGGTTAAAATTTGGTGATTTTATCATGGATAGAAATGGAGATATGAATTGTTCTTTCAAGGTGGTTCTTGCTGGGCAGTTTTAAGAAATGGAGAGAAATGGAGTTTCTTTGCTTTGTTTTGCTCTCATCCTTATCCAACACACCTCATTGTGATAATATCTCATAAAGTGGCTTTTGATAAAGTGATTAGGTCATGGGTGATGTTTTATGCATGGACAAGTGTTGATAACTTGTGGTAAGTTGGTAAAGTGATGCTAAGTACTAGTTAGCTTTCCAATCTTCTAGTTCCTTGTTGTAACTAGCTTGGTTACTAGATATTTCTACTTGCACATGCATGCATCTTGATCCTCTGCTTGATTCTTTGTCCGGTTATTGCTCAATTTGATTGATTGTTCGTAGGAACATCTCACGAATTTTTAGTTAGGGTTTTACCGGAAACCTCCTTAATATATGCACTCCCTTTTTCTATCTTTCTTTACAGTCCTCAAATTTAAATTCCTCAAATAACTTTTCCAATTGTGCACATAGTCACCATTTACTAATATGAAGCTCTCTCTGAAATTTGAGATTTTTCGGGTTTCGGGATATTTTTCATCATTCACTTGATCGTTTCTACATCGTTAAATCAGTTTTCTCCAATTCGCTCTTTTATGAATTCTGACGAATCCTACTTACGTTTATATATATCCTAGATTGAGAATATGCCTTCAAAATATTTCTTTGGGATAAATAATTAGTCCGTCTCAATTTCTGGTATAATCTGGTCCGTTTAGGGGAAAAATAATTTTTGCATTTCTGCAATCTGACGAGACGATCTTACGTTTATATATTCCACAGATTTTGAATACGTCCTCAATATTTTTTTTTATTAAGTCCTTAAATCTTTCAGTGTCCAGGAAAAACCTCGGAGAAAATAAAAGTGCTGTTTTTCAGAATCCGACAGCCTTTACATACACTCATTTTCCCCTTGGATCACTAATATGAACTCGGAAATCCATTCCGGGTACTCCTATATAGTGTCGTCTCATAATATCCCAAATCCCACCAAAAACACTATTCATCATTTATTTTCTCTTTAATCTTGTCACTTAGGAAATATCCTTGTGCTTCCTCGAGCGTTCCTTAACTCTTTTACGGAACCTCCGGACTTATAACCGATATCGATCTGGATGTCATGAGGGTATCTATTTCTCTCTAAGGAATCTTATCTTAACTTTCTAGAAGATAGATTATTCTAATCTAAGTTGTCACCCCATAGCATTCTTCAGGACATATAACCTTGGAATCTATATCCTTTCAATATTCAATCTTTAGAACCAGTGTTACATTGTAGTTGTAACCACTGTTCACTCTTTCATTAATACATAATAAAAGTTTTAATTCTACCCAAAAATCTGGGTTCTTACAATTTTGTTATATTATCGTGCTTGTACTTGTACAAAATATAGAATCTGGTGTGGAACTTGCAATGAAAACAAATGATGGAAATAAAATCTTTTTATTTGATTGTCCCATACGTTTCATTATTTGATTTGATATTTTGATTGATATTATTAACACTTTAAAAAATCCCATGAATATTTCTTTCCAAACGTCTTCCATAACTAAATTACAGCTATAAATAAATTAAAATATTTAAGAATTCGTTAAGTGTTGCATCAAAATCTATCTACATGTTTTTCTTCTTTTTGGATTTTTATCATAACAACGTCAATACACACAAATATATTGGTTTAAGTCATGATTTCATGATTTAAAGAGTTTGGGGAGGAAACCAAATTTGAAGAATCTTGTTTCAGTCTGGGGGAGGAAACCAAATTTGCAGAATCTTGTTTGAGTCTGGGGACAGAATTTTGTTTAATGTTTTGTATATGTATTACTTTAAACTGTAAATTTGAATGAATATCTGAAAGAACATACATGAACACTTAAAGGAATACCTTGAACACTTAAAAAAATAGGGTGGAACACTTAAAAGAATATTGTGAATATGATCACATGTTTATGATCTTAATTACACATATTAGAATCAAGCATCTAACTCATGTCTTCTTCTTCAGTATGGTATCAATATTAAGAAGATCACTACTGCGTGTCTTCTTCAACTTGTTTGCTTCTTCGTTGCACCGTTTCATGAATCATAAAATCATGCAAACACAACCTTTTTTGCCTTCTCCTAAATCCAACTTTCTTGACCGATGAATAATAAGCCTTGTTAATGTTAACCAATGTAGTGCTCGATCCTCCTACAGTAATGGAGAAACAGATAACACTACAATTTTGGATAATAGAACAAATCAATATAGAGACAGTAATGGAGAAACAGATCAACCGATGTTTAAATTGATTGAATAATATTGTTGATTCAAATTAAATGAAAAAATAGGTAAGCAATTACGTTAAAATAAATGATTGACAAACTTGCATAAGGCAAGTGAAATATTTACAGAGAACAAAATCTTTGGAAATCAATACAAACATGAAAATGAATATTCTAAATACCTAATATATAAATTGTACGTAATGATAGAATTTAGAAATTAATTAGAATTAGATTGATAACTGAAATATAGAAAGCCTAAATCTAGAAGTAACAGTATCCAATTAAATCAATGCATAAATGGTAATAAATCATAGAGTTATACGTATATTCTATTGTATTTTCATTATAACCAAGTACTACCCCTGTAGTTCTAAAAAGTTAATATACCAGTATCTCTATACAGATTCTAAGCCATCAGATTATAATTAAATCAATGGTGATGATGGGGTTCTCTGGTTCTCTTGCTAATAAGGGTTCACTTTTGAACCTCCTCCTATATATATATATATATATATATATATATTTATATATATTCATTTTCCACAATAATAAATGCAACATAATAGTTAATATGTTCTTTTCATTACACCAAATATCAATTCCATTATATAATCCATAATCCTTAACTTTAAAACAAAACAAGAACATGAAAGGAAGATTTATAAGCTTGGCTTAGATCCTTATTTATGAAAAAGAAAATACATAAAAAAAATGTCTAAAATCGGAGAGTCTACGTTTCCATATCTAAAATGTCTAAAAATGTCTACAAAATGTATGAGGGGAAAACCAAAATTTGACTAAGGGGGGAAACATTTTGTAGAAATGAGGGGAATATATGTATTAACGGGGGAAAGATTGGGAGAAGCGCGCGTCCAAATATTTTAAATCTTATTTAAGACATCGGTTATTTTTACAAGCGATGTCCTAAAACATTAAGATATCGGTTTTAAAACGAGCGATGTCCTAAAGACTTTTTACATCGGTGGCATTACTGACCGATGTTAAATCAGTGATGTCTATTACACTATTTTTAGTAGTGCAAGTTCTTCCGGGCTTTATTCACCTCTGTATCCGCTTCGTCTTAGACCTTTAATTTCATCACCACTACTCTGCCTTATTTTTTTTTCTCAACCCCAGTATATAAGTGTTTGTTGGTGCATTAGTAAAATAATCTTCGACAGAATATACAAGTCCTTCCAAAAGCAAACATTATATTAATCGTTGGCACTCCTCCATAAAATATAGCACCTAAAACACAATGAAACTTTCAATTATTAAATATTTTTAAAATCATGGGAGCTGACATTTTATTCTATAAACTTGCATGTAGATAACGTAAATTAGAACCTGTAGATAAAGAATAAATAAACGATAATGTAAATACAGTTTGACAAAATAAAACATATAGGCTAATTAATTGAATATGCAATAATAATATTAGAACTTACATCCATCATGCTTTTTTAAGAGCATATGAAACCAAAGCAATTCATTTATTTGTTGCTTGTGCACTATAAGTATGGCTTCTGCCTTTTCTGATATTTTAAAAGAGTAAGTTCAGTGATTGAAATAGGTAAGAAAGAAAATGCATCACATACTACAAAGATATAAATTAAAAGATGTACAAGTCTGGTTAACTAAATCTAGGGATTATAGGAAGAATAACTGAACATTTAGTTGATAAGCCTCCTTGACATTATCACACTTATTTTAGACTAAATAATATGAGCCTCATTTCCATCATTGTTTTCATGCAAACTTATATGCACCAGACCAGACATTACTTATTACTCCCTCCGTCCCTTTTTAGTTGGCACATTTGCAAAAAAAAATTGTCCCTAAATAGTTGTCACATTTCTTGTTCCAATACATATTTTTACCAATTTTTCCATATATACCCTTTGTTTGTAATACCATTGTTTGACTTTATATTTAATAGGGATATTCTCTTTGGTACACTCGTGGAATTGGCTTTTGCCAATGGTACCATCACATTTTTGGCTTCTATATGTGATACACCTGAAATATTATTTCTTTCTTAGTCATACCCTTTTTTAAGTAAAACGTTAAAAAAACGTTAAACACCGTTTAATCACTGTTAATGACTATTAAAAATAATTGGGATATTCTTTGGTACACTCGTGGAATTGGCTTTTGCCAATGGTAACATCACATTTTTGGCTTCTGTACGTGGTGCACGTGAAATATTAACAATTGTCTACAGAATGGCATGACTAATAGAGAAATAATATGTTAGGTGTACTATGTATAGAAGCAAAAAATGTGATGGTACCATTGGCAAAAGCCAATTCCACGAGTGTACCAAATAGAATATCCCAATTTAATATACACACTCATAACTCATCATTTAATGTTAAGATTATGGACAAACATGGAAACAAATTAAATATTTAATTCTTCCTTAATATATGTGTTTTATGCAAATGTGCCAACTAAAAAGGGACGGAAGGAGTACTTATTACACAGAGGACGGATCATGGCTTAATTTATCTGAGAATATAACAACTCACCTTGAGCTCTATTAACTTGGTCCATCTTTGCAGCTATGTACTAATATGTACAAATTCAGATTCATTTTTTACATACAGATTCTTTAACTATGTTTTGTAAATTTATTATGTGTCTATCCGTTAGGCCTTCAATAGATCGGGGGGTAAAGAAGGTTTAGCAAAATTGTGAATTTTTACTCAAACAGACACCAAGCATCTTAAGGCAATTACTTCAGATATAGTGATATAACAAAAAGGGTAATTAGTATGACGAATGTGGTATTAAACAATTTGAAGATTTTGAAATTTTAAGTTTCACTAAAATCCTTGGTTGTTCTCGTTAACAAAATGTAGTAGCCAATGTTGTTGACCAGATGCAGATGATCATTTCTAAGATCATCTAATTACAGACGAATTCAATTATTTTCAAGCAAACGCTGTCTTTTAACTTTAATATAGGTCAAAAAGTGAGCGAATGATGCTAAACGGTGCTAAACAATGTTAAATGATGCTTAAACGGTGCTAAACAATGCTAGATGGCACTTAATGAAGCTAAACGGCGCTAAATGATGCTAAACCTCATCGAACGGCGTAAAATGATGTTAAATGATGCTTAAATGGTGTTTAGCAATGCTAAATTGCGTTAACAATGCTAAACGATGCTTAAAGACACTTAAACGGTGCTAAATGACGCTTAAATAGTGTTAAATGATGCTAAACGATGCTAAATGGAGCTAAACAGTGCCAAACGGTGCTTCAACTGTGTTAAGCGATGCTAAATGACACTAAACAGTGCTAGACGACACTTAAATGGTGTTAAACTATGTTAAACGGTGCTAAATGATGCTAAACGACACTAAACAGTGTTGAAAGCGAGAGCCGACTAACGTCTTTCTAAACCGGCGATCGAGGCTGGATGATGTTTTATTAGAAATGGCGACCAAGGGATATGACGTTTTTCTGAAACGGCAACCAGGGGGCTAGGACCAGACCTGGTCGATTGGAGCTTCTCAGATGGCCTAGTTGTCCAAGCCTGGTCGACCACATCCAAGACCAAGGCCTGGTCGGTGAGGTCTGGTCAGCGAGATGCTTTCCAAGGCCTGGTCGACGTAGCCTGGTCGTCCTATGGCCTGGTTGGCCTATGGCCTTCCATGGCTTGGCCGGCCGACTTTGGTCGATTGAGCCAATATTTTTTTTTGATTTTTCCGTTCTTTAATTTCTTGATCTTCTTTATCTTAAGTCCAGGAATTAAGGTTGATTCCTTAATCTTGGATTCAGAAAACATTTTTCTCTCTGGTTTCTTGAACCTTGAGAGTGAGTTTTATTGGCTTTCATGACTCCATTGGGCTTCACGGGCTTCGTTTGGGAACTTGTCTTCTTGGCTTTAAAATTCCTGGCCCTGAACACATCTTTGATCCTTGATTCCTTGAATCAAGGTCTAGGAATTGAATTTGATTATTCTTCTTGTCACTCTTTTGATTCTGAGAGTAGGATCCTCAACCCATGTCCCTAAGGGACTAAGGTTTTCTTGTATTCTTTGATCCTTGATCTAGGATCTTCCTGTATCCCTAGATCATTGGACTAGGATTCAAAGTTCTATGTTTATCTTCAACCTTGGATTCTCAATCCAAGTTTTTATACTTTGGAAATGGTGATTAACATCTTTATCCTTAATTAGGATTATTAATTGGCTTTCTTAGCTTTCTAAGTGTGATTAGCCTTAATCCTTGAACTGGTTGATTTAGTTGTTGTTCCAGCTCATATTTCTTCAATTTCTTTCAGTTTCCTCATTTCATTTTTAAGAGAATTGTCTTTTCATTGCTTCTCATTCAAGTTTTTCAGCTTTTTCGGGCGGTCTGTGTTATTAAACCTGCAAATGCGGGTCATCCATGGATATGACCTGGTGTTACAAGTCATTCTTTTCCAATAAAAGAGTGAGGGGTGAACGTATTTCATTCACACCTCCACTTGTAAAATTTTTATCTACACGCTCTCTCTCTCATTCAAACTCATGTATCTTCTTATTAGCTAGTTCAAAGATCGAGATGGCTGAGGAACTTCCTCCCTCTTCATCCATGGTTGAGATGCTACTTGCCCGAGGCAGAATCCGAGCTTCTAAAGGTAATAATGCTCTTCCTCCCCTTGTCTTTGGTAAGCCTTTATCATCTTTATTGCAATTACACAATAAACTTGGGGATGCCTTCCCTACCAATACCAAATTTGACTCCTTCTTATTTCCAAGTTCAATGTCTAAAGTCGAGACTAGAGCTCTTAAAAAAAATACCATTTTTCTATTAATTTTGCAATTCCTGGTCAGAGCAATAGGACATGCAACTGGCATTCAAAGAGGCTCTTTGTCACAAGGGAGCCATAGAGTCAGGGTTCAAGGTTTCCCTTTCATCCCTTTGTTTTGAGATTGATGGCCGAAGCTAAGGTTAACCCCTGTTAGATGTATCCCACGCTTGGAAGTTCATTTACATCTTCATGTTGAGGTCTTACAAAGAGAAGATCTCCCTGAGCATTCCCATGTTTAGGAGCATATTCATGTTCAAGTATAGACCGACCACGAGGAAAGGTTAGGTTAGCATTCAGCACCGTCCAGGTGTTCCTCACATTGTGAGTGAAGCCTCTTTTCCTGACTCTTATCATCATTGGCAATGCCACTTTGTTATACTTCTTCTTTTTGGAAGTGATTGGGGTGAATATTTTATATCCTCGTTCAATCATGTTGTTGACAGGCGATATTACTTGTTTAATCTTGATCCCGTTCAACTACTAGATCATGATAAGCTAATTTCTGATAATGGCCGAACTCATTTTCAGGCCATTCTAACTGAACGTGCACTTGTAGAGGTTGGCTTTATCCGTCTTTCTCTTGAGGGTAACTCTTTATCACATTTCACTTGTACTGAACTATATTTGTTCTTATTTCGATACTCTGCTTTGTTTTGTTTCAGCTACTTATGCAACTGATAATGAACCCGGGATGGGGGAGCAGATTACCAAAAGGATGGTGAAAAAGGCAGAGAAAGCAGTCAATCCCTCTTCATCCAAGGTTCCAGAATTCTTGCAACATTCTCAGAACATGGGAAAGAGGTTTGGGGATGAAGACGTGAATATCAAGATAGCTTTCGTGTCTGAATGGGGGATTTGCACACAAGACTCAGTTTTCGGGAGCTCTCTCTTGGCTCTTCACTGGTCCAAGTATGCGATCACGCCCTTGGATATGGTGAACGTCACTACTGGTATTGGGCTTACTGACATTGAGCAATTGGGGGCTCAAGCTATCTATCAAGCAAATGTTTCATTGTTCTTGGCATTCATGTGTCTTTTTAACTTAGCATTTTTTAAGTTTTTCAGGCTAATACCTTTTTTTAATCATCCATAATCCAAGGCAAAGCCTTGAAGGAGGAGAAGAAGTTGTTGGCCAAAGAGAAGGCCAAGCTGGAGAAGGAGGTTAGAGAGTGGGAGGCGAGATCCTACACTACTAAGGATGATGCCGCTTTCTACAAAGGGAAGTACATGATCTTAGAGGGTAAGCTTAAAGCGAGCCATAACACCGCCATTGACAACTACTTGAAGTCAAATGTCTTCCTAGACTTTATGAACTAGCATGATGATCAAATGTGCCCTGAATCCCTCACTATTAGATAGAACAATGATGTCTCTGCTATTAATAGGTGACATCCCAAAGTAGTTGACCCGGAGGCCTTTCCTAGCCCGATTTGGGCTGTTGCTGGGAGAGCAGAAGGTATTCATGCATCCAGATCAGGCACAAGGGCCATATCCCAGACTTCAAGATCTGACTCAAAGAGAGGCAAACGTGCTTTTGGTTCCGACTCTAAAGGGGGAGTTCAATCTATTAGCTCTAACTCTCATGGAAAGGGAAAGGTCCGGCAGCCAGTGCCTGGTAATGGGCTTTGGAACCAGCTTATCTCTTCATCCCCATCCTCCTCACCGAAAGAAAAAGAAGGAGGAGGAGGAGGAGGAGGAGCAGAAGTCCTCGAGTAAAGAGTAGCCAGCCCTTAGTTTCCATGGCCTACGGCTTTGATTGTCGTATGTGGCTTTAGCTTAACTTTTATTTAGGGTCCTTCATGGACTTAAACTTTAATTCAGTTTTCTTGTAACCTAACTTATTGATCTTTCGGGATCTTTTACATATGTAGTTTGCTTATTTTTATTTACATATTTTTTTTATTTTCGGTATTTGGTCATCCTAAACTTGTACTCATCAGTTGCTTGACACATAAATAAAATCACAGAACAAGGAACAAAAATAAACTTGCACAATTATTTGAATGGGGTTCAACCCTTACATCAAGTACTATTCTCCTGCTCGGGGCAATAAGCCCTGGAATGGTTTCATCGAACCTTATTTCTACTTCTCCTAAAATATATGAAGTTATGTCCTACTAGGATAGTCTAAATGTAATAGACTTTGAGATTCGAGGCATGCCAAGTGCGACGCACCTCATTTACATCCAAGGTTTTCAACTTGTAGGATCCTCGTCCTAAGGTCTTCTTGACTCGATACGGCCCTTCCCAGTTGGGGGCGAGCTTTCCATTATGTCCCACTCCAGATGCTTCTATCTTTTTTAGAACCAAATTGCCTTGTCAAAAGAACCTCTCCTTAACCCTTTGGTTGTAATGGAAAGAAGCTCGTTTATGATGCTCTACACTCCTGGAATTTGCTTCATCCCTAACTTTATTAATTAAGTCGAGGGCAAGTCTCATACCTTCTTCATTGGTTTCTGGCTCATAGGCTTCAACCCTCGCTGATGCATGAGTGATTTCCAAGGGCATAACTGCCTTGGCTCCGTAGGCCAGCAAGAACGGGGTTGCTCTGGTTGTAACTTTGTAAGTGATACGATATGCCCAAAATATATGTAGCAACTCATCCACCCAAGTGTTTCTTGAGCGTTCCACCATTTTCCTCATCCCATCAAGGATGATCCGGTTAGACACTTCTACTTTTCCATTTGCCTGAGGGTGAGCAATCGATGTGAAGCGGAGCTCAATGGAATTCTCATCACAATATTTCTTGAACTCCTCATTTTTGAAATGTCGTCCATTATCCGTGAATAGGATTCATGGAATTCTGTATCTACATATCACACTTTCCCAAAAGGATTGTGCAACTTGTTTGGTGATTATCTTGGTTAATGGCTTAGCCTCAATCCACTTCGTGAAGTAGTCAATTGCTACTATCAGAAACTTCATTTGCGCTGAAGCTACGGGAAAAGGACCAAGCATGTCCATTACCCACATGGCGAACGGAATAGGGGAGTTAGAAGTTAACATTTCTAAAGGCTGTCTCATCACTGGAGCATGTTGTTGACATCTATCATACTTCTTCACATAGTTCTTTGCATCGATCAATATCGCTGGCCAATAGAACCCTAGGCGGGTGATCTTGTGGGCTAGGGCTCAACACCTCCAAGTGCTGCCCACAAATTCCTTCCTGGACTTCTTTGAGTGCTTTTTCTGCTTCTTGAGGTCTCAAACACTTCAAGTACGGGATGACAAAGGATCTCTTATACAAGAGGCCTTCGATTAGAACGTATCTTAATGCTCTCACTAATAGCTTTCGTGCCTCCAAGGCATTATTAAGGAGCCAACCAGTTTGAAGATGAGAATTGATAGGATCTACCAATAGCTCAATACATCTTAATAGTGGGGGTCTTAAAGACCTGGAAGTAGACACTTTCCGCATAATTCTCTATCTCATAAGAGGTGAACTTAGATAGGGCATCGACCTTAATGTTCTCCTTCATTGGGGTGTGATCCACATATCACTCATCAAACTGAGTCATCATAACTTTCACAATCCTTAAGTACCTCGTCATGGATTCATCCTTGGCTTCGAACTCACCATTAACTTGCGAGACTACCAATCTCGAATATCCACAAACTTTGAGGTTCTTGACCCTCGAAATCCAGGCCAAGCTTAGACGGGCTATGAAGGTTTCATACTCAGCTTCATTGTTGGTTGTCGGAAAGTCCAACTTCAAAGCATACTCAACTGTGAACTAATCGGGGCTTTGCAAGACTAGGCATGCACTACTTGATTTTGTTTTTGACGCTTTGTCAAAATAGGGCACCCAATATTCTTTCTAGTTAGGTATAGGTTCTTCATTCTTTAGTTCATTTCCTTCTTGGGGTATTATCTCCTACCCCTCAACTTCTTCGTTGTCAATGGTATATTCAACCATGAAGTCAGCCAATGCTAGAGCCTTGATGGTTGTTCAAGTCTTATACTTGACATCAAACTCTCTTAGCTTAATTGGGATGTGATCCACATAGCTCTCATCAAATTGAGTTATCACAGCTTTCACAATCCTTAAGTACTTCGCCATGGATTCATCATTGGCTTCAAACTCGATCACCATTCACTTGCGAGACTACCAATCTTGATTCTCCATAAACTTTAAGGTTCTTGACCCTCGAAATCCTGGCCAAGCTTAGATGGGCTATGAAGGTTTCATACTCAGCTTCATTGTTTGTTGTCAGAAAGTCGAACTTCAAAGCATACTCAACTATGAACCAACCGGGGCTTTGCAAGACTAGGCATGCACTACTTGATTTTGTTATTGACGCTTTGTCAAAATAGGGCACCCAATATTCTTTCTGGTCAAGTACAGGTTCTTTATTCTGTAGTTCATTTCCTTCTTGGGGTATTATCTTCTGCCCCCCACTTCTTGGTTGTCAATGGTACATTCAACCACGAAGTCAGCCAATGCTAGAGCCTTGATGGTTGTTCGAGGCTTATACTTGACATCAAACTCTCCTACCTCAATTGGGATGTGATCCACAAAGCACTCATCAAACTGGGTCATCATAACTTTCACAATCCTTATGTACTTCGCCATGTATTCATCCTTGGCTTCAAACTCCCCATTCACTTGCGAGACTACCAATCTCGAATCTCCATAAACTTTGAGGTTCTTGACCCTCGAAATCCTGGCCAAGCTTAGACGGGCTATGAAGGTTTCATACTCAGCTTTATTGTTGATTGTCGGAAAGTCCAACTTCAAACCATACTCAACTGTGAACCAAACAGGGCTTTGCAAAACTAGGCATGCACCACTTGATTTTGTTTTTGACGCTTCGTCAAAATAGAGCACCCAATCTTCTTTTTGGTCAGGTACAGGTTCTATTTTCTATAGTTCATTTCCTTCTTGGGGTATTATCTCTTGTCGCCCGACTTATTGGTTGTCAATGGTACATTCAACCATGAAGTCAGCCAATGCTAGAGCCATGATGGCTATTCGAGGCTTATACTTGACATCAAACTCTCCTAGCTCAATTGTCCACTTGATTATCCTTCCACTGGATTTCGCGCTGTGCAATATGTTTCTTAGTGGCTGGTCCGTTAGGACTTCATCTTATGTGCCTGGAAGTACAGCCGTAGCTTCCTCGAGGCTGTTACTAATGCCAAAGCGAACTTCTCGATGGTAGAGTAGTTCAACTCAGCTCCATGCAGGACCTTGCTCACATAGTAGATGGGTTTTTGAACTTTCTTCTGTTCTTTAACGAAGATAACACTCAATGCTTGCTCAAAAACTGCCAAGTACAGATAAAGAGTTTCTCCTGGACTTGGTTTGGCCAACAACGGGGCCTCAGCCATGTATTTCTTCAACTGTTCAAAGGCCTCTTGGCTCTCCGAGGTCCATGATAAGTGGATTTTATATCCACTTATTATGCACTAATTAAGCCTAGATTGGTGATTTATCCTTAAGTATGTGGTGTCTTTTAATTCGTTTTTTTTGTTCTTTCGGTATTTGTTGTGTAGAACTCGAAATTTCAGGTATCCTGGCGATAAAAGGTTAAAAGACGGTGGAGTTCTGGCTCAGATGGACTGGCTACGAGGAAAAAGAATTTGCGCTATCAATAGATTTATATTAATTCTTATTTAATTAACATATTTATGTAATTTATTTAATTGATAAATTAATTCATTCTGAATTAATTTATTTATTAAATTAATTATCATGATTAATTAACGTTGAATTAATGTATTAATCTAAATTGATTTAATTAATTAATTAATTAATGAATTAATCATTATTTGTTTAAATGATTAATTGATTAAGTAATTAATTAAATTAAAACAAAAGAGATTTGGGTTATGAATTGCATGGGCTGAATCCATTAGAATTGAATTGGGCTGATTAAAAAGCCATTGGGCTCAAGGCCCAATAGATGTGCAAGTTGTGTCAAAGATGGGGTACTTAGTTGCATTTTTGTGTGTGAACACAAAATTAACCATTTGTTTACAAATGTACAGAAGATGCTCTCTGTCAACACATGCAGGAACTGTCGGCTGCCATCTCCACTCGCCTGTGCGCAGGTGAACGACACAGCTCGGAACATAATAATTTAATTTTTGTTAATAAATATTTTATTTAAATTAGAAAATTATATTTATAAATATTTAATAATATTAGGTATTTATTTTTATAATTTCTGAATTAAATTAATTATTTATTAATTAAAGATTATAAGTTGTGCGGGGTAAAAAGCATTTCTACGAAGCTGCGGATTAAAATTCAACTACCGCCAGTTGTGGAGAAGAATTGCAGAATTGCTAGAAGACTTTTACAATTTTCTCTGGAGTGGTTGGATTTAGGCAGGCCGGTAGACTTTTATAATTAAAACTGATGACTTTGTATTAGGTGGTGTGTTGAATGTTTTATAAATAGATGAGTAGGAAATAAAAAGGAACACAGATTACCCAGGGGAAGAATCGTGTCAATCATTCTCTCTGAACAAATCCTCCTGTAATCTAAATTCAGCAGTTTCTTTTTATAAACAGATCATTTTATACATTTTAATTCTCTGTAATTTTATTAAATTTTATATACTTAAAATTTTCTGCAAATCGTTTAATTTAAACACTTCGAATTTCTGTAATTTTATTTTATTTGATACACTTAAAAATTTCTAAAAAAAATTATTATAAGATTTAATTTAAGAATTTAAGGGGATTATCAGGAGGGCTCTTCTATTTTATTCGGTGATTATTTTATTCGGAAATCACGTTATAATTGCTTCTGATATAAGCAATTTGAATGTGAACAATCAAGTTGTTCGTTTCAAACAATTCCCACAACTGCTGAGTGAGCCACACGCGGGTGATTTACTGAGGATTTCGAGCGCGTGCAGCACACGCGCGGGACAGGAGAGTGAAGCGCGTGCTTCCCACGCGCTTGCAAGGTTAGAAATTGTTTCATCCTGCTGACAGTTTTCAGACAATTGACAGGTGAGTTTTCTTTTACTTTATTTGTCCGTTGCTTTTATATATATATAATACTTTTCCTATCAATTGCATTTTGTCCGTAGTTTTGTTTTAATCGGTTTCTCTTGCTTTTATTAATTGTAAAAACTGAATTTTCGAAAGCTATTTCAATTCTATTTATTTTTATTTTTATTCTTGTAATTTTATATTTAATTAATGAAATTTTCTGCCATGATTTTATTTAATTCCATAAAGGTGCCTAGTTTAATTATGAACTAAACACTTTCATGGGGTTCTAATGTAATGAATTGTTAATGCTCATGTTAATTTGATAGATAATTTGTGTTTACAATTTCTATATAAGATTGCCTTGCATGGTTGTTTTAATTGAATATAGGTGAATAGCTAACATCTATTGTGCCAAATCTCTAATGATTGCGAAAGTGGATTTAGAGATTTAGGGCATGCCATGCTAGCATAGGTATGTCGGCTTCTCCGCATTTCGGATTATAGTTTCGAAAGAACGTTATTCCCCTATGTAGTTAATTGCGGAACTTGTGATTAAATTGATTGTATCACCCATTCACATAGACATATAGTGTATTGGATATAATTAATGCCCTTATAACTTCTATCTCTTTTGTGGATGTTTATTTGGAATGGTGTGAGTTAATTGAAAGATGGCTCATATTAGTTTCGTGTTCCCGCTAGCATTCTTAACAATTGTAACACATTAATTCTTGATAATTAATAAGAGTTAAAACATTCATGAAATTAGGACCCCATGCCTCTATCATATTATTTTAAACAAATTAGCCGTTATTTCATTAGTTAATTGTTATCTGCAAATAAACCATTTTAGTTCGTTCATGCTTCTATAATTAACCAAACATTGTTGAATAGACATATTTACTAAAATAACCGAGTCTTCGTGGGAACGATCCTTATTTCCCTATATTGCTTTTGGACTGCGTATACTTGCGTAGAGAAAATAGCGAACAGTCCATTTAAAATCCTTTACCTTCTTTAGTGTTTGGAAGAATGGCAAGCACCTATCCCCAGATTTGGAGATGAATCTTCCTAAGGTTGCGATCTTATTGGTAAGCTTTTGAATGCCCGTTATGAAATGAGGTGGTTCCATATCTAGGATTGCCTTGATCTTGTCGGGGTTGGCCTTGATTCCTCTTTTCGAAACTATGAGACCTAGAAACTTTCATGATCTTGTGCTAAAGGCACACTTGACGGGATTCAACATCATCTTGTGATGCCTCGACACTTCAAATGTCTCTCAGAGGTACTTAATGTGGTATGCCTTACTGAGGCTCTTGACTAGCATGTCATCAACATAGACCTCCATGGTTTTCCCGATGAAATGGACGAATATCTTATTCACCAATCATTGATAAGTGGCTCCTACATTCTTTAGTCCAAAAGTCATGACAAGGTAACAAAAAACACTAAAGTCAGTAACAAGGATGTCATCCTTGTGAATCTTAATCTAATTGTAGCCATTGAATCTGTCCATGATGCTTAACATCTCATGCCTAATGGTGGCATCTGTAAGTGTGTCAATTCTTGGTCAAAGGGAAACAATCCTTAGGACATGCATCATTCAAGTAAGTGAAGTCTATGTACATCCTCCACTTCCCATTGGCTTTTTTGACCATCATTGGGTTAGCCAACCACTCCGAGAACTGAATTTCTTCGATGAACCCTTCTTCTATCCACCTTTTATTTAATGGCTTCCTACCATTCTGGAGCAAAATTCCTCTTTTTCTGCTTTATTGTCTTTCATTTAGGATCCACATTAAACCTTTAGGTTATAAGTTGGGGATCATTCCATGGCATGTTAGCTGCCGTCCAAGCGAATACGTCGTTGTTCTCTTGTAGGAACGTGATCAATTTGCCCTTCAAGGGTTTTTTCAGGGACGCTCCGACGTAAGTGACCTTGTCAAGGTCTCCTAGTTATAGAGAAATAGGAATCAAATCCTCGCTGGATTTCCTCGATCGATATTCATCTTCTTCACGGACATCCATGTTTTCAATCGAAAAACCTGCCCCCAACTCCATCAGGCCAAAATGCGGCTACATAAAAACTTATTGTCATCTTCTGATCACCTTTTTGCGCTCTTGCACCATTCCAATAGGGGTATGAATAAATATCCGAAGACCGGATTATCCAATTTTTCGATTCGGTATCCAATTTATAAAATTCGGAAATTTTGATTTTTGATCCGAAAAAACCGGACCGAATATCCGATCCGGATTTTTTTAGAAATTTTGATGCTGATCCGGATCACAATTTTTAACAGAACCGAATATCCGAATCAAATCTAATTTTGAGTATTTATTAAAAAATAATTTATATATTTAATAAAGAATGAACGTATTAAAGACAAATAGTTCAATATTCAACATATCAAATTAAGTAATGAATAAATTAATGAGTTTGTTGTGTATTCCTTGAGTTTATAAGCATTTCATGGGTAAAAACATAAATAAGGATACACTTAAGGGTGAATTTACAAATACAATTCCATATATTTATACTTGAAAACCTCGTAACCTCAATTAAGTTTTTAAATCAATCTCGAGAACTTTTTTCCCTAAATTAATAATTTCATCGAAAGTGATAATTAAGAAGTTATGATATTAGAAAAAAATTAAAAACAAAGCGAATGACAAATAGTATTCTTTTTCAATATTATTTTTCACTTAAAATTATAAATTTGAGAGATATTGTATTACTAATATCTCTTAAAACATATTTAGAAGAACTAACTGAAAAATGAATGATAGTTTATGATACGTCAATATATAACTAGGAAAAAATGAATTTATTGATATTAAGATATGAGATGTTGATGTTTATAATTTTAATAATTATTTTACAATTTGTAAAGTTAATGACAACTTATCAAAATGTATAAAAGTCTATTTACTTTTACAAATTAAAATAAATTTTACTTGATTAATTCGGATCCGGATTATCCGATTTTTGATCTGGTTTAAATGGATATCCGAATTTCGGATATCCGATTAAACCGAAAGCGGAACCGGAATAGATTTTTCATAATCCAAAGAATCCGATATCTGATCCGAATTTAATAACTGGACCGGATATTCAATTTTACTCATCCTACATTCCAGGTTGGGAACTTGACCTTCATATGATAAGCCGAGGCCACATCCTTGAAAACATGAAGTCAAATCCTCCCAAGGATTGCGTTGTAGATGGAGATTGCTTTGATAACCAAGTTACGGGCAACTGAATTGATCCATCGACTTTAGATTCCATTCCATTGAATCCATATAAAGGCATGTTGGAAGGGGTCGACTGAGAGCCGTTATACCCCATCTTCGTAAATGTGTCATGGAAGAGAATGTCAACAAAGCTCCATTATCTATCACGACTCACTTCACCTATGAATTTCCAATCACAGGAGTTATGACCAGCAGGTGATTGGAAGTTATGACCAGCAGGTCATCATGGGGGAACTTCATCCCTTCGAGATCTGAATCATAAAATGTGATTGCTACCTCAGTCCTTGCACGCTTCGGTGTTTCTCCAACAATGTGCATCACTTCTCGAGCATAAGCCTTCCGAGAGTTCTCTGTTGTTCCGGACATAGTCGGGCATCCCGAGATCATGTTGATCACTAGCCCTCAGGACTGTGGGTTGCGATCTCAGTCGCCATCCCTTCTATCATAATCTCTTTTTTGTTTGTTACAATCTACACCCTTGGTGAACTTATCCAGCTTTCCTCTTCGGATCAAGTACTTAATTTCATCTTTACGTTGTCTATAATCATCAGTGTCATGACCCACATCTTTATGAAATCTGCAGTTCTAATTCTTGTTCCTTTTCTCAGGATCTCCCCTTAATGGCTTCGGCTATCTAAAATCCTTATCCTTCTCAATATCCAACAATATTTGACTACTTAGAGTGTTCAACCTTGTATACTCAGTGAACCTTGGTCCTTGGTTCTTCTTTGGAGCAGAATCAGAGTCTTTGACAGTTCGGGGATACTTGTCCTTGCATCATACTCCTCCTCCGTCTTTCACTTCTTAGAGTTCCCCTTCCCACTGCCTACGATCGAGACTTTTGCTTTCTTAATGCTTTCCTCAGCCTTTATGTACTCAGTCATGCTCTTAGGGGGTGCTTAGCTAATGACATCTAAAAGTAGACATTTGATGTCCCATGTTGCAAGGCTATCATAATTACCTTATTTTCTAGATCAAGGGTATTCAACGTCTTTTTGGTGAAACGTTTAAGCTTTTTTCATGTACTCTTCCACTAATGAATTGGCAAATGAAAGCCATGCTCAAACTCCCTGAAAGAGCCAATAGAGTTTGGTGGCAGACGACTATACCATCTATGTGACATGTCCGCTAGGGTTTGGGAAAACGACCTACACTTAAGCGCATCGCTCGTTGGTTGCAACAACAATGCGTTTGAGAAAGTTCTCACATAATTCGCAGGATCACCCGTTCCATCATAAGCTTTTATGGTGGACATCTTGAAATTTGTGGAGATGTAAGAATTCATCACCTCCTCAATGAAGGGGGGAGTTATATCATCAGGATTCCTGGTTGCATAAGTTCTTTGGGATCTGCTCTTGGGATCTCCGTCGTTACGATCTAAGTCCTAGGGATCTCAGTCCTTCTTTGCCTCATTGATGGCCTTTCTAAATCAACAATGGGGATCTCCCCTGTCCTTGGACGATTCTGCCTTTTTTCCTATTTTGCCATGTCTTACTTCAACTTCTGAATCTCGGCTTCATGAGCCTTGATCCTCTCCATAACCGTCATGGGCAGTCCATTATTGACTTTTCGGGAGTGCCCAACGGGATCCCAACTCATACGTTGCCTTTTCGGGGCTTCAACTCGATCCTCATCCTTAGTTGAGGAACTGTTAGTGTAGGGGCCAGAGTAATCTTGGAATTCTCTTCTTCCATATATAATTGGGGCCTAGGCCTGCGATGTACTAGGGATTGTACAGTTCGTGTAGCTGATATGCATGACCACTTTTTCCAACATCTCCTTGACTTGGGGGTAGTTAGGTAGCCTATACGCCAAATTTGTGCCTGTAGAAATCACGGTTGTGGAGATCTGGGCTCCATGAGGTAAAGAACGACCACTAAGAGAAGAGATTACCATCTGAATAGGATTTGTCTCTTGGTTTGAAAGCATCACCAGGGGTAGAGATCTCTCAACCTGAGTTTCAAAAACTTGGGGACTCGTCCCTTGAGGTTGAGAGACCGGTGCTTGAGTGCTAGTTTGAGTTCCTGGGGTACAAACCTTTGTTATGTGACAACGGGTGGAGTAATGGCGACGGTGGTGGTCTCGATTAAGACTGGTGTTCTCCGTGTAGCAATCATATTTGATGTTTTATTCCCATAGACGGCATCAAATGTTGTGGAATAAAAAATAGGGTTTAATTTGCGGTTAGGATTTGTTTGTATTTAATGCTATGGTTAATTTTCGAGTTTTAATGGTTACGCTCATGTTTCGTGACTTAATCCGTGTACTCATAAAATGCCTACAAAAGTAAACAAATCAATCAAAAAACGTAGTTCTGAGAATGAGGGGTCATGCCTTTTGTAAGGTCGGTGGTTCAAGATCGTTCTAATCAAGATTCAATTTCCTTGTTCATTTCTATATGGTTCTGAGAGAATTGGGTCTTGTACCGGGTTATGCCACATTCTTGATTCAAATATAACGAATTTAAATCACAGGAACTCTCAGTTGGACTTAATAAACATAACTAATGCAATATTAATTATATTTTTGTGGGCTTTATTTTTATCCATATCAATTATATTTAAAACAAATCAAATTTAAATTAATTTTCATAATTTATAAGAATTTGTTGGGTTTAAATGAGAAAAAAAAATACAAAACAAATATGAAGTAAATTGGTTCTTTGGACAAATTACTAATGACTCATGCATTTCACCATACATAATTTAATAATTTAATATTCTTTTACTTTTAAAAAATTATGGCAAACTGGCAAAGGCATAATGCAAGATTTTTTACACAAGAAATTAAATCCAAAAAAGGTTTTTCCTTTTTTAAGATAGCGGCTCCGAAAAAAGAATTTTAAGGAATGTTGTTGATACTACTGTGTTACTTATGGAAAATAATAAAAATAGGCAAGTGTACTGCCCTCATCATCATACCCTTTCTTTTTCAACCCACTTTTTCTTCACATACATACCTGTTAAATCGCAGCTTCAATCCAACATAACCTTTATAAATACTTGTTGTTAAATTGTGTATGATCTTGAACACTTTATTACGATGGAAAAATCTTGTCTAAAAACGGTTGACGAGGTTGTTAGAGAGATTATGAGAATTCACAGATCTTTACCACCAAGACCTGGAATTGAACAAGTTGAAGCTGCCAAGATTTTGATTCGAAACATCGAAAGCGAAGAACAATCGAAACTCGAGTTTATTTCCAAGCAAGTTAAGGGATCTCAAGTTCCTGATGAATTGTTTTTCATCTTACAAGAGATGCAGAGGAATTGGGTGGTTTTCGAAAGTAAAGAAGATAAGAGGGAGGCTTTGAAATTGTTGGATCTTGATAATGCACACCAGGTGTTTGATGAGTTGATTCGGAGAGCTTCTGAGTGTGTTGAATTTGGAAGTAAGGGTGATTTCAGGGGTGATGTTTCGGTGTCGTCTGAGGGGTTTTCGAATGATTATCGCGCAACTGGGGTGCCGTCTTCGAGTTTTTTGTATGAGAAGCAGGGTGTTAATGGCTCTTCTAAGTTGTTTACAAGGGATGATAGTTATGTCAAGATGTCGAAATCTAGTGTTTATGGAGATGGAATAGGAGGCGAAGTTCGATCTGGGGATGGCGTAGTTCCCATGATTGTGGATTCTACTTTGAAATCTTTAACTAGCACAGGTATAATTTCAATCTCATTATGTATGTTAGAATTGTGTTTATGATAAGTCTAGTTTGAACTAGTATTTCCTCTTACACAAATAATGTTATTTATAGACCTGGATTTCTAAATATACCTGGCATATGCCGATTTACTCCTTATCTTATCACATTGACAATAATCCTTTAAAATATGAAAATCAAGGAATGCCGGACCAGTGACAAAGGTGCCTATATTGGTGATGGTAGGAGGCACCCAAAAAATTACGCTGAATCATAGAACATGTAATTTGAATATACACTTAGTGTGTTATGAAATTTGTTATTCTACAGAAAATTAGTTTTAACATAATTCTGATATATAAATTTAGGTAAAGTATAAATGTTTTCATATAGTAAATATGAGATTTATTTTTTACATATTCCAGTATCATCATAGTTAATTATGTGCTTATCTAATTTTATAAATTAAACAGATTATATACATAAAATTCAAATTTAGGTCAAAGTTAATGTTTAAATACCTATAGCATGTGGGATATATTATTATTTGGAGTTGTAACAAGTCCTCTGTTTTATTTTTATATTGAATGAGGGGATGGGGTGGGTAAAATTTGAACTAGCAGTGGCAATGGTGCTATGTGCTAGAAAGGTCAAGGATATTATTCTTCCCTCCCTCCCCTCCCCTTCCCCTTCCCCTTCCCCTTCCGCTTCCCCTTCACCTATCTAGCTATTCTTTAAGAACATCTGAACTACCAAAAGAAAGAATAGATAAATTAGGTGCAGTTATTTATTATCAAGTGTGATTATTAAGTTTCAGAGTATGATTCTTAGTATCTGGACTTTTTTAGTATAGAAAAAAAATTGTAAGATGTAGGTGTATACTATAATTTTACATACTGTCTTATTATTTTTTTACAGTGATTATCTTAATGTATGGACATAAAGGATGTTTTAGAAGGTGTAAATGTAATTGTTTTAGGACAGTAGAAAGTGTTACTTAATTTGAAACATGCAAACAGCAATAGATCAGTTTTCCCTGACTGCTCCATAAACGTTGTATATGGATCTGTACCCTGTATGTATAGCTAACTTGTACTTGCTAATTAATTGTGTTTCCATGGCGTGGAATTTAATATGAAACATGATTTAGATGCTTTCGAATTGGAATGTCAGAAAAGATTATTATTTCAAATATTGATGCTGATTCTCTTAATATCTCTTTCTCTTTCTCTCTCTCTCTCTCTCTCTCTCTCTTTTGAAAGGTAATGATGGTGAAAAGTTGAGTCTTATAAAGCTTGCTAGTTTAATTGAAGTGTCTTCCAAAAAAGGGACTCGGGATCTGAATCTTCGGGGTAAATTGATGGATAAAATAGAATGGTTGCCTGATTCAATTGGGAAGCTGTCAAGTTTGACCACATTGGATTTGTCAGAAAACAGGATTTTGGCCTTACCGGCCACAATAGGAGGGCTTTCATCACTAACAAAGTTAGATTTGCATTCAAACAAAATAAGTGAAATCCCGGACACTATTGGTGATATTCTTAGCTTGGTTAGTCTCGACTTAAGAGGGAATCAGTTGGCATCTCTCCCCTCTACTTTAGGTAGATTGGTTCGGCTTGAAGAGCTAGATTTGAGCGCAAATCATCTCCATGTACTTCCAGAGGCAATTGGGTCACTAGTTAGCCTAAGAATTTTGGATGTTGAGACCAACAATATTGAAGAAATTCCACATACTATAGCCAATTGTTCCTCACTGAAGGAACTCCGAGCAGATTATAACCGACTTAAAGCCCTACCTGAAGCTGTTGGACGGATCACATCCCTGGAAGTTCTATCTTTGCGTTATAATAATGTCAGTAGATTGCCAACAACGATGGCTTCTCTGGCAAGCTTGAGGGAGCTTGATATAAGTTTTAATGAGCTAGAGTCTGTGCCTGAGAGCTTATGTTTAGCCACCACACTTGTAAAATTGAACGTAAGCAACAATTTTGCTGATCTGAATTATCTTCCAAGGTCCATAGGGAATCTTGAGTTCTTAGAAGAGTTGGACATGAGCAATAACCAGATAAGGGTCCTACCAGATTCTTTTAGTATGCTGTCGAAATTACGTGTATTAAACGTGGAAGGAAATCCTCTAGAAGTACCTCCAAGAAGTGTTACTGCAATGGGGGCACAGGTATGTTTATTGATTTTGTTATTTTTGCACAACTTTATTTCAGCGCGATTTTAACATATGTTTAATATTCCTCAGGCTGTTGTTCAGTACATGGCCGAACTTATTGCAAAGAGGGATGTTAAGTCACAACCTGTCAAGCAGAAGAAATCTTGGGCTTCTATATGCTTCTTGTCAGCATCTAACAAAAGGAAGCGGAATGCCAATGCCAGTGCCAGTGCCAGTGCCAGTGGCGTAGAAGCAATAACCTAAGAAGATACATTTGTCAAAGTTTATGCTACTTGTTGCTAATGTAAGCTTTTTGGTGACTAGGTGGACTTGTAAAACAATAAGATTTTTTTGTAAAAGCATACTTAATTGGAAAAAACATAGACCCATGGAGTTGGGCTAGGGACTTTCCATATGCATCATTAAAATAGTTGCGTGACAAACATTCATAAAACACCTACTTGCCGGCTAAAAACACCCTAGCGATTTAAAGAAATGGGATAACCTAACCAACCTAAGAGCATCTCCAAGAGTCTCTTAGCTCACTTCTAAATATATTATAAACAATTAAGCTCTTAGCAAGTTATTACATTGATTTGTGTGTCAACTCTAACAATGCTCTCTATTATGGCTCTTTATTTATATTTTATTCATATTTCAATTCCACTTGGACAAACAATCAATAGATGGAAGAGAAGAACCACTTTTTTACTAATAAAATATTAAGTTAAGAGCTACTCGTTGCTCCTAAAATAGAGGAGAGAGAAGAAGCTCTTAACTTTTTAAAGAGTCTCTAAGAATCTTTTGAAACTTGATTTTTATTCCCTCTTCACATTTTTTGAGTTAAGAGCTACAATAGAGAGCCTCTCGAAGATGCTCTAAACTTACCACGACCCATGTACATCAAAGCATATTTTAAACTTCTTCCTTCTTTATTCCAGCCAGTATATTTTGGCACCAAGGGCAAGAAGCCAGTATATTCCTTCTGTTTGCACGATATTTTGCAACCAGAAGTGTACATCCCTTTCAATATGGATCAATCTTATGATTTCTGATCATCCTTTAATTACTGAATTTTGGCCAACTTGGAAACATCTCGCTCTTTGAAAATTGCTAACTTGACTAGAATCACAAAGTTTTGGTGATTCGTGGTGATAAATGTGATGATATGTAGAATAGAAGACAACTTCCACTTGAATGGCATGGCATGCCATGCCCATGAAATGGTGTTTGGGGTGGGGGGAATGTCAACTTCATGAATAGAAGACAACTTCCACTTGAATGGTGTTTGGGGTGGTGTTTGTTGTCTTGTCAAAACGCTAAATTAAGTTTGGTTATAGACCAAAATGCCACATGAAATGGTGTTTGGGGGTGGGGAATGTCATTTCATGTGGCGTTTGCTTTTTGTTTTTTTTTTTGTTTTTTTCTCCAAATATATATTATTTATTCGTCGTTTTGAATATTTTTAAAACCTAAAATAGAAATATTGAACCCCAAAGGTTAACTGTTGAAAGCCCAAGATTATAAAGATAAAATTTAAAAATTTTAATTAAAAATTTTTATCCAGTGGTCTGCTTTTTAAAAAATCGGGGGATAAGCTAGGGTTTAAGGTATAGTTTACAACCTTAAACCCTAAGTTCGTATACGGTTTATTCGTCGTTCTCTAAAACCCAAAATGAAAACGTTGAATCCAAAAGTTAATTATTGAATCCCAAAAATTAATTACTGAACCCCTAAGGTTAATTAAAAATTATATTTTTAAAATTTAAAAAATATAATTTTAATTGATTATTTGATTATAAATTTTTAATATTATTTTTAAATATATATTTAGAAGAAAAAAAACCACCAAACACCACATTAAGTGGCGTCCCCCCCTCCCAAAACACTACATGAACTAGCATCCTTCCCTAAACACACTACACGCTTTAGCATTTTAAAAAAAAATTCGATGATATTTAGGACCAATTGTTGTAGAATTATAATATTGGGGATCTTTTTTCGTGAGAAAATTGACGATAATTAGATTATGAAATATTGTATTTATTAGAATACATGTATAATACATATCCCTAATATCTAATTGATTTGGGAAAATGTTCCTAAAGGAAACTGTATAAAAAAAAAAAAATCCTTAAGTCATCTTATTAATTTGATGTTTAAAATGTAAAAAAAAAAAGAGAAAAAGGGCCCTGAGGTTACCTCAGGAGAGTTACCTGAGACAGCAGTGTAAATATTTGTGGCATTTTTGTAAATATTGAATTTTTTTTAAAAAAATCCTGTAATTACAATTATACCCTCGTGCATTAATATGGAAAATCTATGTTATCTCAGGTAATTTTCCTGAGGTTACCTCTGGAACATCAAACCCAAAAAAAAATTAATTTCAAAATTTGATTGAAATCATTTGGTCCTAATAATAAAGTAACTTCTGGAACATTTTCTGTGATTAATTTTAGGAATATTTTATTCACTGGATGTCTCCTTTCAGCTCAATAATTGAGTATGAAGTGTTATTATCTAAACTTCTATTTACATAAGCGAACAAGATTGCTTATTACTTAGCAAAAGCGGCCTATTTTATTGTTGATTGCAAAGAGGAGCATAATGCTTCTCCGGAGTTGAAAAACTTTACTATGTACTGATATGGTTTAATAAAATCATTGTTGCTGGTTCAAAAAAATAAAAAAAACCACATTATATTTGACTCTTGACATAAAATTTTGAGCTCAAAATAGAAAAAGCAAAATTTTAAATTAATTATACACTGTTTCATAATTATAATTTTAAATTAAAACCCTCTACATAATTTAATGTAAATTGCAGAAGCTGTCCAGCAGTAACATAAGCGACATCGATGGACACATGATCTTTATTTTTAAACTCGTGGCTCCTATTTGTTTTTTCTTACTGAGTTTTTCTTAATATTTCGTTGTAACTTGTAAGATAGTACAAGTAGTGTTATTCTAGTTAGTTACTTTATATCGGTCATGGGTCCTGGTCCCTGACAAATGATTGTCAGGGACCGGTTATTTAACAATCGGTTCCATAGCCGTTGGATCAACGATCCAACGGCTGAGATTAAAAAAAAAAAATTTTACTGTCCGCTATAATTTTTCGCGGATAGGCAGATTGCCTATCCGCGGAATCTGCCTATCCGCGGAAAATTTCCGCGGACCGGCAATCTGCCTATCCGCGAAAAATTATAGCGGACAGTAAAAAAATTTTGTAATCCAGGGGGCCCGTTGGATCAACGATCCAACGGTTTAGAAACTGATTGTTATTTAACAGGTCCATGACAATCATTTGTCATGGACCAAAACCCATCGGTCATATAGTTTCTAACCATTCTACAACCTGTCCAACCCATACCAATCCATTAATGTTGTGTTTGATTGGGTGGAATGGAATGGAATTGAATGAAATGAAATTGGAGGTAAATAATGCAGGTTGGAGGGAAAATTTGAAAAAGAAAATATAGTGCAAAATTGTTATAATAAGTATTGTGAAGAAAATGGATGGGATAAGGAATGAAACATTCCCTCTCAAAATGGGATGCTTAAATTATAGTATAGGTGGTTAGGAATAGAATGGATACACTTCAAATCTCATTCCATTTCATTCCAATCACCCCAACCAAACACAAAATCACAAAATTATCTGTTGATATAATGTCTAGCCTTCTAAAAAATTGTCCAACCCATACCAATCTATTAATTATCTGTTGTATGCATACCCTTGGAATCCAACACACCTAATTCATTGTCTCGCCTGGAATTCTAGCAGATGCAAGACAGAACCAACCGAACAAATCTCCTTGTGCAAGGAACTAAAACCTAATTCATAGATCAATAAAACAATCAAACCCGTATAAGTGAAAACCATAGCAGATTCTCCCCACCCACTTCACAATTAAATCACATTAAACATTAGTTATCTGCAGCGAAAAAACAATAAGAAAAGACTAGTAGCCATCATCCATAATCTTATTGCTGTGGCTGTTCAAAGGGTAACTAAATTTCTTGCCTTTTCTGTATCACTCTCACGTACCTTTTATAAAACCTAAATCTGATGACGAACATAAACACAACCTCATAACTAGTGGGAAAAAATGAGATAAAGCAGAAACTGCATCAATGATTAGGCTTTAGTTTAGCGTGTAGAATCCCCGACACCAAACTATATTGAAAAGATATTCGTTATAGATACGTGTTAAAATATAAAATAGAAAACGCTTAAAATTATGTCTATGCATAGATATAAGAACAGTAATTCCAGTTATCAAGTGCTGGGCCAGTTCACTAGATAGAGTTTGCACGTGCCTTATCAATTGTTCATTCTTGTTAAACAAATGTAAAATCAGAGAATGAACGAGCATAGGACAGTTTTCTCACTTTTCTGATAAAACCTTCTCCGCGGAGCTACGGTCTACTATTGCCAGATATATCATTACGGGACACCAGACATACAAGGAACATCATTGATTATTCCTTCTTGTATGACACTGTTATTAGATTCTTAAGTGTAGTGATTCAGAAATAAAACAAGTTGTCAGCAATAGTAAGTCGACAATGATTCATTTTCTTATTATTTTTCTTATGAAGAAAGAAGTTAACCTTGCACAAGAGGGGAAATGAGCAGGGAAAGATAGAAGACAAAATTGATATGCCATATTAAAGAGCACGGATTCAGCTGTTCCAAAGGTGAAAATCTAATACTTAGTGGTGACGGACAAATTTGCATTAAATAGTTAGTAAAACATACACACATTATTCATACAAGTAGTCAGTTTAAAATATATTTAAATGCAACGATTGAATATAAACATAAAACACAGCATTTGAATACACCAACAAACAGACATAAAACAGTAACAGCGGTTCACCCGCACATACATAGATATATAATAAACGCGGAAATACAGAACTAATTCATACCCTACTCAACTTGCTTAACAGGAGCAGGAACATCAACGGAAACGGCAACATACCCCAACTTCCTTTTGGCAGCACTAACCTCATCCTCCTCCTCCTCCTCATCATCAGACTCATCCCCACCCAAATCAAACCCTCTAGCCGAACAAATAAACCACATCAAATACATAGTCGCAGCCATAAGAGCACCACACCCAACACCAAACAACAAGGCACTCACAATACTCAGTATATCGAGAGTCCGATCACGGATGGAATCGCCAACAGATGACTCCAAATTCACAGGATCACGAATTGACTTTTGATTAGTCAACGTTGAGGGAATCATAAAGGGGCGGCTGAGGGATTTGTCGGTGACTTTGTGCAAGGGCTGACGGGTGTAGGAGAAAGTGATGAATCGGGGATTGGGGAAGAGGAGATTAGGGTTTTGATTTGTGGGGAGAGAGGAGGATGAGGTTATGAAGAGGATGGTTTTGCAGGGTCTTGCGGCTACGGAGATGGTGGTTAAAGTTAGGAGGATTGAGAGGAGCAAGAGGAGTCGGTGAATCGCCATTGTCGATTGAGATTTTTTAGCAGGTCTGTTTGGTTTGTGTTAGGTACTCCATGTTTCAATTTTATCTACTAGTCAAAAGGCCCTTTTAATCATAATTTGGAGTAAAAATGTCCAAAATATTTTATTTTATTTTATTTTTTAACAAAAATGAATCAATTCATTAATCAAAAGTCATACGACATCTACAAATACAATTGGCACAGACGCTTAAGTGGATCGCTGTTGAATCCTTCCTAGAGGCAACCAAGCGATTTGAAGATGATTGAAAGTATGTACAAGTAGTTTTTTCCATCGAACTGTTCTGTGTAAACGACCATAAATGCGATCCCATAGTAACCTTCATCCCTGAATCAAAACCATGAAAATCTTGCCGATCTATAACCTCGGCCATGGAACACACCAAAACCCAATCAAAACAAAAACTCAAACTCTCACAAGGAGAGACTAACAAAACCCAAATAAATTGGGAACTTATTAAAACCCAAATAAATTGGGAACTTATTGAAGAAAACAAGATATGAAACAAGAAAACGAAAAGGAATTGGGGCTCTCCACCGTTGAAAAACGATGGAGGCCCCCTCAAAACTCTATGATGGAGGCTAGGGTTTTTAGAAAAAAAGAGAGAGTACTTGAGAATAAGAAGTGTAACTATTTTTATTTTTTTTTAAATGGCCCCATCTATCACATCAAAACGCATGTTTATAGCACGTTTATAAGAAAAATTAAAAATCTATGCTTCCGTGTTGGGCCTCCAGCTTATTGGGCCTTATGGACTGCTGTTCAATTTTAACTCTTCCAGAAAACGCTATTCTAATATGCGTTTCTATATTTTTTTAATTTTGTAAAAACGCAAAATTGTGATGCGTTTCTCATAAAAATTAAAGCTTACTATTTGTAAAATAAAGATAAACGAATTATCAATATGTGTTTTCTAAAAACGCATGTTAAAATTGCGTTTTTATGTGATAGAAAGGGCCATTTTCGAGAATTGTGATATTTTGGACCATTTTCATTAAAATTGTGATAGAAAGGGCCATCACCCATAGTAAATATATAAACTTTTCTTTCCTTTCTTTCTTTCTTTTGTTGACCTCGGACTGATCATAAACAACACCAAATCGTACCACACCGCGCGGTTTATATTTTTTGTAGCGGTTGCGGTTTCAAATTTTAACAAATTACGTGGTACGGTACTGGTTGCGGCTTTTAATTTTCTAAAATGCGATTCAAACTACACCGCACCGCAATATTATTATTATTATTATTATTATTATTATTATTATTATTATTATTATTATTATTATTATATATATATATATGGAGGCTAATGGGTGAAATAGAAACCAATGTTAGAATAGAAACTAGAAACCAAACCCCAGCCCAACAGAAATCACTAGTCTGTACAATGAAATTCACTAATTTAAAAGTATAATAAAATGTATAATCATTCAGGCCCCACCCCACCCCACCCCACCCCACCCCACCCCATCCCATCACACCACCACCGTCCCCCACCATTTCCACCACCACCACCACCACCACCGCAGATCTGAATATACACACACGACATACACACACACACACACACACACCAGATCATTCATGGCTGCCATGGATTGAAGCTCACATCGTCGCCGGAATCGTCATAGGTTCGTGAAGACCACCACTGAGATTAGCACCTGGCGGCGCCGTAGGCGGCATCTTCATCCGATGACATCCCATCGCACCACCACCGTCCCCCACAATTGCCACCACCACCACCACCGCAGATCTGAATATACACACACGACATACACACACACACACACACACACACACACCAGATCTATCATGGCTGCCATGGATTGAAGCTCACATCGTCGCCGGAATCGTCATAGGTTCGTGAACACCACCACTGAGATTAGCACCTGGCGGCGCCGTAGGCGGCATCTTCATCCGACGAGATAGGTAGTCGTGAGGGCCGAAGGCCCTGGACACACCTGTCAATCGTCTATTGCCTTTACCATTGATTGCCATTCCTTACAGGTTTAGAATGATAAAGGCGCGAAGCGCCGTACAAGAAGGTGCGAAGCACCGTTAACCGGTGATGATTTGCTCGATGATTTGTGACGATTTGTGTTTGATGATTTGTGATTTTTGTTTGTAAATCTGGTGGTGTTGGTGACGATGGCAGTGGGGGTGGTGGTGGTGGTAGGTGGGTGGGTTTGGTGGTGGTGGTGGTGGTGGTGTTAAAATTAGTGGTTTTGAGAATGTATTTTAGTGATTTTTGGTGGGCTCAGGTGGGGTCGGGTCCGGTGGGGTGGGTATTTTAATATTTTCTGTCAAAAATGAAATTAGTGATATAAGTAGTGTATTTTAGTGATTTCTGTTGGGCTTGGGTTTGGTTTATAGTTTCTATTCTAAGATTGGTTTCTAGTAGAACATGACTATATATATATATATATATATATAAATATATATAGGAGGAGGTTCAAAAGAGAACCCTTATTACCAAGAGAACCAGAGAACCCTATCATCCACCATTGATTTTAGATTGATCTGATGGTTAGGAATTCTACTAGTTAATTTTTAAAAAAATGCAGCAATACCTTATTTATAATAGAAGGGCAAATTAGGAATATTAGAATGTCTACAATATTTCATCAAATTTTCCATATATATCAATCAATATACTCATCTCAATCAATCAAATTTGATTCATCCATAACATATATTTTCTTATTTTGATACACTGCTAACAAAATAAAATCGAAAATTAAAAATCAAATCACAGTTGATGATAACTTAATCATAATCGACAGACTTATCATCCCAATTTCGTTGCCCTCCCAAAATTTTTATCTAATAAATATGAACAACTCCATGTTAATCTTATTTTTATACACTGCAAAAATATGGTTTATAGAATCTTACGATAAAAAACCAAACAGGGAAGACAACTTAGTATAATCCTCACGTTTGCATCAATAAAAGGTGTTCTCAGTAATCTACATGTTATTCCATTTTTGCTTCAATCAAATTCATGTTATTCCATCTGTATGTATGTTGTTATCGCAGAACGGCCAGAACTAGAATCTGAATCCTACAAGAAGAAACCACATACATTTTCAATCAAAAAGTATAAGAATCGAACTTGAAGTGCTCCACAAGGATTACTAGAGCGTTAACTTGGCTCGTTCTTTTCAAACATCTTCCATTGTTTTGTTAGCCATGATTAATAACCTCTTGTGAAATATAGAGGCATAGGCACATCAAATCAATAAGGAGGGTTGGCAAGCTTGTAAAGATGTATATAATATCTCGTTGATTGCTATTCTTGATCTTGAAATAAAGAGAAGCATATTGAACACATAGAATCTGTTAAATTTAATTATTTTGTCAAAGAACACCTAATAGAACTCTGTCATACTTAGCTAAATTCTTATATATTTTTAGTGTGATTCAATATTTTTCATTTTCTTAAATGTTTCTCTAAACATTACTCCCTCCGTCCCACCAGATTCTATACAGTTTTTTTTCATTGTCTGGCACGCATTTTAAGGCTCCTGTAAAGTATAATTCCATAACTTATTTTTAAAATTTTCTTTTTTTGTATAAAAATTTAACATACCTATTTTTATACAAAAAAAGAAAATTTAAAAAATAAGTTATGGAACTATCATTAAAATACACCTTAAAATGCGTGCCACACCCCCGTCCCCCAATGTATAGTTTCTGTTGGGACAGAGGGAGTATGATTTATGTTGACTTTTCCTATATTATAAAAGGAAACAATGATTTACGTTATCTTCTATTACAAAAGGAAAGAATTCAAACCATGTTTAATATGACAATACATTTTCTTATAAAAGAAAACAAATCGAAGTGTAACAATGCACCTTCTTATAAAAAATTGAAGTATATCAAAATAAATTATAATGATACATCTACAATCAAATTTAATTAACAAAATTTTTCTTTAATTTTTAATTTAATACACTTACACTTACAAAGATATAATTCACAAATTTTATCTAAAGATAAGAAAAAACAACGTTAAAAATAAAATAAGAACTTATTAGGAAACACATATATGAATCCTTATATAATATAATTTTATAAGACAACAACACTTAGCGAATATAAAAAATACAAAAAAATATAAACTTATCAAAATTGTGTGAAACACTTAAAAAAATTTTGTCGTGAAAATGACACAAGAATGTAATTTTTAATCATTTACAATTTTTTTAAATTAAACAATAAAGAGTATCTCGTCTAGTAGAAACAATTTACCTACATAAATAATATATTTTAAATTAATATTATTTTTTTAGCAAAACACTTAAGAGAATCCATGTAACTTTTTAAAAATAATTCTCTTAGGTATCTATACTATTATATAAATTCCGAAACATTGAAAGTTTGGTTGGTTGGTTGGTTGGTACCTATTGAATTTACCTAATTATCCTTACATCCAATTAATATTATTAATATTACTATAACATTATTAATATTACTATAACTCAAAGACGTAGGTAATATATTTTCAACCAAAACACTAAAAGAGAAACTTGATTTAGCGAGAAAAAAAAAAGAGAGAAACTTGAATTTAACACGTCAAAGCACATCAAATTGGAAAAAACATTCCTTATCGGCAAATTCATCCTACTAACTAATTAATTTCTTTTTTCAGATTAAACATATTACTTTTTCTATTTTGCACTAACTAATTAATTTCCCTTTTTAAGATATTTATATTGTATCTAACTAAAATCTCTCCTTTCTTATAAACAATACGAGAAATTTTGTTTAATAAAATAACATAATTATATTATAGTTACTATTAACTAATCAATTACCTTTTTTTAGCCAAAACATGTTACCTTTTCCCTATTCTGTAACTAAAATATCTTTTTCCCAATAATATCACCAGTGGTTCTATTTAATAAAATAAAATAATAATATTATAATACTCATAATTATTAATTACCCTTTTCAGCTAAAACGTATCATCTTTTCCAATTTTAATAATTAAAATTCCTTTTTTCTAGAAATATCACGAGCAACATTAATTTCTCAAAATTTTTGACACTACGAGCAATTTATTTTTATATTTTATATAAAATATAAATATATTTTATATTTATACAATATATTTTTATTTTTCAATAACTAATCAATTTTTTTTCACATAGAATACAATATATTTTATCCAACTTTATTTAAGTAAAATAAAATAATAATATTATAATAACTAATCGATTTCATTTTTTAGCTAAACACATACCATTGTTTTCTATATTTTCAAAGTAAAATCCATTATTCTCTATAAATATCACGAACAACATACATATAATTATTATCAGATCATATTATTTAAAATTTTAATCCTAAAAATTCATATCTTAAATTTTTTAATTCAAAATAAAAAAATCATTATATTAAAGAACATCCGTGCATTTAAATTTTTTAATTCAAATTAAAAAAATCATTATATTAAATAACATCCGTGCATCGCACGGGTTTTAAGCTAGTTTTGTTAATTACTTGAAATCATAATATTACTTGATCAAATATTTATATTGTACATATTTATTTTTAATTTAACAAAACACTTCAGAGAATTCATGTAACTTTGTAAAAATAATCTTTCAACACTTAAAAGAATCTTAAAAAGATAGTATAAATAAATAAATTGATATACTGATTTGAAACACATAAGAGAATCTTGGTGCTTTTTATAAAATTTCTACATTTAACTTAACTTTAAAAGAAATGTATAAATTTTATTTTAAAAAATAAATATATAGAAATATTATGTAATACACCAAGATTCTCTTTGGTATTTTTTTTAGTTTTATTTAGATTTTATTGATTGGGAACACATGTATTACATAATATTTTTATATGTAACTTAATTTTAAAAATATTTTGTGTAATTATTTATATATATATATATATATATATATATATATATATATATATATATATATATATTTTATAGAACTATTATGTAATACCGAGATTCTTTTAGGTGTTTTGTTAATTACTTGAAATCATAACATTACTTTATCAAATATTTATATTGTAAATAATTATTTTTAATTTATCAAAACACTTGAGAGAATTCATGTAACTTTGTAAAAATAATCTTTCAACACTTAAAAGAATATTAAAAACATAGTATAAGTAAAAAAATTTGATATATTGATTTGAAACACGTAAGAGAATCTTGGTGCTTTTTATAATATTTCTACATGTAACTTAACTTTAAAATAAATGTATAAATTTTATTTTGGGAAAAAAAATATAGAAATATTATGTAATACACCAAGATTCTCTTAGGTGTTTTTTAGCTTTATTTAGATTTTAGTGATTGGGAACACATGCATTACATAATATTTTTATATGTAACTTAATTTTAAAAAAATTGCATAATTAATTTTTTTAAAAAATATGTATATAGAACTATTATGTAATACCGAGATTCTCTTAGGTGTTTTGTTAATTACTTGAAATTAAAATATTACTTTATCAAATATTTATAATAAGATTCGTTTAAATATTTTATTGATCTAAAATAAGTTTAGAATATAGTTATGTACAAATACAATGTTATAAATAATTCATGGAACATTCAAGAATATTTTTTCGAATTATAATTCAAAATTTTTTATAGCTTGCCTTTTAAAACAATTCTCGAAGGAATCTCAAAAAGATAATAAAAGAAGGAAAATAAAATGATACATTAAAACACGCAATAGAATCTTGGTATATTAGATGATATTTTTATATGTAACTTAATTTTGAAAGAAATGTTTAGTTTTTTTAAAACTGAAATATATAAAAATATTATGTAATACACTAAGATTCTCTTATGTATTTGTTAATTATTTTAAAATTGTAATATAATTTTATTAGATTTTACAATGAGATTCTACTAAATATTTTATTGGTATAATTATGTACAAGTAGAGCAATATAAATAATTTATCCAGCATTTAAGAAAATTTAAATAATATTATGACAAATTAAAGTTCAATTTTTATAGAATGTCTTTTAAAACAATTCTCGAATGAATCTCAAAAAGATAATAAAAGTAAATTAAAAGAATTATTGACTTTGCCAACGCCAAACCATGAATTAAGTGATATGACGTTTCTGAAAATCTGTCTTAGATAAATAATATTACAATGATTTGTCTAAGATATCCTAGATTCCTTAAAGTGTTTTACCATCTTTTTATGAAGAATACAATGATATTTTTCATTTTCTTAAATGTTTCTCTAAACATTATGATTTATGTTGACTTTTCCTATATTTTCTCTAAATATTTTTAGGTGTTTCTTATAATAAATGATATTTACTAAAATACTGATATGAACTTTTGTAGAATGCTTTTGTAGAATACTTATCAGAACTTTGATCAAAACTAAGTGTTTCTTTTGTATACTTATCAGAACTAAGTGTTTATTCCGTAGAATCAAGTATAACCTAAAATTCTTTATACCATTAGAACTTTAAGTTTAGAGGATACACTAGAACATTGAAACTAATGAAAATCAATTAACTTTAAAACCAAGACAACATGAACAAACTACAACATCGCACTGCAAAATTCAAAAACACATGACCTCGGCATGATACTATGATACTCTTTAGAAGAAACCGAACAATTTCTCATAGTCCTGGAGCTCACCTTCATGCATCACTGGGTTTTAAATACATCAGATCCTTGGTTAACTCCTTCAAATCCCTCGTTTTGAGAATTTTTTAAAAAATTTAGTAACTATAACAATATTAAAAGAGATCACCTAATGGAATCTTAAAATCTTAAGAACAATTTGGCTTGGTCTTACATCACAACACCTTATGAAAATTTTCATTTGTGTTAGATAGCTATAGAAATTTAGGCTATAGCTTTAGTTAAACAGATTAGGATTCATCTTCAATGATTGTTGTGGAATAAAAACTAGGTTACGAATTGTATTTAATGCTAGGGTTGGTGAGCTTCGAGCTTTAATGGTTGTTTCCGTGTTCGGGACTAATCGGTCCTCACAGAGTGCCTACGTATCTCGTATTGAGAATCAAGCCAAGACGTAGTTCTAGGTGATGGTGCCCTCGAGGCTATGGCGGCGAGAGCTCACCTAGGACGTAGTGACTTGTATGTCCTTATTCGAGGATTAAGCCTAAAACGTCCTCCTAAGAATGAGGGGTCAGACCCTTTATATAGGCTGAGAAGCCCTAGAATCATAGTAGAATTAGGTGACTTGGTGGGCAAGTCACCGCCTTGAGGAAGGTTCTAGACTCCTTCCTTGTAGGAGTCAGTCACATATCGAATTCTGTGCCTTGGAGGCTAAGCTTGGTAGGAGTAATATCCTTATCTGACTCTTATTGCTGAGCTGGTTATTACCCTTAATATTAATTACGAAATTAATATCATAAATAGGGTTTGGGCCCATCTGGTAGGCCCCACGTTTGGACCATTCTAGGTCTAATTAATGCCACATTAAATGTGTCCTTAGGGCTTACTTTTTGCCCATATCATTTGCCCCCCAACTTCTAGGAAAACTGATCAGGTTTTCCTTGAAGTTATAACGGCCTTATCCGAGACTTGGGTCAGGGTTCATTGCCCTTACGTGAGTATTTTCAACCATATCATCTTAATGTAAAGCGTGAAGTGACTGACGCATTTACGACGATGTTGAACGACACTAAACGGTGTTAAACGGCACTACACAGCGCTTAATTAGCCTTAAACATCGTTTAAACAATGTTAAACGATGTCAAACGGCATAAAACGGCACTAATCAGCGCTAAACAGTGCTAATCGGCACTAATCCGTGCTTAAACGGCACTAATCTGTGCTAATCGGCACTAATCCGTGCTTTAACGGCACTAATCTGTGCTAATCGGCACTAATATGTGCTTTAACGGCACTAATATGTGCTAATCGGCACTAATATGTGCTTTAACGGCACTAATCTGTGCTAATCGGCACTAATATGTGCTAATCGGCACTAATCTGTGCTTAAACGGCACTAATCTGTGCTAATCGGCACTAATATGTGCTTAAATGGCACTAAACGGTGCTTAAATTGATCTCGTTTCAGTACTAAAAATCATCCGAGATTCGCTAAAAAAGTCGAGATCTAGGTCTGAAAACTATCCGAGGTTCGCTAAAAAAGTTGGGTTCTGGGACCACAAACTGCCCGTGATCGGCCGGATCAAGGGCTAGCTCGTGGTCGGCTAGCACCTGATCGGCCGAATGGCCTTGATCCGAGGTGATCGGCAACGAGGTGACCGGCCAGGAGGTGATCGGCCGAAGCTTCTCCGGAGGAGGTGGTCGGCTCCAAGATGGTCGGTCGTGGTGCCCCATGCGCCGTGGTCGATTGCCTCTCGGTTAGCTAGGCGATCCGGACGTGAAAACCCTCCGTCATCTTAAGGATCAAGAATCTTGATCTTGATCTCAAACCATCCGTCATCTTAAGGATCAAGAATCTTGATCTTGATCTCAAATTATTATCATGGATCTAAGATCTAAAATCATCCGTGATCTTAAAATTTTGGATCTCGGACCTAAAATCATCCGTGGTCTTAGAAAGTCTCGTGGTCGACCAATCGGTGGTCGGCCGAAGCCCCTTGAATCATGGTGGTCGGCCAGTTGGTAGTTGGAGCTATGGAACCCAGATCCAAAATCATTCGTGGTCTTAGAAAGAATCATGGATCTAGGATCTAAAATTATCCGTGTTCAAATGGCGCTAATCGGCGCTAAACGGCACTAAACGGTGCTAGCAGCACTAACAACACTAAATGGTGCTAACGGCACTAAACAGTGTTGAAAGGCACTAATGCTAGTCGACGCTAACGGCACTAAACGGTGCTAAATTTTAATTTCGGCTTCGTTCGTGCCTTGGATCAGGATTGAAAATCAGTCTTGGTATGTTGATGGAGGTGTTTGCTATGCCTTGAAGGGTTTCGTGAACCTTGAACTCAAACGACTTGTTTCTTAATCCTTGAAACCTTCCGGGCTTTAACTTGTTTGCTGAATCCTTGGTCTTAAGGTTATCATCAACCCTTGAATCCTTGTTTCTCATGGAGGAGGTCTTCCTTCTCGGTTGATCATTCAGGTAGTTCACTTGCTCCTTAGTGATTGACCTTAGGCCTGGTATGCCTTTGTTGGTTTTCAACCCTTTAGCTTGATTCTAGGTTTCCAACCTTATTCTTATGCTCATATAACCTTTCTTAGGTTGGAGGCAGACAGCCTTGTTGGTCATCAAGGCTTAAATTTTGTGTCGGGATTTGAGATTCAAGATTTTAAGTATTGAGTGACAAAGGACCTCTTATCTCAACATTCTCACTAATAGTTTCTATGCTTTTAAGGCATTATCAGGGAGCCAACCAGTCTCAAGATGAGCTTTGAGAGGGTCTATCCTTCAGCTTACACCAACTGGTGCTACCAATTTCGAATCGATGGTGGGGTCTTCAGGACCTGGAAGTAAAAACTCTCTGCATAATTTTCTATCTCAGAAGAGGTGAACTTAAATAGGGCATCGGCCTTAATGTTCTCATTTCTTGGAATGTGCTCCTCATAGCGCTCATCATACTAAGTCATATCAGCCTTCACAACTCTCAAATACTTTGTCATAGTTTCATCCTTAGCTTCAAATTCACCATTCACTTGCGAGACTACCAGTCTTGAATCTCCAAAAATTTTGAGGTTCTTGACCCTCAGTATTCTGGCCAAGCCCAATCCGGCTATCAATGCTTCATATTCAGCTTCATTGTTGGTAGTAGGAAAATCTAACTTCAAAGCATACTCAACTGTGAACCCATCGGGGCTTTGCAAAACCAAACCTGCACCACTACATTTTGTTTTTGATGCTCCATCAAAATAGAGCACCCCCAATATTCCTTCTGATCAGGTACAAGCTCTTCATCTTTATCCTCACTTCTAAGGGTGGTTACTATCTTCTGCCCCCCGACTTCTTGGTTGCCAATGGTACATTCAACCACGAAGTCAGCCAATGCTCGAGCCTTGATGGCTGTCCGAGGTTTATATGTGATGTCAAATTTTCCAAGTTCGATCGTCCACTTGGCTAGCCTTCCACTGGCCTTCGAGTTGTGTAAAATATTTCTAAATTACTGGTCCATCAGGACTTCCTCGAAGCTGTTATCAATGCCAATGCAAACTTCTCAATGGGAGAGTAATTTAACTCAGCCCCGTGCAACACCTTGTTCATGTAGTAGATGGGTTTTTGAACCTTATTCTCCTTCCGAATGAGGACGGCACTCAGTGCTTGTTCAGATACCACCAAATATAAGTAAAGAGTCTCCCTAGGACTAGGTTTGGCCAAAAACGGGGCTTCAGCCATGTATTTCTTCAATTGTTCAAAGGCCTCTTGGCTTTTGGGTGTCCACTCAACGTTCTTCACCTTTTTCAATGCTTGAAAGAAATGTAAGCATTTATCACCAGACTTGGAGATGAATCTTCCTAACGCTGCTACTTGGCCCATTAACTTTTGCACATCTCTTATTGAGAGTGGGGGCTCCATATCTAAAATTTCTTTGATCTTATCGGGGTTGGCTTCTATTCCTCTCTTTGAAACCATTAGACCCAAAAACTTTACTGATTCAACGCCAAAAACACACTTGGCTGGATCCAACATCATCTTATGTGCCTCGGCACTTCGAATGCCTCTTTGAGGTGCTTAATGTGGCCTGCCGTGAATAGGCTCTTGGCGAACATATCATCAACATAGACCTTTATGGTTTTTCCAATTAGATGGGCAAATATCTTATTCACCAATCGTTGGTAAGTAGCTCTTGCATTCTTTAGACCAAAAGCCATAACAAGATAACAAAAAACACCAAAGTCAGTTATGAAAGATACCTTTGGGATTTCATCCTTGTGCATCTTAATATGATTGTAGCCACTAAACCCATCCATGAAGCTCAACATCTCGTGTCCAGCTGTGGCATCTATCAATGTATCAATCCTTGGCAGAGGAAAACAATCCTTAGGACATGCATCATTTAAGTCAGTGAAGTCTATACACATCCTCCACTTCCCATTTGCCTTTTTGACCATCACAGGGTTAGCCAACCATCCAGGGAACTGAATTTCTTCAATAAAACCAGCTTCCAAGAGCTTGTCAACTTGCTTAATGGCCTCTTGCCTTTCAGGAGCAAAGTTCCTCTTCTTCTGCTTTATTATCTTTCATTTATGATTGACATTCAATTTGTGAGTTATGAGTTGGGGATCAATCCCAGGCATCAGCTGCTGTCCAAGCAAACACATCACTATTCTATTGTAAGAATGCTGTCAACTTGCCCTTCAAGGGGTTCCTTCAATTGGCTTTCGGGCTATGCAATATGTTTCTTCAACGGGTGGTCCATCAGGACTTCAACGTTTGACTTGGTTCCATCTTTGTTTCTTGTTTTTCTTGATTCTAGGTCAAGAATTCAAGGTTGATTCCTCGATTTAGATTTCAAATAAGACAATCATGTGGGCTTTTCGCCTTTTAAACTCTTTAAAACGAGAGTTTGCTTGAACTTCTTGATCATTGTTTAAGGTTCTCTATTAGTCTTCTACCTTAGATTCTCCATCCAAGTCTTTTTTGAAAACATTGAAGAGTGGCTAGTCCTTAGCCTCGACAGCCTTGCATGGCTTTGATTGCCAGATGTCTTTTATCCTGGATCCTTCAAGGACTTGAAACACTTATTTGGTTGTGCTGTAACCTAACTCTGGACCCTTCAGAGTTTTATTTATGCGTTTGTTTGTTTCCATTCGCATATTCTTTTATTTTCGGTACTTGGTCATCTTTGACTTACACACATCAGGTGCTTTATACATAAATAGAATCATAGAACGAAAAGCAAACTCGCATTAATAACATAAATGGGTTCAACCCTTACATAGAGTACTTCTGTCCTACTCGGAGGGACATGCTTAGCATGGTTTTATCGAACCTTATTTCTACTTCTACTAGATAAATATGAAGCTAAGTCCAACTTTGCAAGACTAGGCCTCCATGGCTTGATTTTGTTTTTGATGCTTCATCAAAATAAAGCACCCACTACTCCTTCTGGTCTTCTCATTCTTATTCTGAAGTTCACTTCCTGCTTGGGGTACTACCTTCTGCCCCCCCAACTTCTTGGTTGCCCATGGTACATTCAACCACGAAGTCAGTTAACGCCTTAGCCTCAATGGCTATTCGAGGCTTCTGTGTGATGTCCTCTACTGGCCTTTCTCGGTGTTCCTTGTTACTGCGGACATCCATGTCTTCAATCGAAGGGACCTGCCCCCCGATTCCGTCAGGCTTTAACGCGGCTACATAACAGTTTCGTGCCATCTTTTGATCACCTTTATATTCTCCAACACCATTCCTGGTTGGGAACTTGATCTTCGTATGATAAGTTGAGGCAACAGCCTTGAATGCATGAAGTCCAGTCCTCCCGAGGATAGCGTTGTACGTTGAAACCGCCTTGATTACCAGGAAGTTCAACATCTGGGTGGCCTCCTTTCCTTGGGCTCCTATCCAATAGTTACAGGCAACTGAATAGTCCCTTCAATTTTGGATTCTACTCCATTAAATCCATATATAGGCATGTTATTAGGGGTCAACTGAGAATCATTGTACCCCATCTTCACAAATGCATCATGAAATAGAATGTCAACGGAAGCTCCATTGTCTATCAAGACTTGCTTCACCTCTGATTTTCCAATCACAGAAGTTATGACCAACGGGTCGTCATGGGGGAACTTCACCCCTTCCAAGTCTGAGTCGTCAAAACCAACTATTACTTCAGTTTTTGCACGCTTCGAGGCCTCTCCCACGATGTGCATCACTTCTCTAGCATAAGCCTTCCGAGAATTCCTTGTTGTGCCGGCCGCAGTCGGGCCTCCTAAGATCACGTTGATTACTGGCCCTCGGGGCTGTGGATTGCGATCTTAATCGTCATCCCTCATATCATACTCTCTTCTCTGATTACCACGGTCTTCACCCTTAGTGAAGTGGCTCAGTTTCCTTCTACGAATCAAAAACTCGATCTCATCTTTGAGTTGCTTGCAATCATCAGTGTCATGCCCCATATCTTTGTGGAATCTGCAATACTGATTCTTGTTTCTCTGTGCGGGATCACCCCTGAGTGGCTTCGGCCATTAGAAATCCTTATCCTTCTCAATGTCCAACAAGATTCGACTCCTAGGAGTATTCAACCTTGCATACTCAGTGAACCTTGGTCCTCGGTTCTTCTTAGGGGCATAGTCGGAGTCCTCGCTAGTTCGGGGATACTTGTCCCTAGCATCATACTCCAGGTCATCATACTCCTGGTCTTGCTTTCACTTCTTGGAGTCGTTGTTACCTCCTCCTCCACTTACTGTGGCTTCTTTATTCATGCTATCTTCAGCTTTAATATACTTGTCAGCCCTTCGTTGGAGCTCAGCCATGTTTTCAGGAGGATGCTTTGCCAATGACCTTTTAAAGAATAGATCAGTGGTTCCGTGTTCTAGGGCTACCATGGCCACCTTATTCTCCAAATCAGTGATATTCAATGTCTCCTTAGTGAACCTCTTGAGGTAATCTCTCAGATTTTCGTTCTTCCCTTGCACTACATACATGAGGGATGCAGAACTTTTCTCATGAACTCTCCCGCCAATGAATTGGCTGACAAAAGCGGCGCTCAACTCCTTAAAAGAGCCAATCGAATTCAAAGGTAGGCGGCTATACCATCTTTGAGCCATGCCCGACAGGGTTTGAGGGAACGCCCTACACTTCAAGGCGTCGCTTGTAGGCTGCAATAGCAGTGCGTTTGAGAACATCCTAACATGGTTTGCGGGATCACCCGTTCCATCATAAGCCTTAATTGTCGGCATCTTTAACTTCTTTGAGATACGAGCATTCATCACCTCCTCAGTAAACGGGGGTGTGGGATCATCAGGATCCCCAAGTGGCATCAGATCCATGGGGTTGCTCCTGGGGGTTTCCACCCTTGTTGTTCTTCCAGTTGGGGCGTCGGCCCTTCTCTGCCTTCTTGAAGACCTCTCCAGATCTATAATGGGAATCGGTCCTGAGGTTAGAGGAGGTTGAGTTTGATTCAACCTAACTTGTTCTCTCGCAATATCTTCCTTTATCCTTAAAATCTCGACCTCATGAGCCTTGATTCTCTCAGCATATGTCAATGGGGGTCCATCATGGATAGTTTGTGTTCTCCTTCTTGGTTCTCTGCTAGCACGTCGCCTCCTCGGGGCTTCATCACGATCATCATCAGACGATGAATCATCAGTATAGGGGCCAGAGTAGTCAACATACTCTCGATCTCGGATATATAAGGCGTGGCCACTTGGTCCAGGACCTTGAGTAATTGGAGGGTAGTTAGGCAGACCATACATCGGGTTCGTATTCATGGGGAGATCCGTAGTATGGATCTGTACCCCCGGTGGTAACGGGCGATTGGGATCAACCAGTGGAGAAACCACCATCTGAAGAGAGCTGGTTTCTTGGCCTGGGTGGACGACCATGGGTAATGTTCTCTCAGCATGGGGATTCGTCCTTAGAGGTTGAGAAACTTGAGTTTGGGTGATCGCCCCTGTTGTTGGGGGTACTTGCTCAGTGACAGGCGGAGCAGAGCTAATTGGTAAAGCCTCGGTAGAGCTTGGTGCTGTTCTTCGTGTAGTTACCATGGTTGATGTCTTTTTCCCACAGACGGTGCCAAATGTTATGGAATAAAAACTAGGTTACGAATTGTATTTAATGCTAGGGTTGGTGAGCTTCGAGCTTTAATGGCTGTTTCCGTGTTCGGGACTAATCGGTCCTCACAGAGTGCCTACGTATCTCGTATTGAGAATCAAGCCAAGACGTAGTTCTAGGTGATGGTGCCCTCGAGGCTATGGCGGCGAGAGCTCACCTAGGACGTAGTGACTTGTATGTCCTTATTCGAGGATTAAGCCTAAAACGTCCTCCTGAGAATGAGGGGTCAGACCCTTTATATAGGTTGAGAAGCCCTAGAATTGTAGTAGAATTAGGTGACTTGGTGGACAAGTCACCGCCTTGACAAAGGTTCTAGACTCCTTCCTTGTAGGAGTCAGTTCCCATATCGAATTCTGTGCCTTGGAGGCTAAGCTTGGTAGGAGTAATATCCTTATCTGATTCTTATTGCTGAGCTGGTTATTACCCTTAATATTAATTAAGAAATTAATATCATAAATAGGGTTTGGGCCCATCTGGTGGGCCCCACGTTTGGACCATTCTAGGTCTAATTAATGCCACATTAAATGTGTCTTTAGGGCTTACTTTTTGCCCATATCAATGATACACCTCAATGACAACCTTTATCACCAACTTCTCCACAGTGTTATCGTCTTAAACCGTGGCTGCAATCAACAAATTAACATAATTTTATTAGTTTAGATTATAAGTTATAAGAACTTATACACGATTCTTAAACAAATATGTATATGCTAGAATGCTATTGAACAACACGGATTAAAAGATTTAACTGAATAAAAAATAATGAAAAACATGTTAAATTTCTTCATTGACCTGTTCATAGTTGCATTTTCCTCCATCGTTTTGATCGGGTTTTCCAGAAGATTTGTATGGATATATGGATTGATCTACAGTATAATTTAATATAGACGTGTGACTGTAAGCCGTTTTAATTTCTAATTTGTTTCCATGAATATAAAGATTGTGATTGTATCAATCACGCTAATCAAATTTGTTGCCATACGTTATGGAATCTGTCTGAGATTTAAACTGAATATTACAATATAATTGCCCAAGTCAATAAGAAAAATAACAAGAATGCCCTTATCTATTATTAATTTCTTTTAAAATTATTATTATTATTGAGTGGTCAGGATTGAGTTCTCTGGTTCTATTGATAAAAAGGTTCTCCCTAGAACCTTATCCTATGTATTTATATATATATATATATATATATATATATATATATATGAAAATGCTCAAATGAGACCCCCTTATTATGAGAATTGAGACTTGATCCCAGCCCTTCTTTTTTTATATCAACTTTTAATCTGATCCGTTGATGATACACACAGATTCATATACGTATATTCCCTCATCTCTTTCTTCTTTCTCATCTTTCTTCACTCTCATCTATCTCACTTCTCTATTGTCTATCATCTCTTTCTCCTTTACTCTCTTCGATTTACATCTTTGTGCTTTCACCTCTCTGTTGTGTCTCATCTCTCATCTTTTTTTCCTTTACTCTCTTCGATTTACATCAATTTTCGACTAATTTTACATCTGTCGTGCTATCTCTTTCAATTGATATAAGTTTTTGTTCATCTTATCTTTTGCAAGTGTTTTCATGATGATTACAGACAATTTGGTGCGGATTAGCAGTAATCAAGGTAATTGTTCAACTTTTTTCATTACATTGATATTTTAGGATGAATCGATTTTCATTTTTAGTGTTTAGCTTTCAGTCTTTTTTTTTATTGTTTGTTTGATGATTAACTACAATCTATGTTTTTATTAATTATTTGTTAGTGTATCGCTATTTTGTTTACAAGCTTACATATTGAAGCTTAGATGAATTGATTCTCTAAATTTTTATTGATTCAAATTGTTTTTTAGTGATTTGTAGGTGTCCTATTGGTTGCTCATTAAAATTTTGTTTTCATGCTTTTGGTTTAGGTGTTAGCATTGGTGATTCTTCACATTTTAGGCGATTTATTGATTAATAGTTTCTTTTGTTTAGTTGATTTATTATTTTGTATTCTTTTGCATTTTCTTTTTAGGCTTTGATGCACGTCGGAGTACGAAAAATACGGATGATGATGATGAAACAATCATTTTAACTTTGTAATTTGCTATGCAGTTGTCAAGGTCCTTTGTAATTTTTGTAGTGACTTGGTTTAATTTGAACTGGGTTTTTTTGGGTGACTTTATTATTATAAAAGGTGATTTTATTTTTAAATTTTAGAGTAATTTCTGTTTAAATATTAAGCAATAATTTTGTCTAATTTTTAATTCAATGTTAAAGGTGATTTATGTTTTTTAATGGACAATTTGAAGATGATCTGTTTGTAATTTTTTTTGGTGAGTTGGTTTAATTTGAAAGTAATTTTTTGGTGACATTTCTAGAAAAAAAGGTGATTTGTATTTAAATTGTTAATTTTAAAATGATCTCTTTATATTTTTTTGATTAATTCTATTCAAAAAAGTGATTTATATTTAAATGGTAACAGCGTCTTTGATTTTTTAAAACCCTCTATGATGGTAACCAGAAACTCAATTCAATCAATCAGGCTACTCTTTTGGTCCAATCTCACAAGCATTTGTTTTCTTCATTTTGTCATTTGTTTATATTGTCAGGTTTTTTTTTTTTTTTTTTTTTTTTTTTTTTTTTTTTAAAAAAACCCCAAAGATGCAGCTTGTTTTTCTCTCTAGCCCCCCTTTTCCTTTTCTGGCGATTTTCTAAAAAAATCCATAATTTTGCTCTTTTTTCTTTTGTTTTACTTGTTTTCTTTGCATCTATAATGCACCCACCCCAAATTCGTACCAGATCTGGGAAAAAAAATGTGAATTTTTATAGTGAAAAAAGTCAACGTTCAAGAAGAGATGGAATTCGTACTCAAAGAGATGGATTGAATTTGAAGAGGAAGGTTTCTAAAACTATTGTTGGAAGGGATAATGGAAAGGTAACGGATCTAATAGTCGAAGCAAGAAGTCTGAATCAAGCAACTGTTGTAGAGTTTTCAGAAGGTGTGTTTTCTTCTCATCAGACCTCTAAGGAGTCGACGGATTGGGGGGACAATATTAAGGGTCTTCTCTTGGAAAGAGAAGTCACTGGTGAAGAAGGATTGGAAAAAAATTTCCAACTGATTCAATCTAATACTGCTAATTCTGTCCAGGGATTTGATAAGGGTCAAGAGATTGTAATGGTGGAGGGAGTGAATCAGAGTTCAGGGGATTTTGTATCTATTGGTGGAGATAACCACAGAGAGCCTATCGATAAGAGTAATCAGGAGATGCTCACAAACCATTTGATGTTTGGCCGCATAGGAGCAAATTTGAGTCACGGAGATGAGGTTAGTGAAGAAGGTACTCTGAAAACAGGGGAGCTTCAATCTCATGGGAGGGTTAATATTGTTAAAAATGGTAAGCCTGAAGCAGGAGGTGCAAAGAATCAAGGAAAATTTCAACCTAGATTCGATGGCCCAGTCCCAAAACCTTGGAGTGAAGTCACGAAACCAAAGGTGCTAAAGGAAAGAGTTAAATTCGAATACCACTGTCCTGAATATGAAGATGGTCGTGTGATTATTCGCCCCCCTCTGAGTGTTGATTTACAAGGTAGGAAAGCTTGGGAAAATTGTCTAGTTGGTTATTTTTTTGAAAAAAGAGTGGCTTTTCATACTATGGAGTATCATTCTAAGAGAAGATGGGGAAATCGGGGTCTTAAAGAAATTATTATGAACGATGATGGATTTTTCTTCTTTAAATTTGACAAAGAGGAAGATTTACTAGAGGTGTTAGAGGATGAGGTGTGTATGATAGAAGGTAAACCTCTAATTCTGCAAAGATGGTATCCTCATATTGTTCTTGTAAAAGATGTTCCGAAAACAATTCCTCTATGGGTCAAAATATTTAATATTCCATTGCAATTTTGGCACATTGGAGGGCTCAGTCGAATTGGCAGTGGGATTGGAAATATATTATTGGCTGATGGTTTGACAGAAAGAATGTGCAGGGAAGCTTCAGGAAGACTTAGCTTTGCTAAATTACTTATTGAGGTGGATGCAAATAAGCCCCTTCCTAACCAGTTGTCTCTTATTGTCCCTGGTGAAAACGGTCAAGAACCCCTAGAAGTTCGGCTTAGAGTAGAGTATCCTTGGCGTCCGTCTTGGTGCCCCAATTGTTCTATATTTGGTCACTCGGTTCATTCTTGCCCTCGATCAACTGCAGCTCAAGAGAAGAAAACTAGAGATGAGTTTGAAACAAAGAAAAATTTCAGGGACCAGGAGGGTTTTACTGAAGTTCATCGTAAAGGCAAAGATAAGGTGGAGCATAGATATGGGCAACAAAAACAGGGGACTTCTTCTCAGGGATATAAGAATTCGATGTGGGGTAAGCAAAAACAAAATGGGTTCAATTATATCAAACGTGGAAATATGGAGAAAGGTTATAGTAATGGGTTTGAGAAAAAAGGGTATATGGGGGAGCATTCTGGAGTTAATAAGAAAGCAGAGAAAGTAGTGAGTGGTATTTTGCAAAATAATAGGTTTGGAGTGTTGGAATCGGATAATTTGATAGACGATTTATTAAGGGTGACGAAGAAGGTGGAAATCAGTCCGGCAAAAGTTAAAGGAGGGGGAGATAACTCAAATTTGATAGTTTCAAATTTGTCTCAAGGCAGTGAAGGGAAGTCTAAAGCTCTGAATAAAGAAATGGAAATATGTGCTTTAAATACTGAAGACGAGGTTGAATCTGATACTGAAGAATCGGCCCGATTTATGGTAGAGGATATCAATTTCAACAGGAATCAAGGCTTAGACTCTGAGGTTGGTGGTGCTAATGAAGATCAGGAAAATGAATTATATGTGATTGACCAGGTCTTTGGTGATAATAATGGAGGGGTAAAGAAGGCAGGTACGGATGTCAATATTATCAATGAATAATATTTCTTGCTGGAATGTTCGAGGCTTTAATCAGCCTTTCAAAAGTAGAGAAATGAAAGATTTGTTTAGAGAAAATAATATTGGTTTATGTTGTATTGTAGAGACGAGAGTTGCAAAAAATAGAGTGGGAGATTTATTTAAAAAATTCTTTCGAAATTGGGATTGGTTGTCGAATGTTGACAGTTGTTCTAAAAACTGTAGGATTGTTGTAGGGTGGGATCCTAATTATTTTGAGGTGATGCATTTATTTGAGATAGACCAGGTTATTCACTGCCTTGTCAAGCATAAGTGTTCTCAAGAGCACTTCTTTTGTTCTTTCGTGTACGCTGCAAATGACCATATTCCTCGTCGTGATCTTTGGAATTCTCTGCAAAATTTTAAATTGCTTGTGGGAGATTTTCCATGGGTCATTCTTGGTGATTTTAATGCCATGCTGTCTGCTGATGAATGTGTGGGAGGAAATGTAGGTAGGTCTCCTTCTATTTCTGAGTTTTGTGATTGTGTTACGAAAATTGAGGTTATGGATCTGCACTTTTCTGGCATTCGTTTTACCTGGTCAGGAAGTCCTAATGGAGTGGGTATGGTGAGGAAATTAGATAGGGTGCTTGTTAATGTGGCCTTTACAAGCAAATTTCAGCATGTTAAAGCCAGATTTCTAGCTCCTCTTTCTAGTGATCATAGTCCTGCCATTATTGAATTTGGTAGTAGTGGTGGGTCTCATAAAAGGTACTCTTTTAAATTTCAGAACTATTTGGCTCACAGGACCAATTTTCTGGAATTGGTTGATAAAGGATGGGGGATAAATATAGGTGGAGTGAGAATGTACAGGGTAGTGCAGAAGCTTAAAAGATTAAAGCATGTTTTCCGTAATGAAGTTAGAGCTACTGGCAATCTTTGTAATAAGGTGAAAGATCTCCAGCTTTACTTACAAAACGTGCAATCTGCTCTTGATTGTGATCCCTTAAATGTCGACTTAAAAAAAAAGGAGGTTTGGGTAGCAAGAGAATACAGGGAAGCTTCGCTAGAGGAAGAAAGAATGTTAAAACAGAAGTCAAAAATCCATTGGTTGAAGGTTGGTGACCAAAATAATAAGTTTTTCCACAAAAGCCTTCAAATGAAGAGGAATCGGAATAGAATTTCTTCTATCCAGAATGATCAGGGGGTTGAGGTTGAAGGTGACTTGATGGTCCAGGAGTTTGTGTCTTTTTACAGGAATCTTTTAGGCACGAGGAGGTATTCGGAAGATTTAGAGAGCCTGGGCGATTTTTTCGACAAAAGAATTTCAGAAGATATGGGAGTATCTATGGTCCAGGATATCTCTAATGAGGAAATTAAAGAGGTTATATTTTCTATGGGGGATGAAAAAGCAGCTGGTCCGGATGGTTATTCGGCAAAATTCTACAAGAAGGCTTGGCCTATTATAGGAAGTGATATTTGCCTGGCTGTTCAGGAATTTTTTGCTACTGGTAAGTTGTTAAAAGAAGTGAATGCTACGCTTATAGCCCTTATTCCGAAGACTGATAATCCTCAAAAGGTTGGTGAGTTTCGACCCATAGCTTTGTGTAATGTCCTCTACAAATGTGTTTCAAAAATTGTAGCTAATAGAATTAAAGATTGTCTTGATTCTATTATTGATGAAACTCAAAATGCCTTTATTCCTGGGAGGAGGATAACTGACAACATTCTGCTTACTCAAGAACTTTTTAAGAATTATCATCGTCAAGTGGGGAAGCCAAGATGCGCTTTTAAAGTTGATATAAAGAAGGCCTATGACAGCGTTAATTGGGAGTTTTTATTTACTGCTCTTCGTTTGTTTGGTTTTCCGAATAAAATGATAGGGTGGATTAAAGAGTGTGTGTCCACTCCGTCATATTCAGTTATTGTAAATGGAGAAGCTCATGATTTTTTTAAAGCTGAGCAAGGCCTTCGTCAGGGAGATCCGTTGTCCCCCTACTTGTTTACGATAGTTATGCAGGTTCTGTCTATTATGTTGAAGAAAAGGATTAATGAGGATGGTAACTTTCAATATCATCCCAAGTGTAAAGAGCTGGGTATTACCCACCTCTGTTTTGCAGATGATTTGTTCTTATTTTCTCATGGGGACCCCTGGTCAGTGCAAATTTTGAAAGATGCTTTGGATGAATTTGGGGCAGCTTCTGGTTTATGGCCAAATGAAGATAAAAGCAGCTCCTTTTACTGTAATATCTCTACTCACAACCAACTGTTGATCAATAACATTATGAGATTTCAGCTTGGAACTCTTCCAGTGAAATATTTGGGTGTTCCATTGATTTCAACAAGACTTTGGCATGCAGATTGCTCCCCTCTGATCGACCAAGTTAAAAGGAAAATTCAAGCTTGGCAAAATAATTGGTTATCCTATGCTGGGAGGATGCAATTAGCTTTGTCTGTTCTTCTCTCGATTCAGGTTTACTGGTGCTCTGTTTTCATTCTTCCAGCCTCTGTTACTAAAGCTATTGAGAGGCTGATTCGCAATTTTATTTGGGGAGGGACAGCTTTGGTGCAAAGTAAATCGAAAGTTGCTTGGTCTGATGTGTGTAGGCCTAAGAGTGAGGGTGGTCTGGGGATTCGTCCTTTGAAATTGTGGAATAAAACGCTCATGGTTTATTATATTTGGAGTGTTATCTCTAATCGTCCGTCGTTGTGGGTGAAATGGGTGCATACTTATAGGCTTAAAGGTAGGAGCTTTTGGCAGTTAAAAATTCCCTGGGATGCTTCTATAAGTTGGAAACGTATTCTCAATATACGGGACGACTTTCGGAAGTTCTTTAAAGTTGAAATTGGCAATGGTTTGACAACTTTCTTTTGGTATGATAGCTGGATTCTGGAATTCCCTCTCAGTGATCGTGTTTCTACTCGAGGTATAGCTAACATGGGATCCAATGTTAATGCTAAAGTAATAGATTTTATTTCTAATGGGCAGGTGATATTTCCAGAAGAAGTTTTAAATGTTTGGCCTGAATTAAGGTATAGGGTTGTGTCTCTAAGACCTGATAGGGAAGATAGGATTGTGTGGAGATCAAGAGGGGGCAGTACGTCAGCCTTCAAAGCAAACTTAGCCTGGAAGGATTTTAGAGATATTAATCCTCGAGTCAATTGGTGTAATCTTGTGTGGTTTTCAAATGCCATTCCGAAACATGCTTTCATCCTGTGGTTAGCAATTCAGAATAAGCTGCTGACTCAGGATAGGATGCAATCTTGGACTGACAACCCTAACGCTAGGTGTGCATTTTGCAATTCTCAATGGGATTCGGTAAATCACTTATTCTTCAATTGCCAGTTCAGTCAAGAGATATGTAAGCATTTTCATTCTCTGGGAGTGTTAATTCCAAATGATATCTCATGGTCTGAGATAGTGGAATTTACCTCAGTTAATTGGTCGACAAAATCTCTTAATCATGTGGTCAATAAAATTGTGCTGGGTTGCATGGTGTATTTTATTTGGCAGGAAAGAAATTTTCGCCTGTTTCAAAAGAAATACAGGAATGTCCATCAGCTTGTTTTGATCATTACGGAAGTGGTGAGAATGAAAATTCTGGGTTTAAAAATTCGTGGTAATAGCAGAGTGTTCAACACTCTTAGGCAGTGGAATATATCGTGGAATCTTCCGTCTTTTCATTACAGGTCAAATGAGTTGGTTGTCCATGCTGAAATCTAATCGAAGAGGCTATTTGGTGGCTGGTAGGTGGTTTTTGGGCTATGTAGCAGTGGTGTTTTCTATAAGATTAATTTTCAGGTCTGTTGGTTTATGCATTAGTACTCAAGTTGGTGTGATGGATTTTGCTGGTGTGGGCATTATTTCCAGGACTTTCCAGGTTTTTATGACCTTTTTGGCTCTGTGTAAAGGCAGTTGGGTGTGCGTTGTGTTGTTTCTGAGGTGGCCTCAGGGGTCAGTTTTGTTTGTGGTTTGGACATTCCAATTTCCTTTCGATCCAGGGGGTAGTTGGGAATTTGTTAATTTCAATTTCGGGTGGTCAGGGGCTCTCTCCAAGCCTAGTGATTTCTTCCAAGTCTGTTATGCAGTTTCGGAATATGGTGGTGGTCTGAATTTCCTAATCGAGGCGTGGATGTGGTTTTTAAGCTACATTTGTTTGTTCGAGATAGGCCAGTTGTTTGTTCAAAGTTGGTTTCTGTTTGCGTGTGGCTGGCACCATTTTGATGCAATCTCTGAATTCATCTTGCAAAGTCTAGCAATTCGAGGTGGGTCTTGCAATTCTGTTCCTTCTGCCTCTCATGGTACTATCAGTAGTGAGGTTGTTGCTTTTGGTGGTATTCCTAGTCTTCGTGGGGGGTTTGGGGAGAACACAAGTCCTGTTACTTGCCCATTCTCGATGAAGTATTACAGAGGGGAGGTGTGAAATTATCTAATTACGGTATAGAGTTTGGTCGTATTTTCTTCATGGCTGAGTTGATTGGCATGTGGGTTGTGAGGCTTTCAAGATTTTTGGAGTTATTTTTCCAACCATGTGGGGTTGGCTTCAACATCAATCATGGGGTTGGCTTAATTTTCAAGGCTACTTTAGCCTCTTTTCTTGACAAAGATTCTCACGGGTGGATTCTTTTGGGGTGGTCAACTTTTGGTTTAAATAATTGGTCTCCACTTGTATTTTCTTTTTGTTTTAAAAGGGTGTGCTTGTGGATGATGTGTTATTTTTTAAGTCAAAGTTTAGGTGGGTCTCAAATTTTGTTTAGATTTGGGTTTTCTTTAAGTGCCCAGATTTTGTAGTGTTTGTTGTTGTATTCCTAGATTTTTTTGTTTTGTTTTTCCTTTGGAGTTTGTTCCAATGGAAATTTTTATGGCCTTGAGTTTTATGCTCTTGGTCTGTTCATTTCCTTATTATTTATAAAAATTTCACGAGGCCAAGTCTCATTTACCCGGAAAAAAAAAAAAAAATATTGTCAGGTTTTCTGGTGGCAAACAGGGATTGTTGTGGAATAGGTAAAGTGGAGCCTACTATAGTGCAGTCTAATCCCAAGTCGATAAGAACTTGTAAGAATGTAACTCAATTTGTGTTTTGGGATAGTGTACATCCTTCTGAGGCTGCCAATCAGATTCTTGTTGATTCATTTATAATCGAAGGCTTCAATCTAATCGGATGATCTATTGATCAAATAAGCCCATCTACTCCATTTGTATAATATACATACTAGTAATTTCTGTGTGGAGAGGATATGCAACAAATGGAATTGTTTCTTGGTTATTCATTGTGACATGGCCTGGTATTATTGGTCGCAAAGTGCAGATTTTTTTCTATGTCATTCATATTGCTTCAAAATGGTTATTGAAGAGTTATAAGTGCTTTGTTGCTGGATACATTTCAGTTTTGCAGATGGTTTATATACCAGATTTTCTCGTCACAAATTCCAGGGATGTTGCTAACTATTATAAGCAAATGAAAAATCTATACTATCTATACTATACTATTTTAAGCGAATGAAAAATCTATACTATACTATTATAAGTGAAACAGGGTATAATTGGTTGGTTGGTCGGTTAGCGCTTTCCAATAAAATTGTTAACACCTTCCTAAAACTAACACGTTAAAAAATACATATTAATAATATTAATTTAATTATAATATAAATAACAAAATTTACTGATAAGGTACAATAAATTTAACATCCGGCATTAGGTATTTAGGTATACAGATTCGTGCCAACAACAGCCACAACAACGATTGGGCCAAGCATAAGCACGTATTTTTCAATGTTATACAACAATGTCAAGCAAACTGACACTCCGAATATTAGAAAAAAAATAAATTATTTTTTTAATAATAGGTTATTAAAATATAATTTATTTTCTATATAAAGTTATTTGAACATAACTTTGTATTTGTAATTAGAAAATTATCCATCCTGTTTCTCTTATAATATTATAGTATAGATTTTTCATTCGCTTATAATAGTATAGTATTGATAGGTAGTATAGAATTCTTAGCCTCTAGAATGGTTAGTGCTAGTGTGGTGTTGGGGGGGGGGGGGTAGGCCTGTCAATGGACCGGAGCACCGATCCGATCCGAGATCTTATAACTGGATATGGATTTATATAAAATAAATTCGATCTGATAAAAATCCGATCCGATAGGAGTCCGATCCATATAATACGGATATGGATTTCACATGATCCGATCTGTTAAGAATCCGATCTGAATAATTATAATTATATAATTATACATTTTGTTATATGTTAATATTCATATCATTATAATTATACAAATAATGTATTTTTAAATCATATGAGATCCAAAATCCTTTAGTAGTATTTTATACTATAACTTGAAAAATGTATTACGTTTATAATGAATACGTTATCATTGTATTGCATCTAAAATTGAAATCATATTTTAATTTGAATTATTTTATGCTTAGAGTTCATTTCTTGATCATTCTAATTTTGTCTAGTACATTTCAGGATGAATAGATATCTATTTTTGATTTTAATTGTTCTATTATTCTTGTATTTGAATGTTAATGTGTACTTTTACATCTTAAAATTGTGTATTTTATCATTTTAGATTTTAATATTAATATAATTTTTTTCAAAAAAATATTAATTGGATTGGATAACCGATCCGATTACCCGTAATCCTAATGGAGCGGATATGGATTGGTCTTAAAAAAAATCCGACAATTAATCCGATCCGATCCGAAAAATTAAATGGATTTGGATATGGATTCAGGCTGATCCGGTCCAAACCCGATCCATTGACAGGTCTAGGGGGGGTCCGGAGGTAGTGATGTTGAAGATGGAGCCTGATTTGTTCCTTAGGACCCGGTATTTGCTAGGCTTGTGGACTAGGTCGGCTGTGTTTCTATCGATTTGTTTTGTTCTTATTTTTTATGGGTTTTCTTGTAAATCTGAAACCTTGTTTAGAAGTAGAGTGTGTCTTGTTTGCTTTTGTTCTCTCCATGGAGTTTGTTCCAAGAGATTTTTCTTTTTTAGGAGAAGTCCTCTCATGTGTCTATAAACTAAGAGTTTTTATTTTAATACATCCATATTAAATTTTAATATCCTGTTTTTCACAAGGAGCCTCCTTTTTAACACTAGCCAGCAGAAGAGACCGAATTTCGGAATTTGAAGTGGAAACCAAATTAAAGATAACATTCCAGAGACAAGTAAAAAAAAATTATAATTTTTTAATAAAAAAATTAGCACTTCAGGTAAAAAAGAGTGATTTATGTGTATTTTTTTTAGTGATTTGGGAGTTTTGTTTTTGTATAAACATGCAATTTAAATGATAAATTTTTTTTATATAAATGCTCACCACTTTAAGTGCAAAAAGGTGATTTCTGTGTATTGTTAGTGATACGTAAATGTATCATTTTTTATAAATATAAAATAAATGATAAATGCTCACTTTTTAAGCCTAAAAAGGTGATTTGTGTGTATTTTTCAGTGACTTGTATGTATTTTTGTATAAATGTGCAATACAGAAAAATATTTAATGTTATAAATTATCACCTCTTTAAGTACAAATAGATGATTTATGTATTTGTTTTTCTTAATATGTTGTATAAATAATAGATATTATTTTAATATATGAGAACCTCTTTGAGTTGAGAAAAAATGATTTCTTTTTACTTTTTAGTAATTTATCTTACTTTTTATCGATGGTTTTTTTATATAATTGTTCACCACATTCAATACAAAAAAGAGAGATTAGTGTATATTTTTTATATATACATGAGAGAACTACACTTATAGAAATTTAAATATCTTGTAACAAGATATAAAAGAGAAAAAAATCAAAAGAAAAAACTAACAAGAGTTCAACAATAAGTTCTTGACTCCCAATAAATAAATCATGTTAACCATCTATTGAACTAGCAGACTAACATCACCACCAGGCATGCAGAAACATATTCAAACTAAACTACACAATCTCTATCTTCGGGAATCATATTGCCATCACCAAACTCTCTTCCTGGACACATCACATCTGACTGCTGCAGATTATCTAATCTCATATTAGATACACCTGCACATTATTGGCATTCTAGAACATTATCAAACCACCAAAATAGCGTCCAAAAAGAACCTGTAATAAAGGACATAGAATTTAGAAGCAAATGATGGTAATCGGCTACCAAGCCCATCTCCACATTTTTTTTTTGTGGGGAATGATATATTTCATTCATGAAAAAAACAGATGATACATCTGAAGAGATAATAAACGCTCATTATCTAGCCGAAAGGTATGCTTAACCAATCTATGGGCCTAACGACCCAATAGAAAGAGATTCCCCCGGAAGTTAGATAATATCACATTTATATCCACCAAAAAAGGCCTCGTTAAAAAACCCCACAAGAGCAAAACCCTATGGGAAAAAACTCAAGCGGGGAAAAAGAGTGCCCTCCTAAAATAAATGATAAAATAAATGAGTACATCATTACAAAAGCCTATGAATCAAAAAATTAGAAACTTCTTGATTCTTCAGCTTGATTCTTCCACTATGGTAAATCATAAAACCCGCTTTCATCCATCTTCTCACACTTCTTCCCACCAAAAAAGGTATCTTGCTGATTCCCCTAAAATCCAAAATTCTGCAATTTAACCATCTTCTCTTTACACTTCTTTCCACCCACGAAAACTGAAAATATAAATACAACAGATAAAACTATGTCAAAAAATCATTAATCCTATAAAACATTAAATAATTATTATACTCAGTATACATAATGAAGTTGAACAATTTTATATATCTAACCAAAGGAGTCCCCTATGGTTAGACATATAAAATATCAACTTCTCATACAAGATCTACTATAAAGTCATCTAAAATGACTTTAAGCAAGCCAACAAAATGACACAATTGCCTCCTACAGGTCTAAAATGACTTTAAGCAAGCCAACAAAATGGTACTTGATTGCCTCTACAATGCCAAAAAATACGCCATCATTTATGGCTACCCATAAATGGTACAAAATAGCCATCATAATTAGCATTAAACCTGTCAAAAGAAATTAATTATTACAAAAAATTCAACTTTAAAACATTTAATTATAGAAGTAATTACAATCCAATTTAAAAATTAAAAACGTAAATTACTATCTAAAGATCAGTCAATCACATTTAAATACCACATGAATAAAATGCACTAAATAAGATATTTAAATAAAAACCACTTAAATCATGCAAAAATAATAAGAAATTTAAATTATTTCAAATAAGGACTTTAAAAACTACAAATAAAGAGTCAATCACCAAAATTAGAAAAGTAACTCAAAATTAAAATGCATCAATTAAGGAATTAATTATAAAAATTGAAAAAAGTAACTCCAAATTAAAATCCTCATTTAACACTAATAATAATAAACAGATTACAAAAGAAGTAACAACATTTTGATTTTGCACAAATTACGAAAGGAAAGACGTGGACCGTTACAAGAAATAGACATTAATAAATTAAATACTATTAAAAACAAATCAATCATATGTATGATACGGAGATAATTTAGGATTAAAATATGCATATGTTATTACACGTTCAACTTTAAAACTAGGAATATGAAATTAAAAGATGACATTAAAATAGTAACCGAAGAAAGAATATTTGCATTCCATTTTTACAAAAACTCTTAGTAAATGTTGTTTAAGAATAGTAAATAAAATTGAAATTCAATAACTCAGAAAACATAAGATGTCAATTAACAAGGTAGCTAGTTTTTACGATACGATTCTCACAAAACACTTCCAATTGTTATCTACATTTAACATTTCTAACTCAAATATTACATGAAATTTGCACAAAAACACATACTAGCATGCAAGATCTCAAAAGCATCTATAACTAGAGTGACTAAAGAACCAAATCCAAATAAATAACCCAAACGCAATTCCCAATAAACATCATTATATAAATCTAAAATGAACTCATGATGTGCAGATCACCAAGCAATGACTAATAACAATAACATAGCAAAAAGATCATAAGGTAAAAAGAACCTGACCAATCTTGAAATATTCAACTACAAAAATGATAATCAATTAATCTAAGTAAATCAAATATTTCGGTTTTTAATTTACGTACCTGGACCGTGGAGTCTTTGCACACAGACCTTACCTGAATTTTTAAACGCAGCCAGGAGTTGAAAACCATCAGCCGGTTGTAATTAAATCGGACCAACAAGAATAACGAATCACCACTAAACGCAGCCACAGATCAATCCGATTAATACCACCGTAGAAACTTACAACACCCACAGCATCACAACCATGTCACACACACGCACATCTGATACACACACATGCACGCACACGACGACGCACACACTTCGCCGCTGCTATAATTTGAATATCCAGGTGAAGAATAAAACAAGATGGCATTTGATCAGAATGATTAGATTTATAAGAATTGGTATAAATAGACAAGAGAGAGCTGGATTGACAAAGCCCATATGCAGTTTCCCAACATTTTAAATTGTGTTGTCAATTCCTTATCTTGTAAGAGCATCTTGGCCGATGGTTGTTGTAAAACCGTAACTAAACAAACTATTAAACCATCTCCACATTTTAGCACAACTAAAGACAATCCATTAAAATAGCACCCGATAGCTCTTTTTGGGGAAGATTAAATAACCGTAATGTGAAATACATAAACCAAAAACTAGCTAGTAGTGTCTATCATATGAAAAGAATCTATAAACCAAATTATCTCTCAATTCAATACCACTGAAGCACATTCTTGGTACACAAGCAATTAACATAATATAACTATCATTTGAAAAACTTCTCTGTAAAAAGTTACCACACCTATACAATACCCATTTTGTAGCAACAAGAGTATGCTAATGCATAAAATTTTTCCAAACCACGCGGATGCGTCATCATGAGAGTCATAGTGCTTATAAAGCACCATGCTGATCTAGAATTAAAATAATACAAGCAAATTAAGAATTTCTCAGATGCTTCAAAATTGTGATGCACATTGGAACATATAACATGAACATTCTAAGTAAATTGTAGCCATACAATACGACCAGGTCAAGATAATTCCACTTTAGAAGCCTATAAAATGAAAGTACAGGGCATGAGATATATAGTTGCGCGCCACTAAAAAATAACTAAACCAAACATTATATTTGATGAAGACACTTAAAGATTTGACAAATAACTACACTATATACAAAAAAGTGCAATATAATCACAACTCACAAGTCACCTATTATCACAGGGAATCACTGTTTTTATATCACTTTTAAAAAAGAACTAGCGCGTTTAAACAAATCAGTACACTATATACAAAAAATCAGATTATAATCACAACTCACTGTCCTATAATCCCAAATTACAGGTCACCTTTTATTATAGATAATCACTATTTTTACATCACTTTTAAAAAGAACTAGCGCGTTTAAACGAACCGATACCCTATCAAAACTCACAAGTCACCTTTTATTGTAAGAAATCACCGTTTTTATATGATCACTACATATAAAAAATTACTATTTAATCAAAAATTACAAGTCACTGTTCTATAATCACAATATAATCACAAGTTACAGGTCACCTTTTATTATAGGTAATCATTATTTTTACATCACTTTAAAAAGAACTATTGCGTTTAAACAAATCAGTACACACAGATTATAACCACAACTCACAAGTCACCTTTTACAATAAGAAATCACCATTTTCTATATGATCACTACATATCAAAAATTACTATTTAAGCAAAAATTACAAATCACTATTCTATAATCAAAATATACATGTCACCTTTTTTAATAGGTAATCACTATTTTTACATCACTTTAAAAAGAACTAGTGCGTTTAAACAAACCAGTACAAAAGATAAATCGGATCAGAAAATGGCCCCATTATGCATTCAACATATGGACAAGGCATTGAAATCTCACTGAACCTCATTTTCTCTAGCAGAAGGTAATTTAAATAGTGCTAGGTTCTTGATAGTACCAAACAAACACACATATGACAGGTTCTTAAAGTGAAGTTTGGAATGGGAGAGCGAGATGCAATATAGATAAAAAAAAGATACGAGTAGTAATCTTATACTCTAATAATAATCACTAGAGCTGGCTGGCCAGTTTTGAAAATTTCTCAGATGTGTAGTGGCACTGGCAGCATTTCCGAAGCTTAACCATTAGAAAACACTAATTCATCAAATAAAGAAACACATTAAAGTAGATAATTTCAGACACCTAACATGCCACTCACATGTTATTAAATTTCGGATAGTGTCAGGTTCTTGATAGTACCAAGCTTGTAGTCTTATAGAGGTACTAAGTAACGAATTAGTTGCAAGTTGCAACCAATCCACGCTGTTGCAATAGCAATAGTTACAGAGTTCTAAGAAAATAAACAAGACCTTTACAACATCGCATTAAATGGACAAGTTGTGATAAAAAAAAGGTTGGGAAACAATAAATAATTAGGCTGAGTGCAGATTGCAGACAGTTAGGAAACATATAGAAAAATACTATGAAAAAACTTACATCATGTCATCAAACACAAGTCACACTGTTGCAGTCATTACCAGCAACCACATATCATATCATGCCTAAGATTTACTAACAAAAAATGGACTTACTTAGAAATCTGGTAAAGCATTAAACATAATAAAACATTAAAACATTAAACTTTACTGTTTCAATGGCTTTAATTAACTCACGTGTAATACATGAATCTTCCACTTCAAAATCTTTGTATATAGTTGCTTATCCAAAAGATGCCTCACCTAAAATTTTGACGAGTTGCAAACATAAACATTAAATTTTTAAAGCTTCATCAAAGCATAAACCATCAAAAAACCATCAAAAAATCATGTGATTACCATCCATTTCAACAGCCCACAACCAATTTTGAGCGCACATTAAAGCTTCTACTGTTTCGGGATTAAGCCTATTGCGATGCGGACTTACCAACCTACCACCAGTGGCAAACGCAGACTCGGATGCAACTGAAGATGCCGGAACATATAAGAAATCCCGAGCCATAAGTTGCAAGGCAGGATACTTAAGCTCATTTACCTTCCACCAAGTCAATACATCACTTTTCTTCCACGACATCTTCATCCAAATAATGATCCAACTCAGCTTTTATAGAGTCCACCCTTTTTCGCTTTTTAGTACAAATGAAAAAATCATATTATGATGTACTTTCGGAATTTAAAATAGAACTAGAGGTTGTGGCACATGAATCACCATTGCACTCAGCATCTACAACAATCTTTTGATGGTACTCTTTAAGCAATGAGTAACAAAGATCTCGAATATGGCCAACTTTAGCCCGTGCACTTTCTCCGAAGATCTTCTCAAAGTAGAATTCCAATACTTCCATCTTGTATCTAGGATCCAACATTTCAGCAACTCCTATAACACCATGCATTACTTCCCAATATTTATCAAATTTTATCAACATTTTTTCTGCCATTGTCTGAATCATAAAGTTTGAACTTCTATGCCATTCCGTGATTTCTAGTCGAATCCCACATATATTAATGAAACAACAATTAGCAGTGGGGTATTTTGTTTCGGAAAAGACCTCAATTGAAAAAGAATTTCAATCTACTGCAAACATCTTCAGCAAACTCCCACTCTTCTTTTGAAGGATGACATTTGTATTAACTTGAATATTTTTGAGCCAATCGACCGAACACATCCTTATACAAAATAGCTGTCTCAAGCATCAAATAAGTTGAATTCCACCTAGTTGCACAATCAAGCCCCAATTTTTTTGTATTTGTATTACGTAACTGTCGGGCCGTTTCTTGAAATTTTTCTTCCCTCTTAGGGGTTGCCGTCCAATAAGCAACGGAAGCTCGAATTTTTTCGAGCCTTGCTTTCATCACATCCAATCCGTCTTTAACAATCAAATTTAGAATATAAGCATAACGCATATGGAATAAGCAACCACCTGCAATAAGTTTAGAACTATCCAACTTCTCTAACAAAAGCTCAACCATGGCAACATTAGTCGAACAATTATCAAGTGTGAGATAAGATATTTTTCTATCCAAATTCCAATCCATCAAACATGTGAATATTTGATCACATAGGACGTCTTTAGTGTGTGGACAAGGAACATAGATAAACCTAAAACAAATAAAACAAGTACTAATAATAATCATTGCTAAAATAACATCGAACTTAAATACTAACTACAACTGCAATATGTAAATATACCTCATAATGATGCTTTTTAGATGCCAAGAATCATCAACATAATGTGTTGTGATTGCCATATATCCCTTCTTTTGGTTGCTTGCGGTCCACATATCACTAGTGATGGCCACCCGACTTATGTCACTCTCTAATAAACTAATTGTCTTCGCCTTCTCCAATTCATAAATACGAAATATCTCATTTTTGATTGTTTTTCTATAAGGCACCTTGAACAATGGTAGAAGATATGATGAATACCTCCTGAATCCAATATGTTCCACAATAGAAATAGGATATTCATGCATGATAATCATCTTCGCAAGTTCTTCCTTGGCTCCGTCGTGACTAAAATTATATGAGGCTAACTCCGGATGTTCTTTGTTAAAGTTGCTCGCCAAAAGTTTTTGCCTTGACCCTTGTTATGATGTTTCGTCCTGAAATGATTGTGTAAATGAGAAGTCCCGTGACCTGAATCACCCCTAAGTTTAGCCTTGCAATATTTGCATACGGCTTTCACAACACCATCAATTTTCACCCTATCAAAGTGCAACCAAGCTTCACTCTTCATTTTTTTACCAGCTGGTTCTTCAAACTTAGCATCCTCATTACTGATTTCAATCACATGAGGTTCAGGGCTCGAATTACTGTTAGTTGCAGTAATAGCAGGGGCTGATTGTAGCTCCGGCGTTGATGACGGTTGAGAATTTACATTCGGAATGGACTGAGAATCAGGGGCTGACAATTTAGTTGACATGGTTGCATATACATAAAAAAATATATACATACAGTTCGTGTATTTCATGTATCAACTAGAGCTGGAAAGATCAAAATGGGTAAAATAACTAACATAGATTCTAGGTTTTATATTAAACTGAATCGAAATACTATATATATTATTATAACTATATACGAAACAGAGATAGAAAATGAATCAAAGATACACAAAAATCAGGATTAACATATGCATATGATATAACTAATCAAAGATTCTAGGTTTAATTAATTGAACATCTAATTAAAGATTCCTCAAGATTAAAGATTTAAAATCCAACTCTTAATCGAAACAACTCAAACTCAAATTAAAAGTGAAATAAGAAAAGTAAATTAGGGGCTGACCTTTGAATCCTAGTATGTCAGTCGTGGAATATAAAATCTGGAGTCTGGACAGTCTCTCGCGATCGCGGTCGCGGTGGCAGCGGCGAAGTTTTGAAGTACTCGACTGTCGAGTGAACTGAAGTACTAAAGTTTTGAAGTACCCTAAATCCCTAATCTATTTTCATTTATTTGATTATTAAACTCTAATTATTTTTACTCTTGAATTAAACAATACACTTTTAATATTTTATACAATATAAATCATGTAATATACATTTTATATATGAGGAAAATGTTCCTATAGTTAACTATAGGTAATTACCTAAAGTTATGACATATTATAATAAAATTCGAAGGCTATTTTTGTAAATACATGAGGGTGAATTTCATTATTACGAAAATGACATCCACCTTTTATACTAATAACTATAGGTAATTACCTATAGTTAACTATAGGATCATTAAGCCCTTTATATATATATATGCACGGATGTTCTTTAATATAACAGAATTTTTTTTAATTTGAATTAAAAAATTTAAAACATAAATTTTCTTGACTTAAAATTTTAAAAAATATGATCTGATATAATTATATATTTGTTGTCCGTGATATTTTTAGAAAATGATGGATTTTAGTCTGAAAATATTGAAAAGATGAAATATTTTACCTGAAAAACGTAATCGGTTAGTTATTAGTTATTATATTGTTCTTATTTTATTGTACTTAAATAAAGCAAACCAAATAGGTTTTTATGAAAAAAATAAAAAATAGAAAAGGTAATGTATTTTAGCTGAAAAAGGTAATTGATTAATTATTAGTAATTATAATATTTTATTTTATTAAACATAATTGCTCATAGTTTTCTTAGAAAAGGAAAATTTTTAGCTAGATAAACTGTATTTTACGTAAAAAGAAAAATTGGCTATTAAAAAATAGAAAAGGTAGCATATTTTACGTGAAAAAGGAAAGAATTTCTCATATTTTATGTGAAAAAAGATTATTTATTGAAAAATAGAAAAGGTAACATGTTTTACTTGAAAAAGGAAATTTATTAGTTATTAGTAATTATAAATAATTAAGTAAGGATAATTACGTAAAATAACATGTACCATTAAATAAGGGTAAATAAATAAAATTAACTGAAAAAAATAAAAAATATAAAAGGTAACATATTTTAGCTGAAAAAGGTAATTGATTAATTATTAGTAATTATAATATTTCATTTTTTTAAACAGGTATCGTACCGACCGACCGACCAATCGACCAACCAAATTTTTAATGTTTCGGCTTTTATATAATATAATAGTATAGATAGCTTAAAACCTGTGCGATGCACGGATTTTCTTTAATATAACAGAATTTTTTTTAATTTGAATTAAAAAATTTAAGACATAAATTTTCTTGGCTTAAACTTTTAAAAATATGATCTAATATAATTATATATATGTTGTCCGTGATATTTTTAGAAAATGATGGATTTTAGTTTGAAAATATTGAAAAGATATTGAAAAGATGAAATATTTTAGCTGAAAAACGTAATCGGTTAGTCATTAGTTATTATATTGTTATTATTTTATTGTACTTAAATAAATCAAACCAAATAGGTTTTTCTGAAAAAATAAAAAAATAGAAAAGGTAATGTATTTTAGCTGAAAAATGTAATTGGTTAATTATTAGTAATTATAATATTTTATTTTATTAAACATGATTGCTCATAGTTTTTTTAGAAAAGGAAAAATTTTAGCTAGATAAACTGTATTTTACGTAAAAAGAAAAATTGGCTATTGAAAAATTGAAAAGGTAGCATATTTTACTTGAAAAAGGAAAGAATTTCTTATATTTTATGTGAAAAAAGATTTGTTATTGAAAAATAGAAAAGGTAACATGTTTACCTGAAAAAGGAAATTTATTAGTTATTAGTATTTATAAATAATTAAGTAAGGATAATTACGTAAAATAACATGTACCATTAAATAAGGGTAAATAAATAAAATTATCTGAAAAAAATAGAAAAATATAAAAGGTAACATATTTTAGCTGAAAAAGGTAATTGATTAATTATTAGTAATTATAATATTTTATTTTATTTTATTAAACAGAATTACTAATAGTGTTAAATACCACCGTCGGTGATATAATTGGAAAAAGAGAGAGATTTTAGTTAGAGAAAATAGAAAGGTAACATGAAGATGACATGATTTATGTGAAAATGGTAATTGATTAGTTTATAGTAATTATAATTTAATTATGTTATTTTACTATATAAAATTGCTCCTAGTTTTTAGAAAATGAGAAATTAATGTTGCCCGTTATATTTGTAGAAAAAAGGGAATTTAATTAGAAAATATAGAAAAAATGATATATTTTAGTTGAAAAGGTAATCGGTTAATTATTAGTATTATAATATTATTATTTTATTTTTATTAAATAGAAACGTCCGTGATATAATTGGAAAAAAAAGGTTTTAGTAAGAGAAAAGAAAAAAGGTAACGTGTTTTGGCTGAAAAAGGTAACCGTCCATGATATAATTGGAAAAAGAAAGATTTTAGTTATAAAAAATAGAAAAGGTAACATGTTTTGACTGAAGGTAATTAATTAGTTAATAGTAATTATAATATAATTATGTTATTTTATTAAACAAAATTGCACGTAGTGTTTTTAAAAAAGAGAAATTTTAGTTAGATAAAATGTAAAATATATTCTAATTTACTTGAAAAAGGAAATTACTTAATTATTGAAAAATAGAAAAGGTAATATATTTAACCTGAAAAAGGAAATTGATTCATAAAGGAGAAATTTTAGTTAGATAAAATATAAAAGGTATTGTATTTTACTTGAAAAAGGAAATTATTTAATTCTTGAAAATAGAAAAGATAATATGTTAAATCTGAAAAAGGAAATTGATTAGTTAGTAGTAATTGAGTAAGGGTAAATAAGTAAAATCAACAGGTACCGTACCGACCTGAAAAAGGAAATTGATTCATAAAGGAGAAATTTTAGTTAGATAAAATATAAAAGGTATTGTATTTTACTTGAAAAAGGAAATTATTTAATTCTTGAAAATAGAAAAGATAATATGTTAAATCTGAAAAAGGAAATTGATTAGTTAGTAGTAATTGAGTAAGGGTAAATAAGTAAAATCAACAGGTACCGTACCGACCGACCGACCGACCAACTAAACTTTTAATGTTTCGGCTTTTATATAATAGTTTAGATAAAATATAAAAGGTATTGTATTTTACTTGAAAAATGAAATTATTTAATTCTTGAAAATAGAAAAGATAATATGTTAAATCTGAAAAAGGAAATTGATTAGTTAGTAGTAATTGAGTAAGGGTAAATAAGTAAAATCAACAGGTACCGTACCGACCGACCGACCGACCGACCAACTAAACTTTTAATGTTTCGGCTTTTATATAATAGTATAGATATATATATAAAACTTATATTTTTATACATTACAAATAATGTAATATACATATTATATATATAACTTATATTTAGTTCAGTAGTCCCTGCTCTAGGGTTAAAGTGAGTTAAAGTTAGTCCCGATCTAGGGTTCAGTAGTCCCGATCTAGGGCGTGGTGGGTAGGGGATCTCAGCCGCAGGTATGTTTATAGGTCACTGAGCAAAGAATGGACGACAATCTCTTTGAAAAGTGGGGGAAACTAAAGCTAACGGAGGACGAAGAAATTGTAATAGGAGGAAACACAGATGAGGATAATAGCTCCGGGATCAAAGACCGGATATCTCTATCGCTATTGGGAAAATTACTCACAGTAAAACCGTTCAATGTTGAAGCAATGAAGAGAACTCTAACATCGATCTGGAGCCTGAAGCATAGTGTGGTCATCCGGATGGTGGAGACTAACCTGTTCGTCCTTCAATTTTTTTGTGCAACTGATAAGAACAGAGTTCTAGAGGGATGCCCGTGGTCGTTTGATGGCAAAATTATTCTACTTAAAGAACTCAAAGAAGAGGAGCAGCCATCAGAGGTAAAATTCTCTAATTCCCCTTTCTGGGTCAGATTTATGGATGTTCCTTTTGGGAAACGAAATGCAAATTTTGCTTCAATAATAGGTGAGAAATTAGGAGGCTTCATTAAGTTTGATGATTCAGACCCAGTTGGTTGGGAAATGTTTATGAGAGTTAAGATAAATCTGGATATTAGTAAGCCGCTTCCTAGAGGTATAAAGGTAAGAATTGGACAAGAGGCCTCAAAATGGATAAGCTTCAAATATGAAAGACTTGGGGATTTCTGCTATTTCTGTGGAAGACTGGGTCATACCGATCGTGATTGCCCCCATATTATGGGTACGGAAGAAGGACAAGAGATGGTGTATCAATATGGTCCATTTATGGTAGCCTCACCAATACGGAGGACAAGAAAATCTTTTAGTGCTTCGGAAAAGGAAAGGACATGGATGGAGACTCTGAACACAAAGAAGGGAGATAGATGGGCAAATTTCAATGAGAAGGAAGCTAGGCGCACAGGCCCGTCAAGTACTGCTAAAAAGATCACTTTTGATACCCCAGAACCGAGTACGGAGGGAACAGGTACAGCAAGCAAGAGTCTAGACTGGCATGACCAGGGTACCCAGATTACCAATGAGAAGGGAGAAGAAACAAACCATTCAGAGGATCTCCAACTCCCCAACGCAATGACAGAGAACACGGAGGCAGTTACAAAGAATGAGGGTCCTAACAAAAAACTCAAAAGCGGAAACTGGAAAAGAATTAACAGGGATGACAACATATCTCCCCAGGACGTAATGCAAATTTCAAAAGAGGAACGATATGCGGGCCAGGGGAATTTAGGTAAGAGGGCTCATGCAGAAAATACAGATGAAACAATGGGATCAGAGATGAGCGAAAGAGCAAACAAGGCAAGGAAGACACTAGAGATTGTTCAAGAGGGCATGAACAGCAAAGTAGCGGGTGCTGGCGACGACCAGTCCCGCGAAAGAAAATGAAAATTTTATGTTGGAACTGCCGAGGGATTGGCAACCCTCGATCAGTTCGGGCTCTCCAGAGATGGAGCAGAACACTTTGCCCCGACATCATTTTCTTGTCGGAAACCATGATTAATAGTAGAATTGTAGTAGATCTTCGTGTGAAATTTGGGTGTAATAATGCTTTAGGTGTGAATAGTTGTGGTCGTTCAGGAGGCCTTGGAATTTTCTGGAAGGACGATGTTGATTTCTCTCTAGTCTCTATGTCTGACCATCATATCTGTGGGGACATTAAGACAGAAGAAAGGGGATCTTGGAGATTCATTGGTATCTATGGCTGGGCTTCCTCTTCGGAAAAAATTAAAACTTGGGACCTTTTGAGACAATTATGGTCTGTCTCCAATCTTCCAATGCTTATAGGCGGAGATTTTAACGAAATCCTCAGTAACGAGGAAAAGGCAGGGGGAATTCCTAGGGACCAAAGAATGATTCAGAACTTTCGAGATGTGTTAGATGATGGTCGTCTTCGAGATTTAGGCTACTCGGGGCTTGATTTTACTTGGGACCGTGGTAATACTGCAGAGAACCGCATTCAAGAAAGGTTGGACAGATTCGTGGCTAATTCGGAATGGTGCAATATATTCCCGAATTTCCATGTCCAACATCTTATTAAACAGCAGTCGGACCATACAGCAATTTTCTTAAAAACAGATCCTGTCCGTAGGTCTCCAAATAAGTGTAGTAGATCTTTCAAATTCGAGACAAGCTGGCTCCTAGAAGACGGAATAGAAGAAGTTATCAAAGAAGCTTGGAATAGGGCAGGAAATTCAGAATTGATGGGAAAGCTGGATTTGGTTCGAAAAAATCTCTCTTCATGGGGAGACGAAAAAATTGAAAATCTGGAGAAAAAAATTAGAGAGGCTGAAAAGTTACTTGCTGATAGTCGTCGTCAATGTTTTTCCACCGAGGACATAGCCTCTTGTGTGACCCTCGAAACAAAATTAGACAACCTGCTCCAAAGAAATGAAGCATATTGGCACATTAGATCGAGGGTATCAGAAATCAAAGAAGGAGATAGGAACACAAAGTACTTCCATCATAAAGCTAGCCAAAGGAAGAGAAAGAACTATATCCAGGGGCTTCATGACTCCTGCGGTATTTGGAAAGTTGAACAAAAGGACCTGGAAAGAATAGCGACAGAATTCTTTAGTGACTTATTTTCTTCTGCAAACACCTCATCGGAAGCAGTCGACCAAGCCATTGAAGGGGTGGAAAGGGTGGTGACTCCGGAATTTAATCAAAGGCTGTTAAGACCATACTCAAAACCAGAAATTTTCATGGCTCTTTCTCAAATGGCTCCGTGTAAAGCGCCAGGCCCTGACGGCCTCCATGCCATCTTCTATCAGAGATTCTGGACAGTTGTGGGGGATGAAGTGACCAGGTTCACAAATGAAATCATTGCAGGCAGGGTAACTTTAAAGGACATTAACACAACTAGCGTCGCCTTAATTCCCAAGGTAAAGTCCCCAACAGAAATTTCTGATTTTAGGCCGATATCCTTATGTAATGTTCTCTACAAATTAGCCTCAAAAGCGGTTGCCAATAGACTCAAGCCGCTGCTGCAAGATATCATCTCAGAGAATCAGAGCGCCTTTGTCCCAGAAAGGCTTATCACAGATAACGCTCTAATTGCTTTGGAGTTATTTCATACTATGAAAAAAAGAATGAAAGGGAGGAGAGGATCAGTAGCTTTGAAACTCGATATGAGTAAAGCGTACGACCGAGTTGAATGGAATTTCCTTCGAAAGCTGTTGGTTAAGTTAGGTTTTGCAGGGGCTTGGGTAGATACAGTAATGAGTTTTGTTACAACTGTCTCTTATTCGTTCATTGTTAATGGAAGGCCTACGGAGATAGTTACACCGTCAAGGGGTCTCAGACAAGGAGATCCTATCTCACCATATTTGTTCATCTTGGTCGCTGATGCTTTCTCTGGTCTAATGAGGAAAGCAGCGGAGAAAAAAGTGATCCATGGAGTCCGTCCTAGCAAAAGGGGTCCAGAAGTAACCCATCTATTCTTTGCTGACGATAGCCTTCTTTTCTGTAGAGCCACCCGACAGGAATGCACAGTCATTGTTGATATCCTCAACAAATACGAAGCGGCATCCGGGCAAAAAATAAACTTCACCAAGTCGGAGGTTTCTTTTAGTAAAGGAGTTCCAATCGAAACAAAGAGTGAGATAGGGTCGATCCTGAACATGAAAACTGTCAATGATCATAACAAGTATCTTGGCCTTCCAACTATAGTAGGCAGATCAAAAAAAGTAGTTTTCGAGGTGTTAAAGGATCGAGTGTGGAAGAAGGTCCGAGGCTATAAGGAGCAGATTCTGTCCAAAGGGGGAAAGGAAGTCCTAATTAAGGGCGCTCTGCAAGCAATCCCTTCGTACATCATGAGTATTTACAAACTTCCATCTAGCCTAATCAATGAAATCCATTCGGTTATGGCCAGATTTTGGTGGGGGTCAAGTGCAAACAAAAGAAAAGCCCACTGGAAAAGTTGGGATGCCCTTTGTCAACCCAAAAGTTCGGGAGGTATGGGATTCCGAGATCTTACTGTGTTCAACGATGCCCTTCTTGGCAAACAAATATGGAGGCTTCTTCAAAATGAAAATTCGCTTTTAGCCAGAGTTTTAAAAGCAAAATACTATCCTAATTCTTCGATTATGGAGGCAGCTCTTGGTCCTTCTTCGAGCTACTCCTGGCGTAGCATATGGAGTTCGAAAGCTCTGGTCAAAGAAGGGTGTGTCTGGAGGGTGGGAAATGGCGGAGAGATTAAAATCTGGGATGACCCCTGGCTGGTTGATGATACGGGCCACTTCCCTACTAGTGACCCCCCTGTGAATTGTCGATTCGAGCTTGTTAGGGACTTGATAGATTTCAACAATCTCAGTTGGAAGGAAGACCTTGTCAGTAGCCTTTTTAACGAAAGAGATAGCAGGTTGATTATGTCTATTCCGATCAGTGACGGTTTGCCAAAAGATAGACTAATCTGGGCCTGGTCTAAACATGGAAAGTATGAAGTTAAATCTGCATATTTCAATGGTAAATCATTCGATGTTCAAGGTGCCCAAAAGGGGTGGGGAATTATCTGGAAAGCTAAAGTTTCTCCAAAAGTTCGAAACTTCCTTTGGAGATGCTGCTCGTTCACTCTGCCTACCAAAGCGGTCCTGAAGTATCGGCATTTTATTGAAGACGATCTTTGTCCATGGTGTAAGAAGGAATCTGAAACCATAATCCACTCTCTCTTCAGTTGTCCAAATTCTCAAGCGTTATGGTATCAATCTCGTTGCAGAGAGGCTGCTGAGGTGAGTGAAGCGGGTAATTTCCTGGAAGTGCTTGATATTTGGATAGATAAATTGAACGCTGAACAACGGGAGTGGTGCTTCTACATGGTTTGGTCCCTTTGGCATCGAAGAAATCGCCTAGTCTTTGAAAATGAAATTCTGTCAGATGAATACTTCCTGGAAAATGTGTCCAGAACTGTTTCGGAGTATCATAAATATCACAACAAGTGCAACGGAGTCCAGCATGTCCCAGCTAAAATCCATATCTTTTCTCGCTGGACATTCCCTCCTGAAGGAACTCTAAAGATTAACGTCGATGCATCAACTGCATCTGATGGATGGATTGGCTTAGGTGCCGTTGCTCGCAATAATCAGGGGTACGTCTCTTTTGCAGCTGTTAGACGTATTCGAGCTCGATGGAATCCTTTTGTGGCTGAAAGTAAAGCAGCTCTTTTTGGGCTAAGGAAAGCTAAGGACCTAGGATACAAGCATATCATTCTCGAAACCGATTGCCAGTCTCTAGTAGACAAGGTCCAGAGCAACAAATCGACAGACATGGAGATAGACTTCATTCTTCAGGATATCATAAACCTAGGCTCTCATTTTGATTCCCTGGAATGGTCCCACGTTATGCGAGATGGCAACAAAGTGGCTCATCATCTAGCTAGAATTGTCCCTTTCGGAGTAGAACAATGTTGGATGTTTAGCTCCCCAGTGGAATTAGCTCGTTTTGTTCTTGCAGACTCGATGTCTGTTTCTTGTTCTTAATGAATTGCTTGACCCTCAAAAAAAAAAAAAAAAAAAAAAAACTTATATTTTTCTATTTTTGAATTTATAAATTAATAATTAATTCTTTAAATTTTCAATGGGTACTAGTCAAAGTACTAGTTGACCGTTAAATTAACCTATCAAATAATAATTATTTTTTTGAAACTTTGGCAATAACATTTAAAAGGATGGATTTTAACATCCGTATGGTTGGATCGTTGATAAATATTTTGAAAAAAATCAAAACACGAATCAGGGACGAAACCTTGTTTAGGGTACTAGCCAAAGTACTAGTGGAGTCGTTTGATTGTTAAATTACAAAATCAAATGAATTTATTTTTTTCTGAAATTTTGGCAATAACATTAAAAAAGATGGATCTTAACATCCATAAGGTTGGATCGTTTAGAAATATTTTTAAAAAAAATCAAAAATCGAGACCCTAGAAAACCTAAACCCTAGTCAACCACTAAACTTAAAATTTCTAACATCCGTACTATTACTGCTACTACTATTTTTAGTTTTTTTGTAATGTTCATAGTGAGTATGACTAATTGGGTGTGTATGAATTTTTATCCAAATTTTGGCTTTTTTCCTATTTTAATTTAATTCTTTAATTTATTTTACAAACTACTTAAAAATGAATGGAAAATCAAATTATTAGAAAATTAGTGGAATTAAGGTAAAATTCTTCACAAAATTAGTTAGTATGACTACTTGGTTTTGTATGAATTTTAAATCGAATTTTGACTTTGTTAGATATTGATTCAAGTGATATCAGGATCTGGATTGTTACTGATCAAGATACTGATGCTGACGTCATCAGTAATACAACGTCAGTATGAAGGTATTGTCAGTATTAGAAGCTGGTCAGGATTTCGTAAAGATTCTCATTAGACCAGAGATCAAGGAAGATTGATATGTCGGTTCCTAATTTATAGGAAGGCAGCTATCATACAAGATATGCATTCAGAGATATATGTAATTGATTTAGAATATCTTGTAATTGATAGTGTAGCTGTGTATGCTATATAAACACAGTTTAGGTTTTACATTATTGTAATCGCTTGTAATCGCTTATACGAGTTATCTTGTAACCTAGCAGCTCTTAAGAACATAAGAATTTCTTAAGAGAGTTTTGTAACAGTTTTATATCAGAATTAATAAAGCTGTTATTGATTCATACTTGTGTTATTACTGTTTAAGTCGAAAATCTTATACAATTGTATTCAACCCCCCTTCTATAATTGTTAATTACTGGGTAACAATTGGTATCAGAGCCCAACTGATTAATAATAATCAGAAACGATCTTAAGATGTCGACAAGCAAGTATGAAAGCATAAAGATTCCCATTCTCAAGAAAACTGAGTATCCAACATGGAAGGTGAAGATGTTAATGTATCTGAAAGCTACTGATCCTGACTATCTTGACGGGATCAATGATGGACCATTTCTTCCAACAAGATTAGTTGCAAGAACTGAAACTGTTGTTAAACACTATGTCATCAAGGCAAAGAGTGAGTGGACTCCAGAAGAAAAGGCGCAAGTGCTCAAAGATGCAAAGGTAAAAAATATATTGCACAACAGTCTTGATAATGTCATGTCAAACAGGGTCATAGCATGCAAGACTACAAAGGAAATTTGGGATACTTTGGAAACTCAATGTCAAGGCACTGAGTCTACCAAAAGAAACAGAAGGGCTCTGTTGATTCAGGAGTATGAACAGTTCGATGCTAGATCTGATGAGAGCCTTACTGATATCTATGATAGATTTTTAACACTGCTGAATAATCTATCTCTAGTTGGCAAAGAGTATGATCCAGAGGATTCAAATACCAAGTTTCTAAGAGCTCTAACTGAGGAGTGGGATACTCAAGCTTCAATCATAAGGCATCAATATGATCTGAAGATGCTGTCTCTTGATGAAGTCTATGGGATGTTAAGAACCTATGATCTTGAGGTTCAACAGAGGAAGAACAAGAAAAATGTCAAAGCAAAATCTGTTGCTTTGAATGTTGAATCAAAATCAAAAGGAAAAGCTGAAGAAGGTTCTTCAATAAAAAGTAGAGTTGTGAAGTCAATTCCTGATGACTCATCATCAGATACTGATGTTAAGTCTAATTCTGATACTGATGATGACTCTACTGATTCTGATATGATGGAGATGGTTGCTATGATAGTCAAGGGCTTCAAGAAGATGAAGTTCAGAAAGGCTAGGAAGCAAGGAAAGTTCCAGAAGAAAACCTTCAATGCTGACAAAGACAGATACAAGAAGAAAGAAGATAAAAGCAGCAAATTTGACAAATCAAAAGTAAGATGCTACAGCTGTGATAGAATGGGTCATTTTGCAACTGAGTGCAAAAAGGCAAAGACCAAAGCTCTTATCTCATCAAGCAAGGATTGGATGGACTCTTCCTCAGAATCTGAAGAAGAAGAGGTGAATTATGAACTAATGGCCAATACTGATGAGACTATTGCTGCTGCTGAAACTAAGGTATCTGAAACCTTGTTTGATTTTGATACAAATAATGTCTCTGAGTTAAGGTCTTTTCTTAAGTCTCTGCATATCAGCTTTAGGAGTCAATCTCTTGAAAATACAAGAATAAAATCTCAGATGGTAGAGGTAACTAAAAGAAATGATCATTTAGAAGCTAAGTTAATTTTCTTGCAGGAAGTTTAAACAGAATGTGATAATGCTAAACACATGAAACTTGAAATAGAGTTTAAATGTAAAGAACTTGAAATGCAACTTAAGGATGCTAATGAAAGACTCAGAACTTAGACAAACTCTGGAACAAAAACTCACGAGATAATTACAGATAAAAACTGGAAAGAGTGTCTAGGTTATAAGCCAGAGAATGAGAAAAAGAACAAGGAAAGGGTTGTTTCGTCAAATCCAGGAAGAGTTGTTATCAATGACTCGACAAATCCAAAAACCTATAGATATGTTACAGACAGTACAAAGATTAAATTAAAGCCTGTGAATTATGTGTATCCAGAAAATTCCAAATCAATTACTAAGAGGGATCCACTTCTGCACAGAATTCTAAATCAAAGTCTGTCCAAAACAAGAATGTAGGTCTTTTGTCAAAGAAACAGCTGAGAGATAAAATCTGTGATGTGATAGATAAGAAGAGAGTCACTACTGTCAAAAGAAACAGGAATGGTAAAGTTGGAATAAATAAGGAGAATAATTATAAGTATATTCCAAATGCACCAAGAAAGACATGTTTTAATTGTGGTAACTCTAATTATCTTGCTATTGACTGCAGGAGGAGTAAGAAGAAGACTACTGTTATTCCTAAGTCTGACATTAGGAATAGGACAGTATTTTATAAACCACAAAATCCCTGTTTTTATTTTGGTAGTAAATGGCATTATATTTATATGTGTGAAGAATATCATAATTTGTACTACAATGTTTATGAGCCATTGCCTAAGTTCAATTAAAGTACAAATTCTGGCAAAACAAAAAATGTGAATTCTAAGCATGCATCTGTTAATTCTGATGATAACAAAATTACTTATAAAAGAGGTAATCCTAAAGGAAAAATTTTTGTTAAGAAATCTTCTGCTGCTAAAAATGTTAAATTGCATGCTAAAAGAACCCAACAAGTGTGGGTTCTTAAAAATTCTAACTAAATTCTTTGTGATTCTGATTGCAGGGCAAAAAGAAAAATCTGTTAGTCATGGATAGTGGATGTTCTGTACACATGACTGGAGACAAAACCTTGCTATCAGAATTTGAGGAAAAGGCTGGCCCAACTGTGTCTTATGGAGATGGCAACATTGGACAAACTTTGGGATATGGCAGTATTATCATTGGAAATTTTATTATTGAAAAAGTAGCTCTGGTGAAAGGACTCAAACACAATCTGCTTAGTGTTAGTCAAATCACTGACAGAGGTTATCATGTCAACTTCTATGATACTCATTTTGAAGTAATCAGCAAATCTTCAAGGAAGGTTTCTTTAACTGGACAAAGACATGGTAATATTTATGGAGCTAACATCTATACCAATACTGATGGACACTCTACATGCCTCATCAGTAAAGCAACTGTAGATGAAAGTTGGAGTTGGCACAAGAAGCTCTCTCATTTCAACTTCAACAATATAAATGAATTGGTAAAGAAAGACTTAGTGAGAGGATTACCTAAGGTACTGTATACTCCAGATGGACTTTGTGATGCTTGTCAGAAGGCTAAACAGAGAAGGACATCTTTTAAGAGCAAAACAGAATCCTCAATTGATGAACCTTATCACATGCTTCATCTTGACTTGTTTGGACCAGTAAACATAATGTCCATCAGTAAAAAGAGATATACTCTAGTAATTGTTGATGAATATACTAGATATACATGGGTGTATTTTCTACACAGAAAAGACGAAACAGCTGAGATACTTTTGGACCATGTGAGACTCAATGAGACTGGCACAAAGTATAAAGTCAAGATTTTAAGAAGTGATAATGGAACTGAATTCAAGAATTCAGCAATGGAAGAGTTTTGCAAATACAAAGGAATAGTTCAACAATTCTCTGCTCCAGGCACACCCCAGCAAAATGGAGTAGTTGAAAGAAAGAACAGAACTCTTATTGAAGTAGGTAGAACTATGTTGGAGGAAGCTAAACTTCCTATATATTTCTGGGCAGAAGCAGTCAACACAGCATGCTACACTCAGAATATTACATTGATCAACAGACATGGTGTAACTCCTTATCAGATGATCAAGGAAAAGAAGCCAAGTCTGAAGCATTTGCATGTATTTGGCTGTAAGTGCTTTGTTCTAAGACCTCATCCTGAACAGCTTGGAAAATTTGAAACTAAAGCTGATGAGGGCATCTTTATTGGCTATCCATCATCAAGAGCCTTTAAAGTCTACAATCTAAGAACAAAGACAGTCATGGAGTCAATAAATGTATCTTTCGATGATAAAAAGATTACAGGAATTTCTGAAGACTTACATGATGATTTGATTTTTGCAAATGAAGCCTCCAAGAATTCTGATGAAATCTTGTCAGATACTGAAAATTCATCAAATACTGATGAACCGTCTATTACTGATGAAATACAGATTACTGATGGAAATGCAAATGTTGAGGGGGAGCAACATCAAGAGACCATCAACAATGAAACAAATCAAACATCAGGAGGAGATTCATCAGAAAAAGATTCAAGTGATAATTCTGACAGCAGATCAGAAACAGATAGCAATATCTCAGGGGGAGCTTCTAAAAATAGTGGTTCTTTAGAAGATAACACCAATCATGGGGGAGCATCAAATTCAAGGAATGATCTACCACCAGCAAGGAAATGGACTAAAAGTCACACTCCTGATTTAATTATTGGGAATCCTGAAGGAGGTGTTAGAACCAGAAGTGCAACTCAAAATGAATGTCTTTATCATAACTTTCTGTCAAAGGAGGAACCTAAGAAAGTTGAAGATGCACTGAAGGATGATGATTGGGTTACGGCTATGCAAGAAGAACTAAATGAGTTTGAAATAAATAATGTCTGGAAACTTGTACCAAGGCCTAAAGGAAGATCCATTGTAGGTACAAAGTGGGTGTTCAGAAACAAGACAGATTCAGATGGCACTATCATCAGAAATAAAGCAAGACTAGTTGCAAAAGGATATTTGATAAGTGGATTTTATATCCACTTGGAACATTCTAAATCGGCTTAAATTGATTGCTTTGACCTCAAGATTGTGGTAGTTTTGATGTGTTTTGTTTAATTGTGCAGGGTTGGAATAATGTTGATTAAGATCGTTGTTTCCGTTACTTTTGGAGTTGAATTCGGGCTTAATAATGTAGAATGGAGTCTTGTTGTGATTCACCATGAGGATTCCAAGCATTGAGGATTGAAATGGAAGAGAACGCAAAAAGAACGGGAGCAAACGGAGCAAAAACGAAGGAGAAAAAGCTAAAAAACGAGGAAAGAAAGGCTTCACCAGAATATGGCTGGGCAGACTGCGCCATTTCTTGAGCAGTCTACGCCAGGTGGCAGAATATGGCTGGGCAGTCTGCGCCGTGCTTGAGCAGACTGCTCAGGGTCGTGCTGATTTTCCAGTTTTGTCCTTATTCGATCTGAAATTGTATTTTAAGTGGTTTTTGACACAAAAATCGAATTCTAGTTGTATTTAAGGTATTTTTCTTATTGGGCAAGAGAGGGAGAGCCTATATCAACATCCAACCCTTGTAATCATAATATACACACTTTACGTAATATAGCCTAGTTCTTGGAAGAGAGAAAAGGAGATAAGGAATTCCTCCAAGCTAGTGACAAGCAAGGATTATTCTTTGGAACCTTTGTACTCTTCTATTTTGGGGATTTAATTCTAAACCTTATTTCTTCTTCTATATTTTTACTTGTTTATTTTAGAATTATGTTTCCCATAGAACCCATGATGGCAATTAGGTCAATTATGGGCTAATTCGTTATCATGGGGTTTTAATGGATTTTGCTATGGATTCTAGAAATTGAGTGTTATTTATGCCTTGGTGTGTGATTGATTGTATTGATTGCCTAGTATGTTTATGCTTATTCGTTATAAGTGCATCGCGAACACTTGTAATTGTTTGTTTAATCCTAGTGAATGCGAAAGTGGATCTAGGGTTTAGAACAATTCATGCTAGCATAGGTTTTTGCATGTGAAAAACATGTATTAATTTGTGATGTAATTCTAACCGTCTTGCATCGACTATGTGGTTTAATGGGTGCTTGATTCTCAACCGGTATGTGTTCAATTGCTATAGACATATAGGAACTACACATATTTGGTGACTACTTGACTTCTATCAATTGTGGATGATCAGTAGGATGGTATATGCACAACGAAAGTTGGTATGTATCAGTTTAGTGCATCTAATCAGTAATCAACTCGGTCACATGCTAGGCTGAAGGGCATAAGATTCTAGATGAAGTAGTAAATGAAATTGAAATCCCATGTTTGTTTATTATAAAGTTAAAGTTAAGTTATTTCCTCGTAATTGGCTTAGTTGGTAGTTAATCAATAGTTAAATCAAATCAATATTGTGATTGTCTTAGCAGTGAGTGTAAATCATAAGCTGGTGCATAAGTGAACATAACGAACAAATTGAGTCTCTGTGGGAACGAATCCTATTTACTCTATATTACTTATTGACCACGTTCTCTTGCGTGAATAAGTGCGAACAAGTTTTTGGCGCAGCTGCCGGGGACTCGGTTCATTGTTTGTTTAGTTTATGATCTTGTCATCAATTTGGATTAAATTCACTGACTCAGACGTTTTTTTTTTCTCACTCATTTGCTTTGGGGTTTCTCAGGTACTATCTTGAGCGTGTATGCTTACTCGATCTCAAGCTCGTAAAGAAAATCTGGAAGAAGAGAAGCACGAAGAGGAATTAGTGGAGGACAGTGAAGAAGAGTTGGTAGTTACTGGAGAAATGGCAGATAACAAGGCGCTGAAGGAATATTCTCAGCCCAAGATTAATGATATTCAGTCAAGTATTGTGCGGCCGGCTATTGCTGCAAATAATTTTGAGATCAAGCCGGGCACAATCCAAATGGTCCAGAACTCAGTCCAGTTTGGGGGTTCATCTGTTGAGGATCCCAACATGCATATCAGGGACTTCATTGAGATCTGTGACACGTTCAAAACCAACGGAGTTTCTGAGGACGCTATCAAGCTAAGGTTGTTTCCCTTCTCTTTGAGAGACAAAGCAAAAAGCTGGTTGCATTCACTTCCAGCAGGCTCCATCACTACATGGGAAGATCTGGCACAAAAGTTCTTGACTAAATTCTTTCCTATGGCAAAGACTGCTGCCATGAGGAATGCTCTTACACAATTTAGTCAGCATTCTGGTGAATCACTGTGTGAAGCTTGGGAAAGGTACAAGGAGATGCTCCGGAAATGTCCCCATCATGGGATGCCGAATTGGATGGTCATCAATAGCTTCTACAATGGGTTAAGTCATTCTCGAGCAATGCTTGATGCAGCATCTGGAGGAGCTCTGTGGGCCAAAAGCTATGAAGAGGCCTATGACTTGATTGAAATGATGGCGGCAAACGAGTATCAGAATCCGACACAGCGTATTCCACAAGGTAAGGTTGCAGGTGTACTTGAAATGGATGCCACAACAGCTATAGCAGCTCAGCTACAGGCTCTAACCATGAAAGTGGACTCATTGGCTAAGGTGGGGGTTCAACAAGTCGCCATGGTTTGTGAATTGTGTGCGGGGGCTCATGACACTAATCAATGTGCAATTTCTAGTGAGTCGGCACAGTTCGTCAGCAATTATCAGAGGCCTTCACAACCTGCTCCCAATACATATCATCCCAACAATAGGAATCATCCTAACTTCAGTTGGAGCAACAATCAGAATGCTGTGCAACAACCATCTCAGGGTCAGCAGTATAGTTCAAGGCAGTTCAACAATTCGGGTTATCAACAACCCTATGCCCAAAGACCACCATACAATCCACCTGGATTTCATCAACAGCAACTAGGAAGTCATGTGCAATCTAATGAGAAGTCAGAAATGGAAGAATTGCGAATGATGTACAAGAGTCAAGCAGCATCTCTGAAAACTCTTGAAAATCAAATGGGCCAACTGGCCAATGCTCTTTTGAACAGACCTCAAGGGCAATTACCTAGTGACACGGAAGCTAATCCGGGTAAAAAGGAGGTCAAGGAACAGATTCATGCTGTTACGTTACGTTCTGGAAAGGTTACAGACGATCTGGGAGTCAAAAAGCAGTTTAACGAAGAACTTGAAAATGCTGTGAACAGTGATTTGGACGCGGGCGCGTCTGAGGGGTCTATCCGGTTTTCTAATTCAGCCCTCCCGGTCATTCAAAAGGCATCAGGTGAGGAAGAAAAGGAGAAGTCAGATGGGAAAACAGGTTCAGAAATTACGGAAGCTAACAAAGAAGTTTATCCGCCTACGCCATTCCCTAAAAGGCTTCAGAAACAGAAGTTTGATAAGCAATTCGCAAAGTTCTTAGAAGTGTTCAAAAAGTTGCACATAAATCTACCATTTGCTGAAGCACTTGAACAAATACCAAGTTATGCCAAGTTCATGAAGGGCATACTTTCGAGGAAATTGAAGCTCGAGGAGTTAGAGACCGTCGCTTTGACGGAGGAGTGCAGTGCTGTTTTGCAACAAAAGTTGCCACCTAAGCTGAAGGATCCGGGGAGTTTTACCATACCGTGCATCATTGGAAATTTGTCGTTTGACAAGTGTTTGTGTGATTTAGGGGCAAGCATCAACCTCATGCCCTATTCGGTTTTTTTGCAACTTGGTCTTCCGGAGCCTAAGCCTACCAACATGTCACTCCAGTTAGCTGATCGCTCAGTTACCTACCCTCGAGGAATTGTAGAAGATGTTCTGGTAAAAGTGGACAAACTCATCTTTCCAGCGGATTTCGTCATCCTTGATTTTGAAGAAGATAAGAAAATCCCTATCATTCTTGGGAGACCATTCTTGGCTACAGGTCAGACCTTGATTGACGTGCAAAAAGGGGAGCTCACCATGAGGGTGCATGATCAAAATGTCACCTTCAATGTTTTTAAGGCTATGAAGTTTCCAACTGAAGAAGAGCAGTGTTTGAAGATAGACATGGTTGAGTCAGCAGTGCAATCTAAAATTGAGCATCTGCTCTTGAATGACACATTGGAAAAAGCACTGATTAGTGATTCTTTATTGGAAGAAGATGAGATAGATGAGCAACTGCTACTTCTTGATGCTACTCCATGGCAAAGGAAATTCGAGAGACCAGTGGAATCGTTAGGTCTATCTGAATTGAAGGGGTCACATCAGCGGTTGAAACCATCCATTGAAGAAGCTCCAACTCTAGAGCTCAAACCACTACCTGATCATTTAAGGTATGCTTCTCTTGGTGAGTCATCTACTTTACCTGTGATTATTGCTGCTAACTTGTCAGATTCTGAGGAAGACAAGCTCTTGAGAGTTCTTAGAGAATTCAAATCAGCTATTGGATGGACCATAGCAGACATCAAGGGAATTAGTCCAGCTTACTGTCAACATAAAATTCCTTTAGAAGAAGGGAGTAAGCCAACAGTGGAACATCAGAGACGTCTAAATCCGATCATGAAAGAAGTTATGAAGAAAGAAATCATCAAATGGTTGGATGCAGGGATCATCTATCCCATTTCTGATAGTTCATGGGTAAGCCCAGTTCAATGTGTGCCGAAGAAAGGTGGCATGACGGTAATCACCAATGAGAAGAATGAACTTATCTCTACTCGCACAGTCACTGGTTGGAGAATCTGTATGGACTACCGGAAATTGAACAAGGCCACTAGGAAGGATCATTTTCCTTTGCCCTTTATTGATCAGATGCTGGACAGACTTGCAGGTCAGGAGTACTATTGCCTATTGGATGGATATTCTGGGTATAATCAAATCTGTATTGCTCCTGAAGATCAGGAGAAGACGACTTTCACATGTCCATTTGGTACATTTGCTTTTCGGCGAGTCTCTTTTGGTTTGTGTGGTGCACATGCTACTTTTCAGAGGTATATGATGGCTATCTTTTCAGACATGATTGGCAAGACCGTAGAAGTTTTCATGGATGACTTTTCTGTAATCGGTCTCTCTTTCGATGAATGTTTGAATAATCTGGGTGCGGTTCTGAAAAGATGTGTGGAGACTAATCTAGTACTTAACTGGGAGAAATGCCACTTCATGGTTCAGGAGGGAACTATTCTTGGGCACAAGGTGTCACGGAGAGGTCTAGAGGTGGACAGGGCAAAAATAGAGACAATTGAAAATCTTCAACCACCTATTTCAGTGAGAGGGATTCGTAGTTTCCTTGGTCACGCAGGTTTCTACAGGCGTTTTATCAAAGACTTCTCAAAAATCTCCAAACCGTTGTGTAAGCTCTTGGAAAAGGATGTTCCTTTTAAATTTGATGAAGAATGTTTGACCGCTTTCGAAACTCTGAAAAAGAAATTGGTTTCAGCACCAGTGATCATTGCTCCCGATTGGAGTGAACCTTTCGCTATGATGTGCGATGCTAGCGATTATGCAGTGGGGGCTGTTCTCGGTCAAAAGAAAGACAAAGTGTTTCATGTGATCTATTATGCAAGCAAGACTCTTAATGATGCTCAGTTGAACTACACTACCACTGAAAAGGAGCTGTTGGCCATAGTCTATGGGTTCGAAAAATTTCGTTCTTACTTGCTAGGTACAAAGGTAATGGTGTACACGGATCACGCGGCTATTAGATATCTGCTCTCTAAAAAAGACTCCAAACCTCGTTTAATTCGTTGGGTACTTCTATTACAAGAATTTGATGTGGAGCTTAAGGACAGGAAAGGGACAGAGAATCAAGTAGCTGACCATCTTTCTCGTTTGGAGGACTTTGGTAAATCTTCTCGAGACAGTACCATCATTAATGAATTCTTCCCGGATGAGCAATTGTTTAGGGTGCAAGAAGAGGAGCCATGGTACGCAGACATTGTGAACTTTCTGGTTAGTCAAGTTATTCCTTCCGAATTTTCTTATGCACAAAGGAAGAAGTTCTTGCATGAAGTTAAATGGTATCGCTGGGACGAACCATATCTGTTTAAACAGGGAGCTGATCAGATTCTTAGAAGATGTGTGCCGTATAGTGAAACAGAGGCTATTCTGAGGGATTATCACGCCACGACATATGGGGGCCACTATGGAGGTGAAAAGACTGCTACTCGAATTCTGCAAGCGGGGTTCTATTGGCCTTCTCTTTTTAAGGATGCTCATCAGTACGTCTTAAGGTGTGATCGTTGTCAGCGTGTTGGTAACATTTCGAGGAGGGATGAGATGCCCCTTAATGTAATGTTGAAAGTGGAAATTTTCGATGTTTGGGGAATTGACTTCATGGGACCCTTTATCTCTTCATGCAACAATCAATATATCTTGCTAGCAGTTGATTACGTCTCTAAATGGGTTGAGGTCAAAGCACTTCCGACAAATGATGCCCAAGTCGTGCTCAATTTCCTTCAGAAGAACATCTTCACCAGATTTGGTACTCCTCGAGTCATTATCAGTGATGAAGGAACTCATTTTTGCAATCGCAAGTTCACTAATCTTATGGCCAGATACAATATCAATCATCGGGTAGCTACAGCATATCATCCTCAGACCAATGGCCAAGCTGAAGTGTCTAATCGGGAAATCAAGCGTATTCTAGAAAAGGTGGTGAGTCCTTCAAGAAAGGATTGGTCTCTGAAACTCGATGAAGCCGCCTGGGCTTATCGAACGGCATATAAAACACCTTTGGGAATGTCACCGTATCAGCTTGTCTTCGGGAAAGCTTGTCATTTGCCGGCGGAATTGGAGCACAAGGCTTATTGGGCTTTGAAAAAGCTAAATTTCGATCTTACAGCCGCGGGTGAGAAGAGAATGGTGCAACTCCATGAGATGGACGAGTTTCGCTTGCAAGCATATGAGAACAATAAACTCTACAAAGAAAAAGTGAAGAGATGGCATGATCGTCGTTTAGTCAACAAGGTATTTGTTCCTGGACAACCCGTGTTATTATTTAATTCTCGCCTTCGTCTATTTCCAGGAAAGCTAAAATCGAGATGGTCAGGGCCCTTTGTTGTAAAAACCGTGTTTCCGCATGGAGCGGTTGAGATTTTTGAGAAATCACCTGATCAGTCATTCAAAGTCAATGGTCAGAGATTGAAACCGTACTTTGGTGAGGTATCGAATCGTGGGGCTGAAACCGCGGTTCTTGCAATTATTGAATAAATCATGGAAGTCACGTCAAGCTACTAACGTAAAAGAAGCGCTTCTTGGGAGGCAACCCAAGCATTGTTGTATACAAGATTATTTCTTCTTATAAAAAAAAAAAAAATTAGATCAGAAGCTTCTCGCGCACCCTGCGCCGCATTTGGAGCAGACTGCGCCGTGTAACGCAGATAGGAGTCGCGCAACCTGCGCCATTCTCGCGCATCCTGCGCTCGTTTCCAGCAACTCTCCGCGCACACTGCGCCAAAGTCGCGCACACTGCGCCCGTACCCTCTGCCAAGTCGAATCCTGGATATAAAAAAAAAAAAAAACCCCCAAATCATATTCATCTTTTATTCCATATCCTACTATATTTCTAAATCAAAAACCCTAAACACCTCCCACTCCAATTCTATATCTAATTCCTCTCCTAACCCAATTTCATCTCACCATATATATACATCTCTCTATATTTATACATCATCATCCATTAACAATTCATCCATACACTTTTCTATATATACACTTCTCATTCACAAACTATATACATACATCAATTCCAAGCTCAAGGGGAGGATATATTCGGATTATTGGAGGCTTATTCTTGCAAGGACACCTCTTCAATTCGTAGGGTATTGTTCTAATCTCATCTTTGTAATTGCTACAAATTGTGTTCTTGCCAATTAGGGTTTGGTTGTGTTCTTGAATTGGGGGTTTTTTTTGTTGAAATTCGAATTTTGTGGTGTGTGGATTGTTATTGTTGTTGTGATGGCTCCCAAAAGACAAAGATTGGTAGGTAGTAGTAGTAGTAGCCATCCATCGGTGGATGAGGATGCTATTGTGGAAGAAGGAGTAGTGAAATTTGTGAATTCGGAGGCCGAGTCGGAGTACGGTCGATTAGTTCGTAAGGGAGTTATACGGGAGAGGAGGTTTGTGCCTCGTGATAACGAGGAGATGGTGGCTATGGTGAATTCGAGGGGTTGGAAGGTATTTTGCGAATTTGCTAATGATGTGCCATTGAATGTTGTTCGGGAGTTTTACGCTAATGCTTCAGTAGAGCAGAATAACTCCACGATTGTTAGGGGACAACAGGTTGATTATTCTCCTCGAGCAATTCGGAATTTGATTGGTCAGCTGCCTAAATCTAGGGGTGTTGAGGATTGGGGACGAAAGACGGTGGGAGATGTTGATCTTGATGTTGTCATCGGTGAGTTGTGTGTCCCAGGGGCGGTATGGAAGTGTAAGGCGGGTACTACCGAAAAGAGAAATTTTCCGGCTGCATCATTGACTAAGTTTGCCAGTGCATGGTTCTTATTCATATGTACTAGTATCCTTCCGTCGTCTCATGTGACGGAAGTTACTGTTGAAAGGGCTATCCTTTTATGGGGGATTTTAAAAGGTGAGTATGTCGATTTGGGTTACTTGATTAATCAAACTATTCTTCGGTTTTTGAAGGGTAATTCGACAGCTAGTATTCCCTATGCTTCCATTATTACGGGATTGTGTGATGTTGCAAAAGTGCAGCCGCGTGTGGATGAGCCGGTGCAAAAGCCTATGATTCGTCTATTGGGCGAATGAAGGAGGGCGAAGGTGGTGTTGGTGGTGCGGGTGGTCATGTAGCTGAGGGATCGGGAGTTGCTAGAGCCGGTTCACAGCAGAGTACGGGGAATATGTCCACTCTTGAGTCTTATTTGCGGCGAATGAATAGGCGGTTGGATGCTATGCATGTTAGCAGTCGCCAATATTCAGAAGACATGGGCGTAGCTTTGGAGGCAAAGTTTCAGTCACCGAGTACTCCGGTTCAGTGGCCTATTTTTGGATCCCGGATTCCGTATCCTCCAACTGATTCTTCGGACGAGGATGATGAGGATGATGAGGGTGACGACAGCGAGGATGAGTAGGTATGTTTCTACTATCCCTTGTATTTACTTCCATTCAATGAGGGCATTGAATATGTTAAGTTTGGGGGTGATTTTGGGGATAGTAGTTGTATGTATTGTTGTATTTTGTGGTCATATAGGATATCATGTTGCATAGTAGTGATAGTTCATGCATGATTGTTATGCTCGTATTATCTACGTTTGTTCATATAGGACATTTTGTTTTATTTTCGTATACCATGTGAGTTTTCATTTAGTTGCATTTTCATGGCATGCATATTTCATGATCCCTTAGGACGAGCTGATTCTGATTGATAGGTGGATGTTGATTTGGGTGTGATGATGATGAGTAGAGGGCTGATTTATAGTTTCTATGAAATTGACTTGCATGTTACGGGAACAAAATTTATTACACAGTCTCATTGGGGTGCTGTTGGGCTAGGTTAGGGTCATGCCTGTGGGATGTTTTGAGATTTAATCACTTGTTTATATTTAGAATTTTCGTTATTCCCTTTATAGCGTAGGAACATTAAAGTCTAAGTTTGGGGGAAACCAGGAATTTTCATGCTAGTTGTTAATATTTGTCAATAAAGGCTAGGCGTCAAATGGCTAGTAGCCAGCTCATATTTATATGAGTAGTCTAGGGTTGGAAATGAGAAAGGCTCATTCCAGATTGCGGAAAAAAAAAAAAAAAAGAAAAAAGAAAAAAAAAGAGTCAAGTGTTGTTTGTTAATGCAAAATTAACCAGAGTGAGCTCTTTAATACTCGAGTAATTAAGTCTGAGGGGACTTAGTCCTAGTGACCTAAGGCTTTATAGTCTGGGATCCACTGACCCAACACTCGCTACATGGGTATTATTGTATAAGCCTTTTGGGGTCTCATTCATTGCACGGTTAAATAAGCATGCGTATTGTATATGTAGTGTCGTAGTATAGTAATAAAGCATGAGTTTCTGTCTACCTTGGATGAGGGTGGAGGTGTTCCTAGGTTATGGAGTGTCTACAGTCTATTCTAGTTATAAACCTGTGATTGTCTTGACGGAAAGCATGTATGATTTTTGACCTAGTTCTGGGGGTATTTCTGATGAGCATTGCACACACGCACGTTTCTGTTCATGTATTGTTAGTATACGGGGACTTAGTCGAGCTCTGCTTGGATTTGTTGCATTCGTCGAGATATTTGCTTGTTAGTTGGTTTTGGTTCCTTTGAAGGGGGTCTTTGCATTTTTTTCATATTAGTTGCATTCATGCATTTGCATTGCATTAGGTTAAATGGATTTTGTGGGTACATTCGCTATAGGCCCTCACGAGACCTTACTCGTCCACTAGGGCTGCCTAGGGGTTTAAAGGGCTTGTTGCATATGCCAAATGCAACCGTGATCACCTACGGAAGTGGTACTAATTAGTTAGTTAGTTGTAATTGTATATGCTTGAGGACAAGCATCAGTTTAAGTTTGGAGGTGTGATAAGTGGATTTTATATCCACTTGGAACATTCTAAATCGGCTTAAATTGATTGCTTTGACCTCAAGATTGTGGTAGTTTTGATGTGTTTTGTTTAATTGTGCAGGGTTGGAATAATGTTGATTAAGATCGTTGTTTCCGTTACTTTTGGAGATGAATTCAGGCTTAATAATGTAGAATGGAGTCTTGTTGTGATTCACCATGAGGATTCCAAGCATTGAGGATTGAAACGGAAGAGAACGCAAAAATAACGGGAGCAAACGGAGCAAAAACGAAGGAGAAAAAGCTAAAAAACGAGGAAAGAAAGGCTTCACCAGAATATGGCTGGGCAGACTGCGCCATTTCTTGAGCAGTCTGCGCCAGGTGGCAGAATATGGCTGGGCAGTCTGCGCCGTGCTTGAGCAGACTGCTCAGGGTCGTGCTGATTTTCCAGTTTTGCCCTTATTCGATCTGAAATTGTATTTTAAGTGGTTTTTGACACAAAAATCGAATTCTAGTTGTATTTAAGGTATTTTTCTTATTGGGCAAGAGAGGGAGAGCCTATATCAACATCCAACCCTTGTAATCATAATATACACACTTTACGTAATATAGCCTAGTTCTTGGAAGAGAGAAAAGGAGATAAGGAATTCCTCCAAGCTAGTGACAAGCAAGGATTATTCTTTGGAACCTTTGTACTCTTCTATTTTGGGGATTTAATTCTAAACCTTATTTCTTCTTCTATATTTTTACTTGTTTATTTTAGAATTATGTTTCCCATAGAACCCATGATGGCAATTAGGTCAATTATGGGCTAATTCGTTATCATGGGGTTTTAATGGATTTTGCTATGGATTCTAGAAATTGAGTGTTATTTATGCCTTGGTGTGTGATTGATTGTATTGATTGCCTAGTATGTTTATGCTTATTCGTTATAAGTGCATCGCGAACACTTGTAATTGTTTGTTTAATCCTAGTGAATGCGAAAGTGGATCTAGGGTTTAGAACAATTCATGCTAGCATAGGTTTTTGCATGTGAAAAACATGTATTAATTTGTGATGTAATTCTAACCGTCTTGCATCGACTATGTGGTTTAATGGGTGCTTGATTCTCAACCGGTATGTGTTCAATTGCTATAGACATATAGGAACTACACATATTTGGTGACTACTTGACTTCTATCAATTGTGGATGATCAGTAGGATGGTATATGCACAACGAAAGTTGGTATGTATCAGTTTAGTGCATCTAATCAGTAATCAACTCGGTCACATGCTAGGCTGAAGGGCATAAGATTCTAGATGAAGTAGTAAATGAAATTGAAATCCCATGTTTGTTTATTATAAAGTTAAAGTTAAGTTATTTCCTCGTAATTGGCTTAGTTGGTAGTTAATCAATAGTTAAATCAAATCAATATTGTGATTGTCTTAGCAGTGAGTGTAAATCATAAGCTGGTGCATAAGTGAACATAACGAACAAATTGAGTCTCTGTGGGAACGAATCCTATTTACTCTATATTACTTGTTGACCACGTTCTCTTGCGTGAATAAGTGCGAACAATATTCTCAACAGGAAGGAATAGACTATGATGAGACATTTGCTTCTGTTGCAAGACTAGAGGCTATCAGAATTTTTCTCGCATATGCAGCCCACAAGAAATTTAAAGTTTTCCAAATGGATGTGAAAAGTGCTTTTCTTAATGGTGAATTAGAAGAGGAAGTTTATGTTGAACAACCTCCTGGCTTCGTTGATTCAAAACATCCAGATTATGTCTACAGACTGGATAAAGCACTTTATGGACTAAAGCAAGCTCCAAGAGCCTGGTATGAGACATTGGCTCAATTCCTACTGGAAAGTGGATTCAATAGAGGTACAATTGATAAAACCTTGTTTTATTTGAATCATGGTAAGGATTTGCTATTAGTTCAAATTTATGTTGATGATATCATTTTTGGGTCAACTAACTCTAAATTATGTGAGAAGTTTTCAAAGTTAATGCAGTCTAGATATCAAATGAGCATGATGGGAGAGATGAGCAATTTCTTAGGTCTACAAGTTAAACAGACTGATGATGGAATTTTTATCAATCAGTCAAAATACACAAAGAACCTATTGAAAAAGTTTAACATGCAAGACAGCTCTACTGCATCAACTCCCATGGCTACAGCTACCAAACTTGATCCTAATCAAGGTACAAAGGTGGATGTAACTAGTTACAGAGGTATGATTGGCTCACTGTTGTATCTAACTGCTAGTAGACCAGATATCATGTATGTAACCTGTCTATGTGCAAGATTTCAGGCAGAACCCAGAGAACCACATCATATAGCTGTCAAAAGGATTTTCAGATACTTGAAGGGCACTCCATCACTTGGCCTTTGGTATGCTAGAGAATCTGAATTTAATTTATGTGGTTATTCTGATGCTGATTTTGCAGGCTGTAAGATAGACAGAAAAAGTACTTCAGGCAGTTGTCAGTTTCTTGGAGGAAGACTTGTTTCTTGGTTCAGTAAAAAGCAAAAGTCAATCTCTACATCAACTGCAGAAGCTGAGTACATTGCTGCAGGAAGCTGTTGTGCTCAGATCATGTAGATGAGAAATCAGCTAATGGACTATGGTTTATCATATTCAAAAATACCTATTTATTGTGATAACCAAAGTGCTATTGCTATGACAGGAAATCCAGTGCAGCATTCTCTTACTAAGCATATCAGTATCAGATATCATTTCATAAGAGAGCAAGTAATGGAAGGGACAATTGAGTTACACTTTGTTCCTACTGATCAATAGCTAGCTGATATATTCACCAAGCCACTTCCTGAAGCTACATTTACAAAGTTGGTGAATGAACTGGGAATGGTAAACTATGATAGTTTTTGAGAACAGAGAAAGATCAAATACTGATGTTCGTCGAATCCTGATGCATTTCGAATCCTGATGAAAAGTCAATCCTAACTTCAGTCAAACATCAAATACTGATGCGACGTTTCACTTATCAGTAATGTATATCAGTATTTTGTTTTCTATTCTATTTTCCTGATATACTTGTGATTCTTGAACTTGTTAATAAGGTGATTACTTTAATTAGTTTTCATGTTTATTTCTTTGATTTAATTATTTGAAGAACAAGTTCAATGCAGAAAACAGTGAATAAGATTAGAGAAACAAAATTTTCATTGATAATAAGAAAGAGATTACATTCATAGATTACATCTTTTTGTTCTCTATCTACTAATCTATTCAACAGAAAATAAAGTCCAAACCACTCCATTGTTAGTAGCCATCCCAGATCCCATCTTTGCCACTTTGTTTGGGTGGAGGTTGACAGGGATAAGGTTATTTTTGGTGACATATTCATTAACAATGGTTGATGGAGTTGGATGAGGATGCCTTAGATGAGAGCCATGCTAATGTTGCTTGAAGGGCAGCATCGATGTCAATCACTTTTGCAGGTTTTTCTTTCTCGATTTCCTCGAGACCTGCATCCATCTGCAACCAGAGAGTCTCAAGTTGTCTTTCCCAGTCGAAAGTATCAAATTCTTTACGAGTATAACTGAAGATATCTCTTTTCTCGACGAGATGAAGATTCTTTTCTTTGATGGTAAGATTTGCCATCTTTGTACTAAGATATATTGTGAGAAAAGCTTTTGGTTTGCAGGAGAGAAGAAGAAGGAGAAGGGTTAAAAAGTAAGTGGACAAGTCTCTAGGATTAAATAGAGAAGAGTGGAACGAGAATATGAAACGATTCATATTTCTGGTGTAAGTACCAGGTATTTTTTGATTGTGATGTTTTAATTTCTTTAATTAAAACAAATTACCTTGTTTTATTTTTATCACAATCTTATTTCTCAAATAATACGGGCGTGTGTATTGTACTCACTTGAGTATATACATACAGTTTGAAAATCGTGTCGCGTGCGGTTATTACCACTCTTACACGTAATTTTGTCCATTACCTATGTGTGCACGAGTAGATTGCTGACATCTGTCTTTGAGAAAACATTAGTTTTGTTTATAATCAATTTAGTTTTCTAAATTGATTCTTTTTTTCTCGAAGTATCAGTATTGTATCTTCTCTATCACTTTGTGCGAACAAAAACCCTAAATCGAAAATCACAAATTCCTACACATTCGATTTAAAAATGTCTTCGTCTGCATTCATAAACAATAAAGTTGTAATTCATGGTGTTACTTTTGCTTCTAACAACTTCACTGCAATTCTTGATCATCAGGAACTAGATGATGATTTTCATATCATTCAGGATCTTTTAGCCTCAAGTCCAATCAATTATGCTCTAACTCAACCTGCCAAAGTTTCTTTTAAGAGTGTTATGCAGGTGTGGAGTACTGCTGTTTTTGGCGACTGTATGCCATCAGGAAAGCCGAATATGAGTTTTGAATACAATGGTATTACACATCAAGTCACTCCAGATGTTGTTTGTAAAGCTCTTCAACTACCATCTCTAAATGGTGAGACTCCAGAAAAGTTTACTGATGCTTTTCTTTTGGAGTTTGCTTTAAAGTTGGGCTACAATGGACAACCAAAGAAATTTGGAGATTTATTTAGAACCAAGCTAAAGAAGGAATTGAATTTCTTCTTTGATACCATAAGTAGGTGTTTCTTGAATAAGGTGTCTAACTTTGATGCCTTACCTACTGCCTCAATTCACATTGGGTACTCTCTAATCTATGAAACTCCTTTTGATTATGGGTCTTTCATATTGCGAGCATTAACTGCTAGAAAGAAAGATAAATGTGGTTTTGTCTGCTATATTAGATTTATTCAGTTAATATTCTCGTACCTATGTCCCAATGTTGTATTTGCTGATGATACAGATTTATCTATCTTTAAGATTTCTGCTAACAACATCAGTTCTCTGCTTAAGAGTGATAAGGCAAATGGTTTTGAAGGTATAACTGCATACATTCCTAATGAGGTCAGGCTTCTTTTAACCAAGTGAATGCCTACTCATTATGGATCAATTACTGATGGTCAAGGACCTAGTTCTGGTGCTATGAGACAGGACACTACCAATCCTGTTTCTGACCAAAGCACTCAACTCAAACACTCTACCAAACAGTCATCCACCTCTGGTGTCTCACAAAAGGCATCAGTTATAAAATCGAAGAAATTAGCTAGGTCTGATGTGTCTGGAAGACAATCAGGATCAAAGGATTTCTCCACTCAAACTCACTCTCAAAAGAAGTCACAAGGGGGTGAACAAGGGGTCCTGGCAAAAGAGAAATCTGTGCTTAAAGTTGATCAATCTTGGATTGACATTGGGATGTATAAGAAAACAGGAGAAAAGAGGAAATTCAGTCAGAAAATTGATTCTGAATCTGATTATGATTCTGATGATGACAAAGTTCCTTTATCTGTTGCTTTGAAGAAAAAGGAAGTCATTACTGTAGCTCCCAAAGAAATGGATGTTTCTGAAAAGCCAAAGAAAAGAAGGAGATTACATAAAAAGAGTCCATACTTCATTCCTCTAGAGATACAGAATCTTGATGATAATATAGAAAATGATCAGAATCTGGTTGTATCATCAGTTCCTGACTCAACTACCAATCCTGATATTTCTACTCCTGATGCTACACCTGTGAAGACTACTGAAATTTCTGATTCTCCAGGACCTGCATCTCCGAAAAGAAGAGTAATTGAGATGTCTATTGATGCTGTGAACAAGATTGCAGCTCAGCTTGGATTCAAACCTGTCTCACTTCAAAAGAAAGATACTTCTGAGAAGGTTTTTCAGAGATAAAAGAAACAGAGGACCACTTCACCTCTGAAAGGATCTAGCCCACAAGAACCTGAACTTCAAAGTAGTTCAGCAGCTACTGCAGATCCAGTCACACAAGAACCATCCATTCAGAGAATGGATGCAGACATTGCTGAAGGAATAGTCCCACAAGAACCACTCTCTCAAAGGGAAAGTGAAGACAAGAATATTCCTGCCCCACAAGAACCATCTTCTCAAAGTGAAGATGTAGGCACCGTCAAAATAACAAAGGAGTTTCCTGATAATGCTCAAGGGGCTTCTGAAATTGATATTGACTTAGTTCAAAGTCTGGCTGGTAAAGCTGCTCATGGAAAGCATATTGCTGAATGTGATGAGATACTAATGGACACTGCACTTGAGGGAAGCACACAAGAGCCTTTAACTCAAAGTGTTGAAGAAGCTTCACAACCTCAGACTACACAAAAACCATCAGTAGTTAATACTGATGCAAGTCATGCTTTAGTTGCAGTTGTCAATGCTGATGCAAGTACTACTGATCCAACTATTACATTGCTTATCGAGCCAATTTCTGCAAGGCCAATGGACTCATTAACTACTTCGTCAGGTAACACTTCTATCTCTACTTCTCTTAATACTGATAGTATGATTACAGATAGACCTGATACAAGGAATACCTCTATTTGTATGACTTCAGTCCACTCTTCTCAGCCATCTCTTATTTCTTCAAAAATAATAATGAGCCAGAGCTTTTCTAGTGAGAATGAGAGAAAACAATTAGAGAAAAAGAAGAGTGATGAGAGGCAGTCTCCTGAACTGGCAAAAGGAGAGGTAGACATGAGTGAGAAGTTACAAACTTCTAGTGAGGTAGAAGTTGCTATTGAAAGCAACTTAGGTAATGTTGTGAGAAGTGATGAGATCACTTTAAAAGAAAAGAGAGATCTAAGAAATGTTTCTATTCCTATTGCAGGTCTTCAGGAACCAACAGTTCCATCTACTGTTACTTTGAGAATGAAAGGAGTTATGAATCCTGAAGATAATGTGGATAATAAAATTCCTGAGTCTGATGATAGCTCAGATGATGATGATGATCATGCTGAAGATGATCCTGAGGCAATTCAAATGCAGGCAGCAATAAAAGCAAGTCTACTATCTACTTATGGAACTTCGAGTAGATACATGCAGTCTGTTACTCAAGAAGAGTTCAGAGGGGAGTACAGTTCTGTACTTCCCCCTAATACTCAAGCTGCAAGGGGTTATGAATCAGATACTGAATGGAATCAGCCGAATGCTGAGATGAATTTTCCTAATGCTCTTTTTCATTCTAGTCATATTGCCACGAGGATGCCTACTCCTGAACTTAAGGCCCTTCTCAAGACTAATGCTCTTCTAGCAAAGGGATTGAAGAGTGAGATTGATTCAATGAAGGATGTTAATGCTAAATTTCAAGTGGGTATTCAAACAACTGTTTCTATATCTGCTACTGCTTCTCAAGCTCGTCTTCTTGCTGATGATGTTAAATCAATTGAAAAGAAGATGGAGTCAAGAATGGCTGTCTTGGAATCAAAAGTTGACAATATTGATGAGACACTCAAGCTTATCTTATCTTTCTTTATTGAAGACGATGCAGATGTCAAAAAGGGGGAGAAGGTAGTCAAAACAAAATGTACACCTAATCCAGTTGTGAGAAAGGAAGCTCCTACTGCAAGAAGAGGAAGAGGTAGAGGAGGAAGAAATAGAGGGAGAGGATGAAATACTGTACAGGCAAGTACAAGGCAGACAAGATCTAGTAGAATCAGAAATGAAGAAGTTTCTGATGGAAGAAAGAAGAAAACTCCACTTCTTCTTGAATTGGTTCCAGACAACAAATTTAATGTTTCTGATGAAACAGTTGAAGAAGAAAGTTTGCTAAGAACTAGGAGGAAAAAGTCAGTTGTGAAAGCACAGGAAGGTGTTTATGAAGGATCTCAATCAGATGAGATTAATCAAAGAAGGTTCAGGGAAGTTGAAGAAGATAGAAATCTCAAGAAAACTAATAATGAAATTATTGAAGATGCAAGAATTGAGTACTTGAAACGAATCTTTGAATCTGATAAAGATGTGTGGTATGATTCCAAGAAAGTTTTTGAGGAGGAAATTCCCAGTGAGTCAAAGCTTTTGAATCTGATAAATCTCCACCAATATGGATCGAAATGCAATCTGAACTGACAGGACTGGTACCTTACACTAGAAGTGGTATTGGTTTTAGAGATGCTGAAATAGAATTTACAGCTCAGGTGGATCAACATTTTCTTGCTAAGAAATTTGGTGATGAACTGACTATTGATGATCTTTGGGAACTTGAATCTGTTGCAATTGTTGCTTGCGTTGTGGACTCTAAGAAAGTGGAAAAGATGTTATACTTCATGAAGGACAAGAGTGTTAAGAGACTGTTTATTCATGATGTGTTATGCAAGACAACAAAAGAACTGAAATATGTTCTTTATTTACTTGAAAATAGAAGAATTCCTGATACAGAAGCCAGTGTTTATCAAAACTGGTGTGGTATGATTTTAAGTACAATCAAATCCAAGTTTCTGGATGATGGATCAAGGTATGATGGTAATTATACTCCCATGTACTTGAACACAGAAGGTCAAGAAGTAGAAATGCAAAAGGGTTCAGCTGTTAAAGAAGTAATTCTAATGCAAGAGCAGTTATCTTTGAATCCTGGAGGAAGAGATCTTGCATATTTATTGTTGGGAGAGTTAGATTTACCAAGGAGCTCAATTTAGAATCTCAGGGCTGGTATTTATCAGATTGATAAGAACAATGAAGAACTCAGGAATCTGGAGAAAAGACTGATTCAGATTCTGGCAGAGAAGGAAGAGGAATTATTATCAAGTTTCTTGCAGAAATAATTTCTTTGTGAGAATTTCTGATACTAAGCCTGAATATTACTAGTAGAATTTTGTTTTGAGTTTTTGACATCATTGAATCAAATAATTTGTGCTTTATTTCATTAAGTACAAATTGGGGGAGATTGTTAGATATTGATTCAAGTGATATCAGGATCTGGATTGTTACTGATCAAGATACTGATGCTGACGTCATCAGTAATACAACGTCAGTATGAAGGTATTGTCAGTATTAGAAGCTGGTCAGGATTTCGTAAAGATTGTCATTAGACCAGTGATCAAGGAAGATTGATATGTCGGTTCCTAATTTATAGGAAGGCAGCTATCATACAAGATATGCATTCAGAGATATATGTAATTGATTTAGAATATCTTGTAATTGATAGTGTGGCTGTGTATGCTATATAAACACAGTTTAGGTTTTACATTATTGTAATCGCTTGTAATCGCTTGTAATCGCTTATACGAGTTATCTTGTAACCTAGCAGCTCTTAAGAACATAAGAATTTCTTAAGAGAGTTTTGTAACAGTTTTATATCAGAATTAATAAAGCTGTTATTGATTCATACTTGTGTTATTACTGTTTAAGTCGAAAATCTTATACAATTGTATTCAACCCCCCTTCTACAACTGTTAATTACTGGGTAACAGACTTTTTTTCCTAATTTTATTTAATTTATTAAGTAATTCTACAAACTACTTAAAAGAGAGGGAAAACTCAAATTATTAGAAAATTAGGTAATATCATCACAAAAATAGTTAGCTTGAATACTTGGATGTGTATAAATTTTTCCCATCCCTAATCAGTTCTTAACAAGTTGTCCATACCTAGAAAATCAAAGGACCTCTTCTCTTGAACAAAATCAGCTCCAACACCACTAGCATCATATTCTAATTCAAGAGGATTAAAAAAATTTGGTTTAACTACCATAAGAGTAATCAACAAGTTCCCATGATTCTCTTGTTCTAATTCATTCTCAGTATGGTTCTCATTCAAAAACAAATTTTCTGTAGGTGATTTATGCGTGATTAAAATTTCAATTTGAGAATCAAATTCTTCTTCATGTTCAACTTGCTCATCTTCTTCAACAATTTCTCCACCCTCAAATAAATTAGTTGCTCTAATCTCTTCACTATCACACAAATTCATCACCAGGTTATTAGGGCAGTCTTCTTGCAATTGTCCATAATCTTTGCATTTCAGATAGATTATTCCATCTTCAATTGACAAAGAATTTATACTCTTTTCCTTACTTTCATTCAACGCATCAAAATATAAAGTAGTTTCATCACAAGAATGAGCCGCGTTCTTTGCTAGAATCTTTTCCTTCTCAAAACCAGTTATATTCTCATCATGTGAAATTGAGCTTGAGTAAAACAATATGATTCTCTCAAGATATTTTTTAAATACTCGGTAGGTATGTCTTGCCCATAATCAATTGGCAAAAATCATTTTTTCATCCTCGCCTTAAGTGCTTCCCAAGAATCAATACGCGCCTTACCTATTTTTCAACTCTTTGATTTCAGATTTTCGTACCAAAAATTAGCATAACCTTTAAGCTATAATCTTGCCACTTTGAATCTCTTGTGATCATCATAATCTTTGTAATCAAAGACCTGTTCAACACATTGTAACCATATAACAAAAATTTCCGGATCCATGCTTCCATCAAAATCTGGAATATTCGAACGCAAACCCCTAACATCATCCTTAGATTTATGATTTCTACATCCTGAATCCTCTTCCTCTTATAACATTGTTAAACTCCTTCAATTGCTTCTTTAAATCGTTGTATTCCATGTCCCTTCGCGCATTCTCAACTTCATCCAACATTAAACCTCGCACAATAGTCAATTCTTCATCATAAAACATATCAACTCGATTGTCCTTGTTTTTATGAAGAAAACCTTTGGTAGAAGTAACCAAACAACCAACATTTTTTCCTTGAAAAACCCCCTCAAAAAAGTCTTTAAACAGCCACCAGATACCACAACCTTGTGTCCCACGTTTTTGAAGAAAAACTTCAAAAAAAATTGTCAAACCTCGCTCTGATACCAAGATGATATATATTTCATATGTAGATCATATTTGCAGCGAAAAAATTAACTTTAGCTTGCTTTTATAAAGAATTTAATCAGCAAGAAACAAAACTAAAGGATCGATTTGTTTAGATTACTTAAAGAATTTAATCACGCACAAACTAAACGAAATCTGGATAAAAAAGTATAAAGGAATTAACCACCAACTTTCAAAGGTTTTGCAAATATAAACTCACGATTTATTATCATCCAATTCTTCTCTCAAAAGATTACAATATGGGGGTATATATAGGTCAGGAAAATAACCTAAACCCATTAGGAATCCCAATTAGATTCAAAATCAGCTAGTTAGCTAATATTTAAGTCTAACTTGAAAACTCATCAAAGACCTGATCTAGATATGAGATTACATTAAAACCTATTCTGAATAGGAAATTACATCAAAACCAAATTCAACTAGAAAATAAATCCTAGATGCTTAAAACAAGAAAAACCCTTTCAATTAAAAGCTAAAAACATGCAAGCCAAAATATCTACTTAATAAATAAGTAATCAGCCAACTAATTCTCACGGATATTATTGAATGTATATATGTTGAAAGCAATGCATGTTTCCATGAGAACAAGTAAATCAGCCATAATGCTCCTACATCAAATGCCAAAAGTTGACTCTTTCACCTGGTACTCCCTTTGATCCAATAGAGAGCTAATGAAAATGTCATGCCATATGATATTTTAACACCCTTTTTGATAATTCCATTTATAATAAAAATGACATGCCACAGAATATTTTAACACCCTTTTGACACTCCCATCGAAGACATACCTTTGTTTTGTTGATGTGATTTGAACCCCAACCTTGACTAAATAGTTGGGTACTAATCACTAGACAAACGCCACAATTTAGTTTATATTTAAATTTTGTATTCTTAACTGATCAGTCACCTGATTTGTTCGTATTTTTCTATTTATAACTTAAGAAATGGAGAATCAGTCTTCAAAAATGTAAAATAAATTCTAATTATTTTTTTCACTAAAATATCTTAAAATAAGTATATAATTTTATTGCTCAACTTAAGGCCCGTTTGGTATTGTTGTTGAGGATAGGAATATAAACTTTTTACTAAAAAGTAGGTAAAAACCTATTACATAAATTTAAAAAGTATTTTTTTTCCTTAGAATGAAGGTCATGAAGGTCCAATGTCATCTTGAAAACTATGACACCTCATCATAAGTGACAGGTATTGTAGCAATTTTTTTGACTAGTTTATGTTTTTAGTGCGGTGTTGTCGGTTTGTGGTTTTACGATGAATGATGTCACTTGAACAAATTACACCTTAAACTTTCTATCTTCTAGTACATATGAGGTAACCTGAGCCAACAACTCTATTAAAGGGAGTCAATCACTCGCACTTACCAGGTATTGACAATAAGGTTTTATTGAAAACAACATAGTATCAATCCACTCCAGTGTAGCAAGATACAAAGCCAAAACATTTTACTTATTAAGACTTAAGATGTAGGTCATTGATTAGCCTAAATGTAAAACTACAACTATACAAATATACAAAATTCACATTCTCAAAATTTAACACAATGAAACACAAACGCAAACTTCACATTCACAAATTTCACAGAATATACATACACAAGATGTATGTAAACATGTACACAAGTTGTACGTAATTAATATCACAACTATGAAAATTTACGTTTTTGTTATTTCCCAGTTGCACACCTCAAGATTGTAGAAGGGGGGTTGAATACAATCTTGTAAATTTCTTTCGATTTTAAACAAGACAACAATTAAACTTCAATGGAAATAGATGGATAATTCGAACACTAAAATGTAAAGAGATAGAAATGAACAAACACACAACACACTTAAAAATTTCAGGTGGGGTTTTCTCGACTCCACCTGAGGGTTGTATTGAAGAAAACTTCTCTGCAAGCGTTGAGGATATGGAGGAGGAGGATAGATCTGATTCACCCACTTCAGCTTTGGAGGAGAGTTTTCAGCAGAATTTTGCTTTTGAAGTCTTTTTGGAAATGGAGGGGGTGGATAAATCTAATTGTTCTCTGTAGACTGCTTTGGAGTAGATTTTTCAACAGATTCCTTGCTCTTTTCTACTTCACCATCTAGCTGCTCTATTACCAAGTTAGATTTTTCAATTCCGGGCAATGCTGATTTTCCAAGTTGCTAATTCTGCCCTTTTTCATCTTCCTTAGTTGCTGATTTTGGATTTGTTGTAACCTTTCCCGATCTCAAAGTAACTGCTTTCACATGCTCATGGACCTCCCTCTTGCCTGGATTAACCTCTGTATCACTAGGAAGAGTTCCTTGTTACCAACTAAGTAAAGCACTTGCAAGCTGTCCCATCTGGTTCTCCAAGGTCTTGAGAGCAATTGCCTGGTTTTTAACCATCATCCACAACTCATCCATCTTTGATTTTTCATTAGAAGATTGCCCCGCATTAGCCTGGGGCTGTTGCTGCTGAAATCCCGGAGGCTGATATAGTTGCCTTGGAGCATACTGTTGTTGATAGCTTTGATTGAATGACTTCACTTGCTGTCCCTGAAACTGCTGATAAGGCTGTTGTTGTTGTGCACCTTGAGTACTACTCCAGCTGAAATTGGGATGATTCTGATTATTAGGATGATAAGTGGCTGGAACTGGTGTAGCAGGTCTCTGGAAATTACTCACGAACTGTGCTGATTCAGAAGAGATAGCACACTGATTCGTCTCATCTGCGCCCGCACATAGCTCACAAACACTAGCAACCTGCTGGACTCCATAATTTGTAAGAGAATCCACCTTCATAGTCAAAGCCTTCAACTGAGCTGCAATAGCTGAAACTGCATCCACTTCCAAAATACCTGCTACCTTGCCTTGAGATAGTCTCTGGGTTGGATTCTGATATTCATTGACAGCCATCGTTTCAATAAGATCATAAGCTTCATCGTAGCTCTTAGCCCATAGAGCTCCACCAGATGTTGCATCTAGCATAGGTCTAGACTGTGCTCCCAACCCATTGTAGAAACTATTAATAACCATCCAGTCAGGCATGCCATGATGAGGACACTTCTGTAGCATCTCCTTGTAACGTTCCCAAGCCTCACACAAAGATTCTCCAGATTGTTGAGCAAATTGAGTTAGAGCGTTCCTTATTGCTGCAGTTTTCGCCATAGGGAAGAATTTCGTAAGAAACTTCTGAGCAAGATCCTCCCATGTAGTAATGGAACCAGCTGGTAGAGAGTGTAACCAGCCCTTAGCCTTATCCCTCAAAGAGAATGGGAAAAGTCTCAATTTGACAGCATCATCCGACACACCATTAAACTTGAAAGTGTCACAGATCTTGATAAAGTCCCGAATATGCATGTTAGGATCTTCCGTAGAAGCACCCCAAACTGAACCGAATTCTGTACCATCTGAATAGTGCCCGACTTGATTTCAAAGTTGTTAGCTGTAATGGCTGGCCTGATAATACTAGAATGGATGTCATTGATCTTTGGATGAGAATAGTCCTTCAAAGCCTTAGCTGCTGCTGCATCACCCATCTCGACTGTAGTTGCAGATTCCTCATCCTTATTCTCTTTATTTCCGACAAGATCGTCTTCCGCCAGTTCTTCCTTACGAGCTTGCAAAGGTGTTCGCATACAAACTCGAGTACCTGAAACACCACGAAACAAACAAACTAAATAAGAAATCTGAGTCAGTGAACGATAATGACCACTATTGACAAGCACATAAACTAAAAATAAAACACCGATGATCCCCGGTAGCGGCGCCAAACACTTGTTAACACAAAATCACGCAAGTGTACGTGGTCATAAGTAATACAGATATAAATCAAGTTCGTTCCATAGAGATCTGGTTTAGGTTTCAATTCAGTAGATGTACCTATGCAACAATGTATGGTTTTAACTCACTGCTAAGACAATTAACAAATTGGGGTTTTTGTTTATCTAAATTATAATAAGGTGCAAAATATTAAACTATGAATTAAATTAAATAATGGGAATTAAAATCAAATTACTTATGCAAGAGAAAACATGGGATCCTAACTTCATTAAATACTTCGCTTAGAGTTGATGCCTTTAATTAATGCACGTGATGGTTTTGATATCTGATCAGACAACACGAAACAAGTATACGCTACTTCTAAGTATACGAATACCAAACTAAACATACATCCACAAAAGAGATAGAAGATGAATAGACACCAGTTATGCTTAGACCCTATATCTCTATAAGATTTGAAAACATAACGGTTGAAGAACAAGTTGTCTATTAAGATCACATAGGGCAGCATAATATCTCTATTTACGCTACAAATCATGATGTTAAAACATCAACCTATCCTATGCTAGCATGGCAAGTTCTAAATCTCAAGATCCACTCTCGTTTCGCAAGAGATTAACAAATTAGATGTTAGCTACGCATCTAAACACATGAAACACAACCATAAAAGGATATCAAGAATTCTCACACATAAATCTTTAAAGCAATCAAACTACTAAGCTACATAGATAAATCCGTTAGAATCCCATGACAACGATTAGCTCATAATTGAACCGTTCATCATCATGGGATTTGATGAAAACATGATATTAAACAAGATATGAAAGAAAGAAGCAATAATATTATTAAAACAAAGAGTTGAGATAACAAATCTATAATCCAAGGTCTACAAAAGATGAAGTACATCTAGATCCGTGCTTGTCATCGAGCGTTGAATCTTTCTCCACTTTTCTCCCTTGCAATTCTATGTTACAATAATAAAACGATCCAAATTACAATGCTAAGATGTGTTTAAATAGGCTCTATAAGTCTTGCCCAGCAAGAAATTATCTTCTATTACAATTAGAATTTGATTAAGGTACCAAAAACTGCCCAAAATACAATTAGAACTTGAAAGGGGCAAAACAGTAATTTCCTGCTCTCATCAGTCTGTTTATCGTGCTGGCTGCGCCCACCACGCGCAGCCTGCACGTGGAAGACCTTTCCAAGGTTGTAGAAAATCTCCCAAGCTTCGCGTGGACAATAAGATTGCTGAAAACGGACTTCTAGAACTCCAGATATGGCCAAAACAGTGTAGACTGCGCAACCTTCCCGAAAATCCGAATTTTAATCAATTTAACCTCCAAAAACGACAGAAGCATCAACCATAATCGACATTCTTGCAAACCTGCACAACTACATAAAACACATCAAAACTACAACAAACTTGAGTCCAAGACAATCAATTTAAGCCGATATGGAACGCTCCAAGTGGATATAAAATCCACTTATCACACCCCCAAACTTAAACCGATGCTTGTCCTCAAGCATAAACAACTAACACTAACTAATTAGTACCACTTCCGTAGGTGATCACGGTTGCATTTGGAATATGCAACAAGCCCTTTAAACCCATAGGCAGCCCTAGTGGACGAGTAAGGTCTCGTGAGGGCCTATAGCGAATGTACCCACAAAATCCATCTAACTAAACAATGCAATGAATGCAACTAAATGAAAATGCAAAGATCCCCTTCAAACTAACCAAAACCAACTAACAAGCAAACATCTCAAAGAATGCAACTAAATCCAAGTAGAGCTCGACTAAGTCCCCGTATACTAACAATACATGACAGAAACGTGCGTGTGTGCGATGCTCATCAGAAATACTTCCAACACTAGATCGAAATCATACATATTCTTTGCCAAGACAATCACAGGTTTATAAATAGAATAGACTGTAGACACTTTATAACCTAGAAACACCTCCATCCTTATTCAAGTTAGCCAGGAATTCATGCTTTATTACTACACTACGACACATAATACTATATACAATACACATGCTTATTTAACCGTGCAATGAATGAGACCCCAAAAGGCTTATACAATAATACCCATGTAGCGAGTGTTAGGTCAGCAATCCCAAACCACAAGGCTTTAGGTTACTAGGACTAAGTCCCCTCAGACTTAATTACTCGAGTATTAAAGAGCTCACTCGTGGTTAATTTTGCATTTAACAATTGAACTTTTGACTCTTTTTTTCTTTTTCTTTTTTTTTCCTTTTTTTTCCCGACTTTTTTTCTTCTAATTTTTTTATATGCAATCTGGAATGAGAATTTTCAATTCCAACCCTAGACTATTCATATAAATATGAGCCGGCTACTAGCCATTTGACACCTAGCCATTATTTGACAAATATTTACAACTAGCATGAAATCCCTGGTTTCCCCTAAACTTATACTTTAGTGCTCCTACGCCATTAAGGGAATAACGAAAATTCTAAATATAATCAAGTGATTAAATCTCAAAACATCCAAACAAGCATGACCCTAACCTAGCCCAAAAGCACCCAATGAGACTGTGTAAAAGTTTTGTTCCCGTAACATGCAAGTCAATTCCTAGGAACTATAAATCAACCCTCTACTCATCATTACCACACTCAATTAAACATCTACCTACCAATCAGAATCAGCTCATCCTAAGGGATCATGAAATATGCATGCCATGAAAATGCAATTATCATGAACTCACATGGTATACAAAAATAAAAAACAGAATGTCCTATATGAAACAAACAAAAATAATACGAATAACATGCATTAATTACTACTATTATGCAAAACATGATTTCCTATATGAACACATAATACAACAAACAACTACTTATCCCCCAAACTACCCCCAAACTTAAAATATTCAATGTCCGCATTGAATGGAAGTAAATACGAAGGATAGCAGAAAACATACCTACACAGCGCCTTACATATCCTTCCCCATCCCAACTCACCAATCATCTCAACCAACCCCACATGATTCTTTGGCAAAAATCCCCTTTCTTTAGCAATCGACCTCGACAACAACCTATTAAATTCAACTTCCGTCATCGGAGACAAAAATTTCACAACAATAGGACCACCTTTCCCACGCTTAGGAGCCATAATAATCAAAATCCCACTCAACAATAACACCACCAACAACCACCAAGCAATATCACAACAAAAATACCCAAATAACAAGTCTAATACAAAACCCCCAATTTATAAGAACACAAATTCGTAATAAAAATAAGATTAGAGAAGAGATATACCAACTACGAATCGAAGTGGTGAACTTGTAACTAACTTCCCCCCAAACTTGAAGTCTTCTTGAACTTGAATTTTTAGAGATGTAGAAATGTAGAGGATGAATTGGATTTGTATGTATAGGTGTATATATATAATGGAGTGATAGGATGAATATAAATTTGAATGTGTAAAGGAGATATTTGAGAGGGTATAAAATTTAAGTAGGATAGAAATAGGATTTAGGGATTTAGAGGATACGAATTAGAATATAAATTGGGGTTGGGTTTTTGTTGAAGAAACAAATTTTCGGGTAAAAACAAACTGGGCAGTGGGGAGTAACGCATGCGCAACCTGCGTGACCCTAGGCACAACCTGCGCGGCAAGCAGGTAACGCAGGCGCAGCCTGCATGTCAGAGAGGTAGCCATCACGAGAAACAGAAATGCAGGCGCAACCTGCGCATCCCTGGGCGCTGCCTGCGTGCGACAGTTCAAATTTTTTTTTTTGAAAGAAAGAAACACACATGGCTTGGGTTGCCTTCCAAGAAGCGTTGTCGTTAACGTCATTTAGCTGGACAAATATGATTCAAATCATGGTGGCTCGAAGATTGCATTCGACTTGTTCTTAGCAGAAGGACCATTCACCAATTGTTTGAAAACCTTCTTGCTATCTTCCCACATATTTTCTAAATCAAACTTCACTTTGACTCTTCCTCCAATCGATTTTTTCTTTTTCTTCTTCACACCTCTAAGGTGTTTATACTTCACAGTTGATTGATAAGAACACTCTTCAATCTCATCATCCATGATCCACCTTCTTAATACATTATCTTGACACGCTTTAAAAATAACCAACTCATCATTCAGAAGGACACACTTCAAATGGGATGGAAGTTTTCGAGCTTGATATTCAAGAGATCTCGAATTGAAGAAATGTCAATGGAATCATTTATGTGATACTTTATCATGTGTGTGTCCGATTTTTCACTCAACAACTGATCAAACTTCTTTCTCTGACCCGTATCAACCATTTCCACACTGAAACACTCTTCATCCTCTGTTGGAAATTTCATGGCCTTGAACACATTAAAGGTGACATTCTGATCTTGCACCCTCATTGTAAGCTCTCCTTTTTGCACAGCGATCAAAGTACGACCCGTAGCTAGAAAAGGCCATCCCAAGATTATGGGAATCTTCTTGTCTTCTTCGAAATCTAGAATCACAAAATCGGTAGGAAATATGAGCTTATCAACCTTCACCAAGACATCCTCTACTATACCCCTCGGATAAGTGATCGACCTCTCAGCCAACTGTAAGGAGATGTTGGTTGGCTTCGGCTCCGGTAGACCAAGTTGCTTGAAAATAGACAAGGGCATGAGATTAATACTAGCTCCCAAATCACATAAGCATTTTTCAAAAGACAACTTCCCAATGGTGCATGGAATTGTAAAGCTTCCTGGATCCTTAAGTTTAGGCGGCAATTTCTATTGCAACACCGCACTGTACTCCTCTGTCAATTCCACTGTTTCAAATTCTTCCAACCTTCTCTTCCGTGACAAAATATCCTTCATGAACTTTGCATATCTTGGCATCTACTCCAATGCTTCAACAAAAGGATTGTTAATGGACAGTTTCTTGAAGACATCCATAAACTTTTGAAACTATTTTTCATGATCTTGTTTCAGCAAGCGTTGAGGATATGGAGGAGGAGGATAGATCTGATTCACCTACTTCTGCTTCGGAGGAGAGTTTTCAGCAAAATTTTGCTTTTGAAGTCTTTTTGGAAATGGAGGGGGTGGATAAATCTGATTGTTCTCTGTAGACTGCTTTGGAGTAGATTTTTCAATAGGTTCCTTGCTCTTTTCTACTTCACCATCTAGCTGCTCTATTACCAAGTCAGATTTTTCAATTCCGGGCACTGCTGATTTTCCAAGTTGCTGATTGTGCCCTTCTTCATCTTCCTTAGTTGCTGATTTTGGATTTGTTGTAACCTTTCCCGATCTCAAAGTAACTGCCTTCACCTGCTCATGGACCTCCCTCTTGCCTGGATTAACCTCTGTATCACTAGGAAGAGTTCCTTGTTGCCTACTAAGTAAAGCACTTGCAAGCTGTCCCATCTGGTTCTCCAAGGTCTTGAGAGCAACTGCCTGGCTTTTAACCATCATCCTCAACTCATCCATCTATGATTTTTCATTAGAAGATTGCCCCGCATTAGCCTAGGGCTATTGCTGCTGAAATCCCGGAGGCTGATATGGTTGCCTTGGAGCATACTGCTATTGATAGCCTTGATTGAATGGCTTCACTTGCTGTCCCTGAAACTGCTGATAAGGCTATTGTTGTTGAGCACCTTGAGTATTACTCCAGCTAAAATTGGGATGATTCCGATTATTAGGATGATAAGTGGCTGGAACTGGTGCAGCAGGTCTCTGGAAATTACTCACGAACTGTGCTGATTCAGAAGAGATAGCATACTGATTCGTCTCATCTACGCCCGCACATAGCTCACAAACACTAGCAACCTGCTGGACTCCATAATTTGTAAGAGAATCCACCTTCATAGTCAAAGCCTTCAACTGAGCTGCAATAGCTGAAGCTGCATCCACTTCCAAAATACCTGCTACCTTGCCTTGAGATAGTCTCTGGGTTGAATTCTGATATTCATTGGCAGCCATCGTTTTAATAAGATCATAAGCTTCATCGTAGCTCTTAGCCCATAGAGCTCCACCAGATGCTGCATCTAGCATAGGTCTAGACTGTGCTCCCAACCCATTGTTGAAACTATTAATAACCATCCAGTCAGGCATGCCATGATGAGGACACTTTCGTAGCATCTCCTAGTAACGTTCCCAAGCCTCACACAAAGATTCTCCAGATTGCTGAGCAAATTGAGTTAGAGCGTTCCTTATTGCTGTAGTTTTCGCCATAGGGAAGAATTTCGTAAGAAACTTCTGAGCAAGATCCTCCCATGTAGTAATGGAACCATGAGGTTGAGAGTGTAACCAGCCCTTAGCCTTATCCCTCAAAGAGAATGGGAAAAGTCTGAATTTGATAGCATCATCCGACACACCATTAAACTTGAAAGTGTCACAGATCTCGATAAAGTCCCGAATATGCATGTTAGGATCTTCCGTAGAAGTACCCCAAACTAAACCGAATTCTGTACCATCTGAATAGTGCCCGGCTTGATTTCAATGTTGTTAGATATAATGGCCGGCTTGATAATACTAGACTGGATGTTATTAATCTTTGCCTGAGAATAGTCCTTCAAAGCCTTAGCTGCTGCTGCATCACCCATCTCGACTGTAGTTGCAGATTCCTCTTCCTTATTCTCTTTATTTCCGACAAGATCGTCTTCCGCCAGTTCTTCCTTACGAGCTTGCAAACGTGTTCGCATACAAACTCAAGTACCTGAAACACCACGAAACAAACAAACTAAATAAGAAATCCGAGTCAGTGAACGCTAACGACCACTATTGACAAGCACATAAACTAAAAATAAAACACCGATGATCCCCGGTAGCGGCGCCAAAAACTTGTTAACACAAAATCACGCAAGTGTACGTGGTCACAAGTAATACAGATATAAAACAAGTTCATTCCACAGAGATCTGGTTTAGGTTTCAATTCAGTACATGTACCTATGCAACAATGTATGATTTTAACTCACTGCTAAGACAATTAACAAATTGGGGTTTTTATTTATCTAAATTATACTAAGGTGCAAAATATCAAACTATGAATTAAATTAACTAATGGGAATTAAAATAAAATTACTTATGCAAGAGAAAACATGGGATCCTAACTTCATTAAATACTTCGCTTAGAGTTGATGCCTTTAATTAATGCACGTGATGGTTTGATATCTGATCAGACAACACGAAACAAGTATACGTTACTTCTCAGTATACGAATACCAAACTAAACATACATCCATAAAAGAGATAGAAGATGAATAGACACCAATTATGCTTAGACCCTATATCTCTGTAAGATTTAAAAACATAACGGTTGAAGAACAAGTTGTCTATTAAGATCACATAGGGCAGCATAATATCTCTATTTACGCTATAAATCATGATGTTAAAACATCAACCTATCCTATGCTAGCATGGCAAGTTCTAAATCTCAAGATCCACTCTCGTTTTGCAAGAGATTAACAAATTAGATGTTAGCTACGCATCTAAACACATGAAACACAACCATACAAGGATATCAAGAATTCACCACACATAAATCTTTAAAGCAATCAAACTACTAAGCTACTGTGACACCCCCCAAATCCGGGGTCAGAAGATTTGGTTGTCACGCGAAAATCCTCAAAATAAAACATCTGTTTAATAATAATCATTCACTTGGGATTGTCCAACACTGGAAATATAACATCTGTGACCCCAAACATACCAAGATCTTTTAAGGTTATAGGGCTAGAAACAAGAATCCAAATTCCATTAAATAAAAACTTTTTTCTTTACAACATTCTCTTTGATCAAATCTTAAACCACTGATGTAACTTCGACAAGAAGTACGCCAGGCTAACTAGACCGTCACATAATAATAATAAATATTAGAACTCAATTATATAAAATAGATCTTACACTAAATCCAGACATCCTGAGCCAAGTCATCTTCGAAATAGCATCATGCTTCTTCTCTTTTTGAGTTGTGCGGATACGTCTCGCCAAACTACCTTACTGAAATGTTAGAATTTACAACAGCAAGTATGAGCGAAAGAAATGCTCAGCAAGCGTATAAAAATTTTGATATAAAATCAGGATAAGTGGGGCATAAAATCAACTGAAATGTAAAGCAGTTTATAGAGAAACTGAATCAACAACTGTGATATAATTCAAATCATAACTGAAATCATTTGGCATGTCATAAAAATGAATCATCTGCCAATTCACAATATATAATAGCCATTCTGGCGATATGGATTGGATATATATATAAAAAAACAAAACCCATTGCCCCCTGATCAGGTTCAAAAGCAATGGGACCCTTTATAATCACCGGTACGTTACGGCACCCGTGTTATAATTCGGATTTCTTGAGGGTACCAAAATAGGCAAGTAATGTTAGCCTATAGGAAGATGGAATGGTTACCATATCCTCCTTAATATATTGCTGGACCATAACATCAATCATGGCCTCCTACGCTTACCATTTTCCAATAAATATTGCTGGACCATAACATCAATCATGGACTCCTACGCTTTACCATTTTCCAATCCAATAGAGCAATTTCCGAATTCAACAGGAAATGCTTAGTTTCACATACTGTTCACATCCCTATTATTTACTACGATAATAAGGATATGAAGAGTTTATCTTAAACAATTCCCCACATCAAGGTACCAATATCAAGCAACCGTGTTCGCACAAAAATATTTAAGAACCACAAATAGCTTTGAACAATAACTATTTGTCATGATATGAAGAAATGAAACAGAAAATAAAAAGTGTTTAAGATGATCAATAAAATACTTGCCTCTGGTCCTTTGTTATTACGTAGCGCCGAAGTAATACAACTATCTTCTTCTATCTCACGTCATCATGTCCTCTGTTGATCATTCGCTGGTTTGACGCTCTTGCGATTGCCACGAGTCTGATCCGTTGACATCGAGCCTGCGCGTCTACTTCTATAGTCACACCCCAGACAATACTTCAGCCTCTAGACGAGATTCTGATATTTTATAAACGCTTACAAACTCAAGTTAAACGTATTAACCATGCTTACCAATATCTCTGTCCGAAGAAAATAATTGGAAATGTCCCCTTTGAACATAGACGTTTTCCCGGTGTTAAAACACCTCGCAAGTAAACCAGCAATTCCACAAACAATACTTTCATCTCCAACCTTCTTCATTATAATCCACACAATACTGCATCCATCTCCGACCTTCTTCATAACCCACAAAGAATATTTCATCCACCTCCAACTTCCTTTATTAAACATCTACTTATCTCCGCTGACAAACCTAAGTCAATATTCAACAATTAATCCTCGTGAAAATAAACGATACCCGACCATCGTTGACAGTAAATCAAAGAAAACATCGTCTACTCTTAACGACATCTTATAATATAAATCATATAAACAATTAATCACCAATTAAATATATATACCGATCAAACTCGATTTACATCATAACCCTCGATACTTAATACCTTAATAATTCACATTGCACGTAAAGAGACTCAATAAGTAGATCACATAATCACATAGCACGTTGATCAGATCATAAAAAGATTTTATCTAATATTTTTAAAATAGAAAATGGGTCAAAACCCTAATTACCGGATATAACCGACTCAATAAAAAGGTTTGGTAAAAAGTCGACCAAAATTTAAAAGTTGAATTTTAACTTAAAACTATTTTTATAAAAACCGGGTCATTTTTCTAATTCCAGAAATACTTTTCTCGTTGAAAACGGATAAACGGTTAAATTAATACGCAATTAATAAGAATAATTCAATTAATAATTAAATTAATAATTAAATTAATTGATTATTCAAATTAATTATTTATTAATCAACTCATAAAAATAATAAATCTTTTATAATAAAAAGATTTAAATTCAATGAAGTCAATAATATATTTAAATAATAATTAATTAATATAATTAATCAATTAAAATGAATTAATCAATTAATTAAATCAATTAAAATATTATTTAAAAATAATTAACTAATTAAATTTAATTTTTAGAAATTAAAATAATAATATATAAAATAAATCTGAATTTTAGAAAAATTTTATAAAAATTTGATCCAAAAACATTTTTCTGAAAAGTTTTAAGATTTTTAAGATCAAACGGTTACTATTCATCACCACCTACGCTGTTCTTCGTATGAATGCTTCGAAGAACACCACCTCTATCAATGGAGGTTTACCAGAATCCGGTCACCGGAAATATTATCTGGCAACCACCAAAAACGTACCATTCGTTACGTTTTAAACACCAAACACACTCTAAATTAACTTCTAAACACAACCATACCATTAGTTCAATCCCAGAATCAACCGAATCAAAAATCCGGCCAAATCCGAATTAATCCGGCGACCTTCAAAGATTTTTCCGATCAAAATTCGATTTTGCTCATTTCTTAACCAAATCAAACGTTCTATATACCAAATCAAAGCCCAGGAGTTCAATGACTCATATCAATCATCAAACAATCATCAAGAAATCCGGAAAATCGAAAATTATATTCACCCCCACAAAACTCGATTTACTTCAATCGGGCATGAAAAATCAAATAAAAATCATGATTAAACTCCTGAGATCATAAGAAATCTATAGACACTAACCACATCAACAACAAATCATTGTATGATTCACAATAAATTCACAAAGTTTCGAATTTAAAAACAAAATAATAAATTAAGATTAAAGCTCACACACATATCAACACATACATAAACGTGTAGTAGAGATCAAGAGCTTCAGTTTGGTTACCCACATGATCGATTTGGATGTCGGAATCACTGTCAAAAGTTCGATTGATCCTCAAAAACACCAAGACTATTTCCCAGTGATTTCCAGAAAATAAAATCAGAAAATCTGATTTTTTGATTGTTTTAGTAAATAAAAATAATTCAGATGCTATTTATATTAATCAAAAATTAATACCCCGAAAATATTTTTAGCCCCTAATTAAAATTATTAAGCCTTAAAAATAATTTTTATGGGATAAAAATGTAAAATTTTTATTTTAAAACAAATATAATATAAATGTCAAAATTTCCCAAAGATTACGAATATTACAAAAATTACAAAATAATATATTTTTGAACATCCCATTATTATATAAAAATAGTTTTATGAAAAACAGGGTCTCGAATTCAATACAGGGACTGGGTCCGAAAATTAAAATACGAAATAACTGTATTCTAAAAATATAATAATTACAGAAAAATAGAATAAAATAATCTAGGCTACACAGAAGTCACATAACACGTATGTGATAATTTCCCTATTTAATAAAAATCATAACGCGTTTAAATGCATTAAAAATAAACTAAAACACAATAAAATCAATTAAAAATATATTTTGATATAATAAATTACACGAAATTTTTCGGGTCGTTACATTCTTCCCCCCTTATAAGGATTCCGTCCTCGGAATCAGCTAAGGCAACTAGTGGGGTTCCTTAACTCCTTCATCATCAACACTTGCTTTCCAAAACTGGGGATAGTGTTCTTTCGTAAACAACTTCTCCAAAATCTCAATTCAACTATATGGTCTCTATCTGAGACAGTTATCACTTGAATCTTACAACCCATCATTATTCGCTCCAAATATGGCTCGACCAACCTTCCATTAACATAATATTCTTGAGAGAAAGAGTGAACTGATTCCATTGATATGTCACTGATATTATAATCATTTTAGGACTCGTTCTTGCTCTTGGCGATTCCATTGCGAATCTAATTTCTATCAGCGAATTTCGCTTATTCTGACCTGTTTGGCATACCCATGAAATTCATTAGAGATAACAAAAATCATGAAATTTTGAAGAGAACAGATTCCGTATCATAGCAAATGTCCCACAATTGTGGTTATGAATTTTATGAATTTTAAAGCAACCTGATTTGAAATAAGAGAATAACTGAGAGATCAATATGATCACATGAACCCGACGTTGTGTGTCTTAGCTCCGACATTTACAATTAAAGGTGATCAGCCTTCTTGTAATACACAACACACCAGTGATGGCGTCCCATCCAACTTCTATCACACAGACAGATATACCTGGTGTCCCCTATAAATAGGGTTGTTCGTCTCAGTAGGAGTAGAAAAATATGAAAGGAATTCCAAATTTGTTATTTTCCGAAAAGAAGAACCCGGAAGAAAGTACCGAACAAGTGGTACTATATTGCAAATAAGGTTATTAATCATTGGAGAAAACAAAAAGTTGAAAGTCTCAGAAATTTAAAAATAGGTTTCATAGTAACCACTGAAACAATTGAGATTCAAAATGGAGATTGAACACAAGTATCAAAATGTCACTGTTTAGAATAGGAGATATATCTTTTAACGAATACCTCTTTAGGAGGGATATCAAAATAATTCATAGAAAGAAAAGGTATTGCCAAGGTCTCTACTTATGCCTTCTTTGTCAGTTCCTTCGATAGCTCGTCATTCGATTTTAAGCTTCTTCCGTTCCACGTTTTAAAAAAATATCGATATCGTATGCCATCGTCCACTCGTAATAATCTCTGAAGATTCCACAGTATTCATCTCCATTAGCAAGGTGGTCAATCCAGTTCAGCACAACTATCTTAAACGAGTACTCCAATCTTAACTTACTAATTGGTACTATATCCAATAGTCCAACACGAACTCTATATGAGCTCTGACGTTCCTTACTTAGCTATACACACTCCTACACACTCTCGTTTCTAGTTTACTATAACCTCAACTCTGATACCAACCGTGACACCCCCCAAATCCGGGGTCAGAAGATTTGGTTGTCACGCGAAAATCCTCAAAATAAAACATATGTTTAATAATAATCATTCACTTGGGATTGTCCAACACTGGAAATATAACATCTGTGACCCCAAACATACCAAGATCTTTTAAGGTTATAGGGCTAGAAACAAGAATCCAAATTCCATTAAATAAAAACTTTTTTCTTTACAACATTCTCTTTGATCAAATCTTAAACCACTGATGTAACTTCGACAAGAAGTACGCCAGGCTAACTAGACCGTCACATAATAATAATAAATATTAGAACTCAATTATATAAAATAGATCTTACACTAAATCCAGACATCCTGAGCCAAGTCATCTTCGAAATAGCATCATGCTTCTTCTCTTTCTGAGTTGTGCGGATACGTCTCGCCAAACTACCTTACTGAAATGTTAGAATTTACAACAGCAAGTATGAGCGAAAGAAATGCTCAGCAAGCGTATAAAAATTTTGATATAAAATCAGGATAAGTGGGGCATAAAATCAACTGAAATGTAAAGCAGTTTATAGAGAAACTGAATCAACAACTATGATATAATTCAAATCATAACTGAAATCATTTGGCATGTCATAAAAATGAATCATCTGCCAATTCACAATATATAATAGCCATTCTGGCGATATGGATTGGATATATATATAAAAAAACAAAACCCATTGCCCCCTGATCAGGTTCAAAAGCAATGGGACCCTTTATAATCACCGGTACGTTACGGCACCCGTGTTATAATTCGGATTTCTTGAGGGTACCAAAATAGGCAAGTAATGTTAGCCTATAGGAAGATGGAATGGTTACCATATCCTCCTTAATATATTGCTGGACCATAACATCAATCATGGCCTCCTACGCTTACCATTTTCCAATAAATATTGCTGGACCATAACATCAATCATGGACTCCTACGCTTTACCATTTTCCAATCCAATAGAGCAATTTCCGAATTCAACAGGAAATGCTTAGTTTCACATACTGTTCACATCCCTATTATTTACTACGATAATAAGGATATGAAGAGTTTATCTTAAACAATTCCCCACATCAAGGTACCAATATCAAGCAACCGTGTTCGCACAAAAATATTTAAGAACCACAAATAGCTTTGAACAATAACTATTTGTCATGATATGAAGAAATGAAACAGAAAATAAAAAGTGTTTAAGATGATCAATAAAATACTTGCCTCTGGTCCTTTGTTATTACGTAGCGCCGAAGTAATACAACTATCTTCTTCTATCTCACGTCATCATGTCCTCTGTTGATCATTCGCTGGTTTGACGCTCTTGCGATTGCCACGAGTCTGATCCGTTGACATCGAGCCTGCGCGTCTACTTCTATAGTCACACCCCAGACAATACTTCAGCCTCTAGACGAGATTCTGATATTTTATAAACGCTTACAAACTCAAGTTAAACGTATTAACCATGCTTACCAATATCTCTGTCCGAAGAAAATAATTGGAAATGTCCCCTTTGAACATAGACGTTTTCCCGGTGTTAAAACACCTCGCAAGTAAACCAGCAATTCCACAAACAATACTTTCATCTCCAACCTTCTTCATTATAATCCACACAATACTGCATCCATCTCCGACCTTCTTCATAACCCACAAAGAATATTTCATCCACCTCCAACTTCCTTTATTAAACATCTACTTATCTCCGCTGACAAACCTAAGTCAATATTCAACAATTAATCCTCGTGAAAATAAACGATACCCGACCATCGTTGACAGTAAATCAAAGAAAACATCGTCTACTCTTAACGACATCTTATAATATAAATCATATAAACAATTAATCACCAATTAAATATATATACCGATCAAACTCGATTTACATCATAACCCTCGATACTTAATACCTTAATAATTCACATTGCACGTAAAGAGACTCAATAAGTAGATCACATAATCACATAGCACGTTGATCAGATCATAAAAAGATTTTATCTAATATTTTTAAAATAGAAAATGGGTCAAAACCCTAATTACCGGATATAACCGACTCAATAAAAAGGTTTGGTAAAAAGTCGACCAAAATTTAAAAGTTAAATTTTAACTTAAAACTATTTTTATAAAAACCGGGTCATTTTTCTAATTCCAGAAATACTTTTCTCGTTGAAAACGGATAAACGGTTAAATTAATACGCAATTAATAAGAATAATTCAATTAATAATTAAATTAATAATTAAATTAATTGATTATTCAAATTAATTATTTATTAATCAACTCATAAAAATAATAAATCTTTTATAATAAAAAGATTTAAATTCAATGAAGTCAATAATATATTTAAATAATAATTAATTAATATAATTAATCAATTAAAATGAATTAATCAATTAATTAAATCAATTAAAATATTATTTAAAAATAATTAACTAATTAAATTTAATTTTTAGAAATTAAAATAATAATATATAAAATAAATCTGAATTTTAGAAAAATTTTATAAAAATTTGATCCAAAAACATTTTTCTGAAAAGTTTTAAGATTTTTAAGATCAAACGGTTACTATTCATCACCACCTACGCTGTTCTTCGTATGAATGCTTCGAAGAACACCACCTCCATCAATGGAGGTTTACCAGAATCCGGTCACCGGAAATATTATCCGGCAACCACCAAAAACGTACCATTCGTTACGTTTTAAACACCAAACACACTCTAAATTAACTTCTAAACACAACCATACCATTAGTTCAATCCCAGAATCAACCGAATCAAAAATCCGGCCAAATCCGAATTAATCCGGCGACCTTCAAAGATTTTTCCGATCAAAATTCGATTTTGCTCATTTCTTAACCAAATCAAACGTTCTATATACCAAATCAAAGCCCAGGAGTTCAATGACTCATATCAATCATCAAACAATCATCAAGAAATCCGGAAAATCGAAAATTATATTCACCCCCACAAAACTCGATTTACTTCAATCGGGCATGAAAAATCAAATAAAAATCATGATTAAACTCCTGAGATCATAAGAAATCTATAGACACTAACCACATCAACAACAAATCATTGTATGATTCACAATAAATTCACAAAGTTTCGAATTTAAAAACAAAATAATAAATTAAGATTAAAGCTCACACACATATCAACACATACATAAACGTGTAGTAGAGATCAAGAGCTTCAGTTTGGTTACCCACATGATCGATTTGGATGTCGGAATCACTGTCAAAAGTTCGATTGATCCTCAAAAACACCAAGAACTATTTCCCAGTGATTTCCAGAAAATAAAATCAGAAAATCTGATTTTTTGATTGTTTTAGTAAATAAAAATAATTCAGATGCTATTTATATTAATCAAAAATTAATACCCCGAAAATATTTTTAGCCCCTAATTAAAATTATTAAGCCTTAAAAATAATTTTTATGGGATAAAAATGTAAAATTTTTATTTTAAAACAAATATAATATAAATGTCAAAATTTCCCAAAGATTACGAATATTACAAAAATTACAAAATAATATATTTTTGAACATCCCATTATTATATAAAAATAGTTTTATGAAAAACAGGGTCTCGAATTCAATATAGGGACTGGGTCCGAAAATTAAAATACGAAATAACTGTATTCTAAAAATATAATAATTACAGAAAAATAGAATAAAATAATCTAGGCTACACAGAAGTCAAATAACACGTATGTGATAATTTCCCTATTTAATAAAAATCATAACGCGTTTAAATGCATTAAAAATAAACTAAAACACAATAAAATCAATTAAAAATATATTTTGATATAATAAATTACACGAAATTTTTCGGGTCGTTACATTCTTCCCCCCTTATAAGGATTCCGTCCTCGGAATCAGCTAAGGCAACTAGTGGGGTTCCTTAACTCCTTCATCATCAACACTTGCTTTCCAAAACTGGGGATAGTGTTCTTTCGTAAACAACTTCTCCAAAATCTCAATTCAACTATATGGTCTCTATCTGAGACAGTTATCACTTGAATCTTACAACCCATCGTTATTCGCTCCAAATATGGCTCGACCAACCTTCCATTAACATAATATTCTTGAGAGAAAGAGTGAACTGATTCCATTGATATGTCACTGATATTATAATCATTTTAGGACTCGTTCTTGCTCTTGGCGATTCCATTGCGAATCTAATTTCTATCAGCGAATTTCGCTTATTCTGACCTGATTGGCATACCCATGAAATTCATTAGAGATAACAAAAATCATGAAATTTTGAAGAGAACAGATTCCGTATCATAGCAAATGTCCCATAATTGTGGTTATGAATTTTATGAATTTTAAAGCAACCTGATTTGAAATAAGAGAATAACTGAGAGATCAATATGATCACATGAACCCGACGTTGTGTGTCTTAGCTCCGACATTTACAATTAAAGGTGATCAGCCTTCTTGTAATACACAACACACCAGTGATGGCGTCCCATCCAACTTCTATCACACAGACAGATATACCTGGTGTCCCCTATAAATAGGGTTGTTCGTCTCAGTAGGAGTAGAAAAATATGAAAGGAATTCCAAATTTGTTATTTTCCGAAAAGAAGAACCCGGGAGAAAGTACCGAACAAGTGGTACTATATTGCAAATAAGGTTATTAATCATTGGAGAAAACAAAAAGTTGAAAGTCTCAGAAATTTAAAAATAGGTTTCATAGTAACCACTGAAACAATTGAGATTCAAAATGGAGATTGAACACAAGTATCAAAATGTCACTGTTTAGAATAGGAGATATATCTTTTAACGAATACCTCTTTAGGAGGGATATCAAAATAATTCATAGAAAGAAAAGGTATTGCCAAGGTCTCTACTTATGCCTTCTTTGTCAGTTCCTTCGATAGCTCGTCATTCGATTTTAAGCTTCTTCCGTTCCACGTTTTAAAAAAATATCGATATCGTATGCCATCGTCCACTCGTAATAATCTCTGAAGATTCCACAGTATTCATCTCCATTAGCAAGGTGGTCAATCCAGTTCAGCACAAATATCTTAAACGAGTACTCCAATCTTAACTTACTAATTGGTACTATATCCAATAGTCCAACACGAACTCTATATGAGCTCTGACGTTCCTTACTTAGCTATACACACTCCTACACACTCTCGTTTCTAGTTTACTATAACCTCAACTCTGATACCAACTGTGACACCCCCCAAATCCGGGGTCAGAAGATTTGGTTGTCACGCGAAAATCCTCAAAATAAAACATATGTTTAATAATAATCATTCACTTGGGATTGTCCAACACTGGAAATATAACATCTGTGACCCCAAACATACCAAGATCTTTTAAGCTTATAGGGCTAGAAACAAGAATCCAAATTCCATTAAATAAAAACTTTTTTCTTTACAACATTCTCTTTGATCAAATCTTAAACCACTGATGTAACTTCGACAAGAAGTACGCCAGGCTAACTAGACCGTCACATAATAATAATAAATATTAGAACTCAATTATATAAAATAGATCTTACACTAAATCCAGACATCCTGAGCCAAGTCATCTTCGAAATAGCATCACGCTTCTTCTCTTTCTGAGTTGTACGGATACGTCTCGCCAAACTACCTTACTGAAATGTTAGAATTTACAACAGCAAGTATGAGCGAAAGAAATGCTCAGCAAGCGTATAAAAATTTTGATATAAAATCAGGATAAGTGGGGCATAAAATCAACTGAAATGTAAAGCAGTTTATAGAGAAACTGAATCAACAACTATGATATAATTCAAATCATAACTGAAATCATTTGGCATGTCATAAAAATGAATCATCTGCCAATTCACAATATATAATAGCCATTCTGGCGATATGGATTGGATATATATATAAAAAAACAAAACCCATTGCCCCCTGATCAGGTTCAAAAGCAATGGGACCCTTTATAATCACCGGTACGTTACGACACCCGTGTTATAATTCGGATTTCTTGAGGGTACCAAAATAGGCAAGTAATGTTAGCCTATAGGAAGATGGAATGGTTACCATATCCTCCTTAATATATTGCTGGACCATAACATCAATCATGGCCTCCTACGCTTACCATTTTCCAATAAATATTGCTGGACCATAACATCAATCATGGACTCCTACGCTTTACCATTTTCCAATCCAATAGAGCAATTTCCGAATTCAACAGGAAATGCTTAGTTTCACATACTGTTCACATCCCTATTATTTACTACGATAATAAGGATATGAAGAGTTTATCTTAAACAATTCCCCACATCAAGGTACCAATATCAAGCAACCGTGTTCGCACAAAAATATTTAAGAACCACAAATAGCTTTGAACAATAACTATTTGTCATGATATGAAGAAATGAAACAGAAAATAAAAAGTGTTTAAGATGATCAATAAAATACTTGCCTCTGGTCCTTTGTTATTACGTAGCGCCGAAGTAATACAACTATCTTCTTCTATCTCACGTCATCATGTCCTCTGTTGATCATTCGCTGGTTTGACGCTCTTGCGATTGCCACGAGTCTGATCCGTTGACATCGAGCCTGCGCGTCTACTTCTATAGTCACACCCCAGACAATACTTCAGCCTCTAGACGAGATTCTGATATTTTATAAACGCTTACAAACTCAAGTTAAACGTATTAACCATGCTTACCAATATCTCTGTCCGAAGAAAATAATTGGAAATGTCCCCTTTGAACATAGACGTTTTCCCGGTGTTAAAACACCTCGCAAGTAAACCAGCAATTCCACAAACAATACTTTCATCTCCAACCTTCTTCATTATAATCCACACAATACTGCATCCATCTCCGACCTTCTTCATAACCCACAAAGAATATTTCATCCACCTCCAACTTCCTTTATTAAACATCTACTTATCTCCGCTGACAAACCTAAGTCAATATTCAACAATTAATCCTCGTGAAAATAAACGATACCCGACCATCGTTGACAGTAAATCAAAGAAAACATCGTCTACTCTTAACGACATCTTATAATATAAATCATATAAACAATTAATCACCAATTAAATATATATACCGATCAAACTCGATTTACATCATAACCCTCGATACTTAATACCTTAATAATTCACATTGCACGTAAAGAGACTCAATAAGTAGATCACATAATCACATAGCACGTTGATCAGATCATAAAAAGATTTTATCTAATATTTTTAAAATAGAAAATGGGTCAAAACCCTAATTACCGGATATAACCGACTCAATAAAAAGGTTTGGTAAAAAGTCGACCAAAATTTAAAAGTTGAATTTTAACTTAAAACTATTTTTATAAAAACCAGGTCATTTTTCTAATTCCAGAAATACTTTTCTCGTTGAAAACGGATAAACGGTTAAATTAATACGCAATTAATAAGAATAATTCAATTAATAATTAAATTAATAATTAAATTAATTGATTATTCAAATTAATTATTTATTAATCAACTCATAAAAATAATAAATCTTTTATAATAAAAAGATTTAAATTCAATGAAGTCAATAATATATTTAAATAATAATTAATTAATATAATTAATCAATTAAAATGAATTAATCAATTAATTAAATCAATTAAAATATTATTTAAAAATAATTAACTAATTAAATTTAATTTTTAGAAATTAAAATAATAATATATAAAATAAATCTGAATTTTAGAAAAATTTTATAAAAATTTGATCCAAAAACATTTTTCTGAAAAATTTTAAGATTTTTAAGATCAAACGGTTACTATTCATCACCACCTACGCTGTTCTTCGTATGAATGCTTCGAAGAACACCACCTCCATCAATGGAGGTTTACCAGAATCCGGTCACCGGAAATATTATCCGGCAACCACCAAAAACGTACCATTCGTTACGTTTTAAACACCAAACACACTCTAAATCAACTTCTAAACACAACCATACCATTAGTTCAATCCCAGAATCAACCGAATCAAAAATCCGGCCAAATCCGAATTAATCCGGCGACCTTCAAAGATTTTTCCGATCAAAATTCGATTTTGCTCATTTCTTAACCAAATCAAACGTTCTATATACCAAATCAAAGCCCAGGAGTTCAATGACTCATATCAATCATCAAACAATCATCAAGAAATCCGGAAAATCGAAAATTATATTCACCCCCACAAAACTCGATTTACTTCAATCGGGCATGAAAAATCAAATAAAAATCATGATTAAACTCCTGAGATCATAAGAAATCTATAGACACTAACCACATCAACAACAAATCATTGTATGATTCACAATAAATTCACAAAGTTTCGAATTTAAAAACAAAATAATAAATTACGATTAAAGCTCACACACATATCAACACATACATAAACGTGTAGTAGAGATCAAGAGCTTCAGTTTGGTTACCCACATGATCGATTTGGATGTCGGAATCACTGTCAAAAGTTCGATTGATCCTCAAGAACACCGAGAACTATTTCCCAGTGATTTCCAGAAAATAAAATCAGAAAATCTGATTTTCTGATTGTTTTAGTAAATAAAAATAATTCAGATGCTATTTATATTAATCAAAAATTAATACCCCGAAAATATTTTTAGCCCCTAATTAAAATTATTAAGCTTTAAAAATAATTTTTATGGGATAAAAATGTAAAATTTTTATTTTAAAACAAATATAATATAAATGTCAAAATTTCCAAAAGATTACGAATATTACAAAAATTACAAAATAATATATTTTTGAACATCCCATTATTATGTAAAAATAGTTTTATGAAAAACAGGGTCTCGAATTCAATACAGGGGCTGGGTCCGAAAATTAAAATACGAAATAACTGTATTTTAAAAATATAATAATTACAGAAAAATAGAATAAAATAATCTAGGCTACACAGAAGTCACATAACACGTATGTGATAATTTCCCTATTTAATAAAAATCATAACGCATTTAAATGCATTAAAAATAAACTAAAACACAATAAAATCAATTAAAAATATATTTTGATATAATAAATTACATGAAATTTTTCGGGTCGTTACAGCTACATAGATAAATCCGTTAGAATCCCATGACAACGATTAGCTCATAATTGAACCGTTCATCGTCATGGGATTTGATGAAAACATGATATTAAACAAGATATGAAAGAAAGAAGCAATAATATTATTAAAACAAAGAGTTGAGAAAACAAATCTATAATCCAAGGTCTACAAAAGATGAAGTAGATCTAGATCCGTGCTTGTCACCGAGCGTTGAATCTTTCTCCACTTTTCTCCCTTGCAATTCTATGTTACAATAATAAAACGATCCAAATTACAATGCTAAGATGTGTTTAAATAGGCTCTATAAGTCTTTCCCAGCAAGAAATTATCTTCTATTACAATTAGAATTTGATTAAGGTACCAAAAACTGCCCAAAATACAATTAGAACTTGAAAAGGGCAAAATAGTAATTTCCTGCTCCCATCAGTCTATTTGTCACGCTGCCTGCACTCACCACGCGCAGCTTGCGTGTGGAAGACCTGTCCAAGGTTGTATAAAATCTCCCAAGCTTCGCTTGGATAGTAAGATCGTTGAAAACGGACTTCTAGAACTCCAGATATGTCCAAAATAGTGTAGACTGCACAACCTTCCCGGCAATCCGAATTTTAATCAATTTAACCTCCAAAAACGACAGAAGCATCAACCATAATCGACATTCTTGTAAACCTGCACAACTACACAAAACACATCAAAACTACAACAAACTTGAGTTCAAGACAATCAATTTATGCCGATATGGAACGCTCCAAGTGGATATAAAATCCACTTATCATGTTCTCTCTCTTTTTACATCAGGGGCTCTTCTGGCTCACACCTCTCACACCCTCACCTTCACCTGCTAAGGTGGAACTCTTAGTCTCTCCTTTTGCCTGGCAGGAAGAAATTGCTAGCCCCTCACTCTCATTCTCTCATTTTGCCTGCTCACAAAGCAGCCTCTCGCTCTCAGTGATGTCACCCCCTTCCCTCAATCCTAGAAGTGTTTGAACTACAAGTGTGACTTCTGCTGTTGAGGCAGGGAACACATTGACCAATGAATTTGATGTATCCATTGATTCTGTAGTTGGAGCTACCAATGGATGATTGCTATTAAGCATATCCATCGATGAACAAACACTTGTCAACGGATGAGAAATATCCATCGATAAAGTAGAAGGGATAGCAGTTGATAGGGAAATTATGATAGAATCTGTGTAGAATGATTTTAAAGAAGGTGACACAGATTCAGTCATAATTTCATAAAGAAATGGCTGTTGGTCCAACAAGTCATCTAGAAGATGATGACCAACAGGGTCTGAGTGGGGCTCCTCCCTTAGATGTAAAGAGGGAGAATTTGCTTGTGATGTGGAATGCATGTCCACATCCAAAGAGAGAGATGGTGAATCTTGAGTTGTTTGTGTGATTAGAGATAGAGAATTGGGTTGTGACTCCATATTTGCTGGAGCCACATCAAACTGAGTTTGAGAAGGTTCAATCAAGGAAGATTGAACAGTGTGTGACCCTTGTGCACCCAAAGTAACTTTAGGTTTCTTCTTTCTGACAAAGGTTTTGATTGGTGATTTTTGGCTAGTGGTGTCCCTTCCCCTCTTGTTCAATGTTCCTAGTTGGGAACTCTTTTCAATAACAACACCCTGTTGAGAGGATGCTGTTAGAGATGTGTTTAAATCATTTTCAGCATTAACAGTCTTTTGGGAGATTGCAATGTGGCTAGGCTGGGACACACTTACCTCTCCAACCTTACCCTTAGGGTTTTTTTGATGTTCACCCTGTCCCTCACCACTCACTACCACCTGAACACTCCCCTCAGAGGTTATGGTAGGTTTTACAACAAGTGCCTGTTGGAAAGCACTTGAGGTTGGTTTCTTTGACTTGGATTTGGACTTAAGTTTGGTTGCTTGGGTAGAAGACCGTGGGTTCTCAGACTCAGTCTCCATAGCAACGCTCAATGGCAAAGAACCTTGAGATTGAGTAGTAGGAAGAGGGTTAGAAATAGTTACCTCAATGGTACAAAAATTTGATTAGTTTGTTGAATTAGTAACCTTTCCTTTGGTTTCATTAAATCAATGAACAATTGCAAATGTCATTGTTAGCAAGTGATGAACTATGAAACTGAATTTCATTTCCTGAAAGTGCTAATTCATGAGCAGGTTAAATGACATGTAGAAATACTTCAATTAGGCAATTAGCAATTTTAGAGTATACACATTCAGTTCATGTTATCACATATGCAGAGAGTTAAGCAATTAATGAATTCAAAAGGGAAATTTGGGCATTTTCATTAAAATATGAGAAACTATTACATAAACAAGCAAAAGGAAAGATGCCCTAAATATCCTAAGAACTAGGAGGGTCTTCTGAGTTCTTTCCCTTCTTGGCAGCAGAAGCCCTGCGAGAGAAGATCCTTGACATTGTGACGGCAAGGCCAATGATTCTCTCATGCTCCTCTAGTGCTCGGAGCCGCTCCTGCTCCCTCTCTTCAACTTCTCTAGCTCTTGCCTCAGCCTCCAGTTCCACTTCAATCACCAGGTTCATGAGTAAGAAACTCCACTCCACTTCTTGTTTGTAGGTGTGTTTCTTAAGAATGTCGATAGGAACCTTATCCACCGGATAGCTGACCCCATCGACGAAGATCGATAGCCAAAGAGGATCTCGTCAACGTATCGGAAGTGCATGAAGAAATCCGTGAGGAGTTTGAAAAGGAATTAGAAGAAATGAGGATTTGAGAGTGAAGGTTGGAGTAGAGTTTTGAGGAAATCATAATAGATGAAACTGGTTGCTATATGTATATATAAGTGATCTTGGGATATTAATCGACAAAAAAGAAAAGAGACACACCTATAGATACCAGTTATGGATGCATGCAAGGCTAGGCTATACCAACAGTCTCTCTCTTAGATTCCCTAGAAAGTGTCATGATTAATCCTATTTATCATGATAATAGTAATACCCAAGAATCAAAAATAAAATCTCTAGGAAATTAATTAGCACAAATAGCACATAAGCATGCAATCACACATATCAAGACAAATATTCGGTCATGAAATGGTAAATATGATTTGATAGCACAGACATGACCAAAGTAAAAACAAATAAATTACCCAGTAGATAAAAGAGTAAATTCTCGAGAAACGGGCTTCCCGTTGATATGTATTATTGAGATAATACACACAAAGGAAACTAAATATCCACCGAATAAATAAAAATAAAATCCAGATATTATTTGAATCATCAACGGATATTTGACATATCCGTCGATGGGTAAATTCTGACTTAGACAGAATTTTATACCTTTTCTTATAGCAGAAAAATCCAAACTAATTTCTGGCTGCTTTTTCAACCATGCAAATATCTCAGATAAATTAAGAGAAATTCAGCATACCTAGCTCACTTACCAACCTTGTGAATGTTGATTCATCAAGTGGCTTGGTAAAGATATCTGCAAGTTGCTTCTTACTTGGAACAAAATGAAGTTCCACAGTACCTTCCATCACATGTTCTCCGATGAAATGGTATCTAATGTCTATGTGCTTGGTCCTGGAATGTTGCACTGGATTCTCAGATATGGCAATCGCACTAGTGTTGTCACAAAAGATTGGGATTCTGTCAACCCTTAATCCATAGTCAAGTAGTTGATTCTTCATCCATAGTATTTGTGCACAACAACTCCCAGATGCAATATACTCAGCTTCTGCAGTAGAAGTAGAAACTGAATTCTGCTTCTTGCTAAACCAAGAAACCAGCTTGTTCCCTAAGAATTGACAAGTGCCTGTGGTACTTTTTCTGTCAATTTTACAACCTGCATAATCTGCATCTGAATAGCCAATTAGATTAAAACCAGATTCTATAGGATACCAAATGCCAAGGTTTGGTGTTCCTTTGAGATATCTGAAAATCCTTTTAATAGCTATTAAATGAGATTCTCTAGGATCAGCTTGGAATCTAGCACATAAACAAGTAGAAAACATAATGTCATGTCTGCTTGCTGTTAAATATAAAAGTGAGCCCACCATGCCCCTATAACTTGAGATGTCCACTTTCTTCTCCTTAGTATTCAACTAAAGTTTAGTGGCAGTGGCCATGGGTGTTTTTGCAGAAGCACAATCCAGCAGGTTAAATCTCTTCAAAAGATCATTAACATATTTGTATTGGCTAATGAATATTCCATCACTAACTTGCTTTACTTGTAAGCCAAGGAAATAAGTTAGTTCACCCATCATGCTCATTTCATATTTACTTTGCATAAGTTTGGCAAACCTTTTGCAAAGCTTCTCATCAGTAGACCCAAAAATTATATCATCTACATAAATTTGAACAAGTATCGTAGAGCCATTGACATTTCTATAAAAGAGAGTTTTATCAACAATACCTCGAGTGAAGTGATTCTCTTTAAGGAACTGTGAGAGAGTATCATACCAGGCTCTAGGTGCTTGCTTCAGGCCATAGAGTGCTTTGAGAAGAAAATAGACATATTCTGGGAATTCTGGATCTTCAAAACCAGGAGGTTGACTCACATATACCTCTTTTTCCAAAATGCCATTTAGAAAAGCACTCTTGACATCCATTTGATAGACTTTGAAATTGGCATGGGCTGCATAGGCCAGGAAGATTCTGATGGCTTCTAACCTTGCTACAGTGCAAAGGTCTCATCAAAATCAATTCCTTCTTCTTGGCAATAACCTTTTACAACCAATCTTGCTTTGTTCCTTGTCACTATGCCATTCTCATCCATCTTGTTCTTGAATACCCATTTAGTGTCAATCACTGATTTGCCTTTAGGCTTGGGTACAAGCTTCCACACTTCATTTCTCTCAAACTGGTTTAGCTCCTCTTGCATTGCTAAAACCCATTCTGGATCTAGAAGGGCATCCTCAACTCTCTTAGGTTCTTCTTTAGACAAAAAACTGCTATACAAGCATTCTTCTTGAGTTGCCATTCTAGTTTGGACTCTTGCATTTGAATCTCCAATGATGAGTTCAAATGGTGATCTCTGGTCCATTTTCTTGATGGTGGCAGGTTTAACCATGATGACGTAGCTTCATTCTCCCTTTGTTGATCATTCTGATTGGTTGTTGAGTGACGACTCTGAGAAACTCCCCCTGAGTGTGTGGTTCTCGATGTTGGAGTGCTAACAGAGTTGTCAACGGATAATTCTCTGTGACTATCAACGGGTAATCCAGAATTATCTTCAACGGATCGGGCTTCCTCAGCATCAACGTATGGTGCTCCACGCTCTTCACCTCGAGCATGCTGCGATCTTACACCAGTCGATACTACTTCTACATCATCTTCACTGCCTTCACCACTCATATCATTTTCAAATAATAAATCTTCATGAAAACCTTCATCTATCAACCTTTGGATTTTCTTGTCATCAAAGACAACATGTATGGATTCCATAACAATGTTAAGTCTTAGGTTATAGATTCTATATGACTTCCCCATTGAGTATCCAACAAAGATAGCTTCATCTGCTTTGGTGTCAAACTTTCCAATGTTTTCACCCTGATTTCTCAGGACAAAACATTTGCAGCCAAAGACATGTAAGAAGTTAACTGTTGGCTTCTTTCCTTTGAATAGTTGGTATGGAGTCAGTCATTTTGCTTGATTGATCAAAGAAATATTCTGAGTATAGCAGGCAGTGTTGACAGCTTCAGCCCAGAAATATGTTGGCAACTTTGATTCTTCAAGCATTGTTCTTGCAGCTTCAATGAGAGTCATGTTTTTCCTTTCTACTACACCATTTTGTTGAGGAGTCCTAGGTGCAGAGAATTCTTGGATAATTCCTTGTTCTTCACAAAACTCTCTCATCATAGAATTCTTGAACTCGGTCCCATTGTCACTTCTCATCCTTTTTACTCTGAAAGAGGGATTATTGTTGACTGTTCTGATATGATTGATGATGATTTCTTCTGCCTCATCCTTGGAGTGCAGAAAAAATGTCCATGTGTATTTAGAGAAGTCATCTACAATCACTAGACAGTATCTCTTCTTGGAGATTGACATTACATTGACTGGTCCATATGAAGTAGCTGTAGAGGATGATCAATGGAGGACATTAACTTGGATTTGAAAGAGGCCTTCTTTTGCTTCCCTTTCTGGCATGCATCACACAATCCATCTTTGGAGAAATCCAATTTTGGAATACCTCTAACCAGATCCTTTTTCACCAACTCATTCATTGCTTGGAAATTCAAGTGTGACAGTTTCTTGTGCCATAGCCAACCTTCATCTACACTTGCCTTGATGAAAAGGCATGTAGTTGTATCTGCATTTATTGAATTGAAGTCAGCTATGTACACATTCCCTTTCCGGTTGCCTATCATCACTATCTTGTTGTCGTTTTTCCTGAAAACAACACAAGCTTCTGTAGTAAACCACACATTTTAACCTTTATCACATAGTTGACTGATACTCAGCAAATTATGCTTAAGTCCATCAACTAGTGCTACATCCTCAATGACAACATTTCCTTTTGAAATCAAGCCATATCCTCTATTATATCCTTTGTGTTGTCTCCAAAGGTAATGCTAGGGCCAGCTCTCTCCTCGAACTTAGTGAGCAGGGTAGAATCTCCAGTCATATGTCTGGAACAGCCACTATCCAGATACCAGAGGATCTTTCTGTCTCCCTGCACACATCAAAACCAAATCAAGTTGATATTGGTACCCAAGTTTCCTTGGGTCCTGCAGTGTTAGCCTTTTTCTTGCCTCTCAAATCCTTTCGGTCCTTTGGTCCAGATTGAGTCAGATCAATCTTGACTCTGGGATTGGGCCTTTGAAAGCCAGGATTTGAGTCTTGCTCAAATGCATTATAGAAATTAGAATTAGGCATAGTCTGTGCATGCATGCTATTCATTATCCATGGCATCTAAGGCATATTGAAAGCATTACAGTATGGATTATGCATGAATGGCATGTTTGCATATAGATTAGATGCATGAGCAGATTGAGCATTAGTGTTAGGCATAACATACATAGCAGAAGTAGGCAAGTGTAAAGGCATGGGAACATTTCTCGATTTTCTACAACTAGCAGATAGGTGATACACTACGCCATAGATGGATTTTTACAATACTTAAGGGGGTGTTACCTTCTTGGGTGTTACCATAACTATGAAATTTTGGACCTATAACAACACTCTAGTTTTGGTGTTACCATATCCTTAAAGATATGTTACCATAGCTGTGGAATGTGTTAGACTTAGTAACACCATGGGCTGTGTTACCTTAGAGTATAATTAACATATTTTTGATTTTTATTTATAATTAATGATTTATTAATTATTAAATTTTAATAGTTTTAATTAAGTCATTGAATTTATTATTATAAAATAATTTTCTATAAAATAATTGAACTATTTATATTTTTACAATAATAATATATTTTTTAATTATTTTATTTAAAATATCTTAAAATAAAGTAATATTAAAAAATATTGAATAAATAACAGTGTAATATTTGTATTTACTTTGACAAGATTGCATTAAAGCTTGGATATAGAGGTATTGTATATTTGTCACTTGCTAGTATTGACATGCTTAAATAAATATAATTAAAAAAATACTTTGGTGGGTCCCACATGTGAGACCCACATAATTGATTAATAATTTTGCAAAATTAAAACATCTAAGGTAACATAGATTTGGTGTTGCTATAGAATTGCTTAGTGTGTTACCTTATAGGTCTATGGTAACGAATTTGCCTATGTTAGCTTATGTGTGTCGAGGTGTTACCTTAGATCCCAAAGGTTACATAGAACAAAACTATCCCAACTAAGGTGTTACCTTAGCCTTTTTTTGGCCTTTGGTAACATTTTTTAGGGTCTAAGGTAACACAATCGTGGTGTTACCGTAGGCTGTTTATGGCGTAGTGATAGCACAGCCTATATACAATTAGCTACCCTATTCTGCATATCCATTGATAGTCAACATAACTTAGGATTTCTAGCAACTATGGTATTAGCAAACGTGAACTTAAATACAAGGTCTGCTACAGACTTATCAGTTGATAAGTTACAAAACTTAATCTTGTACACATATGTTTTTCAAGGTGTTTTATGGATGTATATCATCAAGGACAACATATTTTCTAACAGTTTTGAATTACAACCCTAAATTAGACTAAATTATATGTTAATCATAGATTAATTATGAATAAGGATGAAGATAAAAAATAACTTACAGCTTAATTAGTTCTAATCTACATGAGTAAGCATTAGAAATCGAGAGGATATGCCAGCAGCTTGTAATCTCAATCTCGTAGCACAAAAAAAAGCGAGTATAATTTTGTGTCCGACAGGCTGGGTGGATTTTTTTATGCCATCTTATGATATACGCCTTTTATAAAGGCGCATAGGACGGGTAAAAAGGTCAGTGCTTGGGGCGCTTGGCATATTGGGCAAATATGTAGTCGAAAATGGTTATTATGGACAATATTTCTTAAAAATAAAGGAGTTTCCTAAATAAATCGATTTTATTAGCTTTTAGTTACAAGTCAAAGTCAGACCAGTCAAATTTATCTTGAATTCAAACCAAATTGATTTTATTTTTAACCTATATTCAGATGTGATTTATCAAAATATTGATTAGTCAAATCTAGAGTTACACAAGAGGTAAAGATAAAAGATGAACAAATACGAATTTTAAATATTTTTGTACGAAACGACAAACGTCAAAATTATTTAAAAGAGTGTATGTTTTAAATGTTCTCAAGATAATATATGTATAATATATATATATACATATTTTGTCAGGAAAGTATATATTTCATTGATGAATTGTGTTGGAAGTACATTATCCGAATAGAGGAGTTTCTTTCGTTCAGGAAAGTTCATCATCTAACCGAAGACACGCATGTTGCCCCCGAACATTTAGACAATAACACCATCAAGTCTAAAAGGATGAACCTCACAAATAAAAGTCTCGTTAAAACCCCACAAGAGCAAAACCCTATGGAAAAAAAACTCAAGGAGGAAAAAGAATGCCCTCAAAATACATGAATACTTCGTTATACAAAGTGGCTACCAAATGATTAGAACTTCTTGTTACTTTTGTGAGTCCCCATTGCATTCAGTTATTGCCAAAGACTTGCCTTCTCTTTTAATCTGCACCTTGACTACTCCGTTACTTCCTTTTGAAAGTCAAAACTAAGTATTTTTTAGACTTTCTTGTTGATATTAAAACTGCAAGTCACCAAAACAAACCCGACAAGAAAGGAAAAGTCAGTGAATCACTTCTAACCAAAATGTAAGATTAAATATGTTAAAATTTATTTGAATTTTGACAAAATAGATGCTCACTCCTAATCAAAGGAAATCCCTTTGATTAGACATCCAAAACAATAATCGATAATTTATTAAAAAATATGAAAATTATTTTTTAAAACTCTATATCTATACTATACACATATATATATACACATAAATATCCTTACAAAAGCATTAATTACATGAAAATCAATTAAAAGACGAAATCATAGTTCAATTTTAGTTTAAAATGGTCCTTAATATAGATCATAAACTTCTACTAAAAAACATTATTAGAGTTTAAAAACTAAATCTCATATATGTTATACAATTACCAATAAAAATGCTACTAAATTGTCTCTTAAAAGGCACAAATAAGCAACCACATATGATGGCACAAATAAGCCATCATACATGTGATAGTGGTAGTGCCCTAGAGACAATGTAGTTGTGCTTCTAGGAAAGAATATTTTTTTTTATTTAATGATTATGTTCCATAGATTATTTCTATGTTGATTTATTATGTCTTTATTTACTGCGAAATAAATGTTAGAATAATAAATATCCTTGGAATATGTAACACATATTCTATATCTTTAAGTATGTGACTTAAAAATGAGATTATAGGTATAGTGACTGATGACCACATCTCATTGGTCATAGGTATAGTGATACTAAAGTCAAGAACATAGGTGCATGTAATATTCTACATGGCACTGGATTGACTCACAGTGAGATTCTACATGTTGATAATGTCATTAGAAGACTCACAGTGATAATAGTGTAATGATCCTTAGACTTGAGATCGTTATATTTCTATACGAGGATTAATATACTTTGACTACAGTAAAAGTTACCTTTGACCAGGTGATGATAAAAGTGGACATCGGGTATATTATGAGTCGTATGAGAAATATAAATGATATATATAGGATTTAACCCTCCTATTATTAGGAGAGATATTATTGGCCTCTTGATTGAGTGAGACTATGAAAATGCATGGCCATGCTCAAATATTGATTTGTTTTAATAGTCTGCTCATTGATCAAGGAAACCCGGATTAAACGTTGAAAATGATGACTAATTACATGCCTCGAGTTTAATCTATAATATTTGGTTAAAGTGATTATATTACACGAAAACATTAATCACGAGAGGTTTAATTGGATCACCAATTATTATTATTACTTGGATAGCAATGATGTATTACTAGATGCCGCTCATTGTTTACTATTTTAAATTAGATTTAAAATTGTTGCCAACGTAATAATAACCTATAGGGTCACACACAAAGAACGCTTGAAGGAGAAATAATTTAAATTATGAATCTAAATTAAATAAGTAATTTGTTCTATTTATAATATTAATTAAGTATGACTTAATTAATTAAATAGAAAAATGGAATTACTTTAACTAATTCCGAAATTAGTTATTAATTAATTAAGTGAGACTTAATTAAATAATAAATCGGAATTTCGGATTAGTATTAATTATAATTGGATTATAATTAGAAAACTAATTCTCTTCTATATATATATATATATATATATATATATATCTCTTTATGGCTGATTTTATTGGTGAAAACAAGTTTTACAAAACCCTAGCCGTTCTTGAGAGAAAGAAAGAAGATAGAGAGAGAAGCAGTTTTCGGGTGCTAGTACACATCAATCCTTCGAGAAAAGCGTTCGTGTGGATACCGGTAGAGCATAGATCGCGAGAGCGGGATGCGTGGTGATTCAAGTAGTTAGGATCTCTAATTGTCATCCGTTCATAAAGCTTCTTTAAGGTAATCATCTAATTCCGAATTAAATCTTTTGTTTTTGCATGGATCCTGCGATAGGGTTTCGATTTTTATTCATTTTGCATTTAATTCCGCTACGTTTGTTGCCTCGAAACCCTTCAACATGATCTCCACTATAGGTCGAAAGTCATCGTACATGACACCACCTCATATAGGTACATATATAATATATTTTCTAAATGTATTTGTTGGACTTATCTTCACAACAGTCATGCCAAGAATTTTTTTCTATTTTGAGACATGGTTTATTTTACTTAAGACTAACACAGAGGTTGGAAAATAATTTTCCAGAAACTCGAATAAACAAAGAAAATTCAATTTTGACAAAAATATTAGCCTAAGCCGAGACTGCAGGAAAATTTGAAAATTATTTTTCAGGAAACAAAACAAAGGATAGTGCGAGTAAAATTGAAAGTATAGTTGTTATTCAACGATACTCATAGGTAACTTTCCTGGGAGTTACAGTGAGGGTCGGTACGATCCGATCATATGGGCGATATTAGGTAGGGGTGAGCAAAAAATCGAATTAAAATTAAACCGAACCGAAACCGGTGAAAACCGAACCGATGATTGCGGTTTTTGATTTTTAAAAACAGAGAATTTTGGTTCCGGTTATAGGTTAAAACCGGACCGGCTAAAACTGAACCGATTATTAAAATAAATAAATAAATATTATATATATATAGAGGGCTACTCTAGTGAGACCCTGTTATAATGAGAACTGCACATTGGGCCACAAAACAGGCCCAATAAACAAAATAGGCACGCGGCACTACCTTTTCCAAATTAAAAAAAAATTAAACCAAACCACCCATCCATGTCGCTCCGTTATTCACCCATCTTTGTTGCTCCATTATTCAATCACCACACCATTATTGCCAAAATTCTTACACCATATACCTATTTTATCAGTCCTCTGCAATACGAAGTTTCCTCAGCTTGTAGCATGAGTGGATTTTTTTCAATTTCAGAATTGTGTTGTTTAACATTATCGCTGCCAGTTTGGGTCACAACGCCAGCAATCATCAATCGGATTTCCAGTTGCACATGAAAATCCCAATTTCCTCATCTCCGTGTTGTAGTGTTCTTTTATGAAGTTCTAAAGACACACCTGGGCAAAAAAATAAACAATTAACAGACACAATTCTAAACTCACCACCATCACAATCAATGTCACTAAACCACCATTATCACCAATCTGCCACCTACATAAATCACCATCAGATTGCTACTATTATCACAACATACAGAATCACCAAAATTCTGTCCAAATTACTAAAATTTCTACCCAAATCACCAAATTTCGATACAAATCACCAAATATTTTTAAACAAATCAAGTAAAGCGCTGTCACTAAACCACCCTTATCACCAATCTACCACCTATAGAAATTGTTGATGGAGGATTTTCGTAATCAACGTGATTTTCGGAGGCCCACTGGAATTTACAAGTGTAACACATGTAATTGGCTGTTTTTGGTGATTTGGGTGTGATTTAATGGTGGGGGTGAGCTGAGCTTGAGAGGTTACGAGAATCATCGCAGGTTCCATTAGCGAGATCTGTGTCCGTTCTCCCAAGGTGCCTACGTACCCTTGTTTTTATAGGGATCAAGCTCACGTAGTTCTAATATGATTCTGTCTCTTACTGGAATAGCTGTATTCGGTCACCTAATTCGTGTAGGACTCAGGTTCCTTTAGAGCCTTTCACGAACTAGTTGGCTAAGTAGAGTAGAACTCGAGTTCGTACCCTACTATAATTCTCATGTCTATTAGAGGCATTCTAGGATCAACTGCGCCCTAGAATTACACTCCAATAATAATTCGGTCTCTTTCTGACTGGCTACGCTCAGGAACCTGGTGCTCAGGAACCTATGTCTCAGGAACCTGGTGCTCAGGAACCTGTATTTCGGAACCTGGTTCTCAGGAACCTCTGTCTAGGAACCTGTTTCTCAGGAACCTCCTTATTTCGGGACATATTGCTTAGGGACCTCAATATAGGTACTTGTACCTGCACAAATAACAAATATATTAGTTTGGGGAGCCTCTTTGTGGTTCCCATATGCTCTTGTTGTCTTCACTGCTGCTGCTAGGCTGTCTTGAACTCTTCTGCAGGGAGGAACCTGGTCCATTCGTAATCTACTCAGCTTCCGGTTTATCAGGAACCTCATAATACTTGTAGCTTCTTGACTGTCTACTCAGCGAGTGCTCATTTCTTCATGTCTAGTCTTCATATCTTGTAATGGATCTACTTTCTGGCTCGTATGGATTGGATCCTATAGCTTATTGGGCCTAAATCTAGCCCATGGAGATTTTGGGCACAACAAGTACCCCCCGGTTCCTTGAAGTCATGTAATGCGAAAGGAACCTATTCAACTTTCTGATATGGGGTTCAATGCTTTATCACTTCTCTTAAAATGTATTACTTCAACAACACGTATCCAAGCTTACATGAGCTCACTCGGCGTAAGAAACAGGACACATAATGTTCTAGTAAACATAGTATTGATCAGCTTCTTTCTTGGTGAGGAACATGTTCTATTCTTCTTCTTCGAAACTCATTCTTCTGACAAATCTTCACTCTTAAACTGCTAGTCATTCTCTGTACATTCTTCTAATAACTTTGCAAAATCTCTCCAAGGATACTTCTGAGGTTTCGGGATATTATCATACTTCTGCTTACTCTTGTATCTTCTTAGGTGATCTTTGTCTTCAATGTCTTCACATGTCTTTTGTATATCTAGAAGTCTTGAAAAATGAGTGGCACCTCAACAGCTTCCAATCAAGAGGTTCAACCTTTATTTACTCCTTTTGGAAAAATGCATAATTTTCACATCGTGCATCCAAGCTTACATGAGCTAACTCGGTGTAAGAAACAGGATACACTACGCTTCTGTATGCAGATTCCAAATTAAATCCTCAGATCAAAAATCAAAGGATCGTGCTGAAAACTAACCTGGAAACTTTTCTGAAGCCGTCTTCTCGTAGATCATTATCGTCAGACTGCGAAACTCGTCATAAATACTCTCTAATTGTTCAAGCAATACTTCTTTCTTCTTCCAAACTAACTTGTATGAACTGATCTCTCATCCAATGCTTTCATAAAATACGTTGGCAGCTTGCTTATAACCCCAGGAATCTCCATTATTCGTAGGATGAAACAACCCTGGAACCTCTTGAGCCATCTAAATAGCTTCCTAGAAACCTCAGCTGCTTGCTCTACTTGGAGCTTTCAAACCTTTGTAAACTTAGAACCTCTTGTCTTCATACTTCGAGTACTATTTCCAAAACCATAATCTAAACCATAATCTTTCTTGATAACTTCTTAACTTTTCATTGCTGAATAGCTAGACCAGGTTCCTTATGAATAGCTGTTGATGATTACTAATCCTGCAAAGCAAACAATAAACATAAAACAGAAACTAGTTAATGTTAGTAAAATTTCTCTTGCATAATTCGGGTCAACTCTTGGAAAGGTTGCCTGCTTGGCTCCCAATCCTAATCTCTAGGTCCCAACATGCCTCGAGGCGTGTTGGTTCCTTTTTTTTTTCTCTCTTGGAAAGGTCACCTGCTTGGTTCCCAATCCTAAACTCTAGGTCCCAACATGCCTCGAGGCGTGTTGGTTCCTTTAGGGTGCCTTTTGTCAGGACTTTAGGTGCCTTTTGTCAGGACTTTAGGTGCCTTTTGTCAGGACTTTAGGTGCCTTTTGTCAGGACTTTAATTCACGTGCTCAAGGAACTTGAGGCTTTTGGCAACAATGTCGTGCTCAGTCAGCTGAGGCTTTTCAATCACAGTTGCTCAGGAAGCTGCCTGAGGCTTTTCTCGTGCCCAGGAAGCTACCTGGGACTTTGCTCAATGCCCAGGAAGCTACCTGGGACTTTGCTCAATGCCCAGGAAGCTACCTGGGACTTTGCTCGATGCCCAGGAAGCTACCTGGGACTTTGCTCGATGCCCAGGAAGCTACCTGGGACTTTGCTCGATGCCCAGGAAGCTACCTGGGACTTTGCTCAATGCCCAGGAAGCTACCTGGGACTTTTCTCGATGCCCAGGAAGCTACCTGGGACTTTGTTCAATGCCCAGGAAGCTACCTGGGACTTTTCTCGATGCATGCTTGGGAAGCTACCCAAGGCTTAATTCATGCTCAGGAAGCTGCCTGAGACTTAACTCTTGCTCAGGAAGCTGCCTGAGGCTTAATTCAATTCTTGCTCGGGAAGCTGCCCGAGACTTAATACTTGCTCAGGAAGCTGCCTGAGACTTAACTCTTGCTCTGGAAGCTGCCTGAGGCTTAATTCAATGCTTGCTCGGGAAGCTGCCCGAGACTTAATACTTGCTCAGGAAGCTGCCTGAGACTTAACTCTTGCTCAGGAAGCTGCCTGAGGCTTAATTCTTGCTCAGGAAGCTGCCTGAGGCTTAATTCTTGCTCAGGAAGCTGCCTGAGGCTTAATTCAATGCTTGCTCGGGAAGCTGCCCGAGACTTAATACTTGCTCAGGAAGCTGCCTGAGACTTAACTCTTGCTCAGGAAGCTGCCTGAGGCTTAATTCAATTCTCAACACAATCTGTCTACAAGCTAATTCTGATCAATCAATCGTAGTCTGCACATTCTGTCAATTCATACTCATACTTCGTGAATACTGTCAAAACTACAGGAACCTGTTAGTCAAGGTAACCTGCAACTACTGTCAATGCTACAGGAACCTGTTAGTCAAGGTAACCTGTTCCACAATACAAGTACTAAAACAAGCACTTAAAAATTTCAAATTGGCATATGAAAAAGGCTAATCATATCATGCACAATACTGTCTAAGTAGGAATACTACCCCCCAGTTCTTTTGGGTAATTACTGTTACGTAAAAGAACAATAGGGAAGCTATAATCATCATCGTCATTCTAAGAATAAGGAAGACTAACCTCATCATAATCAAAATAGATCTTCTTCTACTATCATCAATGCTTGCATAAAAGAAATGTCATGCTGTCTAATCAGAATGCTAACCTGGTAAAGACTTACGTGAATCCAATTGGATATTATGTGATCCTTTATGGATAGAAAGCTCTCGCGGTATGTGCACCGGAATCTCTTCATATGAACCTATTGGCTACAGGTAAACCTGGAAGTTATTGCTATGAGCTTCCGGTATAAATGAACCTGAAATTACAGGTGAACAAGATCTGTTAACTACATAAGATCTGTTAACTACAGATATATAATAAGGCGAATCTAATTGGGCTCCAGGTGTGTCCTGAGAAGGGCACTTAGAGAATCCATAGGGTGCAAGGTAAATCGTCTCAAATACTAGGGGCACCAAGTGAATCCGGCCACAAGGTGAATCCCTAAGAATTCTTGTTGTATGTACACTTTCGTCTACTCAAGTATCATCTGGCTAAGAACTTCTAGCAGGAAGCTGCTAATCAAATGCTGTTTACAACTGGCTTTTAATCAATATCAATGGTCCTGGAAGCTGTCACATACAAGCTTCAGGCATATACGAACGATCCTGCAACATGTTAATTACAAGAAAATAACAATGAATTTACTATATGCAGGTAAATACAACTAGACATGGAGGCTATTACCAGAAGCTCCAGGTGAATGACACAAAACCTGTTAGCTACAGGTAAATATAACTAAACCTGGAAGCTACAGGTATATATCGAGGAACATGCGATCTGCAGGTCAACATTAAGGAACCTGCGAGGTGCAAGTAAATAACAAGGAACCTACTAAATGTAGGGAAATATCAAGGAACCTGCGAGATACAGGTAAATGTGCATTCTAACATCTAGAAATATAATCAGGACATAATCATAGCTTTATCGCATATAAGATCTCATAAATGTTTATGCATGCTTTATGTATAGCCAGAGTTTATTACGCGTACCTGGGAGGTTTCTACGAATATTTAAGCATAAATGGAGAGGTATCACCTGGATCTTTCTCTAGATTTGATCTGCTGTGAAGTGGAAGCCTCCGTTAAGCTTTGAAAACTCATTGACGTGTTCATGATGCAAGCATGTTGCTCTTCAAGGTACTAGACCAACTCAATCCGCAAGGTTTCTGAACCAAATCTGAGATATGAGGTTCTCAAACCTGATCATGAGGTTCCTAGACCTGAATTCTTAAAAAACTGAAATCCTCAATTTTTTGCAATAGTAGTTATACTACCCCCCGGTTCTTCAGGGAAGCTTGTCTTCGGTGGAGAACTATATTCTGGAAGCTCCATAATTCTTCATTAACCTTGAGGTAAAGTGCTCAATTTCTCTCATCATAACAAATATCAACTTTTCTGATCTTGCTAATACCAGTTCTAATCATCATATCAACTGCTCTCTAACAAGTTGCTGAACATTCCTCTGTGAAGTTGAGTAATGCGTGCTTTCTTCAATTTGAGCTTCATTTCTTTTTGATTTTCAAGAGGTTCCCTTCTCTCTATTAGGGGACCTGAACTGTTCGACTTTATCAAAATTACTCTTGTGAAAATCAAGAATGATTCTTGCATCTACTCTTCATCAAAATCTTTAACTATATCTGATCTTCAAACTATGCTGAATCTTCTTTAATGCTTCGATCGATACTGTGATTTCTTCGTGCCATTCTTGCTTATAGCTTCAACTTTTCCTCTAATTTCTTCTTTGTCATATGACTTCATGAGTGAGGTATATTCTTCTTGAGACCTCATTTTTTTATCAGAAAAATTCTTGTGTACGGGGGGAGACCTCTGGTTCCGGGAACCTCCTGCCAGTAGGTCTTTTTCCATTCTTATTTTCATTCTGAATCACCTTGCATTGACATCTTTCTCTCGATCTTCTTCAACCTCTTACGACACGTGCTGAGAGCGAATCTCTATATCAAATACAAATATCCCAATGCAACACCTCTAAGCTTACGCGAGCTAACTCATTGTAAGAAACAAGAGATGTTGAGAGAGATTATTTGTAAAGTATTTCCAGCAGCTCACTGAATTGACTGAAGCTTCTCACTTTACTTTTGTAATGCTTAGCGAGCAATCCTGCACAATATCTCAATTTTGCAGGCATATATACAAATGCAACAAAATATATATTCATGATATAATTAATGCACATTAGTGAATATGATAACTAGGACACATAATATGCACATGCATTTTATTATGTATGTGTCATGCAAATATTTGTTTTAGATCATATATGCAGAATATTAAATCTAATTCTTTTTAATGACTTTCTTATATATTTTTTTTATGTTGGCAAGCTAGTCAAATAATTATCTTACTGTGCTGCTTCGGAGATCTACTGCTAGACTTATCTCATCACTCCTATTTCTCATTTCTATCTCTCGCGAATGCATGCTATTCTAACTATATATCTTTTTACAGACTTCTTTTCTTAGGTGCTCAAAGTAATCTAAATCTATCTTTCGTAATAATCCCAAGATTTAAACTTCCTAGAAATCTCATAATTTTCAATCTAGAACTAGCTAGCCAGTCATTAAAATCACAATGTCTTCTGATTATCATCATTCTATAAACTGTCTAGCATTACTGTATGAATCTTCTAAAACATATTTGTTGTTCCCAAGATATTCTTATGCATGCATGGTATATATATGATATTTGCAAAATAAAGAATAAGATAGGAGGCTTAGCTCTATGTTTCTGCAAAACGGCTTCCGGATGATTTTAAATCCAACTCCTCATGTGCACATTACTATTGCTGCGATCTTCCTTGGCTTTTCCAGTATCACGACGTCGACCTTCAATTCTTCGTCTTTCATCTATTTACATTTCTTATTTTCTGTATTTGTCGAACTGCATTGGACTTGCATGAAACCTGATTTCTTTATTAGTCCACGTTGTCAATTTTTTTTTTACAAAACCTCGGGAGCTCGCATGTATCATCTTCTATCTCCATTCTTTTTCCCGGAATTAAAGAAGCTGAATCCACTGTTATTCTTCATCCTTGATTTTGTTTAACAGTGCTTTAACACCTTATTGCAGAATTTTTACTCAGAAACGCCATTCTGAACAGCTTGACCACTGCTCACGAAAAACAAGATAACTTTCTGTAGAAAATGAATTTTCACGAGCCGTAAATTTTGCTGAAAACTAGACTCCGATACCTTTCTATCGGTATATCATACTGCTCCTAGAACGTTCCAGATCAAAACAGTTTATTCCGTGAAGTTGGCTCAGAATCAGCAGCCTGAGAATTCTGATTTCGTTTCTCTAACAGTTTTTGCTCTCATTATTTCATACTATAGAGATACTTTGATTTACTAGTCTTGGCTGCATACTAACTCCTTGCAGGGACTCCATGCTACCATTCATGCACAGCTTCCCAAGACCTCCTTGTTTTGTCGTGCAATTCTGGTTGAATTTGTCTATAAAACAGGTCTCGTGGTCCACATACTTTGTGCAGGAATCGTCTAAATAAATTGATCATTTCACCTGCTCCATCTCCATGATATACATATGCTTCTTCTCCTGCACACTTTAACATTGTATCACTATCTCTTTTGATCAGCCACGGTTGAGGTTTTCTGCCGTTATTGTGAAGATGGCTCATCCATTTCCTGGCCATTTTACTTCGACCAATCGCAGCCAACATCACCTTTAACAACTTGTGGGTGTGTGACAAGCATTTGTTTCGGTATTCAATCAAGTGAATTACCACATGAGCAAATTCTGCTAGAATCTTCTTCTATAGTCTATAGGGTTTTAATCATGCCATATATTGAATCATCACATTTCCTTGATAACCTCCCTCGCTGCTGCCCCATAACCTTTATCCTGGGTTGATCTCCAAGCATTGTTCCAGTCTCATGTTGTATATTTTCTTTAAAATCATGCCGCTGTCAAGTCCAAGGTATCTCATTTCCACCGCCAGTTTCATTGTCATACCAGCAACAAAGTCCGAGACTTCGGCCTCACATATTGTGTTCCTTCTTCTATACTAGTGCGGCTATCGTCCTGCTATCCCTTATATCCTATTATTTTTAGCTTTGTGCAAGCGGGTTCTGTCCTCAACACATGATATCAATTCCCCCTCCTGCACTGTCATGTTGTCGTCAAACTTTTCATTCAATATCTTCAGCTTTTCCTCCATGCTATACACATCTTCACATAAATACAAGCATGTTGTTGCTGCGCTTTCATGCATGCATACACCTCTGTTATAATAAATTTTCCAAAACCAATGCTTTGTTGCTCTTCTAATTCATACATCTACTTTTGCCATGGGTTAAACCTTCAACGTATATGTATGTACTTTTGTTTGATGACATCTACACCACTCGCCTCTGTCATTGTCTTCTCTGGCACTTCTCCAATCGCAACTAACATTACCATCAACACCCTGTAAAAATCATGCAGGCTACTGGCCTGCCTATCTCTTTTTATTCATGCGTTCTCTGTTCGATGTTTCTTATTAGTGCCTTAATATCCATAACACTGAAAGCCAGGTCTGATATGTACTCTTTAACCCCCGCTGACTCTGCTATGAATTTATGCTTCTCAGTGCCTTGTGTAGACAGCCCAGGTCTTTGTATCCGAGTTAAGATATCTCTACAGCTTACACCATCGTCCATGCCACTGGTTCTCTCCCGGGCATCCTTGGTTGGAGCCCAACCTGAATCCATTTTGCTAATCCCCTCCGATCAAATTGAAATCCTCAATTTTTTGCAATAGTAGTTATACTACCCCCCGGTTCTTCAGGGAAGCTTGTCTTCGGTGGAGAACTATATTCTGGAAGCTCCATAATTCTTCATTAAGCTTGTCCGTATACAATATAAAAATTTTGTTTTTCTTCTGGGCCATTGTCGCCGTCTTGTTGTTGCTCATCCAAAATTAATCAGAAGAGCCACCATATTAAGAAAATCTCCAAGCTTTTGGTCTGCATCTCCTGGTCGTCTTGCATTGGTTGTCTAGATTTTGTTTATTTCACAAACCGCTCTGTCAAGTTCTCGTCCTTGACGTCATATTGGCACCATCAAACCTGCAGTACGTATCTGCTGTGACTTCCAGTACCATCATGTTGCTTCTATTCACCTCTGGATGTGCATACAAACGTACACATATATGCCATCTGTATCATCTCTTATAGAACATAATAAAAACATCCATCCTGGTTTAATTTGTTGTGCGACAAGTACCACCATATCTGTCCTTATGGTTTCGTTTAATTCGATACCCACCAGTGTTATGTCCTTGTTTCCAGGTGTTTGTAAAACTAGTTGTATACATGCTTTTCATATCACCGAGATATGGTCGTAGGTGTCTCATGTGTATACAAGTTTCTTGTAATACGTCTCTTTATATCTATCATCTCTTTCGATGGTTACTTTTGTCTTCTGTCTAAACTCATCGCCAACAATACACACGCAGATCATTCAAAACTTGTATCTTCCTTGACGTTGCTAAATATCCAATACGGCCACTGTATGTCATTGTCCTCTGTTTAAGACCAGGTATAACTGCTGATTACCGTGTGTGAATTATCACCCAAAACTTGATCACGTGCGTACTTTACATATACATACATAACCATAAGATATTTGGACTGCTGCTGACAATTTACTGGCTTGTATCCTGCTATCGTCTCTATCATCATACCAACGCCTGAATTATTGATTTTAACGTTTGTAAAAATTCTCTGTAGCAAAAGCCATGAACGTCTCTCAAACAATTCATCACAACACGATTAACCACCCATATTTGTTTTATATCTCGTTTGTCCTCTACAAACGAGCAAGGCAGGGCCCCTCCTTCTAGCGCCAATGTTGATGGAGGATTTTCGTAATCAACGTGATTTTCGGAGGCCCACTGGAATTTACAAGTGTAACACATGTAATTGGCTGTTTTTGGTGATTTGGGTGTGATTTAATGGTGGGGGTGAGCTGAGCTTGAGAGGTTACGAGAATCATCGCAGGTTCCATTAGCGAGATCTGTGTCCGTTCTCCCAAGGTGCCTACGTACCCTTGTTTTTATAGGGATCAAGCTCACGTAGTTCTAATATGATTCTGTCTCTTACTGGAATAGCTGTATTCGGTCACCTAATTCGTGTAGGACTCAGGTTCCTTTAGAGCCTTTCACGAACTAGTTGGCTAAGTAGAGTAGAACTCGAGTTCGTACCCTACTATAATTCTCATGTCTATTAGAGGCATTCTAGGATCAACTGCGCCCTAGAATTACACTCCAATAATAATTCGGTCTCTTTCTGACTGGCTACGCTCAGGAACCTGGTGCTCAGGAACCTATGTCTCAGGAACCTGGTGCTCAGGAACCTGTATTTCGGAACCTGGTTCTCAGGAACCTCTGTCTAGGAACCTGTTTCTCAGGAACCTCCTTATTTCGGGACATATTGCTTAGGGACCTCATTATAGGTACTTGTACCTGCACAAATAACAAATATATTAGTTTGGGGAGCCTCTTTGTGGTTCCCATATGCTCTTGTTGTCTTCACTGCTGCTGCTAGGCTGTCTTGAACTCTTCTGCAGGGAGGAACCTGGTCCATTCGTAATCTACTCAGCTTCCGGTTTATCAGGAACCTCATAATACTTGTAGCTTCTTGACTGTCTACTCAGCGAGTGCTCATTTCTTCATGTCTAGTCTTCATATCTTGTAATGGATCTACTTTCTGGCTCGTATGGATTGGATCCTATAGCTTATTGGGCCTAAATCTAGCCCATGGAGATTTTGGGCACAACAGAAATCACCATCAGATTGCTACTATTATCACAACATACAGAATCACCAAAATTCCATCCAAATTACTAAAATTTCAACCCAAAATCACCAAATTTCGATACAAATCACCAATTTTTTTTAAACAAATCACGTAAAGCGCCGCCTTCACCATACCTACCACCACCATACATCATTCATCTTGCTCATTACAGCTGTCGCAACCACCATAACCACCACTAGATGAGAGAAATCAGATCTAGATGAAAAGAAATCGGATTTGAAAATTATAAATATAAAGCAAATCTACCTTATGTTTGTTTTTCCGACAACATGGCAGCAACGTGGAGGGAAATGAAGTGTGATTATTGGGGTGAAGGAAAGGGAAAGATAGAAATGGAGCAAGTGTGATTGTTGGTGGATGAAGATATGCCCCTGCGGGGGCAGAAGTTTGAACGGAAAGGAGGTGGTGTCGACCGCCGGAGAAGAGGACCGGTGCCGTTGCCGATAGGGGGTGGGGGTCGGATGTGGGGGGGGGGGAATATAGTCAGATTTATTAGATATTAATATAGTCAGATTTGTGTGGTCGAGATTAAGTAGTATAGTATAAAATGGAAAGCTCTCAATTCTCAAAATAAAAGGGGTCTCATTTGAGCACTTGCCTATATATATATATATATATATATATATATATATATATATATATATATATGCTAGTGATCAAATAGAAACCACTTTTAAAATAAAAACTAGATACCTCTATTAATCTTAATCTTAGGCTCTAATTAAATTTAATGTCCCATTTAAACACTCACACCCAATTTAAATACACCCTCCCACAACCCAACTCACGCCCACTGCCACTGCCAGTGTCCGCCACCATGTTTTTCGGCGACATCCGATCGTCTTTTCTGACTGGTTTGAATTTTCTGACGAGCTGGAAATTACAGATCTGGCTCCTCCTTTTCCTTTCCGACCTTTGGCCCCGCAGGGGCACTATCTACATCATATTCCTCTGCCATTCCGACGACCTTCTCCAACGATGAGCCACTAGAAAATCTTTCACGCTTCCCACTACCATCACTTTTCCCTCTCTCTTTCATACTCCCTCTTTTCGTGGCCTTTATAATTCTCTTGCTTCCTGTCCCCGGGTTAGCCTCCAACTTCCATGACACCACTGTTATCTTCTTCTCCACCGCCACATTTAGTTAACAATCACCAATTATAATTAAGAAAACACTAGTTTTTTGTACGAAAGTCACTAATTATAATTAAAGAAATCACCAAAATTTGGTGATTTTCTACCAAAAAATAAGTGATTTACCTTTAGATGCGGTGGTCTACGCTCATATTCGGATGTTATTCTGATGAGTAAAAAAGTTCAAATCGTAAGTGATTATAATGATTTTTGTTGATGATAGAACAAATTATTTTAATTTTGGTTTGTAAGACTTGATCATTAAAAGTAATAATTAGATGCATCAATATTGAGTGGACATGATGGTGACTGAGGTGATAATGATTATAAATATGACGATTATAAAAGGGGTTGGTTGTGATGATATGTATGCAAGAGTTTGGAGACGTGAGAGAAAGATGAAGGAGGAGCGAGAATTGTATTGGGTTTGTTGAGTAACGTGATACTCCAGAAAATAGAAGGCCTAAGCCTGAACAGCGTGGCGCGTGCGATTATATGTGCCTGCCTAATTTGTTATTGGTTTCTAGTTTCATAATTGTTTCTATTAGAGCGCGACCCTATATATATTATATAATTTGTATTAAATCTTTTGAAATTTAAATACATATATATTTTTAGATTAAAGTTTACTTAATTTATGTAATGTAATGGAATTGGGCCGACTCAATGTGCCATCAGGCAAGGTTCCTCAGTCTCTCATAGCCATCCAGCTTCATTTTTGCAAAGGAATCCTGCGCCCAGGGGTTGCCTAATTCTTATGGAGGTAACAAGCCTAAACATGAAGTTATTGTTCTATCAAAATTAGTTTCTGTCATAGTTTCTTTAGCATTATCACTTGCTATTGTTATTATTCTTAGGGAGAGGGAAACTCCGGTTCGGTTTGGTTTTTATAAACTTTGACCAAGTTATGTATGCTATAATATTTTGTCTCCTTTATATATTATCCGGTTTTAAAACCGAAACCGAAATGATAAAAACCGAAATCGATGGTTCGGTTGCGATTCCAGTTTTCGATTTATAAAATCGAGAACTTCCGTTTTCGCTTCCGGTTTTACCCAAAAACCAAACCGACCCGAGATTTGCTCTCCACTGATATTAGGAGGATGGGTGGAGCCATTTCAAGGCATGACTGCGTGAGACTAGTTGTCTTGTGCCACGCATGATTGCCTTTGGTATTTCATCTTTGTTAGTCAGGGATCGGGGTCAGAGGTACTCTTTGGTGATTCATTTGATTTATGAACTGTTTCTGAGAATTTTTCACTTGTAAGACTATATTTTTAATATCAATTTATTAAACCTTTTGTGAAGGTAAAAAAAAAAAGAAGACAAATCTATATATACCTTGCAAACTAACAGCCAGAATTTTAATAACAAAGCTGATGTTTTATCATGTGTAAATGTACTGTCTTAAACAATAACACTGTATCTCGAGCATCAAGTGCACGGTTCCACTTATCTACCAAGTTTACAAACAGTTGAGTAAATTAAATGCAATACATGCTTTCACTAAGAATAAAAATATACAGTGTTGTATAAATCATCTGGAATAACATTGTACGATCAATCAAATTGAGAAATATAAACATAACACACAAGAAATAATAGAAATCAATCTTGGATAAAATAGAAAATGGAACTAAAAGCTGTAAACTTGGGTAGTAAACCTGATGGAGAGCACACCTCAACAAACAACCCCCGTATTGCCCACAATGTGTGTGGCAGTTTAACAATTCGTATTATGCAACAATTCTGTAAGCTTTCGCTTCAAACATTCACTTGTTGAGCTGCAACCTGACTGCGATGATATCATAGGCGACTTGACGGAGAAGTGCCCAAAGACTTTGCAATATCTCGAAGTGAGAATTTCTGAATTTTTCCTGTTGCATTCTTAGGCAATTCTCCCATAAAAACAACTGTCTTAGGAACCATATAATGGGGCAACCTGTCCCTACAAAACTCCATTATTTCCTTCTCCTTTGCCTTCTCAATCATTCCAGCAGCATCCTTTAAACTCACAAATGCACACGGTGTCTCACCCCAGAATTCATCAGGTCTGGCCACAACCGCGGCCTCGTTCACAACCGGATTCAGATACAGAACCGATTCGACTTCTACACTACTCACATTCTCCCCACCACTTATAATCACATCCTTAGACCTATCTTTTATTTCCAAATACCCATCAGGGTGCATCACACCAACATCCCCTGTATAAAGCCATCCATCTTTTTTCATACACTTGGCTGTTCCTTCCGGGTCTTTTAAATAACCCAACATCAAACACCCGCCCCGTAACACAATCTCGCCCTGGGTTAAGCCATCTGGTTTGACAATAATACCTGAATCCGGATGCACTACATTGACTTCAGTCATTCCAATTGTCCTCACTCCTTGTCTTGCCTTTAGTCTTGCCCTTTCCAATGCAGGTAACAAATTCCATTTCCGCTTCCACGCACACGACACCACAACCCCGGCAACCTCGGTCATTCCAAAGCCATGGCTTACGATGAACCCCAAGGCTTCTGTGCGGAGGAGCACGGCTGCAGGTGGTGGAGCTCCGCCTGTCAGAAAATGAACTGGATTTTCCAATTTTTTTGCAGTAGGACCGTTGGAGAGCATGTTAAGCACAACAGGTGCGCCACACATATGTGTCACGCCATGTTTAGGAATAGCCGCGTGAATGAGGGAGGCATCAAATCTTCGAAGACAGATGTTTGTGCCGCCAACAGCAGCCATTCCCCAAGAAAAGCTCCAACCATTAGAGTGAAACATAGGTAGTGTCCACAAGTACACTGGCTGTTTAGGTACCGACCAATCAATTAATGAGTCGACCGTGATGATGAAAATCGAGCGGTGGGAATGAACTACACCTTTGGGAGAGGATGTTGTACCTGATGTGTAATTTAATGTCATGGGTTCCCACTCATTTTTGGGGCGGATCCATTTAAATCCAGGATCGCCCCTCTCCACCATATCCTCATGACTACAATGAAACTCATTGAAATCAGGGGGTGATGCCAACACGTAGTCAGCAGCATTGATAATGACAAGAATTGGACGTGGTAAATCAGGTGGCAGCATAGAAACTGCTTCTAAGAGCACCTGAGAAAATTGTGCACAAACAAATACGAGCTTTGATTCAGCATGACAAAGGATAACCGCTATACTTCGAGCATCCAATCGAGTGTTGATGTTGTTAATGACAGCTCCAGCCATGGGTACAGCGAACTGAAGTTCGTACATGGCGGGAATGTTAGGGGCCAAGACAGTGACAACTTGGGTCCTTTGAATCCCGAGGGAGACTATAGACGACGCTAGTCGAACACATCTTGCATGCGTCTCGGACCATGTGAAGCATGTGGAATTGAAAACTAGAGAAGGACTATCTCGGAAAACTGTGGCGGCTCTTTCAAGGAAGATGAGAGGGGTGAGGGGACATGAATTTGCAGGGGTTGGTTTGAATTGATCCATTTTGATTAAAGTGTGCCCCTGTATTCTTCTCTCAGTTTTCTCTTTCACCTTAAAGTGTTAATGCAGTTTGTGTCAGGTTTTTTATGGATAGAAAGCTGTGGGTAGAAAGTTCTTTTCCCTAGTGCCATCCCTTGTGAATATTGCTGTGGTAGTTCAGGTATATACTACTCCCTCCGTCCCTAAATATCATTCCTGTTTTGACTGGACACGTTTGCCAACACATACTTTTGATCGTTAATATCTTCAATTTCATATTAGTTTTAAATATAAAAACTTTACTGTATTAAAGTACTCATAAATACGAATCCAACAAGATCACTCATGACTATATTTGGTCTTATAGATTAAACATAAATTAGTAATTTGTCTCATGTTATGAACAATCCCGACATTTCAAATAGGAGAAACAAAAAGAGACAGAGGGAGTATATGTTAGGAGAAGAATTTATTGCATGAGGCTTTATTGTTAACTTCTAACCTCTGTACGTTGATGAGAGAGTTTTCTTAGGTTAGGTTTGCAATGCCAATTGCCAGCTATTCTATTGTATTCGTGTCAGTAAAGGAGGTATGATCCATTCAGGCTAGCTCCAATGTTTTGTTTCACGACAAGCATTTGATTGGTTCTGGACATGCAATTATGCAAATAATTTTCTGGACAAATGTGTTACTCATATTAATGTCTGGGCACAGGCCGATTTACTTGGTAAGGACTTATATGTGCTGGTGTCCAGTGAGGCAAATGACCAACTGTTTCTGTCCAACCAATTACTCCTGTACATTCAAGTGCACCCTCCTAAAAATATACTAGTAGTATGAAACTTGGTGATGGTTTAAATGCTTTCACGTTGTTCATGTCAGATTCCCAAAAATTGGTTTAGAGTAAACTACTTTCTCTTTGGATAGGTACGCGGTTCAGTTCCGTGCTGCTATAAAGTAAAAGTCCAACTCAAACGCTTTGTAGCGGTTTATAAATTCTTCAACACAATAAGCGATTATGAAAAATTGAACATGCAGCCACTCGATATCATCATCAAATTATTCAAAAACCGCGATTTGATTGCTATCGGTAATACTAACAAGTTTGTAGAGTTATTTAATATTTATATGCAACGAATAATAATACATTACTAAATGTGGTGGAGAAAGTCGCCAACAACAAATCATCTATATTACGTTCATATCATTTTTAGCAATTATTTTTTAAAATCTGCTCTAGTAATTGAAAACTCCATAAATTGTAAATGTAATATAAAAATTAAGTACAGTTAAATATACTCTTGAAAAATTATACTGTGTGCTCGGAAGTTGGCAATTTGAACAATCATAAAAACTCCAGTAGATTAGCAAATAATTTTATTATTACCACATAAATGTTTCAATCTCCTCATAATCCATATTAACAATGCTTTCAGAGAAAGAGGGTTAGAATTGTAGTATATTACAAATGATTGTTGGGCCTGAGGTTCATCTTAAGTTAGTTGTCCGAAATTAAAAGAATCCTTATATATGTTGGGATATTTTGTTTAATTCAAACATATATCCTGTTATTTTAGTTATAGAAATAAATTGTTGATATGTCAACATGATTTGATCAATCGTAATTGAGAAATTATATGAGTCTTGAATATTGTTTTTCTATTTAAACAATGTAATCGTATTATTTTATATCAATGAGAAGATGAGTTTTACTCTCTGTTAAACACTCAGTATACATATTCTTAGCTTTTCTCATATCATTTGGTATCAAAGCCATGGAAACATTCAAGGCAAAGGAAGGTGTTGTGGGCTTGAGCTATCCCATGTTAACGAGAAGCAATTATACCGCATGGTCCCTAAAGATGAAAGTGTTCATAAAAGCACAAGGAGTCTGGGGTATAATCGAACAAAAGGATCGCAAAGTAGCCGTGGATGAAAGAACGGTTCAGGTGGCTCTTTTAGCAATATATTAAGGTGTGCCAGAGGAAGTATTGTTGACCATTGCTGAGAAAGAAACAGCCAAGAAGGCATTGGAGGCGATCAAAATGTTGTGTATGGGTGCAGAGCGAGTGAAAGAGGCGAAGGTGCAAACCTTAAAAGGAGAGTTTGAGTCCCTGGTCATGAAGGAAACGGATAACATTGATGAGTTTTGTATGAGGTTGAGCGGGCTTGTGACTAATATTCGAGTTCTTGGAGAAACAATGGAGGAATCGAGTGTTATGAGGAAAATTCTGCATGCATTCCCGGATAAGTTTCTTCAAATAGTTTCAAACATTGAGCAATTTGGAGATATGAAAGCAATGACGGTCGAAACAATAGTGGGTCGTCTCAAAGCGCACGAGGAAAGGATGAAGGACAGGTCCGAGAGCGCAGGTGGCGCAGGTGGACAACTTCTCTTGGCATCTCAGAATCAAAGAGCTAGAGGTGGTTCTTTCCGTGACAAGAGTAGGATAAAGTGTTACAACTGTAACATCTTTGGGCACTATGCTTCAGAGTGTAGCAAACCACGACGGGAATGAGAGAGGAGACAAGAAGTGAACCTTACAATCATGGAGGATGAGGAACCTGCGTTGTTATAAGTGTTACCAGATGGGCACAGTAGTAGCCAAACGGGCAAGTTAATAATGCCAGACGGGCAAGTTAATAGTGTAAGACGGACAAGACGAAAGCCATACGGGATGATTGCCAGATGGGCAAAGTTGATTTCCATATGGGCAGAGAAGAAACAAACCTATAGTTTGAATTAAGGGAGAGATTGTTGGGATATTTTGTTTAATTCAAACATATATACTGTTATTCTAGTTATAAAAATAAATTGTTGATATGTCAACATGATTTGGTCAATCGTAATTGAGAGATTATAGGAGTCTGAATACGTTTATCTTGAGCAGCAAGAATAAGATATTATTGAGAGATTATAGGTGAGAAATTATAGGAGTCTTGAATATTGTTTTTCTATTTAAACATTGTAATCGTATTATTTTATATCAATGAGAAGATGACTTTTCCTCTCTGTTAAATACTCAGTATACATATTCTTAGCTTTTCTCGTATCAATATAAAAGTAGAGGCGTTTTTTTGAATATTACAATAAATATAATTTGTATTTATGAAAATATCTGATAAAATAGTCCCAAACAACAAACGATGATAAAAAAAAGGAATTCCGAGAAGAATCGTGACAGAAAATAATTGTGGCAATTATGACAAAGATGATGATAGAGGAGGACAAAGATGACGAAGACAATGATGAAAATTGATCGCAACACGAGAAGGTGATTCAAGCGGATGATTCAATTTTTTTTTAAATTTGGCAAACTCTCGATTGAGTATCGTGAGTTTGAGGGGGGATGTTGACAAATATGTTAATATATATTATTATGAGAAAATATGGAGAATTGCCTTTATTGTATCATTAGTAAATAGGGAGAGTTCCCTTAATGTGTTAATTTCTATTATTGAGAATTAGGGATTTGCTATATAAATAATTGTGATTTATTGTAATAAACTTGAGGCGAGTGCCTCCACCATTAATGAGAAGAGACTTTGCAAGAACTCTCGCATCATCTTTTTTTTTTCCAACGTTCTCCCATAGGTTTTTTTTTCGCACCCCCACAAACTCTTGTAGAAGTTTTGTTTTCTCAAATCCACGAACTCTCGTAGACTTTTTTTTTCTCCTCTCACCCACGAACTCTCGCGGGATCTTTTTTCTCTCACCACGAACTCTCGTAGGATTGTTTTTTTCTCACGCACCCACAATCTCTTGTAGGATGTTTTTGTCACACTTTTTTCACAAACCTGATGCTCTTGATACCATGATAAAATAGTCCCAAAGTATCTTCTCATTAATGGTGGAGGCACTCGTCTCAAGTTTATTACAATACATCACAATTATTTATATAGCAAATCTCAAATTCTCAATAATAGAAATTAACACATTAAGGGAACTCTCCCTATTTACTAATGATACAATAAAGACAATTTTCCATATTTTCTCATAATAATATATATTAACATATTTGTCAACAATATCCTTTTAAAATTGTACTGAGAAGTGTATGATTGCTTGAGGACAAATTCATGTACATTTTTCTCATATTATGGGGGTGTTTGGGGGAACTTTTTTCCAGAATAAGTCAACTTATTTTAAGAAAAAATTAGAGATTCTTAACTTTCCAACTTATTTTTCAACTTATTTTTGCAACTTATTTAATCTCAAGCATACATTAAATATTTGTATAAAAAAATATTATCAAAATATAAAATTTTTACCCGAAAATAAGTCAATAAGTCCATTATAAAAGTCAAGCCAAACAGGCCATATAATTAACTACATTAGTTCTTATTTCTTAACAAGAGTGCAAGCTTTAACAAAATCAAAGCTCCAGACGTAAATATAAAATAGTACTCCTATCATCAGAGACAGTAAGTAGGAAAATTGTGCCAGTGTCAATGTCCCTAAAACTACCAAAATATCAAAAGGTATGTTTGCTCACTTTTAGCTCACGCACCTGAAAAACTTTGACAGCGCTGTGGTACCAATTACCACAAGCCTCTTACCTCCTTGGACAGAGAATTTATTTTGATAAAACATCTTGTATTGTTGTTATTATTCAACATAAGTACATGCCCCTGACAAAAAAAAAAACAAAAACATAAGTACATGCTAATTATGTCATGAATGCTGTCAACACAAAGTGTGAAGTGTCAACCCATATCTCGAATGAGAACAGTCCGCATCAAAGATCTTCCAGACAATTCATCCCATCCCAGGATACAATTCTACGTCTATTAGAGCATTTCCGAGAGTACAAATTCTTAACTCAAAAAATAAAGAGGATGGATTAAAATGTAATTCCAAGAGATTCTTTAAAAGGTTAGAGCAACTCCAATGTCATCCCTTATTTTGGATCCCTAAAATATGAGTAAATCTTGGGCTACACTACTAAAACACTACTATCATTAAAAAAGTGCCTTGGCGGGCCCATTTCAAGAAAATAAAAAACAAAAAAAATACAATTATAGAGCAATATACTATTCCTATAATCTAGGTAGTGTTTAAGTAGTGTATAAGGATGTAACTCAAAATTTATTCCTAAAATATAATAAAGTATTGGTCCCCTAAAATATAGTTAACCAAAAAGTTGTTTTACTGCAATGGTATTCCCTATATTTTTAAAAGTAATTTTAAAGTATTATTTTGAAATTTGAAATTATGTATTGTTGACATTAAATATTATATACAATTTATACAATTTAAATATTCCCTTTAAGAGCACGCTAGTCTCTTAGTTCACTTTCTATAAATAATATAAATTATTAGCTCTTAAGGATTTAGTGGGTGTTTATCACCAACAATTCTCTTTATATTAACTCCTTAATCAACTTTTTATTATTAAAAGTAGTTTGAGTTCAAAATAGTACAAACTCAAGGGGGAAGAGAAAGAGAGATTATTTATGAATAATAATGTAGTAACTAGCGTAAAAGTCCGTGCAAGGCACGGGCATTGAACTGATTTCTAGTCCAATATTGTATATATATATTCAAATAATTCTATAATTAAAATTATGATAAACGATAAAATTTCAATTTACCTAATATTTTTATAGTTATTTTGTAATTTTGCATATCAATTTTTTATATTATATTTTGAATTATTTTTTAACTTAATTTTAAAATTTTCTAAGTATTTCAGTCGAGGTTAACTATGATAAAACGACCTTAATGACCTATGCGTGTATATGAAATTCACAATCAAATTTTTTGATTTTATCGTATAATGATCTAAGTACTCAACCATTATATATTATATTAATAATCAATTTCATATTATGTAAAAATTCATAGGTACCATACTTTATAGTCGAGTTATAGTCTAGTTGATCATTATAAATAATTATTGTGATTTTGTAATATTTAGGATTTAAAAATTTATATCTTTTTTTGATTTTATTGAATGTTAATTATGTTACTTTTTATATATAACATAGATCATATTTTTAGAGTTCTCATCTTTTTAACATAATTTCAATTATTTTTCGTGTATATTTAAATATTTATGTTTTTAGACAAATCATATGTTTAATTCGTTGAAAGTCTAAATAGTTGGTCGACGAAGACCCCCTAAGTCACATATTTAAATTTTTATATACCTAAAACTGATGTGACACAATTATTAATTATGTATGATTTGATAACTAAAATTTAAACATTTCTTAAAACCAAATTTTATTTTTATTTCAGGAATTTAATATCTACATGAAGACGCATATAAATAATATTTTTTTTGTACTCAGTTACTATAGGTATAATCTAAAATTTAATTGTTATATCAATTATCTAAAATGGAAAAACAGAATTGTAGAGTATACTCAATCTATTAGAATATTTATTGTAATTTTATCTATCCAGTATTCTAGAAATAATATAAATCAATATGTATTTGCTCAAAAGTAAAAATAAAAGAGGAATAGACAAGAAAAGAATATGTGATTTATCTTATAGATTTTTTAAACGAAACTCAAAATTAAATGCAGTAAAGTTGGTTATTTCATTAGTTTGATAGAAGAAGGTTAGTGGTTTGAATCTTAACACAAACATAATTTCGTTATTGTTTACATAATTATTAAAAGACGACATTTTTGTAATTTTTAAAAATATAGGGGTAAAATCGTAACTTCAAAACCATTAAATTGGCAATCTAATTTTTTTTTTGGACTCAGTTACATTTTGTATAATCTAATTTTTTTTTTCTATATCAAGTATTTAAAAATGGCAGAAGAGAATTGTAGAGTATGATCAATCGATTACAATATTTTATTTAATTTTATATATCCAATATTATAGAAATAATATGAAATAACATTTCATTTACTCAAAAAAAAGGATGAGATAAAAAAAAAGGTGGTTTATCTTATAGGATTTGTAAACAAAACTCAAAAGCAACTGTAGCACAATTGGTTAGCTCATGAGTTTGAGAGTAGAAGGTTAGAGGTTCGAGTTTTAACAAAAACACAATTTCATTATTTTTAAGATAATTATTTAAGGATGGCATTTTCGTAATTTTCTTAAAAAGAAGGGTAAAACCGTAACTTCACAACCATTAAAATGGCACTTTTTGCCCTTGTGTTGAAGTTTAATATATAGTAAGTAATAGATAGTTAAGAGTGTAGATGTGCTCTTAAAATTGTGGAGAGATAAGAGGTTATTAGTGTTTTTATGAGTCATTAAAAATAGGGGTGAGCAAAAAATCGAATCAAATCGAAACCGAAACCGATGAAAACCGAACCAAAACCGAAATATAAAAACCAATCCAATTTTAACGGTTGCGGTTGCGGTTTTAGGTTCAAACCGAACCGAAAAAACCCGAAATCGAACTGATTATTTATATAAATAAATATTTATATTTTTTATAAATATTTTTAAAATTAATCATATATACATACATATATATATATATATATATATATATATATATATATATATATATTGTAAGAACCCAGATTTTTGGGTAGAATTAAAACTTTTTATTATGTAATAGTATGGGAATGAATAGTGGTTATGACTGCGGTGTAACGAATGTCTATTAAATGAATGGATTTGAATTCAATTATTTATATGTCATGCAGAATACTTTTGGTTGACAGCATAGATAAGAATGATCTATCTCCTAAGAATATGAGAAGATTACTTCAAGTAAGATTATTCTCGTGTCATCCAAATCAATATCTATTATAAGTCCAGCGGTTCCGTAAAAAGGTTAAGGAACACTCGAGGGTGAACCAGGTTCATTTTCTTAATTATAGGAATTAAATAAAAATAAGTGATGAATAGTGATTTTGGTGGAATTTGGAATATTATTATAATAATGTTATACCCGGTATTCGGAACGGATTTCTGAGTTCGTATTAGTGATCCAGGAGGAAAATAAGTGTATGTAAAAGCTGTCGGATTCAGAAAAAGAGCACTTTTATTTTCTCCGAGATTTCCCTGGACACTGCAAGACTTAAGGAGTTATAAAAGGGAATTAAGGAATTTAAATTCGAGAAGTATTAATTAAGATGAAGAATAGTATTAGAAATATTAAGAAGGTTTTCGGTAAAACCCTAACTAGAAACGAATGAGTTATTCCCTCGAACGATCAACGAACAAGCAAGGAAATTGAGTAATACCCGGACAAAGGAACGAATAAATAACCAAGAGACAAACAAGTGCAATTGGTGGGAAAAGGAGAAACCCAAGTAACATCCTTATAAGTCAACTACAAGATGAGTGGTGTAATTGCATTCTTGCAAAAATGGAGTTGTTTGTTGTAGTGCCAACACTTGGCCCAATGAGGAAGCAACAAGTGGCACCATTGGATTGCCAACAACACATTAAAAGAGATGCATCCATTATATATGCAAGGGTTATACATGTATTAGCCATAAATCACCAAAACAAAACAAACCACCACCATTTCTCTCCATTTCTTCATAAAAATCTGCCCATTCTTAGCTAATTGGAAGTCCAACTTCCAACCATCACTTGTTCTTCAACTTTTTATGGTAAGTACTACATATCATGGTAATGATCTCCTAGAAATTTCAGCTTCAAATTCATCTTTTATCATTTTCAAATAAATCATCAAAGATGATGATGAATAGTGTTCTTCATAAACTAACTTTTATTTCTTGATTTCTTTTGATTATTCAAGCTATACTAAGGCTATATAAGGGCTAAACAAGGCTTGATAAGTTCATACATACACCAAGGAAGGTATACCACTCTTGAAAACCAAGCTCTTAGTTTAAGTTTTGGTATTTTAGATGAGTTATATGGATTTAATGCATGTTTAGGACCTTAAGATTATGATTGGGATTTATTAAATGTGAAATTAGTTTAGATGAACGGAAAGACATTGCTTGGTCTTAGTTCATGGTTGAATAACATGTATATGTTGTTTGGAGTGGAAACTATGATTATTGGATGGTTTGAAATTTGGAAATCATGTAAACATAGCCGTCGTAATGCCCGATTGTCGTTAGCCTTAAGAAACCGTGATTAGCAGTAGCATGAACACACTGTCCAGTCTCGGATTTTGCCATGAAAGGCTAGATTATGTTATAAGATTCATTTTGATATAAAGATCGCATGAAACGGACTTACGGTTTAGGAGTATGATTAAATTCGTAAAAGTGGTTCGGAACCGTAATCAAAAGTTCGTAACCGAAATTGGATCCCTTTAATATTGCGAAATCAGTGGCGAATCTTAATAATTAAATAATAGAGATAAAAAGGAAGGTGTGGGAGAAGACCGCATGTCAAATGGATCGTTTTCCGATTTTATAAAAATGTTCGAATCTAGGTTAAGTACGAAAGTACCCCTAAAAGGTATACTTGGTTATAACTTCGGTAAACCACTTAGAAAACGATCGATAAATATCGAGGTCTAATCTTTCGACTTTAAAACTTATACGATTTAAATACTTACCATATGTAAGTGTAATGTCATGCTTTAGTAGCGAACAAGTATCGGGTAATAAAAGCAATAATAAGAGTGAATTAGAGGGGTATAACGAAACGACTTGAAAACGTGTTTCGATTTAAGTTAAGTTATACTTCACCTTTTGAAAGGTGTTAAGTGATTAATCCCGAATGCCGTGGCTATTTATAGATCATCAGGCTGACCCGGGACACGCTACCACTACCCCTACCCGCACCCGATTTCCAGGCAAGTTTCAAATCCTTTTTATAAGGCTGTTGTTGTGAATATATATATATGCTTTCTGTTATACATATGCCATAGCATGCATGCCTACTTTCAAAGTCAAATTGATATACTTGTTCCTAGAATTTATTGTTGGCTTATAAGCTAGATAGTAATATATCAGTTATAAGCCGGATATCACTGAGACCCTTAAGCAAAGGGCAGATGAATCTCATTCTTTGATTATAGACCGGGAGTCGATATTCCTTGATATATTGATATTATTTTCAGAGGAAAATAATTAAGTAATTATTTCCCATTTATTATCTGGCAAATATTATTGAGATATTCCTTTGAGATTATTTGATAAATATTATTCGGGTTATTCATCAGATATTTAATTATTCGATGAACATTATCTTTAATATTTATCTAAAGTCGATTTAATATTCGAATATTATTTCAAACCCTCAGTTAAGTTATTTACTTAGAGAATATTCATTCTTATTTCTTCGATAAATATTATTTTGAATATTCATTCGAGTTATTTATTTAATGAATATTATTTTAATGTTCATTCGAGCCTTATTTATTTAAATGAATATTATTTCGAATATTCATTCAATCTCTATTTATTTTATAAATATTAGTTGAACATTGATTCGAACTTCAGTTCATCGATAAATATTATTTTGAATATTCCCTTGAGACGATAAATGTTATCTTCGACATTCATTTAAAGTCGATTCAATTATTGATCATAATTTCGAATATTCATTCGATAATCATTTCTTCGATAAATATTATTAAGATTGAATATTCATTATTTATTTAATGAATATTGTCTCAAATATTCAGTCGACAATTATTTAATCAATAAATATCATTTTAAGTTGAATATTCATTATTAATTTAATGAATATTATATCAAATATCCAAGGGGTGTTTATTTCACCAATAAACATTATTATTTTCAAATATCCATTTAAGATTGGATTTATTTAGTGAACATTATTTTAAACATTTATTTGAGTTTATTTAATTAATGAATATTATCTGGAATATTCATATAAAGAAGAGAGTTATTTAGTAAAGAATTCTAAATATTCATTCGAGGATTACTTACGAGTAATATAATGATTTATTCATATTCCTTAATTAATATTGAGTTAATAAATATTCTTGGAATATTTATTTAAATCCTTTTAAGTTTTTTTATAATGATTCATATTATTCAAAGATTATATGTCACCGTCAGATATGGTGTAAAATATTTTGGAGTAGTTTATGACTATTTTTATCAAGGGGAGGTTTCCAAAACTCTATTTTTATTTAAATCTATCTTAAAGAAGATTTAAATACTCGCTCAACTTCCAAACGTATATAAGGGGACCTCACTTGAGAGATGTTATTTATTGGGCTGCCCGGTCCTATACTTGCTAAAACTATCTTGTCACTCACATCTTGATTCTTTCAAGCATCGATATGAGTCTGTTTGGTTACCTCCTCAACGCTCGAGGGGTAAGAATTGATGGAACAAGTTTATATCCATTAACAAGCATCAGCTTGGGAAATATTGGTGATTTTTTCTTTCCAACTAGATACGACTACTTTGTGGAGTCCTATCAACAAGTAATATACTTGGGGAAAGGGGGAGGAACTTCACGTTTCAAAGTTATGGATGTGAAATGAACTAGGAGATGCGTAAGTGACCCAGTGGCGCCGGTCCAGCAAATGGCCCAACCGTTGGCCGGGGGGTTCCAGAGGGCGGTAGACAAGTAAATCCGTCGGTGCTTCCTTCTACAGGTAGTAAACAAGAGGTGGGGAGCATAACATGCGACTGATCATCGTGTAAATGCTATGTCTCCTGGCGCGTCAAACTCCAGTATTAGTTCATCTCTCAATGTTGGAAACTTCCTGCAACCTTATCATTATTGGCAGGTTTGAAAAGTGTTTGAATTGGAATTGCAATATTCTTCCTGCAAGTTCCTCTATTATAAAAAGTTGATAATATCTGGCTCATCTTTGACATAGCAGATATTTATTCAAAACAAATATATTTTGAGTTACCTTGTAACTTCATCTCATACCTTATATTGGTACTACATCGTTAATGCATGGCTTATGGTTTCAAAGATATTTGGACTGTTATATATTATCACTGTTCAATTATATTTTTGGTGGGCTATTGCTCACCCTTGCTTTATTTATTTATATCACAACAACAGCTAGATCAGATGGCCACGCAAGGCATGCCCAACATAAGCAGGTGTCAGCCGTCAGAGGATTAACCGATGAGGTCATAGCTACCATTGCTGAGGATGCAGCTTCTGGTAGGCTAGTTGTTAGCATTTGATCCTCTAATGTATTTATATATATGGCACATATCAATGGATGGCAAAGAGCATGTAATTGTAAAATTGTAATTCTTTGGGTTGTAAGAACTCAAACTTGTGATTAATAATATTGACGATTACTCTGATTTCATCTCTGGGACTATAACGGGTGTGTTTTATGTTGTTTTTTTGGGTCACAAGGTTGTAATTTAGATTATGTTGGTTTTGTGGTTGGATATTGAGACCGTAACGACCAGATCCCTGACCCCGGATCTGGGGGTGTTACAGAAATGGTATCAGAGAGAGCGTTATATATCCCAGAGATGACGCGACGTTAAAACAATAAATTTATTAAGATAATAAGAACTCTTGCCAAGTTCATAGTCGGACTACTTAATGTAGTATTGACATATAAAACCCTTATGGGAACTATTAAGTATCATGATAGTAACTTAGCTCGTTCTTGTACCGACTAGTAAGGCGACAGACCTTGAGGCATACGAGCAGCAGCACGATGATACCTGATTATATGCTGACGATCGGATGGTGGATGCGATAGAGTACCCTACTGAGGACCCGGAAGAGGTTCCAGCAGAGGGGGAGAATCCTATTAGAGACAGGGAAGTTTACCTTGAGGAGATGAGGGCTGCAGCTAGAGAGACTGTAAGAATCTAGATATAGTGCTCAGAGAAGTGAGCGTAAAGAACTGATATATTATGAAGAGAATTAAAGAGGTATATTGGATCTATAGCTGGACTGCCGGATAAAGTACCAGCAAACAAAACGGATTCGGGGAATTACTTGAGATCTTATATGGGGTTAGATAAGAATCCTTAGAGACTTCCAGATCATAGGGAAAAGAGTGAGAATGATGCATGATTATCAAAGGCATCAATATATGTCAGGGAGCAGAGTCTCCAGGAGCAGTTGAGATAGAGGCAACAAGTGCCACATTATTTGATAAATGGATTAGTGCGAATCTTATTAATGATAATTCGCCATGAGAAGGCAGATTTCCTAGGTTATAATTTATAAAGTCGATTGAGATTGATGAGGTGGTTTATCCAGTGAGATGTCCATTTTATGAATGGATCAGCCTAGAAAGTAAAGATAATGGAAAGTGATAGCCTGAATGGATAAAGAATATAAGGAAGTAGTAAGTGAGACAATGATCTCAGAACCTACAAGAGGAGAAGACCAGTGAGTCTGTGATAAACTAGTAATAAGGCTATTGTCAGGAACCAAGTATAAGTCTAGTTCAATTCAGTGGAAGGATGGACCAGAAACATTAGAAGCATGTGATTCAAAGGAATATTAAATTTCTTCTGTTCCTTGAATGGATTATGGTAGTTACCTTAAGTTTATTCTGACACTGAATCATAAAGGGATTAGGCAAGGCAAGCAGTGGTTGAGATGTAATTGAGAATGCTTTTAGATGCAACCTGAAAGAACAGGTGTAGGCCAAGTTCTCGAAGTAAGAGTTTTGGCAAAATGAAGTCAACTTAATAGGACATATGATCAATAGGGGTAGTGTTGGTCGACCCCACCAAGTTAGAGACAGTTTCAAATGGAGAAAGGCCAACCACACCGGCAAGGGTGAGGAATTTCATAAAATTCACGAGGTATTACCAAAGATCTGCTCAGGACTTTACAAAGAGTGTAGTCCCATAACCCGACTTATTGTAAGGATAAAAGTTTGAATGGACAAGATAAATGGGGGAAAATCTCCCTGGAGTTAAAGATAAAAAAAAAAAAAAAAAAAACTGGTGATGACCCAGCATTGGCGTTACCTAATGGAAGAAGGAGAATTTTGGAAATTTATTAGGATGCACCTCGTGCAGGTTTAGGTGCTGTGCTGGTGCAGCACGGTAGGGTGATTGCAGATGCATTGGGTCAGCACGGTTCATCAGATTCGGATGGCTGTGGAACGACTAACTCCGACGGTAGTGTTCCTTCTGAAGCTAGTTGTTATAACGACCGGTATTCGATAGTGTCAATTATTATGACGAATATGTAACGGGAAGATGTGGCATGTTTTAAATTGAAACTTTTGATTACCCTTCCAGGGGAGGTATTTATTTGGCTTCTTTCCAATGGTTAAACTCCCAACTATATGTCAATCATTTCGTTATTATAACTGTTTCTGGTTTCACCCGCTTGGGTATTCCTAGAAATACTCTTCGGGTATCGAAATGGATCTTCTTAGTATCACCAGTGGGTAGATAGATTGACTGAAATTTCCCTAATCCTGGAAAGGAATTTGAAAAATTTTAGTAAACCTTGTCTTTCTGATTATCGGAATACATCACTAAAGAAAGTGGAAACTGGAGTGAACCCTACGGATTGGGTAAAGTAGCCGCTATACAGGTGGGTAGACATACCCCGATTATTACAGTTGAATGTAGGGATAAAATTATGAAGTTGAATGTAATTAAGAAACAAGCCGGACGGAGAAATTCTGGGATTGACTTAAATGAAAAGGTTGTTATGCCAGAAGTGTTAAGATTTTGTGGTACGTGGAATTGATAAGATTAACTGAAAGAATAAAAGTGAAGGAAAGGTGACCGGAGACGGTACCGAGAAGTCAAGTGAGACTTATATGGAGTAAAGCTTTGGGAAGATCAAAATGTATCAAAGAAGAAGGCACTATGCCGGCAATCGATAGAAAAGTAATGCTAGTAGCCAACCCCTAAACTCACATATTTTAGCATGGCCAGATGGGGCCAAGTCACTAAGGATTTTCAAGTGATTGAACCAGCAATGTAAGGACAAAGCGGGGTGCTTCTAATCAAGTGCCAACCGCGAGGGCTTTTGATATAAATGAATTGAGATACATGATGATGGATTTTATATATACCATGGACTTATTAGGATTGAAAATAGTGACCAATGAAGAGTCACGAAGATCGTCAAAGATGGTGCAGTATGATGCATAAATGTTATATGAGACTTAGTGTCCTCAAGAGGAGCATTAGGCACTAAGAGATTCACGTTGAACATGACCAATATCTTCCAGAACATCCTTGCTACCATTACCAAGTTCTGCATGAAAGAGTAGATAGACATATGTTGTCTTTTGGAAGGTCATGTAGACCGACATTCGTTTGAAAGAAAGGTTAACATTAAGCTACCTATAGATGATTAAGATGAGAATGATTGAAAAGTGACCTTTATTAAGGATATATGATTGGATTTCCAATTACAGGATATAAGTATTCCTTGAAGATAGAATTGAGGATAGAATGTCCATATATTAAGATGAACCCTGGGGGATGCACAAAGGATAACATCACCCCTAATAAAGACATTGTGAAATCAGATGATATAAATGAATCGACCAAAGTATAAAGAACCTGTAAGGATTTTTGGAAAGGAATCTCGAAAAGTACATAGACAGAATTGTTATAAAAATTGATTATTGATGTTCGATATACCCTGTACCCAGAAGATACAGGAGGGATGATGTCAATGACCTAAGAAACCCTATAAGGGAAGAGGTAATGTTCTGAACTTCAAAGGGGAAGTTTGATAAGGAATGTATGACATAGTAATAATAAGGCCAGATGAAGCATGTGTGAAACCATGAGGAAGTATGGATTGAACCAATAAGGTTGAGATTATCCTAAAACGAGAAGGGAGTTAAGTAAGGAAATATCCTAGATATGATGGGGAGTACCTGTAGTAAAGTTCACACCAGAAAGGTGGAAGCAATGACTTTTGGAAAAAGACTGATGGATATTTTTCCTTCAGCAGAATTTCAGGAAGAATACTTTCACCCAACAGTGATGGGAATAAGGTAGAAAAAGTTGAGTTGAATAGATCAAGAAAACATTGATTGCAAGAAATTATTATCAGGAAAGGCCAATGAGGTGGCCGACACTTTAAGTATTGAGGAGTAATTATGAATGCTCATACCAAAGAAACGAAATGGTATTGAGAAGGACTTTGAAGGTCAGAATATGGTAGAGGAATTTACATTCCCTCTAATGATTGGGCAAGAATCAACCATAAGAGTAGTTTAAGTAAAGATTCGATTCCTGATGTCGTCTTAAGCATATTACCTGCGTTAGGAGGTCCTATATTGAGGTAAACCAGGACCTCGTACGAAATTGACTAAGTAAACCATTAGCTTCCAGTCTTCTACTGAAGATATATGATTGATAATTTCGTCAACTTGGCATAGCTACGATGCTTGAAGCTCTTCTGCAATTTTATCTGCTTCATGTAATATCTACGTCAAGTTCAGGAAGCATTCCCTATGGATAGGGAATATTGATTATTTTGTTTTCCTAAGAGGATCTTGAATTGACAATTATGAACCCCGCAGGTTTAGTGATTCAAACACGACGTAAATGATAAGCAATGATGACCCCTCTGAGAAATTAAGTGTTTACGACTGTGGAAATGTCGAATTGAATCTAAGTTAGAGAAATCATCCAGGTCAGTTTCGGGTGGTTTAATTTTGGAGACGACGGGATATTTGTAATAAATAATCCGGATATGATGGTTCATAGAATGATTATAGTAGAAATGAAGACAAGTGACTGATAGAGATGAAAATCAATAAGAGAGTCAGATAGGACTCATGAGAAGCTCCAGTAATAAAGCGAGAAAAGTATGGAATTGACAGTGCAAGGGTATTGACCAAAACAGAAAGTTGGAATTAGGAGCATGAATGACATACAAATTGACTCCTTTTAAGTTTGGAAAATCCGAGGAAATATAGAATAGTTGATTGAGAAATAAAGAGACTCATGGAATGAGAAAGTGAAATCTAGACGGTTGAACAAAGGAAAATTCGACCCCAAACGTGTAACACGTATTGAGTAAAGGTGGCGAGTGTCTCAACACTGAGATGACGATAGAGTTAAACAACAAGAGTAAATAAGAATTAGACAATATTAAGGATGTGATTGATAAAGAAAAGATTGGGAAATAATTATGGAATGTGAAGCAAGGAATGTTATGAATGGAGTGATGAATGGGTTTTCTTAACGAGCTCTCGGAATGACAACCTGATGGTGTTAGAATTATGAATATGAAATGGCCAGTGTCATGGCGTGAAATGTCAGTAATAATAATGTCAAGCGAGAAATATAAGATTTAACCTGAGAGGTTGAAAGATTTGTGATGATGAGTGTTGCTAAGATTGAACAAGAACATAGGTCCATAGAATGATGGGTCGAGCAACGAGGATATGTTGACTTGTGAGATTTTGATATAGTGGTATTTGATACGATTACGATTATTTTTCTTCTCTGATAAACCTCTATAGTTCAGAGGAAAATTTTAAGTATGATATTTAACGATCATGAAAAATTTCTATAATTCTCTGAAAATCTTTTCTTTTCTCCACTCCTATTTATCTTCTTCTAAATTGAGAAGAACAACCCTTTAAGGAGGGGAGGTACTACTACGTGACTCTCTGTCTGTGTGATAGAAGTCTAAGTGGAATGCCATTAATTGTTTAATTGCTTGTCAAGTACTAAAGGCTGGCCCCCTTCTGTACTAGCTATGCAATATAACAAATGTTCATTGATCACAGTGATCTCTCGATAAATTTTTCCACCTAAATATATATACGACGAGATTGCGAAGATTAAAGCGATTAGGAATTGCAAAATTTCGAGTGAGGTTATCCCCGGACTTCGTAGCGCGTTAGTGATACCGAAGTCACTGCACGTACCAATAAGGTTAATAGTATAAGACCGGACAAGAGCGTATACCGGATAATGTGTCATGCGAAAGTATCAAAGAATTGGTAGAACGGATAAAGGGTGTATTGTAACACCAGTACGATGTGCTTTAGAAAGATTGGAATGTGTAAGGATCGACCAGAGAATTGGAAAGCGAAATAACCAACAAGTACCCAATTGTCTTCTACCTGATTCCGGGATGGAATCCTTTTAAGGAGGGGAGACTGTAAGAACCCAGATTTTTGGGTAGAATTAAAACTTTTTATTATGTAATAGTATGGGAATGAATAATGGTTATGACTGCGGTGTAACGAATGTCTATTAAATGAATGGAATGGATTTGAATTCAATTATTTATATGTCATGCAGAATACTTTTGGTTGACAGCATAGATAAGAATGATCTATCTCCTAAGAATATGAGAAGATTACTTCAAGTAAGATTATTCTCGTGTCATCCAAATCAATATCTATTATAAGTCCAGCGGTTCCGTAAAAAGGTTAAGGAACACTCGAGGGTGAACCAGGTTCATTTTCCTAATTATAGGAATTAAATAAAAATAAGTGATGAATAGTGATTTTGGTGGAATTTGGAATATTATTATAATAATGTTATACCCGGTATTCGGAACGGATTTCTGAGTTCGTATTAGTGATCCAGGAGGAAAATAAGTGTATGTAAAAGCTGTCGGATTCAGAAAAAGAGCACTTTTATTTTCTCCGAGATTTCCCTGGACACTGCAAGACTTAAGGAGTTATAAAAGGGAATTAAGGAATTTAAATTCGAGAAGTATTAAGTAAGATGAAGAATAGTATTAGAAATATTAAGAAGGTTTTCGGTAAAACCCTAACTAGAAACGAATGAGTTATTCCCTCGAACGATCAACGAACAAGCAAGGAAATTGAGTAATACCCGGACAAAGGAACGAATAAATAACCAAGAGACAAACAAGTGCAATTGGTGGGAAAAGGAGAAACCCAAGTAACATCCTTATAAGTCAACTACAAGATGAGTGGTGTAATTGCATTCTTGCAAAAATGGAGTTGTTTGTTGTAGTGCCAACACTTGGCCCAATGAGGAAGCAACAAGTGGCACCATTGGATTGCCAACAACACATTAAAAGAGATGCATCCATTATATATGCAAGGGTTATACATGTATTAGCCATAAATCACCAAAACAAAACAAACCACCACCATTTCTCTCCATTTCTTCATAAAAATCTGCCCATTCTTAGTTAATTGGAAGTCCAACTTCCAACCATCACTTGTTCTTCAAATTTTTATGGTAAGTACTACATATCATGGTAATGATCTCCTAGAAATTTCAGCTTCAAATTCATCTTTTATCATTTTCAAATAAATCATCAAAGATGATGATGAATAGTGTTCTTCATAAACTAACTTTTATTTCTTGATTTCTTTTGATTATTCAAGCTATACTAAAGCTAGATAAGGGCTAAACAAGGCTTGATAAGTTCATACATACACCAAGGAAGGTATACCACTCTTGAAAACCAAGCTCTTAGTTTAAGTTTTGGTATTTTAGATGAGTTATATGGATTTAATGCATGTTTAGGACCTTAAGATTATGATTGGGATTTATTAAATGTGAAATTAGTTTAGATGAACGGAAAGACATTGCTTGGTCTTAGTTCATGGTTGAATAACATGTATATGTTGTTTGGAGTGGAAACTATGATTATTGGATGGTTTGAAATTTGGAAATCATGTAAACATAGCCGTCGTAATGCCCGATTGTCGTTAGCCTTAAGAAACCGTGATTAGCAGTAGCATGAACACACTGTCCAGTCTCGGATTTTGCCATGAAAGGCTAGATTATGTTATAAGCTTCATTTTGATATAAAGATCGCATGAAACGGACTTACGGTTTAGGAGTTATGATTAAATTCGTAAAAGTGGTTCGGAACCGTAATCAAAAGTTCGTAACCGAAATTGGATCCCTTTAATATTGCGAAATCAGTGGCGAATCTTAATAATTAAATAATAGAGATAAAAAGGAAGGTGTGGGAGAAGACCGCATGTCAAATGGATCGTTTTCCGATTTTATAAAAATGTTCGAATCTAGGTTAAGTACGAAAGTACCCCTAAAAGGTATACTTGGTTATAACTTCGGTAAACCACTTAGAAAACGATCGATAAATATCGAGGTCTAATGTTTCGACTTTAAAACTTATACGATTTAAATACTTACCATATGTAAGTGTAATGTCATGCTTTAGTAGCGAACAAGTATCGGGTAATAAAAGCAATAATAAGAGTGAATTAGAGGGGTATAACGAAACGACTTGAAAACGTGTTTCGATTTAAGTTAAGTTATACTTAACCTTTTGAAAGGTGTTAAGTGATTAATCCCGAATGCCGTGGCTATTTATAGATCATCAGGCTGACCCGGGACACGCTACCACTACCCCTACCCGCACCCGATTTCCAGGCAAGTTTCAAATCCTTTTTATAAGGCTGTTGTTGTGAATATATATATATGCTTTCTGTTATACATATGCCATAGCATGCATGCCTACTTTCAAAGTCAAATTGATATACTTGTTCCTAGAATTTATTGTTGGCTTATAAGCTAGATAGTAATATATCAGTTATAAGCCGGATATCACTGAGACCCTTAAGCAAAGGGCAGATGAATCTCATTCTTTGATTATAGACCGGGAGTCGATATTCCTTGATATATTGATATTATTTTCAGAGGAAAATAATTAAGTAATTATTTCCCATTTATTATCTGGCAAATATTATTGAGATATTCCTTTGAGATTATTTGATAAATATTATTCGGGTTATTCATCAGATATTTAATTATTCGATGAACATTATCTTTAATATTTATCTAAAGTCGATTTAATATTCGAATATTATTTCAAACCCTCAGTTAAGTTATTTACTTAGAGAATATTCATTCTTATTTCTTCGATAAATATTATTTTGAATATTCATTCGAGTTATTTATTTAATGAATATTATTTTAATGTTCATTCGAGCCTTATTTATTTAAATGAATATTATTTCGAATATTCATTCAATCTCTATTTATTTTATAAATATTAGTTGAACATTGATTCGAACTTCAGTTCATCGATAAATATTATTTTGAATATTCCCTTGAGACGATAAATGTTATCTTCGACATTCATTTAAAGTCGATTCAATTATTGAACATAATTTCGAATATTCATTCGATAATCATTTCTTCGATAAATATTATTAAGATTGAATATTCATTATTTATTTAATGAATATTGTCTCAAATATTCAGTCGACAATTATTTCATCAATAAATATCATTTTAAGTTGAATATTCATTATTAATTTAATGAATATTATATCAAATATCCAAGGGGTGTTTATTTCACCAATAAACATTATTATTTTCAAATATCCATTTAAGATTGGATTTATTTAGTGAACATTATTTTAAACATTTATTTGAGTTTATTTAATTAATGAATATTATCTGGAATATTCATATAAAGAAGAGAGTTATTTAGTAAAGAATTCTAAATATTCATTCGAGGATTACTTACGAGTAATATTATGATTTATTCATATTCCTTAATTAATATTGAGTTAATAAATATTCTTGGAATATTTATTTAAATCCTTTTAAGTTCTTTTATAATGATTCATATTATTCAAAGATTATATGTCACCGTCAGATATGGTGTAAAATATTTTGGAGTAGTTTATGACTATTTTTATCAAGGGGAGGTTTCCAAAACTCTATTTTTATTTAAATCTATCTTAAAGAAGATTTAAATACTCGCTCAACTTCCAAACGTATATAAGGGGACCTCACTTGAGAGATGTTATTTATTGGGCTGCCCGGTCCTATACTTGCTAAAACTATCTTGTCACTCACATCTTGATTCTTTCAAGCATCGATATGAGTCTGTTTGGTTACCTCCTCAACGCTCGAGGGGTAAGAATTGATGGAACAAGTTTATATCCATTAACAAGCATCAGCTTGGGAAATATTGGTGATTTTTTCTTTCCAACTAGATACGACTACTTTGTGGAGTCCTATCAACAAGTAATATACTTGGGGAAAGGGGGAGGAACTTCACGTTTCAAAGTTATGGATGTGAAATGAACTAGGAGATGCGTAAGTGACCCAGTGGCGCCGGTCCAGCAAATGGCCCAACCGTTGGCCGGGGGGTTCCAGAGGGCGGTAGACAAGTAAATCCGTCGGTGCTTCCTTCTACATGTAGTAAACAAGAGGTGGGGAGCATAACATGCGACTGATCATCGTGTAAATGCTATGTCTCCTGGCGCGTCAAACTCCAGTATTAGTTCATCTCTCAATGTTGGAAACTTCCTGCAACCTTATCATTATTGGCAGGTTTGAAAAGTGTTTGAATTGGAATTGCAATATTCTTCCTGCAAGTTCCTCTATTATAAAAAGTTGATAATATCTGGCTCATCTTTGACATAGCAGATATTTATTCAAAACAAATATATTTTGAGTTACCTTGTAACTTCATCTCATACCTTATATTGGTACTACATCGTTAATGCATGGCATATGGTTTCAAAGATATTTGGACTGTTATATATTATCACTATTCAATTATATTTTTGGTGGGCTATTGCTCACCCTTGCTTTATTTATTTATATCACAACAACAGCTAGATCAGATGGCCGCGCAAGGCATGCCCAACATAAGCAGGTGTCAGCCGTCAGAGGATTAACCGATGAGGTCATAGCTACCATTGCTGAGGATGCAGCTTCTGGTAGGCTAGTTGTTAGCATTTGATCCTCTAATGTATTTATATATATGGCATATATCAATGGATGGCAAAGAGCATGTAATTGTAAAATTGTAATTCTTTGGGTTGTAAGAACTCAAACTTGTGATTAATAATATTGACGAGTACTCTGATTTCATCTCTGGGACTATAACGGGTGTGTTTTATGTTGTTGTTTTGGGTCACAAGGTTGTAATTTAGATTATGTTGGTTTTGTGGTTGGATATTGAGACCGTAACGACCAGATCCCTGACCCCGGATCTGGGGGTGTTACATATATATTACGAAAGTAGATAGTCACTGAAATAAAAAATAATCGGGCCTAACATTTGTTGTTGTATTTGGGCCTCAGGCTGAGAATTTTGTAAGATTTATGTAACCACTATTCTTGATCCTATTAGTTTCATCTTGGTGGCTGCCAGTTCTAATTTTGCAGATGTCACGACTATTACTGGTTTTTTGAGTTATGTCTTGCACATTTCATTTTATAAATTAGCCATATGTCATCCATAAAATTTTTGCAATATCTTACTTATCTAGTGTAATGAAATTCTCGTTGGTGCCATTCTGAAATTGGCTTTTCCAGATGGTGTCATTTCGTGTTTTGGACTTACGATTGGCACCCCTAAAGTAACTGATTACTGTGACATCCCCAAATCCGGGGTCATAAATCCGGGCCATCACAAACCAATTTCCATTCAATATCAATATCTTTTTAGTTTTTTTTTTTATAATTAATACTTATGTCATTGACCCCGCAATAATAAACACACACACACACACCAGTCATATGCTCAGAGAACAACATTTACCATAATAAAATTAAGAGTTGAACAGTTATTACAAACCAGGATCATACTTAAGTACATTGTTGAATGACACTTCGACATGAAGCGTTCCAACAATCAAAAGTTTATTACATTCTTACACCCTTAATTATACATAAGCTCTCAGAACCCGTCTGCCTCTACGCTACCTCAGGAATCGATGCTAGCGTGCTCTTAGAAGGTCGCCTTTCCCCTACCCTCTTGCGGGGCGTTTTGCGTAGTATCGGTATACCTAGCTGTTATATAAATAAGTAGCAAAAGTGAGCTATAGTAGCTCAACAAGATAATTTCTATCTACTAACATCAAAGGAAAATAAACCATTGTATATATATAATAGACAAAAGCAACTTCAGTTATTATGGAAGAATTTTATTTCCATTCAATATGTATATACACTTTCCAATTATCCTTGTACGTAAGAAATATATAGTATCATTCCATCAGTCTCGCTTCTAACATCATATAATATCAGTCCCTCTTCTTGAATGCTATAACCATCAATATACCATTTCAGTGTAATCTTTCAAGATAATATAAAAACTTGAACAAATCTCTCGCTATAATCTTCTCATTTCCGTCTTATGCAACAATCATATAAATTAATATAAAATCAGTTTCTCTTCGTTTGTAACAATAATTCCATCATTCCATATCACTTTTCTGTTTTCAGTTATAGAAATCTGAAAACCATTTTCAATTCTTTCTTTCAAGTTTTGGGGATATCTGCTGGCGCCAGATACGTAGGACGATGATCAGTCGCCTAACCGTATCCGCTCTCTGTTTACTACTAGTAGAAGGGATGATCCCTACCTGGTAATCAACCCTGGAGGAAGGCTACCTGCTACATCCTCCCTTGAAATCTTCGTGCCGTAAGAAAATATTGAATGATGGACTGTGCCACTCCCACACAGCCTCTTACGCTTACTGTTGCAATCCCCCTTTTTCAAATCATTTTCCATTATCAAATACCATTTCACATTTTTCAACTTTACCGTTTCCATTCGCATTTCCATTCACATATATCATTTCCATTTCCATTTATCATCACTTTTAAAATATTTATGTCATAATACTTTGATTATAACTCAGACATCTCTTCTATATTCAATAAAATCAAATATGCTTTTATATACGTAGAGTATTCCATTTATCTCAAAAGTATTAAATACCATTCAATAATGTTTATTAAATCACAATACTTAGAAAGAATATAATATTATAAATCATATAACCCTAAATAATAACTGATACCATTCCTTTATATATCTTTAGATAACAACTGATACCATTCCTTTATATATCTTTAGATAACAACTGATACCATTCCTTTATATTCCCTTAATCATAAGGCATGTTCACTTCATGCATAATCATCTCTATGTATATTCATATCCATCTCATACTCATACTCATATTCATATTCATATCATACTCATATACCTTCCCTTTTTTTACATCAATAATCAAGGAAAACCATTTCTTAACAATATAGTAACAATAGCATCACATATATATATTTCATGAAATCAAGTTTCTTTGAAGATAAATAATTTACAAGTAGGGATAGAAAAGATCTTGCCTAGATCTCTAAAGCGAGTATGTGGAATCCTGAGTTCGTCTCCCGTTTCTATAGGAACGAAAGGATCACCATTAGTATATATCCCACTTAATCACTTAATCTCTACACCATAACACCCTTAACTCATATTATAAGTTTAACATGGTTTTTATGCACCAAAAGTTTACATGCACTTAACCATTTTTAAACTCGATCTAAGTTTTAGCATATTCCACCATTCCCCTTAATAACCACACTCGACTGTAAAAATTCTCAGAAAATATAGATTTCGAATTTTAATGCAAGGTCAACTGTAAAGGGTCCTCTGACCACCCTACTACACTATCCCAAAATTTCGTGACTTATAAAAATGTCTAAGTATGGTAACTTTAGCCTCAAAGTTGATACAATTACGTTTTCTCGGTTTTCGAATGTCTTTCACTAAAACTGACTTTTCTCCTAAACCGTTCATCAGATTTTTACGCACCTTATATCAAAACGATCTATGAACCAAGCTCTATCTCATCATGGTCATTTGGGGGTTGGGACAGAAACCTACCATACGGGTACAGGGTCCAAAACAGGGCAGTTTCTTGGTTTAACGAAAATCGGACATTATAACGGCTATATTTTCATACTTTCCAAAATCAAACTCCTCCAAATCAATCATCCACCTTATACACCATCACCTACACCATGTGGTCACCTTACCAACCATGGTTACAATCACATACTCCTTCCATATTCAACTTAAAACACATATCAACAACCATATCATCAAGATTTCATGCTTTATACAACTTAACTTCTAAACTAAGCATAATCAACCATAAACTCATAATTCAAGTTAGGGTCTCAAGTAATATACCTTCCTTGATGTGTGTAATAGCTTTCTAAACCTTGTATAGTCCTTGTATAGCCTTGGGTAAGCTTGGATGATCAAAAGAATTGAAGAAAACAAAGTTAGAAATTCGGAGTTATTAGAACCCGACTTAAAGATCATGAAAAACGAGGCCCTTACCTAGGTTTTCTGAATGAGACTTCTAAAGGAGAGTTGTAGAACATCTCACCAGCTTTCCAACCATATAAAGAACACAAAATTGCATTGAGTAATGAAGGAGATATGGCCGTTTGAAAATCATCACAGAACCTGTGAACAATCCTGGACAGTTTGGTTCTTCAAATTGGGGAGATGATTTGCCTAGGCTACACTACTTGGATTGCTATGAAATTTGGATCGACTAATGCCCATGGAGTGGAGAGGTTGTGGTTCAAATTTGGTGATTTTATCATGGGTAGAAATGGAGATATGATTTTGCTTCTCCTCCTTGCTCTAGCTGGGCAGTTTGTGGAAATGAGAGAAATGGAGTAATGAGGAAGATGGGGAGAGATTTTTCTCCTAATTTTTGATCTTATCTTCCTTTAATCTTGATCATTCTAGTGTCTTGTGGAAGCTTGTGAAGATATTTGTGGTTAACACCTTGCAAAGTTACTAATTTATCCTTAAAAACAAGTTAATGGCTAATGACACCACTTGGATGCTCTAAACTCTTATTTTCTAAATTTTCTAAGTAAAATGCCCATCACATTGGTAAATAAAATGGTATGTATCCTTGTTATATTACTAATCTTGGTTGCTTGGTTTCCATGCTCGTCTAATTGTGGTTCGTTTCGAATATACCTCATTATCTCAGTGATTTTTAAAATCATTTACAAATCCAATTTCCTTTGGTATTCTCTTAACTTAATAATCCTCTGGTTAAATCTAAATCTTCTAATTCCTCAATATATAATTCCTTTAATATTTCCATGCTCCTTAATATCCAATCAAAGCTTATTCGAAATCAAAATCCTCAAAATCCATATTCAGGAATTTCTGAAATCCATTGTCATTTCGAGTCACTTATTTTCGTAGTACAACACTAATATGGTTTCTGTTTATTCATTTCCTGTTTCCATTATAGCATACCTACATACCATCTTTCTAAATCCCCAAAATTCACTATTCATGTGATCACTGTAGCATTGCTAAAGTTAGGGTTATTACAGTCTTCCCCCCTTAAAAGGATTCCATCCCGGAATCATGTTGGAAAAGTTCATAGGTACCACACCTTCTAATTCCACACGCCTTCCTTTATCCTTTTTCCCTTTATAATATCTCAATCTTGTTTGCACACAAACACCGACATAAACTTGTTTGTCATTCATCAACATGCCATTTAGCTTATCATTAGTAGTACTCTCACTATCTTTCCTCGAAATCTCCTCCTATATACAGTCATTCTATCTTATCTCATCTCTCTTTTCTCTTTTGCCTAAGGTTATCAGCCACCATATTGGCCTTCCCTGAATGGTAGTGTATCTCACTATGGTTTGTCTATATTTTGATCTCTATCATGACATAAAATATTAATACTCCAACATTTGTATATATCACCTCTGTAAAATTTTCCAGAAAATAAGTTATAATAATATTCCTTGAAATAATTGTAAGAAAATATTATCTATAATATATATTTCATGTTCGTACTTATACAAACATATACTTCCCTTTCATCCTTGAAAAATATTCTTGCGCTTTCCCCAATACTCTTAATCTCCTTTTTATAGAGTTCTTTGACTCTTAACAGATATTGATTTGGATGACACGAGAATAACTCACTTTCTTATATCACCATAGTTTACTTTCTCACAGATAGATTATTCTTATCTATATTATCAGTCCATTTACACCATTCATTGACTTAGTCAATCCCTAACCAAACATTTACACTTAAGAGGTTAAATTAGAGCGTACCTGCAATTTCCTCCGGATACCTTATCCCATATGTCTATTGTTCACTATACGCTTTTTACATCTTGCTGATCCACCTTAGTTCCTTCATGATATACTATCTATTCCACCTCTGAAATTTCCCTTTATTATTCTTATCAAAATCTTTACCTCAAGTTTTACTCATTCACACCTTTTGGATTTAATCCTTTGAATACTTAACATATTTAATCTCTCTCTGCTACTTAGGGTATTAGTCACAATATTGACCCTCCCCCACTAAAAGTTATTGCACCTCGAATCCTTCATTAATTATCCCCACTTCCTTTGTTTATCCTTATTTTGACTCTATCCTCAAAATACACCTTACTCTCAATAGTAAATCTTAATTATGCCTTAAAATTCCTCATATTCTTTTCTCTTACTAATCATCAAATATACCCATTTCTTCTCGCGAAATTCCTTCCTCTCTTATATCGAACGCTTCCAGTTCTAATTATCTCTTATTGAAATTTCCCTTGGAATCTCCAATTCCATTTTATAATCACGTATACTCTAAACCTTGCTTCCATTATCCCATCCATTAATGAAATCTTCTATATTCGAAACAATTTATAGAATTTAAGAAACTTTGATTTGAAACGAACCCAGAAACAAGCAAGGGTCCCACAACAATTTATAAGATTAAGAGTTTTAAATAACTTTTATTTGAAACAAAAGGATATTTGGAAAATCAATCTGATGGAAGAACCCATACGTCACACAAGTGAGGGCGTCCCCTCTGACTTTCAATCACACAGACATATCATCCTTGTGTATACATATGGGATTGTTCCTCTTAGTTGGAATAAAAAGTATAAAGAAAATATTTAGTCACGATGATAAATACCCTCTTCCAAAAATAATCTTAGGAAAATATTTTGACTAAAATAGATAAAATACAATTTTGAAACACATTCCAAAGGTACCAGAAAGTTTTGAAAAGATACCGGCCCCTTTTGAATAAGAGATGATAGGTCACCCTGGAATTACTCACGAGGTTATCTAACGTACAACTCCCGATACATCAAGTATTCCCTTTCTCATATCTATCTCGTGTGCTACATAAACTTAACACTTTTGGCATAATAACCTTTATTAGCAATAATCTATAAAATTATAATCACTACTTAGAATAAACGCTTCGTTCGATAAACCCCCCTTGAACTCGATGTGAGTTCATATTTTATATCCTTACCTATATATCTATATGCGTATATTACTATCACTCTTGTTCCTGAGCAATATGACTCTAAGCTCTGATACCAAACTGTGACAGCCCCAAATCCGGGGTCATAAATCCGGGCCATCACGGACCAATTTCCATTCAATATCAATATCTCTTGAGTTTTTTTTTTTACAATTAATACTTATGCCATTGACCCCGCAATAATAAACACACACACCAGTCATATGCTCAGAGAACAACATTTACCATAATAAAATTAAGAGTTGAACAGTTATTACAAACCAGGATCATACTTAAGTACATTGTTGAATGACACTTCGACATGAAGCATTCCAACAATCAAAAGTTTATTACATTCTTACACCCTTAATTATACATAAGCTCTCAGAACCCGTCTGCCTCTACGCTACCTCAGGAATCGATGCTAGCGTGCTCTCAGAAGGTCGCCTTTCCCCTACCCTCTTGCGGGGCGTTTTGCCTAGTATTGGCATACCTAGCTGTTATATAAATAAGTAGCAAGAGTGAGCTATAGTAGCTCAGCAAGATAATTTCTATCTGCTAACATCAAAGGAAAATAAACCATTGTATATATATAATAGACAAAAGCAACTTCAGTTATTATGGAAGAATTTTATTTCCATTCAATATGTATATACACTTTCCAATTATCCTTGTACGTAAGAAATATATAGTATCATTCCATCAGTCTCGCTTCTAACATCATATAATATCAGTCCCTCTTCTTGAATGCTATAACCATCAATATACCATTTCAGTGTAATCTTTCAAGATAATATAAAAACTTGAACAAATCTCTTGCTATAATCTTCTCATTTCCGTCTTATGCAACAATCATATAAATTAATATAAAATCAGTTTCTCTTCGTTTGTAACAATAATTCCATCATTCCATATCACTTTTCTGTTTTCAGTTATAGAAATCTGAAAACCATTTTCAATTCTTTCTTTCAAGTTTTGGGGATATCTGCTGGCGCCAGATACGTAGGACGATGATCAGTCGCCTGACCGTATCCGCTCTCTGTTTACTACTAGTAGAAGGGATGATCCCTACCTGGTAATCAACCCTGGAGGAAGGCTACCTGCTACATCCTCCCTTGAAATCTTCGTGCCGTAAGAAAATATTGAATGATGGACTGTGCCACTCCCACACAGCCTCTTACGCTTACTGTTGCAATCCCCCTTTTTCAAATCATTTTCCATTATCAAATACCATTTCACATTTTTCAACTTTACCGTTTCCATTCGCATTTCCATTCACATATATCATTTCCATTTCCATTTATCATCACTTTTAAAATATTTATGTCATAATACTTTGATTATAACTCAGACATCTCTTCTATATTCAATAAAATCAAATATGCTTTTATATACGTAGAGTATTCCATTTATCTCAAAAGTATTAAATACCATTCAATAATGTTTATTAAATCACAATACTTAGAAAGAATATAATATTATAAATCATATAACCCTAAATAATAACTGATACCATTCCTTTATATATCTTTAGATAACAACTGATACCATTCCTTTATATATCTTTAGATAACAACTGATACCATTCCTTTATATTCCCTTAATCATAAGGCATGTTCACTTCATGCATAATTGTAACGACCGGGAAAATTACGTGTAATTTATTATATTAAAATATATTTTTAGTTGATTTTAATGTGTGTTAGTTTATTTTTAATGCATTTAAACGTGTTATGATTTTTATTAAATAGGAAAATTATCCCATACGTGTTATGTGACTTCTGTGTAGCATAGATTATTTTATTCTAATTTTTTGTAATTTTTATATTTTTAGAATACAGTTATTTCGCATTTTAATTTCCGGATCCGGCCCCTGTATCGAATTCGAGGCCCTGTTTTTCATAAAATTATTTTTATATAATAGTGGGATATCTGAAAATGCATTATGTTGTAATTTTTGTAATATTCATAAGTTTTGGGAAATTTTGACATTTATATTATATTTGTTTAAAAATAAAAATTTTACATTTTTATCCCATAAAAATTATTTTTAAGGCTTAATGATTTTAATTAGGGGTTAAAAATATTTTTGGGGTATTAATTTTTGATTAATATAAATAGCAACAGAATTATTTTTATTTATTAAAATAATCAGAAAATCAGATTTTCTGATTTTATTTTCTGGAAAATTCTTTGAATATTGTTCTTGGTGTTCTTGAGGATCAATCAGCTTTTTGACAGTGATTCCGGGATCCAAATCGATCATGTGGGTAACCAAATTTAAGCTCTTGATCTCTACTACATGTTTATGTGTGTTTTAACATCCTAAATTGCTTGATTCGAAAATTCATAATTTTAGTTTAATATTCGAATTTTCTCGAATTTATTTTGGATTGTAGGATGATTTGTTGTTGATGTGGTTAGTGTCTATAGATTGTATATAATCTCAGGAGCATCATGATAATTTTTGTTTGATTTTTAGTAGCTTAAAACTAAAAATCGAATTTTGTGGGGGTGATTATAATTTTTAATTTTCCGGATTTCTTGATGATTGTTTGATGTTTTTGATGATTTATATGAGTCATTGAACTCCTGGGCTTCGATTTGGTATATAGAACGTTTGATTTGGTGGCCGATTTCGAGCTCACCGGTTTTAATTCTTGAGCTCGCCGAATTTTGTTCGGGTTTGGTCGGATTCTTGTTTTGGTCAATTATGGGTTTGTTTGGTTGGTATGGTTGTGTTTAGAAGTTGATTTGGAGTGTGTTTGGTGTTTAAAACGTAACGAATGGTACGTTTTTGGTGGTTGCCGGAGTTCGCCGGAAAATATTTCCGGTGACCGGATTCTGGTAAACCTCCATTGTTGGAGGTGGTGTTCTTCGAAGTATTCATACGAAGAACAGTGAAGATGGTGATGAATAGTAACCGTTTTGATCTTCAAAATCTTAAAACTTTTCAGAAAAAATGTTTTTGGGTCAAATTTTTATAAAATTTTTCTAAAATTCAGATTTCTTTTAATTATTATTATTTTAACTTCTAAAAATTAAATTTAATTATTTAATTATTTTTAAATAATAATTTAATTGATTTAATTAATTGATTAATTCATTTTAATTGATTAATTATATTAATTAATTATTATTTAAATATATAATTGACTTCATTGAATTTAAATCTTTTTATTATAAAAGATTTATTATTTTTATGAGTTGATTAATAAATAATTAATTTGAATAATCAATTAATTTAATTATTAATTGAATTATTTTTATTAATTGCGTATTAATTAAACCGTTTATCCGTTTTCAACGAGAAAAGTATTTCTGGAATTAGAAAAATGACCCAGTTCTTATAAAAATAGTTTTAAGTTACAATTCAACTTTTAAATTTGGATCGACTTTTTACCAAACCTTTTTATTGAGTCGGTTATATCCGATAATTAGGGTTTTGACCGTTTTCTGTTTTAAAAATATTAGATAAAATCTTTTTATGATCTGATCAAACGTGCTATGTGATTATGTGAATTGCGTGTTATTATTCTTTGATTATCTATTAGTGATTTGTAAATATTCTATGAATAATTTGAGTGCTCTTTTATTTGTGAGCCGTATATGCTATGTGTTAATTGGTTATATGACAGGTATATATGTATTTAATTCGAGGATTAATGATTATCTCTAGGGTTAATTATTGTCTTGAGGATTAATGACTTATTTCGAGGATTAATTGTTATCTCGAGGACCTCGAGGATTAATCATGTTTTGAGGATTAATTGATTTTCATGTTTCTTTATTGAGGAATAAGATAAATGTTTTGAGGATTATTTATAGATTGAGTTGGACTAAGTTGAATGCATAAATGTTTAATTCGAGGATTAATTGGTAAATATTGACTTAGGAATGTCAGCGGAGTTAAGTTGGTATGAGACGAAGAAAGTTGGAGATGGATGCAGTATTGTGTGGATTGTAATAAAGAAGGTTGGAGATGAAAGTATTGTTTGTGGAATTGCTGGTTTACTTGCGAGGTGTTTTAACACCGGGAAAACGTCTATGTTCAAAGGGGACATTTCCAATTATTTTCTTTTGGCAGAGATATTGGTAAGCATGGTTAATACGTTCGAATTGAGTTTATAAGCGTTTACAAAATGTCAGAATTGTCATCCGGAGACTGAGGTACTATCTTATGTTTGACTATAGAAGTAGACGCGCAGGATCGATATCGACGGATCAGATTCGTGACAATTGCAAGAGTATTTTACCAACGAATGATTGAAATAGAGATTGTGATGCCGTAAGATAGAAGAAGAAAGTAGATGTGTTACCTCGACTTTGCGCAACAGCTAAGGACCAGAGGCAAGTATTTTCTTTTTCATCTTAAACACTGTTTATTTTATATTTCATTGATTCATATCATGACGAATAGCTATTGTTCAGAGCTATTTGTGATTCTTAAATATTTTTGTGCGAACTCAGTTGCTTGATATTGGTACCTTTGATGTGGGGAATTGTTTAATATAAACTCTTCATATCCTTATTATCGTAGTAAATAATAGGGATGTGAACTGTATGTGAAACTAAGCATTTCCTGTTGAATTCGGAAATTGCTCTATTGGATTGGCAAATGGTAAAGCGTAGGAGGCCATGATGATTTCATGGTCCAGCAATATTTATTGGAAAGCGTAGGAGGCCATGATGATTTCATGGTCCAGCAATATTTATTGGAAAGCGTAGGAGGCCATGATGATTTCATGGTCCAACAATATTTAAGGAGGATATGGTAACCATACCATCTTCCTATAGGCTAACATTACTTGCCTATTTTGGTACCTTAATTGAAATCCGGGTTATACACATGGGTATAGAAATGTACCGGTGGTAGTATAAAGGGTCCCATTGCTTTTGAACCTGATCAGGGGGCAATGGTGGTTTGTTTTTTTTATATATCCAATCCATATCGCCAGAATGGCTATTATATATTGTGAATTGGCAGATGATTCATTTTTATGACATGCCAAATGATTTCAGTTATGGATTTGAATTATATCACGGTTGTTGATTCAGTTTCTCTATAAACTGTTTTACATTTCAGTTGATTTTATGCCCCACTTATCCTGGTTTTATATCAAAATTTTTATACGCTTGCTGAGCATTTCTTTCGCTCATACTTGCTGTTGTAATTCTAACATTTCAGTAAGGTAGTTTGGCGAGACGTATCCGCACAGTTCAGAAAGAGAAGAAGCGTGATGCTATTGCGAAGATGACTTGGCTCAAGATGTCTGGATTTAGAGTAAGATCTATTTTATATAATTGAGTTCTAATATTTATTATTATTATGTAATGGTCTAGTTAGCCTGGCGTACTTCTTATCGAAGCTACACCAGTGGTTTAAGATTTGATCAAAGAGAATGTTGTAAAGAAGGAATGTTTCTTATCTAATGGAATTTGGATTCTTGTTTCTAGCCCTATAACCTTAAAAGATCTTGGTATGTTTTGGGGTCACAGATGTTATATTTCCAGTGTTGGACAATCACAAGTGAATGATTATTATTTAACAAATGTTTTATTTTGAGGATTTTCGCGTGACAACCAAATCTTTTGACCCCGGATTTGGGGGGTGTCACAATAATCATCTCTATGTATATTCATATCCATCTCATACTCATACTCATATTCATATTCATATCATACTCATATACCTTCCCTTTTTTTACATCAATAATCAAGGAAAACCATTTCTTAACAATATAGTAACAATAGCATCACATATATATATTTCATGAAATCAAGTTTCTTTGAAGATAAATAATTTCCAAGTAGGGATAGAAAATATCTTGCCTGGATCTCTAAAGCGAGTATGTGGAATCCTGAGTTCGTCTCCCGTTTCTATAGGAACGAAAGGATCACCATTAGTATATATCCCACTTAATCACTTAATCTCTACACCATAACACCCTTAACTCATATTATAAGTTTAACATGGTTTTTATGCACCACAAGTTTACATGCACTTAACCATTTTTAAACTCGATCTAAGTTTTAGCATATTCCACCATTCCCCTTAATAACCACACTCGACTGTAAAAATTCTCAGAAAATATAGATTTCGAATTTTAATACAAGGTCAACTGTAAAGGGTCCTCTGACCACCCTACTACACTATCCCAAAATTTTGTGACTTATAAAAATGTCTAAGTATGGTAACTTTAGCCTCAAAGTTGATACAATTACGTTTTCTCGGTTTTCGAATGTCTTTCACTAAAACTGACTTTTCTCCTAAACCGTTCATCAGATTTTTACGCACCTTATATCAAAACGATCTATGAACCAAGATCTATCTCATCATGGTCATTTGGGGGTCGGGACAGAAACCTACCATATGGGTACAGGGTCCAAAACAGGGCAGTTTCTTGGTTTAACGAAAATCGGACATTATAACGGCTATATTTTCATACTTTCCAAAATCAAACTCCTCCAAATCAATCATCCACCTTATAAACCATCACCTACACCATGTGGTCACCTTACCAACCATGGTTACAAGCACATACTCCTTCCATATTCAACTTAAAACACATATCAACAACCATATCATCAAGATTTCATGCTTTATACAACTTAACTTCTAAACTAAGCATAATCAACCATAAACTCATAATTCAAGTTAGGGTCTCAAGTAATATACCTTCCTTGATGTGTGTAATAGCTTTCTAAACCTTGTATAGTCCTTGTATAGCCTTGGGTAAGCTTTGATGATCAAAAGAATTGAAGAAAACAAAGTTAGAAATTCGGAGTTATTAGAACCCGACTTAAAGATCATGAAAAACGAGGCCCTTACCTAGGTTTTCTGAATGAGACTTCTAAAGGAGAGTTGTAGAACATCTCACCATATTTCCAACCATATAAAGAACACAAAATTCCATTGATTAATGAAGGAGATATGGCCGTTTGAAAATCATCACAGAACCTGTGAACAATCCTGGACAGTTTGGTTCTTCAAATTGGGGAGATGATTTGCCTAGGCTACACTACTTGGATTGCTATGAAATTTGGATCGACTAATTCCCATGGAGTGGAGAGGTTGTGCTTCAAATTTGGTGATTTTATCATGGGTAGAAATGGAGATATGATTTTTATTCTCCTCCTTGCTCTAGCTGGGCAGTTTGTGGAAATGAGAGAAATGGAGTAATGAGGAAGATGGGGAGAGATTTTTCTCCTAATTTTTTATCTTATCTTCCTTTAATCTTGATCATTCTAGTGTCTTGTGGAAGCTTGTGAAGATATTTGTGGTTAACACCTTGCAAAGTTACTAATTTACCCTTAAAAACAAGTTAATGGCTAATGACACCACTTGGATGCTCTAAACTCTTATTTTCTAAATTTTCTAAGTAAAATGCCCATCACATTGGTAAATAATATGGTATGTATCCTTGTTATATTACTAATCTTGGTTGCTTGGTTTCCATGCTCGTCTAATTGTGGTTCGTTTCGAATATACCTCATTATCTCAGTGGTTTTTAAAATCATTTACAAATCCAATTTCCTTTGGTATTCTCTTAACTTAATAATCCTCTGGTTAAATCTAAATCTTCTAATTCCTCAATATATAATTCCTTTAATATTTCCATGCTCCTTAATATCCAATCAAAGCTTATTCGAAATCAAAATCCTCAAAATCCATATTCAGGAATTTCTGAAATCCATTGTCATATCGAGTCACTTATTTTCGTAGTACAACACTAATATGGTTTCTATTTATTCATTTCTTGTTTCCATTATAGCATAACTACATACCATCTCTCTAAATCCCCAAAATTCACTATTCATGTGATCACTGTAGCATTGCTAAAGTTAGGGTTATTACAGTGATTACCCTAATTATGCCCTCCTGTTAATCAAAACGTTAAGAAACGTTAACAAATTTCAACATTTATTCCATAATAAAATTTTATGTCATATAAACCACAAATTAAAAAAAGTTAAATGTGGAATTATGTTATTAAAACTTGAAGCAATAAAAAAAATGGCCGATGTCCTGTGAGGCAGTGACCAGTTACACAGTCCTGTTGAAAAAGACCACTAAAGGTATGAGTTATGACTGTCACTTTTCCTTGACCCTCGAAGAAGACCTTGAGCTGCAAGCAGGACAAATCTTCTCAAAACTAGAAAACAGATACAAAGTTTATATTGTAACAAAGTGTAACTTTAATGAAAGGCAAGCCAAATAAGTGGTAAAGAGATAATAAATGCTTAAATTTTTAGGGAAATTCTTGTTGGTACCCTTCTGGAATTGGCTTTTCCAGATGATGTCATTTCGTGTTTTGGACTTACGACTGGCACCCCTAAAGTAACTGATTACCCTAATTATGCCATTCTGTTAATCAAAACGTTAAGAAACGTTAAAAAAACTATAAAAATAAATAGTGATCTATAATCTTTTAATGTATTACTAGTTAAAAAAATTAAATACTAATTTATAATTATTAATGTACCACTAATTGAAAAATATTAAACATTAATCTGTAATAAGTTAACATACAGTCAATATAAAATATGTGTACAGTCATTTTCTGACCATAAAATAACATAATTCCACATTTAACTTTTTTTAATTTTTGGTTTATATGACATAAAATTTTATTATGGAATAAATGTTGAAATTTGTTAATGTTTCTTAACGTTTTGATTAATAGAAGGGCATAATTAGGGTAATCAGTTACTTTAGGGGTGCCAATCGTAAGTCCAAAACACGAAATGGCACCATCTGGAAAAGCCAATTTCAGAATGGCACCAACGAGAATTTCATTACACTAGATAAGTAAGATATTGCAAAAATTTTATGGATGACATTATGGCTAATTTATAAAATGAAATGTGCAAGACATAACTCAAAAAACCAGTAATAGTCGTGACATCTGCAAAATTAGAACTGGCAGCCACCAAGATGAAAATAATAGGATCAAGAATAGAGGTTACATAAATCTTACAAAATTCTCAGCCTGAGGCCCAAATACAACAACAAATGTTAGGCCCGATTATTTTTTATTTCAATGACTATCTACTTTCGTAATATATATATATATATATATATATATAAATATATATGTATGTATATATGATTAATTTTAAAAATATTTATAAAAAATATAAATATTTATTTATATAAATAATCGGTTCGGTTTCGGGTTTTTTCGGTTCGGTTTGAACCTAAAACCGGAACCGCAACCGTTAAAATCGAATCGGTTTTTAGATTTCGGTTCAGTTTTTTTCGGTTCGGTTTTCATCGGTTTCGGTTTCGATTTGATTCCGTTTTTTGTTCACCCCTATTTTTAATGACTCATAAAAACACTAAGAACCTCTTATCTCTCCACAATTTTAAGAGCACATCTACACTCTTAACTATCTATTACTTACTATATATTAAACTTCAACACAAGGGTAAAAAGTGCCATTTTAATGGGTGTGAAGTTACGATTTTACCCTTCTTTTTAAGAAAATTACGAAAATGCCATCATTTAATAATTATGTTAAAAATAATGAAATTGTGTTTTTGTTAGGACTCGAACCTCTAACCTTCTACTCTCAAACTCATGACTTAACCAATTATGCTACAGTTGCTTTTAAGTTTTGTTTACAAATCCTATAAGATATACCACCTCTTTTTTTTATCTCATCCTTTTTTTTGAGTAAATGAAATGTTATTTCAATTTATTTCTAGAATATTGGATATATAAAATTAAATAAAATATTGTAATCGATTGATCATATTCTACAATTCTCTTCTGCCATTTTTAAATACTTGATATAGAAAAAAAATTAGATTATACAAAATGTAACTGAGTCCAAAAAAAAATTAGATTGCCAATTTAATGGTTATAAAGTTACGATTTTACCCCTATATTTTTAAAAATTACAAAAATGCCATCTTTTAATAATTATGTAAACAATAACGAAATTATGTTTGTGTTAAGATTCAAACCACTAACCTTCTTCTATCAAACTAATGACATAACCAACTTTACTGCATTTAATTTTGAGTTTCTTTTAAAAAATCTATAAGACAAATCACAGGACTGGTGAATATATGTCAAGGAAAAGTGACAGTCATAACTCATACCTGTAGTGGTCTTTTTCAATAGGACTGTGTAACTGGTCACTGCCTCACAGGACATCGGCCATTTTTTTTATTGCTTCAAGTTTTAAAAACTGTTGTATGAATACATCTAGATGATTTATGTTTTTATGGTAGAACTACTTTTTTAATTAATTTCTAATACTTTCTTATTTTTATTTTAATCAGTTTTAAAACCGAAACCGAACCGATAAAAACCGAAACTGGGATTTTAAAATCGAAACCGAAATTGATGGTTCGGTTGCGGTTCCGTATTCGATTTTTAAAACCGAGGATATGCGGTTCCGGTTTTACCCGAAAACCGAACCGAACCGGGGTTTGCTCCCCCTAATTAAAATTCTCTTGTAGCAACATTTTTGTTCTCTTTTACCTCAATTTTTGAGTTAGTAGCTAAAATAGATAGACTCTCGGAGATGCTCTTAGAACATTCAAGAGACTCTTAAATTGGCTTTTAACTTAAGATTTGAGGAGGACGATGACATTTTTTGCTCCAAGAGACTTCTAGTGCCTCTTAAAATCATTAAAATTCTCTTCTGTCTCCTCAATTTAAGAGCTACTAGCAATTTTTAACTAATATTATAAATTTTATAAAACAACATTCTCTCTCTATCTACTTCCTTTTATACTTTTATGGATGTGACTTATTTTTAATAATATAAAACGAAATAAAGAGTGAATATAAGAAGTATTGTTGGAGATGAATCCACATTAAATCACTAAGAGCCAATATTTTATAATACATTTAAAAGTGATTTAAGAGACTCTTGGAGATACTTTTAGTACCTCTTACCTTGTATTTTATTAATAAAAATTTGGCATTTCCTCCAAATCTTATATAACTCTTTTACCATAATGATGTTGATATATAAATAAAATATGAATAGTGAGTTAATATAAAGAGTATTGTTGGAGTTTGATCATAAATCAATGTAATAGTAACTTTCTAAAAACCATTTATTTATATTATTTTTAAGAGTGAAAGTAGGAGTCTCTTGGAGATGCTCTTAAACAGGAGTAAGTATCACCCCTCTCTCTACTCGTGCTATATAATCTTTTAATGTAAAAACAAGAGTTTTTTGGCACTATGCATCACTGTTTGCACTAAATCACGCAAGCGTACGTGGTCACAAGTAATATATGAATAAGTCGAGTTCGTTACCACAGAGATCTGGTTATGGTTTTAATTCAGTTTGTACCTATGCAACAATGTATGGTTATTATGCATTGCTAAGACAATTAACAATATTGGGTTTTGATTATCTAATTTAACTAAAAAGCAATTTAGTAAAATTAAGAATTACTTAACTAATGATAATTAAAATCGAATTACTTATGCAAGATAAACCATGGGATCCTAACTTCATTAAATACTTCGCTTAGAGCTGACGCCTTTAATCACTATATGCAATGGTTATGATATCAGATCAGACAACACGAAACAAGTATACGCTACTTCTCAGTATACGAATACCAAACTAAACATACATCCACAAAAGAGATAAAAGATGAATAGACACCAATTATGCTTTAACCTTATATGTCTATAGAATTTGAAAACATAACGGTTGAAGAATAAGTTATCCATTAAGATCACACAGGGTAGTATAAGTATTTTCATCTCACACCACGAATCATATTGATAAACAATTATGAACCTATGCTAGCATGACAAGTTCTAAATCTCAAGATCCACTTTCACTTCACAAGAGATTAACAAACACTACACCATAAAAGGCCTACGACCACATTTAGAGCCTGTGTTGCCATAGGATATGTTGCCTTTGCCATGCATGTTTTGGGCTAAGACAACATTGTCATTTTTATGTTGGCTCAGATAGCAAAAATATGTTGCCATAGAATAAAAGTGTTTGCATGTTGCTGTAGGTATCAATTGTGTTGCCATAATTTTGAAATGAACAAATTTTACATTTTCTACTAAAAATAAAAATTTTAACCTTTTTCACATGAAAATTAATTTTTTTTGATAAAAATAATCAATTTTTTTTATAAAAATCTAGAATATTCCATTAGAAGTGAATATTTCACTAAAAATGTTAAAACATTTTAAGATGTGTAATTTTATTTTTTATGAACATTAAATATTATTAAACAACATTTTTAAAATGGTTTTTTTCTAAATATATATTTTAGTATATCATGAAAATAAAAATATTTTCGTATATGATTAATTTTTTGGGCTCTTTTGAAAAATAAATAGGAAAAAGTAAATTTTTGCACATTTACTTTTGTTAAGAAAGTCTATTTGCAATTTTACTAAACTAAGTTTCAAATTGCAAAAATACTAACCCTAACCCTAATTCTCCCCCTCCCCCTTTCCTCAATTTCTCTCTCCTCAATTTCCAGCCGATTGTGATACTTTTTTTTTAAGGTGGGGGCTATTTTGGTGGATTTGGGTTTCCTGGCCCCGCAGGGGCATATTCAACTAAATTTGCAACTAATTGCAACTGAATGCAACTAAATTTCTGATTTCAAGTTCCATTTGTCAGTTGTCATTTTCGACCTCATTTTTTAACTCTATTATATATATATATATATATATATATTTAAGATGGGTGATATTTTGGTGGATTTAGGTTTCCTGGCCCCGCAGGGGCATATTCAACTAAATTTGCAACTAATTACAACTGAATGCAACTAAATTTCTGATTTCAAGTTCCATTTGTCAGTTGTCATTTTCGACCTCATTTTTTAACTCTATTATATATATATATATACATATATATATATAAGAAGGGTGATATTTTGGTGGATTTAGGTTTCCTGGCCCCGCAGGGGCATATTTAACTAAATTTGCAACTAATTGCAACTGAATGCAACTGAATTTCTGATTTCAAGTTCCATTTGTCAGTTGTCATTTTTGACCTCATTTTTTAACTCTATTATATACATATATATATATATATATATATATATATATATATATATATATATATATATATAGGGTATGATTCAGGTGAGAACACATATATGTTGGAGAACAATGAGAACACCACATTTCAAGCTATTCTAAAGGGCCCCGCCAGGGGCACCCAATACAAAAAAGTCTTATAATTCTACCCTCTATCCATTCATCAAAAAAACAAGTTTTAAATTTTTTTTTTTTAAAAAAAAAAAATAAAAATGATGACGTGGTAGTAGTTTTTTTAAAAAAAATTTTTGTTATATTTTTTTTTAATTTTTTTTGTTATGAATGGATAGAGGATAGAATTATAAGACTTTTTTGTGAAGGTGCCCCTAGCGAGGCCCTTTAAAATAGCTTGAAATGTGGTGAATATGTGTGTTCTCACTGTTCTCACACTAACATGTGTTCTCACTGGAGCGTGACCCATATATATATATATATATATATATATATATATATATATATATATATATATATATATATATATATATTTAAGATGGGTGATATTTTGTTGGATTTAGGTTTCCTGGCCCCGCAGGGGCATATTCAACTAAATTTGCAACTAATTTGAACTCTATTATATATATATATATATATATATATATATATAATAGAGTTCAAAAATGAGATCGAAAATGACAAATGAAAAATGGAACTTGAAATCAGCAACTTAATTTCTGATTTCAGTTGCATTCAGTTGAATATGCCCCTGCGGGGCCTTGCAACCCAAATCCACCAAAATCACCCAAACCAATAATATGTAGTTGCAACTAGTTGTAACTAGTTGAAAGTAGTTGAAAATAGTTGCAACCAGTTGAAAACAGTTGAAAATAGTTGATTTGGTTGAATATTGCCCCTGGCGGGGCCTTGGAACCCAAAATCACTCAAACCAATAATATGTAGTTGCAACTAGTTGTAACTAGTTGAAACTAGTTGAAAATAGTTGCAACTAGTTGAAAATAGTTGAAAACAGTTGTAAACAGTTGAAAATAGTTGATTTGGTTGAATATTGCCCCTGGTGGGGCCTTCGAACCCAAAATCATTTAGTTGAATATTGCCCCTAGCGGGGCCTTGCAACCCAAATCCACCAAAATCACCCCACCTTTTTAAAAAAAGTTGGATTTGGTTGCATTTAGTTGAATGTGATTGAATGTGGTTGCAAACAAAAATCCACCCAAATAGCCCCCACCTTAAAAAAAAAAAAGTACAAAGTCGGTGGCGTCTGTTGTTGATGGGGGGAGAAGAGAGAAAATTGAGGGAGGAGGGGCCTAGTATTTTTGCAATTTGAAACTTTGTTTTGGTAAAATTGCAATTTATTAAGGAAGGTGGTATTTTTGCAAAAATAAACTTTAAATCTAGTATTCTTGGTAAATATCCTAATTTTTTTTTAATGTATTACTTCAAATTATGTAAAAAGAATTGAATGTTTAATTAAAAATTAAATTATTTTTTCAAATAAAAAAAGAAAATGAAAAAGTAAATTATGATTTCTTGTAAGAGACAAAAAGATGAAAATTTGGAAGAAATTAGATGAGCGGCAAAAATACCGCCTCCAAATTTTTTCAGACAGTCTCTCTTTCTTCAAGCTTCCCCGCCTCTCTCTCTTTCATTTCACTCTACTCCACTCTGGTAGCTCTCCCCCGCCTCTCTCTCTTTCTCTCCCACTATCACAAACGCACACTCACAATCTGTAACTACTCATCTATACACACCTGTAATCTATACATACATATGCATACATATTCCCACTTTCAATTTCTTTAAAATTCAATTATACATATAATCTATACATATAACCATTTCAATTCAATTCGTATCAAAATTTAGGGTTGATTTCGATTTGTAATTTTGTTGTCTGAATTAGAAATTAGGGCTTCAATCGGGTTTAATTTAATGCTTCAACCGTGTCGGGATTAATTTGGGGCTTCGAAATTAAGGTTTCCATTTTGATGAATTTGGGGCTTCGTGTTCAAGGTACTTTCTCTATTAATCTTATATTTTTGCTGAAGAAGAGGAGGATGAAGTTAATCCCTTTTCTGTAAGATTTCTTTGTCCTCCTTGTTAGTATCTTTTCATCTGATTTTTTTGAGTTATTGCCCGAAAATCATGCTTAGCTGATACTAGATAGCCTATATGTTTTGAGGTGGTAGCTGTAGTTTGTCCTCTGTGTAATTCTTAGGCTTGACTCTGTAGCTGCTTGTTGTTAGAATTGTATACATATAAATCATTTTTAAAGATTATGAAAAAGAAGGTGTGCGTGTGATAAACCTCTACCTCTTTTATGAGGGCGGGCTCGCATGCCCATCATAACCTCTCCAATCACTACTGATCAAGACAAGTATTGCCTCAAACCTACAATAACTTCCAACCAGCAATTAATGTCTTTTAAAGCTCTTATTTTAACCTGTTATTTGTAACAAGTCGTGGTAAATCTTTGCATGTAAACCATTTTGGCGCTGCAAACAATAGGATAGGTTATACTTTTGTATCAATAGACCTTCGTATTAGAGGAGCACATTTGTAATGTCTTGTATTTATGTTGTGTAATTCAGACCAGTAGCTGAGAATAAGTTAGAGGATGCTCAAGCAACCAAAAGTAGCTTTTCAGGAGTAGATCCCTCTGTTTCAAAATATGTAAGCATGTATATGCTTTGATACTATTAAGTTGGATTCTTGTTACCCTCCCAGACTTGGAGTCTGAGTTAGTTTCTACTAGTAAGGCAATATAGCTTATATGTTCTTTTCATTTGCAGCCCAAAGAATTCGAATGGGATGAATTTGAAAATGATCTTTACATAATGCCTGAAGTTGCACCAGTTCAGGATGCTCCTACTGCTCCTCCGCCTAGTAAAGCTGACGAGGACAGAAAGATCAGGGCTTTGATTGATACTCCTGCCTTGGATTGGCAGTGGTGAGATGCCATTCTTATTTTTTATGAGTTTACCCTTGTAAATGGTGGTTTCTGGTTGTGCATGAATGAAATTCTTATCAGCTGTGTTTTTTATATGAAATTACAGTCAAAATCCTGATAGTTTTAGCAGTGGTAGAGGATTTGGTCGTGGTATGGGCGGGAGAAGTGGTGGACGTGGTTTTGGTATGTTCCTGAATACTTCTTTGATAATTTATATTGTGTGATGAATCAGTCAATAACTTTTTTTAGTCTTGTTTAAGTTGCTGTAAGCATGCACAAGGCTAAGATTTAAGAAGTCAACAGACTTAATATATGTTGCATTTATTATTTATATTTGTGAAGAAAGTAAGCAATCTCATTTTATAGCTCAGTATTAGAAGTGGCATATTTTCTGTGTACAGACACTTGCATTATTATTTGCTTGCTAAAAATCGGAAACTACTTATTTGGATTAGAAAAAAATATACCTTTTTTGTGCAATTGTGCATCTGAATATCACGTCATTGCAAAATTGATGTGTATTTTGTTTAGTAATCTTTGTATCCATAGGAAATGATTAAATGTCTACTATCATTGACTTCAGGCCGAGGAGGATTGTTGGAACGGACAACGCACCCACCAGGCTATATTTGCCATAAGTGCAAAGTGCCTGGTAAGTTCACATCTCTAATCATTGCTTAAAGTTCCTTTTTATTGTCATTTTAGCATGTAAAAACAGTTCGCCATTTCCTTCATTGTAAGCTTGTAAATATTTTGTTGCGGGGTTGTGTACGTACAAAATAATCGAAATCTATTATTTAGGACATTTTATTCAGCATTGTCCCACAAATGGAGATCCAAATTATGATATTAAAAGGACCAAACCTCCAACTGGTATTCCTAAGTCTATGTTAATGGCTACCCCGGATGGATCATATGCATTACCAAGTGGTGCTGTTGCTGTTTTAAAATCGAATGAGTAAGTTATAACTTTTCTGTTCTCCTTGTGGTCTCGTTCCTATATTTATGGTGGAAAGTCTTGGATTGAACTTCATTCTCGTTCCTATATTAAAGTTACTTACTCCTCTTCCTTTAGCTACTAGCCAAATTTATCTAATCTTAAACATCTAATCCAAATTTAGCTACTAGCCAAATTTATCTAATCTTACTCCTTGTTAGTAATATTAAACATCTGTGCATTCAGTGTGCTTGCCTGGAATTAGATACCTGTTGATTCAAAGTTTTTGCTTGCCTTTTCATGTAGTGTTGGGTGATTTGGGTCTAATTTCTCGTCTGTCTTGCTAGATATGTTTCTTTTTTAGTTACACTATCTTTTGGTAATTAAAACAGAATTATTTACGGCATAGCTAAATAACCATTGTGTTTATGGTCTAAACAAACCTTGGACCTGTGACGCTCCTGATTTTTATGGTTCTCACTTGTAGCCATAAAAATGCAGGCAGATGGCAGCTGCACATGTTGTTGAAGCCTCCTTACTTTTTGTCTAATATTTAAATAGCACTACCTTAAGACGCACATATGATGTGTCTATTGTATATCAGAATATATCACACACACATCTACATGCATACTTGCAAGATAATTATCAGGCAAAATGTATTGGATGGCTGGGAGATGGACCTTCACTCGTATTATAGTATAACATTTGGCTTCAGCGTCTGTTTCAAGTACGTGGATTTGTTTGATATATGTATTGCTATATCTTAAAAAATCTATTAGAATCTGGTCTAAACTTCAATATGAGATTTTTCCCATATCTGCCGCTTGTAATTAGCATAGAGTAATTGACAGTTACAGTGAAGGAACTAGTATTTCACATAATCACATTATACATCAATTTTGTCTTATTTTACACATTGAAAAACTTAACATGAATGTAGAAAGGTTTATATGTATAATTTCACAACTGCCACTGAATAATTTCACATCTACCTGATATACTTTTATGGACTCTATAGAACTTCATATGAATATAGAAAGCTCAACGGAAAGCATTGGATGTTCTCAACACACTGGGGCTATCAAATTCTGTTTTAAGGCTTACAGAGAGGCGAAATCTTGTTGACCAGTAGATTAAATATGCAGGCATGGCCTTGACAATCATTGTACTAATTGCATTCTGGAGGTGGGCACGATGATTGAGTTTCAGTCTGTTTCTAGTTTAAACAGATTCTGTAGTCACTCTCCATATTTTAGGCATACGTTACTCTTGTGCAGTAAAAAGATTTAGCAGATGGAGTTGATGTGTTTTATTGTGCTTAAAACGTGATTTCATTTTAATTTATGTCGACCATATTATCTGAACCCTTGGTACTCTCTTCTAATCTGAACTTCGTAGTCATCCTATGGATTTTTCCATTATTTTGATCGTAGATGTGCAAGGCTTGCTATATTGTCATTCAATGGAAGGCATCCGTAAGTATATTCTGGTATATGTATCTATGGTCTTTAACAATTTTCGTCTTAATTTTCTCCTCGTATAATATGCTTTAAATGACAGGTTTGGACAGCCTATTAAAGTGAACTAGGCTTATGCTAGTGGTTAGAGAGAGGACACTTCAAGTAGGTCTTTAGGTTTTCCTTTGCTACATTGGGTACTATATCTTTTCTTTTGTGTATGACAAGTATTGGTAATATAATCTGGTTGTGTAGGTCATTACAGCATATTTGTAGGTGATCTCAGCTCTGAAGTTACCGATGCTACATTGTTTGCTTGCTTCTCTTTTTATTGCAGTTGCTCGTAAGTTTCTCCTTCTATTGTAATGTTAAATTCCAGCAGAATTTATGATCTTATGTGACTTATATTTCTTGTCACATTGATGCAAGGGTTATGTGGGATCAGAATACTGGCCGTTCAAGAGGATTTGGATTTGTTTCCTGCAAAAATCAACATGTATTCTACTTTTATCAGAAGATTTGAATTCGAATTTGATTTATCATGGAATTTTTCTTCTAAATAACTCTTATATTTCTTTCTCAGGATGCTCAAAGTGCAATTAATGATCTTACTGGTATGAGTTATGAGTTACTTGAAATCTCCTTGTGTGGGTTTATCTTATTAAATATGTAACATGACTTTTAATGTGGATCTCCTATATAATATTTGACCTGTCTTCTAGTATCTTTTAAAGCGAGTCTCCTGCTGCTATTAAGTTCTTTATAGGCCAAATTTGACGAAAATGTCCTCCTATTATGTTACTTCAGAGTTCAGACTTGTCCTATTATATGTGACAACAATATTCTTTCATTATGCTTAGGAAAATGGCTTGGAAGTAAACAAATATGTTGTAACTGGGCGACAAAAGGTGCTAGAATTACTGAAGAGAAGCCAAGTTCAAGTTCAGATGCCAAAAGCGATGTGCGATGTGCAGGGTGATCATATATATAGTTGATCTTGGGGAGCTTTGCTATTATGTTAGACTTGCATACTTAGTAATTAAGATTGTAGTTTTATGTACTTGTGGCAATGGCTTTTATGCCTTTTTGCTCTGAATTTGGGTTGTTGGTTGAGACTGTATTGAATCTTTATGGATTGTTATGATGGTAATTAATGTTTGTTGTGTTGATTTGGTTAAGGTAATGAATATTTTCAAATTACTGATTTTTTGTTTAAAATAGAAAAGTGTTGTCATTTTGGCTATAAAATGTTGGCAAAAAGTAAAAATAATGTTAAGAAATGTTGCTAGCAAATGTTGTTGTAGCCAAAATTTGTGTTGCCATAAAAGTGGGCCCCACAATGGGCCCCATAGTGGTCCCCATGTGGTCCACCTTTTTGCAAAATGTTTAACCCAAAGGCAACATAATATCATGTTGCTAAAAACTGATAATATTGTTGCCATAGCTAGTCTACGCCAACAGAAAACTGATGTTGCCATAGAGAAGTAGAATGTTGCCTTTGACCCAAAATGCAACGACAAAAATAGCAACGACAAAAATAGCAACACCAGCAAAATGTTGCCTTTGGGGTTTTTTGGGCCTAAGGCAACATATTTCGGGCCTACGACAACATTTTTTTGGTGTTGCTGTAGGCCTTTTATGGTGTAGTGAAATTAGATGTTAGCTACGCATCTAACAATTAAGCATAACCATACGAGGATATCAAATATATATCACACACAGATCTTTAAAGCATCAAGATACTAAAGCTCCATAAATAAATCCGTTAGAATCCCATGACAACGATTAGTTCATAATCGAACCTCTCGTCATCATTGGATCTGATGAAACCATGATAAAAACAAAGTATGAAAAAATACAAATAAAACTAGGTAATTGATATGTAATGGTTATCTAAATTACAATGGTAGGATGTATTTAAATAGGCTCTAGAAGTCTTGCCCAGCAAGAAAATATCAAAACAGAATTATAATAGAATTTCTGCAAAATACGTTTCCTAAACTGATTATGTTTTGAAGCAAAATTCGTAGCTGACTTTTCTTCAATATTTCTGGGCCATTCCAGTCGTAATTGGACATCTGGATCACTTTAGAATGAAAGAGAATTCCGTTATCTTCGCATGGACTGTAAGATCGTTCAAAACGGACTTGTAGAACTCAAGATATGGCAAAAATAGTAAATCAGGATTTTCTGGATAAAAATTCAGAATTTCCAGAAGGGTTCCCGGGCCGCAGAGCCCTTCCCAGGCCGCAGCGCGCCATGCTTTCTGCCCAAGATTGTAGAAAATCTCCCAAGCTTCGCGTGGATAGTAAGATCGCTGAAAACAGACTTCTAGAACTCCAGATATGACCAAAACAGTGAATACTGCGCAAACTACCCAGAAAATCCGAATTTTACACAAATTGCTCCTTTTTCCTCCGTTTCTGTTGCATTAGCTAACATCTTCAATACCATGACACATGTAACTCCTTGATAGCACAACACAAGTGTCCAATCTTCATTCCAATGCTTAATTCCACTCTAATATCGATTAGAAACACCAACACTAACCGATAGCTACAACCCTGCACAACTACACAAAACACATCAAAAATACAACAAACTTGAGACCAAGTCAATCAATTTAAGCCGATATGGAACGCTACAAGTGGATATAAAATCCACTTATCACACCCCCAAACTTAAACCGATGCTTGTCCTCAAGCATACACAACTAACACTAACAAATTAGTACCACTTCCGTAGGTGATCACGGTTGCATTTGGCATATGCAACAAGCCCTTTAAACCCCTAGATAGCCCTAGTGGACGAGTAAGGTCCCGTGAGGGCCTATAGCGAATGTACCCACAAAATCCATCTAACTAAACAATGCAATGCATGAATGCAACTAATATGAAAATGCAAACGATTTACTACTAATACATCACCACGCCTTCAAATCCTCTCATGTCATTTTAACTTAAGAATCAAAGTAATAATGCAATGTCTTGGTATCGAAAGTGCAAGCATTCACATAGTCTACTCAATGAACTTGCATAAGCTCTTAAAAGTCCATGTCAAGTGTAAGAATAAGTTAGTAACCATGCTAAGCCTACAAGAGTACATCTTTGAGACACAACTCGGGATCTCATACGCAAAAACAAGTAAACACTCACAATCCACTCACAAAAGAATACTCTCTCAAGAACAAGGGTAAGTGTATCACTCAATTCCAACAAAATCATAAGCATGCTTGACATTTGGTATCAACCTTACTCTTAACACAACATACATCAATGACGATAATCAAAAGGTTTTCATTTGGGTTGTAACGGGGCTAGGGACAAGGTATGTCAAATAAGCCAGAACAGGTGAAGTGTCAAAAGCTAGTAAGTACCATAATAAATCATACACAACACCATATTTTCCCCCCCCACATAATTTTTCTATTTTTCTTCCAACAAAAACAATCGACTAGTCGACTAAAGTAGGATCACAACAAACACAAACATGCTCTCATAATATATATTTTTTTCTTTTCTTTTTTTTTTCTTTTTTTTTTCAAGAGCTAGATAAAACAATAATATAACAAATAACAATGATTCCATGAATTTATTACATATGCCGACTATCAAATAAACAAACCCAATTTTCAATATTTCCCCCAAAATTAAGACCAACAATAAACCCCTCCTTGCACACCTTATTACTCCCTTAAGCACTCTACTAGCCTTTGACAATGTGGGTTCAAATTAATGTACGGCCAATACAAGAAAAAGGTCTAGGCAAGTAATGTGGTATGTCACCGAAAAAATAGGATTAAGCTCAACGGGTTAACTAATTGATCATGTAAATATGGTGTGGTAATATGGGAAAATATGCGGTTATTCCTAAATGCCTTTATCATTTTAATCGTCAAATAATGTCATGCGTTTCAAGAAAGACCTCAAACAACTGCTAGCAATGCAAACAATCCGTGGACACTCAAGCAAACGAATAAATTGCAAATAATATGCAATAAGGCTCAAAAGCTCACTTGGTGGAAAAACATACTCAATCCCAAGCAAAAATCTCTCTAATGCACCGACTTGTATTCAAAGCATGCAAACTAAATCATCTTGCACATATTCATGTCCTTCTAATCACTTACAACATTCAATAAGTCTACTAGCTTCAACTTACTACTGTATGTGTGTGCACAAGAACAAAGCATATCACTTCTCAATCAAAAGCGTCAACAACACAAAATTCCTATCAAGCATGGGTGCAAATGCAAACTACTATGGACTCACATGATAATAATACAAACATAAAAACAGAATGTCCTATATGAAATAAACGTAAATAACACGAACATAAATGCATAATTTACTACTACTAATATGCAAAGCATGAAATCCTACATGAATACATATACACTACTTATCCCCCAAACCACCCCCAAACTTAAAATATTCATTGTCCGCATTGAATGGAAGGAAATACAAGGGATAGTAGGAACATACCTAAATAAAAATGCCGAAAAGCGTGGGTTGCCTCCCACTAAGCGCTTGTTTAGAGTCAATTAGCTTGACTACGTCCAAGCCTCCATTAAGGATGATAATAGTTGGCCTGGTCATCTCTTCGCGAGACTTCATTGTCATCACGACGGCACACTTTCTGCCCTTTCTCCTCGCTTGGCCTATTCATATAACAACTATTTCCTATTCCAATGCCTTTATCCGTTGACCCAAAATCTGTCAATTTGTAGAATAACACACACTCGCGGGCTTCGCTTGAATATAATGGAGGAGGGTAAATGTAAGTTGCTGAAGCCTTTGGTTCCTCAAAGAGAACTTCCTCCATTGGCTCTAATGCGCTACCTCCATCTTTAAACTTTGAGACAAGTAGAAGACCTGCATCTTTCCCATGTTCTTCAGCCTCTTGGTACGCACATACCAATTTTTGAAATTTGTGCAGCTCATCAGTGTCTGTGGCAAATAGTGCTCTTTCCAAATCATCCACCATCCTAACATGATCAAATTCCTCGCATGGCTTGCGAATGCTCACCTCACCTTGGAATTTGTCTTTCTCAATTAAGCATGCAGTACCTTGCTCCAAGTCACCGTTCTTTTCTGGAATTGCCTCTAGTATGAATTGTTGTTTCTCTTATTCCACAGCACTCACAACTCGAGCAACTAGTATCTCCAAAGATTTGAGAGACTCCTCATTACTCTTTATAAGCATCCTAAGCTCCTCCATAGCATCAACCTCATCTGACTGAAAAGTAGGAGTAGGTTACTGATGTTGAAACTCTTCACTACCAAAGAAATATGACATATATGGAACATATTGCTGGTACTGTTGAGGATGGTATTGAAAATATGGTTGTTCCTCATAAGTGACATATGGATCAACTCCTTCGTAGTAACAATACTGTGAGGGATCATGAACGCCCACACACTGCTCACATTGCTGAGGCATGGATGTCCTCGAATATGCCCACCATAGCAACTCCTCGCATGCCATTTTCAACACTCAAGTAACTGAAACACACCGAACTAAACAAGATAGGTAAGAAAAAATCTGAGTCAGTGAACTCTAACGACCACTATTGATAAGCACATAAACCAAAAATAAAACACCGATGATCCCCGGCAGCGGCGCCAAAAACTTGTTTGCACTAAATCACGCAAGCGTACGTGGTCACAAGTAATATATGAATAAGTCGAGTTCGTTCCCACAGAGATCTGGTTATGGTTTTAATTCAGTTTGTACCTATGCAACAATGTATGGTTATTATGCACTGCTAAGACAATTAACAATATTGGGTTTTGATTATCTAATTTAACTAAAAAACAATTTAGTAAAACTAAGAATTACTTAACTAATGATAATTAAAATTGAATTACTTATGCAAGATAAACCATGGGATCCTAACTTCATTAAATACTTCTCTTAGATCTAACGCCTTTAATCACTATATGCAATGGTTATGATATCTGATCAGACAACACAAAACAAGTATATGCTACTTCTCATTATACGAATACCAAACTAAACATACATCCACAAAAGAGATAGAAGATGAATAGACACCAATTATGCTTTGACCCTATATGTCTATAGAATTTGAAAACATAACGGTTGAAGAACAAGTTATCCATTAAGATCACACAGGGTAGTATAAGTATTTTCATCTCACACCACGAATCATATTGATAAAAAATTATGAACCTATGCTAGCATGGCAAGTTCTAAATCTCAAGATCCACTTTCACTTCACAAGAGATTAACAAATTAGATGTTAGCTACGCATCTAACAATTAAGCATAACCATACGAGGATATCAAATATACATCACACACAGATCTTTAAAGCATCAAGATACTAAAGCTCCATAAATAAATCCGTTAGAATCCCATGACAACGATTAGTTCATAATCGAACCTCTCGTCATCATGGGATCTGATGAAAGCATGATAAAAACAAAGTATGAAAAAATACAAATAAAACTAGGTAATTGATATGTAATGGTTATCTAAATTACAATGGTAGGATGTGTTTAAATAGGCTCTAGAAGTCTTGCCCAGCAAGAAAATATCAAAACAGAATTATAATAGAATTTCTGCAAAATACGTTTCCTAAACTGATTCTGTTTTGAAGGAAAATTCGTAGCTAACTTTTCTTCAATATTTCTGGGCTGTTCCAGTCGTAATTGGACATCTGGACCATTTTAGAATGAAAGAGAATTCCGTTATCTTTGCATGGACTATAAGATCGTCCAAAACGGACTTGTAGAACTCAAGATATGGCCAAAATAGTAAATCAGGATTTTCTGGATAAAAATTCAGAATTTCCAGAAGGGTTCCCACGCCGGAGCGCCCTTTCCAGGCCACAGCACGCCATGCTTTCTATCCAAGATTGTAGAAAATCTCTCAAGTTTCGCGTGGACAGTAAGATCGCTGAAAACGGACTTCTAGAACTCCAGATATGACCAAAACAGTGAAGACTGCGCAACCTACCCAGAAAATCCGAATTTTACACAAATTGCTCCTTTTTCCTCCGTTTCTTTTGCATTAGCTAACATCTTCAATACCATGACACATGTAACTCCTTGATAGCACAACACAAGTGTCCAATCTTCATTCCAATGCTTAATTCCACTCTAATATCGATTAGAAACACCAACACTAACCGATAGCTACAACCCTGCACAACTACGCAAAACACATAAAAAATACAACAAACTTGAGACCAAGTCAATCAATTTAAGCCGATATGGAACGCTCCAAGTGGATATAAAATCCACTTATCAATCACCCAAGAGATCGATGGGCCATTGGCATTCTATATATACAATGACGGACCTCGAGCAACATAGAAGGGGGTTTAAGAATTTTTATTTTTGCTATAAATTTATTTTATATAAACAAATATTTAAAAATATATGAGATAAGGAATATTTGATATTTGTAAGTTATAATTTAGTACTCTCTCCATCCCAGCCAGTTCTTTACATGGCGGCTGGGCACGGAGGTCAAGGATAGTGGGTGTAAAGTGGGTGTATTGTTAAAATAAATGAGGTAATGGGTGTAATAGTGATTTTATTGTTAAAATAAGTGAACTAGTGGGTGTAATAGTGATTTTATTGTTAAAATAAGTTAAGTAGTGGGTGAAATAGTGTAAAGTATTGTTAAAATAAGTGAAGTAGTGGGTGTAATAGTGTTAAAACTTACTATTTTGGGTAATGTAAAGAAATGGTGGGACAACCCAAACAGGAAATTGTAAAGAAATGGATGGGATAGAGGGAGTAAAAAGTAGGTAAAGAACAATGATAAGTCATAGTTTATTTGGTTAAATATGGTCATTTTGAGGACAATGACAGTGGTATAGTGCAAGTTTAAGCAAGAAGCCATTTAAATCATGTGTAGTGGGATTCGAACTCGAGTTTCCTACATAAAAAATTAATGTAATGACCAATTATGCTAGATGATGCAACATATAATGGCTGGCAGAATATATCTATATAGCTTTATTCTAGGATTTCAGGGTGGTCCAAGGACCCCCTGACCCTCTGGGTGCATCCACATTGTAATATCCCCTAACTTTAGCAATGCTACAGTGATCAAATGAATAGTAAATTTTGAGGATTTATGGAAATGGTATGTAGGTACTCTATAAGAGAAACAGAAAATGAGTAAACAGAAACCATATTAGTGTTATACAATGAAAATAAGTGACTCGAAATGACGATAGATTTCAGAAATTCCTGAATATGGATTTTGAGGATTTTGATTTCGAATAAGCTTTTATTGGATATTAAGGAGCATGGAGATATTTAAGGAAATTATATATTGAGGAATTAGTGAAATTAGATTAAACCAAGGAGTGATCAAGTCAAGGAAATGCCAAGGGAATTTAGGTTGTTAAACGAGTTTGGGAATGCTTGAGAACCCGAGAGATAACCGGGAGAGCAACTTCTGAGAAAAAGAGAATATACCAAGGATATTGGATCTAATACCTACTTGAGGATTAGAATCACCCTAACACACTAATATATGATGTGGGAGAGGATATTATATATCCAAGGAATTTACAAAGGAGAAACCACTGAGACGATCGCAGAAATCAATTAATGAATCAAATGACGAGAGAAATTTGAACGAAGCCCAAACTTCGGCCCAATACAAAACAAGGAGTTGATTTATTGATTTAATTAAGTGGCTTATGGTGAAAGCCAAGGGGCAAGGGCAAGAGTGGAAGAATTATAAAAGGGCAAGGATAATGTGGTAAAAACAAACAAAAGAAAATCGAACAAATATCAAACCAAGCTTCTTAGATACTTCTTGCACAAGAACCAAGGATCCTACACAGCCATACATCTGATCTTATCTTGTAAATATCATTAGATCAAAGTTGGATAAGTCAATATTGGATCAAAAGTGAAGATAAAGCAAGATAAACACAATCTCTTCAAAACTGCCAAGCAAGAAAAACAATGAAAGAAAAATTCATATCTCCATTTCTATCCATGATAAAATCACCAAATTTTAACCATAGCATCTCCACTCCATGTGTAAGATGCGTTCAAAATTTCATGGCCAACAAAGGAGTATAGCCTAGTCAAATCCCTCCTCCAAGTTGGAGAACCCAATCTGTCCAGTTTCTATCCAGTGGAAAGATGGAGCTCAAAACCATATCTAGGAAGCTTTGTTTTTGGTAATCTATAGCTCGAATCAAAGCTTATGAAGAGGCCAAGATGTGGTAAAAAGTTGAGAGCCAAACTCTTATTTTTCAATTTTCTATGATTTTTACAAAAGTGATGATGAATAGTAATCCTTAGAAACTAACTTTGTTTTTATGGTTTCTTTAGTTGATTCAAGCTAGTACAAGGTTGTTTAAGGATATCCCAAGGATTATTAAGTGTTGTTAAAGCTTCAAGGAAGGTATAATCTCTTCACCCCTCTTGATTTTATGATGAATATTGGTGGTATTAGTGGTTAAGTAGTTATAAGTGATGAAATCATGATTATATATGTGTTTAAAAGTGTTTTTATTGTATATGAAAAGGAGTATGTGCTTGTAACCATGGTTGGTAAGATGACCACATGGTGTAGGTGATGGTTTATAAGGTGGATGATTGATTTGGAGGAGTTGGATTTTGGAAAGTATGAAAATATAGCCGTTATAATGCCCGATTTTCGTTAAACCAAATAGATGCCCTGTTTTTGGCACCCATAGTCACACGGTAGGTTCCTGTCCAGTGCACCAACTGATCATAAAAGGCTAGAGCTTGGTTCATATATTATTTTGATATAAGGTGCGTTAAAATCTGATGAACGGTTTAGGAGAAAAGTCTGTTTTAGTGAAAGGCGTTCGGAAGCCGAGAAACCGTAATTGTGTTACCTTTGAGGCTATAGTTACCATACCTATACATTTTTAAATGTTATGAAATTTTGGGATATGGTAATAGTGTGGTCAGAGAACCATTACCAGTTGACCTTACATAAAAATTCGAAATCCATATTTTCTGAGAATTTTTACAGTTAAGTGTGGTCGTTAAGGGAAAGGGTGAAAACCCCTAAAACTTCGATTGAGTTTATAAATGGTTAAGTTCTTGAACCTTTGGGGTAATAGTGATACGTTAAACATATGTTAAAGTTTCAAGGGTATGTTAAACAAGAGTGTAGTGAGTAAGAGATGTGGTATTCTAACGATGATCCTTTTGTGTTTATAGAAACTCCGGAAGAGACACGAGCCATACCGTCAGGATACCGAAACCGAGGCAAGATCTTTTCTATCCCTACTTGGAAATTATCTATATTTAAAGAAACTTGATTTCATGAAATATATATATGTGATGCTATGGTTACTATATTGTTAAGAATTTGTTTTCCTTGATTATTGATATTAATAGGAGAGGTATATGAGTATGATATGAATATGGACATGGATACGAGTATGAGATGGATATGGATATACATAGGGATGATTATGCATGAAGTGAACATGCCTTATGATTAAGAGTTATATATATAAAGGAATGGTATCAGTTGTTATCTAGAGTTATATATAAAGGAATGGTATCAGTTGTTATCTAGAGTTATATATAAAGGAATGGTATCAGTTATTATCTAGGGTTATATGATTATAATATTATGTTAAAAATAATCTTTCTAAATGTTGTGACAGATATTATTGAGTATTATTTAATACTTCTAAAATAAATGGAATACTCTATGTATACAAGAACATATTTGATTTCATCGAATATAGAAGAGATGTCTGAGTCATAATCAAAGTATTATGACATAAATATTTTAAAGGTGATGATAAATGGAAATGGAAATGGAAATGTGAATGGAAATGGAAAATGTGAAATGGTATTTGTTAATGGAAAAGTAATTTGAAAAGGGGGATTGCAACAATAAGCGTAATAGGCTGTGTGGTAGTGGCACAGTCCAGCATCCAATATTTATTCCGGCCCAAGAGTGCCGAGGGAGGATGTAGTGGTGAACCTTCCTTCTGGGGGATGGTGGAGAACCTACCTCCGTCTACCGGTAGTAAAAGGGACGGGTACGGAGGGCGACTAATCATCGTCCTTACGTATTCGGCAACAGTGGAAATCCCCAACGTTTTCTTTAAAGGAAAGAATTGAAAAATGGTTTTCAGATTTCTATAACTGAAAACAGAAAAGTGATATGAAAAGATGGAATTACTGTTACAGATGAAGAGAAATTGATTTTATGTTAAATTATATAATCGTTGCATATGAAGGAAATGAGAAAATGATAATGAAAGATTTGTTCAAGTTTTCATATTATCCTAGAAAAGTACACTGAGATGGTTGATAAGTGGATTTTATATCCACTTATTATGCGCTAGATGGACCTAAATTGGTGGTTTATCCTTAAGTATGTTGTGTCTTTTAATTAGTTTTATGTTGTTTCAAGTCTTTGTAGTGCAGAACTCACAGCTTCAGGTATCCTGGCGATAAAAGGTTAAAAGACGGTGGATTTCTGGCTCAGATGGACTGGCTACGAGGAAAAGGAATTATCATAAAGATGTTCTGAGTGATATTTTCTTAAAACTGGAACCCCGGTTGGAATTGATATAATTTCTGTTAAGCAAAAGGAGTCCGGTTCCAAACGACCAGAGACCGCAGCTTAGACAATAAAGATTTATTTATATTATTAAATAATTTTATTAATTTAGAAAATTATATTTATAAATATCTAATAATATTAGATATTTATTTTTATAATTTCTGGATTAAAATAATTATTTATTAATTAAAGATTATAAGCTGTGCGGGTTAAAAAGCATTTCTACGGAGCTGCATATTAAAATTCAACGACCGCGTGCAGAAGAATGGCAAGTTGCTGGAAGACGTGTGAAATTTTCTAAGAGTTGTTAGAATTAGGCTGAAGACTTTTCTACATCTGACTTTGTAAATTGCTTGTGGTGTGCTAACTTGTTCTATATATATGAGTGATTTTGCATAGGTTGAGAGCATCCGGAGAACTGAATTTTCAGTTGTGTACTCTCTCCACAATTTCTTAGCTTTCTGTTGTAATTTCAGTTTCATTTTATACATTTTAAATTTCTGCAAACAGTTTATTTTTATACAATTTAAATTTCTGTAATGTTATTATATTTTAAACACTTTGAATTTCTGTAATTTAATTTTATTTTATACACTTAAAAATTTCTAAAAATATATTATAAGAATTAATTTAAGATTTTAAGGGGATTATCAGGAGGGCTCTTCTCTATTTTATTCGGTGATTAATTTATTCCCACAGTACATCATAATTGCTTTTGAATTAACAACTGTGTGTGACCATCTTTCCTGCACTTCCTCAACACCACAATCGACAAGAGCTGGCCACACACACGCAGGAATTTAGCTGGCATTACTGGCGCGTGAACGCCATGCGCCACAGGGGGAGAGTAGGCGCGTGGACGCCACGCGCGACAGGGATGAATTCAATTTGTTTTTGCCGACAGTTTTGACAGGTGAGTGTGTTACTTTATTTGTCCGTTGCTTTTTAATATATATATAATACTTGTCCTTTAAATTGCATTTTGTCCGTAGTTTTGTTTTAATCGGTTTCTCTTGCTTTTAATTAATTGTAAAAACTGAATTTTCGAAAGCTATTTTAATTCTAATTATTTCTATTTTTAATCTTGTAATTTTATATTTAATTTATGAAATTTTCTGCCATGATTTTATTTAATTCCATAAGGGTGCCTAGTTTAATTATGAACTAAACATTTTCATGGGGTTCTAATGTAATGAATTGTTAATGCTCATGTTAATTTGATAGATAATTTATGTTTACAATTTCTATATAAGATTGCCTTGCATGGTTGTTTTAATTGAATATAGGTGAATAGCTAACATCTATTGTACCAAATCTCTAATGATTGCGAAAGTGGATTTAGAGATTTAGGGCTTGCCATGCTAGCATAGGTATGTCGGCTTCTCCGCATTTCGGATTATAGTTTCGAAAGAACATTATTCCCCTATGTAGTTAATTGCGGAACTTGTGATTAAATTGATTGTATCACCCATTCACATAGACATATAGTGTATTGGATATAATTAATGCCCTTAAACTTCTATCTCTTTTGTGGATGTTTATTTGGAATGGTGTGAGTTAATTGAAAGATGGCTCATATTAGTTTCGTGTTCCCGCTAGCATTCTTAACAATTGTAACACATTAATTCTTGATAATTAATAAGAGTTAAAACATTCATGAAATTAGGACCCCATGCCTCTATCATATTATTTTAAACAAATTAGCCGTTACTTCATTAGTTAATTGTTATCTGCAAATAAACCATTTTAGTTCGTTCAAGCTTCTATAATTAACCAAACATTGTTGAATAGACATATTTACTAAAATAACCGAGTCTTCGTGGGAACGATCCTTATTTCCCTATATTGCTTTTGGACTGCGTACACTTGCGTAGAGAAAATAGCGAACAAGTTTTTGGCGCCGCTGCCGGGGACTCGGTGTTATTTTTGTTTATGTGTTTTACTACAATAGAAGTTAATTTGTTTGACTTGAACATTTTGTTGTGAAGTGATTATTTGTGTACAGATACTTGGATTTTTATGCTAACACGTTCTAAAGCATTAAAAGCCAAACAAGTACTTGAACAAGCAAATATTCACAAAATGGACGGAGAAGGCGAAGTAGTTGCACCTGCAGCAGCAAAGGCTTTAATGGACTACTCGCAACCGAAGATTGATGATATCCAGTCAAGCATCATTCGGCCAGCAATTACGGCTCCTACATTTGAAATTAGATCCAGTACTATTCAGATGGTGCAGAATCAAGTACAGTACGGAGGAACTGCAACGGAAGATCCTAACTTACACATCAGGAACTTCATAGAAATATGCGACACATTCAGATTCAACAATGTGTCAGATGATGCTGTGAAGTTAAGACTCTTCCCGTTTTCATTAAGAGACAAGGCCAAGGGTTGGTTACACTCTCTCCCACCGGGATCTATCACCACTTGGGCTGATCTAGCTCAAAAGTTTCTTAGCAAATTCTTTCCCATGGCTAAAACTGCAGCTATAAGGAATGCTATCACTCAATTTTCTCAGCAGTCTGGTGAAACTTTATGTGAAGCTTGGGAGAGATACAAAGAAATGCTTCGGCAATGTCCACATCACGGCATGCCAAACTGGATGATCATAAATTGTTTCTATAATGGGCTAGGAATGCAATCAAGGCCAATGGTAGATGCAGCTTCAGGGGGAGCACTATGGGCTAAAAGTTACGAGGAGGCCTACGATCTTATCGAGATGATGGCAGCTAATGAATATCAAAACCCAACTCAGAGAATGCCACAACAGAAGGTAGCAGGAATTCTTAATATCGACAAAGCCACTTCCTTAGCAGCTCAGCTAGAGGCTTTGAAATTGAAAGTAGACTCTTTGACAGCACAAGGATTTCATCAAATTGCTAGTGTTTGTGAGTTTTGTGCGGGCGCACATGAATCAAACCAATGTGCCATCTCAAACGAGTCGGTTCAGTTCGTAAGCAATTTCCAGAGACAGCAACAGCCAGCTCCAAATTCCTACCATCCGAACAACCGAAATCATCCAAATTTCAGTTGGAACAATAATCAAGGAGGAGCACAACAATCACATCAGCCCTACCAACAATCTAATCATCAGCCATTTGGAGCTAAGCAGTATAATCCATCTGGATTCCAGCAACAACAGGGGCAACATTTTCAACAACCATATGCTCCTAGACAATTTCAGCCCCCAGGATTTCAACAACAACAATCTTATGGAAATTCTGGACAATCTTCGAATGAAAAGACTGAATTAGAGGAGTTGAGGTTGGGCCAAAAAAGCCAAGCGGCTTCCATTAAAAATCTGGAAACTCAATTGAGTCAACTCGCTAGTTTCATGATGAGCCGACCACAAGGAACACTCCCCAGTGACACTGAACTTAATCCTGGAAAAAAGGATAATCACGAGCACATCAAAGCAATTACCCTCAGATCAGGGAGAATCACGGAAGATGCTGAGCTAAAAGATACAGAAAAAATTCTGCCAGACAAAGGAACAGAAAAAGCAGATTTGGGAGACACAAAGGACATGGGCAATATATCAGAATCAAAGGAGGAGATTAAAGAAAATGTGCCAACTCCTAAACAAACTGTCCTCGAGCAAAAAGAAGTAAAAGAGCAAGTCTACCCACCTCCACCATTTCCTCGACGAGTGCAAAAACAGAAATTAGACAAGCAGTTTGGCAAATTTCTTGAAGTCTTTAAAAAGTTACATATCAACATTCCATTTGCTGAAGCTCTCGAACAAATGCCAAGCTATGCCAAATTCATGAAAGGCATTCTCTCGAGGAAATTAAAACTTGAAGACTTAGAGACCGTTGCTTTGACGGAAGAATGTAGTGCGGTATTGCAGCAAAAGTTGCCGCCTAAGCTGAAAGATCCAGGGAGTTTTACAATACCATGCACCATTGGGAGATTATCTTTCGACAAATGTTTATGTGATCTGGGAGCAAGTATCAATCTTATGCCATACTCGGTTTTCTTGCAGCTTGGTCTTCCTGAACCAAAGCCGACAAGTATGTCCCTTCAGTTGGCTGATCGATCTATCACCTATCCTAGGGGAGTTGTTGAAGATGTGTTGGTGAAAGTAGACAAACTCATCTTTCCTGCTGATTTTGTCATTCTTGATTTTGAAGAAGACAAGAAGATTCCTATCATTCTTGGTAGGCCATTTTTAGCAACAGGACAAACATTGATTGATGTCCAAAAGGGGGAACTAACGATGAAGGTGCACGATCAAATTGTCACCTTCAATGTTTTCACAGCTATGAAATTCCCGACAGAAGAAGAACAGTGTCTGAAGATAGATTTGATTGAGTCTACGGTGCAAGAAAAGTTAGTGCACACGCTCATGAATGATACTTTGGAAAAGGCCCTCAGTGGGGAGTATTCATTAGATGAAGATGACATTGATGAACAATTGCAATATCTGGATGCTTTGCCGTGGAAAAGAAAATTTGAAAGACCAGTTGAATCGCTGGGACTGCCAGAATTAAAAGGACCACATCAGCAATTAAAGCCGTCTATCGAAGAAGCTCCAACTCTAGAGCTCAAGCCACTACCGGATCACTTACGGTATGCTTCCCTTGGTGAAAAATCCACTTTACCTGTGATTATTGCCGCTAACCTTTCAGACTCCGAGGAAGACAAGCTCTTGAGAGTTCTTCGAGAATTCAAATCAGCCATTGGTTGGTCTGTTGCGGATCTAAAAGGAATCAGTCCCGCATATTGCCAACATAAAATTCCATTGGAAGAAGGGAGTAAACCAACAGTAGAACACCAAAGGTGGTTAAATCCTATCATGAAAGAAGTGGTAAAGAAAGAAATTCTTAAGTGGCTAGATGCTGGTATCATCTATCCCATTTCAGACAGTTCATGGGTAAGTCCAGTGCAATGTGTGCCTAAGAAAGGAGGCATGACAGTAGTTGCCAATGAAAAGAACGAGCTCATTCCGACTCGTACAGTTACAGGGTGGAGAATTTGCATGGACTACAGAAAGCTGAACAAAGCTACAAGGAAGGATCACTTTCCCCTTCCATTCATTGATCAAATGCTAGACAGGTTGGCTGGGCATGAATTCTATTGCTTGCTGGATGGTTATTCAGGATATAATCAGATTGGTATTACTCCAGAAGATCAGGAGAAGACCACTTTCACATGTCCTTTTGGCACTTTTGCGTTCCGACGCGTTCCTTTCGGACTCTATGGTGCACCTGCTACTTTTCAGAGGTGTATGATGGCAATTTTTTCGGATATGATTGGTATCAATGTGGAAGTATTCATGGATGATTTCTCAGTCTTTGGGAAATCATTTGATGAATGCCTCAGAAATCTAGGCATGGTGCTGAAACGATGTGTTGAGACTAATCTAGTACTCAACTGGGAAAAATGTCACTTCATGGTAAAGGAAGGCATCATTCTTGGGCACAAGGTATCTGGTATGGGGCTAGAAGTGGATAAGGCTAAGTTGGAGACGATTGGAAATCTCCCTCCACCAATTTCAGTTAAAGGAATTCGCAGTTTTCTTGGTCATGCGGGTTTTTATCGACGATTCATCCAAGATTTTTCGAAAATATCTAAACCTTTGTGCAATCTGTTAGAAAAGGATATTCCTTTTAAATTTGGTGAAGATTGTTTGGAGGCATTCAAGCTCTTAAAGAAGAAATTGACAACTGCGCCCATTATCACTGCACCTGATTGGAGTGAACCTTTTGAATTAATGTGTGATGCAAGTGACTATGCAGTGGGAGCTGTTCTTGGTCAACGGAAGAATAAGGTGTTTCACGTGATTTACTATGCTAGCAGAACTCTCAATGATGCACAACTGAATTACACTACTACAGAAAAGGAACTCTTAGCTATTGTATATAGCTTCGAGAAATTCAGATCGTATTTGCTCGGAACTAAGGTAGTGGTGTTTACAGATCATGCAGCCATTCGATACCTAATGTCGAAGAAAGATGCTAAGCCACGGTTGATTCGTTGGATTCTGTTGCTTCAAGAATTCGACTTGGAAATCAAGGATAGAAAGGGTACTGAGAACCAGGTGGCTGATCACTTGTCTCGGTTAGAGGAACATGGTAACTCAGCGGATAAAACTCTCATCAACGAATTTTTTCCTGACGAGCAACTTTTTGGGGTGAACAAGGAAGAACCATGGTTTGCAGACATTGTGAACTATCTTGTAAGCAATGTCATTCCGTCGGAATTTTCTTATGCCCAAAGAAAGAAGTTTCTTCATGATGTAAAATGGTACCGATGGGATGAACCCTTCTTATTCAGACAGGGAGCTGATCAGGTGATTCGGAGGTGCATTCCGTTTAGTGAGGTTGAAGGTATTTTGCATGACTACCATTCTACCACTTACGGAGGTCATTATGCTGGAGAGAAGACAGCCACTCGAGTACTTCAGGCTGGGTTTTATTGGCCAACACTGTTTAAAGATGCGCATCAGTTTGTGTTGAGATGCGATAGATGTCAAAGAATTGGTAATATCTCTAGGAGGAATGAGATGCCTCTGAATATGCTGTTGGAAGTGGAGATTTTCGATGTGTGGGGGATCGATTTCATGGGTCCTTTTGTTTCTTCATGCAATAATCAGTACATCTTGCTAGCGGTGGACTATGTTTCTAAATGGGTCGAGGTGAAGGCTTTACCGACCAATGACGCTAAAGTGGTGCTGAATTTTCTGAATAAACAAGTTTTCACACGTTTCGGAACTCCAAGGGTAATTATCATTGACGAAGGATCACACTTCTGCAACCGCAAGTTCACAGCATTGATGGCAAGGTACAACATAAATCATCGAATTGCTACGGCCTATCACCCTCAAACGAATGGCCAAGCAGAGGTTTCCAACAGAGAGATAAAACGGATCCTAGAGAAGGTCGTGAATCCTTCAAGGAAGGACTGGTCACTAAAACTTGATGAAGCTGTTTGGGCTTATAGAACAGCTTACATAACACCTTTGGGCACGTCACCTTTTCAGCTAGTATATGGCAAGGCTTGTCATCTGCCTGCCGAACTAGAACACAAAGCTTATTGGGCGCTGAAGAAGTTGAACTTTGACTTAGCAGCAGCAGGTGAGAAAAGAATGCTTCAGATTAATGAACTGGATGAGTTTCGGCTACAGGCTTATGAAAATCACAAGTTATACAAGGAAAAGGTCAAGAGATGGCATGACAGACGTTTGGTGCAAAAGTCTTTTGTACCAGGGCAGTTAGTTTTGCTTTTCAACTCTCGTCTCAGACTTTTTCCAGGGAAACTTAAGTCAAGGTGGTCAGGACCATTCACGGTTAAAACGGTGTTTCCACATGGTATAGTGGAAATTTTTGATAAAACACCGGAAGCAGCTTTCAAAGTAAATGGACAGAGGTTGAAGCCATATTTTGGTGAACATGTGAATAGCAAAGCAGAAACCGCAGTTCTTGGTACTACCGATTAAAGTGCGAAGGTGGCCAAGTCTAGCTAAAGACGTTAAAGAAAGGCGCTTCGTGGGAGGCAACCCATATGTTTCGGTGTTTTCAGGTATGTTCTCTACTATCCCTTGTATTTACTTCCATTCAATGCGGACATTGAATATTTTAAGTTTGGGGGTGGTTTGAGGGATTAGTAGTTGTTGTTGTATTATTTGTTCATGTAGGATTTCATGCTTTGCATATTAGTGATAGTTCATGCATGTATGTTCGTGTTATCTACGTTTGTTTCATATAGGACATTCTGTTTTTTTATTTACGTATACCATGTGAGTCCATGGATTAGTAGTTGTTGTTGTATTATTTGTTCATGTAGGATTTCATGCTTTGCATATTAGTGATAGTTCATGCATGTATGTTCGTGTTATCTACGTTTGTTTCATATAGGACATTCTGTTTTTTTATTTCCGTATACCATGTGAGTCCATTATAGTTGCATTTCATGGCATGCATTTTTCATGATCCCTTAGGATGAGCTAATTCTGATTGGTAGGTAGATGTCTAATTGAGTGTGGTAATGATGAATAGAGGGTTGATTTAGAGTTCTTATGAAATTGACTTGCATGTTTCAGAAACACAACTTTTACACAGTCTCATTGGATGCTTTTGGGGCTAGGTTAGGATCATGCTTGTTTGGTTGTTTTAGATTTAATCACCTGTTTATATTTAGAATTTTCGTTATTCCCTTGATGGCATAGATCGCACCAAAGTCTAAGTTTGGGGGAAAACATGAATTTCATGCTAGTTGTTTAGTGTTAATGGCTAGGTGTCAAATGGCTAGTAGCCGGCTCATATTTATATGAGTAGTCTAGGTTTGGAAATGAGAATTCTCATTCCAGATTGCATATAAAAAAAAAAGTCAATAATTTAATTGTTTAAATGCAAAATTAACCAGAATGAGCTCTTTAATACTCGAGTAATTAAGTCTGAGGGGACTTAGTCCTAGTAACCTAAAGCCCTTGAGGTTTGGGATTGCTGACCTAACACTCGCTACATGGGTATTATTGTATAAGCCTTTTGGGGTCTCATTCATTGCACGGTTAAATAAGCATGTATATTGTATATAGTGTCGTAGTTTAGTAATAAAGCATGAATTCCTGTCTAACTTGAATAAGGATGGAGGTGTTCCTAGGTTATGAAGTGTCTACAGTTTATTCTAGTTATAAACCTGTGATTGTCTTGACGGAAAGCATGTATGGTTTTTGACCTAGTGTTGGGAGTATTTCTGATGAGCATCGCACACACGCACGTTCTGTCATGTATTGTTAGTATACAGGGACTTAGTCGAGCTCCATTTGGATTTAGTTACATTCCTTGAGGTATTTGCTTGCTAGTTGGTTTTGGTTAGTTTAAAGGGGATCCTTGCATTTTTCAAGTAGTTGCATACATATAGTTAGTTGCATCTTAGTTGCATTATAAGATGGATTTTGTGGGTACATTCGCTATAGGCCCTCACGAGACCTCACTCGTCCACTGGGGCTACCTAGGGGTTTAAAGGGCTTGTTGCATATGCCAAATGCAACCGTGATCACCTACGGAAGTGGTACTAGTTAGTTGTATATAGTTATATTGTTTATGCTTGGGGACAAGCATCAGTTTAAGTTTGGGGGTGTGATAAGTGGATTTTATATCCACTTATTATGCGCTAAATGGACCTAAATTGGTGGTTTATCCTTAAGTATGTTGTGTCTTTTAATTAGTTTTATGTTGTTTCAAGTCTTTGTAGTGCAGAACTCACAGCTTCAGGTATCCTGGCGATAAAAGGTTAAAAGACGGTGGATTTCTGGCTCAGATGGACTGGCTACGAGGAAAAGGAATTATCATAAAGATGTTCTGAGTGATATTTTCTTAAAGCTGGAACCCCGGTTGGAATTGATATAATTTCTGTTAAGCAAAAGGAGTCCGGTTCCAGACGACCAGAGACCGCAGCTTAGACAATAAAGATTTATTTATATTATTAAATAATTATATTAATTTAGAAAATTATATTTATAAATATCTAATAATATTATATATTTATTTTTATAATTTCTGGATTAAAATAATTATTTATTAATTAAAGATTATAAGCTGTGCGGGTTAAAAAGCATTTCTACGGAGCTGCATATTAAAATTCAACGACCGCGTGCAGAAGAATGGCAAGTTGCTGGAAGACGTGTGAAATTTTCTAAGAGTTGTTAGAATTAGGCTGAAGACTTTTCTACATCTGACTTTGTAAATTGCTTGTGGTGTGCTAAATTGTTCTATATATATGAGTGATTTTGCATAGGTTGAGAGCATCCGGAGAACTGAATTTTCAGTTGTGTACTCTCTCCACAATTTCTTAGCTTTCTGTTGTAATTTCAGTTTCATTTTATACATTTTAAATTTCTGCAAACAGTTTATTTTTATACAATTTAAATTTCTGTAATGTTATTATATTTTAAACACTTTGAATTTTTGTAATTTAATTTTATTTTATACACTTAAAAATTTCTAAAAATATATTATAAGAATTAATTTAAGATTTTAAGTGGATTATCAGGAGGGCTCTTCTCTATTTTATTCGGTGATTAATTTATTCCCACAGCACATCATAATTGCTTTTGAATTAACAACTGTGTGTGACCATCTTTCCTGCACTTCCTCAACACCACAATCGACAAGAGCTGGCCACACACACGCAGGAATTTAGCTGGCATTACTGGCGCGTGAACGCCATGCGCCACAGGGGGAGAGTAGGCGCGTGGACGCCACGCGCGACAGGGATGAATTCAATTTGTTTTTGCCGACAGTTTTGACAGGTGAGTGTGTTACTTTATTTGTCCGTTGCTTTTTAATATATATATAATACTTGTCCTTTAAATTGCATTTTGTCCGTAGTTTTGTTTTAATCGGTTTCTCTTGCTTTTAATTAATTGTAAAAACTGAATTTTCGAAAGCTATTTTAATTCTAATTATTTCTATTTTTAATCTTGTAATTTTATATTTAATTTATGAAATTTTCTGCCATGATTTTATTTAATTCCATAAGGGTGCCTAGTTTAATTATGAACTAAACATTTTCATGGGGTTCTAATGTAATGAATTGTTAATGCTCATGTTAATTTGATAGATAATTTATGTTTACAATTTCTATATAAGATTGCCTTGCATGGTTGTTTTAATTGAATATAGGTGAATAGCTAACATCTATTGTACCAAATCTCTAATGATTGCGAAAGTGGATTTAGAGATTTAGGGCTTGCCATGCTAGCATAGGTATGTCGGCTTCTCCGCATTTCGGATTATAGTTTCGAAAGAACATTATTCCCCTATGTAGTTAATTGCGGAACTTGTGATTAAATTGATTGTATCACCCATTCACATAGACATATAGTGTATTGGATATAATTAATGCCCTTATAACTTCTATCTCTTTTGTGGATGTTTATTTGGAATGGTGTGAGTTAATTGAAAGATGGCTCATATTAGTTTCGTGTTCCCGCTAGCATTCTTAACAATTGTAACACATTAATTCTTGATAATTAATAAGAGTTAAAACATTCATGAAATTAGGACCCCATGCCTCTATCATATTATTTTAAACAAATTAGCCGTTACTTCATTAGTTAATTGTTATCTGCAAATAAACCATTTTAGTTCGTTCAAGCTTCTATAATTAACCAAACATTGTTGAATAGACATATTTACTAAAATAACCGAGTCTTCGTGGGAACGATCCTTATTTCCCTATATTGCTTTTGGACTGCGTACACTTGCGTAGAGAAAATAGCGAACAATGGTATATTGATTGTTATAGCATTCAAGAAGAGGAACTGATATTATATGATATTAGAAGCGAGACTGATGGAATGATACTATATATTTCTTTTGTACAAGGATAATTGGAAAGTGTATATACATATTGAATGAAAATAAAATTCTTCCATAATAACTGAAGTTTGCTTTTGTCTATTATATATATATATATATATATATATATATATATATATATATATATATATATATATATATATAATGGTTTATTTTCCTTTGATGTTAGTAGATAGAAATTATCTTGCTGAGCTACTATAGCTCACTCTTGCTACTGATGTATACAGCTAGGTATGCCGATACTACGCAAAATGCCCCGCAAGAGGGTAGGGGGAAGGCGACCTTCTGAGAGCGCATTGGTACCGATTCCTGAGGTAGCGTAGAGACAGACGGGTTCTAGTAGTCTTATGTATAATTAAGAGTGTAAAAATGTAAGGAACTTTTGATTGTTGAAATGCTTCATGTCGAAGTATTATTCAACAATGTATTTAAGCTGGATTCTGGGTTTGTAATAACTGTTCAACTCTAAACTTTTAATATTGTGAATGTTGTTCTATGAGCATATGACTGGTGTGTGTGTGTGTGTGTGTATTATTGCGGGGTCAATTGCATAAGTATTATTGTAAAAAAAAAAAAAAAGACCCAAGAGATATTGATATTGAATGGAAATTGGTCCGTGACGGCCTGGATTCATGACCCCGGATTTGGGGCTGTCACAGTTTGGTATCAGAGCTAAGAGTCATAATGCTCAGGAACAATAGTGATAATAATAAATATATCAGTAATAATAGAAATTATGAACTCACATCGAGTTCAAGGGTGGTTTATCGAACGAAGCGTTTATTCTAAGTAGTGATTATAATTTTATAGATTATTACTAATAAAAGTTTATGTTTTAGTATAGGGAGAGGAGATTGGTGAGTCAAAGTTAAGAGTATTTAAAGTCTTCTATGTTTAAGGGAGTTTGAAGAAATATTGTAAGTGGATTGGTGAACAGACACTGATTGTTTCAATTGACTGTGGAGATGAAAGGGTGAAACTGAGGTTGGTCGGTAAAGCCAAGATATACCTTAAGGACCAAGACAGACTGAGACATTCCGAGATTGACTTAAATGAAATGGTTATTATGCCAAAAGTGTTAAGTTTATATAGCACATGGGACTGATATGAGAAAAGGGAATATTTGAGGTAACGGGAAGTGTACGTTAGAAAATATTGTGAGTATGTGTGGTATGTTAGAATATACAATTTAGAAGTATAATTTGAAGGGTCCTTGATACCGGAGCAGTGTCAGGCTAAGACGATCAATATTACGTAAGTATATCAATCAGAAGGTTGTGTTTTATTGTGGATAAAGGCAACGAGTATCGGGCCAAGTCACAACTAGGTAAATGAAGATAATTGGGAATAGCAGACGATAGGTTGAGGCTACATGGTGAGTGCCAAATTTAAGAAATTTTGGGAAATACGCAGTCTAAGATAAATAGTATTTGAGGAAAACCTTCCATTATTGGGATTTTCAATTGGGCAGAGGCTATTAACGGTAACTACTTTCAAATTTCCTAAAGCCCTGCTAAATTATATTATTGAGTTTCAAATTTTCCTCCACTGGTGAGTAATTCCAGGGTGATCTATCACCTCTTATTCAAAAAGGGTCGGTATCTTTTCAAAACTTTTTGGCACCCTTGAAATGTGTTTCAAAATTGTATTTTATCTATCTTAGTCAAAATATTCCTCTAAGATTATTTTCGGAAGATGGTATTTATCATTGTGATTTAAATTTCCCTCTATATTTCTTACTCCAACTAAGAGGAACAGCCCTATATGTATACACAAGGACGATCTGTCTGTGTGATAGAAAGTCGGGGGGGACGCCCTCACTTATGTGACGTACGGGTTCTTTCATCATATTGATTTCCCAAATATTCTTTTGTTTCGAATAAGAGCTATTTAAAACTCTTAATCTTATAAATTGTTGTGGGACCCTTGCTTTTTCTGGGTTCGTTTCAATTCAAAGTTTCTTGAATTCTATCAATTGTTTCAAATATAGAAGATTTCCTTAATGGATGGAAAAATGGAAGCAAAGTTTAAAGTATACGTGATTATACGAGGAAACTCGAGATTTCAAGGGAAATTTCAATAAGAGATAATTGGAGTTAGAAGCGTTTCGATATAAAAGAAGAAGGAATTTCGTGAGAAGAAATGGGAATATTTGATGATTAGTAAGAGAAAAGAATATGAGGAATTTTAAGGCATAATTGAGATTTACTATTGAAAGTAAGGTGTATTTTGAGGATAGAGTCAGAATAAGGATAAACAAAGGAAGTGGGGAAAATTAATGAAGGATTTCGAGGTGCAACAACTATTAGTGGGAGAAGGCCAATATTGTGACTAATACCCTAAGAAGCAGAGAGAGATTAAAGATGTTAAGTATTCAAAGGATTAATCCAAAAGGTGTGAATGAGTAAAACTTGAGGTAAAGATTTTGATGAGAATAATAAAGGGAAATTTCAGAGGTGGAATAGATAGTATATCATGAAGGAACTAAGGTGGATCAACAAGATGTAAAAAGCGTATAATGAACAATAGACATATGGGATAAGGTATCCGGAGGAAATTGTATGTACGCTCTAATTTAATCTCTTAAGTGTAAATGTTTGGTTAGGGATCGACTAAGTCAATGAATGGTGTAAATGGACTGATAATATAGATAAGAATAATCTATCTGTGAGAAAGTAAACTATGGTGACATAAGAAAGTGAGTTATTCTCGTGTCATCCAAATCAATATCTGTTAAGGGTCAGAGAACTCTATAGAAAGGTGTTGTGGAATAAAAACTAGGTTACGATTGCTACGGTTAGGGTTCGAGTTTTTAATGCTAGGGTTCGTGAGCTTCGTGCTTTAATGGCTGCTTCTGCGTTCGAGACTTAAACGGTCCTCACAGAATGCCTACGTATCTCTGTATTAAGAGAATCAAGCCAATAAAACGTAGTTCTGAGAATGAGGGGTCAAGCCCTTTATATAGGCTGAGAAGCCCTAGAATTATGGTAGGAGTCGGAGACTTGGTGGGCAAGCCACCGCCTTGAGGAAGGTTCTGGACTCCTTCCTTGTGGGAGTAAGTTCCCATATCGAATTCTGTGCCTTGGAGGCTAAGTTTGGGTAGGAATAGTATCCTTTTTTGACTCTTATTGTTGAGCTGGTTATATCCTTAATATTAATTATGAAATTAATATTTAATTTGGGTTTTGGACCCATCAGGTGGGCCCCACGTTTGGACCATACCGGGCCTAATTAATGCCACATTAAATGTGTCTTTAGGGATTATTTTTAGCCCATATCATTTGCCCCCCAACTTCTGGAAAAACGTTGAAGTTTTTGTAGAAGTTTTAATTTGCCTTTTTCGAGACTCGGGGTTTATTTTCGTTCCCTTGCCGGGGATTCAATACACTAGTGTTTCACGAGTATCGTCTTGATTGTGAAGTGTGGAGCGACCTACACATTTACGACGATTGGCCTTATTCGAGGCTTTAACTTGTGCTTGCTTTTAGCAATTTCGGCACTTTCATAGGGCTTTTATGCATTATTAGCATAAATCATTACTCAACTTGTCAAATTTTCCAAATATTTGAGGAATTTCCATGTACCCACAGGTATTTATTTAATTTTTCCTAATAATTTAAGAATTTTTATGTACCCACTGGTATTTTTATTGATCTCTCTCAGGATTTGGGGTAAATAGTCACATATTTTTCAGAATTTTTCAGAGTATCTTCGCTCATTAATTCAAGCCAAATTCGAGCTGATTTTTCGAGCTCAAACTAGGGCCAGGTCGCAGCTTTTGGTCACAGTTTTTAGTTCAAAACGACCTGGGTTCAACGACCTCAAATTGGGGTAAACACGACCTCATTTCATGTCCTGGTCGCATGGTTTTCTCCATTTTTCTAGTTCATTTTTGACTAGGATGCAACGAGCTCAACGTAAGCTTTTTCTATGCCCAGGTCGCACGTTACAAGCCCTATTCGTAGTTCAACTACGATTTCAAACGTACGACCTCACTTCATGATCTAACGACCTCAAATGAGACATTGGTCGTGCTCGACGACTTCATTTCACTGTCGATATTCGACCAGGATTGCACGACTTCGACCCAAGGTTATCTCGACTTCATTATGGGTTTTAGTTTACACCTAGGTCGCACATTTTCGTATTCACTTTTAGTTCAAGTACGAGCTCGATGCTTCGACTTGGAATCAATATAACCACGACCTCATCTCTTAGGTCGTTTACGACCTCAAATGGGAGTGAGGTCGCTCACATGACTTGAGATTGCTAGTTCTTTTTCGAGTAGATTCGCACGAGCTTATCTTATCAGATTTACGACCTCAACCCAGGGTTTTAATCGACTTCTTGGTCGTTTGAACGAGTTCGAAAACATGCTACAAAATGAGGTCGTTGGTCTCGACCTCAGACAACTTCGTTTGGGACCTTTGGTTTTTTTTTTTTTTTTTTTTTTTTTTTTTTGGGCCTTTCCTCTGTTTCGGGCCTTAGACTCATCAGAGTTTGGGGCCTTTCCTCGTGAACCCAATCACATATTTGGGCTCTTCATCTTGAAGTCCTAATTGATTTTGACTTGGGCCTTAACAGGCCTTGTTACTCAAGTCCAACTAAAAGTTTGTTAGGCTTTCGTGCCTTTGTTATAAACTTTCGCCATTCATTTTTGTCTGGACCTTATCAGGCCTTTAGTTTGGGCTTGATCCAAGATGGGCCTACATAATTTATTAAGCCTACTATCACTTGTTCCTTCATTCTTGAGTCATTTGCTTGACTTGGGCTTTGTAGAGCCTTTAGGCCACTTTTAATCATTTCAGCCTTTTGGGATTTCTACAGAAATTTGATTGGGCCATGTTAGGCCTTGATTGCGTCATGGTGTTTAGCCTTTAAGACTAAACCTAATTAATTTCCGGCCTTTTGTTCGACGTGGGCCTCACATTTCAACTGTTTTTCGACCTCATCCGTAGGTTATTAACGACCTCAAGGTTTCGTCCGCACAGGGATGTAGATCGTCGTGTTTTACCTTACCTCCGCATGTATTTTCGAGCTCAAACTTGCGAGCTCAAACCTTTATTTTTCGACCTCATTCCAAGGCCTTTCACGATCTCATTTCGCCGTGAGATCGAAGCATTCAAACCTCTTTTGTGGTATAATTTCGACTTTACCTCTGCGACTTGGAATTAGCACTAATTCGACTTTAAAATTTTGAGTGCTCCTTTCGGGAGTTTATTCTGTTGGACATGACCCGTTTGGGGTTTGGGCCTAGCCAGCATGGGCCTTGATTGAACTAGGCCTAACCTGGCCTAAATTCATTGCCTCGCTTTGAGCTTAGAGTTTTCTGGGCCCAATCTTCATTTATTGAAGATTTTCTGGGTTCGATATTCATCCCTTGATGATTTCTTGAAGACTTGAAGAACTTCTGGGATTAAAATGGCTGATCATGCTTCCCAACATCCATGATAATGCACTAAGATTTCATAGAAATTATACTGGTCTTTTTCGAGACTTGGGATCTTATTTCGGCTTCTGATGTGACAAATTATACCTAACCGCAAGCGCACGGTGTCTATTGCTAGTACAGATGGCAAGCGGGTCGAATCCACAAGGAGACAGGTTCTACTAATTCCTTTTCAGTTATCGCTAATTGTTTCAAGGGTCAAACGATTGTTGGAGAATATTAACTAACTAGCAAATTAAACTAACTAAATTAACACTAATTAAACAGATGATAAACAAATTATTTAAAACCTAGGGCAATCAGGTCCACCATGCTTACACAATTGGCTCTTAAGCTAAAGCAATCAATGTGATCTTATAACTAGAGTATGTTAATCTCTTTCAAGCATTAACACTCTCGAAACATTCAACACAATTAACCACTTTTAGTAATCCAATCAATCAGGTAATTAGAGTCAAGTTAATCTCTTCCAAGAATTAACGCTCTCAGAAATCCAATGATGCTTTCGCACTCAAATTCAATTCTGCTAATCGTATGTGTGCCTCTAGTAAGTAAATCTCTCGATCCATACCCCTATTTGCATATAATTAATCCATGATATTGGCCAATTACACAAATTAATGATTAAAACATATCAATCAGAATTAACCATAACCAATCAAACCACTATGAAAATCATGCCAATATTAGTGCAAACATGGCTTCCCTTTAAGCCCTAGAAATAACTACTCGCTAATAATTAAACAAGTAAAACAACTAGTAAAACAAGAAAACATAATTAAACTAATAAGAACAAAGAAAAGATTAAGAGAACAAAACCTTCAAACTTCAATGTTGTCACCCAAAAGAAGAGTCATGGTGTTTCTCTACATCTCCAACTAATAATAATACTAATCTACTCTAAACTATATTATCTGATCTAATATTACTCCCTAATAATTTTTCCTCATACCCTAGATGTGTTTATATAGGCTCTAAAAGTCTTGCCCAATAAAAGTATTTTAATACTCTAAATCAATTACAAGTAGGATTCCATAACTGAATAGGATTCCTTAATTAAAATTCGTCACTTCTTTTTCTCCTCTGTTTCTGGCCTCTTCCAGTTGGATTTTGCTTATTGGACCACCTCTGAATTAAAGATAATTCCCTAAGCTTCGCGTGGACAGTAATTTCATCAAATTCTGACTTCTGGAACTCAAGATATGGCCAAAACAGTGTAGGCAGCCCGTGTAGCCCAATAATACGAATTTTCTCCTATTTTATCTCCAAAATAGCTCTTTTTGCTCCAAATCCTTCCAAGTCATGAATTCTTTATTTCCTACAATAAAACAATAAAATCTATTAAATAAAAATCCAAATCAATGCAAAACACAATAAATATGAGAATAAAATCATCTAAAATATATATAAAAATATACTCTATCAAACATCCCCACACTTAGCATTTGCACGTCCTCGGGCAAATAAGTGAAATAAAAACTAAGTCCTAACAAACATCACTTTCGTAGATGACACGATTGCATTGAGCGTATGCAACAAGCCGTTAAACCCCTAGGCAGCCCTAGTAGGACGAGTGTTGTCTCGTGAGGGTTTATAGTGAATGTACCCACAAAATTCATCCAACCATGCAAAAGATCAATGCTAACACAACACCACACACACAAGTCCTCTCATGCCACATCAACTTAAGAATCAAAGCAAACATACGATGTCTTGGTGTCGAAAGTGCAAGTATTCACGTAGTCCACTCAACCAACATGCAGAAGGTCATAAAAATTCATGTCAAGTGTAAAAATCATTGGTAATCATGCTAAGCCCACAAGAAACACATCTTTAAATCTAAACCCGGGATCTCCTATGCCAAAACAAGTAATAACTCACCTTTCACTCAAAAACGAATATTCACTCAAGAACAAGGTTAAGTGTATCACTCAATTCCAACAAAATCATAAACACAACTTGACACTCGCAATCAATCTCACTCTCTACACAACATACATCACTGACGACAATCAAAAGGTCTTTATTCGGGTTGTAGCGTGGGCTAGGGACCAGGTATGTCAAGTAAAGCTAAAACAGGTTAATGTCAAAAGCTAGTACCCAACAATATAAATAATTCCATTCCCTTTCCATCTTCCCCACACTTAAGATTTTCAATACCCCTTACATAATAACTTGACTAGTCGAATGAAGAAGGATCATACAAACATAAGAATGCTCTCAAATTTATTATTTTTTTTCTTTTTTTTTTCTATTTTTTTTTCTGTTTTTTTTTTTTCTTTTTTTTTAGAGAGCTAAATAATAAACACAATGATCCATAGATATTTTTATGAATTTCGACTAGCAAGCATCAACCCAAAATTAATATTCCCCAAAAGTATGATCATCAATAATCCCCCTTTTATGAACACCTTATTACTCCCTTAAGCACGATACTAGCCTTTGACAATTTAGGTTCAAATTTAATGTAAGGCCAATAGAATAAAAAGGATAATGGCAAGTAATGTAGTGTGTCACCGAAAGAATAGGATTAAGCTCAACGGGTTAACTAATTGATCATGTATAAAAGGTGTGGAAATATGGGAAATACGAGGTTAAACCTAAGTGCCTTTATCATCTCATCATCAAGTAATGTCATGCATTTCAAGAAAGATCTCAAGTAAGTGCTAGCAATGTAAACAACATGTGGACACTCAAGCAAACGAAAAATCATGCAAAAGATATGCATATAGGCTCAAAACTCACTTGGTGTGACAAAACATAATCAATCCCAGGTAACAAGACTCTCTAACGCACATACTTGTACTCAAAGCATGAAAACCAAGTCATCTTGCACATATTCATGTCATTCTAATCACTTACAACATCCAATTAAGTCTACCAGCTTCAACTTGCTAGTGTAAGTGTGTGCACAAGAACAAAGCACGTCACTTCTCATACAAAAGCGTCAATAAACACAAGAATTTTACGCATGCATGGGTGTATCAAGCAAAATACAACAACTAATCAAATTGCATGGCTAGAATTATTTTTGGTATTTTTAATTTTTTAATTTTTTTGGAATTTTTTTTTTTTTATATATATATATATACACTACGTTGAGAACACCTCCCCACACTTAAGCGGTTCATTGTCCCCAATGAGCTAAGGAACAAATACAAAACTACAACTAAAAAAAAAAAAAAATAAAACTACACTAAAAAGAAAAGAAAGAAAACTCCCCTGGAATCAAGGTGTCGGGTGTAAAAACCATCTCTCATTTGCTTAGGAGCCATAATAACCAAAACTGCATTCAACAATAGCTTCACCAACAACCACCAAGAAATATCCTACCAAAAACCACCAAACAATATCACACCAAAAATACCCAATTAACAAGAATATTAGAAAACCCCCAATTTACAAGAACACAAATTCGTAATAAAAAATTAGAGAAGAAAAATCCCAACTACGAATCAAAGAGGTGAACTTGTACTAATTTTCCCCCAAACTTGAATTTTTAGAGATGTAAAGGAAGAAAATAATAAATTGGGTGTGTATGTATGGGTATAAATAGACAATGGAATGATAGGATGGTAATAGGGTTTAGGGATTAAAAAGAAAAATAAAATAAATAAATAGTAATAATAATAATAATAATAACAAATAATAGTAATAATAATAATAATAATAATAATAATAATAATAATAAATATACAAAAAATAAATAAATAAATAAATTCCTAAATAAAATACAAAAATAATAAAGAAAAATAATAATAATAATGATAATAATAATAATAATAATAATAATAATAATAATAAATAAGAATTAGAATAGAAATAGGTTTAGAATTTTTGGTGAAAAGATGGGAGGTTTTGGAATTTAAATAGGAAAAGAATTAGGTGAAAAGGGGGAGTATAAATAGAATGGGGTGGAAAAGTTTTTTTTTATACATACAGGACACAGCACTGCACAGGACACTGATTTTTTTTTTTTTTTTTACACAGGCGCAGGCTGCCGCGCGTGTGAAGCAACTGGCGCCACCAACAGATGCGCAGGCGCAGAATGCGCCTCAGCAGCGCAAACTGCTTCTATTCCAGTAACGCAGGCGCAGCCTGCGTTACTTAGCCGCAAACTGCCCCACTTGCAGTAACGCAGGCGCAGCCTGCGTTACACACTAAATTTCTATTTTTTTTTTTTTTTTTTTTTTTTTTTTGAAAAAACAACAATTTGTTTTTTTTTTTTTTTTTTTTTTATACAAAAAAAAAAAATACCTATACACTACAGTGAGAACAAATAAACAAATGACTCATTAACTAAACAAATAAGTCTACAATATATAAAACAGAAGGAAAGAAGAACTCCCCTTTGCAGAAGCATGATCTATGGGTTGCCTCCCAAGAAGCGCTTTTTTAACGTCAATAGCTTGACGTCCTCAAAAATACTCCGGTAAAGGCGTAATATCCAATTTCTCGATCATAAACTCGCCACCACAAAAAGTATCAAGAGTGTTAGTGGTTGTCTTTATCCTGCAAAAAGTCTCCAAACAAGCATCAGTAAAATAAAATATGTCATTAATAAGCAATAGAGAGAGTGCTTGTGCAGTTTTGGAAAACTTTGTGATAAAACAGCGATAAAATTCAACACCACGAAAATATTGAACTCCCTTGACATAAGGTGGAGGTTCTGGTGGTGGCTTTTCTTCACTCCACACTTTCACTGGAGCCATTCGGACATCTTGGCTTATCACATCATTGGCTAATAAGACACTTCCATCTTCTCCCTCTTCTCGAGCTTGAAACGTAGGAGCCACTTTGTAGGGATCCTCAATCAGAATTTGAGAAATATCATCTTGGACAATATTTGTTATCACATCAACCTTGAAATAAGTAGTCTTGAGCAAAGAAGCCTTGTAAGTAGAGGCTAGATCGAGAGCAAATTTATCAATACATGGTAGCTTAGGCACAGGTTGTGGAAGAGAAACAACAACCATCTCTGTATTGCTTTTCTTTGTAGCCTCATCATCAGTCACATAGTCCTTGGTAGCAGCAACATCATTGATCTCGTCATCGATGGCATGCTCCTTCTCTTTATCAATGGCCTCATCATCAACATACATGGAGAAACTATCATATTCCTGATCGCTTGTGAGATTGATAGCAGTCAGGTCCTCTTCGGATCGGATAGATGATGATGGTAAATAGTCGAGCTGCACTGTAGTAGAAGAGTTAGCCAACTGTGCAATTTGAGATTCAATCGCCAAACTTTGAGTTTCTAATCCTTTGATCTTCTCGACTTGTTCTTCAGAACTCTTTAGTAGTTTATTCAAGATATCCCACATCTCATTTGTCTGATCAGCTTGCACATCTACACTGGATTGAGAAACATGTAGATCTTCTTGTAGAGGAGGATATTGATATGCTTGCTGTGGCGGCTGCTCATATGACTGATAATATTGTTGCTCAAACTGTTGCTGATTATGATATGAAAAATTTTGAGCACCATTGTCCTGGTAGTAGAAATCTGGTTGATTCACACATTCTTGATCAAAAGTGTTTGAATACTGATTATACCCATATCCTTCTTCAAAAGAATTCATTTGTCCCAACTGAGCACTCTGAGAATTATAGACATTGTAATAGCATTCCAAACCATAATGACCCTGGACACCACAAATTGGACAGAAGTTGTAAGTTTTAGGGGCCACTTGTGACATCTCATTGATACTCATTGGACGCATAGTGGGCTCTGTAGGGTTGAATGAGGCAATTTCTTGATTGCGTGCCTCCAACATGGAAGAGAGTAGTGCAAAAGTATCAACTTCACCCATTGCAAACCTGTAGACACTCAACAAAGCCAAGAAAACGAAGTAAAATCTGCCTCAATTGGAACAAAGGTTCCAACGAGACAATGGAAACAATCTAAACAACTAAATTAAAATCAATAGAAACTCGCTGTCTCCCCGGCAGCGGCGCCAAAAACTTGATGTGACAAATTATACCTAACCGCAAGCGCACGGTGTCTATTGCTAGTACAGATGGCAAGCGGGTCGAATCCACAAGGAGACAGGTTCTACTAATTCCTTTTCAGTTATCGCTAATTGTTTCAAGGGTCAAACGATTGTTGGAGAATATTAACTAACTAGCAAATTAAACTAACTAAATTAACACTAATTAAACAGATGATAAACAAATTATTTAAAACCTAGGGCAATCAGGTCCACCATGCTTACACAATTGGCTCTTAAGCTAAAGCAATCAATGTGATCTTATAACTAGAGTATGTTAATCTCTTTCAAGCATTAACACTCTCGAAACATTCAACACAATTAACCACTTTTAGTAATCCAATCAATCAGGTAATTAGAGTCAAGTTAATCTCTTCCAAGAATTAACGCTCTCAGAAATCCAATGATGCTTTCGCACTCAAATTCAATTCTGCTAATCGTATGTGTGCCTCTAGTAAGTAAATCTCTCGATCCATACCCCTATTTGCATATAATTAATCCATGATATTGGCCAATTACACAAATTAATGATTAAAACATATCAATCAGAATTAACCATAACCAATCAAACCACTATGAAAATCATGCCAATATTAGTGCAAACATGGCTTCCCTTTAAGCCCTAGAAATAACTACTCGCTAATAATTAAACAAGTAAAACAACTAGTAAAACAAGAAAACATAATTAAACTAATAAGAACAAAGAAAAGATTAAGAGAACAAAACCTTCAAACTTCAATGTTGTCACCCAAAAGAAGAGTCATGGTGTTTCTCTACATCTCCAACTAATAATAATACTAATCTACTCTAAACTATATTATCTGATCTAATATTACTCCCTAATAATTTTTCCTCATACCCTAGATGTGTTTATATAGGCTCTAAAAGTCTTGCCCAATAAAAGTATTTTAATACTCTAAATCAATTACAAGTAGGATTCCATAACTGAATAGGATTCCTTAATTAAAATTCGTCACTTCTTTTTCTCCTCTGTTTCTGGCCTCTTCCAGTTGGATTTTGCTTATTGGACCACCTCTGAATTAAAGATAATTCCCTAAGCTTCGCGTGGACAGTAATTTCATCAAATTCTGACTTCTGGAACTCAAGATATGGCCAAAACAGTGTAGGCAGCCCGTGTAGCCCAATAATACGAATTTTCTCCTATTTTATCTCCAAAATAGCTCTTTTTGCTCCAAATCCTTCCAAGTCATGAATTCTTTATTTCCTACAATAAAACAATAAAATCTATTAAATAAAAATCCAAATCAATGCAAAACACAATAAATATGAGAATAAAATCATCTAAAATATATATAAAAATATACTCTATCAGCTTCAAGCCTTACATTGAGCATATCGAATGATGGGGTTTGGACTGAATGTCTTAGGCTCATGGGGTTTCAACCCTTTAGTCCATTTCGGATAATTCAATTTGCAACCTCAGCTTGCCCATCTGCTTGAGGATGGGTAACAGAAGTGAAACGCGATTGGATATCATTCTCTCCACAATACTTCTTGAACTCATCATTGTTAAACTGAGTTCCATTGTCCGTAACCAGGATTCGTGGAATTTCACATCTGCATATTACACTTTTCCAGAAGTGCATTACTTGTTTGGTGGTTATCTTGGCTGAAGGTTTAGCCTCAATCCACTTGGTGAAGCAGTCGATTGCTGCTATCAAGAACTTTCTTTGCGCACTGGCTATTGGAAATGGCCCCAGTATATCCATTCCCCAAATGGCAAATAGGATTAGTGAGTTAATGGATGTCAACATCTCTGGTGGTTACCTGACCACTTGTATTGACAAATTGGGTGATTAACCCCTTACTCAAGTCTTTGAGAGACCCGGCAGAGTTTGGAGGTAAGCGATTATACCAACATTGTGTCATGCCCCCCAAAATTTGGGGAAATGCCTTACGTGGCTACATTTGTTAGCATCCGTGACTGCTTGTAACAAGGATGTGTTGGAAAATTCGTATATGATTTAGTTGATCACCACCCTATCATCGATCGTGATCATGGGGTATCTTGAATTTCTTTGTAAACTTTCGTTGGATCATCACGATCTCTTAAACGCACCAAGCCATTAGGTTCAATTTTTGGGTATCAACCCTCGTCCTTCCGGGAGTATAATTCGAGTTAATAACAGAAGGGATTCTTTCTCTTTGGGACTTTCGAGTCTATAATCTTTCCAGATCTTGTTTCAATGATTGAATATGAGCTTCACGAGCTAATTTCATCAATCTTCTTAAAAATATCTGTCGAATCATTGATAGAGGCCACCCTAGGCCTTAAGGGCTGTCATGCCTATTGATGTATCAAACGTGCTTCATGAGCTAAGATTTATTATTTTGGACCTTCGAGGTTGAGGATAATCATCCTTGCAAGTAAATTTTTTATGATGAGCATTTAAACACATGGCAATTCATGCCCTCAGCCCTCATAGGGGTAGGAGCCCATAACTTGGGTTTTGTCCTGTTGGTGATGGTAATACCATTATAGAGATTCGTAATCATGTTAGGGTGTTTGCGATTGTAAGCAAAGTCACCCCTCTAAATTGGGGATACATCCCTTTAGGGTTTGAATCCATTCTTTGGACTCCAATTTAGTAGGTTTCAGTTCCTTGAATTCATGTTGTTAGAGGGTTCATCCCTTAAATAGTCGTTGGTATGAGCAAGGGGACGTATTTTATGAGCAAGGGCTCTGCCCCCAGGTGTTGCCCACACATCCCTTCGTGCACTTCTTCGAGTGTTTCTCTGGCCTCTTGGGCCTCAAGCACTTCAAGTACGGGATCACAAAAGATCTCTTGTATAGCAAACCCTCAATCAGGGTGTATCTTAGAGCTCTTACCGAGAGTTTACGTGCTTCCATGACATCTTCAGGTAGCCATCCCGTTTCCAAGTGAGCCTTGATAGAATCCATCCCACAGCTTTGCACATCGATCGGTGTCACCAACTTCACATTGATAGTAGGGGTCTTCAAGACCTGAAAGTAAACACTCCCAACTTAGTTCTCTAACTCCGAGGAAGCGAACTTAGAGAGGGCATCTGCCTTAATGTTCTCCTCCCTCGGGATGTGTTCCATGTATCATTCCTCAAATTGAGTCATAACACCCTTGGCTATCCTTAGATATTCTGCCATAGTTTCCTCACGAGCTTCAAACTCACCATTCACTTGTGCAACTACAAGTCTCGAGTCTCCATACACTTTGAGGTGCTTGACCCTTAATTTCCTTGCTAAGGCCAAACCGGCTATCAGAGCCTCATACTCAGCTTCATTATTAGTCGTTGGAAAGTCTAGCTTTAGAGCATATTCGACTAGGAACCCATCTGGACTTCGCAAAACTAGACCAGCTCCACTTGTTTTTGTTTTTGATGCCCCATCAAAATAGAGCACCCAGTATTCTTTGGACATCAAGTCTCCTTCATCTTTCTTCTTTTCCACTATCTCTTCATGCCCCCCGACTTCTTGGTTGTCAATGGTACATTCAACCATGAAGTCAGCGAGTGCCTGAGCTTTTATGGTCGTCCTAGGCTTATACTTGATATCAAATTCTCCTAGCTCAATAGCCCATTTGATCAATCTTCCGCTCACTTTAGGACTATGCAAGATGTTTCTTAGAGGCTGATCAGTCAGGACCTCAATCTTGTGAGCCTGAAAGTAGGGTCGTAGCTTCCTCGAGGCCATTATCAAGGCTAAAGCAAACTTCTCGCTAGTAGAGTAGTTTATCTCGACTCCATGCAGGATCTTGTTTACATAATATATGGGTTTCTGAACCTTCAATTCTTCCTTTACCAGGACGGCTCCTAGTGCAATGTTGGAGACGGCCAAGCATAGATAAAGAACTTCATTTGGTTTTGGCTTGGCCAACAGTGGCGCTCCGGCCATGTACTTTTTCAGGGCCTCAAAGGCTTCTTGGCTTTCAGCCGTCCATTCGAAATTTTTCACGTTCTTAAGTGATTTGAAGAAAGGTAAGCACTTCTCCCCTGACTTGGAGATGAATCTTCCTAATGTCGCCACTCTTCCTGTCAATTTCTGGACGTCCTTGACAGTCCGTGGTGGTTCCATGTCTAGGATTGCTTTGATCTTATCGGGATTGGCCTCAATTCCTCTCTTGGAAACCATCAGGCCTAAGAATTTTCCCGAGCCTACTCCGAAGGCACACTTAGTTGGATTTAACATCATCTGGTGGTGCCTCAGTACTTCAAATGCCTCACGAAGGTGTTTTATATAATCTGCCTTATCGAGGATCTTGACTAACATGTCATCCACGTAGACCTCCATGGTCTTGCCAATGAGGTGTTCAAAAATTTTGTTCACTAGCCTTTGGTAAGTGGCTCCTTGTTGGTGTCATCCCTATGCATCTTTATCTGGTTATAGCCACTGAAGGCATCCATGAAGCTTAACATCTCGTGCCCAGCCGTAGCGTCAATCAGGGCATCAATCCTTGGTAAGGGAAAACAATCCTTAGGACATGCGTCATTCAAGTCTGTGAAATCGACACACATCCTCCACTTCCCATTGGCTTTTTTGACCATCACCGGGTTGGCAAACCATTCCGAGAACTGAATTTCTTTGATGAAGCCCACTTCGAGGAGCTTATCTACTTCTTGCTTGATGGCCTCTTGCCTTTCAGGAGCGAAGTTCCTCTTCTTTTGTTTTATGGTCTTCCTATTAGGATCCACATTCAACTTGTGAGTTATCAACTGGGGATCAATCCCTGGTATGTCCGCAGCTGTCCAAGCGAAGACGTCGCTATTTTCTTGAAGAAAGGCAGTCAACTTGCCCTTCAAAGACTCGGTCAATAGAGCTCCGACATAAGTGACCTTATCTGGTTCTTCTGGGATCAAGGGGATGGGGATCAGATCCTCAGCTGGTTTTCCCCTATTCCCCTCATCGTCCCGGACATCCATGTCTTAAATTGGGAGTACTTGCCCCCTAGTTCTGTCAGGCCTTAACGCGGCTATGTAACAGCTTCTAGCCATTCTTTGGTCACCCCATTCTTCTCCAATCCCATTTCTTGTTGGGAATTTGATTTTCAGGTGTTAGGAAGAGGCTACAGCCTTAAATGCAAGGAGTCCCGTCCTTCCCAGGATTGCGTTGTAGGTCGAACTTGCCTTGATGACTATGAAATTCAACATCTGGGTAGTTGATTTCGGGTCTTGTCCCATTGTCATGGGAAGTTGTATCGCGCCTTCTACCTTTGATTCCACTCCATTGAAACCATAAATGGACATATCCGATGGTGTTAACTAGGTGTCCGAGTAACCCATCTTGATGAAAGCGTCATGGAAAAGAATATCCACTAACGCCCCATTGTCAACTAGAACTCTTTTAACTTCATAATTGCCTATCACAGGTATGATGACCAAAGGGTCATCGTGGGGAAATTTCACTCCCTCAAAATAAGAATCATCGAAACTTATGGACACATCTGTCTTGGCACGCTTTGGTACCTCTCTGACCACAGTCATTACCTCTCGGGCATAAGATTTCCTTGAATTTCTGGAAGGCCCAGCAGCAGTTGGTCCTCCAAATATCATGTTCACAGTTGGCCCTCGGGGCTTAGGGTTACGACTTTAATCATTGTCTTGTTTATCGTATTCTTTCCTTTCATAGTTTCACCTCTGACTTCCTTGAGTCCCATCCTTGGTGAATTTACTGAGTTTTCCTCTCCGAATCAAGAACTCAATCTCATCCTTAAGTTGTCGGCAGTCATCTGTATCATGACCGACTTCTTTATGGAATCGGCAGAACTGATTCTTATTTCGTTTTTCCAGATCGGTCCTCATTGGCTTCGGCCATCGGACTTCACGGTCGTTCTCAATCTCCATTAGTATCTGACTCCTTGAGGTATTCAACCTTGCATATTCAGAAAACTTCGGTTCAAGGCCTCCCTTTTTAAGGGGAGATTCAGAATCCTTTGTACGGGGATATTTGTCCCTGACGTCATATTCTTGATCTGTCTTTCTCTTTTTTGAGTTCGTGTTGTTCCCATTGTTCCATCATAGGATTTGATGGTGAGCATCTTAAACCTTCTTGAAATATGGGCATTCATAACCTCATCGGTAAACGGTAGGGTAGGATCATCGGGATTTCCCAACTGTGTCAGTTTATAGGGATCACCCCTTGGGGTTTCGACCCTTGAACGTCTTGTTCTATCTCTAGAGGGCTCTTCCAGATCCACAAACGGGATTTCAGCACATCCAGCTCCGGTTGGTGGGCAATTACCTTGCCTCTGTTGCTCTCTTGCCAAGATATCCTTCAACTTCTGGATCTTAGCCTCATGCTTTTGGATTCTCTCCATAGCAGTAAGGGGACGTCCTCCAGTAGTTTTCCGAGCACGGCCTACAGGCTCCTTGCTTCCACGCCTCCTTCTAGGGGCTCGATCAGGGCTATCCTCCTCAGAGGATGAGTCATCGGTATAAGGTCCAGAATAATCTTGGATCAGGGGGGTACGACGCGGTTGATTCGTGGGTTCCAAACCTCGAATATAAGGGGGAATGTATGGCTCATGATAGGTGCCCCCTATGGGTTGAGATGGCATCCCTAGAGTTTGACTCGCATATTGGGGAAGATCAGTGGTGTGAAGTTGAAGACCCGATGGGGTGTTCAAGATTAGTGGATGGGTTACAGGTGGTGGTTGAGTAGTTCCATGAACAACCATCTGTAGGGGATTCGTCCCTTCAACAGAGATTGGGATCTCGGGTCCTTGAGTGGTGGCGACAGGGATATTTTCCCTTTGAGTACCAGTAGGTGATGGTTGGCTTCCATGAGCACCAGCTTCGGTGGTGACAGGAAGTCCAGCAGAAGTTTGAACAGTTCTCCGCGTGTTTGCCATGGTTGATGTTGTTTTCCCACAGACGGCGCCAAATGTTGTGGAATAAAAACTAGGTTACGATTGCTACGGTTAGGGTTCGAGTTTTTAATGCTAGGGTTCGTGAGCTTCGTGCTTTAATGGCTGCTTCTGCGTTCGAGACTTAAACGGTCCTCACAGAATGCCTACGTATCTCTGTATTAAGAGAATCAAGCCAATAAAACGTAGTTCTGAGAATGAGGGGTCAAGCCCTTTATATAGGCTGAGAAGCCCTAGAATTATGGTAGGAGTCGGAGACTTGGTGGGCAAGCCACCGCCTTGAGGAAGGTTCTGGACTCCTTCCTTGTGGGAGTAAGTTCCCATATCGAATTCTGTGCCTTGGAGGCTAAGTTTGGGTAGGAATAGTATCCTTTTTTGACTCTTATTGCTGAGCTGGTTATATCCTTAATATTAATTACGAAATTAATATTTAATTTGGGTTTTGGACCCATCAGGTGGGCCCCACGTTTGGACCATACCGGGCCTAATTAATGCCACATTAAATGTGTCTTTAGGGATTATTTTTAGCCCATATCAAAAGGAGATTAAGAGTATGAGAGAAGGTGTGAAAATATTTTTAAGGATGAAGGAAAAGTACATACTCGTATAGTTACGAACAGGAAATATATTTTATAATTAATATTTTCTTACAATTGTTTCAAGGAATATTATTATAACTTATTTTCTGGAAAATTTTACAGAGGTGATATATATAAATGTTGGAGTATTAATATTTTATGTCATGATAGAGATCAAAACATAGTTAAACAATAGTGAGATACACTACCATTCAGGGGAGGCCAATGTGGTGGCCGATAACCCTAGCCAAAAGAGGAATGAGAGATGAGATAATATAGAATGACTGAAACAGGAAGAAATTTGCAAGATAAAGATAGTGAAAGCACTACTATTGATAAGCTAAATGGCATGTTGATGAATGACAAGCAAGTTTATGTTGGTGTATTTTTGCGCAAACAAGATAGAGATATTATGAAGGAAAAAGGATAGGGAAAGGGGTGTAGAAGTTAGAAGGTGTGGATGGAAAAGGTATCTATGGGCATTTTCAACGTGATTCCGGGACGGAATCCTTTTAAGGGGGGAAGACTGTAATATCCCCTAACTTTAGCAATGCTATAGTGATCAAATGAATAGTAAATTTTGAGGATTTATGGAAATGGTATGTAGGTACTCTATAAGAGAAACAGAAAATGAGTAAACAGAAACCATATTAGTGTTATACAATGAAAATAAGTGACTCGAAATGACGATAGATTTCAGAAATTCCTGAATATGGATTTTGAGGATTTTGATTTCGAATAAGCTTCTATTGGATATTAAGGAGCATGGAGATATTTAAGGAAATTATATATTGAGGAATTAGTGAAATTAGATTAAACCAAGGAGTGATCAAGTCAAGGAAATGCCAAGGGAATTTAGGTTGTTAAACGAGTTTGGGAATGCTTGAGAACCCGAGAGATAACCGGGAGAGCAACTTCTGAGAAAAAGAGAATATACCAAGGATATTGGATCTAATACCTACTTGAGGATTAGAATCACCCTAACACACTAATATATGATGTGGGAGAGGATATTATATATCCAAGGAATTTACAAAGGAGAAACCACTGAGACGATCGTAGAAATCAATCGATGAATCAAATGACGAGATAAATTTGAACGAAGCCCAAACTTCGGCCCAATACAAAACAAGGAGTTGATTTATTGATTTAATTAAGTGGCTTATGGTGAAAGCCAAGGGGCAAGGGCAAGAGTGGAAGAATTATGAAAGGGCAAGGATAATGTGGTAAAAACAAACAAAAGAAAATCAAACAAATATCAAACCAAGCTTCTTAGATACTTCTTGCACAAGAACCAAGGATCCTACACAGCCATACATTTGATCTTATCTTGTAAATATCATTAGATCAAAGTTGGATAAGTCAATATTGGATCAAAAGTGAAGATAAAGCAAGATAAACACAATCTCTTCAAAACTGCCAAGCAAGAACAACAATGAAAGAAAAATTCATATCTCCATTTCTATCCATGATAAAATCACCAAATTTTAACCATAGCTTCTCCACTCCATTTGTAATATGCGTTCAAAATTTCATGGCCAACAAAGGAGTATAGCCTAGTCAAATCCCTCCTCCAAGTTGGAGAACCCAATCTGTCCAGTTTCTATCCAGTGGAAAGATGGAGCTCAAAACCATATCTAGGAAGCTTTGTTTTTGGTAATCTATAGCTCGAATCAAAGCTTATGAAGAGGCCAAGATGTAGTAAAAAGTTGAGAGCCAAACTCTTATTTTTCAATTTTCTATGATTTTTACAAAAGTGATGATGAATAGTAATCCTTAGAAACTAACTTTGTTTTTATGGTTTCTTTAGTTGATTCAAGCTAGTACAAGGTTGTTTAAGGATATCCCAAGGATTATTAAGTGTTGTTAAAGCTTCAAGGAAGGTATAATCTCTTCACCCCTCTTGAGTTTATGATGATTATTGGTGGTATTAGTGGTAAAGTAGTTATAAGTGATGAAATCATGATTATATATGTGTTTAAAAGTGTTTTTATTGTATATGAAAAGGAGTATGTGCTTGTAACCATGGTTGGTAAGATGAACACATGGTGTAGGTGATGGTTTATAAGGTGGATGATTGATTTGGAGGAGTTGGATTTTGGAAAGTATGAAAATATAGCCGTTATAATGCCCGATTTTCGTTAAACCAAATAGATGCCCTGTTTTTGGCACCCATAGTCACACGGTAGGTTCCTGTCCAGTGCACCAACTGCTCATGAAAGGCTAGATCTTGGTTCATAGATTGTTTTGATATAAGGTGCGTTAAAATCTGATGAACGGTTTAGGAGAAAAGTCTGTTTTAGTGAAAAGCGTTCGGAAGCCGAGAAACCGTAATTGTGTTAACTTTGAGGCTATAGTTACCATACCTATCCATTTTTAAATATTATTAAATTTTGGGATATGGTAGTAGTGTGGTCAGAGAACCATTACCAGTTGACCTTAAATAAAAATTCGAAATCCATATTTTCTGAGAATTTTTACAGTTAAGTGTGGTCGTTAAGGGAAAGGGTGAAAACCCCTAAAACTTCGATTGAGTTTATAAATGGTTAAGTTCTTGAACCTTTGGGGTAATAGTGATACGTTAAACATATGTTAAAGTTTCAAGGGTATGTTATACAAGAGTGTAGTGAGTAAGAGATGTGGTATTCTAACGACGATCCTTTTGTGTTTATAGAAACTCCGGAAGAGACACGAGCCATACCGTCAGGATACCGAAACCGAGGCAAGATCTTTTCTATCCCTACTTGGAAATTATCTATCTTTAAAGAAACTTGATTTCATGAAATATATATATGTGATGCTATGGTTACTATATTGTTAAGAATTTGTTTTCCTTGATTATTGATATTAAAAGGAGAGGTATATGAGTATGATATGAATATGGACATGGATACGAGTATGAGATGGATATGGATATACATAGGGATGATTATGCATGAAGTGAACATGCCTTATGATTAAGAGTTATATATATAAAGGAATGGTATCAGTTGTTATCTAGAGTTATATATAAAGGAGTGGTATCAGTTGTTATCTAGAGTTATATGTAAAGGAATGGTATCAATTATTATCTAGGGTTATATGATTATAATATTATGTTAAAAATAATCTTTCTAAATGTTGTGACAGATATTATTGAGTATTATTTAATACTTCTAAAATAAATGGAATACTCTATGTATACAAGAACATATTTGATTTCATCGAATATAGAAGAGATGTCTGAGTCATAATCAAAGTATTATGACATAAATATTTTAAAGGTGATGATAAATGGAAATGGAAATGGAAATGTGAATGGAAATGGAAAATGTGAAATGGTATTTGTTAATGGAAAAGTGATTTGAAAAGGGGGATTGCAACAATAAGCGTAAGAGGCTGTGTGGTAGTGGCACAGTCCAGCATCCAATATTTATTCCGGCCCAAGAGTGCCGAGGGAGGATGTAGTGGTGAACCTTCCTCCTGGGGGATGGTGGAGAACCTACCTCCGTCTACCGGTAGTAAAAGGGACGGGTACGGAGGGCGACTGATCATCGTCCTTACGTATTCGGCAACAGTGGAAATCCCCAACGTTTTCTTTAAAGGAAAGAATTGAAAAATGGTTTTCAGATTTCTATAACTGAAAACAGAAAAGTGATATGAAAAGATGGAATTACTGTTATAGATGAAGAGAAATTGATTTTATGTTAAATTATATAATCGTTGCATATGAAGGAAATGAGAAAATGATAATGAAAGATTTGTTCAAGTTTTCGTATTATCCTAGAAAAGTACACTGAGATGGTATATTGATTGTTATAGCATTCAAAAAGAGGAACTGATATTATATGATATTAGAAGCGAGACTGATGGAATGATACTATATATTTCTTTTGTACAAGGATAATTGGAAAGTGTATATACATATTGAATGGAAATAAAATTCTTCCATAATAACTGAAGTTTGCTTTTGTCTATTATATATATATATATATATATATATACAATGGTTTATTTTCCTTTGATGTTAGTAGATAGAAATTATCTTGTTGAGCTACTATAGCTCACTCTTGCTACTGATGTATACAGCTAGGTATGCCGATACTACGTAAAACGCCCCGCAAGAGGGTAGGGGGAAGGCGACCTTCTGAGAGCGCATTGGTACCGATTCCTGAGGTAGCGTAGAGACAGACGGGTTCTAGTAGTCTTATGTATAATTAAGAGTGTAAAAATGTAAGGAACTTTTGATTGTTGAAATGCTTCATGTCGAAGTATTATTCAACAATGTATTTAAGCTGGATTCTGGGTTTGTAATAACTGTTCAACTCTAAACTTTTAATATTGTGAATGTTGTTCTATGGGCATATGACTGGTGTGTGTGTGTGTGTATTATTGCGGGGTCAATTGCATAAGTATTATTGTAAAAAAAAAGAGACCCAAGAGATATTGATATTGAATGGAAATTGGTCCGTGACGGCCTGGATTCATGACCCCGGATTTGGGGCTGTCACACACATTCCACAAGACACATTTGACATCTCAAGAATTCCAGAAGTAGAAGACTTGATCCAGAACTCAGGCAGAACTCAGAGATCTCTAGCCATTCACAAGTAGTTCTCGAATCAAGTACTTAGCTATTTCTTAAATATTTTCAAAGACAAATTCAAGAAGATTCTCAAGACATGAAAGCAACACAAATCAAGGCACATGTAGTGGTCCAATTGTTGCAGTCTTCACCTGAAAAGTCTACAAAGAATCTTTGAAAGAAATTCAAGGAAAAATAGCTAAAGAAGTGGATCTGATCAGTATGCAAAATAAGAAGAAATCACATGTTACCAGTTTTCATCAAAATGGTATAGACTTAGCTTACTAGTTTGTCTGTTACTACTTTTATAAAAGTGAGGTGTGCACATATTTTTTAAGTGCACAGACCCATATCTTTAGTTCCTATGATTTCAAGTGTAATTTTTAGAATATCTCTATGAGAAATCGAAGCTGAGAATACTACTTGATATTCACATGTTGTAGCAATCTTTGATCTAATACAACGCTAGATTTAAAGTGAGTCTGTGTGTTCTTTACATTCCGCAATATTAATCATATAACATACATACCCTTTGAATTATTCACAGGTTGTAGCAATCTTTGATCTAATACAACGTTAGATTTAAAGTGAGTCTGTGTGTTTTTTACATTCCGCAATATTAATCATATAACATACATACTCAAGATACAAGTATAAACAGAATCAAACAGCTCGTAATCAAAGAAAAAATTGATAATACATTCACCCATTTAAATTATCTAGATGTATTTCATACTCAACATAATTCGTACTCTTGACATTCGTGTAACACCTCCTATGCTAAGTTTGATGAATGTATTCAATCAACAATTTCGAAAATTTTAAATGGATTGATAATATTTGATGAATTTTTAAAAATTGTTGTTAATTTTAATTTTACATGAAGTTTTATCAAATTTGATGTGTAATTTTGTAAAGTTTATGTAAAGTCTTGTTGATTTTAGTAAAATCCTTTAATATTTCATAAAACTTAATTGTATTAAAATATTTCAAAATTTAAAAGAAACTTTTAAAATCTTAATTCGTAATCCAAAAATGTTTTTCAAATCCTTACGTTTTCATGGCTTTAGAGCATCTCCAATGGGAGTAGGTAAAATGGTTAGCTAAAATAATATAAATGAATAGTTATGTAAAATTTACTGAACCTGTAAGGAGTTAAACTCCAATGGGGTTAGTTATAATTGTTAGCTATATTTTAAAATAATTAGCTTTATTAATAAATATAAAAAAACTATATGAGATTGATGATGTGTCATGATATGAGTGGTTAATGTGGATTTTAGATATTATCTATAATTCATAGACATTAGCCAAATATAGAAGATGTGAAACTCATTATCTAAAAATTTACCTAACAGTATGCATGGTTGGAGACGAAAAATAAATAGCTATTAGCTAAAAACGATGCTATGTCATTATTATAGTTAACAGATTGTTAGGCTTGGAGATGCTCTTACGAGGATAAAATTACAATTACAGTTAATGTATATAGATATTAGGCATCGAAAGAAAACATCATTGGAATAAATTAACTTTTTAATCCTTTATATTTTAAGTAATAATTATTTTATTATGTTTTATAGAATCAAAATAGGAACTTTTTTGGAGATGTTCCGAGACTACCATACATAATGCCAAGAGATCAATCCAATCCAAAATTGCAACCAAAAGAAAATAGTAAATCGAGACAGCATTAAAATTGATATACTCTAAAGTTAAACACGATAAATATGAATTTGTTCTCATAAAGTTATACTCTAGAATCTCAGGAAATTACCTATGATGTATCTTAGGTTCCTCTTTTTCTTTGTTTAAAAGGTTGGCCAGAAAATCATATACATGTATAAAGCTTCCTGTTGGTAACATATATGAATTTAGAGTTTCACTATCTGCTTGTCAGAAGCCTTATTGTTCTCATGTACTTCGTTGCTATCCATCCAGCCCAGGTTCACAGCCAGATCCTCGACAGCTACTTTAATGACATCAGTCCTAACACCAATATCAGTAGCATATCTGCTCACGCAATACATCCCCGCTGTTACGGTAGCCACACCAATAGGACTAGGCATTAACAACTTCAAAGGAGAGGAGAGAAGGGCAGCCAAAGGAGCGCCAATTACAGTAGAAGCTTGGCCGCTTCTTCCAACCCCAAGCCTATCGATTGTCAGAAGACCTGTTTTACAGTACAAGGCGAAATCCTCACAGTTATTTTGGAACACATCATAGTTTCCAAATCCATTCTGGAGAAGATACATTGCTCGGTGAATAACTGTACGGGATGGATCGGATGCTGCAGTGGTACATGTCCCGCCTCGTACTCTCGTAAGAAAAATTGCTGGGCTAACTCCAAATTCAAAGCAGTAGAGAGATCCGTTCCGAAGAAAGCATTCTAGGCAGGTGAGAACTACTCCACTGTTGGGTTGTCTAAATCCACAGTCTGGGTAAGTTGGACAGGAAAATGATAGGTCCGACATATCATCAAAGGTAAGCAGAGGGGCTTCATTGCTTGACCTCTCTTCCTTTTTGGGGGTGAAATGAACAACTTTGTTTCCTCCAACAAAGATACCTACATTTAGCAAAAAAAAAAAAAAATTAACATGAGTTGTCTTTATGTAGCATTGCCACAATTGAGAAAGTGATAGTAGCAAGGTGTTTCATGCATTTGCTGCTAAAGAATTTCTTGAAAATTTTGTTTTGCTAGATTGACCATTCACATCTTCTTTTGTTCGCTCCTTGTTTCAGTGCAACTTATGTGGGCCAACTCAAAGGATAAAAGGAGCCTGAACTTTTTCTCTTTCGGTACTCTGACATAGGGACAGGGTTGCTTATTTATCGAAGTTAATATTTTCTCGTTGTAGATTAAATCTTGATAATAACTCTTAAAAAATATATGATTTCTCTGATCATGCATGAAAATAATATACATATAGCAATTGAACATGCTTTGAATTAGAATATTTATTCTGTATATGTTACATTACAAAAAAAACAAAATACTAAGATATAAATTATTAGAGCTTTTATCGAACCAAATAATTATGTCATGTCGAATCTTATTATGCTCAAGCTCCTCAAAAACATGACTAGGGCTTACAGCCCAAGGTCACAGAATCACTAGATATTCTCTGGCTAAAACTAATTGTTGGGAAAACAAAATTGCATACAAGGAACCAAGGCAGATAGACACTTCCAATCAAAATGCTACACTCCTTTTTTTTTTTTTTTTTATATCAGGTATGGCTTCAAGCAAACTTTGATTATAAGAGGTAGTATATATAGATCATGAGTAATATGCCTCTTTAGACATGTTTGGTTTGTATCCCACATTTCTTATAATTTGGTAGAGAGGTACCTTTGTCCTCCCCTTATGAGCTAATACCCTCTCATAAGAAACATTTTCCAAATAGCTGCTAAATGTTTGTCCAAGATCACATCTTAAAAAACTTCAGACTAGTGTGTAGATCTTCATGAAAACCCCAATTAGACCAAATTAAAAAGATGTGTGATCTAAATTTACCAAGATATCATTTTGGATTTTGGTGCATTCTTACTATAAGTTAGCATTACAAATACAAGCAGGTAATACAAGCACCACATTGAAACCAAAGACGTCCGAGTGGTTGATTAGCACATTTCAGATTGACAAAGTCACAACTGAACCAGACACCAAAACCCAAATCCACTAAGACCAGTCATGTCACAAAATAAACAGAGCCAGAATAATTGTCTTATCCTATTGAAGAAGAATACAGGATAATTGCTAGGTGCCTTGACTAAATTTACAAAACCCGATAGTAGAATTGCGAACAACTGATCCGAAAAAGAGCGAAAAAGTCCAACAGACTTCATCAACATGATCCGATCACGACATTCTTTACTTTAAACAAGAAGAAATTATTAAAATAAACAATAAACTTAAATTAAACACATAGTATAATGATATAACAAATTCCAGTAAACCAAAATGTACATTACAACACATCTAATACGAGAAACATAACAACTGAAAAAACGAAAAGAAGATAGTGTAAGAATGAGAAGATAGAAGAAAATGATACCATGGTGAGAGTAGGCAAAGATAGCCCTGTAAGTATAAATATGGTCCCCTGCTTTAACCTCGTGTTTCTCTACTCTGTTGCTCAAAATGCCCATCCCTCACCCCAAATCAAAATGTCATTCAAATTACTCTGGACTATCCTTCTTCTTCTTCTCTGATGACTTGACAAGTGAAAGTTATTGGGGGTGGGTAGGGAATACGTATGCGCCCAAATTACATTTCGTGGCCCAATCAACTTTTATATTCCCATTCTTTGTGCGCTGCTCGAGGTATGTCACATTTTATCCGCACCCTAAATTTATGATTGCATACCCTTCATATTATTTTATCTAAAATACCCTTATTTTGTACACTCAATCCGTCATTATTGCATAAATCTTACAATCAGATGTTTAACTGTCTTCAATATTGTCATATTGATTTAATTTGTAATTTTTTTATTTTCAGTTCTTTCTATTCTCTTGATAACATAAGTATTAGCACATATATATATAAATAGAAATAAAATTTAATTATTATAAATCATTTTCTTGAATTAGAAACACTAATGTATATAAATAATATAACTAGCTAGCAATTAAAATAATATTTTCTTTTAAATAATAATAACATAATTCTAAAAATAATAAAATTATTATTATTTAAAGCAAAATAAATTAGAAAAATGAATGAAAAATAGGATCATTGGAATTTAATGATCTTAATTCAACTAATAATGGTGAACATACATCCGCATGTATTTTATTTTAAAATCTCATTTACATTTCAGATCTAATATGATGATCATTTGCAAACCTGAGATGCGCAAAACACTAATAATATAAAAGATTGATGATAATGTTTAGAAAAAGAAAACAAGGTCAAGGTCAGAAGTCTATTCAGAATACAAAACAATGCATGAGCATAATTGAAAGAACATATGATGTAGATACAAGGAAAAGGTGAGGGTACTTTAGTCAAAAAAGTAATATAGGATGTGCAACCATAACTTTAGGCTGTGCATATATCAGCACCCTAAATCAAAACCCACCCAAACTTCGTACCTGTGCCTATGCGAATTGCGAACCCGCTAGGGATGGGCATTTATCTTTTTAATGGTAACTGACACTGGGCCATTTGATTGTATAGTAATGTAATTACATTGTCATTGCTCTGAACATTCTTTTTTCTTCTCGCATGGCATGGGCTTCTGCAACACTGTGTGTCTGTGTTTTTTCTAGTTCTATTATCCAATAGACGATAGTTACTTCCCAATGATAGAACTGTCCCCGGGTTGCATTTAACTTAAGCCTGTTGATTATGGATTTACGTTAAGCCTGTTAACTTAACCTTTAACCTAGTTAGAGTATTGGGCTCGAACACTTAAGGATTAAATTTTAATGGGCTGACTGTTGATGGACCTATACATATAAATTGATACATACTTATATATATATATATATATATAACTATATAATATATTAAATATTGCGGTGCGGTTTGAACCGCGTTTCAGAAATTTTAAACCGCAACCCGCACCGTACCGCGCGGTTTGTTAAAATTTGACACCGCAACCGCACCACATACAATAAAAAACCGCTCGGTGCGGTGCGGGTTGATGCGGTGTGGACGGTTTATGCGGTTTTGTGCGGTTTATGATCATCCCTAATTTCGGATACGGGTCGGGGAGTGGGGATAATTTTCAAAAAAAACAGGGGAGCGGGCCGGGGTCGGGATTCTATGTCTCCCCGGCCCGATCCCCACCCCGATTCTCAATCCCCGACTTGATTCGACCACATTATAATATATATAATAAATAAAATATATATTAATAATCATATATTAATATATTCGAATTTCCAATACTTTATATTGGAAACAAAATGATATTTTAATCTTATATATTTGTCTTTCTAGTAGTTAAATAACTTCATTTACATAATTTTTTATTTAAGTAACATTTTTTTATCTTAATTTAGTGCTTAAAAAAATTGTTTCAAACTCACTAGTTAGTGTTTAAAATTGTTTAAAATGTTATTTTTTGTTTTAAATGAAATTCCCCGATTCCACGCGGGGATCCCCGTTACCCGTTTGGGCCGGGGTCGGGGAATAAAAAATAATCCCCGACGGGTATCGGGCCGGGGACGGGGATCGGGTTTGAATTCGGGGATGGGGGCGGGGATAGCACTCTCCGGTCCCGAAGTGCCCCGATACTCATCCCTAGAACCCACCATTTATTTCATGATTTTAATTTTTAATTAGTAATTTTTTTTTATCCGGGGGGTATCTATTTGAATTGCAACGAGTACAATGTTCATAAGAAAGTGCATCATCTAACCGAAAGGCACGCATATTATCCCAGATGCTTAGACAGTAGAACTTTAATGTCTGAGAAGATGTCACCCGATTGGTAAGAACAATACAAAAAAGAATACTGAAACGAAAAAACTAAATAAAACTACACAACCAAACTCCCATAAAGTATCCTGGCCGATCTTCAAAAGTATCAAACCCCAACTTTTCCATCACCAACCTAATCAACAAGGCATCAACCCAATCATCAAGGCATCAAGGGAACAACGAATTAAATAATACTCCTCTTCTTTTCAATAAGTCATTTACATTTTCAACAAATATTTTAAGATATTTTGATCATATAATAAATTACTTTTGAAATTACGTTTTGTGAATAAAATTGTACAATTATAATTATAATTTATACAAGAAATATTTTGTAAAAAATATAATTTTAATTATGTGATCAAACAATCTTAAAAAACGGCAAGCGGTTATAAAAGAGAAACAGATGTAACAAAAATATTAGAATACTCGAAATAATTTAATTAATAATTTTTCACTAAATGCATTAAATTTTAAAAAAAATTAAAGTCTCAATGAAAATATGAAATAATAGTTACTATATTTTTTTACATATATGTATATATCTAAGTTTTATGGATACCACTATTTTATGGAGATTTTGAAAACCATGTCTATTTTGCAATTTGTAAAACTTATTATTTTGTAAAGAATGTTATATGAATATTATTAATCACTGAAAACGTTGAAACTCGTGTATGTTTTGTTAGCAGAAATTTTTTTCTAAAAACAATGCATTTTGCTATTTTTTTCTTGTAGAACATATATTTTTAAATTTTTAATGGATTTTATTTGCACAACATACATGATTTTTAAGAATTTTAATGAAAAAGTAATCTACATATAACATGATTCGCACAACAATAAATTTTGCAATATTTTGATTGCAGAATGTATATGATTTCCAATATCTCCAATGAAATAATAGTTTCTATAGAACTTTATATTTATTTTCTTACAAAATGATGATCAATAGTCACGTATCTAAATCAAACCTAATATAACCTGTATTTTTCGCTTAGAATAGGAGGATTTGCGAAGGATGTTTCCATGAACATCATATCCCCGACGCAACATATCAAATGGGAACAAAACTGAATCCATGTTTTCTTCACATGAAACTTACTTGTGAGGATGTTAATTTACTCAAGTGATGATGTTTTCAAATTGAAAACATCACCTATGTTAACCTTATTGTACAGGTCAAGACTTTTTGATTCCATTTGATTTGATTGTTTACTACCTTAATTTGTAGTCATTTCTCACGTTTATATTGATAACAACTATCACCGTCACTTGTATCCATCCTTCCATACATATTGTCCTTTTGTGAAATCAAATCATTTATATATAAACCAATAATAACTATCATTGTCACTTATATATTCTTCCTTCTGTGCATGTTGTCCTTTCATGAAAGATTAAACTTACTTATATAATGCATATACATATATACACATCAAGAAATCAAAAGAGAACTTCTCCAACGAAGATGATCTAGGAACCGACTTACTAGCCCTCACTACAACATAAAACGCCTTTTACGACGAAAAATTTACACTAGATCCGTCGTAATTGCCTCATTTACGACGGATGTCGTTTATAGTACATTTGAAAGCTCGAAAATACGATCACAAGTTCAGAATCTTTTCACAAGTACAGATTTTGTCACAAGTCCCCATTTTGTCACAAGTTCAGAATTTTGTCATAAGTCCCCATTTTGTCACTAGTTCAGAACTCACATCAAAAGTTCTGAATATTGGTCACAAATTCATATTTGGTCATAAGTTCAAATTATGACAGAATTTTCTATCAAAAGAATAGTTGTGGACCCAATATCTACGATTGATATATCAGTCATATGTTTTGTGTGCCCAAGAGCATAATCCTCATATATTTACCGACACTTGTACATTTTTCGAGTTTCAAATCAAGTTCTAAATATATGAGACACATATACCAATACTAGGGCTGAGCAAAAATTCGAAAAAATCCGAATCCGAATCCGCTAAAAACCGTTAAAAAACGATCCGTATAAAACCGATCCAAAACCGAAAAATTTAAAACCGAAATCGAATCTGATTATGCAGTTTCGGTTTCTTGTCGAATCCGATCCGAAAAAATCCGAATCTGATCCGATTAAAATAAATAAATAAATAAATTATATATATATATATATATAATACACATATTTTTTGAAATATATTTGCTAAAAATTTGGAATGGGTAGTTGGGTTCCAAACTTAATACATACTAGCGTAAAAACCCGTGCGAGGCACGGGCACGGGCACTAAAATAATTCTTCGCTTGAAAATATATATTAATTAAGATAATTTTATTAAAAAAATACGATAACTGATAAGATTTCGATTTTGTCTCATATTCTTATAGTTACAGTAAAACCTTTATAAATTAATATAGTTTGGACCGGAGAATTCTATTAATTTAGAGAGGTATTAATTAATCGATAAATTAATAATTATTAATTTATAGATAATTTTTGACATCGAAAAAAATTAATTTCCAATTATATACATTTAAATAGAATGAATTGTATAATTTATGTTATATATATATTGTTTACAAATTTAATGAGTATTTGGGAGATTCAAAGTAAATATTCATGTATATTTAGATGATATCAAGGATAAAATAACATATTTTGAACTTTTTTCACGTAAAGAAGCACCCAAGACATAAAAAACATTGATTAATAACTTTTTAATGCTCTACGAAAACACCACATTCGAACTTTTGGATGCAACAAAGATGGTTAAAGATGAGTTTCATATAGATTCGAATTTTAAGAATCTTAGAATCATATTTTACAAAAAGTTAATACATATATTTTTATGGTTATAAAGGAATTATTAATTTATAATATTATTGAGACCATATATTTATATAGGGTTTCAAAAAAAATTATTATCTTATTATCTTATCGAAATTGATCATTTTTTGAACTGGCCCAAGTTGGGACCGGAACAAATTATTAACTTAGAGAGGTTATTAATTTATCGAGTATTAATTTAAGGAGGTTTTAATGTATTTTGTAATATTGTATACAAAATTTAAGTACCAAATATTTTATAATTTGATTAAATTTCATAAAATTCAGATAAATATCAATACGATAGTAATCACATATTTACTTTTCTTTCTGAAATATTAACTTAGTGTTTAAAATGGCGTGAAATCAGATTTATCAAATTGAATATTTGAGCATAATGTAAATAATTATATTAGTAAAATTGTCCATAAATAACATAGAGGTATGTAATTCACGTGATTTTAACGTAGACAAAAACATATTACAAAATCTTTTGTAAAAGTCATCTTTGTGGTTCATATATGTACATACAAATTTGTACACTTTCAAATTCAAGTTTTGTTTTTAGTCTAATGCTTATTATACAATGGATGATAAGAATTTATATGTGAAAACAGTGAGAATATTGTTCTATATTCTTTTAAAAAGTGTAGAACAATTTTTTTTTTGATAATCCAGTGCCCGGGCCAAGTTTCACGTAGCTCGACTAATTCGGAGAATTGCTAGCACACTCGTACTCACCAAACATGCCAATCCACTTACTTCCGTGACTCCTAGTAGGATCGAACCTATGACCTTGGGGTGGTAAGCCCCTAAGTCACGGGACCGACCAACTGAGACACCAGTGGTGGGTAAAAGTGCAGAACAATTGTTCTGCTTATTTTTCACATTTTTATTGTTGTGTTATTATGCTATAGAATAGAGTTCTCATTGTTCTCATACTAACATGTGTTCTTAGCAGAGCGTGAGCATATTATACAATATCGAATTTTTTTTAAATTTAAGTAATTTGAAAAAAAAATTATTTTATAATTTTGAATTATTTTTTTAACTTTATTTTAGTTTTTTATAAATATTTAAATTGAAATAAAATATGATTAAATGACCTTAATGACTTGTACATCCATATGATATCTGAGATCAACTTTTTTGATTACATCTAAAGTAATATAAATAAATGTTACAACTCTACCACTATATATTATATTGATGAATTTATTTTATTATATAAAACTTCATATAACCATCATTTAAAGTCGAGTTATAATCTAATCGGTCATTTTTTTTATAATTATAGCAGTTTTGTACTCCCTCCGTCCCATTGAATAATTAACATTTGCCGACCAATTTTCGACACGGATTTTAAGGTGCATTTTAAGGATAGTTCTATAACTTATTTTTGATATTTTCTTTTTTGTATAATAATAGAATAATCCTATTTTTATACAAAAAAAAAAAAGAAAGAAAAAATCAAAAATAAGTTATAGAATTATCCTTAAAATGCGTGTAGATACGCAGTTTTTTATGTAAAGAAATGGTTGGGACATGGGGAGTAACATTTATGATTCAAAAATCCTATCTTCTTTCATTCAATATTGAGAATGAGTTACATTATTTTTCATATATATAACATAGATTTATTTTTAGAGTTCTCATCTTTTTAACATAAATTCATTTATTTTTCTTATTGTTTTAAATATTCATGTTTTAACACCAATCATATATTTAAATTGCTGAAAGCACAAATAGTAGATCAACCAAAAATCTCTAATATTACTCACATGTTTAAAATTTTATATACCTAAAAAATTTGTGATGCAATTATTTATTATGTTTGATTTGATAAATAATATTTGCATATTTTTTTAAACCATATTTTATTTTTTATTTTAAAAATGTAATATCTACTTGGATACGAATGTAAATAAATACGTTTTTTTCCCAAATTCGATTATATTTTGTATAATCTAAAATTTTATTTTTACTTTCAATCATTTAAGATGTCAAAAGAGAATCGTAGAATACACTCAATAGATTAAAAAAATTGTAATTACATTGTTAGCAATATTCTAAAAATAAGAAAAACAAATATGTTATTTATTCAAAATAAAAATAGAAAAAATGGGATGAAAGGCGAATATATGATTTATCTATATAATAAGATTTTTAAAATATATTTAAAATTAAGTACAATATAATGGTTATGACATGAGTCTGAGAGTGGAAGGTCAGTGATTCGATCTTCAATGGTAACATAATTATATCTAATTTTTAAATAAATTTTAAAAGGGTGGCGTTTTTGTTATTTTTCAACAAATAAGGGTAAAACAGTAATTTTACAACCATTAAAATGGTACTTTTTACCCTTGTGTTGAAAAGTGTGAATATTAGGTCAACCAAAAATCACTAATATGACTCACATATTTAAAATTTTATATTGCTAAAAATTATGTGATGCAATTATTAATTATATTTGATGTGATAGATAAGATTTACATATTTTTTTAAATCATATTTTATTTTTTATTTTAATAATTTAATATCTATTTGAAGGCGAATGTAAATAAATATATTTTTTCCAGGACTCGGTTATATTTTTTTATAATCTAAAATTTATCTAAAAATTTTATTTTAATTTCAATCATTTAAAATGGCAAAAAAGAATGGTGGAGTCTACTCAATAGATTAAAATATTTTTCGTAATTATATTCTTAGTAATATTCTAAAAATAACAAAAACCAATGAGTTATTTAGTCAAAATTAAAATAGAAAAAATGGGACAATAGGAGAAGATGTGACTTATCTAATAACATTTTTAAAACATACTCAAAATTGAATATAGCATATTGGTTATGACATGACTTTGAGAATGGAAGGTCAGGGGTTCGATTCTCAAGAGTAACATAATTATATTCAATTTTTACACAAATTTTGAAAAGGTGGTGTTTTTGTTTTTTTTTCAATAAATAAGGATAAAACGGTAATTTCACAGCCATTAAAATGGCATTTTTTACCCTTGTGTTGAAGTATAATATATAGTAATAGATTGACGTGGCAAAACTCTTGTACTGTCAAAACGTATGAGACAAGCCCAAATATTTTGGTTGAGCATACAGTCATATATGAAAGATTTGACCAGGATAAATTGATTGATTCTATAGCCCTCTGCTCTGCCTGTATGCTGTTCCAAGTACCAACAGTCCCTCCCAATTTCTATTAAAGAATCTCTACTTCATTCCTCAAACACATTACATAGGTGTAGCTATCTTTAAAATTTTTTATGAAAGACTCTCCACTCCGAAACATCTCCCACTCTGTCTAGCTCTTCACACTCATTTTAATATTTTACTAATCTCTTTCTTGGTGAAAAAATAAACAAAAAATGTCCTCAGACTCTGGTGAAAAAACAGCAACATTAGCAGCAAAGAGATTTTTACAGGCAGGAACAAAGCCACTAGTCGGTGGAGAAAATAATGAAAATGGTTGTACTACTAGTCGGGTTTAAAACCGAAACCGAACCGATTGCATCCAATCCGACAATTTTGAATTCGAAACCGAACCGCCGATTTGGTTGCGGTTTCGGTTTTAGATTTTAAAACCCGAACAGTTTCGGTTTCGGTTTTACCATAAATCCGATCCGATCTGATCCGTGCTCTCCCCTAACCAATACCAATATAAGACCATAATCATCATCATTCATATCGACCTCTAATACTAATGTAAACCTTAAATTATGATGAACCAAAATCATGAAACTGTCGAATAAATTAAATCGGCAATGATTCATACATTTAGACCGTCATAAGTGTTAAATTTACACCATTTTGAAATCTATAAAAAAATTTGAAAATATCATTAACACTCTTAACAACCAATATATATAGTTCAACGATCATTTTTCTTACGATCTTTAGAAATGGAAAGTAGGGGGAACTAAGATCGTCGTTAATATCAGTATTATAATCATCGACTTCATTGTTTTGCGCCTTGCCCTACAATTTCAATATAAAAAATTAAGGCTAGAAAATTGGAATCTGAGATATGATTCATTCATTATATAAGCTTTTCATTATATTACTAACCTAGTACTTATCATTTTAGAAAATTTTGCCGGCACCTACAAGTGTGCAACCAGTAGTCAAATCATGGCCTAAATACAATAAACCGTTAAAAGGGTTTAACATACATATATTGTTGTGTAAAGAAGCAAAATGAAAATTGAAGTAGATTAAAAATCTAATCCAGGACCAGAGGTTTGGCCTCCAGAATTACAGCCTATGCTTAAATACTTGAAATTTTAACTAGTTTACTTCATAAGTTACAAATGATTAACTTTCAAATTAATAGTGAATTTAATCATTTAATTAGTTACTAGCACTAGAGAAATTGATTGTATAAGATTTAACAAAAAATAGAAAGTAGTTTTGAAATTTTAACAAAAAAGATTACTTGACAGATAATTGGGATTCATCATCAAAAGGTACTACTTACTTTAAATCATAAGGATCATGAATAGGCTAACTAGAGCCATAAACAATCTCATAAAAAGTAAAGGTTATTCCCAGTAGTTTTTATACAATCATAAAGATTTTACAACTAAAAGAAAGTGACCAATCAATTTATCCTTAAACAGAGTCTAAAATCAAAGAAAAAGTTGCATTGAGATTCCCAAATCTTGAACAAATTCTGTATTACGAAAAATTATGCATCACATAATCTTCATCCCTCAAGGATTTCTTATCCGTCGTAAGATAGATGCGTTAAACATTCCGTCGTCGTAAGTAGTCTGTCACAAAAGCCCATATTTGGTGTAGTGCTTTTTTTTTTCTTTTTCTTTTTTTTTTTGCAAAATGAAAAAGATTTCATTTAATGAAAAAATTTACACAATTCGAAAGGGTCAAATAAATGAGACGTACAAAAATAATTTTTTTATTGAATATACACCAAGAGGGTACGGTGAGAATGAAATATATATTAAATAAATTCATATATATATTTAAATATATATATCCTAATCAAAATTAGAGATATAATATATGTGTGAGAGAAAATGTAGAAAAAATTGTAGATGTAAATGTATGGATAGATGTTAAAAAAGGAATTGGAGTTCACAATAGAAAAAGCAATGTGATCGCCGTAGTGGTTTGACAGAGAAAGTTATTGCACAAACACTCATTTTACGCCTTTGACTTAGCCAAATATTTTACTTGACAAGGAGTAAGCCAAACTACTTCAATGTTCTTGTAGTTTCAGATTTGTAAAAATACAGTTATCTCACCTTGTAAAATACAGTGGGTTAGGGCTGCACATGGGTTCCGAAAACCGACCAAACCAACCCAAACCGACCCTATTTTTAACCATTCAAACCGAACCATCCAAAACCATGGGTTGAACGGGTTAATTTTTTAAAAACCCGAACTAATTGGGTTGGGTAAGGGTTTAACAAATTTTAACCCTTACCCAACCCAACCCAACCCGTTTACATAAACTGTAGAATTTTTTGCATATTTTCTACATATTCTATATGTTTTCTACATATTTTCTTCAAATTTATGCATGATATAACTTTTCTGCAACACTTTTTGTAACACTCTCCAACACTTTCTGGCTTATGTTACATTCTGCAACACTTTCTGCAACATTCCATAACACTTTCTTACTTTTGCAACATTTCCTACAACATTTTCTGCGAAGTGCAGAATTTTCTACAATGTGCGGGATTTTCTAGCAAATTTTTTCCGATTAGCAAATTTAACCCAACCCAACCCGAACCAAACCGAAGTAACTGGGTTGGGTCAGGGTTGGGTTACAAATTTTTTTTTCAGTTAATGGGTTGAATTTTTATAAAACCGAACTAATTGGGTTGGGTCGGAGTTTGACAAAAACCCGACCCAACCCTACCCATGTGCAGCCCTAGGTTGAACCCTTGTCTCCTTTGTAGGAGGTCAAGGGTTCGACCCCTGGGTGTGTGTGAGTTTAGATTGTATTAGTTTCCTTTCTTTGTATTTGTATTTGTATTTGGCCGGGGGTCCTTCGGAAACAGCCTCCCTATTGTATAGGGGCATGGTCTGCGTACATTTACCCTCCTCAGACACCACTTTGAGTGGTATTATAACTGAGTAAGCTAAGTTTTTTTCACCTTGTAAAATACAGTATGCTTTACACTTTACCTTCCTTTCATTCTTTTCTGCCCAATATGTCCATTATTTTTTCTCAATCAACTGTTCATTTCTTTCGATTACATTGGATCTAATACTAAAAAAATATTTCTTTTCTAATATTTAAAATATTCTCATTGGTTCAAGTTCGAATCACACCAACAACATATCTTTCTTAAACATATATATCATTTTATAAACTACCCCTAAGAGTTTAAGGTTCAATTCTCGTCAACATCATATTATAATCAAAAAAATTATCATCGATTTTTAATAAAGTATTATCATACATTTATATTATCTCATAAACAACTTCCAAAAATTTTCGTCAACAACATATTATAATTAAATTAAAAAAAATCATTTAAAATACTTTCAAAAATGTATTATAATATTTTATTATCATATGTAATTTTTTTCTTAATAATTAAAAAGTACTCCCTCTGTCCCTTAAAACTCTTCCCATTTCGGCCGGACACGTTTGCCAACGCACACTTTTGATCGTTAATATCTTTAATTTCGTATTAGTTTTAAATATAAAAACTTCACTGTATTAAAGTACTCATAAATACGAATCCAACAAGATCATTCATGACTATATTTGGTCTTATAGATTAGACGTAAATTAGCAATTTGTCTCGTGTTATGAACAGGGTCGACAAATCAAATGGGAAAAAAATAAAGGGACAGAGGGAGTATATATGAAAATATGGGTAATAACATAAAAAATATTAAAAAAATATTCGTGCATCACACTTGTTAGATTTACTTAAATTTTAGTTCTGTAGTTATAAGATAGCATTTCTGCATGTAAGTGGGTATTTTTTTCTCTTCAACAAGATACATGTTCTACCTGAAATTTATTTCCATTTTAAAGATTTTATTAGAAATTTTGTCTGCAACTTTACTCCTTAATTTTCTTTCTTTTTTCTACCCTATCTTTACAGTACAACGAAATGTTGGGCGAGGGCACATTCAAGCTCTGTGTATGTTTCGTGACTGGAGCTTCCATCTTTTACTTTTGATGATTTTAAGCTTATGAGACTCAACTTTTAATCGTCCTTCATCTTCTTTCAACTATTTTATGTGACTTACAGCTATAGGGCATTTGACAAACTCAATGGAATAGAAGTTGCACGGTGCCCGGTGAAAATTGATGATGTCATGAAGTCAAAAGTGGATTTAAATAATCTGTATTCCGAAGTTCATCTTCTCAGATCACTAAGACACGAAAATATCATGAAGTTCTATGATTCATGGGTTGATGATAAGAAGAAAACTATGAACATGATAACTGAGCTCTTCACATCTGGGAGTCTAAGGTAGTAAGTAACTACAATGCCCTGTCATTTTCTGGGGATACATTAAAAATACAATTTTAAAGTTTCATGCTATTGGAATAATCATATTCATCTTGCACTAGATAGCGTTAGAAGCATAAATGTGTTGATATGAAGGCAATAAAAAGCTGGGCAAGGCAGATCCTCCGCGGCTTGGACTATCTTCATAGCCAAAACCAGCCTATCATTCACAGAGACTTAAAATGTGACAACATATTAGTTAATGGAAATCAAGGCGAGGTTAAAATTGGAGACCTCAGATTAGCAACTGTTATACGACAGCATACAGCAAAAAGTGTAATTGGTAGGTGCACATATGAGACACTTAAAATTGTGGACTTATACATTGATCGAAGACAAACTTTCATATTTTCTAACCAGGGACTCCTGAATTTATGGCACCAGAGATGTACAATGAGGAATATAATGAACTAGTTGTAGTTGATATATATTCCTTTACCTCTGAGTATCCATATTGCGAGTGTAAGAATCCTGCTCAAATCTACAAGAAAGTTACTTCTACAAGTTTTCCAACTTAAATTCTACATCTTTCTCTTAGCAAACAGCAAAACAAATGCAATACCTATGATTCATAGAAATGCAAAACACAGTGATTTTACTATCCTCTCTGGTTAGAACAAGACACTTTAACTATTACTTAACTATTACTAACATTTATCATCTAGTACATGTTTCTAAATTATTTTGTCATACAGGGTGCTAAACCTGCTTCGCTGGGTAAGGTTAGTGATCCCGAAGTAAAAGAATTCATTGTGAAATGTTTGCTTCCAGCTTCTGAAAGATTGCCTGCAAGGGAGCTTCTTAAAGATCCTTTTATTCAACTTTAGAATCCGTAACCAACAATTCATAATCAAATAGCATTGTCTTCCCAGATCCCCCAAGGATCGAGTTTGCTGAGCTCTGGGACACTTTCGATGGATATAGACTCTGAGTATAACCAGTCTGTATGTACAAGTTGAAGAACCTCATGTTCTCAAGTTTTGGAATTTCAGAGGATGCATCAAAACCACAAATTTAGATTGAGGGGAATAATAAATTTAGACAATTCTATAGCAATGACCTTGCGAATTTGTTGGTTTTTTTGATACAAGAAGGAGAGAGATAATTATAGGGTGGAAGCTTATTCTATTATTTATCACAAGGCTCTTTATATAGAGCTAATACAAGACAAATGTGCATGATTAGTGCCACATGAATAGTCTAATCAATTATAAATATTTTTACAATCAATCAACATTAAAACAAAATCATCTAATTAATATTTCAGTTACAATTTTGAATCAATATTCCAACACTCCCTCTTGATTCGAAATTATAAAACTTATTGATAAAATTCAAACGACGATGTACTTCCCATCATCATCCAAACATGGAGCACTTCTCTCCACAACCATGGAACACTTCTCTCCAAAATCATTTTTCTTGGTGCACTTCTCACCAAATACATTTTGTTGATGCACTTCTCATCAACTTCAAATTTATTAGAGCACATCTCTCCACAAACACTGTTCTTGGTGCACTTCTCACCAATTCCAACTTTATTTTATTTTTACACATCTCATCAATATTAAATAACTATAACTTTGGAGCACTTCTTTCCATAGTGAAACTTTCACTAGTGATTCTAAAATAAAAATTCTTTCATGGCCACTTGTGCCATGCCTTCTTTCTCATCATCTTGACACTCATCTTGGTGCCTCTTGTTATTGGACCCTCTCGACCAGTCTTCATGTTCTTCCAACGAAGTTTTTGTTGACTCCTCTCCGAAAATCCGATTTAGTGTTGGATTGTCTCTAAGAGGTTGCATCTCCCTCTCAGATTCAATCCTCCACAAACTTGAACCTCTCATACGAGAAGTCATGACTATATACATATACTCACAGATCCCTTAAGACCATTGAAGATCTTGATACCATGTTGGTTTTTTTGATACAAGAGGGAGAGAGATAATTATTGGGTGGAAGCTTATTCTTTTATTTATCACAAGGCTCTTTATATAGAGCTAATACAAGACAAATGTGCATGATTAGTGCCACATGAATAGCCTAATCAATTACAAATATTTTTACAATCAATCAACATTAAAACAAAATCATCTAATTAATATTTCAGTTACAATTTTGAATCAATATTCCAACAGAATTGCTGACCTCAGTGGTACGTAGACAAGTAATGATGTTCTTCTTAATTGTCTACCGTAGCTGATCAATATCTATTACATGCAGGCGATTTAAGGAACATACACTTTCAATTTTATCTAGATACTAACACTGCACTTTTAGTTGCCAGTGAGATGGTTGAACAACTAGAATTAGCAGACCATGATGTGGATTTCATTGCAGAGTTCATTGATTACTTAATAAGCAGAATTCTAGTCTGAATCAGATAACCAATTGTTAAAGCCAAATCAATGGGATGCATCCCAACCCCTTGTCCCATCAATGGATCAAGACACTTTCTCTGAATTCATTACAATGCATTATGAAGATTTTGTACAGGTTGAACACAATCCGTACGAGAGTGCACCTCATATCGCATTACATGAAAATTCTAATTTTCAAAATATGGAGGATAAAGATTCAGAAACATCAGCAGCTTCCAAGGTAATTTATGAAGATGCTACCATGAAAAGTGAAAAAGAGACTCATTACATTGGTTGTAATGTCAATGGTGCTCATAAAAAATTGTGTAGCCAGGTCACTGAATTGGACTTAAGGATATCTAGTATCTACTATAATCACTACACCATACATGGGCTATTACAAGCCCAAAGTGCATTTGTGTTACATAAAATGTTGCTATAGTACTATTCTATTGCAACATTTTGGAAAGTGTTGTATAAAACCAAAAAGTGTTACAAGGAAAGTAAACATTTTAACACATTTAAGCAATTGCAATACTTACACAAAAGGCTCCCGGTCCCTGGCAAACGTATGCCAGGGACCTCTTATTCAACATACTATTTCTGGACCGTTGGATGGTTGATCCAACGGCTGTGATTTAAAAAAAAACAATACCGTACCGCATAAACTTTATGCGGTACGGAGTAATTACCAAAATTCCCCCATGTTTTCACATAAAAAATCTACTGTTCACCGTACCGCAGAAACTTTCTGCGGTACGTGAACAGTAAGGACATTTTGGTAATTACTCCGTAGTACGGTGCGAATTTTTTTTTAAAATCAGAGCCGTTGGATCGTTGATCCAACGGCTCTGAAATAGTATGCCAAATAAGGGGTCTGTGGCAACCGTTTGCCACAGACCGGACCCCTACACAAAAACGTTACAATAACACTTTAGATCAATCTGATCAAAACTTTTGGCCGGGCATTCAATTATTTCAGAGGCGGGGCTTCCAAAATTTGACAACAACTTTGGTACCAAATGTACCAAATATATTATTATACAAAAACAAAATTTTATTTCACAAAAACAAAATCCTAAAATTGCTGCTCTCCCCTTCTTTCTCTCTTCCCTTGCTCCCCTGGCCTCTCTCCGGCTCCTCACCACTCTCTGGCTCCACTCACCTTAAAATCAATTAAATCAAAATCCCTAAACTAAATTAAAGCTTTAATCGAATTAGGGCTTCGATTTGCAAGATCCCAAAACTAAATTAGACCTTCTTCAATCGATTAGGGCTTCGGTTTGAGGTAACTTTCAATTATGTTCGATTTTTATATATGTGTGTATGTATACTGTTGAAATAAAGAATGTTTCACCTGCAAAACCACATGTAGAGCTCAAGTGTTACACATGTGATAGCACATTATTCTCAGCACATGGCACATGATTCTCTAGCTTTATGTTAATGCGATCTGCTTGGCCTTGTAATATAATCATAGCCCATGCCTTGTAATATAATCATAGCACATGCAGCACAATGTCTAGAATTCTATATATGTACACCATGTCAAGTCTAGTAAATAAGAAGTGAAGTACTACGCACATTCTACTGCAACAACTGTCCCTTCTTTATTCTCTGCTTATTCATTTCACTTGGTATCAGAGCACAAATACCTGGGATACTATGGCAGCAAATGCCGATTCTTCAACCAATGTAGTCACTTCTTCATCTTCTATCCAAACTCAACCTTTCTCCTCCCCTATTCCAGGCTTATCAAATTTGTCACATGTAGCCATTAAACTTGACAGATCCAACTATGTGTTGTGGAAAAGTCAGTTGCTTCCCATACTTTATGGGACTGATATGCTGAGTATGGTGGATGGCACAATCATTCCTCCAAAGGCCACTATCACTGAAAACTCAGTTGAACTTCCAAATCCGGAATTTTTAGAATGGAAGAAAAAGGACCAGATCCTCCTTAGCTGGTTACATGCTACGCTCACTCCTCAAGTATTTGCTCAAGTTGTGGGATACAAGACCTCATCAGAGACATGGAATGCATTGGATCGAGCATACATGTCACAAACAAATGCAAGATACTATCAAATCGAACATGAGCTTTCCAACATTCGGAAAGGAGCTTCTTCGATTACTGAATACATGGATCGTATTCGAATGCTAGCAGATGAACTTTCTCTTATCCAACAGCCTCTTACAAATAGAGATTTAATTGGATCTGTTCTTGATGGATTGAATCTTGACTATGATGTCATTGTCAATTCAGTTCAGACCATGCCTACACCACCTTCATTTGAAGAACTGTATAGTATGCTTCTCAATCGTGAAAAACGATTAGAAATCTATCATCAACCAAGCCCAGACCGTGAAGCTACAGCTCTCTTTGTTTCTGGCAATCGTCGTTTCAACAACTACTCTAACAGTCACACACAAGGATTCTCCAGCACTCGTGATCAAGGAAGAGGACGTCAAAATTACTTTAATAATCGTGGCACCAGGGGATCTTTTCGTGGTCGTGGACGAAGTCGCACTAATAGAACTTCACATCCTAATGTGAACATCACCTGTCAGATTTGTGATAAGATTGGTCACAGTGCACTGACTTGTCGTGAACGCCACAATTATGCACACCAAGCTGATGATCTTCCATCTGCTTTTTCAGCCATGAGTCTCTCCACTCCCTCTGATTGTACGTGGTTTCCTGACTCCGGTGCTACAAATCATATGACGCCAGACGATACAAATATGATGCATCAACAGCCATATACCGGTTCTGACCAGATTACAGTTGCAAATGGTAACACTTTACCTATACATTCTGTTGGTGATATTCATATTTCTACTCCATTTCAGTTTAAATTAAAAGATGCTTTATATGTGCCAAATTTAAAAGCAAACTTACTCTCTGTGTCTCGTTTTATTCGTGATAATAACTGTACCATTTCTTTTGATTGTGATGGTTTTTCTATTAAGGATCGTCGAACAGGGAGAGTTCTACATCAAGGCCTCAGTAAAGATTTTCTATTCCCTTTGCAAGCACAGCGTCTCCAGTCTTTCCATTTTTCCAATCCTATCACAGCCATGGTTCGAAAGAATACTTCTCTTGACAATTGGCACAAACGTCTTGGTCATCCTGGTCATCATGTTTTGCAGTACTTAGTTCAAAATAAACATTTCGATTTTATTGGTACCAAAACTTTGTCTAGTTGTTCGAGTTGTTCAATTAATAAAAGTTGTCGCTTGCCCTTTTTACGTTCTACTACTTAATCTCCTGGTCCTTTACATCTCATTCATTCAGATTTATGGGGGCCTGCTCCCGAACTATCTCATGGTGGTTATAGGTATTATCTAATTTTTGTCGATGATTTTTCCCGGTATACATGGATATACCCCCTAATTAAAAAATCTGAAACCATTGATTATTTTCGTAAGTTTAAACTTGCTGTTGAAAACCAATTTGGCACTACTATAAAGTATCTCCAAACTGATGGAGGAAAGGAATATGTTAACAAATTGTTTGCAGATGTACTCATTAATAGTGGTATTTCACACCGCATCACCTGTCCTCATACTTCTGCACAGAATGGTAAAGCTGAAAGGAGGCATCGTAGTATTGTTGAACATGGCCTTGCACTATGCCATCATGCATTTTTACCTCGCAAGTTCTGGATGGAAGCTTTCTCTACTTCTGTGTATCTCATGAACAGGTTACCCTCTCCCAGTTTGCAACACAAATCTCCTTATGAGAAACTTTACAATCACGTTCCAGATTATGCTACACTGCGTACTTTTGGGTGTCAATGCTTTCCTTTTCTGGGAGCAACCAAGAAAGACAAACTTTCTCCTAAATCAATATCATGTTTGTTTCTGGGATACAGCACCCCACATAAGGGTTATCGTTGTCTTGACCTCATGACTGGTAGAGTATACTTCTCTCGCCATGTTCGTTTTAATGAAGAAGTGTTTCCTTTTGCTAAACATCTCACATACGGTTATCTTAAACCCTCTATTCCCATTGAGCATTGGATTGAGCCCACTGAACCTCCATCAGCCACTCATCATGGTCTCTTATTACCACCTTCTTTTCCTTCACCCACTTCACACACTTCGGACATCCCATCATTAACACCAGCAATGCCAGAACTTCCATCCTCGCCCACTTCATCTATACCTCCGCCATTAACCAGTTCTATCCCACCCACAAACCAATTATCGGGACAAACAATTGAAGACCAAGTTGTCCAGGTCCATCCCATGGTAACTCGACTTCGTGCTGGCATTCGTAAACCTAAACAGCCTTTTACATGCTTTACCAGTAAGCATTCTCTACCAACATGTTTTAATAGCCTTCTTACTGAGGAAGAACCCACTTGTTATACAGAAGCATCCAAGTCTCCTCAATGGCGAGCTGCAATGCTTGAGGAATTTAATGCTCTTCTTCGCCAACGGACATGGTCCTTAGTTCCATCTTCAGAAGCTACAAACATAGTTGGATGCAGATGGGTTTACAAAATCAAAAAAAATTCTGACGGATCAGTTGAACGGTACAAAGCACGCCTCGTGGCCAAGGGTTATAATCAAATGTATGGCCTGGATTTTAAGGAAACATTTAGTCCCGTGGTTAAACCCGCTACTAGTCGTCTTGTACTCTCTCTTGCTATAAACAGGGACTGGCCAATTCGTCAACTAGATGTTAAGAATGCCTTCTTGCATGGCATTCTTAATGAAGAGGTATATATGAAGCAACCTCCTGGGTTCTTGGATAAGGCTTTTCCGAATTATGTTTGTCGACTCCACAAATCTATTTATGGTTTACGACAATCACCCAGAACATGGTTTGATGATTTTAGTTCAGCATTGTTTCAGTTGGGTTTTGTACAAAGCAAAGCAGACGCCTCCATGTTTCTTCATTATCAAGCTTCTAATATTACGATCTTGCTTGTGTATGTCGACGACATTCTGATTACTGGCTCTAGTAATACCTTTATCTCTTCCGTTATCACTGAGTTACATAAAACTGTTGACATTAAGGATCTTGGTCCTCTACGTTACTTTCTTGGGATTGAATTTCACCGAGACTCTACTGGTATACAAATGAGCCAAACCAAGTATGCTCTTAATCTCCTCAAGCAAACCAATTTTCTTCTGGCCAAACCATGCTCCTCCCCAGTGGCTGCAGGTTCGAAATTATCTCTTTACGATGCTGGCACTCTAGTTGATGCAACATCATATCGTAGTTTGGTTGGGGGGCTACAATACCTCACCATCACGCGTCCAGACCTTACTTATGCAGTCAATCAAGTGTGTCAATTTATGCATCAACCACATGAGGCTCATCTTGCTGCTGTTAAACGAATTCTTCGGTATATCAAGCAAACACCTCATTTTGGACTACATCTTCGTAAATCTCGGGATGAACACTTGCGAGGATTCTCCGATGCAGATTGGGCTGGCTCTCCAGATGATCGACGATCCACCACTGGCTTGTGTATTTATTTTGGTTCTAATCTTATCACTTGGGCTAGTAAGAAGCATCCTACAGTTTCCAGGTCAAGTGCTGAAGCTGAGTATAGGGCATTGGCATACACAGCTGCTGATCTACAATGGCTAACTTTTCTTCTTCGTGAGTTAAGAATTTCATTGTATCATCCTCCAATCATTCACTGTGATAACATCAGCGCTACTTACTTGGCTTCCAATCCCATTCTTCATGCGCGCACGAAGCACATCGAAATTGACTACCATTTTCTTCGTGAACGTGTTATGCGTGGTTCTTTAAAAATTGTCTTTGTTCCTACAACTGATCAAACTGCCGATTTCTTCACAAAAGGATTGTCCACACCAAGATTTCAAATGTTACGAGACAAGTTGCTGGTTCGTCCTTGTTCACCCATCAACTTGAAGGGGGGTGTTGAAATAAAGAATGTTTCACCTGCAAAACCACATGTAGAGCTCAAGTGTTACACATGTGATAGCACATTATTCTCAGCACATGGCACATGATTCTCTAGCTTTATGTTAATGCGATCTGCTTGGCCTTGTAATATAATCATAGCCCATGCCTTGTAATATAATCATAGCACATGCAGCACAATGTCTAGAATTCTATATATGTACACCATGTCAAGTCTAGTAAATAAGAAGTGAAGTACTACGCACATTCTACTGCAACAACTGTCCCTTCTTTATTCTCTGCTTATTCATTTCACTTATACGTATGATTTGAGGCATATGTATATATGTATGTTGAAAATTTTGATTATACATGTATGATTTTTGATTAAATTAGTAAAAATTTAGTGTTACATTTGTGGGTTTTTTATGTTGAATTAGTAGGAATTTATTGTTAAATTTGTGTGAATTTGTGTTAATTAGTGCTAATTTTGTGCTAATTTTGTGTTTGAAGACAACTTTATAATGGAACATATCTGGCAAACAGGGTTATAGTATATATGAGGAAAATATGTCGATTAATTGTGTTTCTAATCCTCCCCAATCTCTGTTGACCGGAATGAATCTTTTCTTATCGGTATGCCTCACTAGCCGACCTCCTACGACTTTGATGTTTGCTAAAAGGAGTGTTCCATATACTACTTGTATAGTAAATTTACTAATTCACTTTGTTTTTGTCATATAGCAACTGGACATCACATTTAGGCGGCAATTTTCGGCCTAGCGTCAACAAATTGAACTCTGCCAAGGACAGGGAGCAGAAATCATATGGGTCAAAATCATCTGGGTCATATTATTTCCAAGAAGACTAAGAGGTTATTGGAGAAGAATACCATTGTGCCTTAGATAACCAAGAAGTTATTTTGAAGTATTGATACAAAGTGATTATTTCGCACAAGATGTATGTGATAAATGTCACTTGTGAGCTGGTTTGTGATTCAACTTGGTGTTTCTCTCAGCTGTTTGTTTGATCTTAAATTACAAAATGAACTAATATTTGATATTTAGATATGTAGGTCCTGGTTTCCTGCATCAAAGGATTGAGGTACTTAATTTTTAACTGCAGCTTGCTATTAATTTTCTGTACAGGTTGTATGGTGCTGATCTTACAGGAATTTGCAGGGACTGCAAGAGCTTGTGAGATCCTTAATTGATGAAGTGTTTAGGATTGAGTATTTAGTTGAATGCCATCTAGGCTATATGCATAGTTAGTGGTGTTAGGTGGAGCTTGTCTTGAATTACATTGTGTATTTCGGATCAGGTGTTTGTTTCTTTGGTTGAGACTCCCTTTAAAAATTTTAAATTTGCTGTAACAACTAATTATTAGACCAACCTTTGTGAAAGCGGTATTTTGGATTCATGTGGCAGTTCTAATCATGTCTGAATTTATTTACTTTTTGCCAAGTATTTTTCTAGTTATAGTTTATTTAGACGTTGAATTTCCTTTCTGTATTTTCTGTGTTTATTTACGAGTGTACAGATGAGTTTAGATGATTTCTCTGTTAAGTTTAGCTTTGTATTATCTTCTTATAGTAAGTTTAATTGTGAATTATTCAATTGTGAATTATTTAATTGTGAGCTATTTATTGCTATTATTGTAGTGAGTCACTGTAAGCCATCAAATGTATGTGTAGCAATGATTAAGAGTATGTCAAAAATATTCGCTTTGGTTATAACCATGGTCTGACATCTTATCGCATCATGTCTATGACTATCAGTGATTAAGATATGTTGGTCATTCGTTGAAATAATAATATAACAGGTGAGAAATTGCTCTTATTTGTAAATGAACCTACAACATCTTAATGAATGTATGGAGCAACAGATGGAAAATTTTGTCCCAAAAAACTGCAGGTTCTGTATCCTTGTACCTTATGGTTTTTGAAGAGTTTGTAAAGCACCTCAACACAATATTATCCAATGTGTCTGCTTCAGTAATTGTGACTTATTTAATTGTGTTTAAATAGTGTTCATATTTTGAGTATGTAAGTACAAGATTCCTTAATGATGTACAGCTCATGATTACTACTGGAGTCTCCGTTTCTTTCATAATAGGAACACTGATATCATGGAGGGCTCTAGCATTAGCAGGTAAAATTTCTATAACTGAACATTGGGTAATAAATCTTTGAATGCATGCAGGCAAAGACAGGAAATGTAAAACAATTTGAAGCAGCTTTACAACGACTTCGTCGGCAACATTTTGATATATCTGAAGAGGCGGCTGAAATTCAGGTTCTTTCTTTTATCACAACAGCCTGCTCTCTACAACATTTATAATGTCTAAGTTGATTATAAGCTGACATACAGAATTATCCCATTCTTTTAACAGGATTACATTGAAACTCTTGAAAAGCTACCCAAAGCTAAGCTGCTGGACTTGTTTCAAAAAAAGAAATATACGCTCAGTCATTGTACTCTTCTTTTTTAAACCTTCCTATTATATTTCAATTCAATTCTTGATAGCTGTTGCAGCAAAGTTCCTTTATAAATTATTGAATGTACCATCATATCTTATATATCAATTCCTAATCTTCTTGTTGACTATGATATATTTAACGAACAGATAGGAGTAGGGTTGATGGTTTTTCAACAATTTAGAGGAATCAATGGAATCTGCTTCTCTGTCAGCAGTATTATTGAATCAGCAGGTACAGACAATTCATGAACATGAAAACAAAAGCCTGGGATTCAGATATTTATTTCCTACTTTTCATCTCATATCGATACTTGTGCCTTCTTTAACTTGTAATCACCATATTTCAGGATTTCCTTCAGATATCGGTACTATAATTTATGCATGCATTCAGGTATCGAACAATTGGGAGGATGAGGATGGTGTTTCGGACAAGGAAGTGACGACTTTAGACTTATGATTTTTCTGTTTGTATGTGTACTCAACTGTTGTGTAACGCTAGACTCCCATCTATATCACGACGACTTTTTGTCACTTCTTTACTTTGGGTTACAAGTCGATATGTGTTTCGACTTTAGATTTAGGTACTAGATGTAAGATGATATTGTGGTACAAGCCGACCCTTTTTGGGCTTTATTGACATACTCTGTTGGATTTGCTATATAGGAAATTGGAAGTGTACGTGATTTCTGATTTGATATGCTTTTGTAATGGTTTATTAACATTTCAAACAGATATTGCAATTTGGATTAATACAATTTGCACATAAATGTTGCTAAAAAATTTAAATGTTTTACAATAGAAACAAAAGTGTTGCATATAGATGTTGCTAAAAAAACCAAAAGCATAACAATAGCAAAGAATATGTTACATGAAAATGTTGCAATAAATTGACTTTGTAACACTTTTAACTAAAATATGTTACAAAATGGTGTTGCAATAGTCTTTTGTAACATCATAAAAGTGTTACTATAACACATAAAAATGTTGCACTAAAGGGTCTATTGCGAAGTAGATAAAACGTTGCTATAGGGGTCTATTGCAACGGCTGCAGATGCAACTGAATTTTCACAAAAGCGTTGCTAAAACCTCTATTGCACTTTTGGGGTCTAATATGACACTTTCTTGGCGTTGCAATAACCCATATATGGTAATGATTTCAAAATGTAGGATAATGATTTTGACGTCGCGGATGGTAAACAAGCTAATGACATCGCAAAGAGCTGGGAAGTGACTTTGGCGGATTTAGATGAAAGGTCCAAAGTTAAGTGTTTGACAAGCAACTGTCCACATTGTCATTGGAAGAAGAGCAAGATGTAGAATTGACAATGGAGCTTGATGCAATTGAGTTACAGTATCAACAGTGGTTTCAAGAACTCTCAGTAATGAGGGAGAAAGCAGTTAGTGCGGTTCGGAGCAGGTGGAAGACAACAAAGAATACAACCATAAATTATTTGTAAGATGATCTTTGTCCAAATTGTTTAAAAATTATCAGAGATTTTTAATGTGATGTTTTCCGTCAATATTAGTAGATGTGAAAATTTAGACATGGAGTTATTTGCTTTGGATTTACCTGTTGTCACACTGAATATTTTGCACCTTTGTTTAGTCGTAGGATGGAAAACACATTGTGCACAAATCTTGTGGTTAACAATATGGTTCATCACAGAAATTCTAGAATCTCTAATCAAAATCATGTCATGTTTACTATTTAGTTGACAATATAGGTTATGCACTTTTAAGACCTCTCAACTCATTGTTAGTAACTTAATACACTCGGAGGATTTTTAGTGCGGTAACATACTAACATGCATTATGCAATTAACCCAAATTTTGAACAGAAGTAGATTAATCAGTTAAAATAAATTCATTCGTCACTCGTCACTCGTCACTCAACTGTTGGTGTTCTATTGTTTAGATTCTTGATTCACTATAACTTTGGAATTTTTTTGATTCAATTCCTTCCTAATGGAAACTTATTTGACATGTCAAATGACAAAAATGAACATTGACTGTTGGTTGCGAATCGGAAAACAATATACAAATATACAAATAACGTACAATGCTATTTATAAATGTACAATATACTCCCTTCATCCCATTTTACATCTTCTTTTTGTAAAAAATCCATTTATTATTATAAAGGTTATGTACTTTTTGTTCTCAAAATTATATATCCAATCAAGACCATTTTTAAGGGTGTGTAAGAAGCCTATAATAGTATAGGATTCCAAAATAAATTTGGAGAATACCAAATTTCCAATATATATATATATATATGGTCTTACTCCACTACAAACTAAAATTAACTACAAACTAAAAACTAAACATTAATCTAATATTTCAAGCTAATCTAATGATCAAACTAGGGGTACCCCAATACAAAAAATGCTTAAAATAATTGGCTCTATCCAACAAAAAAAAATAAAAAATTAAAAAAAATAAAAAAAATCACTGTTCACGTGATGACGTGGCAGTGGATTTCACTGGTTAACGGTGCTTCGCACCTTCTTGTACGGCGCTTCGCGCCTTTATCATTCTAAAGTTGTAAGGAATGGCAATCAATGGTAAAGGCAATAGACGATTGACGGGTGTGTCGAGGACCTTCGGCCCTCATGACTACCTAACTCATCCGTTTACTGTCTTAAATGCTTCGCATTTCCACGGCAGGGATTTTTTTTTTTATTTTTTTGTTGGATAGAGCCAATTATTTTAAGCATCTTTCGTGAAGGTACCCTTGGCGGGAAACTTAGAATAGATGAAATATAATTAATTTAGTGTTAGTTTGTAGTTTGTATTTAAGGATTGGTTTGTATTTGAGCAAAAGCCTATATATATATATATATATATATATATATATATATATATATATATATAGGGTTGGACTCCATAGCAAACACCTTATATAACAAACAACAAAGAACACCTCATATCTAATAGATCCATTGGCCCCGCCAGGGGCACCCAATACAAAAAGTTCTTATTTTTTTAGGCTCTATCCATCCAGCAAAAAAAAAATTGAAAATTTACTGTTCATCGATGACGTCATGATGACGTCATCAGTGACGTCATCGATGAACAGTAAATTTTCAATTTTTTTTTTTGCTGGATGGATAGAGCCTAAAAAAATAAGAACTTTTTGTATTGGGTGCCCCTGGCGGGGCCAATGGATCTATTAGAATAAATGATTTTATAGTGTTCTTTATTGTTTGTTATATAAGAGTGTTCTTTATGGAGCAAAGGCCTATATATATATATATAGAGTAGGGATCTAGAGAAAACCCCTTTAAAATGAGAACTTAGAAAAGTAAATTAAAATATAGCACATATGGTATTCAAACTGATCGTTGGGAGATGGAGAAAAATGTGGTGAAATTAGATTTTAAAAAAATATCACCGATTGACGGGAAAAATCAAATTAAAAACGGAGGGGATTAGGTGGGATTGTGTGTGTGATGGACTGATGGTGTATTTGATTAGTTTGTGGGTGCCCCTGGCGGGGCCATTGATTATAATACATCCAATGGTTAGGATTAGTACCTTAGTTTTCTTCAAAAAATGAGTTCTCTTTTGATCATTTGCCTATATATATATATATATAGGCAAGTGCTCAAATGAGACCCCCTCTTAAAATGAGAACTGAGAATCAATCTCAGCCCTACGTAGTTTATATTTATCTTAAATCTAAACCGTATGTATTTTAGATCTAATCCATACAACTCATCTCCCCCATTTCATTTCCTCTTTCCATGCTCATCGTCATTGAAACTACTCTCTCTCTACCTGCTATCTTCTCGCCGCCACTTCGGACCGGTAATCGTCGTTTTCCACTACCACCATCATACAACATCGTTGTTTCTCCATTTTTTTAGATTTACAGCCAATATATACACCAATCTATCTCCATCATCCTCGATTTATAATCTTTCATCTTCTTTTTAATATTCTTCCATTTTCAGATCAAGCATAAAACACATATCAAGTAAGACTTATTACAGATGTATAATGCTCAGATCTGATGATTTTCATTGAGGAGATCGTTATGATGATTTGGATAATGATTATGGTTTGAAGAACGTCGAAGAAAAGCAAAATTTGATATAAACGAGATCGATGATTTGAAAGATGAAGGCATGAGAAATTATCAGAGCTTATCATTCGATAGTCGTTGGGTAGTGATTTATGGCGGTGATGGTGGATCGGTGGTGGTAGGGGGGGTCAAAGTCGATATGATGGAGATGGCGGTGGTTGTATAGGTTATGCTGTTGAGATTTATCTTTAATAAATTTAGTGATTTGTGTTTGAAATTTAGTGATTTGTGTTGAAATTTTTGTAATTCGAAAATATTGTTAGGTCCAATAAGATTGTAGAAGGGGGGGTTGAATACAATCTTTACCCTTTTATCGAAATTTGTCCTTAAGATTTAAATTTACTTTAGACAAATTTTGTGCGGAATTAAATGAAACAAAGTTCAAGTTAAATATAACAATATATTAAACTTGAGAGTTGTTACAAAATCAGTACAGAGTAATATCAAGTTAATAAAAACAAATTAGAAAATTCGACATGAACTTTTCTTAATTTGTTAATAAAAATCGAGATATAGATTAGGAGTAAAAACTCGCTAATAGTACATGAGTCACAAGTAATCAAGCTTGAACGGATCAAATATTATAAATACAAAGCTTTTGATTTTCTAGGAATTTATTGCTCTTGAATATTGTCTTTAAGATGAGAGAGAGAGATATCAGCTGGGTTCTTGTCTTTTTGATGTGATATTTCTGTGTGTATGAACTGAGCTGCCTCCTTTGATATTTATGAAACATGTCCTTAACCTTCTGCCAATTCTGTTTGTCAAATATGCCTCGAACTACCTTTGACAAAGGTCTGTACTACCTTTTCAAGAAGGCTACTACCTTTTAAATGGCCGGTACTACCTTTTAAATGGCCGGTACTACCTTTTCAAGAAGGCTACTACCTTTCAGTTGGCGGTACTACCTTTGGAACTACCTTTCAGTTGGCGGTACTACCTTTGGAACTACCTTTCTGATTGAACTTGTACTACCTTTGCTGAAATGAACTTGTACTACCTTCGGTACTACCTTCTGAATAAGCTTGTACTACCTTCGGTACTACCTTCTGAATAAGCTTGTACTACCTTCGGTACTACCTTCTGAATAAGCTTGTACTACCTTCGGTACTACCTTTCTGAAAAGGTAGTATCAGTACAATTTTCAGCTTAAATCAATTAAATGATTTTCTGATAATCATTTAATTAATTTTCTTTTACATAAAATTCTGATTTAATTAATTAAGTAATTAATTTAAAGAATAAATTAATTCTTATAGAATTAATTTATTAAATAAATTAACCACATAATTTAATCAATTAAAAGAAGAATAAATATGAATCCTTTAAGTAGCCAAATCTTTTCTTAAACCACTGAAATTAATAAAGAAATACCATTGAATTTTCTGTTGACGTTCGATGTACTGTCTGGTTCATGAACGACTAACTCCAATGATTGTTCTTCAATTCTGACTTTAAATACGTGGTCCTTTTTCTTGTCTCACATCTCTTGAAATCTCTTGTACTCTGTCTGATAATCACCTTTCACTGTAGAAAACTCTGTCACTGTAAAATAAATCCACTTCTTTGATTTTATACTGAGGCTTGATCAGGAGACTGAACTTCTTCCAGTGTAAAATATCAAAACTATAGATTGACTTGAAGTTTTTCTTCTGACAGATAGCATCTTCTGAGATTCCTGTGACAGATTAAATTATTTACTTATTACAATCTAATTTAAGTTGAGTTTATTCCTCGTACTACAAATAGGCTGTGTCATATGCCTTTCAATCTCCCCCTATTTGTTTGTTAGAAAATAACAAGCAAATACCTAGAGGATAATTCAACTAACTCAACTTAACTTAGTAAAAGATAAAACTTTAAATGCAAGTAAATAAAGGAACAGTTCTGGTTTATATTTGTTAGGTCCAAATGTGTTGTAGAGGGGGGTGAATACAACTTTTCGAATATGAGTAGCAATAAATACGATGCAATAAATGAACACGCAGATTCAAGGAATATATTTCTTTATATATAACTTGAAAAGGTTGCTACAACATTCATTACAAAGTATAACAGAAGTTCAGAGAGAAGTGAATGATTCTAAGCTCTGTGAATATACTCTCTCTCTTTTTCTTGTGTTTTCTCAATATTGCTCACTAACTAAAACATTACACAAGTGCTTCTATTTATACTACATGTAATCTATGTCCTGTAGTCTTCAAAGACTAAGATGTACATGGCCCAATGATGTCCACATAAATCTTGCCTTATCTTGAAAGCTTGGAAATCTGCCAATCAGAAGATGCCATGTGTCATGTTGAAGCTGCACTCTAAGTAGAACTTCTACTTGAGAATTTCTACTTAGCCATCTCGAAATTTCTAAGTCGAACTTCTACTTAGAAATATTCTACTTGGCCATCCAGAACATTTAGTACTTAGAAAATATTCTGGTCTTCAACTTGAAACTTCAATGCACATCTTGAGCTTGTGATATCTTCATGTCTTCTTTATTCTTCAGCAAGCTCTTGAACATGGATCTTTATTACTGACATAAACTTGCTATCAATGTCCTGACACTTGATGCACTGGTCTGGTTCATAAGTGACTAGTCTTGATAGTGTTTCTGCTTCTTGAATAAATTACCATATTCACTTAGTAACTTGGCTTTCCAATATTTGCTTTCCTTCTTGTTCACTTGAAATCAATTGGTCTTGTTGATACTGATAGTTATGATCTTGATTCTCGAATTCTCAAATCACTGAGGCCTGAACAACTTTGACTTGAACTTCTCTCAATGATTTCTTCTTGGCTTGATCATAGTTAACATGTTCAATTGTATCAATTACCTTGTCTTCATTTAGTGTTGATTTCTTGTGACTTCTTGTTCTTGATTGTCTTCTGGTTAAGTATCTTTTCTTTTAATTGAGTTACATCAGTTATAGTGTTACAAGTTAATACACTCTGCCTTTCAATCTCCCCCAATTTGATTGTCTAACAATGACATTCAAATTAATGAAGGATAACTCAACTAAACAATGAGACGAGAAAAGATAATTAACATTACATTCTTGAAAAATATACAATTGAAAAGTACTTGAAAACAATACAAAGAACTTAAACTAGAAACAGAATTCGAACCTCGAATTAAAGATCATTTGAATGATTCCTATCACCTGGATTATTTCATATCTTTTAGTCAAACTTATATCACCTTATTGGATTCACTCTAAGATGAATTTTCCTCAAGTGAGTTAAAGCAACCGAAAGACATGAAGTTTTTCCAACTTCAAGTTCACACCACTCTGACCTTTAACCCTAATTCCGTTTCCTCTTCCTAGCTTCAGCAGCTTGATCTTTTTCTTCTTTCTGCCTTTTGCGCTTCTCCTCCTGCTGCTTTTGTTTCTTATATACTGGATCATGAAGTTGCGTCCACCTAGTATTCAACAAACTTACTGCTTCCATCTCTAGAGGGTTCCTGGGTTCTGGGTAAGGATGTTTGAAAAGCCTTCTGAGTTTGTCCACCTCCTGAGTAGTCCTGATCTCTGGAATTTCCTCAAATTTCTTCATTATAAGCCGAGGTTTCCTATGAGTTTTATCAGCTTTAAACTGACAATAGATCATTTTGGGATAGCCTATGACACGGTTAGTATTGTGGACACTAGCCGCATCTCGCTCCAATCGCTTCTTTTCCACTACTACATCAGACAGGTAACTCACGAGTCTCTGCTTTTCTGTCACATACTTAACTTCCACATCTTCCCATTTGAACACATATAACACTTTCTCCAGAAATGCAGCATCTTGAGTCTGTTGTAGCCATTGTCTACTCATATGCAAGAGTGTTTGTTTCTGGTCTGCATCTATGAATACTAAGGCATCAGCTGTATTATCAGCAAAAGAATGTATCCAGTATACGCTGTCTCTTCCTGGAACACCAACTGCCTCCCTTATCTCTCCTTGTTCCAGTTCTCCAGTAGGAAGATTCAGAGCTTCATCTACATTCTTCATAGCTTGAAGAATATTCCATTTCTTCTCTATTAGCTCTGGTTCAATCTTCACATTATCAAGAGGGTTTGGAGCAATGACATCACACTTCCACACCTCATTGCTCTTCTTGAGTATGACGCTTTCAATGATCTTCACTGATTTATCTTTAAGCTCAGAAGCGAATTCCTTACTCATCATTTGCCTACAGACGGCCTTAAGAGATTCCACTGAAAGTTCCATTAAGTCCTTTTCCTCCAAGCTCACCCTCTTCATTTTACTGTCAACCACCATCCGGACAACATTTGGATATGCTGAGAATTCTGGACCCTTGTCCTCTGCTAGCTGCATTAAGTGATCCCTATACAGAATGCTTAGATTCTCAGAATGAGAGTATTGAATTTTTGTTGCTAGCAAGAACAACTCTGATGCAGATCTTCTCGTCATGAATTGGTCATCCACATACATGAAAGACATTGGGACTCCTTCTGTGAAAGACAAAATAACCTGCCACTCCTTTTGCGTTGAATTGTATCCAACCCTGACTTTAGAAATTAATCTCTTTAAAGCACTTATGTAGTCAGCAGCCATTGGATTCTGCAAATTTAGGTTGTAGAACAGATCATCTGCCTCCTTGTTATGAACTCCTTTCGTACAGGGTCCCATCAATATCTTCCTTGCGTCATCCCATTTCTGCCCTATCCTTCTATTGTCCAGATCAATTTGAGGATCAGCTAGCCTTGCAAGCTCATAATCGTACTGCTTCCCTTGTAGCTCCGCTTTCTTTTCCTGAAACGCAGCACGATCTTGCATTGCCTTCATTTTAAAGAACTCAGCTTGTTCCAAGGCTAACTTTTGAGATTTAAGGGTTTCCTCATCAACAGTAATTTCTTCAGGCAATCCGAAAGACATTCCAGCACCTCCACCTTGATCCTTCAATGATCTCTTTATAGCATGTTTCAAAGGTGCGTCTTCCATATCGGAATCTGAGTCAAGTACCTCCTGTACTTTTTCTTGATGACTCAGATCAACGAATGGCTCATCTTGCTCAATCGCTATTGCCTTACCCTTTTTCCTTCTCAGAGCCTCTTCATCAATAGACGGCTCAATTTCTTTGACAAGATCAGCTTGTTCTTGAATTTCTTCGATTTGAACTCCCTGCTGTCTCGTCTCCTTTATACTCTCCCCCTTAGGTGAGTTATCCTGAACTCCACCCTGGTCTCCAGATCCACCAGCTGCGTAAGAATCTTCAAAACCAGAACCATAGGGTCCTGCTCCACTAGCACCACCTGTACCAGCATCGGGGGGAGGTTGTTGCGGCGCGAAACACTCTGGGGGCACAAAACTTCTGATTGCGAACATAACTCTACTGATCTCCACAGCCAGAGTATCCATTGTAAGCTCCATTGCTCCCATCCTGTCATTCAGAGTGTTTCCCAAGACACCAGCAGCATGGCCCAAGTCATTTACCTTGTTTGTCAAATCATTAAAAGCTGTAGCTTGACTTGCCATTCGTGCTGCGTAGTCGTCAAGGGCCCTTTGATTGTTTCCAACGTTCATCCCTAACTGCCCCATTGACTGCCCAAACTGCTTCATTTGATTTTCCATAGAAGACATACGAGTTTCAAGATTTTCAGTATTAAGGGACGGTGTTTGGTTTAGGTGACCTCGCTCTAATTCTCGTTCTGTTGGTATTTGGCACTCGGTTTCGGGCCTTAAAAATGAAGGTCCCTCTCTCCCTAACCTCTCACACACACTCCCTGTCTCACGCTCGTATATATCTTCAATAAATGATCCAAAATATGAAGCAGTACCTGCAGAAACTGGATAAGCAATATAATTTGCAGTTATGGGATCAAATGCTGTTTGTTCCTGAGTTGGAATCTCAGGCTGAGAGGCTACAAAGTGTTCTTGTACGACATCAGAACCGATCCTCTTTGTAGCATCAGTACGTACCGGTGAAGGTACGGCTGAAGCTTTTAAAGCTTCATGTCCTCTTGAAGCAACAGTATCTTCAAAAGGTACATAATCATCATCAAAATCCCTATGTGCAGATTGTTCAAGGGGTGAACCACTCTCGTGAGGTGGAGTGGTTGCGTGTGACACGCTAGGGTTTGACTGAGGTTTAGAAGTAGCAGCATGAGAAAATTTGGGTTTCTTTCGAATAAGTTGCTGCTCTTCGGGTTCACTCTCCTCATCATATCCTACATTTACTTGTGCTGGCTGTTTGGATTCCGGTGACTGGGGTGATATAGAATTAGAAATATAGCTCTCACCCTGGGATAGATCCTGCGGGCTAGCAGTCTCTTGGGTCTGGGAATCAGAAACATAGGAAGAGGAATGATTAGAATGTAGAGAGAGATTACCTGATTCATTACCTTGTTCATCACCGCTTTGCTCATCAGGAATCTCTTCAAATGCCTCAGCATGAGCAGACCGATTCTGAGCATGTGATGAAACTTGCGATAATTCCATCAAAGTGGTAACTCCCTCATCATATGTAAGCCACTGTTGTAAGGTATCAGGAATAGACATCGGTTTTCCATGATGTTTATCCTGATTTTCAACTGTTGAAAGTGACTTAGTGCCCATTCCTAGTGGTGCAGATTTTTGGCTTCTGGCAAAACTCTGTCTAATTGCAAGAGCATCCTTCGGTATTAAATGATTAATCAGCATCTGTAAGAACCGAGGAAACCAGCAGACAACATCTGTTGTGTTGAGGTCTCTGCTTGCAGGAGATCCCATCACAGCCACTATCTCAGAGAGAACTATTCGTCCATAATTGATATCCAGCTCTCTTGCTAGGGCAATTCCAAGGTTTTGCATAGGAATGGAAATTTGATGGTAATCGCTTTCTCGTGCCCGAAAACATCTTGTGATGGCCTCGAAAAAGTAATTCCATTCCACATGAAGAAATTGTTTTTGGATGTTTCCAGTGATCCGGCCAGTCGGAGGATAACATCCTATTTCTTCAAAGAATCTGAGGCGTTCTGCAGCTGTAGGTTCTGAATCATAAACATCTTTAATGGGGAATCCCAGAACCTTGTTGACAATTTGTTCAGTCACCTCATATTCCTGACCCGCTAAGGTAAACCTGAAACCAAAGGGGGTTGATTTGCTCCCAAAAGAAACCGCACTAGTCCATAATTGCTGTAAAGCATCATGTACTAGTGTAGGTTTAGCAGTAAAAGCATCGCTAGCTTTGGAATACAAATTGAGAAATCGTATCCAAGACTTAATGCGCGGGAGTTGATCACCAATTTCCGTAGAAATATTATAAAAATTGTTTTTGGCAAGTGAAAATTGGTGAGCCATTTTAATTAAAATGTTTTTCCTTAACAAATGTGAATTTTAATTTTAATTTTCGAAAAACAATTAATTAAAGAATTAACCGTTATATCCCTTTTAATTTATCAAGAACACAAAAGTCCCTTTTTGAGAAATTAAACTACGGGCTTCAATAAACAGTCAATGGAAGGCAAATTTCAAACCACTAATTAAATCTGCTTTAACAGTGAAGTGTTTGTGTGAAATCGTGTATGAACAGATCTGTGAACTTTTGTGTGTATATACGTGTGTATATATATCTCAAGAAAGATGAACCGTGACACAAACACACAAGAACAGAGATTAATGATAACACACAAGTGATAGCAGTCTAAAAATGGGCATTAATTCGTTAGTCACAAAAATCACGAATCAATGGTTGTAAGTATGAAATCGCCTGTATGTATATGGGGCGGCTGTAAAACTCAAGTAGGTAAAAGTGAAAGAAAATATCGAGTTAGATATGTATATATAGACATTAATGTGAAATGACTAAAGTATCCCTGTTAAAAAATATGAAAACTCTAAGTACATACAGGGAGAACTCTATCTCGAAGTCTATCTCGAAGTCTATCTCGAAGTCTATCTCGAACAAATTAAGTCGAACTTCGAGATGGAGTTCGAGATAGCTGTTAACTCGAAAAACTTGAACCATTTATCTATTAAAGACCATGTAAACAGCAACCACCACCAATCAGCACTAGGAAAGCCTATCTCGAAATTTAAGTTGAAATTCGAGATAGACTTCGAGTTAGGAGTTAACTCGAAAAAATCCCCTTAGACACTGAACTCTATCTTGAGAACTCTATCTCGAACATCAAGTTGAAATTCGAGTTGAGTTTCGAGATAGAGGATAACTCGAAATTATTAACTTAAATCGAAGTTATTCTCTCAGATCATTTCAAAAAATATCCCCTGTAAGATAGACATTATGTGGAATATTTTGAATAAGGAAATAGGCACACTGGTAACTCAAATTCGAATCCTAAGTTGAATTTCGAGATAAATTTCGAGATAGAGGCTAACTCGAAATTCTTCCCAGACTTAGAATTTTCAAAACTTCACTCTGGAAGCTCAAATCGAAATTCAACTAGAATTTCAAGATGAGTTTCGAGATAGTGACTAACTCGAAATTTTGAAGATACTTAGATTAATTTGACAATTTTTCTTTGAAAAACTCAACAATTAATTTTGCCAAATTAATATAAATATCAATTCAAGGATTTTAATATATGACATAATTAAAACATTCCTTGATAATTCTAAGGCCTCTAATTACATGAAAAACACAGGTAAATTCATCTAAAAATCATGCAAAATTTAGAATATTATGAATTTAACTCCCTCTATGATCATGCAATCTATCAAGCATAAATTGAAAGATTTGTGCTATAAAAGACACTTAAAACACACTGAATTCATGCAAAATCACACTATATGCACCCTATAATAATCATTAATTAGGCATTTTAAAGTCTAAACACATAATGATTAAATAGCTTGCATATACAAACATAACCATGGATTTTACAGATAGAAGGCTTTACTAACTTGTGTTAAGCATTCCCAATTCACCAACCAACCTATTGAATGTTACTTCATCAAGAGGTTTGGTGAATATATCTGCAATTTGTTGCATTGTGGGCACGAAATGTAGCTCCACAGTCCCCTCCTCGACATGTTCTCTTATGAAGTGATACCTGATGTCGATGTGCTTGGTTCTTGAGTGATCTACAGGATTGTTGGTTATGGCAATGGCACTTGTGTTGTCACACATAATTGGAATTTTCTTGTGCTCCATGCCATAATCCTTCAATTGGTTCCTCATCCACAGTATTTGAGCTACACAGCTTCCAGCAGCAATGTACTCAGCTTCAGCAGTAGAAGTAGATACTGTATGTTGCTTTTTACTTTGCCAGGACACCAATCTTCTGCCAAGAAATTGACAAGCACCAGATGTGCTTTTCCTATCAATCCTGCAACCTGCATAGTCTGAATCCGTATAGCCAATTAGATTAAAACCTGTATCTCTTGGGTACCAAATTCCTAGATTTGGTGTGCCCTTGAGATACCTAAAAATTCTTTTGACGGCTATGAGATGTGATTCTCTAGGATCCGCTTGGAATCTTGCACATAAACAAGTCGCGAACATTATATCGGGTCTACTTGCAGTTAAATAGAGAAGTGAGCCAATCATACCTCGATAGCTTGTGATGTCAACTGATTTACCTGATTTGTCTTCATCAAGCTTCGTGGCTGTTGTCATGGGAGTCTTAGCTGCTGATGCATCTTCTAGATTATACTTCTTGAGTAAATCTCTGACGTACTTGGATTGACAGATAAAGATACCATCTTTTCTCTGACTGATCTGTAATCCAAGGAAGAAGGACAGCTCTCCCATCATGCTCATCTCGTATTTCTCTTGCATTAGCTTAGCAAATTTCTCGCACAAACGCTCATTAGATGACCCGAAGATAATATCGTCCACATAGACTTGAACAAGTATTAAATCATTCTTCACATTCTTATAGAACAATGTTTTGTCAATTACTCCCCTAGTAAAACCACTTTCAATTAAGAATACGGATAGGGTTTCATACCAACATCTTGGGGATTGCCTGAGGCCATAGACAGATTTGAAGAGAAGATACACAAAATCTACAAGTTCTGGATCAATGAAGCCAGGCGGCTGTTCCAGATACACTTCTTCTTCTAACTCTCCGTTCAGGAAGGCACTTTTCACATCCATCTGGAAAACCTTGAAGTTCTTATGTGCTGCAAATGCCAAAAACATCCTGACTGCCTCAAGTCTTGCAACTGGTGCATAGGTCTCATCATAATCAATTCCTTCTCGCTGAGAATAACCTTTTGCAACCAAACGAGCCTTGTTTCGTGTTACAAGTCCGTTTTCATCCATTTTATTTCTGAATACCCACCTTGCTCCAATTACTGATTTGTTCTTTGGTCGGGGTACCAGTTTCCAAACTTTCTGCCTTTCAAACTGATTGAGTTCCTCTTGCATTGCAATCACCCAATCAGCATCACCAAGAGCTTCTTCTATTTCTTTAGGTTCAAGCTTGGATAAGAACCCAGAATATAAGGAAATATTAGCCAGGTCAGCTCTTGCATTTCTTCTAGTAGACACACCAGCATCTGGATCACCAATAATTAATTCAAACGGATGGTCTCTATTCCATACCCGTTCTCTTGGAAATTGTCTTGATGATTCAGCATGACTTTCTGAGTTGTGGTGCTGACTACTTTGATTACTTTCACTAACTCCCCCTGAGTTAGTACCAGCTCCTACAGAACTAGAGTCAACTCGACTCGAGCCTTGAACAGTAGTCCTTGAGCTGCTATTTACTCCCCCTGAGTTGTTGCCGGTTCGTACTGAAGAAGTCTCTCCTGATCTTGTAGAATTAGCTTGTTCACTAGACTCAGGTTCTTCACGTACACTTGGAACATTTAATGGGACAACCAACTCAGGTTCATCTTCAAGTTCTTCTAAGTCCAGATTCTGAAATTTTAGGGACTCGGGTTCACTAGAATCTCTTGAAATTGATGAGAGTTTGGTATCGTCGAATCTGACGTTGTAGCTTTCAGTCACTTTTCGATCATTTACTAAGAACACCCTATAAGCTGCTACCACATCTGTGGAGTAACCAACAAAGATTCCTTCACGAGCTTTTGCTGCAAACTTGCCTAGATTTTCATCATCTATAAGTACATAGCACTTTGCTCCGAAGACATGAAAGTATTTGATTGTTGGTCTTCTCCCGTTCATTAGCTCACATGGTGTCTTTTCTTTATCTTTTATGATCAAGGATCGATTTTGAGTGTAACACACGGTACTCACTGCTTCTGCCCAGAAATACAGAGGAAGTTTCGAATCACACAACAAAGTTCTTGCTGCTTCAACCAATGTTCTATTCTTCCTTTCAACTACTCCATTTTGTTGTGGAGTTCTCGGGGCTGAGTACTGACGACGTATTCCCTTAGATACACAGAAGTCATTTAGCACTGCATTTTTAAATTCAGTGCCATTGTCTGATCTAATCGTCTTCACAGTAAGTGTTGAAACATTCTCAATTTGAGTGATGTGATCAATGATTAGGAAAGGTACTTCGTCTTTCGTCATTGCGAACAATACCCATGTATACTTGGAGAAGTCATCCACGATTACCAATGCATATCTTTTCCTAGACAAAGATAGGACATTCACTGGGCCAAACAAATCCATATGAAGAAGTTGCAGAGGCTCAGTAATACTAGAAATTTCTTTGCTTTTATGCGATGCTCGTTTCGACTTTCCCATTTCACAAGCTTCACAGAGTCCTTTCGGAGCGAACTCCATTTGAGGTAGATCTCTCACCAATTCTCGCCTCGCGAGAGCATTCATCGTTTTGAAGTTTAAGTGAGATAACTTTTTGTGCCATAACCAGCTTTCATCATCCGAAGCTTTGCTGTAGAAACAGGTGACTTCATTCTGATTTGCTGAATCCATGTCTGCAACAAAAAGATCTGCCTTTCGAACTCCTCTCAAAGCCAGTGAACCTTCCTTGATGTGAGTGATTGATACACCTTTCTTGTTGAAGACAATTTCGTAACCTTTGTCACAGAATTGACTGATACTTAACAAATTATGCTTTAATCCCTCAACATAGGAAATATCTTCAATGATGACATTGCCAGTTTTCAGTTTGCCATATCCCTTTGTCACACCTATGCTGTCATCTCCAAAGGTAACATAAGGGCCAGCTTTCATAACCAACTCTGTAAGCAGGGACTTGTTTCCAGTCATATGCCTCGATGCTCCACTGTCTAGCACCCATATAACTTTATTTCTCTTTTGCTTAATGCCCTGCAATGACAGATTGGTTAGACATTCTTCGGAACCCAACTTTGATTGGGCCCGGCTTTTCGATAAGATTTAGAATCAACAGATTTAACAACAGGAGATGCACTTTTCTTAACATTACTAGAGCTGTCGACTTCCTCCTTTCCTTTCTCAGACTTGACATGTTTGTCAGTCCTAGGAGAAGGTTTGTCACTCCTAACTTTAGGAGGACTGTCAGTCTTGGCTCTCACATGCTTTTTCTTGATGTTTGAACTAGCAGCAGTATTTAAGCATGACTGGCTAGATGCATTCATTAAATTCACAAAAGTTTGCATGACATTAAAAGTGCATGGCATACAATTAGGTTGACCACACTGTGCATGATTCGGATGCAGATTATTCATTGTGTGTGTGACAGGCATGGCATGTGCAGCAGGAACATTTATGTTAGCTTTACATGCATAAGAAAGATGTTCAGTAGATTTGCAGTGATAACATGCTTTCTTTATTCGTTCAGCCTTAACCTCTTTTATGCCTTTCTTCCCTTGTTGTTTGACAGCCTTAGCTCCTATTCCTAGTCTAGATTCATCACTAGGGAAATTGATTTTAACTTGTTTAATAGGAGTTATAGGTTGTACTTCCTGTCGATCTTCCTTCTCAATCTCATATCTAGCTATCAATTCAGTCTCTTTTTCTTCTATTCTAGGAACAAGATGTTTGTAGATAGGTTTGACGGCTGATTTAAGAATACTAGGTGTTTCCTTTTTAAGGTCACTGGAGCTAGGATCGATATGTCTCTTCCCTTCTTTCTTAGAAAGGTTAGAATAATCAAGTCCTACACCTACTCCAGTTATCTTCTTAAATACGTCATTATCTACATACACTTTACTAGCAGCTAGTTTGTAAGCTTCACATTTAGTTTCTAACTCAGCTAGTTTGTTCCTTAAACATGATTCTATTTCTGCCTTAAGGACGAGCTTGTGTTCCAAAGATTTAATAAAATCTCTTAGAGAAGTATCTACAGTGCAAGCAGCCTCTAACTCTTCCACTTTTGCCTCAAGCATTCTGCTTTTGGCGACAAGTGTTTTCTGTTCCTTTTGAGAAGTGTCTAGGCTTTTGCACAACATGTAGATCTCTTCGCTAAGAGCCCCGTTCTGTTCCTTATAATCATCAATAGACATTTCTACTTTAAGGGTTAGAACTGGTACCTCTGGTTCCTCTGATGTCTCAGCCATGAGCGCAAAGTTTGCTACATGAGTAACATCTTCCTCATCTGAATCATCCCAAGCTCTTCCTTCTGTTACTACTAAAGCTCTTTTACCATGTTTTTCTTTCACCAGCGATTCATACTTGCTTTTGAGGGCTTCAAATGTCTCTTTTGGATAAGTCTGTTTAGGCTTTTTGCAGTCCGAGGCAAAGTGTCCAGGTTCTCCGCAGTTATAGCATTTGAACTTCATTTTGAAATCCAAAGGAGATTTGTAGCTGGTATTCTTGCCTTTACCTTGGTAGCCTGACGAACTACCTCCACCCTTAGCAGCCCGATAATAAGATGAAGAATTTCTCTGTGGTCGGTTGCTCTTTCTGAATCTCATGTTGCTGAACTTCCTTGCCATGTATGCCACGACACTATCGTCCATGTTGTCCAGCTCTTCTTGGGTGAAGTAGTCATCATCACTGTTAGATGCGCACTCATCATCATTATCAACTTGATGTGGTGCAAGTGATGATTTAGGCTTTGCTGCAACCATTGCCTTCTTAGACTCTTCCTCATCAGCAACTAATCCTGATGCAGTTTCTTTTCCTTTTGAATCATTGTCCCATGCTTGATCTTGAAGTGTTTCCAGCTCATAGGTCTTTAGAATTCCATAATATTCTTCCAGAGAAGTTGTATGCAAATCTCTGGTTTCTCTGATTGCGTAGACCCTATGTTCAATGCTCTTTGGTTGGTTCCTCAGATATCTCGTATTGGTCTCAACCATGGGGAGAGTAACACCTCTCAGATTCAAATCCAATACCAACTGACTGAATCGTAGATAGACATCTGTTATGCTTTCTCCTTTTCGTATTCTAAAGGTGTCATACTCCATCTTGAGTATAAGTGTCTTGTTGCTTCTAACCTCTGCAGATCCTTCCATGACAACTTCTATCTTGTCCCAAATCTTCTTTGCTGTATTCAAACCTTTGACTATGTTGAACATTTCATGATCGAGAGATTCCATCAAGGTTTGTCTTACAGAAGTATCATAAGCTATTTGCTCCTTGTCAGCATCCGTAAAGTCAGCTGCCTTTTTAGGCTCAGACCGAGCAGGTATAACCTCCTCTCCTTCTGTACGCTCAGGAATAGCTTTCATTGGAACAAATTTACCCTTTTCAAGGACTTCCAGATACTCAGGGTTAATAGTCTCTAAGTAGAGTCTCATTCTGAAAACCCATTCTTCATAGTGATCTCGGTTGAACATTGGGATCTTGAAAGAATTTTTAGGAGCCATTTCAAATCTTGTCACTAAAAATTTCTAAGTACCCAAGACTAGGCTATGTAGAATATCTATGTAGAACTTCTGCCAAGTCGAAATTTTTCTAAGTAGAAATTTTGCTCAAGTCGAAATTTCTCTAAGTAGAAATTGTCCAAGTCGAAATTCACCAAGTAGAAATTGTCCAAGTCGAAATTCTATGTAGAAAATCTCAAGTAGAAATTCTATGTAGAACTTTTTGTCCTTAGAATAATTTTCTGCAGATTACTTTAATATTGAATAAACAATATTATCACTTTAACACCCTTTTTGACTTTTGATTACTTTATACGCCGAAAGTGACTAACCCACTTGCTAAGCACTGAGTACACTTTCTTTTGCTTTCGGCCAAGGAATAATAATCAAATCAAAAGTACCAAAAACACCTTTTTGACTATAATTTCTTTGAAAAGGAAATTGAAAAGTTGTTGGGTTATCTTCTTTGATAAGAACAGATGATGAACACTCAAGAACACCAAATATTAATGAACCCAGATTAATTCACAAAAATTAATTAAAATACGCCCAAGCCAAATAATCACACCTGGAGTATTTAAATAATTTTTCCCGGATGAGTTTTCACTGTAAACGAATTAAAGCTCACTTTTCTAGAATTTTAGAAAAGTAGATCTAGAAAATGAAAACTCACGATTCTTCTACCAAACACAAGGATCTATGTTTTGTATGTTAAACATCCGCTCTGATACCAATTGTTAGGTCCAAATGTGTTGTAGAGGGGGGGTGAATACAACTTTTCGAATATGAGTAGCAATAAATACGATGCAATAAATGAACACGCAGATTCAAGGAATATATTTCTTTATATATAACTTGAAAAGGTTGCTACAACATTCATTACAAAGTATAACAGAAGTTCAGAGAGAAGTGAATGATTCTAAGCTCTGTGAATATACTCTCTCTCTTTTTCTTGTGTTTTCTCAATATTGCTCACTAACTAAAACATTACACAAGTGCTTCTATTTATACTACATGTAATCTATGTCCTGTAGTCTTCAAAGACTAAGATGTACGTGGCCCAATGATGTCCACATAAATCTTGCCTTATCTTGAAAGCTTGGAAATCTGCCAATCAGAAGATGCCATGTGTCATGTTGAAGCTGCACTCTAAGTAGAACTTCTACTTGAGAATTTCTACTTAGCCATCTCGAAATTTCTAAGTCGAACTTCTACTTAGAAATATTCTACTTGGCCATCCAGAACATTTAGTACTTAGAAAATATTCTGGTCTTCAACTTGAAACTTCAATGCACATCTTGAGCTTGTGATATCTTCATGTCTTCTTTATTCTTCAGCAAGCTCTTGAACATGGATCTTTATTACTGACATAAACTTGCTATCAATGTCCTGACACTTGATGCACTGGTCTGGTTCATAAGTGACTAGTCTTGATAGTGTTTCTGCTTCTTGAATAAATTACCATATTCACTTAGTAACTTGGCTTTCCAATATTTGCTTTCCTTCTTGTTCACTTGAAATCAATTGGTCTTGTTGATACTGATAGTTATGATCTTGATTCTCGAATTCTCAAATCACTGAGGCCTGAACAACTTTGACTTGAACTTCTCTCAATGATTTCTTCTTGGCTTGATCATAGTTAACATGTTCAATTGTATCAATTACCTTGTCTTCATTTAGTGTTGATTTCTTGTGACTTCTTGTTCTTGATTGTCTTCTGGTTAAGTATCTTTTCTTTTAATTGAGTTACATCAGTTATAGTGTTACAAGTTAATACACTCTGCCTTTCAATATTAACATTTTCCAGATTCAAACATGAAAGATAAATACAAGATAGATGATCCTCTAGCCTGATCATATTTAACTTATCCTATCTTGATCTATCTAAGCTCTAAGAATATAACAAGTAGAGTTATTCTTCAGTTAGGATGGTCTTCACTTCGAACTTCTCCTTCTCCTGTTCTTGTTCAAATTCAGGTACACCAATAATTTCATCTGGCCCAGTAAACGGATCAAAATCATCAGTTTCTCCAGCATAGTATTCAGTGTTGTCTTGTTCAGGTATGCTTTCAGCTGCTTCAACTTCAACTCCTTTTCCCTTTTCTGACTGCTGCTGTTGATACTTATCCACAGATTCACTTCCACTTGCCCTAGATTTCTCCCCCTTAGTTGGATTATCCTCTACAGATTTATCAAATGCACCGGTCACAACAGCATCACCACTTTTTCCTTCAAAGAATTCCTTTTCTTCTGCTGTGGGTGCGTGAGTTCTGCTAAGCATGTTAAACAAAAGTTTCAGCCCTTTACCTTGTTGTGCATTCTGCCTTTCAATCAATTCAAGACGACGTTCAGTAGACAATTGATTCTCATGCAGTTCTGTTTGGAGAATTTCAACTTTGTCGGAGATTTCAGAAATAAGCTTATCTTGAGCAATAGTAACATCTCCAGAATCATCAAGTGCCTTTTCATGAGATAGTTCGAGAGTCTTGATCTTGTTTGTGAATGTAGTCTTTATGTTGGTAATGGCAGCATGAAGTAATTGTTTCTCAGCTTCAGTTTTCTCAAGTTGTTCCTGTAGAGCTTGAAGTTGAGCCATAATTAATGAACTGTTTTTGTCAGTGTGTGCACTCACCTGAGGTTCACTCAAGGATGTTTCACTCTCCTTTCGTGCATGTGTTTCACTCAATTTTATGGTGGTCCTCACATCACTCAACACTAGCTCCTTTTCCTTAGATGTACCTGCAGAAGAAATCACCCTAGCCTCTTCTAGAGAGGTCAGTGGTGGTGCAATGGGAGTTCGCAAATCCCTATCCTTAATCAAACCTACCTGTTCATTAGGAATTGAAATCTGAATTGCTTCAGTGGTAGATTGATTAAGTTGCCTTCCACTTTTTCTAGTTGAAACTGCGAGTGGAAAATCCCTTAAGGGAGCCAGGAATGTTTCTCCTGGGAGGGGAGATGATGACTCTGTTATAGGTGGCAAAGAGTCAAGATTTCCCTCTGAAGCCTGTGAAGACTCTTCTACCGTGACAATGGTAGGCAATGTTTCAGTAGTAATCCTATTGTGCACTCCTTGCTCAGTGTCCCTAGCAACATCAAAATCTAAGGTTATGTTTTCCCCCATTGTGAGTAATAGGGGTGTGCTTGACTCTGTACAGGGTGCCATGGCCGACTGGCGAATTTCAATGGACTCATCCTGTTGAGAGAATGGTTCCAGTAACTGTTCATGTGCCATTTCGATGTCCATATCCTTTTGGGAGGATATGGATGGGCTGACAGTTGCCTCAATTAGTAAGTTTATTCTCTTCTTTAGTGGAGGCAGAGCTGTGGGATCACTCATATCACTACTTCTTACATCAGGTCTTTTCACTGGTAATTTACTTCTGGATTTAGGTTTTGAGATTTGAGATGACACTGTGTTTGGCTCTAAGACCTGGGATAGAAGTTGTGGTTCTACAACCTCTTGGTCTAACCTATCAGCCACTTGGGCTCCAGAAGTAGTTTGAGATATAGAAGTAGTTTCAGGGAAAGATGAGAATACCTGTTCAGAAGCAGTTGCAGAAATCACAGCAATAGTGGGTTGAGCCACTTGAAGTTGATGTTCAGGTTCAGGAGCAGTTGTTGCTTCTTGTTCTGGTTGCTCAGGAAGAGGTGCAGGTTGCACAGGAGCAGGTATAATAGATCGATTTATAAAATCAGCCAAGTATGGTGTTATGAGCACTGGTATGTTTGGAAACTTGTTATGAGTGTCTAGTGAAGTGTATACATTTTTGGCTTGTTTACTTGACACTTGTGCTCTATCATTCTTGTACTGTTCTTGAATTTCAGAAGGAACAAGGTGATTGAATATCAAGGTTAAGAAGCGAGGATAATAACAAACAACCTTTTCACCATTATTATGATTCCTTCTTGCATTAATCATCCGAATAATAATGGCTCTCAAAATTATGCTACCAAAATTAATCCTACGATTATGAGCAACCGCAAAACCAATAGTCTGGATTAAGGAGGATAGCACATTATAATTACCTTTACCAGTGTTGGAAAACACTTTACAAACAGTGTCAAAGAAAGCATCCCATTCTTGAACAAGGTTCTTTTTAGTCAATCTCGCAAGCTCTACCTTACCTTGATAATTGATACTTGTAAAGAAATTAATCAACTCATTATCAGAAGGTGAAGCTGCAAAATTATCCAACGGAAGATCTAAGACAGTATTAATAGTTGATTCATTCACTGTGTATTGTGTGTCATTAACAACAAAAGTAAAAGAACTCGAGTCATTAGACACCGCAGCAGTGGAACACATCAACCTTAGTGGAATGACTTTTAAAGGAGCATCAGCAGCAATTGCAGTACGAATCAAGGAATGCTCGTTTAAAAACCTTATCCACGGCTTAAATCTTTCGTATGGACAATTATCCGGATTAAAATATCCGACTAAATTGTGTTTGAAAATCTCAAAATTATCAGCCATCTTAGATTACAGACCACACTGATTTTTAACACACAAATCAATCAAGTTTGAATTAATCAGAATTAACAATTAATTAAAAATTTGAATTAATCCAAGGTTCTCAGAAAATTCTCAGATTTTAGTATGATGTTCTCCACACAACCACGAACAACAACATATTTTTAGAATTGTGAGATTAAAATCCTAACACCGGAACCAGTCAAGAATTCGAATGGAGTTGAAAAACTCAGATTTCCAGAAACTCAACGAAAGTGAGCGATTAAGGGATGAAATTACTGGGATTCGAACGATCAACACAGGTGTGGTCTCAGCTTTTGATTTAGTGCAGATTCAAGAGAGTAATCAGTGAAAAATTGGGCAGCAGTTCGAGAGGATTCGGTTTCTGTATGTATCGATTAGAGAGCACTGTGTAAAGACACGAGTGATTAGATCTGAAAAACTAATGAGAACTACCTTTTGACTATATAAGCTAAACTACCTTTCAAAACTCGGTACTACCTTTGATTAAAAAGGTAGTTCCGAACGTAGTGCAAGGCAAAACTAATATTAAAAAGACTCAGTACTACCTTTGTTTAAAAACTCGGTACTACCTTTGTTTAAAAAGGTAGTTCCGAAGGTAGTACAAGGCAAAAACTGAATAAAACGATTTAGAAAGAAAAACAAAATCAAAACAGAAATAGAAATAGAAAATAGATCAGTACTACCTTTTTACAAAAGTAGTTCCGAAGGTAGTAATTATACAGGATTACTCGTATTAAATAAATATTTACATACGATACTACCTATTAATTTAATACTACATTTATTATGACTTTTACAGAAAAATCATATTAAATAATATTTACAGAATATTAGAAATAAAAGAAAATAATTTACAAAAATATTTACAACACCACACAAATATTAGGTCCGATATCGATTTGAGCTTTCAGAGTGAAGTTTTGAAAATTCTAAGTCTGGGAAGATTTTCGAGTTAGTGAGTTAGTGACTATCTCGAACTTCAACTCGAAACTCGACTTAGATTTTCGAGTTAGTGACTATCTCGAACTTCAACTCGAAACTCACTATCTCGAACTACATCTCGAAACTGACTATCTCGAACTTTATCTCGAAGTTCGACTTAGGATTCGAGTTCAAGTTACCAGTGCCTAGTTTTTATCTTCAAAATTTTCGAGATAAGATCTATCTCGAACTTTATCTCGAAGTTCGAGATGAGGACCAATATAACTATTCTAAAAATCAAGTATTAACAGAATATGTACCAGATTATTTACATGAAACAATTCTAACAATGAAGCAAATTTAATTATTAAAACAAGCTATAAAATAGCAAAATAATTTACACTAAAATTATAAAATCGAATAAAAATTATAAAAACAATCATATGTAGTCCCTTTTATGAAATCAAACATTAATAACAAAAGGACAAACACTACAAACCAATTAATAAACTATTAACTATTTACATATTTATTCATGGTAAATTAATAAATCTATATATTTTCTAATAAAATAACTTTCTAATAGAAAATTATTTAAAAAGAAAATATGACTTATTAAACCATCATAAATATAATTTTCAAGAAAAATAAGTTTCTCATAAATTACAACTTGTAAAATTTGAGAAAAATATTTTTAAGGAAAATGAATTATTTTAATATTGAAAAGAAGTAAGTAGAAATATATTAAGATGATAATGGCAATGGTTTGAACATTAACAAGTAACAAGGTAAGTTGATAAAATAATTATACAAGTGATTTTAATCAACAAATATTAACAAGATAATCACTTGTAAATTATTAAAGATCAAACCTCAGATATTAACTAGTTTAATTACTAGGACTATTTAACATACCCAATTCTCCAACAATTCTGGTGAATGTGGATTCGTCAAGAGACTTTGTAAAAATATCTGCTGTTTGTTCTTCCGTGGGTACAAAATGTAACTCCACGGTACCATTCATGACATGCTCTCGGATAAAATGATACCTGATGTCGATGTGCTTGGTCCTCGTATGCTGCACAGGATTGTTGGAGATTGCTATGACACTTGTATTGTCACACAGAATTGGAATATTGTCAAGTACAAAGCCATAGTCACGTAGCTGATTCCTAATCCACAAGATTTGAGCACAACAGCTTCCAGCAGCTATATATTCTGCTTCAGCTGTTGAGTTGGAAACTGTTTGTTGTTTCTTGCTGTACCAGGAGACCAACCTACCACCTAGGAATTGACAACTCCCAGTGGTGCTTTTTCTATCTACAACACTTCCTGCATAATCTGAATTTGTATATCCAACAAGGTTAAAACCAGATTCTTTAGGGTACCAAATACCTAAGTTAGGTGTACCCTTAAGATATCTCAAGATTCGTTTAACAACAATGAGATGCACATCTCTAGGATCCGCTTGGAACCTTGCACACAAGCATGTAGCATACATAATATCAGGTCTACTTGCAGTAAGGTAAAGTAATGAACCTATCATACCTCTGTAGCTTGTGATATCTACCTTGGCAGAATTTTCACATGCCCCAAATTTGACAGCTGTAGATGATGGAGTCCTTGCTGAAGAAGAGTCCTCCATTTGATATTTCTTGAGGAGCTCTCTGACATACTTGGATTGACAAATAAATATGCCATCTGTTCTTTGACTTACTTGTAATCCAAGAAAGAACTTCAGCTCACCCATCAGGCTCATCTCAAATTTACCCTGCATTAGCTTAGCAAATTTCTTGCACAGAAGATCATTAGTAGACCCAAATATTATATCGTCCACATAGACTTGAACTAATATAGTATCATTCTTATGTTTCTTAGTAAAGAGAGTTTTGTCTATGACACCTCTAACAAATCCATTTTCAAGTAAAAATTCAGAAAGAGTGTCATACCATTTCCTTGGAGCTTGCTTAAGACCATAAATAGCTTTGAAGAGTAAATAGACAAAGTCCATGAATTCTGGATCTTCAAAGCCAGGGGGCTGTTCTACATATACCTCTTCATCTAGCTTACCATTCAGGAAGGCACTCTTGACATCCATTTGATAAACTTTGAAGTTTGAATGTGCTGCGAATGCCAAGAATATCCTTATAGCCTCAAGTCTAGCCACTGGTGCATAGGTTTCATCATAATCTATTCCTTCAGCTTGGGAATAACCTTTAGCAACCAGTCTTGCTTTGTTTCTAGTTACAATGCCATCTTCATCAAGTTTGTTTCTGAATACCCACCTTGTATCAACTACTTTCCTGTCTTTAGGTCTGGGTACCAGCTTCCATACTTCTTGTTGTTTGAATTGATTGAGTTCATCTTGCATAGCAATCACCCAATCAGGATCAGAAAGAGCTTCTTCTGTTTTCTTAGGTTCTATTGCAGACAGAAACCCAGAATAATTGCATTGATTTTGATAGCTCCTTCTAGTTTTTACACCAACATCTGGATCACCAACGATCATCTCCATCTTTAAGCACAAAGCATTTTGTTCCAAATACATGAAAGTACTTGAGTGTTGGTCTCTTCTCATACATTATTTCATAGGGGGTCTTCATCAAGTCTTTGTTGATTAAAGTTCGATTCTGGGTATAACATGCAGTATTGACAGCTTCAGCCCAAAAGTACAAGGGAAGCCTTGATTCACTTAACATAGTACGTGCAGCTTCAATCAAGGTTCTATTCTTTCTTTCTACTACCCCATTTTGCTGAGGAGTTCTTGGGGCTGAGTACTGCCTTGTTATTCCCTTTTCAGTACAGAAATCATTTAGAACTGCATTCTTAAATTCAGTTCCATTGTCTGACCTTATTGCTCTTACTGGTTTCTTGTACTCCATTTCAATCAACTTGATGTGATCAATCACTAAATGTGGAGTTTCATCTTTGGAATTCAGAAATAAAACCCATGTGTACTTTGAGTAGTCATCAACAATCACGAGAGCATATCTTTTCTTTGACATAGACATCACATTAACTGGACCGAACAGATCCATGTGCAACAGTTGTAGAGGTTCAGTTATTGATGATGTGTCAGTGCTCCTATGAGTTGCTGTTTTCAATTTGCCTTTTTGATAGGCATCACAGAGTCCTTCTTGAGTGAATTCCATTGAAGGTAAACCTCTCACCAGTTCTCTTTTAACTAGAGAATTCATTGTCTTGAAATTAAGGTGGGAGATTTTCTTGTGCCATAGCCAACTTTCATCTGTAGATGCTTTAGAATAAAAGCAGTTGATTTCTTCAGTGCTTCCAGTGTTCATATTGGCCACGTACAGATTGCCTTTTCTGACTCCTGTAAGAGATGGTTGTTCATGTCTCTTGTGTGAGATTAGACAATTCTTCTTGTTGAAGTAAGCCTCGAATCCCTTGTCACAAAATTGACTGACACTTAACAAATTGTGCTCAAGTCCTTTCACAAAAGACACTTCATCAATGATAACATTTCCAGCTTCCAATCTGCCATATCCATCAGTTGTACCTATGTTGTTATCTCCAAAGGTAACAACTGGGCCGGCTTTCTCAACCACATTTTTCAGCAGGGTTCTGTCTCCAGTCATATGCCTTGAACATCCACTGTCCAAGATCCAGGTCACTCGATCAACCTGTTTCACACCCTGCAATGACAAATAGGTTAAACCTTCTTCGGAACCCAAATCTGATTGGGTCCAGAATACTTAAAGAATTGGCCTTTGTCAGGCAAAACAACATTTTTAACTTTGACACCATTTTCCCCACTAACCAACAAACATTTAACCCTATAGACAGATTTGACAATCTTTTGTTTTATCTTGGGTATCCATGTTTCTTTAGCAGCAATGACATTTGTTTCATTGACTGGACATTTGACCTTGTAAGCAGCCTTACCAAACGTCTGTTTAGGCTTTGATACAAATGTCTCTCTCCTATCTTGAGGAGGACTAGCAGTCTTTGATCTAACATTTTTATTATTATTCATATGTTGTCGAGGAGCAGTCTTACCAGCACATGCTTGATTACCATTAAAGTAAGCAGACATTACATTAAAAGCACAAGACATACAATTGACAACACCACATGCTTTATGATAAATATCAATGATAGGCATGGTATGCATGTTAGACATGTTATTGTTCTTTTTCAACTTATCACCACTTAACCCAGTTTTAGATGAATTGGTTGGATAAACAACCTTAACTGGTTTCTTAACAGATTTAACATTATCAAGGACTATGCCATTTGCACTGTCCTCATTGCGCATCTCTTCTTGAATAATGATAGAAGTGAAGTTTGGAGGTTCTGCAATTGACTTCTTAAAGAGCGGATCTTCAACCTTCTTAAGCACATGTGGTATACCCCTCTCTTTAGCACTAACAAGGTTAGGGGTATTTATGCCTAACAATCCAACAGCTTCGTTATAACCAAACCCTATTCCTACAGTTCGTTCTATAGCTTGTTTATTGAAATGCTCTTTAGAAAGTTTAACAGAATTAAAGCAAGCACTAACCTTGGTTTCAAGTTCAGCAATTTTAGAAAGTTGTTTAGTCACTACTTCTAGAATGGATTTCTCTCTTCTATTAAGTCGTGCTATTTCCTCTTTTTGTTGATCTTGATTAACATGCACCTTTTTTAGTTCTAACACTTCATTTTCAAGTTCAGTGTTTAACAGATTTAATCTAGCAATGTGTTTTTGTGCATTAACCAAGGAACCACCTAACTGACGAACCAACTCAGAGTCAGTAAGTTTTACCTGTGGTTTAGGATCAGTGAGCATGTCACCATTTGCCATTAGTGCAAGATTTCCAAATTCTTCATCTTCACTATCTGTGTCATCCCAGCTTTTACCAGCAGCCACATAGGCTTTTCCAGATTTCTTCTTTTCAGGAACATAATCTCTCTTCTGGGCTTGTTTGGGTTTCTGACACTCAGTGGCAAAGTGTCCAAGTTCATTGCAATTATAACAACGAATTTTGCTTCTATCAACAGTTCCAGTTTTGTAGCCACCTCTGCTACTGGAGGATGAGGAACCTCCTCTCTGGAATCTGTTATTAGACTTGAACTTAAACTTAGGATTTCTCCTGAATCTAAAGTTGCCAAACTGTCTAACCATGAGTGCCATGGATTCATCCTCCAACTGATCCAATTCTTCTAATGAGTAAAACTCACTTCCATCCTGAGTAGCTGGTGTCTGACCATGTTCCACTTCAGTCTGCTCCTTGTCTGAGCTGTAAGGTCGAACAACCTTAGCTTCCAATTCCTTAGGAGCCTCAACCACTAATGTTGTTGATGAACTTGCAACTCTACCTTTACCATGAATCTCTTTCTGTTGGACTTGTTCCAACTCATAGGTTTTTAAAATACCGAAAAGTTTTTCAAGAGAAACTTTATTCAAGTCACGAGATTCTCTTATTGCTGTTATCCTGTGTTCCAGGTGAGTCGGCATAGTCAGTAAGAACTTCAGATTAATCTCCTTCTGTGTATAGTTCTTGCCATGGATTTGCAAGTTGTTGATTATTTTATTATACCTTTCAAACACTTCTTGAATGCCTTCATTAGGGCCAGCTCTGAAGTGTTCATACTCAGAGGTTAAGATTTGAAGTCTGTTCTCCCTGACTTCATCGGTTCCTTCATTAATGGTTTCAATAGTTTCCCACATGTGTTTGGCAGTTTTACAATTCATCACATGGCTATACATCACAGCATCCAGGGAATCTATTAGAATGAGTCTGAGGTTTTTATCAAGCCCTGCATCCTCCTTTTCCTCAGGTGTATAGGTAGCAGGGTCCTTTTCATAAGATTTAGCAGGAATCACAATTTTACCCTCAGCTTCAACTTCATCTTCATAGACCATAGGAGTTTTAGGTCCGGTTTTCAAAACAACCAAATATTTAACGTTTGTACATTCTAGAAACAACTCCATCTTATTCTTCCACATATCATAATTATCTTTGTCAAAGATAGGTATCTTAACAATGGCTTTAGAAGTCATGATGAATTTTTAAGAGAGTTAAAAATTCGAGCTTAATTTTTAATTGAATAAGAATAGGATCTTGATTTGTATATCAATCAAACGGCTCGGATACCAATTGTTAGGTCCAATAAGATTGTAGAAGGGGGGGTTGAATACAATCTTTACCCTTTTATCGAAATTTGTCCTTAAGATTTAAATTTACTTTAGACAAATTTTGTGCGGAATTAAATGAAACAAAGTTCAAGTTAAATATCAAGTTAATAAAAACAAATTAGAAAATTCGACATGAACTTTTCTTAATTTGTTAATAAAAATCGAGATATAGATTAGGAGTAAAAACTCGCTAATAGTACAAGAGTCACAAGTAATCAAGCTTGAACGGATCAAATATTATAAATACAAAGCTTTTGATTTTCTAGGAATTTATTGCTCTTGAATATTGTCTTTAAGATGAGAGAGAGAGATATCAGCTGGGTTCTTGTCTTTTTGATGTGATATTTCTGTGTGTATGAACTGAGCTGCCTCCTTTGATATTTATGAAACATGTCCTTAACCTTCTGCCAATTCTGTTTGTCAAATATGCCTCGAACTACCTTTGACAAAGGTCTGTACTACCTTTTCAAGAAGGCTACTACCTTTTAAATGGCCGGTACTACCTTTTAAATGGCCGGTACTACCTTTTCAAGAAGGCTACTACCTTTCAGTTGGCGGTACTACCTTTGGAACTACCTTTCTGATTGAACTTGTACTACCTTTGCTGAAATGAACTTGTACTACCTTCGGTACTACCTTCTGAATAAGCTTGTACTACCTTCGGTACTACCTTCTGAATAAGCTTGTACTACCTTCGGTACTACCTTCTGAATAAGCTTGTACTACCTTCGGTACTACCTTTCTGAAAAGGTAGTATCAGTACAATTTTCAGCTTAAATCAATTAAATGATTTTCTGATAATCATTTAATTAATTTTCTTTTACATAAAATTCTGATTTAATTAATTAAGTAATTAATTTAAAGAATAAATTAATTCTTATAGAATTAATTTATTAAATAAATTAACCACATAATTTAATCAATTAAAAGAAGAATAAATATGAATCCTTTAAGTAGCCAAATCTTTTCTTAAACCACTGAAATTAATAAAGAAATACCATTGAATTTTCTGTTGACGTTCGATGTACTGTCTGGTTCATGAACGACTAACTCCAATGATTGTTCTTCAATTCTGACTTTAAATACGTGGTCCTTTTTCTTGTCTCACATCTCTTGAAATCTCTTGTACTCTGTCTGATAATCACCTGTCACTGTAGAAAACTCTGTCACTGTAAAATAAATCCACTTCTTTGATTTTATACTGAGGCTTGATCAGGAGACTGAACTTCTTCCAGTGTAAAATATCAAAACTATAGATTGACTTGAAGTTTTTCTTCTGACAGATAGCATCTTCTGAGATTCCTGTGACAGATTAAATTATTTACTTATTACAATCTAATTTAAGTTGAGTTTATTCCTCGTACTACAAATAGGCTGTGTCATATGCCTTTCAAATATATTTAGTGATTTGTAAAAATACTTGCGGTTTGGGGATTATCATAAGTGGTAAATATGGTGGTGATGGTGGTTAGTGGCAGTGCTAGTTAGCAGCGATAGTGTGATGATGTTTTTGAGGCTGGTGGAGGTGGTGGTTATGGAGTGAATGGAGGGATGATAGTGCAAGGAAGGATGGAGTCGATAGATACAAGGATATGTCTACCACAGGGGCACCATCTCCCTTTCCTTTCTTTTCGTTGTCTGGCCCCGCAGGGGCACCATCTCCATCATCTTTCTTAATTACAAATCACTTTTTTTCAATACAAATCACCTTTAAATTTGGTAATTTTTGTACTTATTTTTGGTGACTTGAATACAGATCTAATGATAGTGATAGTAGTTTATATTTCAGTGATTTGTCTTTGTATTATATCCTCAGATCTGTAACTTTTTTGGATTCAAGATTTTATTGATTTGTATATAATTTTAGTGATTTTTTCGAGCTTGATTTTAGAGATTTTATAATTGGTGATGGGGTCAATAGCATCTGTCTGGTCATTTGAATAACGGAGCAACAGAGATGGGTGAATAACGGAGCAACAGAGATGGGTGGTTTGGTTTAATTTTTTTTAATTTGGAAAAGGTAGTGTCGCGTACCTGTTTTGTTTATTGGGCCTGTTTTGTGGCCCAATGTGTAGTTCTCACTATAACAGGGGTCTCACTAGAGTAGCCCTATATATATATATATATATATATATATATATATATATATATATATATATATATATATATATATATATATATATATATATATATATATATATATATATATAGTTGCACTCCATAACAAACACCTTATATAAGAAATAATAAAGAACACCTCATATTTAATCTAATCTAATAGTTCCGTCATGGCACCCAATAAAAAAAGTTGTTATTTTTTTACCCTCTATCCATCCAACAAAAAAAAAATTATTGTTCATGACGTCATGATGACGTCAACAGTGACATCATCATGAACAATATTTTTTTTCTGGATGGATAGAGGGTAAAAAAATAACTTTTTGTATTGGGTGCCCCTGGCAGGGCCATTGGATCTATTGGGTCTAAGGTGTTCTTTATTGTTTGTTATATAAGGGTGTTTGTTATGGAGCAATGACCTATATATATATAAGGTTAAATGGCAGTTAGGTCACTCAACTGATTGGAAACTTTCAGTTGGGTCATCCAATTCAAAAACTTTCAATCAGGTCACTTAACAAATAAAAACTTCCAATTCGGTCACTTAACAAATAAAAACACGTTAAATGACCTGATTTTAATGTGTTTAATGACCTGATTTTAACGTGTTTAATGACCTGACTGAAAGTTTTTAACGTGTTTAATGACCTGATTGAAAGTTTTTATTTGTTAAGTGACCTGATTGAAAACTTTTTGAGTTGGATGATCCAACTGAAAGTTTTGAGTCAGTTGAGTGACCTAACTGCCATTTAACCCTATATATATAAAGAACTCCTTTTATATGAAGAACACCTGATATAAAATAAAGAACAATAAAAAACACAATCATAATACTTTATTTTTCATGAAAATTGATTTGTAATGATAAGAATAACCAATTTTAATAACAATTAATCTTAACACATCGAATCTAAAGTAGAATTTAAAATCAAATATTACGTAGAATCTGGTATAGAATCCACTATGCAATCTTATATATATTTTTGTATCAATAAAAATGTGTAATCATGTGACGCCCCCAAATCTGCCCTGACCGGGGACCTGGGTCGTCACATCATGACTCAGCATCCTGCAGTACACGTTAGCTCAAATATAAACAATATTTACTTCAACGTAGCAGGGAAGTCCCACTCCACAGATCCAAGATCGGTCTCAAACATTATTACAATACGATTATTACAACTCTGAATAATATATTACACGAGTTCACAAGGTAGTAGGGATAACAGGTTCCAACTGGATGACTTAATCTCGATCTCCATAGCCCGGAGCTTTCTCCTTTCCTTTGTTCCTCTGGCTGGATGGCTCGCCTTTCTCTTTCTTGATAGCTGAACAAATGTTGTAAAGCAAGAATGAGCAACTATGGTGCTCAGCAAGTTCTTTCCTTGCTCGGTACATAAATATAATCAAATATACCGAAAAAAATACTCGAAATTTAATAAACAATGGAGATATCAGAAATCTGACATTTGACTCAAGACTCGTCTCGAAAATGGAATACTCGAAAAGACTCTTTCTAGCAGAGGTGGTCTTACTTGCATCACATTAACTGTCTGTGGAGGTTTGAACCTCTGGTTGCTTCCTCGGGTGTCATGATTCTCAACCCTTCTAGTATCAGTGCATGCTTTTATCCTTTCTCTTCACAAAATATTTCTTCTCGTTCCGATGATCAAACTTCTTCCCAAAGTTGCTTTCACTACTCTGAAATCTCCTCTTCTTTCCGTTCTTATCCTTCGGGTACAACTCGTTTCCACGCATCTTATTATCTTTTGCAGGTGGTCAGCTTCTACTTAATGAAACTACTCGTGTAGTTTGAACTTCCCCAGATTTTCTCTTTCAGCATTTATGTTATCATTATACATGATTCTCTCTTTCCTTTATTCAAGCAGATTCTTTGCCACATTCTAAAGTCAACCCTTTTTATTACCAAAAATATCCTCAATTTTACTTTCATTACCATCATAATCCTTGAGATATAATCCTTATAAGAATATTTAGCTACAGTCTCATTGGTATCTTCATGTCATGACAAATCTAGAGAGTCCAGTTCACTTACTTTCGAATACTATAACTAATATTTCCTTTTACTTCAATATTAAGGAACTTGATCCTCGTACGATTGTCTGAATACTTAGCGAAGTACCCCTCAATATTTTTAGCTCACGACATTATCATTGTACCTTAATAATTCTCATTTACCTTTCAATAATACTTTAATTCATTCTTTAATATATTCATAGTAACGATGGTATTCCTATCCTAATCAACACAACAATCTCAAGAATCTTCTTCATTTCTCTCAACCATGCTCTTGTCTCTTCAGAATCAATGGTCATTGAGTTTCCCAACCATAAGATAAATTTCTTCTCGTAGGTTTTTTAAAAAAAAAAGGAAATTAGAGAACGATTTCAAAGAATCACCTTTAGCTTTTGGCTTTGGTTTAAATCTCAATTATGCTTCTAGTTCATGATCTTAAGGTAATCTCACTTGGGGTTTCCTCAGGTCTAGGTTGAGTGGTTATTCAAATATTTCACCTTGGTGACATCTCTCTAAAACATTGTACCAATGGATGGGTATGCTTAAATAGGTAAAATTATTGTCATACTCAGGGTTAAACTTTCAAAACACGACAAGACATGATTTAAGTGTTGGAAGGGTCACAAGCAGTTATATGGAGGATATGAAATAGGTGGTAGGTATGTATATATAGAATAAGTCATAATGAGATCTTGAATGATTTCACTAGGTATGACTCTAAATACCTTTGTTTATACCTTGTGCGTATCATGTCCCATTCAATTCCAATTAGTAAATCTTGATGTCATAATTTCATCGAAAATACTAATACTATGTAGTTATCAACCACACTGATACCTGATTAACATTCGTAGCAATACTCGACTTTTAATGTGTTGGGAAAAGGTCGATCCAAACTAATTCATAGTATCTTCGATGAGTTCCAATATGAAAAAGGCTCAAGATCCTATAAAAATTCTCATACAATAAATTTCCATACTTCCAAAAGTTACGTCATCCTTTAACTAGTATAGTTAAACTAAAAGATAGGAACATGTAAATTATTACTCTTCCATCATCTAACACATACCGTAAGTGACCTCACTTCATTTCTCATCTTGAAAGAATTGGTTTCAACATTTGCTCCTTATTTAACTCATATTCATAGAACTTCAATACAAGACTACGAAACACTATGTATGAGTTTTGAAGATCTAAACAGGAGCACTAGCGCAATGGTCTATTTCTGATCAGTACTCAAACATGATTTGCTGAAATTCCTATTTTCGAAAGAGAAGTTTCATCACTCCCAAATTCCAGTATACACTCTTGAAATTTCGAAGCACTAAACGTACATTTCAGGTTTAATTAGAACTTTGAAAGAAAAAGAATAATTCAAAATATAATAAGGTGAAACAATAACATGGGTATGATCAACTCTTGATAGTGAGAATCTTTTGTAAAAAGGATTAACTGAGAGATCAATATGATCATCGAACATGGGTATGATCAACTCTTGATAATGAGTATTTTATATATTATAAAAAGAATATTCGTTTAGCATTACATCCAACTGTTTTCATTAATCTGTCTCAAAATCCAACGGTTGCTAATGTGTGTATCAAAAAAAGTGTACTAAACTACCAATCAAATATACCCTATTCCGCTTATAATAGTATACTAACTTATAAACCGTGTGATGCACGAGCTTTTTTTAAATATGATATAATATTTTCTTATAACAAAACTTAAATTTTTATCTAATTTTTTAGTTTAATAACTAATTTAATATTAGCTTATAGGCTATAGCCCGTGTAAAGCACAGATTACTTTTAATTTTTATAATTTATTTAAAATAAGTGTTGTTGGCGGGAATCGAACTTTTGACCTCTGTATATAACAACTTTTAGTATTTTGTATCCAACGGTAATGATCTATTTGAATTAAAAATTTAGCGGTAGTGAATAATTTGGTTAACCTAGACTACAAAGATCTCTAGTTTGCTTATAATAATATACTAACTTATAGCCCATGCAAAGCACAGATTACTTTTAATTTTTTTATAATTTATTTATAGTATAATATAATATTATAAATATTAATTTTAATATGTTATGGGAAGAATTCGAACCTTAAATCTTTGTATATAATAATTTTTAGTATTAAATATAAATTAATATGTTATTGGCGAGAGAATCGTACCATCAATTTTTTATGTATTAAATACAAATTAATATGTTGTTGGTAGGAATCGAACTGTATATAACAATTTTTAGTATTTTGTATCTAACGGTCATGATCTATTTAGATCTATTTGAATTGAAAATTTAACGGTTATGAATAGTTTGGTTAACCAAACTACAAATTATAAAAGATCTCTAGTTTGCTTATAATAATATAGTATAGATAATATAGATAAGGATATAATAGTACAGATTGGGAGGGTATTACTCCCTCCGTCCCGGGAGATTCTTTATATTTGTTTTTTGCACGGAAACCAAAGATTATGATTAAAATAAGTGAATTAGTGGATGTAATAGTGTATTTTATTGTTAAATTAAGTGAAGTAGTGTGTGTAATATTGATTTTATTTTAAAATAAGTAAAGTAGTGGGTGTAATATTGTAAAGTATTGAAAAAATGGAGTGAAGTAGTGAATGTAATAATGTATTTTATTGTTAAAAATTAGTAAAGTAAAGAATTGGTAAAACGTCCCAAAAAAGAAAGTGTAAAGAAATGAGAGGGACAAATGGAGTATTATTGTAAGCAAGTTACAACAATCTGTAACAATCATCCTTTAATGCTGACAAAGTGACAATTGATGGGCACACATACTTTAGTTCTTTGTATGTATGTGACAATTGATGGGCACACACTACTTTAGTTCTTTGTATGTATGTGATGTGTGGTAAGAGGAAAATAGACAGCGAGAAAAATAAAGGGGAAAAATGAAAATAACGAAGCTTCGTCGAAGTCGGAAAAATATAAGCCACTCTTAAGAAGCATAGGTCACGGCGCTAACAAATACCACCAACCATAGTGTGTTTTGTCCATATCTTCTAGTAGTAGTTGTACTATTTGTCTCCCCCTCCAAATATAGGCACCTTCCTTGAAATTGTAAAATTAGAAAATATTTCCTTACATCAAGTAAAGCAAAAATAAATATGGTATACAATAAGGTCCTCAAGAAAACCGATTTATTTTAGGGTATTTATTAAAAATACCAGGTTTAAAGTTTCTATTTTTAAAAATACCATCTCCTTGAATTAATTACAATTTTACCAACCTAAGTTTCAAAATTGCAAAAATACCAACCCTAACCCTAACCCTCCCTCTCCCACCTCCCCCCTCCTCCTGCCGACAGATCCTTCCCGTGTACTTTTTTTTTTTTTTTTGGATTCAAGAACCCGCCAGGGGCAATATTCAACCAAATGCAACCAAATTCAGATGCTATTTTAGTTGCAACCACATTCAACTTTTTTTTAAGGTGGGACGCTTTTGGTGGATTTGGGTTACAAGGCCCCGCCAGGGGCAATATTCAACCAAATGCAACCAAATTCAATTTTTTTTAAGATGGGGTGATTTTGGGTTGCAGGGCCCCGCCAGGGGCAATATTCAACCAAATGCAACTAAATTCAACTTTTTTTTAAGATGGGGTGATTTTGGGTTGCAGGGCCCCGCCATGGGCAATATTCAACCAAATGCAACCAAATTCAACTATATATATATATATATAAATAGTTGAATGTGGTTGCATTCAGTTGCTGATTTCAAGTTCCATTTGTCAGTTATCATTTTCGACCTCATTTTTGAACTCTAGATATATATATGTATAGGGTTCAAAAATGAGGTCGAAAATGACAACTGACAAATGGAACTTGAAATCAGGAATTTAGTTGCATTTGGTTGCATTCAGTTGCAATTAGTTGCATGTGGTTGCATTCAGTTGCTGATTTCAAGTTCCATTTGTCAGTTGTCATTTTCGACCTCATTTTTGAACTCTGGATATATATATATATATATATATATATATATATATATATATATATATATAGGGTTCAAAAATGAGGTCGAAAATGACAACTGACAAATGGAACTTGAAATCAGGAATTTAGTTGCATTTGGTTGTATTCAGTTGCAATTAGTTGCATGTGGTTGCATTCAGTTGCTGATTTCAAGTTCCATTTGTCAGTTGTCATTTTCGACCTCATTTTTGAACCCTGGATATATATATATATATATATATATATATATATATATATATATATATATATATATATATATATATATATATCCAGGGTTCAAAAATGAGGTCGAAAATGACAACTGACAAATGGAACTTGAAATCAGGAATTTAGTTGCATTTGGTTGCATTCAGTTGCATGTGGTTGCATTTAGTTGATTATGCCCCTGCGGGGCCCTGCAACCCAAATCCACCAAAATCACCCATTTCCTTAAAAAAAGTCGCATTTGGTTGAATGTGGTTGCATTTGGTTGCTAAAAAAAAAAAAAAAAAAAAAAAAAAAAAGTACACAGGTGGAAGTACTGTTCATCCGAATTCTGGGTAAGGAAATTGGATTGAAAGAGGAAAGATGGTATTTTTGAAAGAAGATGGTATTTTTGAAAAAATTTACTTTTGACAATATATTTATGAAAATAGCCCTTTATTTTATAGGTACTCATCTTATTATCCATTTTATATTATTCATTTTATAAAACACTGCAAGAAATTTTTTTAATAGAAAAAATTCGTTATTAAGATCTTGGGTTGTGCCTTATAAACTGGAATAGAAGGGGTAAACTGTGAATTTGTAATACCCTGTTATTTATTTAATGTAAAAGCTGAATTTCCAACAGTCTTGGACTTTTATCAAATAATGCATTTACTAAATATACAGAATTGACATGTAGATAGATGTCATTATCAATTTACACAGCCACTAATTGAAGTTATTGGAACTTTCGACTGGTATAAAAAAAGACCTAGACATATTGATGAAGTCTACTAAAACAAAATAAGATGGAGAACCATACAGATATGAGGAATGGTGAGTATGAAGATTTGTTACCTGTCATGGCAGAGAAGCTGGACGTGGACACGTTCGTGTCTGAGTTATGTGGTGGATTCAAGCTACTGGCAGACCCAACAAGCGGATTGATCACATCGGAGAGCTTAATGAAGAATTCAGCACTTCTTGGAATGGAAGGGATGAGCAAAGAAGATTCAGAAGCAATGGTTAAAGAAGGAGATCTTGACGGAGATGGATCACTCAATGAAACAGAGTTTTGTATTCTGATGGTGCGGCTTAGCCCAGGCATGATGCAAGATGCTGAGGCATGGCTTGACAAGGCTCTTGAACAAGAGCTGAGAACCTCCTTCGATCCTCATCTAAATTAGATTTGTAATATTGTTGGTAAAAATCTCTTTATGACTTGTAATGCCTGGTTAGTAATAAAGAAATAATGATGTTCAAAGTTTGGTTTAATCAGACACTACCTACTGATCAGTAATCGAGTTTTAAATTGTGACTATCTGATTAGTTGAGGTCATGAACTTTCTTGTTCCCTAGAGGAGTCATGCTGCAGTGCAGCTGTGCAGTACTTGTGAGAGTTATCATAAAGTACAAGAGGCCAGAGCAACCAATACCAGTACCATTTACCAAACACCATTAACTCAATAATCATATTCACATATACAGACCTTTGTAGATATCAGGACTTGTTAGTACAGAAATTTTATATGCAATTAACAAGAAAAATTATGCAGCATTACAGCTAACAAGTAACTTTCATCAAGGCATTAAAGAGTCATATTGGACCATTTTATATTTGTCTCTAATATATCCTTCGATGAGTTTGGGATTATAATTAATTAAAGACTAAAAGTATAAGCATGAGCAAGTGTCTCAAGATTCTCACCATATGCTAGGGTACCTTATATTCAATGGCGTATCGTGCACCACATGGTTTGCCTGATTTTGGAGGAGAAAACTTCCCACAATACAACATCAGAAAATAACAAACAAGGTACTATCACAAATTGTCATGAGGACACGGACACATCATCAGGACATAATTGAACTTCTTTTTTAGGCTATAAAAGCACTGGGGAAAGAAACTCACAAATGACAAAGGAAAATTCACCTCTCAATGAGTCCACAATTATCAGGAAAATTAACAGTTGCACTTAGCCCATAATACCTTATAATACAAAGATTGAAGTGTAAAGTTGTAGGAACTGACTGCTTACTCTCATGAGTATTTTAAACACAACTTAGCCAGCCACTTGCGGCTGATACATAGTGAAGAATGAAGATTATGTATTCATGGATGCCATTGCATATTGATCTATTAAAAACATCCATAAAGTACACGAAAGCAAAACCAATACCTTGATTTGAAGCTATGGATACCAAAGAGGCCGAGAGTGAGTTCTGGTCAAAGTGAAGAATAAATGTCTTGGTTATATAAACTTGTTACTAGATATTCTAGAATTGAAAGCAAGGACTGGTGACCTTTAATAATATCAGATTTAATTACCCATGCCCCCTATTCAGTATTCTTCAAACATGGAGTCCAAGTCATCTGTAATAATAAGCTTCATCTTTGCTGAAACTTCACCTAGTACCGAGTATATCTCATCAGATTTTGGATGTGATCTATCTTCTACAATAAATTGATGAACTTGTCCTCCCTCTTCAATCAAACTATGTCCAGCCATTTTCGTAATTTGTCCGCCCTTCATCAACTTTCTAAGTTTTGCGACACCATCCCATCGCCCAGCAGTGGCATATATGTTTGATAAAATTACATAGTTCCCCGGATTCCATGGCTCAAGCTCAAATAGAGACTCAGCTGCTTTCTCAGCTAATTCAACATTCCCATGGAAACTGCATGCACCGAGCAGAGCTCCCCATATCACAGAATCAGGCTTCAATGGCAAACTTTCAATAAGATTATAAGCTTCTTGTAGTTCTCCAGCTCGACCTAGTAGATCAACCATACATCCGTAGTGTTCCAGCTTGGGTGTAATATAGAACTTCTGCTCCATACATTTAAAAAATTCACGGCCTTTCTGAACCATCCCTCCATGTGTGCATGCTAAAAGAGTGCCTACAAATGTGATATCGTCAGGTGCAGTCCCTTCTCTCTGTTTTAACAAATTACAACAAAAATTCGAGATATCAATTAAAGTCGAAATCAAATATAGTTATTTGCAAAAACTGTCAACGAGATAACTTACTTGCATCTGGTAAAAATGCTCAAGGGCCTCATTCCATTTACCATGGATAGCCAAACCCATGATCATGGTATTCCAAGAGCACAAATTTCTCTTCCTACCAATCTCATCAAAAATCCATTTAGCTCTATTAATACTACCACATCTTGCATACAATTCCAGTATTGCATTGCAAACAAACATGTTTTTTAAATATCCCTTTGCTTTTGCATACTCTTCAATTCTCTGGCCAACCTCCAGTGCACCAAGATTTGCGCAGGCAGGAAGAACACTAGCTATTGTAATTTCATTCGGCTCAACCTCTTTCGTCTTCTCCATCTCCAAAAACAAATCAAGTGCTTTCCTATATTTTCCATTCTGCGAATACCCAGATATCATCGTAGTCCAAGAAACCACATTCCGAGCAGGCATTGCTGCAAACAACTCCGACGCTGCTTCCATGTTCCCACTCCTCGCATACCCAGCAACCAAAGAATTCCAGGTGGGCACATCTTTATTCCTCATCTCATTAAACTGCTTTCGTGCCAATTCCAACAAACCCAACTTAGCATACATATCAATAAGAGCAGTTGAAGCAAAAGCATCATATACGAAACCCGACTTGAGAAAACGAGAATGCAGCATTTTTCCCTGGTGTGGAGCGGAAAGCAAAGCGCATGCTGCAAAGAGGAAGGTGTAAGAATGCTCATTGGGAGTGCAACGTTCAAGGCACATTTGAGTGTAAAGAGACAAGCATCGATGGTAAGGGCCATGAATAGAATAAGCTTGAATAAACTTGTTGTAAAGAAAGACAGTTCGGTGAGGAGTAAAAGCAAACAGTTTGTGTGCATAAAGAAAGTCTGGCAATTCAAGAAGCTTGTTTATGAGAAATTTTGTGAAATCTGTACCATTTCTAAGAGTATTAGCGTGGATTTGTTTCAGTTGGTTCATAACATAAGTTAACGATATTAATCATTAAGTAAATTCATATGCCAATAACAAAGAGTAATAGCACTTCAAAGAAAAAAGCAAAGAGTAATAGAATGCAAGTGATGTAATTTAAGTACCCTAAAAATGCCAAATGAATAGGATGAGAAGTATATTTTACAGAGTTTATTATAGTTTGTAATCCATAATTTTGGAAAAAAACACATTTAAGTATTTATAGTTTTCTCTATAGCATTTGAGTACTATTATTTTTTTTTAATTTCATTTTACATTCTTTTCCATTATTTGATCGTTAACGTAAAAAGGTAGAAGGATATTTCGTAATTCAAAAACTTTTGATTTCATATTAAAAAATTGAGTATAATTTGATTTAATTGCCTAAAATATTATTATTCTTGAATATTAATACATTTAATTAAAATATTTATAATGTAAGAATTTTAGTATTATATGCTAGTCATATTTTTGAATTTTAAAGTTTTTGAACAGTATAATCTTAAATTGCATAATATTATTTATAAAAAATAATTTAATTTACAACTATATCATTGCATTATTAAATAAAAAGGATTATATTTATATTAATATAAAATTAAATTATAATATTTTTATGTAAAATGAATATATTTATTAATAAAATAACTAAAACATCCTTTACATTTAATGTTAATAGAAACATCTTAACGGAATTAGGCCAGCAGTTACAAAGTGAAATTGAAGTATAGAAAGCAAATTATCACGAAAAGAAGAAAAGAAATTTGAGTACTAAAACGTGTTTCGTCTAAATTTATGAATTATAAAATGCAAATAACTCTATTTTATATCAACTAGTATTATGAAATCCTCTATTTTCTGAAACAGTTTAGACTGGTTCCGATTAATTTTTAAAAATCATTTAAGCGATTTAATTTTTAAAATTCAAATTATTACTATGAAATTTTTTGAACGGTATAATTTATTTACAACTAAGGTTAATATTTTAAATGTCAAGTTTATTTATCCGATTAATTCCTAATTGGCCGGATCTGTACGGTTTAGTCCTAACTAGGTGTTTTATGTGTTCTGTTTTCTAAATATAAATCTTTATATTTTAATAAATGTTTTGATAAGTATTTTAAAGGTGGCTCCTACAACCCATGTTTGAATTTAATATTTTTTTTGTTCTCTTGTTCTAAAAATGTATATTTGAAATTCTACTAGGTGTTCTCTTAAGTGTTTTAATACAAATTTTGAGATTTTAGTAAGTGTTTTGCAAGTGTTGATCTCTATAAGTATGAATATTTTAATTTAATAATTTTTTTCTTTTAATAAATAACTAAGAAATATGTTTTTAAGATTTTACTTAGGTGTTCTAACTATAAATTTTAAGATTCTACTAAGTGTTCTAAATAAATATGTATAATTGAATTTTATAATTTTTTGTTTTTTAGGTGTTCTAAGAAATGTATATTTAAAATTTTACTAGGTGTTTTGTTAGGTGTTCTATTAGGTGTTTTAATACAAATTTAGATGTTCTCGTGTTTTGTTAGGTGGTTCTATTAGATGTTTTTTTAGGTGTTTTACTAGGTGCTTTCATAAGTGTTCTAAATATATATAATTGAAGCATAAAGTGTTCTATATATGTACAATTCAATTTAATAACTATTTTGTTTTAATAAATAAGATTTTACTAGGTGATGGTACGAGGAATTTCAATCGCACTTATATATCTCTTCGATGTATTAAAGTTGTTAGGTGGTCTTGTATTTTTAGTATGTAAAAGATATAAATTTATTTACAATCAATCAAAATAGATTGTATTTAATACCTTAATTGAAGTAATAACAAATCAAAATGTTACTTTCCTTTTAGCACTTTTTATCCTTACTATTATAGTACGTCAATTTTGAAATTATTTACAAATTTGCTATTATAACATGATAATAAGATCAACGGTCTAGATGATGGTCTCTAAGTTTCCTGTAAAAAAAGGTTTTCTCTAAATCCCTACTCATAAATATATATATATATATATATATATATATAGGGGCTACTCCAATACAAACATCTTTAGAATACAAACCTAAAAACCAAATTTCAATTCAACATTTAAGCTAATCTAATGACCAAACTAGGGGTACCCCAATACGAAAAAGTCTTATAATTCTACCCTCTATCCATTTATCGAAAAAAATAATTGAAAAATAATAAAATAAAAAAATTTAAAAAATGATGATGTGGCGGCAGTTTTTTTCACTGATTAACGGTGCTTCGCACCTTCTTGTATGGCGCTTTGTGCCTTTATTATTCTAAAGTTGTAAGGAATGACAATCAATGGTAAAGGCAATAGACGATTGACTGGTGTGTCGAGAGCCTTCGGCCCTCATGACTACCTAACTCATCCGTTTACTATCTTAAATGCTTCGCATTTCCACGGCAAGAATTTTTATTTTTATTTTTTTGTTGGATAGAGCCAATTATTTTAAGCATTTTTTGTGAAGGTACCCTTGGCGGGAACCTTAGAATAGATGAAATATAATTAATTTAGTGTTGGTTTGTAGGTTTGTATTTGAGTACTTGCATATATATATATAGTTTAAAAAAGAGGTCGAAAATGACAACTGAAAAATGGAACTTAAAATCAGCAACTGAATGCGACCACATGTAACTAAATTTATGTTTAATTAGTTGAATGTGGTTGCATTCAGTTAAATGTTGCCCCTGGCGGAGCCTTGCAACCAAAATCAACAAAATCTCTCCACCTTAAAAAAAAATTGCCCTTAGCGGGGCCTTACAACCCAAATCAACCAAAATCTCCCGACCTTAAAACAAAAGTTGAATGTGGTTGCATGTGGTTGCAACCAAAATATCACCCGACCTTAAAAAAAAGTGTTGAAGTTGTTCAAGCTGGGTCAAAGGGGGAGGGGGGAGGGGTTGACCTAATTTGTGCTATTTTTGCAATTTTGAAACTTAGTTGAGTATAACTACAATTAATTAAAAGAGATGATATTTTTGCAAATAGAAACTTTAAACCTGGTATTTTTATTAAATTACCAAGATAATATCACAAGAGATTTTAGGATTTTTATCAAGATGATTTTATAAAATTTTTAGAAGACCAATAATACAGGATTTAATCATATTTAAATCCTCAAAAATACAAATAAAAATACACCGACCTCCACAGCTTACACAAATCATCACGTAAACACAAAAACACAACTTCACATATATTACACCTTCCCACAATATTCACATAATAAAATTCATGATTTATACTAAATAAATATATATATAATTCGAAATTTTTCTAGGGCGTTATATTATTGACGAAATTCAATCACAAGATATTTAGTAATATTTTAAATATGTTAAAATATATAATATATTTTAGTATTAGATTTATCAATTATTATCCATTACATAAAATAATTAGTATAAGTAGATTTTTTAGATTGAAAAAAATTCTCAACGTAAAACTTCGTCAATTTTTTTTCTGGGTAATTTCAATTGTTAAAAATTGGTTAAATCATCAAGAAATTAATTTTTTTTTAAATTCGCATCGTTCGAATCTAATTTTTATAACTTTAGGTAAAGCACAAATAGTAACTTGAGCATCTAAAACTTAATAAATATCAATTTGTTTTTGTTTTTAACTCCAAATCGATTGTGTTTTCCTTAACTCTTTCAAATTTAGAAAATTTTATGTTTTCCAACAAAACATTAAAAATTATCTAATAAAAATTCAATTCAATACAAAATGTAATCTATCTATCTATCGATACTATACTATAATAATTGAAATGAGATATATTTTGTAGTTTGATTAACCCTATTGGGTGCATATGGGTTCCGAAAACTGACCAAACTGACCCTTTTTTAACCGATCAAATCGAACCGTTCAAAACCGTGAGTAAAACGGGTTGATTTTTAAAAAAAATCCGAACTAATTGGGTTGGATAAGGGTTTAACAAATTTTAACCCTTACCCAACCCAACCCAACCCGTTTACATAAAATGCAGATTTTTTTTGCATATTTTCTGCCTATTCTGCACATTTTCTGCATATTTTTGCACTCCATAAATTTTCTGCACTATATAAAATTTTTTGCAACACTTTCTGCAATATTCTGCAACATTTTCTACACCATTCTGCAATATTTTCTGCGAAGTGCGAGATTTTCTACGATGTGGGAAATTTTCTGCAAAGTTCTTCCAATTAACAAATTAACCCGACCCAAACCGAACTAATTGGGTTGGGTCGGAGTTGGGTTACAGAAATTTTTTTCAGTTAAAAGGTTAATTTCTTATAAAATAGAACTAATTGGATTGGGTCGGGGTTTAACGAAAACCAAACCCAACTCATGTGCAACCCTAACCTCTGTTTGGTCATCTCTTTCATTTACAACAGTTAGATCTTCTTCAACTCGATGATAATCGTCAGATACAATACTAAAAGTTATTATATACAGAGATTTAAGGTTTGATTCTTACCAACAATTCATTAATTTAGATTTAATACTAAAAGTTATTATGTACAGAGGTTTAAGATTCGATTCTTGCCATAACTCAGTAATTTAGATTTAATAGTAAAAGTTATTATATTGAAGAGTGTAAAGTTCGAATCCTCCGAACAAACATATTAAAATTAATTTTTATAATATTATATTACATTATAAGCAAATTACAAAAAAATTAAAAATAATTCGTGCTTTGCACGGATTATAGTAAGTCACTCATGCATTTTGGACTGATTCGACATCTCTGCCTCCTCATTTGATTATTTTCTTTATGAAAATTTATAAGAATTTTTTTATCTTGATAATTAGACTTAAGTTTATGTAGTTACTCAAAAACACTCTTAGTACCTCTACAAATCGGTCGCATTTTATTATTTAGTTTTAAATAATTTTTTAATAATCTTATCTCAAATCTTATTATAAATAGTTAAATTAGTCCTACTTTGTGCGGTCTTTTAAAAATTTTATCATAAAATTATTTTACGAAAATAATTATTAATATATTATTAAATAGTAATAAAAATAAAATATTCAAATTTTTAATGAAATAGTGATTCGAAATAATATTCAAAATAAAATATTACATAGTAGAGAAAAAGGTTTCTAAAGTTAACCTTAAAAACTATGTGAATTTAATTTTTGTTACCTTATTTATAAGGGCCCCGCAAGGCATTAATGATAATGGATGTGTCTTGTTTTTATTGATTAACTTTAGAAAATTCTTCTAAAGTTAACTTTAGGTTCCCTTCACCCTACAGCCCTGTTTGGTTTACATTTTTTTTAAATTCTTATGGATTTTTTTTCGGGTAAAAACTTCATATTTTGATATTTTTTTTATACAAGTTTTAATGTATGTTTGAGATTCTATAAGTTGCAAAAAAAAAGTGAACTTTTTTCAGGAAAAAGTTAGGAATCTCTAACTTTTTATTAAAATAAGTTGACTTATTCTGGAAAAAAATTCTTCCAAACACCACCATAGTTATATATGTATAAAATTTAAAAATAAAAAAATATCAAATATATCTAAAATACGGTTTAAAATATATGCCACTCTTCGAAAATTTTAAAACTAAAAAAATCTTTAAAAGGGTAATTATAATATAGGTATTCCTCTATTCCTCTCAAATCTTTAAACTTTTCTTTTTGGATGTCCCTCTCAATTCTTTACATCCCAAAACTTACCCAAAATAGAAAATTTTTATAATATCAAAAGTAACTACACCCACTATTTTCTCCACTACACTCACTTTGATTGGTCCCATAATTTTACTCACTTTTATTACTTTTCTCTACTACTTCACATTTTTTCTTAACCTCCGTGCCCAACTCATTTGTAAATAAATGAGAAGGACGGGGATATGAAAATTGAAAATACTAAAATATATCCTAAATATAAAGTATTTAGTCGATAGCCTCTTGCAAATTTATTTTATACAAATAATTAAAAAAAGATCTCCGGTGATTTGGAGGCCTAATTATATTCTTATATATAATAAGTGTAAAAATGATTTTATCCAAAATTTTGGTAACTTAAATATCCTCACGATCAAATAAATAAGAATAAGAACCGTTAGATCTTGAAATAAGTAGTTGGAGCCGTCCTATCTAACAGAAAGGAATATTCTATAATTTAATATATAAACTAAAAAGTATATTTATATTAAAATACGATAAAAATGTATGTAAATGAGTTAAACCATCTATTATTAGGTTTTTACATTGAAAAAAATTATTAATGATTTAGCAAAAAAAAAAATTATTAATGGAAAACTTCATGATTGTATTTTTTTTAAAATTTTGGTAGTTACATTTTAATAATAATTGTTAAACCATCACCAAATGAAAAATTATTTTGTAAATTTTGCGTGGACTATAAAATCGTCCAATTCCAAATTCTAAATCTCAAGATAAAGTCTAAATATGAACTTTTATTTTAGTTACAATTTAATGATTTTTTTCTCTAATTCTTTCCTATTAAAAACTCTTAATTTATTACAATAAAATTCAAATCTATCTAATAAAAATTTAATTCAATTAGTAAATATAAATAAAAGAAAAAAAAATTATATCTATAATATATCATTGAAATCGAAATATTAAAAATTTAGCAATTTGAATTTTGGTCGATTATACTATTTAATTAAAAAAACAAATAATACATTATTACAGTCTAAGACCCCCTCATTCAAAAACGCCAAATAAGTAGAATCCTTATATAGATTTTATATAGATTCTAAGGGAGTACCATTATATAAATATATAAAATATTCATAATCATATCATATATAATTTATCAAATTTAATTATATATGTCAATTAGTAAATAAAAAATTGCATTACTTTTTCTAAAAAATCGTTGAAAATAACTCGTAATAGTCCAAAATGGTTCTATAATAGAACCAGATTTAAGTTTGGTTCGACATTGGAATCGAATTAAAAATCAAATGTTTGGTTAAATTTTCAATTGTTAATTTTTGGTAAAATATCTATGCTTAATACTCTGTATTAAAATAAAATTTTATATTTTGTTTAACACAATTTGAGAATTACTTATAAGGTTTTATAGTGGAATTACTCCCTCCGTCCCACTCAATTCTTAACCTTTCTTTTTACATTTTTTGGCACGCATTTTAATATGTATTTTTTAGGATAGTTCCATAACTTATTTTTAATTTTTTTTTATATAAAAATATATACATTATACTTTTTAAAACAAATTAAAATAAATAATGGGATTACCCTTAAAATGCACATGTGTAACAAAAATCCCATTCTAAAAGGTAAATTATCTATTGGGATCGAGGGAATAAAATTTTTCTTTTGGATTTTAAACCAAGAAGAGTTCTCCTGACATAATGATCAACATATATCTTTTTAATATTTTTTTTATTTCCGTCAAAATAAAAATTGATGTTCAAGTAAGTCCATGGATTCATATGATATAAACATGTGAACCCTCTAACAAAAAATGATAATGGTAGATAAATATTTGATAAATAAGTAGTTTTAATATATATTTTTAACATAATAAAATGAAAATTAGCTAAATGATCCGAGTTTTGTCATCAAGATCATAGAAATGTGATTAACAGCAAAATAAACAAATTATACAAACATGTTCTATTTAGAGAATGGTGAGTGTTTGAAAAATAATGTAAAAGGAGGGATCATCAGTAGGGGTGAGCAAAACCGGATATCCGGTCCGGTTTTAAAATTCGGATCGGATATCCGGTTTTTCGGATCATGAAAAATCTATTCCGGTTCCGGTTCCGGTTTAACCGGATATCCGGAATTCGGATATCCGTTTAAACCGGATCGGAAATCGGATAATCCGGATCCGAATTAATTAAGTAAAATTTAGTTAAGTTTATATAAGTAAATGAATTTTATTACATTTTCAATAAGTTATCGTTAACTTTATAAATGAAAAATTAATTAATAAAATTTTAGATATCATCATCTCGTATTTTAACATGTGTATATTCATTTTTTTCCTAATTTTATTTTGACCTATCATAAACTGTTGTGCCCAAAATTCGCCATGGGCTTGATTTAAGGCCCATTAAGGTTATAGGCCCAATCTGTGTGGATATGGAAGAACATGATAGGTCAGGCATGGATGCATGGGCCCAATATGCCTTGGAAATATACTGAAAGAAGAAGATTCTGGAATCTGGTTCGGGGTTCATTCATGCAGGGGTTCAGGTGTCTGAACCCCAGATGGAGGTACTTCTGTGTGGGAGGCCTGATAGGGGTTCATGCAGGTGAAGGGCTTCCAGGCAGGGGTTCACACTCGTACCTCGACAGTCCGCGGGAATTAGCCCAGCAGCCTCCTAAATTGTAGGAGAACGGATATATATCACTCTAACTGACTTTATGATAACTCCTAAACATCATGGACGACCCAACAACCTCTCTTATGGTGGATAATCATTATATATACATGGATTATGTATATATACATGGATATATGATGGAAAATCATATAAATATGAAGATAATTAAGCTTTTATGGATATATAACAACTGGATCAGCTTGGTTGAGGAGGATAAGGCTTATCAAATTGTGGCTCAATTATCAAGAACTACATTGGACTTGATTCCTATAAATATAGGATATGTAGGCACTTTGCAAGGGTTCAATCTCACTTCTCTCTACAAAAATCATGTAGAAACTTGAGCAATACACATCTTTGGCAGCTAGGATCGACTGAGTAGGATTTACTCCGTCCTTGCTGTCCGGTGACCTTGCAAACTCAGTCCCAAAATCATTACAAACAACCGCCAACTCTGGCAGTTGAACGCCGGGCTGTAACCGCTTGAACGCCGATTCTGCAGCCGGAAATCAAGCGATTCATCCGTTATTCCAGCGATATTCTCTCGAAGTGTTGTACCAAATTCCTCTCACAACATTTTTGGCGCTAGAAGGAGGGGCATTGGATGATCTTTTGAGAGGAAAGATAATGAAAAGCTCCGGCGATGAACATACACCGAAGAACAACGGAGGTGACCACGAAATTGAGAAAGGAGGTCACCAATCGAGATATGGCGGATTATATCATGTATATGGACTGGGAAATAAAGTTTCTGAAAAAAGAGATACAAAAAGATGAAAAAACGGGGTAAAAATCATGGCTCAACGAAATAAAAGGATGAAGATTAAGGAAGGTTAGCCACGACCTCCTTTATTCTGGTCATTTGGTGGTAAAATGCATAAAAAAGAGATGTGGCTCTGAGGTCTTGGATAGAATGGCCGAAAAATAAGTGTTTTGGATACTAAATTTCGAAAGGAAAGAATCAGCTTAGGGGTTCAGCGATGCGGGGTTCCGCGATCCAGAAACTTCTCCAATCAGGTGCATTAATACATATAATAGAACGTACGAGGAACTGAATGTCCACATGTTGATGGAGATAAAGGCCATTTGGAAAGGTATTAGTTGAGAGGTTCAAGCGGTAAAGGCTGGAGAAGCCTCAATCTGGTGGTCGCACCCATGACAGAAGGTTCCACACAGATGAACCCCCAGTTTCTCAGCCAGAAGGTTCCTCGCAGATGAACACCCAAATACTTGGTTTTTGCATCTGACCAAGAAAATTTTTATAGCCAGAAAGTGGAGAATATCAATCTTGGGGTTCAACTAGTTGGAGGTTAAGGTCTATCAACGCTCCCCTTCAACAATTTTGGGGTTAAACAAGTCCACGGTTTCGTTAAAAATTGTGGAGCACAACACTAGTTTACACCACAACTAATCCATGAAGGAAGTAAATAGCTGAACTCGAATGATAATAGGGGTACGAACATCATGATTTATGAGCTGTAGGTGAACCCCGGTGTAGATAAGGGTGCGAACCTCCTGATCGAGAGTAACAGGCGAACCCCAATGCAGACAAGGGTGTGACCCTCCTAACTTAAGGGGTTCGGGTGAACCCAAATTGAAGCAGGGATGCGAACCCCATGATTAAGGATCAGTAGGTAAACCTGGATGATGGCAAAGATATGTACTCCCTCATTGGTGAGCTACCAGAAATATTTTACATTATTCTCTTAGATACCTCTTGTTTCTTACAACGAGCTAGCTCATGTAAGCTTAGGGGTGTCTTATTGATAATTCAGGTATTCGGTACGAGGGTTTCCCATCAACATGGATCATGAGAACGCGAATGAGCTGGAAGACTAAGCTTCCAGGTAAAAGAGGTTTATTGGTGGGAGGAACCAGGACAAGGGGTTCGATGATGACATGTTCAAGGAGATAATCCTAGAACCCCGAGGCTTCATTTAACAGAAGCCCGAGTATGTTCAATAGACTGGGCATGAAGCTTAATATGAAGCTCGTCGAATAAAAATATGGAAAAGATTGGTAAAAGGACTCCCTGGAAAAGAGCTTCCTAGAAATGGGGTTCGTATACGATAGGTTCGATGATGGAAGGCCCCTTGATTATAAGTAAGAAGCTGAACAATGAGAAGCCCCCACAATAAGCAAGAAGAACTCTGAAGGCAATCTGAAAAAAGGGTTTAAGCAAGGAAAATCCCATTCAAAGGCTTTGAGCCAAAATGAAAAATATTGAAACTCAATATAGGGGTTCCACCATGGAGGTTGTATCACTCGACATGAGAACCCCAAAAGAATTAATTAGTGCCTAAAGGGGATTCATCAAGAAAAACAATCTTGGCCATGTTTGGCCTCTTATGCAACAAATGGGCGTTACACAACTGGTATGGGATACTAAAATGGTTAAATCAAGGAAAAGGTTAGAAGTGGACACCTCACTGTACGGATATGATGGAAGCTCCGTTCAGGATACTTGGGGAATCATGTTACCAGTAGCCCTGCTGATGGAACCCCATAAAGTGGTTCCAGTTTTTCGTGGGGGTAGCACCACCCATTACGTTGATGTAAATGGCTGCTCTAATGGAGGATTATGAAGGCAGAATGCAACATGTAGAAGCAATAGTTGAGAAGCTTTTCAAAAAAAAAAAATGAATCAATGAAGCTCAGAGAAATGAGGTTGCCCCACTAAAGGCAAAAGCAGCTTATAAAGGTGCTCACGATGAAAACTTCACTAACAGTGGAAGGTGAAAGGTCAGAATATCAAGCTAAAAGCATTAAATGAAAGGTCTCAAGTAGTGACCTAAATGAAGCTCTAGAAAAAAGGTTGTCATGGAAGTTGAAGGTGGACTCGAACCTCTCACGAACTGAAAATGTCATTGATAGTATTGAAGGATGAACCCCTCTGAGCGTATCCTACAACACTATGGTAGGATGACCTGTTCTGAAGAAGATGCAAATGGTGGAATCAATTTATAACATGGCTTTGAAGGTTTTCATCCATAAACCCCTTAAGCGCAAAAAAAAAAGCTGGAAGGTTTCCCACAAAGGGGTTCCCCTGCTATAATCCCCTCAAACATCAGAAGTTGGAACACAGGGATACCTCACCGAAGGAATTACAGAAGGAGCTGAGGATTGTAATCTCAATAAATTTCTGGAAATATGCCACCATACAAAGAATGGGGTACGAGCGACCTCTCGGTCAATTTTGAAGAAAATGGTACGAGGTTCATACATGAACGCCTAAAAGTAGGAACCAGAAGCTTTAAAAGCTAGGGAAAATAGCAAGGCTAAGAATGGAATCTGGGGTTGGAATAGACTTGGATCCTCATACGCTAGGGCAATGGAAGGAAATCAAGGGTAACTTCCCGCAGGATGATGTTGTCAACAACTTTCATTAAATAGAAGAAAAACACTGAAGGTTCAATTTTGGCCATGGACAAACTACACCGAGGAATCGGGGGGTAGTGGATACCAGGCTGCATGGAGGACTTCTAAGATGCGCCCTATTTTCAAATGAGAAGATGTACACAGGAGGTTCAGGTACGTGAACCCTCGGCGGCCTTCAGTTTCAGAACCCCTTACTGGGTTACAACAACAAAACTTAACATAAAACGGGATCTTCAGCAATCAACATGGTTGGATTTACAGGCAGTCACAACTATGTCCACGGTATACGCCTGGGGTGGGATCTTAAAGGCATGCGTACTTGACACCTGTGGCGGGAGGTTCAGTCAATTGAACCTACGGAAGCTTGATTTATGTGAATTTTTGGTACCAAGGAGGTTTGTGAAATAAGGTTTCGAATTTGGAACCTGAAAGAGATCCTTGGAATACCATATAAGGTGACATGGATACAATCATCAAGATTCAAAGGCGTGCGAGGATGGCAAGCATGTGTGGGCGTACGTGCACCGAGCATAAAAGGCTGGAAGGTCTATTGATGGAACCACGACGTAGGGGTACGACAACCGAACCCTGGAGGTCCAAGAATAGAATTTGTGGAGTCATCATCAAGAAAAAAATAACATGGTCTTTCTTGGAAGGAATTTACGAGCGGTAGTCGCTTCACCTTTGAAACCCCTTGTTTCTTACAATGAGTACGCTCACGTAAGCTTAGAGGTTCAGGTGAAGGTTGATTGAGCCTGAGTACATTATATTAGGTTCCTCTTGCATTAATGCTACAAGGAACCGGGGGGTAGTGGATGGTATACTACCGTGATGGTATCTTGAAAATGGTAAATTTTTAAGCAAACAGAACTTATTTACAATGAATGGGTCAGGGCTCAGGACCATGAGATTCTTGAGGTTATGGTATGCGAACCCCTAATGGAATCTAATTCGAGGTACCCCTGGAAGCTAGATCAAGGAGCACATGCAGATTATATTTTGTGAACCGATTTGGAAAGGATTTGTCATGTATGGATTATGCATGAGCTGGATTTACCATGTATGGATTATGCATGGAGAGGATTTCTCATGTATGGATTATGCATGAGCTGGATTTATAGCATATGGATTATATGCTAAAGGAACATGTATGGATTATACATGAATCGCATGTGGATTACGTGCGCAAGGCAGGATTAGAAGCACATGGATTATGTGCTAATTGATTACACGGACTATATGGAACATGTATGGATTATACATGAATCAAGGCAGGCACATGTATGGATTATACATGAATCAAGGCAGGAACATGTATGGATTATACATGCATCACATGTGGATTACGTGTGAATGGGTTGGAACCCCAAGGCAGGCTGGACCTAGGGACACTAGGCCAATAAAGTTCCCCCATATTGGAGGTTCACTCGTTTGAACCCTGACCAGGCATAACGCCGGTAAACTTCCGTGTAATCACGTTGGTGGATAACCAAACCCGTTTCGGGACTCATTTACAGCTGTGGAAGCTACACACAAATTGACAAACGGCTTCGCCACGACCCCAGGGAAACTGGGTGAGTGAGGTTAGAACGCTAAGGACTTTAGCGGTGTGAGGATATCACATTGGATTGGCAAACAGCTTCACCACGACCCCAGGGAAACTGGGTAAGTGAAGTTCAACTCTTGGAAACTAACATTGATAGGAATTAACATCGTAAGGGAACTAACATCGTGAGGAAATTAACATCGTGAGGGAATTAACATCGTGAGGAAATTAGCATTGTGAGGAAATCACATGGAACCTCGTTGAGGGAATCTCCGAGGATGGAACCTGGTCGAGGGAAACTCCTATGATGGAACCTCGTTAATAGGAATTCTTCATGAACTCTAGGTCTGATCCCGAAGACTGGTCTAGGATTAGGGGTTCAGTAGGTAAAAGGTTCTATCTTATATTAGTGGAAGCCCGGGGGTAAGATATGAGCGCTTATCTGTGAAATAATTTTTATGACTTGATTAAAACTGTGATCACTTTATCTTTGCCTTTATTTGCTTAACTGCTGTGAATGACTATGTGTACTTATATGCTTTGTGTGCTATATGTACTTATGTGCTTCATGTCTTATGTTCGCATGCCTTCTTTGTGTTTTCATGTGTTATTATTTACGTGAACCTAGTTCTTTACTATGAGATAGGTTACGCAAGAGAACTCTAGGGGGTAGTACGTGTATGGACCTACTAAATACGAGCTTCCTCTAGGAGTATGGATCTGGATTTGGATTTGGATTGGATTTAGATTGGACTTGGACTTGATTTGGATTTGGATTTGGATTTGGATCTCATGGATTGGATTTCTCATGTATGGATTATGCATGAGTAGGTTTTAACATGTATGGATTATGCATGTCATGGGTTCGCGTCGATCCTAGGGACACTAGGCTAGCGAAACTCCCATCAACTTAAAGCCCACGTAAGCCCTTGATAGGTAGTGTGGTCAGGCCCACGTGAACCCTTAACAGGTGGTGGTGTCCTCTTATTATTTACATTATGAGTACGCAACAATGCTCATATTAGCTTCAAGCCCTCCGCAGGTAGTGCGGCTAGGTCCACATGAACCCTCAATAGGTAGTGGAACCTTCTTTTCGGGTTCGCATTGACCCTAGGTATCCTTGGTGAGCAAAGCTCCTATCAATCTTACGCCCACGTAAACCCTTCACAGGTAGTGTGGTGAGCCCACGTGAACCCTTGACAGGTAGTGGTGAGCAAATATATACAAGTTAAAGCTATTGCGTGAAGCCTCGATATTTATAAAACATTCAAGGGTACAACTGGGTGAACCCCTAGGACTTGTACGTACCCCTAAGCAGTCTACTTTACACATGGCGTGTGCACGGACAAAGATTCAAGGATTCAAGCGGAGGTAGACTTACATATCGTGCGGGAAGGAAATCTAGTCCTCGGGGTGTAATTCAACATCTCACCATGGAAGGGCTTACATAATGGAGTGAGGTCCTCATCTTAAGCTCAAAGGGTGGCATCCCCAACCTTATGGGTTCAATGGTTGAACCCTGACTTGGATTGACGTGCTAAAAGAAGAGATAAGTTCTACTTTCATTCTTTTACATATTCTCTATCACACATGTTTTCTATGCATACAAGGAAATTTATATAGCATCTAACCAAAAACATCATTGCGAAGTTAATCTTTTCAAATGGATCATTATCTTCTATCACACATTAACCCATGTTCATCTGGATGTGTGTATCACATGATTTCACACTTGCATGGATTTATACACAAAGGATCATCATGGCATATATTTACTTACATTATGCATGAGTTTCAAAATTATTTTCAAACTTGCTGGCTGATAGGTACTTGGGCATACTATATGCCTCATAACGTAACCACTTGGAAAGACATAGTTACAATTGAGGAGGTTTTTATAACCTTACCTTGGTCCCTCTTGGGGTACGCATATAAGATCATCTGCATCATATGGATTATAGGTTCACGTGGGAGAAGCCCCATAGTTTATGGGCCTGGTTTGGCAAAGTCCCATGGTTTATGGGAACAGTTTGGAGAAGTCCCACAACACTGGGCATCATTAGAGAAGTCCTCCAAATACTTAGCAATATCTTGGGAGGTCCATTGTGATGGTTTCATGAAAATCTCTAAATATTGTGGCATATGTCTTGAGGAGTGCGTTCGCCAAGGTCCTATTTGAGTGTGAAGGCAGTAATGAGTTTATTTATACAAAATCATATGCACTCGCATAATCATATTTGCATCTATGCATTATATATCTATGCGCTATGTGCATTATATATGTGAGCTACTTAGCTCATGTTACTAATCACTTTTTCTAGTTGTCTTGGTAGCACAGGGTTCTGGAAGGTTGAAGCCTATATGCAACAACGGAAGCTTCATGGCTTCATCCACAAGGATTCACACATGAAGGTCAACCTCACAAGGAAAAGAAATATATCAAGAAGTCAGGCTATGGTTTTCAAGGAAGGAGGTTGGAAGCTGGTAGGTTCAGGTGATAAAGATAAAAAGCTCATGATTGGAACTGGAACGCTATGCATAGTCTAAGGTATGTGGAAGGAGTTCATTTAAGGATTCAGATGGGGTACATATGTGGAAGCATTATGTTTCCTGTTTCTTACGCCGAGTTAGCTCATGTAAGCTTGGAAGCATGATGTGGAAGCTATGTATTTCTCTGAGGAAGATAAGGAAGGATTGGGCCTCGATTTATTTTGGTTCCTTTTGCATTCACTGGCTACAAGGAACCGGGGGGTAGTTGTTGTGCCCAAAATTCGCCATGGGCTTGATTTAAGGCCCATTAAGGTTATAGGCCCAATCTGTGTGGATATGGAAGAACATGATAGGTCAGGCATGGATGCATGGGCCCAATATGCCTTGGAAATATATTGAAAGAAGAAGATTCTGGAATCTGGTTCGGGGTTCATTCATGCAGGGGTTCAGGTGTCTGAACCCCAGATGGAGGTACTTCTGTGTGGGAGGCCTGATAGGGGTTCATGCAGGTGAAGGGCTTCCAGGCAGGGGTTCACACTCGTACCCCGACAGTCCGCGGGAATTGGCCCAGCAGCCTCCTAAATTGTAGGAGAACGGATATATATCACTCTAACTGACTTTATGATAACTCCTAAACATCATGGACGACCCAACAACCTCTCTTATGGTGGATAATCATTATATATACATGGATTATGTATATATACATGGATATATGATGGAAAATCATATAAATATGAAGATAATTAAGCTTTTATGGATATATAACAACTGGATCAGCTTGGTTGAGGAGGATAAGGCTTATCAAATTGTGGCTCAATTATCAAGAACTACATTGGACTTGATTCCTATAAATATAGGATATGTAGGCACTTTGCAAGGGTTCAATCTCACTTCTCTCTACAAAAATCATGTAGAAACTTGAGCAATACACATCTTTGGCAGCTAGGATCGACTGAGTAGGATTTACTCCGTCCTTGCTGTCCGGTGACCTTGCAAACTCAGTCCCAAAATCATTACAAACAACCGCCAACTCTGGCAGTTGAACGCCGGGCTGTAACCGCTTGAACGCCGATTCTGCAGCCGGAAATCAAGCGATTCATCCGTTATTCCAGCGATATTCTCTCGAAGTGTTGTACCAAATTACTCTCACAACATAAACTATCATTCATTTCTTAATGAGTTCTTATAAATATTTTTTAAGAGATGTTAATACTTTCTTCGTTCCGTTTATATTGGCCACAAATCTTTTTTTTCATATTCCAAAAGTAGTGGTCACATTTCCTAAATAAAGCAAATTAAGTATGCAGAGTATTGTAGATGTCGCAAAGTCTTCTCCACTTCTTCATCCTAAGTCTTTTAGGTGGAAAGTGGGTAATGGTCTTACTATAATCTTCTGGACAGACTATTGGTGGCAGGATAACACTATGGCCAGTTTATTCCCTAGGCTATACCTTCTGGCAAATGACAAGGAGATTAAGTTGAGTACATTCTCTCAATGGCTTTTGAATAGTGAGGTTATTCCTACTACACTTTGGAGAAGACCGCTCAGAGGGTGGGAGTTAAATTCGTTGGCCGTTTTAAGAAGTGTTTTAATTCAGACTCATTTCACGGAAGTCTCAGACAAGGTGGTGTGGTTGATCAACAACTCAAGTTTTTTGGTAAAAGACATGTATAGGAAGCTAAATGAGTCTAGTCAAGGTAGTATTGACTGGAATTCTCTTTGGAAAATCAAAGTCCCTGGTCGTATTAAGGTTTTTCTTTGGAAGATAGCAAAAAATATTTTACCTACTAAATCGTTGATCTACAAAAGAACTGGTATAGGCAATGAATTCTGCTTGGCGTGCAACACTGACCACGAAACGGTTGATCACATTTTCTGGAAATGTTCGGAAGTTAAAGACATTTGGAAAGAATTTTTACATTGGTGGGATATTCCTATATCTTCAGTCCATTTATATCAAGTTTTCAACTTCTGGTCCATCTTGAAGTTGAATACAAATGTCAAGTTACAAAAGGTTTGGAAAATTTCGATTGCAGCATTGTTGTGGTCAGTCTGGCTAAATCGAAATGGTGTGATTTTTAATAATAAGACAATTCCTAAGTCTTCCATCCTCCTGCTAGTCAAATCCAGATCGAGATCGTGGGCCAGTAATGCGCAACTTCTTTCCAAGGTGGATGATAATTTATGGAACTGTGACCCTAGTGCAGCAATTCACCATATGTTCTCTAAAAGTTGGCATCTTTTCTTAGATGAATTCTTAGGTCACTATAAGTATATTGCATTTGTAGACGGGGCCTGGAATGGAAATTCTAATAACCCTACTACTGGAGGCATATGTGGGATAATCCTCAATCAAAACAAGGATCTTGAGTTCATTTTTTCTGGACCACGGTCATGCTCATCTCCATTGGATGCAGAAATGGGAGCTTTGCAGTTTCTATGCGAATCCATTAGATTAAAAGTTGACACCTCAAGGTTTTTGATTTGCATGGATTCTTCAATAATGTTCAAAGACGTTCAAATCATGCAAGCTGATCTTGTACATAAATCCAATCTCAACTGGGGCCACTCGACATGGTTTTTTCACTCTTTAAATGTCCAATTCAAATGGATTAATAGAGAGTTGAATTTTTTAGCTGATAATCTCGCTAAAGAAGGTGCTAAACGTACCAATTTGATATCAGGATGGGTTTAGTCTGTCCTGAAGTGATGACAGATGCTGGTTTAATTTAGGTTCAGAGTAGTGCAGTAGTTTAGTGTTGGTTTTTTTCTTGTTATGTTTTAAGGGTATTGCAGTTCACAGGTTTCTTCTCTAGGTTTAGTCGCTCTGTTCTCAGTTGGTCCTCAAGCAGAGATTGTTAGCAGAAAATGTTGTGGCGTAGACATTTTCCCTCCCTATGTAAATCGCCTGTTTCCCAATCAATATATTTTTGCTTATCAAAAAAAAAAGTATTAATAATGTTATGTTTTTCAAAATATGCAAACAACCGAGAGTAACTTTGTCACTTGATTGCTCAATACGTATTTTTTGATTAAATGTCAATATAAACGGGATAGAGGGAGTAACACGCTAGCTCTCGAATTCATAATTTTAAGTGAAAATTATTATTATAAGATACTCCCGCCGTCCCTAATTAGTTGTCCAGTTTTGGTCAAATTGACTAACTTTTGATCGAAGATTAAAATTAATCCGTTTAATATTTTAAAAAACTGAAAATCACATATTAAAATAGATTAGAAGTAGTTTATAATGGTATAATTTTTTAAAATATTTTTCATTATGTAATATATATAAATTTCAGTCAAATTTGAGTCAATTTGACCAATAAAAATAAAAACTGGACAACTAATTAGGGACGGAGGGAGTATTATTTTTCCATTTGCTTTGTTTTTATTTTTCTTAACATCTTAATTTCTTAATCAATCACTTTGGATAAAATGATTAAGTAAGAGAAAATATTTATCAAGGTTGATTTAGGAAAACTTACACGAGATTCCGAAATTTCACATACAAATATATGGAGTTGTATTTAATATGTTCAATGTTGAATTATTTGTCTAAAATAAGTTCATTATTTATTAAATAAAAAAATTATTTTTTAATAAATATTAAAAATCGGATCGGATCCGGATATCCGGATTTGTAAAAAGTTGTGATCCGGATCCATATCCAAATTCATAAAAAAAATCCGGATCAGATATCCGATCCGATTTTTTCGGATCGGATATCCTAATTTCCGGATTTTCATAATCGGATACCGGATCGGAAAATTGGATAATCTGGTTTTCGAATTTTTTTGCTCACCCCTAGGACCATGTGCACCATTTCATGAAACTAGTTGCTGGTATATGAGAAAATAACAAAATAATGTTAAAGAATTTGGAGGGTGCCACGGCACTGCCACGGCAAACAATCACTTGCGCACATTTGAAAAATGATGTAAAATTAATGACGATGTCAGGGATTGATGTTGAGTTTGCAAAAGTTGGCCAGCGCCCCTTTTCTAGGAAATGGAGGCATAGAAAATTTTAAAAATTATTTTCAAGAGTTTATATGGTGCCACTTCAACGACGGACCAATCTCCTGCTATTAGTATATATATACTAGCTTATAATCCGTGCTGCACGGGTTGTTTTTAATTTTTTGTAATATGTTTATATTGTAATATAATATTATAAATATTAATTTTAATATTATAAATATTAATTTTAATTTGTTATAGTGTAATTTGTTATTTGTTTAATATGTTTTTTAATATTAAAAAATAGGTTTGAACAAAACTACCAAACTACCAATTATCCTCTAATTTATAGCCACACTGACACACACACCACTCCTCTCGATCAAAACTCTCGGCTAAATCTTTGCTTACCCGAGAATGTTTTTAGGTAGATAAAATATTAATTAAATTTATTTTTAATTGAACGGAAATTATGGCTAAAAAATAGGGTTGAACCAAACTACCTGTTACGACCAGTTTCTTCCCAGGCTTCGTTCGGTAGGACCTGCAGAAAGAGAATGCGAGGGTGGAGCCCCCCGATTCACCTCCGGTGTGAGAATAAGTTAGTCGGTTTTTTGTAAGGTAATTTGAACGTAGAGAATCTGTATTGTTGTGTGTGTAGTTATTGATTTTATGAACAAACATACCTCCTTTTATACTTATTTTCCTTTGTAATTGTTGAGATGTAGATCTACTTTCCAGACTATAAAGTATTCTTGGGATCATGGACCATGTGACCGTTTAAAGGTAAAGTACCTTTAATTATGTCCACGGTCGGCCACATAGACCATGTGAACGTTTGTATGAAACAGGCTGTTTTATTCCTTGGGCTCAATATTGGACTATGGGTTCGGCCCATTAAATAGATTGGACCTCCAACATGTCCCTAGGCTTCGTTCGGAGTAATCCTCAGGACGAAGGCTAAAGCCTACGTCTTTCTTTGGAATATTCCCTTCGGGTCGCCTGAAATTACTTTTAAAAAGAAAAGTTAATGCCTTGACCTGTCTTCTTTGGAACATTCGTTCGGTCGCCCTTTCCAAAAAAACTTTTTAGGGCGATAAATAATGAGAACGAAGGACAAAGTCGAGTCCTTTCTTGGGAAGTCGTGTCCCTTTATGACTTGACAGCTGTTTTTTCTCAAGATTCACGCCCCAATCTCAACCGTTGAATTTGAAACGTCCATCATCCAACCGTTACACTCTCTCTATTAACCCCTCATCTCTTTTCTTTTCCTCTTTACACATACGTTCTCATATTTCCAGAGAAAAAGAACACTTTTTAGAAAAAAGCTTTAGCAACCATTGGAGCCGTCGTTTCGTCACCGATTTCTTTCGACTCTCCTGTTCCGGTTGACGTCCACGTCCAAGCGTTTTATCCCCGGGAATTCGATCTTGTCAGCAATCTTCAAAAAAGTAAGTCTCTATACTTTTCATATCGATAAATTGGATATTGTTTCTGTACCTTCTTGAATATGTGTCCTCGAGTATATATGTAGGCATTTGTATGTAAGTATCTGTATACACACATATGTGGATATACGCTTGATTTTACCTGTATTCTTTGCATAAGAAATAGGCGTGTTAGCTTCCCTTTGTCCCTTTTGCATATTTCGTTAGGATTTCTGGAATTGATAGATTGTTTAGGAAAGACGTATCCTTCGGAATGTTTGAATCTGTTGAGTATTCTTCTATCTGTCGTGAGTTCGAATCACTTTATCTTTAGTTGGTAGGGATTTTTTGGCCGGTCCTAGCCCTCTGTACTCGATCTTTTTCTTCTTCCTTTCGATTTTTTTTTCTTTTTTATTCGAGTACATGGCTAATCTCTACATTTCCGAATGCAGGGATATGGACCGGTCGAACGAAGGTACAGATCCTTCGGTATCCTCTCCTTTTAGCGATGCCATGGAGTATCCGGCCGCCAACCGTCCTTCTCGGCTGACCGAAGACGATATTGAGCATTTCTGCTCGACTTATTGCGTACTGAAATACGTATGGTATTTCTTCGCCCCGAGGAAGAATGATAGGATTTGGCAAAATCCCCAAGTTGCAGCTATCTGTGGGGGAGGGTTCGCCACGGGCATATCAGAAGCGGCATTCAAATGTGGCTTTCGATTGCCCATATTGCGTATTTTGAAGAGCGTCTTGAAGCAGTCGGGCATCGCTATCGGTCAGCTGGACCCGAATAGTTTCATTCATGTGAATACTTTTCAAGCTCGATGCATGGCCAGTAAAGTGACTCCAAGGACGTCTCTGTTTTGGCACCACTACGAGCTTCGCCGGAATTCGAAGAGTAAGGGTTTCTACACCATTGCTCGGCGAGTGGGTAGGCCCGACTGGTCGTATACGAACTCAAACAATAAGGAAGCTCATATTAAATGGGTTTTTGTTTCCGGCCCGAAGTTGGAGAAGTTCGGTGTTTGGAAGGTGGTCGATCCCACGAGGTTTGTTTATCCTGAACTTACGGAGGCGGATAAGCATGACTACCGATTACTGTGTGACCTTGTTATGGACAAGGTACCATTGTCGGATAGTAGGGATGGAGACTGGTTGGTCGGTCTTTGGGGTAATGGTAACATTCCTCCGTTCTTTTCTTCTTTTTTCTTTTTGCAGTTTTATTTTTCTAAAAGTATGATAACTCCTGTTTATTGCTTTTAGCCTGTGTATAATGTTTTTCTTTGTCTTGTATAGTGACAACTCGATTGGATATTCTGGAACGGAAGAGGAAGAAGGCGGCCGATTTAGCTGCTGCTGCTCTGGCGGCCGAAGCAAATGCTATTAAGCAGGTCGAAAGGGTGGAAACCTTGGCTATTGATCAAGGGGAAAAGAGCTTGGTTGTTACCCCACCTACTTCTTCTCCTCCTAGAGAATCAGTCCCGGAGGGTACTCCTGTGGAACCGAAGAAGAGGCCTCGGTCGGAGAATACTGAATTAAAAGTGTATTGATAAGTGGATTTTATATCCACTTGGAACATTCTAAATCGGCTTAAATTGATTGTCTTGGACTCAAGTTTCTGGTAGTTTTGATGTGTTTTGCTTAGTTGTGCAGATTTACGAGAAGGTTGACTAAGGTGGATGCTTCTATTATTTTTTGGGAATTAATTGATTAAAATTCGGATTTTTAAGAAGGGTTGCGCAGTCTACACTGTTTGGGCCATATCTTGAGTTCTATAAGTCTGTTTTCAGCCCGTAAGCAGTCCACGCGAAGATAACGAGATTTTCTATCATTCTAAGGTGGTCCAGAGGCCCAATTATGTCTAGAACGGCTCTGGAAAATATAAGAAAAGTCAGCCACGAATTTTCCTTAAAAACAGAATCAGTTTAGGAAACGTCTTTTGCAGAAATTCTGTTTTAACTCTATTTTGGGTATTTTCTTGCTGGGCAAGACTTTTAGAGCCTATTTAAACACATCCTACCAATGTAATAGATATACAGATTATCATAGTTTTATTATTGTAACCAGCTTAGATCTGCAAGGGAGATAAGGAGAGAAGGGTTCAACGCTCGTGACAAGCAACGGATCTAGATCTACTTCATCCTTTGTTCTAGATTTGTTTTTCTTAAACTCTTGTTTATTAATATAATTGCTTCTTTTATTCATATCTTGTTATTTACCATGTTTTCATCAAATCCCATGGTGACGAAAGGTTTAGTTATGAACTAATCGTTGTCATGGGATCCTAGTGGATTTATCTATGTAGCTTAGTAGTTTGCATGCCTTAAAGATTTATGTGTGGTGAATTCTTGATATCCTCGTATGGTTAATCTTAATGATTTTGGATGCGTAGCTAACATCTAAATTGAATTGTTAATCTCTTGTGAAGTGAAAGTGGATCTTGAGATTTAGAACTTGCCATGCTAGCATAGGTTCATAATTGTTTATCAATATGGTTGTGGTGTGAGATGAAAATACTTATACCGCCCTATGTGATCTTTATGGATAACTTGTTCTTCAACCGTTATGTTTTCAAATTCTATAGACATATAGGGTCTAAGCATAATTGGTGTCTATTCATCTTCTATCTCTTTTGTGGATGTATGTTTAGTTTGGTATGCGTATGCTGACAGGTAGCGTATACTTGTTTCGTGTTATCCGATCAGATATCAAAACCATCGCATGTTTTAATTAAAGGCTGCAACTCAAAGTAAAGTAGATGATGAAACTAGGATTCCATGTTTATTCGCATATAAGTAATTCGATTTTTATTCTCGTTAATTGTTTAATTCTTAGTTTTATAATTTTGCATCTTAGTATAATTTAGATAATCAACCCCAATTTGTTACTTTTCTTAGCAGTGAGTTAAAACCATACATTGTTGCATAGGCTTATTTACTGAATTGAACACCATTCTAGATCTCTGTGGGAACGAACTTGATTTTTAATCATATATTACTTGTGACAACGTGCGCTTGCGTGATTTTGCATAACATGTATTCTCCTCAATGGAGTGTCTTGGAGACCGACCAGATTATTGTCCCAACTCCTTCTTCATCAAAGAACGTGGGTCCTGATCTGTGTCGTGGCCTCGTTCTCCCGGCCGATCGACCAACTATTTCCAAGCTGAATAATGTTGAAGCTTGTACTGAAATGATGACCCTTCTCTCTATGGTAAGTTTCTTTTCCTTCGTATGTACATACTTGCCTTAGAGAATTTTTTAACATTTTCCATGTTTATGTTCAGGGCGCTGCCTGGTCAGCTGTGGTGACCGAACGGTTAGAAGAGACCGAAGTGAGGGCGGTCAGAGCCGAGGAGAACTTTCGGAACTCTTCTACCGAATTGGATAGGGTCACTGGCCAGGCTGAGGCTCTAAGGTCCGAAAGGGATGCCCTCAAGGATGAGTTGGAGAAGCTGAAGGCCACAAGCTCAAGGCGCATCGAATGGAGGAACACCCAGCTGAAGCAATCAAGGAAGTCTGCTCGGAAATTGCATAAGCAGCTTCTTTTGACGGAAGAACGATGCTATCAAATGGGTTATGACGATGCTGTGGTGAAGGCCCATTCACTTGGTTTTGATCATACCCAACTGCTTGACACTGCAATGGGTATGACCGATCCAGTGGGTAGGGAAAAGTCTGATGACCCTGAAGTTATTTCTTCGGGAGAAGATGAGCCGCTTGATGAGCCTTCAATGGAGTAACTTCATCTTTATTTTATGGCCTTCGGGCTTTGTAATTTTCACATTTGGTTTATGAATTGGTGCCTTCGGGCTTTTTACATTTGTCTTGACATAAATTAATGCATTTTAGCCTTTTCTGCCTTAGCATAATTTTTATGCATCTTCGGTTTTTGCTTTAGCATCTTAGTTTTCAATAATTTTTTATGCCTCTTCGGCTTTCAATTGCCTTAGCATAATTTTTTCATTTTTTATGCATTTTCGGCTTTCAATTGCCTTAGCATAATTTTTCCATATGCATCTTTGGCCTTAGATTTGCCTTAGCATAAATTTGCCTCTTTGGCTTTCAATTGCCTTAGCATAATTTTTCGATTTTGTATGCATCTTCGGCTTTCAATTGCCTTAGCATAATTTTTCCATATGCATCTTTGGCCTTAGATTTGCCTTAGCATAAATTTGCCTCTTTGGCTTTCAATTGCCTTAGCATAATTTTTCGATTTTGTATGCATCTTCGGCTTTCAATTGCCTTAGCATAATTTTTCATTTTTAATGCGTCTTCGGTCGTAACCTAGCATGTTGTGTGCTTTCGGTCGTAACCTAGCTGCCCCCAGTATTAAAGGGGTTTTTGTAAAGGATTTAAGTTCCGTTCGGTCGGTTAGAATATTTCCTCCCGGACTTAATGAGTGAGAAAGCCACTTAAATACTAGGACATTTTTGTGAAGGTCCAAATTTCGTTCGGTCGGCCCCGAATTTGGATATGTCAAGTATTGGTAACTTAAATCAGAATGTATTTGAACACTAGAAACAAGTTAGAGGGGCGCATGTTTTTCTTGGTCGGCCCCAAACATGGGTCCATTTTGCTTAATTATGGTATGTAGAAAAAATGTAGCGAACAATCTGTTATTGATCATGTGGGGCTTTTCCCACTCTCTCTGAGGGATAAGGCTAAGAGCTGGCTACACTCTTTACCACCTGGTTCCATTACTACATGGGAAGATCTTGCTCAGAAGTTCCTTACTAAATTCTTCCCTATGGCGAAAACTGCAGCATTAAGGAACCAGTTGACTCAATTCCAACAGCAATCTGGCGAGACCTTGTGTGAGGCTTGGGAACGCTACAAGGAGATGCTACGCAAGTGTCCTCATCATGGCATGCCTGATTGGATGGTTATTAATGGGTTCTACAATGGGTTGGGAGCACAGTCTAGGCCTTTGCTAGATGCAGCATCAGGTGGAGCTCTGTGGGCGAAGAGTTATGATGAAGCTTATGATCTTATAGAGATGATGGCTGCTAATGAATATCAGAATCCAACCCAGAGGCTATCTCAAGGAAGGGCAGCAGGAATTTTTGAAGTAGATACAGCTGCAATGATTACGGCTCAGTTGAAAGCTCTTGCTATGAAGGTGGATTCTCTTGCTAATTATGGAGTTCAGCAGGTGGCTAGTGTTTGTGAGTTATGTGCGGGCGCACATGAGACAAATCAGTGTGCTATCTCTTCTGAATCAACACAGTTCGTGAGTAATTTTCAGAGACCTGCTGCACCAGTTCCAGCCACCTATCATCCTAATAATAGGAATCATCCCAACTTCAGCTGGAGTAATAATCAAGGTGCACAACAATCCCAACAGCCTTATCAGCAAGCGAAGCCATACAATCAAGGCTATCAGCAGCAGTATGCTCCAAGGCAACAATTTCAGCCTCCGGGATTTCAGCAACAACCCCAGGCTCATGCGGGGAAATCATCTAATGATAAATCTGATGAGATGTGGATAATGGTAAAGAACCTACAAGCTGGCCAGAAAGTTTTGGAAACCCAGTTGGGGCAGATTACAAGTGTCTTGGTAAATATGCAACAAGGAGCTCTTCCTAGTGATACAGAGGTTAATCCAGGCAGGAGGGAAAACAAAGAACAGGTGAATGCAGTTACTTTGAGATCAGGAAAAGTCACGGGTGATCCTAAATCAGCAACTGAAGAAGATGAAGATGTTCAGAATCAGCAGGTTGAAAAATCTGCAGTGCCAGAAATTGAGAAATCTGATTTAGTGGCTGATCAGCTAGATGGTGAGAAGGAACCTGTTAAAAAGTTTACTCCGGAGCAATCTTCAATGAATAATCAGATCTATCCACCTCCACCATTTCCTGGACGTTTGAAGAAAAGTCAAGAGAAACAGTTTCAGAAATTCATGGATGTCTTCAAGAAACTGTCCATTAACATTCCTTTTGTTGAAGCATTGGAGCAGATGCCAAGATATGCAAAGTTCATGAAAGATATTTTGTCAAGGAAGAGAAGGTTGGAAGATTTTGAAACAGTGGCATTGACGGAGGAGTGTAGTGCTGTTCTGCAGCAGAAGTTGCCTCCTAAACTTAAAGATCCAGGAAGCTTTACAATTCCGTGTACTATTGGCAACCTTTCTTTCAACAAGTGTTTATGTGATTTGGGAGCTAGTATTAATCTCATGCCCTTGTCTGTTTTCAAGCAACTTGGTCTACCGGAGCCAAAGCCAACTAACATCTCTTTGCAGTTGGCTGATCGATCTATCACGTATCCGAGGGGTATCGTGGAGGACGTTTTGGTAAAGGTTGATAAGCTCATATTTCCAGCTGATTTTGTTATCTTGGATTTTGAAGAAGATAAGAAGATTCCCATAATCTTGGGAAGGCCTTTTCTAGCTACGGGTCGTACTTTGATCGATGTGCAAAAAGGAGAGCTTACAATGAGGGTACAAGATCAGAGTGTCACTTTTAATGCGTTCAAGGCTATGAAATTTCCAACAGAGGATGAAGAGTGTTGCAGTGTGGATATAGTTGATACGGGTCAGAGACAGAAGTTTGATCAGTTGCTGAGCGAGAAATCGGACAGTTCTTCGGTTCGTGATCTTTCGAAAGTAAAGCTTGGAAAACTGCCACCACATTTGAGGTATGTCCTTTTGAATAATGAGCTAGTAATTTTTGAAGAGGGGCATGATCACGTGTTGCGAAGGTGGAAAGCAGATGTTAAGGGAGAAGAAATTTTTGTTCAGCCGGTTGAGTCGGAGAAGTACTTTAGAGGTGTGAAGAAGAAAAAGAAGAAGATTTGGCCGTTTGGTAGTAAAATTAGGTTGAAGTCTGAAGGAAGAAATTTGTGGAAAGCGAGTAATCAAGATGTCAAAGTTCGTATGAGTGGTTTATCTGTTGAAGACGGTTCAGTTGTTCTTTTGAAACCGCCTTGATTTGAGGAAGTAACGTCAAGCTATTGACGTTAAAGAAGCGCTTGGTGGGAGGCAACCCATGCATTAGTGTAGGAAGGAAAAAAAAAAATTTGAATGATTGTGTGAAAAAAAAAAAAAAAAAAAAAATGAAAAAATCGAATTTTTTGGGTGTCACGCAGGAGCAACCTGCGTTACAGGGCAATTTGCGCGCCTGTTGCGCAAGTTGCGCCTGCGCAACTGGAAGGGAGGCAGTTGCGGCCCAGTGGCGCAGATTGCATTGGCGCGTCTGGAAGAGGGGCTAGTTGCCTTCACTTTCCGCAGGTTGCGCGTGATTCAGTTTGGTGTAGAAATTCTCAGTCTTGTTTACTGTTTTGCCGTGAGTTGTGTGTTGTGTATATTAAAAATATTTTCTCTTTCCCCTCTCATTCTTTTTATACCCCCATTCTAAAACTATTCTAATCCTATTTCAATTCCAAAACCTTCCCTCTTTTCTCCAAAATTCCAATTTCTTTTCTAATTCGAATTTTATTCTTATTATTATTATTATTATTTTATTATTATTATTATTATTTATTATTATTATTATAGTTATTATTTATTATTATTATTATTATTATTATTATTATTATTATTATTATTATTATTATTTTCTTTATTTTTTCTTTATTATTATTATTATTAATTATTATTATTATTATTATTATTTTTTATACCCACCTAAAAATCCAATTCCTCTTCTATTTTATTTAAATCTCTAAAAATACAATTCTAAAGAGGAATTAATTGCAAGTTCACCTCTTTGATTCGTATTGGGTAATTCTTTTTCTCTAATCTTATTTTTATTACGAATTTGTGTTCTTGTCAATTGTGGGTTTTGTAGTATTCAGGCAAGGTGGCCAGTCTATGGAGCTCGTGCGCACTATCCTCCACCAGATTCATGTGAGGAGGGCGACTGCTTAGGTATTCAGGTATGTTTTCTACTATCCCTTGTATTTACTTCCATTCAATGAGGACATTGAATATTTTAAGTTTGGGGGTGGTTTGAGGGATTAGTAGTTGTTGTTAGTCATTGTGTTCATGTAGGATTTCATGCTTTGCATATTAGTAGTAGTAAATTATGCATATATGTTCATGTTATCTACGTTTGTTTCATATAGGACATTCTGTTTTTATGTTTGTATATCATGTGAGTTGTTCATAATAGTTTGCATTTGCACTCATGCTTGATAGGAATTTTGTGTTGTTGACGCTTTTGTTTGAGAAGTGATATGCTTTGTTCTTGTGCACACACATACACTAGTAAGTTGAAGCTAGTAGACTTATTGAATGTTGTAAGTGATTAGAAGGACATGAATATGTGCAAGATGATTTAGTTTGCATGCTCTGAATACAAGTTGGTGCGTTAGAGAGATGTTGCTTGGGATTGAGTATGTTTTTCCACCAAGTGAGCTTTTGAGCCTTATTGCATATTTGTTGCAATTTATTCGTTTGCTTGAGTGTCCACGGATTGTTTGCATTGCTAGCAGTTGTTTGAGGTCTTTCTTGAAACGCATGACATTATTTGACGATTAAAATGATAAAGGCATTTAGGAATAACCGTATATTTTCCCATATTACCACACCATATTTACATGATCAATTAGTTAACCCGTTGAGCTTAATCCTATTTTTTCGGTGACATACCACATTACTTGCCTAGACCTTTTTCTTGTATTGGCCTTACATTTATTTGAACCCACATTGTCAAAGGCTAGTAGAGTGCTTAAGGGAGTAATAAGGTGTGTAAGGAGGGGTTTATTGTTGGTCATACTTTTGGGGGAAATATTGGAAATTGGGGTTGTTTACTTGATAGTCGGCATGTGTAATAAAGTTGTGGGATCATTGTTATTGTTTATATTATTGTTTGTGTTATATTTAGCTCTCGAAAGAAAAGGAAAAAAAAATGAAAAAAAAAAAGAAAAAAAAAAAGAAAAGAAAAAAAAAAACAACGAAAAAAAAAAAGAAGAAAAAAAATAATATTATGAGAGCATGTTTGTGTTTGTTGCGATCCTATTTCAGTCGACTAGTCGAGTGTTTGTAATAGTAAAATTATGTGGGGGGGAAATATGGTGTAGTGTATGATTTATTATGGTGCTTACTAGCTTTTGACACTTCACCTATTTTGGCTTATTTGACATACCTTGTCCCTAGCCCCGTTACAACCCAAATAAAGACCCTTTGATTATCGTCATTGATGTATGTTGTGTTAAGAGTTAGATTGATACCAAATGTCAAGCATGTTTATGCTTTTGTTGGAATTGAGTGATACACTTGCCCTTGTTCTTGAGTGAAAATTCTTTTGTGAGTGGATTGTGAGTGTTTGCTTGTTCTTTCGTATGAGATCCCGAGTGTTGTCTCAAAGATGTGCTCTTGTAGGCTTAGCATGCTTACTAACTTATTCTTACACTTGACATGGGCTTGTGAGAATTTATGCATGTTCATTGAGTAGACTATGTGAATACTTGCACTTTCGACACCAAGACATTGCGTATTTACTTTGATTCTTAAGTTGATATGGCATGAGAGGATTTGAAGGTATGGTAGACTAGATTAATTGCATTTGCATATTAGTTGCATTCATGCATTGCATTGCATTAGGTTAAATGGATTTTGTGGGTACATTCGCTATAGGCCCTCACGAGACCTTACTCGTCCACTAGGGCTGCCTAGGGGTTTAAAGGGCTTGTTGCATATGCCAAATGCAACCGTGATCACCTACGGAAGTGGTACAAGTTAGTTAGATAGTTGTAATTGTTTATGCTTGAGGACAAGCATCGGTTTAAGTTTGGGGGTGTGATAAGTGGATTTTATATCCACTTGGAACATTCTAAATCGGTTTAAATTGATTGTCTTGGACTCAAGTTTCTGGTAGTTTTGATGTGTTTTGCTTAGTTGTGCAGATTTACGAGAAGGTTGACTAAGGTGGATGCTTCTATTATTTTTTGGGAATTAATTGATTAAAATTCGGATTTTTAAGAAGGGTTGCGCAGTCTACACTGTTTGGGCCATATCTTGAGTTCTATAAGTCTGTTTTCAGCCCGTAAGCAGTCCACGCGAAGATAACGAGATTTTCTATCATTCTAAGGTGGTCCAGAGGCCCAATTATGTCTGGAACGGCTCTGGAAAATATAAGAAAAGTCAGCCACGAGTTTTCCTTAAAAACAGAATCAGTTTAGGAAACGTCTTTTGCAGAAATTCTGTTTTAACTCTATTTTGGGTATTTTCTTGCTGGGCAAGACTTTTAGAGCCTATTTAAACACATCCTACCAATGTAATAGATATACAGATTATCATAGTTTTATTATTGTAACCAGCTTAGATTTGCAAGGGAGATAAGGAGAGAAGGGTTCAACGCTCGTGACAAGCAACAGATCTAGATCTACTTCATCCTTTGTTCTAGATTTGTTTTTCTTAAACTCTTGTTTATTAATATAATTGCTTCTTTTATTCATATCTTGTTATTTACCATGTTTTCATCAAATCCCATGGTGACGAAAGGTTTAGTTATGAACTAATCGTTGTCATGGGATCCTAGTGGATTTATCTATGTAGCTTAGTAGTTTGCATGCCTTAAAGATTTATGTGTGGTGAATTCTTGATATCCTCGTATGGTTAATCTTAATGCTTTTGGATGCGTAGCTAACATCTAAATTGAATTGTTAATCTCTTGTGAAGTGAAAGTGGATCTTGAGATTTAGAACTTGCCATGCTAGCATAGGTTCATAATTGTTTATCAATATGGTTGTGGTGTGAGATGAAAATACTTATACCGCCCTATGTGATCTTTATGGATAACTTGTTCTTCAACCGTTATGTTTTCAAATTCTATAGACATATAGGGTCTAAGCATAATTGGTGTCTATTCATCTTCTATCTCTTTTGTGGATGTATGTTTAGTTTGGTATGCGTATGCTGACAGGTAGCGTATACTTGTTTCGTGTTATCCGATCAGATATCAAAACCATCGCATGTTTTAATTAAAGGCTGCAACTCAAAGTAAAGTAGATGATGAAACTAGGATTCCATGTTTATTCGCATATAAGTAATTCGATTTTTATTCTCGTTAATTGTTTAATTCTTAGTTTTATAATTTTGCATCTTAGTATAATTTAGATAATCAACCCCAATTTGTTACTTTTCTTAGCAGTGAGTTAAAACCATACATTGTTGCATAGGCTTATTTACTGAATTGAACACCATTCTAGACCTCTGTGGGAACGAACTTGATTTTTAATCATATATTACTTGTGACAACGTGCGCTTGCGTGATTTTGCATAACATGTATTCTCCTCAATGGAGTGTCTTGGAGACCGACCAGATTATTGTCCCAGCTTCTTCTTCATCAAAGAACGTGGGTCCTGATCTGTGTCGTGGCCTCGTTCTCCCGGCCGATCGACCAACTATTTCCAAGCTGAATAATGTTGAAGCTTGTACTGAAATGATGACCCTTCTCTCTATGGTAAGTTTCTTTTCCTTCGTATGTACATACTTGCCTTAGAGAATTTTTTAACATTTTCCATGTTTGTGTTCAGGGCGCTGCCTGGTCAGCTGTGGTGACCGAACGGTTAGAAGAGACCGAAGTGAGGGCGGTCAGAGCCGAGGAGAACTTTCGGAACTCTTCTACCGAATTGGATAGGGTCACTGGCCAGGCTGAGGCTCTAAGGTCCGAAAGGGATGCCCTCAAGGATGAGTTGGAGAAGCTGAAGGCCACAAGCTCAAGGCGCATCGAATGGAGGAACACCCAGCTGAAGCAATCAAGGAAGTCTGCTCGGAAATTGCATAAGCAGCTTCTTTTGACGGAAGAACGATGCTATCAAATGGGTTATGACGATGCTGTGGTGAAGGCCCATTCACTTGGTTTTGATCATACCCAACTGCTTGACACTGCAATGGGTATGACCGATCCAGTGGGTAGGGAAAAGTCTGATGACCCTGAAGTTATTTCTTCGGGAGAAGATGAGCCGCTTGATGAGCCTTCAATGGAGTAACTTCATCTTTATTTTATGGCCTTCGGGCTTTGTAATTTTCACATTTGGTTTATGAATTGGTGCCTTCGGGCTTTTTACATTTGTCTTGACATAAATTAATGCATTTTAGCCTTTTCTGCCTTAGCATAATTTTTATGCATCTTCGGTTTTTGCTTTAGCATCTTAGTTTTCAATAATTTTTTATGCCTCTTCGGCTTTCAATTGCCTTAGCATAATTTTTTCATTTTTTATGCATTTTCGGCTTTCAATTGCCTTAGCATAATTTTTCCATATGCATCTTTGGCCTTAGATTTGCCTTAGCATAAATTTGCCTCTTTGGCTTTCAATTGCCTTAGCATAATTTTTCGATTTTGTATGCATCTTCGGCTTTCAATTGCCTTAGCATAATTTTTCCATATGCATCTTTGGCCTTAGATTTGCCTTAGCATAAATTTGCCTCTTTGGCTTTCAATTGCCTTAGCATAATTTTTCGATTTTGTATGCATCTTCGGCTTTCAATTGCCTTAGCATAATTTTTCATTTTTAATGCGTCTTCGGTCGTAACCTAGCATGTTGTGTGCTTTCGGTCGTAACCTAGCTGCCCCCAGTATTAAAGGGGTTTTTGTAAAGGATTTAAGTTCCGTTCGGTCGGTTAGAATATTTCCTCCCGGACTTAATGAGTGAGAAAGCCACTTAAATACTAGGACATTTTTGTGAAGGTCCAAATTTCGTTCGGTCGGCCCCGAATTTGGATATGTCAAGTATTGGTAACTTAAATCAGAATGTATTTGAACACTAGAAACAAGTTAGAGGGGCGCATGTTTTTCTTGGTCGGCCCCAAACATGGGTCCATTTTGCTTAATTATGGTATGTAGAAAAAATGTAGCGAACAATCTGTTATTGATCATGTGGGTCTCGCATGGTTTTACAGATCGATGCTTACTTAGGGAATTCAAAAGATAACTTGCATTAAACCACAAATTTAAAAGGGTAATAAAAATTTTCCAGTAAGCTTACTGGTAAAAACGGCGAAGGCGAGCAGCGTGCCATGTGTTCTTATTCAAGCTGTCGTCCGAATGAGCTAACTTGTAAGTGCCCGGACGAACCACTTCGCTTACCACATAAGGGCCTTCCCAGTTGGGCATAAGTTTGCCTTGTTTCGTGGGCATTGATGTGGCCAACTCTCGAAGCACTAAGTCTCCGATTCGGAATGATCTCTTTTTTACTCCCGAATCGTAGTGTTGTGCCGCTTGAAGCTGGTACCTTAAGTTCCTTTGGTGAGCTGCTTCCCTTTCTTCTTCGAGTAAGTCTACATTCGCTCGGAGGCCACATTCGTTTGTCTCTATGTTGAAAACTTGTGTTCGGTAAGACTCTAGGCAAACTTCGACTGGCAAAAGAGCATCTGTTCCGAAAGCTAATTTGAAGGGTGTTTCTCCTGTTGATGACCTTGGTGTCGTTCGGTATGCCCACAGAACCCATGGTAGTTCTTCGGCCCAAAGCCCTTTTGCTTCACCCAGCCTTTTCTTTATTCCGTCGAAAATAATTTTGTTTGCAGCTTCGATCGCCCCGTTTCCCTGGGGATGTCCGACCGAACTGAATTTTTGCCGAATCCCGAATTGAGCTAAAAATTTTCTGAATTTGCTTCCGATGAATTGGGTTCCGTTGTCCGATATACATACCATAGGGATACCAAATCGTAATATTACTTGTTCTAACATGAACTTCTTTGCTGCTTCTTCGGTAATGGATGAAAGTGGTCGAGCTTCTATCCACTTTGTCATGTAGTCGATCGCCACAATGCAATACTTGGCTTGTTTGGTACTGGTGGGTAAAATACCCACAATATCGACCGCCCACATAGCAAATGGAATGGGGCTAAGGACTGAGGACATCTCTTCGGGTGGTTGCTTCGGTATAGTGCTGAATAACTGGCATTGTACACATCTTTTGGCATATTCAGTCGCGTCCTCCTTCATTTTTGGCCAGAAAACCCTTGCCTTAGAATTTTGAGGGCCAAAGACCTTCCTGCTAGATGTTCTCCGCAAATTCCCTCATGAACTGTTTCGAGGGCTAAAATCTGTTCATCTTTGTTTAAACATCGAAGAAGGGGTTGCGTCACTGATCTTCTGAACAAACGGCCTCCAACCATAGTATAATTGGCCGATCGATGTTTTACCTTCTGTGCCTCCCTTCGTTCGAGTGGCAAAGTTCCTTTCTCTAGGAATGCTCTGATCGGGGTCATCCAATTGGTTCCTTGGTGGATTTCCATGCATTGCTTTTTGTCTATCGAAGGAGTCTTTACTTCGGTCAGATAAATTGACCCGTTGAGGTTTCGGGTTTCTGCCGAGGCTAACCTTGATAGAGCGTCCGCCCGATTGTTGTTCTCTCTTGCTACCTGATTTAATTCGAATGATTCAAATAACAAAGATTTCTCGCGTACCTTTAGGGCGTAGGCCTTCGTTCGGGGATCTTTTTGTCCATACTCTCTTGTGAAATGTTTTACCACCAACATTGAGTCGCTGAATGCTCTTAGGTGTTTAACCTCCAAATTTCTCGCCAAATCTAGGCCTGCCAGAAGTGCTTCATATTCGGCCTCATTGTTCGTTAAAAGGAAAGTGAACCTGATAGCTTGGCATATTTCGAATCCTTCTGGGCTTGTTAAAATTAAACCGGCCCCACACTTTTCTTTGGCGACCGACCCGTCAACGAATAATTTCCATTTTCCTGGCGCCGGAATTAGTTGTTCTTCGGGGGTCAAATCCTTCGGTTCAGAGAATGAGCATTCTACCATAAAATCTGCAAGTGCCTGGGCTTTGATCGAAGTTCTTGGTGTATATTCCAAATCATGCTCCCCCAGTTCGATCGCCCAAGCGACCACTCTGCCCGATGCCTCTGGCCTTTGCAAGATTTTCTTTAACGGCTGATCGGTTACAACTTCGATCGTCCTTCCCTGGAAATAGTGCCTTAGCTTTCTTGCGGCCATTACCAGTCCATAGGCGAACTTCTCTGCATTCGGATATCTTGTTTCTGCATCTTTGAGAATGTGAGAGACATAGAACACCGGATGCTGGTTCCCTTCATGCTATTTGACCAACACGGCTCCGAGTGTTCGGTCGTTCACAGCCAAGTACAGCTGCAATGTTTCTTTCAGGTCGGGTCTCATTAAGAATGGAGCTTTCACTAAGTACTCTTTAACATCTTCGAATGCTTTTTGGCAATTTGGCCCCCACTCGAAATTCTTGGACCCCCGAAGCACTTCAAAGAATGGCAAGGCCTTCTCGGCCGATCGGGAAATGAATCTCCTCAGGGCTGCTAGCCGTCCGGTCAGCTTTTGAATGTCCCTGATCGTCTTCGGTGCTTCCATGTCAATGACTGCTTTAATCTTCTCCGGGTTGGCTTCAATTCCTCTGGCACTAACCATGTATCCCAGAAACTTCCCACTATTTACTCCAAACGTACACTTGTTCGGATTGATCCTCATGTTGTTTCTTCTGAGCGTTTCAAAACATTCCCTCAGATCTTCGGCATGATCCCTGAAAAGGGACTTAACAATCATATCGTCCACGTAGCACTCCATGTTCCGACCGATCTGGGCTTTAAATACTTTGTTTATCATTTTTTGGAAAGTAGCCCCTGCGTTCTTCAGTCCGAAGGGCATTTTCACGTAAGCATAAGTGCCGTTAGGCGTGATGAACGCTGTCTTCGGTATGTCTTCGGTGTTCATGGCGATTTGGTGATATCCCGAGAACGCGTCCAAAAAACTGAGTATTTGATGCCCTGAGGTTGCATCTATCAGTTGATCAATGTTTGGAAGAGGGTAGTGATCCTTCGGACAGTGTTTATTTAAGTCGGTGTAGTCCACACACATTCTCCATTTGCCGTTGGACTTTTTCACCACAACCACGTTCGCCAACCAATCTGGGTAGTCTATCTCTTCAATGAATTTTGCTTCTAGCAATTTTTCGACTTCAGCCTGAATGACCTTCTGTCTTTCCATTGCAAAATTTCTCTTTTTCTGTTTCACGGGCTGGGCTTCGGCTTTGACGTTAAGACAATGTTTGGCTACCGATGGATCCAAACCCGGCATGTCTTCGGGACTCCATGCAAATACATCGTGGAATTCCCTAATGACTTTTATGACTTTCTCCTTTAGTTCTGGCTCCATGTTCTTTCCTATCTGAATCATCTTCCCCGCTTGGCCTACGTACAATTCAACTTCTTCGGTTTCGACAGCCGGTTCGGCTATCGGATTTGACAGGTCGGCTCCAAATTTCTCCAACTCGATATTCAGTAGTTGGTGACTGCCTCCTGGTTCGGCCTCATTTCTTCTCCTTTTCCCGGCTTCGGTCATTTCGACATCTTTTTCTTTCTCTAGGTCTTCCAACATAATGATTCGTGCGGCTTTTTGGTCGCCTCTCATTTCTCCGATCCCGTGTTCGGTTGGAAATTTCAATTTCAAGTGAGGGATAGATGACACAGCTTGGAATAGGGATAAAGCCGGTCTTCCTAGGATCCCATTATACGGGCTGTCGACTCTAACAACGTAAAATTTTGCTTCTTTCACCGTTGTGAATGGTGCTTTTCCTAATAAGACGTTCAGTGTTATAGTTCCTTCGATCGGTACAGGTTGATTACCGAAGCCGTATAGCGGTGCTTCATGGCATGGCTCTAGCTGTTCGCCCCCCAGGTTCATTTTGCAATAGGTCCGGTGATACAAGATGTTGACTGAAATTCCTTCGTCCACCAGTACTTTCCAGATCTTGTTCTCCCCTATCACCGGATTTATAACGAGTGGGTCTTCATGTGGCCATATTACGTCTTCGAAATCGTCTTCCGTGAATGAGATCGGAAGTGGTTGTTTGGCTGCAGTTGATTGGTAAAGGTTGTAGATTTGCCTTGCATACCTCTTTCGGGCTGATTTGCTGTCCCGATCCAGTATGGTTCCTCCGGAGATTGTTCGAACTTCACCTCTGTACTTTTCAGATCCTTCGGCTTCCTTGTCTTCTCTTTTTCTCTCTTTCGGTCCTAGTTTGTTTCTCAGATCTTCGACGAACTTGGTTAATTCTCCGTCTTTTATCATTCTCTCAATTAATTTCTTCAAGTGGTAATACTCGTCAGTGTTATGACCTTTATCCTGATGATATTCACAATATTTGCTGTCGCTTCTTCTATTCTCAGGGGTCTTCAACTTGGGTGGCCTGACAAACCCAGGTTTACCCTTTATCTCATGGAGAATCTTCGAGATAGGTGTGTTTAATGGTGTGAACACAGTACTATCTCTATCTCTTCTTCGTTCGGCCCCTTTGTCGGGCCTCGTGTCATGCAACCTGCTCTTGATATCTCCTCGACCCCTTCGGTCGTCTTTTCTGTCATCCCTTCGGTCGTCCCTCCTGTCATATCTGTCATTTTTCTTGTTCTCCTTGTACCCCCCAATTGATTCCAATTTTCTTCTGATAGCCTCTCCTCTCACATATATATCATTTAAAGATTTGGAGGCATATCATAAAGAGAAGACCGAAGCTTCTTACCTTTAACAGGGTCGAGGCCAGCTGCGAGGAATCCAGCCGCCTTGACTTTGTCCAAGTTGGTGACCATACCGGCTTCCTCTTTGAACCTTGCTAGGTAATCACCCAAATCCTCGTTCGGTCCCTGCCTACAGTGGATCAGGGCTTCTGTATCCTTCTCTCTTCGGCACAAATGTGAGTAGTGCCTTAAGAACTTTTTCTTCACTTGTTCGTACGAGCCTATCGACCTAGGTCTCAACGACCTGTACCACATGGATGCGTTCCCCTTTAGGTAGGTCTTGAACATCTTGCAGAGCATCACATCACAGTGCCCCATCCCAGTCATAAGTGATTCATATTTCTCACAGTGGTCTTCGGGGTCACCCTTTCCGTTGAATTCGTTCATCTTCGGGAACTGCCTTCCAGGAGGCGGTCGAAACTGTTCAACGTCCTCGGTCACCACTGGCTCGTGGCTGACCTTTCTCTCTCCGAACATGGCCTTCTCGATCCTTCGGATACGATCGTCCGTATGGGGGCCCTCCTCCTCCGAGTCGGAGGAATAAACTACCTTTGACCGGGTTCTCCTCGAGTATGATTCAGAGTCCCCTGACTCATCTTCATCATTTCTGGTTCTTGGCCTTTTATCTCTTCGGTCGTCCACCCCCGTGTCTTCGGCTTCTAGAGCCTCGCGGAGGGTCTTTTCCTGTAGCTCGATCTCCTCCCTTCGGAGCTTTAGGACCTCTAGCCTCAAACGATCGGCCTCCCTTCTTTTTGCTATCCATTCGGTTTCTTTGTTCTTATCCGTCACCTTATGCTTCCCCTTTGCCTTTTGTTGCTCTCTCCATTTCGTGAGCATCTCTTGTTGTTCATCAGGAGTTGGCATGTCTCCTTCTTCATCAAAATTTAGCAGCCTTGGGGGAATAAGAGGGGCTGTCCTTGGCATTACAGGAGGAACGGAACGACTGTTTCCAGCCACGGTGCTATTATCATTGATGGGCGTTTCTTCGATCGTCATAGTCTCTTGGTAGATCTTAACACGAATGTATCTCTACGTTCCCACAGACGGCGCCAAATGTTACGACCAGTTTCTTCCCAGGCTTCGTTCGGTAGGACCTGCAGAAAGAGAATGCGAGGGTGGAGCCCCCCGATTCACCTCCGGTGTGAGAATAAGTTAGTCGGTTTTTTGTAAGGTAATTTGAACGTAGAGAATCTGTATTGTTGTGTGTGTAGTTATTGATTTTATGAACAAACATACCTCCTTTTATACTTATTTTCCTTTGTAATTGTTGAGATGTAGATCTACTTTCCAGACTATAAAGTATTCTTGGGATCATGGACCATGTGACCGTTTAAAGGTAAAGTACCTTTAATTATGTCCACGGTCGGCCACATAGACCATGTGAACGTTTGTATGAAACAGGCTGTTTTATTCCTTGGGCTCAATATTGGACTATGGGTTCGGCCCATTAAGAGATTGGACCTCCAACACTACCAAACTAACAATTATCCCCTAGTTTACTTATTATAGTATAGTATAGATAGTATAGAAGTATAGATATAGATTTTTTATTTTTACGGCATGATATCAATGTCTACGAACAACGTGTTTTCAATGATACGCGTGTTTATTTTGAATGTTTTCTAATACTCTAGTATTATTTCATTTGACTAAGGATTTTTTTTTTAATTTAAATTCGTTTACTCTTTCAATAACATGTCAAGGTTTATTATATCCTTATATATAATAAACGTAAAAAAGATTTTATCCATAAATTTGGTTCGTGGTTTGGTCATTATACTATCAAAACAATCTCAACCGTCGAATTTAATATTTTTAACCATCAAGATTATATCATATTAAAAACAAATTTATAATCTAAAAAAAATACAATTAATTTTTTTTTTTGAAATTGAATTTTAAAAAGAAAATTATAATATGAAAAGGATATATTCATGATTGAACATGTAAAACCTAATATATATCAATTTTTTAACAACAATTTAATATATAATAACATATAAATATTAAAAAATTAAAATATTTAATAAATATTAAAAAAAGATCATGAGAGTTGTAAGTAAAAAAGAGATAGCTATCATGTGTCCACATATAGATACAGATTCAAACTGAACACAAAAAATTAAAGTACAATGTTGTACGTAGATTATATCCATAATAAATTCATATTGAATTATTAATATCATAATATTCATATTCAATTCTAACCACGTATAGCTATTATCGTGAAATATGTATAAATAACTAAAATCAATTACAAATAAACAAATTAAAAAGATCTCTAAAGTGAATTGGAAAAAAATCCCACCAATATTTACAGATAATATTTATAAATTTCAATATTTAAATACAAATATTCAATACAAAATATTTAAAAAATATTTAAATATTTATTATATTTAAATTTTTTAATATTCTAGAATGAATTAATATTCGTAAATTTCAATATCAAGTTACAAATATTGAAATACTTTTTAAGGATAGAATATATTAATGTAAATAATTAAAAAAAATTAAACAAAATTGATTAATAATATTGGTTTAATGTTGCAATGATAAAAAATATATATAATTTAAGGATTTAACTATGTAAAGTGTTATTTATAAATTCAAAATCGTGTTGTAAATTATTTATAAATTAAATCTCAAGTGTAATGAAATACATTTCATGATGTATATACTAAAATAGCAATTTTCAAAATAAAATCCACAAAAATTAATTTATTAAATAAAAAAAGTAAAAGAAAACCGTGCATCGCACGGGTTATAAGTTAGTTTAATTATTATACATCGTACTTGTTGATTATCTTTATTTTTTGTTTTAAATTAAAATGCAAAAGTAAGTGTATAAATATTTAACTTTTTTTATCATACATTTTCCCTAATTTTTTTGAATAAGATATTGTATGTGTTATATCCTGCCACGCATGCATGAAAATTATTGTTTTTAAATATTTTTCAAAAAAGCATTTATTATTCAAATTTTGTGAAAACTATATTTTATGCTTCTAAAATTATTGTGATTTGTAAAATATTACACGAAATATTTATTCGAATGAATTGTGGATATTTTATGAAGAAAAAATTGTAAATGCAACATGCATTATATTGTTGAAGATGCTATAAAGAAAAAATTATATATTCAACATGCATTATATTTATGAAAATGCTGACGAAACACATTGTTGTTTAAAAAAATATAAAGATCACTGACATTCATAAAATGACATATTATTATTGGGGATAAGTATCGATATCATCGCTTGTTTCATCCAAATATATCAAATGAGTCACTCATTGTAAAAATGACTAATTTTAGTTATCAATTTAAAAATTTGTATCATTTTAATCATTTAAAAGTTGAAAACTATTATCATTTTAGTCATTCCCATATGATCTTGATACAAATTTTAAAAATAGTGACTAAATCGAGTCATTTTTGCAATAAGTGACTCACTTGATATATTTGGATGAAATGAGTGATGACGTTAATATTTATCTCACTATTATTGTGTTTGGAATGTGTTCAAAATATTTTTCCTATACCGTCGCGATAATACAAATATGTCAAAAGTATTTTCAAACTTGCAAACTCTAAAATTGTCAAATAGGGTAACCCGGATAAGTTATAAGTTCCGCAGTGCCATATGCTTGAGTAAAGGAGCCATCGATCACTTGAATTATGAAAAAAACTTGCTCAACATAGCCAAACTCACATGGATCGCATGCACAACTCGGGATCGCATCGCACGACCATTCCCTCAAAGATCGCATGCGAGGTCCATTAGGATCACGTCTCTATCTCTTATTGAAGGCCCTACACTCACTAGGTAAAACTTATTGAAGGCCCTGCTTACTCTCTAGGTTTTGGGACAAATGAAGACAGATTTTCTTTAAATATTATTCTTTATATTCAGGATGAATTTAAACAAATATATATATATGAGGTTTTTGCACTTTGCACCCTTTATCTTTAGGTATTTTTTCGTTTTGCTCTCATACTTTAAATCACTACATTTTATACTTAAAACTTTAATTATCCTCACAATTTACACCCTTTTGACTGTGTTCCATCAAGTCAAGTCGTTAACGTTAAATAACGAGAGTAAATTAGTCTTTTTACATACAATTACACAGCACTTTGCACCCCTTATCTTTGGATGCTTTTTCGTTTTGGTCTCATACTTTAATTCGTTACACTTTACACTTAAAACTTTAATTATCCTAACACTTTGCACCCATTTGATAGACTTCAGTTAAATCAAGCAGTGAACTTAAAGTGGCAGGGGTAGGAGGAGCTCTGGAACGGTCAAAAATTGATTCCTACCCTTATATATACCCTCACCTATACATATTAACATTACGCCATAGATGACTTTTCACAACATTTTTCGATGGTATTGCCGTCTAAAAAAATGTTGTCTTAGCTATGTTCAACCTTTCCAATTACAACATCGAGTCCTTGTATTAGCCTAGACATGATAAAGTGTTGGCATGGATGTTTTATATGGATAATTAAAAAATAAATTAAATTATCATTTTACATAAAAATGATAAAAATTCTTAAAAAATAATTTGTTTATTTTATTGAAATTTGAACTGGAGTGAATAGTATTTTTTTGTAGTATAACATGATTTTCAATAATTTTAAAATTAACAAATTTAACAATTTAAAATTTTTATGTTTTTTAATTAAGAAATTAAATATATATTTATTAAAAATAATTTACAATATATAACAATTTACATAAAAAGTAAAAAAAATGTGGAATGAATTTATTTATTATATTGAAAATATTAAATTAAAAAGGAGTGAATGATGATTTTTTTTGAATAATTTTAGAATGAACAAATTTTGTAAAAAAAATGTTTCAAAAATTAAATAGAAAACTTGCGTTAAAAAAATAGAACGCATTTTGATGAAAGGCTCGAGCGGCAAATTCTACCGTTCCCCCTTTGCCCAAATTTTAGAAAACTAGGACAATTATTGTCTCGGTTTCATTCTCTATATCTTTCCCTCTCTTCATCTCTCTCTCTCTCTCTCTCTCCCTCCATCTCTGTCTTATCTCCCTCATTCTGTCTCTCTCTATCCCCCCCACGTACAAAGCTTTGCTACAATATTTTTTTCTCAAGTACTCTTCCAGTAGTAAAATGCACATATGTTGCTCCTGTTGTGACAGTTCCATCACGTTCAATACCTTTTTGAGTTTCAAGCATATTTATTCTCCTTATCAAGTTTGGTATTATATATTACTCAAGCTCAATCACAAAGTTGTGGTTCCAACCACGCAAAAAAGTTACAGACTCGATCAGGGCATGCCACAAATCGCGTACCTGCATTTGTAGAGATCCATATAGGCTGGATTACACAATACTTCCTGCATCTGCAAAGATAAGCCATGAATATACAAGATTTAGATGTATAAAATGAAGATACGAATATGTATAGGTTAAGGTATATATAAGGGTAGGAATCAATTTTTGACCGTTGCAGAACTCCTTCTACCCCTACCACTTAACGTTCACTGCTTGATAAAACAGAAGTCTGTCAAAACGGTGCAAAGTATTAGGATAATTAAAGTTTTAAGTGTAAAGTGTAACGAATTAAAGTATGAGACCAAAACAAAAAACACCCAAAGATAAGGGGTGCATAGTGTTGTGTAATTGTATGTAAAAAGACTAATTTGCCCTCGTTTTTTAACGTTAATGGCTTGACTTGACGGAATGCAGTCAAAAGGGTGCAAAGTGTGAGGATAATTAAAGTTTTAAGTGTAACGAATTAAAATATGAGACCAAAACAAAAAACACCCAAAGATAAGAGGTACAAAGTGCGGAAAGCTCTCTCTCTCTCTATACTATACTATTATAAGCAAAACAACCTCTATTTAGTTGTTTGGTAGTTTGGTCACTTATTTGGTATACTCAATATCAACCATTGGATTTTAAGATAGATTAATGAGAACCGTTGGGTATAATAATTAAAAAAAAACTCTTTTTATACATTTATATTATATTATAAACTACTACAATAATTATAAGGAAATGTTTGTCCATCTGCACAAATCTAGCATGAGGACGTCTTCTTTGTTCCCTACATACATTGTCTCATCTACGAGCAAGTATATCATAACAGCTTGTGTTCTTTTGACCAGGTAAGTGTGAGGATTAAAAAACACAACCAACACTCTCACATAAGCTACTTCCAAAAATTCCCGTCAATAACATATTATAGTTAAAAATTAAAACATTATCGTTTAAAATACTATCAAAAATGTATTATGACATTTTATTAACGTAAATATTTTTTTCCTACTAATTAAAATATATATATATATGGAGGTGCTTAAATGAGACCCCCCTTATAATGAGACCCTCTCTTATAATGAGTCCCCCTTATATATATTTTATTTTAAAGGGCCCCGCCAGGGGCACCCAATACGAAAAGGTCTTATAATTCTACCCTCTATTCATTCATAAAAAAAAGTTTAAAAAAATATATTTTTTTTAAAAATGATGAAGTGGCAGCAGTTTTTTTTAATTTTTTTTATGATGAATGGATAGAGGATATAATTATAAGCATTTTTTGTATTGGGTGTCCCTTGCGGAGCCCTTTAGAATAAAAGATATATGAGGGGGACTCATTATAAGAGAAGGTCTCATTATAAGGGGGTCTCATTTGAGCAGGTCCCTATATATATATATATATGAAAATTTGAGTAATAAGATAAAAAATTATTAAAAAAAACATCCGTGCATCACACAAATTATAAATTATATAGTTAAAAATTACATAAAATCTGGAAAACACTTAAAATATAAAAAAATTTGTATAAAAAACAAAAAAAGGTCTACATGATTAGATAAATTTCACTCTTTCTACTAAATAAAAGTTAAAAAAACTACTTTTATGTAATATTTTTATATATACATATGTATTTGAAAGTAATAATTAAAATACATAATTAAAATAATATTTATATTCATGAAATTTGTAAAATTCAAAAAATATTTTAATAATAAAAACATATATACAACTTAAAATTTTAATGAAATGTAATTAAACAGTTTACAAGCAACCGTGCATCGCACGGGTTATAGGCTAGTATATATATATAGCAGAAACTAAATAAAAAATTTTGAATCTCGTAGAAATATAGCACATATGATATGCAAATTGTTCGTTGAGCGATGGAGAAAAATACAATGAAGTCAGATTTCAAAAACAAACTCATCGATTTATTGGAAAAATCAAATTAAAAATAGAGAGAATTAGGTGAGATTATGTATAGGAGGGTGTATTTTAATTGTGCGTGGTGCTTATAGGGGGCATTAGATTAGAGCAAGTCCAATAGCTTCTCTACATGAGTTCTTAACTTAGAATTTATGGAATTTGACATAAAATAGTGCTACAACAATGTCTTAGTGGTTCCCTAAAATACTAGGAACTACTAGTCATTCCCTACTTTTGGGGAACCACTAGCCATCCCTAACTTCAACATACATGCATTGACAGATAATATAAAATAGAATAACACTCTCACAAGGCAGGATCTTTTCCAAGTTTTGGCATTAAAACAAGATTCTAAATTCAGTTATTACAAATCTTAATAAAACTGGCCCAAAAGTCTATCTGATTACATTACCCGTTACAAATTTTAAAAGTTACATAACACCATTATAACCAGCTGCTATCCCAGGGCATCCCACGAGTCATCCAAATGTCCAGCTGAAAGGTTAGATAAAGATGTAAGGGTTAGCAAAGAAAAGCTCAGCAAGTGTGTGTGTATATAAGTGAACAGAATGTAAACCATTTTGAAGAGTATAAATACCAATAATTTAATAAGAAACAAATCACTTGATGTATTTAGCGAAATAAAACCTGGATGTACTAAGTTCAGCAAGTGATAGTTTTAAAGAATAAGTCATAAATCAGATAGAACCTCTGTAGCATGAATAATAGAAGATATATCTTTTTCATCAAGCTTTAATCAGAAGATAAGAATCTTAAATCTAAAACCTTTGACCACAGAACGAATACTTTATTTAAAACTTTTACTCAAGCGAAATTTAGACTACTGTCTCAATTATAGATAGTTGGATTTATTAGACACTTTTCTCTAAGTCTAAGTTGGTGATCAGCCACTCAGACCCGGAACCTCTATGCTATGCATTGGCTCCTAATAAACAATCAATCCGGATATATAAAGCACTTATTGACTATGGCTTTATAAAAATGCTGGGTCGGCGTCACCCGATCATCTTAAGCTAATCTGGCGACATCTTAGGCCTGTTCTCAAGGTGCTGGGACGGCGTCACGGTCCTCTTACGTAGTCATTCCAACATCTACGTGAAAATAGGGAATTGTCTCATAAAATATTTTTATCACTGATTAACAGTGTGAATCTAATGTTAAGAACACACATATAAACTCAATCATCATCTCTGGTGTGTATCTCCCATTTAGGATCACACATATACTATACAAGTATCAACATCATCATTATCTCTGGATCATTTATAAAAATATCTGGATTGAAAAGGAAATTCCCAGTATTTAACAGTATAGGTTTTGCAGTAAACAATAACAATATGATTTAAGAACCATGTTTGTATCATAATTTAAAACAAGTCACTTGAATGATAAGTGAGTGATAGTAGCACTTGCAACAAAATTTAGGAATAATCGAATAATCAATGTCATGGTTGAACAAAATATTTCACTTGAACAATAAGCGAAGGTTAGTAACACTTGCCTGGATAAATGAAGTGGTCTAGCGAGGGAAGATGTGCTAGATATCTCGAGTGCCTAATCCTGGTGCTCTACTATTATTCGATCCTAAAGTATAAAAAGAAGTACTATATTAGTCATCAAATTAGTTGCATAACTAATATAAATGACGACTCGATTCCTTAACATCTACCCCTTCGATAATTGGAAATCGCGTAAGTTAGTCACATATACACATAAATTATTAACAATCATAGTAGGCTTGCAAATCATTGCAATCAAATAAGTCAAATAGATTTAAATACATGGGATTTTTAGAAAATTTCAACATGAAATATTCGTAAATAGGACTATCCACCTGTTTTCAAACCAACCAATCAAAAATTTATCGATAATGGAAATTGAACTTGCTCCAAAACCAATTTTGTATCCAACTCTTTTATCGATTCCGATTTTATTCAAAACTTTTTGAAAACCAAGTCCAACCCGCCCTAACTGACGGTGACCAACTACTAGTTTATAAAAATTCGGAATGATCAAATAATCCTGCTTACCAAACAAATAGTAACCCGTCCTCGAATTATTTCCATTGAACGAATATAGATGATTTTGCTCAAATTTAAATCACAGTGTCACTCCACTAGCTCGTGTAAACTCATTGCTGGCGGTGGGGAGTTCGAGCGATTTAACTGAAATCAAGAGCTCGCTTACTCTACCCGAATATCCAGATAATCTCAGTAACGATGTAGTAGTAATAACTCAAGCAATGTAAAATTCACAATATTTCTAACAACACAACTATATTAAAAATTTAAGCAGCAAATGTACTAAGATATTGAAACAATGATCTGTACTAATATATTGAAACAATGATCAACTAGAGAGTTAAAGTATATTCAATAAGGATTCCAGGATGATAAGATTCATAAGAAACGGACCGATAACGAATTTGTTATGAATTTTGAATTTCAATAAACACAACAGATATTATTCAGGACCAGGTTATATAAAAAAGGCAACTTTAGACAATGGAAACAATCTGATCTCAACTTCATTATACATATCTATCAGCAAACAACTCATAGTAAAGTATTTAGTTATTACTATTCAGTAAAACACATAATAATGAACCAAACATACAATAATATTACAATAAATAATTAGCTAAATAAGAAAATAATTACTAATTCAATGAATAATTATTAAATAAGTAATAATAATCATTCAAATAATTAAACATGTAAATAGTACATAAATAGTCACTAATGATATAATCTTGTAAAACCACATATCAATACTCAACTCACCTTATACATTAATAACTCTTAATTATAACGTAGCCAAATACATATATCACCAAGCACTTGTTATAACATTTAAACACATTGTGAATAGTTCTTCTCAAACATATATACCTATATTTCAAAATATCAAGTCGCCAAGCAAAATCCAAAACAGGACCAGTTTAGAAAAATTTGTAATTTACAATTAGATGACCTCAAATCAAAAAGCATAAAGATAAAGATGTAGAAAATTTAAATATCTTTCTAAAATGTCCAATCTCATTAAAAATGACAGCACCAAACATTCACAACTTAGAAAACACTAAGCAACAAAAGTACTTTTCAGCTAAAGTCAAGAAAGTCTCAAGATATTTAAAATACTAAATCATGGAATTCAACTAAGTAATTTATACAGTAAGATAGGCCTTAGAATAAGCTTTCCAGAATGCTATCATCTGTAAGCATGGCATAAAAATTGGATTTTATATGAATTTCCAAAGATGGCATGTTATTAGAACAAATAAACAGGCTATTGACAAGATTAACAAATAACACATAGTTAGAGGCAAAATTTTGAAATTCCTAAACAATAAAAGTTATAGAGCATTCAAAGAGATTTCCATCAAGTACTAGCTCATATTTTTATGATAAATATTGAATGACTTATGCTTAGTTCAAAGTCTCAGTTTGCATAACTCAGGAAAAATATAATTTCACATAACCTTCTTATTTTATCCTCTAATCAAGTTAATGAGATTTAGGTACCAAATTTCAGTTTGAAGAATACTAACACAAGACAGCAACTTATCTACATTAGCACACCCGTACAAGTATTATAATAATCAAATTAGAAACTCAATCATATCACATATAACCACTTACATAATTTTTTTATTGTCTATGACTCTACATGACACATACTTGATACTAAGCACAAAGCATACTGATACTTAGCAAGTCTATTACCTAAATTGCACAATCTTTTAAACTTTAGGTACTAAGCTAATATAATTTAAATGTTCTTGTATAGTAAGTAAGCAAAACACTAGTACACACACAAGTTATCTGCACACAAACACACAGCCAACAAACTCAAAAATCCATGAAGCACTCCATACAGCCAACTTATTCATGCCTCCCATCAAGATTAATAACCAATCAAATTCATAAAACACTTAACAAATTTATAACAAACTCAAGAATGTGATCCTAGCTTCAGAGTTAGCAGACTAACATCCAAGAACATAATTTAAACTAGGGCTGTCAAACGGATATTTCGAATACGGATCTGCCTATATCCGAATCCGAAATCACTATACGAATCCGACGAATATTAGAAAATTATATCCGAATTCAAATCTGACGGATATTATCCGGATACGGATAATATCCGAATCTGAATAACCGAATCCGAATATCCGAATTTTGAGATTTTTTAAAAAATCCGAATATCTCAGAAAATCCGAAATCTGAATATCTGAATATCCGAATCATTTAAAAAATTAAAAATAATAATTTTTTCCATTAAAACATAGTAAAATAGAATAAACATAATTTTTTAAACTACAGACATCATGCAACAATCAAAATAAACAAAATAAACCCCAACCACTAGAGAGTATCTTTACTTATTAATGAATTAAATAATTAAATTTTAATACATAAATAATATATTATAAATATTAAATTATTAAATTATTAATTATAAATTCTATATTCTAAAAAGTAAATATATATATATATATTCGGATATCTGATATTTCGAATACGGATGTGCCTACATCCGTATCCGCTATTTTCGGATACGAATTTGGATTCGAATAATATCCGTTTTCTTTCGAATACAGATATTATCCACTTTTTTCGGATTCGGTATCGAATTTTTCGATCGAATATAGGATTTTTCGGATTTTTTTGACTGCCCTAATTTAAACTAATAAAATTTTGATCACATGAACAAAGCTTCGACCAACACAATTAACCCCTCAATCTATACAAAAATCACAGCAACCACTCGGTTAACAATAACTTAAGAACATAAATTTCGGTAACCGAACACAACATTCACCCAAGACAAAACCAACTCAAGAAGTAGCTTTTAAAAAGAAAACACTGGCTGGACTCGTTTTGAAGCAAGGATTCCACAAATTACCTCAGTTCGAACAAACAAACAACACAGTTCATATATGCACTAATCCAAAAACCCGACCCAATAAATAACATTCGAATAGCATTATATAAACGAAAAAAAATTCATATGAATAGGCTTAATAGTTTGTAAGTTTAGTCGTTTTAGAAACACAAACACACAAGAATGCCATGGAAATGATTCAGGAAAACTCTCATGTTTTCATTGATGAAGAAGAAGATACAGAGCAAAGTAACTAACTCACATTACATACAGGTGGTACATTTTGTATCTAACAAACTTGATCTAACTAACTTCTCTACTCTCTATTTATACAAAACAGAATACGACTAACTATACTCTCTTTGTAATCCTACGTGGCAACCAAATGTGATGACTTAGCTGAGCTGGAAACTAAGCAAAATGCTTTGACCAATCGTATGAGCTACATAACGCAATGTATGACATAAATCATCATAATGAGGAATGCGAGGCTGTTGCATATACTGACTCAATGTTTGGACTACATAGGAAAGATCAGGACGAGTGTTTATGAGGTAATTCAGTTTTCCAACAAGAGAAAGATAATGATCTGGATGAGGAAATATGTCACCAGTATGAGCTGACAATTTAAGTTGTAAGGGTAATGGAGTAACAGCAGGTTTAGAAAGATCGAAATCACAGGTATTAAGAATGTCCTTAGTAAATTTCTTTTGGCTTAAAATGATGCCATCAGTCACATAGCCAACCTCAATACCCAAGAAATAATGAAGAATACCCAAATCTTTAATACTGAAAACACGATCCAGGTGAGATTTCAACTCGTCAATCTCTAAAGAATTATCACTAGTGACAATTATGTCATCAATGTAAACAGTAACAATTGTAATAAACCTATCAGAACGTTTGATGAATAAACTGTAATCATTTTTAGATTGTGTGTAACCAAGTGAAATTAACTCACTAACTAACTTCTCAAACCATTTACGAGACGCCTGCTTTAACCCATATAAAGATTTTCATAAACGACAAACCTGGTTTGGCTTATGAGGAATGCCAGGAGGAATTTTCATGTAAACTTCCTCACTAAGATCGCCATGTAAAAAGGCGTTGTTCATGTCTAGTTGAAACAATGGCCATTTTCGACTAGCAGCCAGGGCAATTAAACAACGAACTGAGCTCATTTTAATCACAGGTGAAAAGGTTTCTTCGTAATCTATGCCAAATTGCTGAGTGTAACCCTTTGCAATGAGACGAGCTTTGCAGCATTCAAGAGTACCATCAACGTGGAGTTTAGTTTTATAAACCCGTCGACAGCCAATGGCCTTTTTTCCAGGAGGCAAATCAACAATGTCCCAAGTGGAATTATCATTCAGAGCTTTAAGCTCTTCATTCATAGCCTCGATCCATAAAGGATGTTTTTCAGCTTCTGTATAAGTGGATGGTTCAACAAGGGCTTGATTATGAGCTATGAAAGCTTTATGATAGGCTGGCATATGGTCATATTTGACTATATTACACCAATGTGGAGTGTGAGTTAAAGAAGCTAAGTCATTAAACTGTGATGAAGTGGATGTAACAGTAGGAAGAAAAATAGATGAAATATACTCAGATTTTGAAAGTTTTTGTTGAGAAATCATTTGATATGGGAAGTGATTCATGAAAAATAACATCTCGAGAAATGTAGATTTGAGAATTGGAAAAATCCAATACTTTATAGGCCTTTTGCTGAGCTGGATAACCAACAAATACACAGGGTCTAGCTCGAGGAGAAAACTTATCTCTGTGAACTTTTAAAGTAGAGACATAACATGAGCAACCATAAACACGCAGATAATCAAGAGGATATTGAGTACCATATAATTTGTAGTATGGTGTGTGATTTTTTATGCTTTTTAAAGGCATACGATTATTCAGATAGGTTGCACAAAGAATGGACTCACCCCAGAAATGATCAGGAAGCTTAGATTGAAAATGAAGTGCTCGGGCAGTCTCCAAAAGATGTCGATGCTTTCGTTCAACGACCCCGTTTTGCTAGGGAGTATAACTGCAAGTGGTCTGATGTAGAATACCTTTAGATTAAAGAAACAATTTGAAAGATCCTTCTGTAAAATCTTTTGCATTATCAGATCGAACAGTTAACACTTTGGTAGAAAACTGTTTCTCAGCAAAAAGAATAAAAGAAGATAAAACTTAAGAAACATCAGATTTATAACGAATCAAATGTACCCAAGTATGTCGACTATAATCGTCAACAATGGTAACAAACTGATTACAAGAATTGTGATTCTTGACCTTATACGGTCCCCATACATCAACATGTAACAGCTCAAAAGTAAAAGTAGTCTTTATACTACTACTAGAAAAAGAATTACGAGCTTGTTTTGCCATAGGACAAATTTGACAAATAGAATCTATATTGGTATCTTTAACAATGCATGAAGGCTTCAACAAATTGAGCTGAGAAAATGGTAGATGACCCATTCGAAGATGCCAAAGTTTGGAATCCATAGAAACACTGAGATTAGCAGCTGAAGACTTGAAAAATGCATTTGCAGAAGTAGACATTTGATGAGGAACAACATAAAGTCCAGTGTGAATTTCACCAAGAAGAAGTGGAGACTGTTTCTGCAAGTGGTCCTGGAGATAACATTGAGTAGCAGAAAAAATGACATTAGAATTTAGATCTTGACAAAGTTTTCGAACTGATAACAATATGTATTGAAATGCAGGAACATGAAGAACATTAGTTAAAATGATATTATCATTTAAAACCACTGTTCCAAAATGTGTGACTGAAATCTGACTACCATCTGGAATTGTTATAGAATTATTAGCTTCTCCAATTGATTTGAAAGAGACAAAATCTGATAAGTGAGGACTGATATGATCAGTTGACCCACTATCCAAAAACCACTGCTGAGTTGTGGAGGTCATTAGACACATTTTACCTGCAAGCAAAGCATGACCAGTTGAAACATCTTGATTTTAATCATTTAACTGTTGCTTGGTCAACAAATCAATAAGCTGATTATACTGATCATTGAAAATAGAAGGTATAGTCTGGGATTGGTCTACAACCATATCATTAGTATGTTGAGACAAAGCTACAACTCTTCTATCTCTATTACTTTTGAAACCAGGGGGAAAGCCATGTATCTTGAAACATCTCTTAATACTATGACCATTGATCTTGCAATGACAATAGTAGGTATTTCCAAGTTTAGCAGGCCTTTTGGTGAAAGTATTATTCTGCATTTTCTGAGAATTGTTATAGGACTGAAATCTTGTGCCTTGAGAGTTCTGAGTATTATCAGTAAATCTTCTCTTATTTGCAACAAAAGCTAAAGCATCATTCTGTGAAACCTGCTGAGATATATCTTTATGATTCTCCTCTTGAGCAACAATTCTATAAGCTTGTGTAACATTTAGCAATGGTGTCATTATTAATATGTGAGCCTTTACTGCAAAAAAGTTATCATTCAACTTCATTAAGAATTTAAGTACCCTCTGTTCTTGCTACATTTTCTGAATCCTTTCAGTTAGATCACATGTGCACTTTGCACAAGTACAAGATGGCAATGGATTCACATCATCTAGATTATCCCAAATTGTCTTGAGTTTGGTGTAAAACTCAGACACAGTTTGATGACCTTGCTGCAATTCAGCTAGCATATGTTCTAGTGAAGAAATTTGAGGCATGGAAACATAACCAAAGCGATCCTCTAAATCTTTCCATATAGCTCTTGCTGTCTTAAGAAAAAGTACACTTCTAGCAATATTCTCATCAAGATTAAACAGAATCCATGATATGACCAAATCATTACAACGTTCCCATGCTTTATAATCAGCAGAAGAAGAATTAGGTGCACTAATCGTGCCATTCACAAAACCTAATTTGTTTTTAGCAGACAAAACCAGAGTCATACTTCTTTTCCAGTTATTGAAACCTTCTCCATTGAATTTCACTGAAACAAGCTGATTCGTAGATGAATCTGAAGGATGAATGTAGTAAACACTATTTGTATCCTGATTATTCTGAGTTTGAGTTTGATTATTTTGATTCGCCATGAATACTTTCAATCACAACAGAATGAAGAAAGAAAGAATGATTTTCGATCAAACGAACACAACAATACACGATTCGTTCCAATGATTCAGATGAAATGATCAATAACACGAGAAAAAGCAAGAATCAGAGTAATTTTCAAGAATCGTTACAGAAAATATTCATCATCATGATCAAAGATCTTATAAGAAGTAAAACAATCATATCAAAATCAAGAAGTCGCAAATGTGTAATCAATTAACAAACTCGTGAAAGAATAAAGATCGAAAACATCTGAAGTCTCGAGAATCTTTAGAGATTAGCTGAAGAAATGAGTTAAACAAAGCTCTCAAAACGAAGCTTTAATGGCGGAAGCTATCAAAGATCGAATGACGAACAGCAACAACGAACAACAGATGAAATCACAAACTTAGAACTCAATGAAGACGACGATGAAGATAAACACGGATCTCACCGCTCCGATACCATGTAAGTTTATTCGTTTTAGAAACACAAACACACAGGAACGCCATGGCAATGATTCAAGAAAACTCTCATGTTTTCATTGATGAAGAAGAAGATACAAAGCAAAGTAACTAACTCACATTACATACAGGTGGTACATTTTGTATCTAACAAACTTGATCTAACTAACTTCTCTACTCTCTATTTATACAAAACAGAATACGATTAACTGTACTCTCTTTGTAATCCTACTTGGCAACCAAATGTGATGACTTAGCTGAGCTGGAAACTAAGCTGAAATATATTAACCAATATAGTTCGCATAAATCTCAGGAGCATGGGTCTAGTATTCCAATCAGTAACCAATCTCTCAATTACGAAATTCGAATTTATTACTTGCCGGAAATTGAAGTTACCAATGGGTTAGCGGAAAAAGGAGAAAGGGAGGCTTGAGTTCTGGCTGATGACTGTGTAATCGGTGGTGTGTGTGTACTCGTATAATCGGTGTTGTGTGTGTGTATGTGTACTGCGTGCAGAGAGATTTTGAGAGAGAATAGCGAAAGAGACGAGAGGTGAGGTGAGGGAGAGATGAGAGAAATAGAACAGCGAACCAGGAGGAAAGAAAAAATGACAAAAATAACAAATTTTTGAAAAAAGTTGATGAAAATACAAGATTTTGAAAAAGTGAACAAAAGCACCAGATTGAATACGTATTTGCCAAATGGGTATTTGGGATACGCATTTCTTTCACAATCTTTTATAAAAAAAAAAAGATTCTTCGTGGAATTCTCCACATACGTATTCCTTGAACACGTATAAAATGTGTTTCCCAAACAAAATCTTTTTTTAAAAAATGTAGATTGTGAAAGATACGCATTTGCCAAATGAATATCCCACTTACCCATTTGGTGAATACGTATTCAATCGGGTATTTTTGTCAAAAATTCTGAAAATGGTTATTTTGGTAAGTTTTCTTTAAAAAAAAGGTAAACTTGTTCTTCACCTGAGAAGAAAAGAGATGGTGGTGGTTGTTGTAAGCCTCAGGAGCAAAATTGTAATTTCACAATTCTGAATTTTTTTTAATTAAATAACTTCTAAAATTTGAAATTAAATGGAAAATGGGTAAAACATTGAACTTTAAAACTTTAAAATAAAGAGTATAAAATTACAAACACCCACATATTTTTTTGAATATTTTTAGGATCAAAAATGAATTAAATATGAATTTTGCAAGTTTAAATCCTTAAAATGCAATATAATCCATAAATCTTTTTAAAATCCTTAAATACATAAAATAATTATCCCAATAATTTTAAAAACCAAATAAATACCTAAAGGTAATATTACAAAAATTTCATGATTTTATAAAATTTCCAGAACATAAATAATACATGTTTTAAATAGATTTAATCATGAGTAATGCAATTAAAAATACACGGCACACTCTGGCACATATAAATCATCATATAAACATGTAAATACGTATCCCATATATTAATATTGATTAAACAAGTTCTCAAATCATGGTTTTTAATTCCTAAAAAATATAACTCAATTTTTTAGAAACCCAAAAATAATTTAATACAATAAATTTGACTCATATTAATTTTCGAAAAATATTATACCACTTTTAAATAATTTAACAAATAAATTCTATTAACACAAATTTAAACACATAATTCAGATAATCACATATTCAATCAGGTAATTCACATAATCACGTAATTCATCATTTGTTGATCAAATAACACATTAAACTAGAACAAGATATTTTAAAAAATATCTATCCAGTAATTCACATAAATCGAATAAAATTCCCGATCATTACAGATAGACTCAGTAAATCTCTTCTTTTCGTAACTTGTTTAAGAAAGATTCGTTGGACTCAAATTTATTTTAGAAATGAATTCGTTTGCACCAATGCCATTCTATATTCATCTAGTTTTTCTATTAGTACAATACAACGATCGAAGAATTCTTTAATAAAAAATTAAAGAATTATTTAGACATTTTTGAATAAAAAAAAGAAATTTCAATCTTTGATACTACCTCCGTCCCATAAGGTAAGATCCTTTGATTTTTTCACGCATTTCAATGTGTTCGGACCGGGTACTTGTGAATCATATTTTTTTAATTTTTTTTATTTGTATAAAAATATAGAATCTAAATATTTTTATAAAACAAATTTTTTAAAAAAATATCATTTATAAATACTCATCCAAGCACATTAAAATGCGTGTAAAAAGAAGAGTGTCAAACAAAATGGGACAGATGGAGTATATAGTTTTGCCATCTTACAATTATCCTCAACTTCATCCATGAAAAATATATTTACAAATTTTAAATATTATATAACTTAAATTTATAGATTTACTGAATATTCGCATTAAGCAAAGAGGAAGATGCTCCAGAAAGATTGAGGTTGTTGGGGATGCATATATTTTTTTGTTATGTTTTTAGAAAAATCAATAAATTTATGCAATATTTACACTTAATGGTGTACAAATCAAATTCTACTTTAATTTAAACTATTCACTATTTGTATATATGTATAGAGTTTAAATATATGCATTAGCATTTACAAGAATATGCGTAAGTTTCATCAAACAGCAAGGTCCATATTTTTGTAAGATGTTCCAATGCAGTGCTCACTTTAGGATCATCAAGAATGGTGCGCCATTTCCTAGGACTGTGCTTAGTAATACCATCTCTTATGGCAGCTTCCTCTTCGATAGACCACTTTTTTTTTTTGAATAACCCGTGTATTAAGTTCAATAAATCAAAGCCATACGGCATCTACAAATCATATCGAGTAGAATAAACATAATTGAATCGCCGGACATCCAAAGGAGACCAAAAGCGAAATTTTGACGGAGATATTTACATTTATATCCCCAACACCCCGTTTGAGCTTATCGACCATGAGTGCAGAACCAAAATAGCTTGAATCACTAAATCCAAATCCACGCTCCCACAAGCCGGAGAGAAAAACAAACTCCCACATAACGGAGAGAAAACCAAGCACTTAAACATCTATTATATATCTAATACACCAACAAGGGGTTTCCCTGAGCAAATTAATTCATAGGCTCGGTCCTTCCGAACCTCACTCCAAGCCTAACTCAAAATATTTGTAAGCACTTAAACATCTATTATATATCTAATACACCAACAAGGGGTTTCCCTGAGCAAATTAATTCATAGGCTCGGTCCTTCCGAACCTCACTCCAAGCCTAACTCAAAATATTTGTAAAAATAATGTTACTCAAAGGATTTGAACCCATGACCTTGCATAACTAATACAACACCATAACCAGTTGAGCTATGTGAACATTTGAGTTAATATTAAAAATCATTAGCAACATACATAAATATTTGTATAATGTATAATCCCAATAATTATACATATATATAAACATACATACATACATACACACATACATACATACATAATTATACATGCATACGTACATACACACATACATACATACTTACATTCATACATACATATATACATACATATATCCATACATACTTACACAATTATTAATTATACATGCATACGTACATACATACATACATACATACATACATTTATGTTATAAAATCTATTAATATTTTATTATTTGTAATCTATATATTAATTGTTGTATAATTAATATGCATATTTATACATACATACACATGTACATACATAAATACATACATATATAAATTTCTGTGGATATATAATAATATACTATAATATTATATACATACATACATACTATATAGCATACATACATTCATACATACAAACATACATACATAAATACATACATACATACATACATTTATGTTGTATAATCTATTAATATTTCATTATTTGTAATCTATTAATTATTTCATAATTAATATGCATATTTATACATACATACACATGTACAAACATAAATACATATATATATATATATATATATATATATATATATATATATAAATTTTTGTGAATATGTAATAATGTACTATAATATTCATTAACATATACCATATCTTATTAATCATTTTAGATCTACCGTAATTATTTACGAATTAAATATTATAAAAATATCACAATACAGAAAAAGAACCTTCATGCGTATATAATTATATATAATACAAACTTGTATTAACATTAACTATCGTAAAACTCATCAATCACATCTTTAATACGTAAACGCACAAAACAATATAACAAACACACACACACACACACACACACACACACATATCTAATAGAGCAAATGGGGAGGGGGTTTCATGAGCAAATTTATTAATATAAAAAGTTATATTTACCTCTACTAATTATATCTTTGTTATATTTCCGGAGGCTATTTAGGTATTGTAACACTAACATATTTATTACATAATAATAACTGATATGAACTAATATGCATTTATTATTATGTAATTAATACTTGTATGTATCTCTGTATCCATCCATGTTAACTCTATATATTTATATTTCGAATTACGGTTTTGATCTTAACATTAAACAATTTATTACATATCGTTCAAGTTTGTTTTAACAAAACAAAACATAGCGTAAAATATAAACATATTTAATTTAATCAGAATTATCATTTGCATTTCACGATCGGGTATTGCATAAATTCTATTTCCTCCCAACAATTGCTGCGAAGATATGAATAATCGAAAATATCAACAATCCAATCCTGTGTGATCACGAATAATTCATAAATATTTGTAATCTAGAGCATGCTCGTGCCTTGCACGGGCTACAAAGCTAGTTACAAGCTAAAAATCCAAACTACAATTTCAAACAAAACTTAGATCTGTTATCGATCTAAAACACAAAACGAAATCCTTAGATCCGAAAATCAAAAACCGAAAAAGAACGCCCTGGAGAATGTAAATTAACGCCTAAAGCTGGAAAAATTGGAGCCACAATAACATGAGAACCCACTTGCAATCGGGAAAGAGAGAGAATCGGAGCTCCGATGGCTTAAATCCGAAAAAACAAACCAAATCTTTCCTAAAAAAGGAAGATTTTTTAGGAAAATCCAAACTTTAAACAAGGAAAACGAAAATAAATAAAGGGATAGACCACTTAATCCTGACCTGAACCATATCCTAATGATATATATACAAAATAAAATTACATACATCATGCATAGTTTTTTTTTGAAACAAAAGATGAATTTCATTAAATCAACAAAGTGTCCGACAATAATGTCAACAACAAGAAAGATGGAGGAGACTGAAAATCGAAGAAGCTATTAAGCTCACAAGGAAATTTAGCCATTGTATGTGCTACCTTATTTGCCCGCTTTCTAACAAAACCTACCGACACCCCACCCCTATTACGAATCATTAGTTTACATTGCTTCACTAACAATCCCAGTTCCAAGATGTTATCACATTCCCCATTTATCGCATTAACACATAACTGCGAATCACTCTCCACTTCTACTGCAGCTATCGGCAAATGATTCAACCATGATAAAGCTTCGACTATGCCTACCATTTCAGCTTCTACTACCTGGACGTTTCCTGCAAATCTCATAGCTCTCCCTGCTACAAACTGCCCTTGAGAATCTCTGAGCACCATTCCAACTGCAAAGAAGTTCTGCCCCATTTTGACTGCAGCATCTACATTAACTTTAAAAGTTCCCAGGCTAGGAGGTTTCCAACACTGATCTCTTTGGCTTTCATTCATTCTCAAACCAGGTGCACCATACACCTCCCTGTTCGCCCTACGCCATTCTGCTATTTGATTCTGACTCCATGCCATAGCAACTGAAGAAGACAATTGTTTATCCTCAAAGATTTTCTTATTTCTAGCAAACCATAGCCCCCAAAGAACAGATGCTATTTTTACCAGATTCTCCTCCGTCTCATCGCTTAACTTGTTCAGGAGCCACTCAGCTGCATCCTCAACCTCTGTGAAGTCATATTCCAATCCCACCCTATGCCAGCACTCCTTAGCAAAATCACATTCTATGAACAGATGACGAAGATGCTCAATATCCCCTGTGCACATCATACATGATCTAGAGATCGATCATAATCCCTCTGCCTCTAAGCAAGTGTCTGATTGGTACAATGTTTCGACAAAACCTCCAGAGAAATATTCTGACCCTATGTGGTACCTGTACTGACCAGATTCTACTCCAACCCCTAGACTGCTGTACACCTCCTATATCAACATGGTTTTTGTGCCACTGCTGATACCCCGATTTAACCGTGTATTGCCCATTATGAGAATGGGACCAGGCTATCCTGTCTCTAATACACACTTGTGGTATACGGGTATTCAGAATGGCATTAGCATCTGCATTGTTAAAGTGCGATCTGACTTTTTGCTCATCCCAACTCTTCATGTCCTCCTTAAAAAAATCACAAACCTTCATATTCGTACCTGTTGTTGCACTTGTTTGATCAACACACAAACCTTCTTTGTTTCTCAGCCATTTATCAGTACTAATATTTATTGTTTGCCCATCTCCCAAAACCCATCTCAAACCTCTCTTAATCTCCTAACACAAAGACTTGTGTGAGCGTAGAATGGACATTAATTAAAAGTGGAATGATTATAATTTTGAAAATGTTGAGATGATTTGAGATTACCACTTTTAAAGAGGTATATGTATTGTACAAAAGTCCTTTTGAAGATGTACAATATATTTTTTCTTATGAATTCATTTGCCGTAATAGCATATGTTTTGGGTCATTATGTATCATGCAAATATTTGTGTGTTCACAAAAGTGTACTAATTGTATCATTGTTTGCATGTACCTAGAAAATAAAAATACACTAGTACATATGTTGAAGTGTTTTTAGTGATATACTATGACGTTTGCATCTTTATAATTCTGAAATCTGAACTGTAAAACTTGGATGAAAATAATGTGATTTGGGAGTGTTAGGACCATTAAGAATTTGTGGTGTTTAATTTTTGTACAAAGATTGTTATGTGTAGACAATGATAAATGATTTAAGAACTCTGGTTTGATTCTAGTTTGTGTTCACCTGAAGAAGGATATGGGCATAAGTTCGTATATTCCAAATTATTAGAAGTAAAAGAATTTTAAAGAATTACTCTTTGTTATATATGGCCATTAATGTTGCAGGTTGATATGGATACCTACAATTTGTACGAAGATCATTGATGTGCTTTTATGCTTTACAAAAATGTCAATTCCATGTGTGGGATTCCTCCATATATGTTTAAAAGGATTTATGATACAAAGTGGATATTTTGTAAATATATGATGAAATCTTCTATTAGGTATTTCTCATTCTGTGCGAGGAAATAAGGTACCGAAAGTCTACAAAATTGAATTGTCGATACGCATTCCCACTACTAAGATTAGGCTCATTACTCTCAGTTAGAATTTTTCGATTAACTATGAGATTCAAGTTTATTGTGGAGAGGATTTGACTAGGCTGTCTTTTAGTCCAAGTGTCTCATATGTTACAAAGAGTGTTAAGTTGCTACATAGTGACATTTGGGGCCCTTATATTGTCAATACATGGGGCAAGGTTAAGTATTTTTTGACACTGGTAGATGATCATAATAGAGTAACATGGGTTTATCTGCTAGAAAGGAAGTCTACTTACCTGGACAAATTGAAAAAATTTGAGAATTATGTTGAGAACCAATTTAAAGAAAAATTGCAAGTGGTCCGGTCAGATAACGTATTAGAGTTTGCAGACAAGGCTTCTGTCGAAGACTTTGCCAAGGAGGATTATCCTTCAAAAGTCCTTTGCCTACACATCCCAGCAAAATGCTAGGGTGGAGAGGAAATACATGAAAGTCCTCGAGATGGCACGAGCTTTGCGCTTCCATTTAGGTTTATACCTGAGTTTCTGGGGTGATTGCGTACTGACCGCAACACACATTATCAGCAGGTTGCCTCATGTAACCCTTAAGTTTGTTGTACCATACGAAAAACACACTGGAAAGAAATTGGATTATGATGAGTTAAAGATGTTTGGATGTTTGGTCGTGGCTTATCCAACAAACACTAAAAAATTACTAAAGGATATCAGATGTTGAATCTTACAACCATGCAGCCGTTTGTTTCCAGAAATGCGACTTTCCATGAAAACATTTTTCCACTAAACATACACATTGATAAGCCACACGTGAAGCCATTACCCACAGCTATGCCAACTGGTGACAACTCTATATACGAAGAAGTGGAGATAGTAAACCAAGATGAAGTGGAAAATATTGCAGATGATGTAAAGTGTGATAAATGTGATCAGAAAGATCAATTCAACAACTATATTCAGTAAGAAATGAAGAAGAAGAACTATAGAGATAGAATATTATATCTACATTCCTGTACAAACTTGATCAAGAAGTTGTTTATCAAAAAACTATCTTATCTCACTACAATGCAGAAATGAAGAATATATATATATATATATAGAGAGTTGCACTCCATAACAAACACCTTATATAACAAACAATAAAGAACACCTTAGATCTAATAGATCCAATGCCCCTGGCGGGGCCACCCAATACAAAAAGTTATTATTTTTTTACCCTTTATCCATCCATCATCTCAAAAAAAAAATTTAAAAAGTTACTGTTCATGACATGAACAGTAACATTTTTAAATTTTTTTTTTGCTGGCTTGGTAGAGGGTAAAAAAATAACAACTTTTTGTATTGGGGGCCCCTGGCGGGGCCAAAGGATCTAATAGATCTAAGGTGTTCTTTATTGTTTGTTATATAAGAGTGTTCTGTATGGAGTAATGGCATATATATATATATATATATATATATATACATATACATATATACAATCTGAGTTTGTTACAAACACTATTGACTAACTTTGACTTTCATAACTAACTTTTCTGCCCAGCTAGATATTTGACTTTTCTTGACTGTTGACTTTGACCTTGAGTATATACTAACATCCCTCCTTAAGATTGAGGGTGAAACAAATTGCACACTCCAATATTGGATAATAAGAACTGAAGAGAATAAGCTGAGAGAGACTTAGTGAAGAAATCTGCAAGCTGATGAAATGTACTAACATGAGCTGTCTTGACAATCCCTTGTTGAAGTTTAGCACGAACAATATGACAATCTATATCTATGTGCTTAGAGCATCTCCAAGATGCTCTTTATTTAAGCTCTTAAATGAAAATATATAGAGGATGACTTAAAATCACTACACCATAGATGACCTATAGCAACCTTTTGGCATGGGTGTTACCACTATGGGTGTTACCATAGCTATGAAAATTTTGACCTATCGCAACCTTTTGATTGTGGTGTTACCATAGGCACAAAAGTATGTTACTTTAGTTATAAAAGGTGTTACAGTGGGCTAACACCATGAGGTGTGTTACCATAGAGTATTCATTAACAAAATTTTTATTTAATTTAAAATTAATGATTTAATAATTATTTAACTTTAAAAATAATTAATTTTAAAAAAATCGTTGATGTTAGTTATTGTAAAAATTAAAATATTTCATGATATAATTAAATTATTTAAATTTATTAAATATTTAAATATTTTTAATTAATTTAGAATTAAAATGTTTTAAAACAAAGTGATATTAAAAAAATATTAAATTTTGATAAAAATCATTAAAAATTTTAATAGAGAAAATAATAGTTTGTATCAACTGTGAAGAATTTGAAAATAATAAATCTAACATTTATAATTTAATATCAACAAATTAAAATAAATTTGTAATATTTTTTTTTGACAAATTTGTAATATTTTTTAAAAAAACAAATAAAAAGGAAAAGTACACAAATACTAGTGAATTGCTTGGGCGGGGGTTCAAAATATTTGAGGAGCGGCAAACAAAATTGGGGCTAATTCATATTGGGGCAAGGAATGAAATATTTCACTTATGTAGCTCTTCACTTTCTCATCTCTTTTGTTCTTCACTCTCGGTAGTTTCTCTCAATCTAATTAGGATTTAAGCAGGATTTGGGCTCAATTGAACGGGTTCGAGCTTTGAATCGGATTGTAGCAGATTTGGTTTCAATCCTGGTTTGGTTTCGAATTTGAGGTATGACTCAAATTTGGGTTTATATGACTACAATCTGTGTAGTTGTGTAATTTACATATTTGTGATTGTTTCCATGCTTTGATTTGAACAATAATGTCTTCTTTTCTCCTTCCCCTCTCTCTCGCTCCCCGGATCTCTCTCTATCTCCCTCTCTTTCGCTCCCACCTCTCTTGCTCTATGTTTCTCTATCTATCTCTTCGTGTCTCCCTCTCTATAGCTCTTTCTCTCTCTCTCTCTCTCTCAATATATATATATATATATATATATATCTGTATGTCTCCCTCCCTCTCTCTCTCTCTCTCTCTCAATCACACACAAAAACACAAAAATTTATGATATGGATCCATTAGCTACTTTGCCAGTGTGTTGGTACGTTTTTAGTTTTATTTTTTAGTCTATATTTTTTGGATGTTCTTCTTGTCACAAGGATGTTCTTTTAAGTGAACCAATATCTTTCTTTGTTTGAAATTGGCCATAAGAAGATGGGTAGTGTAAAACAGGTTACTGACTTGGGTGTAAAATCATTATTTTTCAGTCAGTTCAGTTCTGCTGTGGTTGATACGACTGGTTGGGGAGCAGGTAATTGTGTCTGTGTTAATCACCCGGAATTTGTGAACAGATGTTCTTTCTTTAACTTGAATGGGAATCTTCTAGGAAGTCTTCCTGTTGTTTGGGATAATGATCATTCCAAACCATATTGCTGGTTCTTTCCTAGTGACAGCTGGGACGTCCGATGTGTTGATGATGAATTCGGCACTTGATCTAATTCTGACATCAACATTTCTTGCTAACCCTGTAGTTCGTAGCGTCATCTGAAGCGAGGTACCAAGTTGTCTTATGTCATTCTCTGTATGTCTTTCTTATCGGCACCATGTTTGTAACTGTACAAGACAGATTGTTAGAATTTTTTTCTGATTCCAGTTGAAGCAACTGTTCCTGCAATTGCAATTAAATTGTGTTTCTCTACCGTAGTGAGTTTTGTCAATTGAAGGCAACTAGGGTCAATTCTAGGGATACTGTATTTACTGTTTTAATCTTGAAACTGTCTTTGAATTTCAGCTTGATGTTGATGTGGGATCATCAACCGTGGCAAAGGGTGTAATCAGTCTAGTTCTTGGATACCTGAACAATCTTGTGATAGAAATGGTTTTCTTAATACAGGTAAAAGCCACTCTTTTCATTTCGCAGAAAATCCCACTTTAAATGATTAAAGTCATTTAATACATATGGCGTACTATCTGTTAGAATTTAAAGTTAACAAGATTTACAGCATTTTTGTTTTTATTAGAACTTTAGATAAATGTACGTGGTAGAATATCTGTATCAACTAATATAAATAGAATCTGCATCATTATAAAGTTTAAGCTGGCATCATTTGCTGTAAAGAATCAAAACTGACCTCTTGTTGCGGTAGAGAGCTAGTATTATCTAGTAAATTGTGTGTAGCAAATTACATTATCAAGATAAAGGTTTATACTGTTTACTCAGGTTTTTTCCTTCTGTGAAATTGTCCTAGTGCTTTGGCACCTATTATATAGTTTATGATGAAGATTGCATTAGTTTATATAGTTAATGATAAAGATTGCATTCATGTCAATTATTATAGTGAAGGTTGCTGTGATTTCAATAAAAATAAAAAACAATTACTATCTCTACTACGTGGTCTCTGTGCATCTCACATTTCATCTAAATTTTCATCACCAGGGCAAGGCAAAAGGCACTCTGATGGAATTTATTGGCGCAGATTGGATCAAATCAAACAAGCACAGATTGGATCAAATCAAACAAGCGTGAAGATGATCTTGGTGGCCGTCTCGGTAGCATTACTCAAGTTTAAACAAGCGCAGAATGGGCTCTTGCAAAACATGCACTTACTTTTATAGGCACACATGAGGTGTTATGAACTAGCTACTATACATGTTATTAGCTTTAGTACTTGTACGTTTTAAGTTTTGTTCATTACCTAGTGTTGGTAGATATTTTTGGATGATTTGGTTGGTTTTGTACAAGATGATGTTATTGAAATGATGTTGGATGATGTTATTGAAATGTAATTAATTTGGTTCTTGAATATTTAAATGTCATAATTTTTTTTGTTATTAAAATTAGTTATAAATGATTTTAATTATGTAACACTCAATATGTTACAATTGGTAAAAGAGGGTGTTACAATAGATTGTGGACCCCACCTAGATGTGGGGCCCACAGTTGTCCATGTGCAAAATTATATCATCTATTGTAACACACAAACTATGTTGCTGTAGAGTGTTTAAGGTGTTGCTATAGAGATCTTTAGTAACTGCATTTGCCGTGTTACCATAGGTTGTTTTTGATGTTACCTTAGATATCTATAGTTACTGCTGAGAACCTAACACAGCTGAAGTGTTACCATAGCCCTATTTTGGCCTATGGTAACTTCAAATAGGGGTCAATGGTAACACAGTTTGGGGGTTACTATAAGCAATCTATGGCGTAGTGAAATGAGTCTCCAAGAGACTCTTTAAAAAGTTAAGAGCTTCTTCTCTCTCCTCTATTTTAGGAGCAACGAGTAGCTCTTAACTTAATATTTTATTAGTAAAATAGTGGTTCTTCTCTCTCATCTATTGATTGTTTGTCCAAGTGGAATTGAAATATGAATAAAATATGAAATAAAGAATCATAATAGAGAGCATTGTTGGAGTTGACACACAAATCAATGTAATAACTTGTTAAGAGCTTAATTATTTATAATATATTTAGGAGTGAGCTAAGAGACTCTTGTAGATGCTCTTAGTACGCTCATGTAAAACTGAATTAGAGGCAATATACAAAGCACAGACTTATTGTCGTAGTATAGAGTAACTGGAGTAAGTTTCACTCCATTAATTTCAAGAAATAAGTTGAGTAACCATTGAATCTCAGAACAGGCATTAGCCATGGCCCTGTATTCAGACTCAGCAGAAGATCTAGACATAGTGGATTGCTTTTTAGCTTTCCAAGAAATAAGGGAAGTACCAAGTATGACACAATAACCAGTTAAGGATTGTCTGGTAGTAGGACAAGCACCCCAGTCAACATCAGCATAAGCAGTGAGAGTGAATGGACTAGTAGCAGATAAAAGAATTCCTTGACCCACTGTATGTTTAAGATATCTCACAACTTTGAAAGCTGCATCCATATGACATTGTCTAGGTCTAGCCAGAAATTGAGATAGTACACGAACAAGATAAGACAGATCTGGCCTAGTAATTGTCAAGTAAATGAGTCTTCCAACCAATTGTCTATAGGAAGAAATCTTGAGCAACAAAGGTGAAGTATCATTGGACAATAGAGTATGATGTTGTTCCATTGGTATAGGAGAAGACTTTGCATCACTCAAGCCCACATCATGAATAATATCTAAGGTATATTTTCTTTGATTGAGATAGATACCCTTAGTACGTAGACCTAGCTGCTTCAATACCAAGGAAATACTTGAGAGGACCTAAATCCTTAATCTTAAAGTGTTTAGCCAAATGAACTTTGACCTCAGAGATTGCAGTATGATCATTACCAATGACTAAAATGTCATCCATATAGACAAGAATGATGTGGTTTGACCCTTATGAAGAACAAATAAACTATGGCCTATATGAGCTTGAGTCAAACCATACTGAACCAAAACAGTACATCTGGGAGCTTGTTTAAGCCCATAAAGTGACTTAATCAATTTACAAACTAGATTAGGAACATATTGAAGATGAGGAGGTACATGATAACCTGGTGAGATGGACATATAAACCTCTTCTTCAAGATCACCATGAAGAAAGGCATTTATAACATTCATCTAAGTTACAAGCCAATCAGAAGCTGCAGCAATGGCTAAAAGCACTCTAACAATTGTCATTTTAGCAACTAGTGCAAAAGTCTCAAAATAGTCCAACCCTTCTGTTTGTGTAAATCCCTTAGCTACAAGTCTGGCTTTGTATCTTTCAACAGTTCCATCAACATTATATTTAATCTTATAAAGCCATTTACAATCTACAATGCTCTTGCTAGGGGGTAAAGGAACAAGTTTCCAAGTATTGTTTGCTTCTAAAGCTGCAAGTTCAACAACCATAGTTTCACACCAAACCTTCTAATTACTAGCTTGATGAAAGGTTTTTGGCTCATATGTTTGATCTACATTAACCAAAAAAGCTTTGTAGGGAGGAGTAAAAGTTTGATAATCCAGAAATAAAGGATATGAAGAAACAATGCAAGCAGTATAAATTTTAGATGTAATAGCAGTAGGAAGACCTGTGTAATCTGAGTATTTAGATGGCACATTTCTATCTCTAACTGGTCTAAGAGCAAGAACATGAAGAGAGTTAGTAGGTAGAGAATTAGGTGAAGAGCAAGATCCTTCTAAAGTAGGAGATACAGTAAGAGGATTAGTAGTTGTCTCAGTAGGAGATGATGTGTGAATAGATTGATAAGTTGTAGTATCATCTGATACTAAAGGACAATCAGTGGGAAACAGAGTCACAAGGGAAGATACATTCATATTTTGAAAAAGGAAATGTATTCTCAACAAACACAACATCTCTGGAAGCAAACACTTTCTTAGATTCTAAGTGCATCACCCTATAGGCCTTCTTATCATTAGGGTAGCCTAAGAAAATACACTTTAAAGCTCTATCAGAAAACTTATCTTTGTTAGGATCTTGATCTGTAGAATAACACAATGAACCAAAAGTTCTCGAATGATCATACTGAGCTTACAGTGAAATAACATTTCGTAAGGTGTTATTCTCTTAAGAACTAAAGATGGAGTTCTATTAAGTGAATAAGTGGAAGTAAGAATACAATCTCCACAAAAAGAGTGCGGTAGAGAAGCTTGTAATCTTAGAGCTCTAGTAGTGTTTAAAAGAGATCTATATTTTCTATCAACCACACCATTCTGCTGAGGAGTATAGGCACAACTGGTTTGATGTTGGATTCCTAGAGAGGCTAAAAGGTTATGAAGAGTACTGTTGACAAACTCAGCTCCATTATCAGATCTTAGCATCTTAACATTAACTTTAAAATGATACTGAACATAAGCTAAAAAGGATGCAAGAATAATAGGAACTTGACTTTTATAACCGAACAAATAATTCCAAGTGGCCCTTGATTTAGCCTCCACAATGGTAAAAAAATAAGAACAATTACCACGGGTTTTATGCCTATAAAGCCCCATACATCCACTTGAATGAGATCGAACAAATGTTCATAATGAGTAGAACTAACAGGAAAAACAGCTCTAGTTTTTTTTTTTTGCTAGATGACAAGTATCACACTTATTTAAGTCTGTTACAATAGAAAACATACTAGAAGGAAGTAGCTTCATTACAGATAAAGAAGGATGACCAAGCCTTGCATGCCAGATATCAAAATCTTAAGTAGAAACAACTATAGAATGACATTGAGAAGGTTGATGATCTGAAGAAAATCCAGAAGTAGACCTGTGATGCAGAAGATACAGACCATCTTGAAATCTACCAATCTCTTTGACTGTCTTCAAAGAATGGTCCTGAACAAAACAACTTGTATTGTCAAAATACACTAAACAGGTATGTTGTTGAGTCAACTTGGATATAGATAGAAGATTATAGCTGAAGGTGGGAACACATAGCACTTTGTCAAGTTTCAAATCTGGAGCTAAACATAAAGATCCAAAATGAGTGATGGCTGCAGTGTTACCATCAGGTAATTGAAGATTAGACTGAAACTCATGAATATCTGAGAGACAATTAAGATTTGGAGTTATGTGATCAGTGGCACCAGAATCAATGATCCATAAATTTGATTCTGAGCCACTATAATGAGTGTAACCAGCAAAATGAGTGCTTATACCTGCAGCATGAACAGTATTAGCAGAAGGATTCCAGCTGGATGTTGAAGAAGAAGGAGTCATTTCTCTAATGCCGGCCTGAATCATTTGCATTAGTTATTTGCATTAACTATCAGAGAAACTATTAGTATCATTTGATGACATATCTGTAGTATCACTATTGGTACTAGTATGAATAGAGGGAGCAGACTTATCAGAAGACATTATATGCTTGAAATTTGCCCTTAGTTTGAGAGGTGAACTTAGGCTTAGGCTTTGGTTTCCCAAACATTTTATGCCTCAAAAACATTTATCCTTAGTGTGACCTTGACTTTGACAATAGACACAGAACAACTCAGAAGCAGGTTTCTTAGTGGCTGAATGTTCAGAGTTCAATGAAAGAGTATTAGATTTTTCCCTCTGATGTTCCTCTTGTAACAGAATGCCATAAGCCTCACTTAAAGATGGAGGAAGAGTAATCATGAGAATATGACCTCTGGTGACAGTGAAAGAGTCATTTAATCCCATAAGAAATCGAGCCAACATAGATGCTTTCATATAGCTAGCCAATTTTATGTTCACATTGCAAGTGCATTTCTCACAAGAACATTTAGGCATCTTAGACAAGGTCTCCAATTCATCATTCAATGCACAAAATTTAGTGAAATAAGCAGAGATTGACATATTGCCTTGATTGAGAGAAGCAAGATCACGTTTCAAGTTAAATAGTTTAGGAATATTCGTATGAGTAAATCGAGTGGCTAAGTCATTCCAGATATCAGTTGTAGAGTTCAAAAACATAACACTCTGCCTAATTTATGGAGAAACAGTGTTAACAATCCAGGAAATTACTATATCATTGCATCTATTCCAGTAAACAGATAACGCAGTAGAAGATGCAGTTTTAATATAGGATCCATCAATAAAACCTAGCTTGAGTTTGGAAGATAAGGCAATTTTGACACCACTGACTGTAGTTATGATCCTAAAGAGTGATTGTCACAAGAATCATACCTGGATGATCAGATGCAGAGAGACAATATGGATGATTACAGTCAATGATTGAAGCTGATGTTGTAGATGTAGTGGATGTAGAACCAGTCACAGCGGATGAGTAAGACATAGTCATTGACACAAATGATCAAACACTTGATGAAAAATTGCAGAGATCGGAAGATTAACGAAGAAATGCGGAAGAAAGTATAGAAAAATTGAAGAAATAGCTGTAACAGAGATGAAAAACAGCATAATAGCGTGATCAATAAGTAGATCGTCGCTCTGATACCATTATAAATGTGATCAGAAAGATCAATTCAACAACTATATTCAGTAAGAAATGAAGAAGAAGAACTATAGAGATAGAATATTGTATCTACATTCCTGTACAAACTTGATCAGGAAGTTGTTTATCAAAAAACTATCTTATCTCACTACATTGTAGAAATGAAGTGTATATATATATATATATATATACAATCTGAGTTTGTTACAAACAATATGGACTAACTTTGACTTTCATAACTAACTTTGCCGCCCAGCTAGATATTTGACTTTTCTTGACTGTTGACTTTGACCTTGAGTATACACTAACATTGAGGGAGGAAGCAGAAAATGAAACTATAAATACAAATGGTAATGGTATAAATGAACCAATGTCAAGAAGATCGATGTATACTCCTAGAAAATGAAACTGGATGGCTAATTTTGTTACACCATACTCAAATCAGGCAGTGAGTGCAAGTAATGTGGCACATCTGTTAGTGAGTCCTAAACTCAATTGTTTTTTGGCAACTAATACACCTTAGGCGGATCCCTTGTATTTTAATCAAGTTGTAAAGTCACCACAATGGATTGAAGCTATAAATGCCGAGTTGGAAGCCTTGGAGAAAAATGGCACGTGGGAAGTGACAACCTTGCCACCAAACAGAAAAACAATCGGGTGCAAATGGATTTATAAGACAAAGTTCAAGGCAGATCAGTCCATTGATAAGTATAAAGCACAACTAGTTATATTACGGTATAAACAAACTTATGGGATCGACTATGTTGGGACATTCGCTCCAGTGGCCAAAATGACTATTGTTAGAGCATTATTAACAATGATAGTGATGAAGGAATAGGAAGTGCCCCAATAGATTTTTCAAATGCTTATCGCGAACCCCAGTTAGATTCAGGCATGCTACACTTTTTAGTTATTGGGAGAACCCAAGTACTCTCTCTTAATGACAATTTAGTTGAGATGATAACACTTTATTGTCTCACCGAATCTGGGTAGAGTGCGTGGAAATCATATGAGCCTATATTTTCGCCTCTACCTTAATTCAAAAAATAAAAAGAAAAGAAAAACGTAAGGCCTTTATTCTGTATGCACGGCAACTAGATTGCATGAAAAAGTACGGAACATTAGTTTTAGCATAGGAGTCCAAATCTTCTACACCATTTTAGGTGTGCCACTCCATGTGCCACCTTTGGTGGTTGTTTTTGATTGGGTAGTTGGTGTGAATGCAGGGGGTCCCATTTATATTAATGAGAGATGAGCCAATCAAAAACAACCACCTAAGGTAAATATATGAGTTTTATAGAAATATATAAAAGTGATGGTTTCATGTCAAGTTACCAACTCTAAAGACATAAGGTACAATGTTAGCCGAGTTATTGCGCACCTGTTCATAGTAATTAGTAATTACTCTGAGTGATTGGTAAAATAATATTAATCAACTGATATGTAAAGATCGAAACTTTCAGGAAAAAAAATACAAACAAAAAGTAGTGCCTAGCTAAAGAATGAAAAACCACAAGGCCACAACACACATGCATAAATGATATATAAATGAAACGAAGCAATAGATAAAAGATATGAAGCATAAATTGTTGTTTAAGAAAGAGAAACAGTTTGGGGAACAACTTGAGATCAAAGAACTAACATGACTTATGTCCCCTAGCCTTAATCTCTCAACCAAACATAACCAAACATATCCAGTATGTCCCGTTGTTCAATGTATATAATTACTACCTCCATACTTGGAAGGTTAAGGGATGAGATATTGTTTTCGTTGTTGCAGAAGCTATTATGAGTTTTATAGAGAATGGAGTTAAGGTCAAAAGGCGTTTTGTGAATTAAGCATTTTGGAATATTTTGAAACATATACTGGTCAATTTTATTTCTTCAATGTTCTCTTTAAAGAATCTCTAATGGAGGATGCCAAGAGGGTGTCAACGTCATGTGACATGACATGGCATGACACCCTTGTAAACACTGTATTGAAATTGTGGGATGTCAACTTGGGGATGCCAAAGGTTGGCACCCAATAAAGTAGGGTGTGAGAAGGTCAAAACAATTGGGGCTTGCTCAACATTCTTAAAAAAAGAAGACGTTCTTTCGACTTACCGGCATGACACCATGATCGGAGGCTGCGGCTGACCCCATTCCACTCTGCTTTTGGTTAACTTTCAAATTGTCTTAATTTTAAACAAGGAGAAGTACTTTTACCACCGGAACGGTGAGAACATATGTTGAGCAATCTTAAAAAAGTGTTGAACAATTGTTCAACTTATTTTCAACATTTTTTTGGTTACATTTTTGTGCATCTTTTCAATAGTGTAGAACAATTTTTGTCACTGTTAAAATCATTCTCCCGTAAATCATTATCTGCATTTCAATAACATATTTTTTCGATAAACAATTTATTACATGTAAGATGAATCATGTTTTTATTTCAATACTTTATTTTTTTTTTTTGAAAAAAATGCACTTGCATATATTAAAATTCTTCAGAAATAAGGTTACAAGCAATAATCTGGAGCAGTCTCAAACCACTCTCGAAGACCTGACATATTTAAATTTCATATCAACGACATATTTATAAAAAGCTATTAGTTTCCAAAATTCATATCAATGATACATCAACATATTTAAAATCGAATTATGAAGATTGTGCATACCCTGAACTGGAAATTAAACATTTTTCTGTTGTTTTTGTTTGAATAATTAAAGCAGTAGTAGGTCCCCAGTAAGTGGGTGGGGGTGGGTGAGGGTGTTTACAGTTCTCTTTCGTTTTATGCTCTATATAAGAATTTTCCCTGTAATGTAAAAGACTAAGCTGAATGCTAAAGCATTATTACAAGAGTTATTTGTTCTTGTCTTTACACTGCTCTGCTGTTCAACGTCATTAGCCTCATTATGATAACACTGGTTATACATTATCTCTAATACACACCTGTTATTTATACATCAAGCAGAAGCATAAGCCCACAATTTCAACATTTTAGATGAACTGGAATACGATTGAAGTTGTGTTCGTACTTTTTTTCCGTGATGCTACTTTATCACTTGTTCATCTACTTCAGTTAGGTTTATGTAAGTTGGAAGTTCTTACTTCTCCGCCTTCGGACTAAAGACTTTGCCTGTACATGCAGTTTTCATCAAATACTCTTTGAGTAGCTATATCTACAACTTCAACTTTGTTATAGAACCTTTTTAGGCCTAAAGTTTAGTAATCCTACCCATCTACTTATCACCATACCACAAATTAATACTAGTTTCAATATTATACCCTTTGCAACTCATCAACTGGAATTAAACTGTGCCCTAAACAGTTGTGCATCCTCTGCATTACCAATACACAGTATCCCTCTGTTGGGGAATTGGGTGATAACTTGGATTTTTCTGAAGTCGTGTGAACACTTTCAGATTGAAGTTATTTGTGGTTCACCCAAATAATTCAATCGGATAAAGTCAGAAATTCTGCAAGAAGAGAGAATGTATTTTGCTGTGTATTTCAAAATGAACCAGTGTGTAAAATGATCAATGCCACACCTATTTATAGATGTCAACAGATGTGTCTTTTGCCAATAGACACACCTCAAGATGTGTCTTTTGCCAAAAGACACATCTCATTTCCAACAGTCATGTCTAATACCAACAGACACATCTCAAGATGTGTCTTTTCCCAATAGACACATCTCATTCTAACAGATGTGTTTAATGCCAATAGACATGTCTCATAAGCAATAATTCTGAAATCATAACGAACTCGAACAGAGCATGCACTCCGCATTCTCCCGACTTGTTCGATGTAACATTACGATTACATTGATCAACTAGCCAATCCAATTACACTAAAATATCCAACAATCCTCCCCCATTTTAGCGTAATCCATGATTAACTAAACAAAATCACAACAAACGACAAACTTATGCATAAATGAAATATCGTGACGATTGAATTTGACATTAGTATATTACACATTCCAAATATTCGAATATCAAGGTATCACTATGGATTGAACCTTGGTTATTCATAGTGAATACATGAAGATAATATACACATAAATTTACATTCTCAAATGTTCTTACTTGACACCATATTTTACTACCCTAGTGTCCTAATCCTTCTCAAACATATCAAAGCCAAGTCCAAGCTTCTCGAAGCGGCTAAACTTCATGCTCAAATAGGTAGTTCTTTTATTCTCGCACCTGCATATGCAATTTTTCAAAAGAACTATTAAGAAGATAAACTTCAACCTCCTTAACTTGCAGGTCTGAACACATACCTTGGGATGACAATACTAATGTGTTCCAATCTCTAGATGTTAAGCTTTCCACATTGAATTCAGCACCTAATGTCATATTAGATGGGAATTGGGTATCTCAACATGAGAGGTTTTTTATGGACTTTAATCCCATCCCCACAGCCGACTTGTGCACAAGATCTCTACTCAACCCTTTGGTTAGATGATCGGCTAAATTATGTTGAGTTCTTATAAACTCCACTGATATAACATCATGCGTGATAAGCTCACGAATCATACTGTGTCTAACACCTAAGTGTCTAGACTTGCCTTTGAACACTTGTCTATAAGCATTAGCCAAGGCAGACTCACTATCACATCTGATAGATATGGGTGATATCGGTTTAGGCCACAATGGAATCTCATAAATCAGATTTCTTAGCCATTTAGCTTCTTTACCAGCCGCTAATAATGCCACAAATTCAGATTCCATCGTTGAATCAGTAATGCAACTTTGTTTTTTCGATGCCCAAGAGATAGCACCTCCCCCAAGAAGGAATACCCATCCACTTGTGGAAGAATGATCTTCCTTATTGGAAATCCAACTTGCATTTGAATGACCTTCAATAACCGAAGGAAATCCAGTATATGTCAAACCATAATCCATGGTTCCTTTCAAGTATTTGAACACTCGGCTTAAGGCTTGAAAATGATGTGAACTTGGTTTGATAGTATACCTACTAAGCTTTCCAACAGCATAGGCAATATCTGGCCTAGTGCTTATCATGGCACACATGAGACTACCAATAGCCCTTGAGTATTCAAGTTGAGATACTGCAACACCTGTATTAGGTAGGAGTTTAATACTAGGATCAAGAGGAGTGCTAACAGGAGAACAATCCTTAAAGTTAAATCTTTTAAGAATCTTCTCAATATAATGAGATTGAGAAATTGAAATGCCATTGTTCTCACGCTTGATCCTTATACCAAGAATCACCTCAGCCTCCCCCATGTCTTTCATATCAAAATTAGATGACAAGAACTTCTTGGTTTTATCCACTTGATTTTGGTCAGTACCAAAAATCAACATTTCATCCACATATAAACAAATTATAACTCCTTTACCAGAAGCATCAAATTTGCTATATACACACTTGTCTGCTTGGTTAAGAAAATAACCGTTAGACAAGACCACAGTATCAAATTTATCATGCCAATCCTTTGGTGCTTGTTTCAGACCATAAATTGATTTCTTCAATTTACACACCTTGTTCTCACAACCAGGCATAACAAACCCTTCGGGTTGTTTCATATAAATCTCTTCATCTAATTCACCATTCAAGAATGCAGTTTTCACATCCATTTGGTGAATGACAAGGTTGTGTATAGCAGCAAGTGCTATTAACAACCTAATAGTGGAGGTTCTAGCAACATGAGCATAAGTGTCAAAATAATCAATCCCTTCTTTTTGTCTAAAACCTTGGATTACCAATCTGGCTTTAAACTTATCTATGGTACCGTCCACCTTCATTTTCCTTTTGAAGATCCATCTGTTTCCCAATGCTTTACAGCCAGGGGGCAGATCACTCAATTCCCAAGTATTATTATTCATGATATATAGAATCCATTTCATCTTGGATAGCTTCTTTCCAGAATGCAACATCCCTAGATTTCATAGCTTCGCTAAAAGTATTTGGATCCTCCTCAATAACAAAACAATATTGGTATTGATATTCAATTTCATCTCTAGAGCCTTCTACTAGATAAAGATGAAAGTCATCTCCAAAAGACTTTGTTTTTCTAGCTCTAGTGCTTCTCCTTGGTTCGGACGGTCCATTCACATCTTCAGTAGAAACTGAGTTCCTACTAGAGGAATTCTGAAGCATGTCCCTTGGTCTAGGTATAGATGTAAATCCGTTTTCATCAAAAATAGCATCTCTTGACTCAATAATCGAGTTCACAGATACATTGTCATTAGATTCTAACACATAGAATCTATATGCTATGGAATGCTCAGCATAACCAACAAATATGCAATCTATACCCCGTTCACCCAAGTTTCTTCTTTTGGGTTCAGTGAGTCTTACAACTGCTCTACATCCCCAAACTCTCAGAAAACTCAATTTTGGTGACTCTTTATACCAAAGTTCATAAGGGGTAATCTTATTCCTCTTACTAGGAATTCGATTCAATAAATGACAGGCTGTCAACATAGCCTCACCCCAAAATCCCTCACTCAAACCCGAGTAGGATAACAAGGAATTAACCATTTCTTTCAAAGTCTTATTCTTTCGCTCTGCCACACCATTTTGCTGTGGTGTATAAGGAGCCGTGGTTTGATGTATTATACTAGTAGATTGAAAATAAACCGAATCATAATACTCACCTCCTCTATCAGTACGTAGATTTTTAATCATGGTACTCTGATGTAGCTCTACTTCTTCTTTATAAATTTTAAAGAAGTCAAGAGCTTCGTCCTTAGCACGTAATAAATATACATAGCAATATCTAGTAGCATCATCAATAAAAGTAACTACATACTTTTTATTTCCTAATGATGGTGTAGAGTGGAAATCACACAAATCACTATGTATTAGTTCTAAAACATCAGACACCCTATTGACCTCCTTAAAGGGCTTTCTTGTTATCTTTGTTAACATGCATGTTTTGCATTTTTCATTGTCTAAATCAAAAGCAGGTATGAGACTCATTTTTGACATATCCTTTATTCTTTTGTAATGTACATGTCCTAGTCTAGCATGCCATAATTCTGGTTTATTCAAATTATTGCTAGTACTAGTAGAAGCCATGCAAGCAGATTCATCAATAAATGGAGTATTTACATTCAATATAAACATACCATTACACAAATAGCCAAAGCCAACAAAAGAGCCATGTTTTGACAATATATATTTGTCACTTTCATAAACTTGTTTATATCCACAATTGTTCAATACAACACCAGACAAGAGATTCTTCCGAATCCCAGGAACATACAACACTTTATTTAACAATACACATTTGCCAGAAGTAAAAACTATCTTGACATTTCCTAGTCCTTTGATTGGTTCAGTTGCAACATTTCCCATCTTTAAGATAGATCCATCTTCGATTGGTTGAAAGTCTATGAACCAACGAAGATCTTTGCATACATGACTCGTTGCTCCTGAATCAATCCACCAAGCAACATTGTCATCCTGCACATAAAATGCCTCAGATATTAGTGATACATAATTCTGTCCAGAATTATAATTTTGCATTAAAATCCGGCCTTGTTGCTTTTCTGGATCCTTGGATCCACTTGGACCAGCATTTTGCTTTTCTTGCTTGCCTTTACCAACCCGACAATCCTTCTTGAAATGTCCAGGTTTGCCACACTTCCAACATGCCATCTTAGGCCTTTTGTTGGAAGAACTGTTGTTGTTTCCTTTAAACTTTCGTTTATCACCCTTGCCATACTTAGAATTCTTAGAAGATCCATCATCTTCAACCATATTCACAGAAGAGTTACCGACTAGGTTCTTGCCCTTAGGATTATTCTCAATTTCTTGAGTCCTCAAAGCCTCTTCAATTCTGAAGTGACTTCCAAGTTGAACCAGAGTCATATCATCTTTGTTATGTTTCAAGGAGTGTTTAAAATCCTTCCATGATGGTGGTAGTTTGTCTATAACACCAAAAACTGAGATAGATTCATCCATCTTCAGATTGTGTTGGGCAAACTGACCCAAAATCCTTAACAATTCATTGTATTGTTCCATCACCGGTCTAGAATCGACCATTTTATAATTCATAAAATTACTGACAAGAAACTTCTTACTAGAAGCGTCTTCTGCCATGTACTTGGATTCAAGAGAATCCCACAATTCTTTCGCTGACTCAACATTTTGATATACATCGAAAAGGGAATCAGACATACCGTTTTAGATGTGACCGCGACAGATGTAATCAGCATTTTCCCATTTGCAACGCTTTCTTGTTTGTTCAGTGGTTTCATCCTCAACCACTTCTGGAATGGGGGTACTCAAAACATTTACAACCTTCAGCGTCGTCAATAGAAAATGCATCTTCTTTTGCCATCTTCTAAAGTCCTGACCCTCAAACTTGTCCAGTTTTGCAAACTTGCTTGTCATGTCTTTTGCAGATTCTGAGTTCGCCATCTTCAGAAAATAGATAACTTCAATCTTTGTTGGGGAATTGGGTGATAACTTGAATTTTTCTGAAGTCGTGTGAACACTTTCAGATTGAAGTTATTTGTGGTTCACCCAAATAATTCAATCGGATAAAGTCAGAAATTCTGCAAGAAGAGAGAATATATTTTGCTGTGTATTTCAAAATGAACCAGTGTGTAAAATGATCAATGCCACACCTATTTATAGATGTCAACAGATGTGTCTTTTGCCAATAGCTCAAGATGTGTCTTTTGCCAAAAGACACATCTCATTTCCAACAATCATGTCTAATACCAACAGACACATCTCAAGATGTGTCTTTTCCCAATAGACACATCTCATTCTAACAGATGTGTTTGATGCCAATAGACATGTCTCATAAGTAATAATTCTGAAATCATAACGAACTCGAACAGAGCATGCACTCCGCATTCTCCCGACTTGTTCAATGTAACATTACGATTACATTGATCAACTAGCCAATCCAATTACACTAAAATATCCAACAATTCCCTCTACTCTCTCTCTTAAAAATAAAAGAGAGGGATCGAAGTCAGTAGAGACAGTGCGTGCGTGTGTCACGGTGTGTGTAAGTTTCTTAAAATTTACCTTCAATTAACTGTTACATATTGTCAGACACCATACAGTACAAGTAATAGAATGTTATTTGAAGTACAAATATTTTGGCAATGCAAATCAAATGAAAATATGATTCGATACCTTTTATCTTGAATAACGATCATATCTATGATGGAACTACAACCCTATTTGTCCCGCTCAACTCCTTAAAAATCCTTTGAAATTCCATTAAAACTTGAGTTACCATTCCAAGCTTAGTCTTGTCAACTAACATCTTGATAAGCACAACCAAATGCTTATGAAACTTTCCTTTCTCTGCTATCTCCTTCACTAGTTGCCCTTTTTCGCTTTGCTTCACACATGGATCCATCATAAATCCCTGAAGCTGATCATTACTAAGCAGTTTCAAGAACCTTTTCACATCTTTCTCCATTGAACTCAGCCGATTACTGCATTGAGCTACATCTATAAGAGCTGATGCATAGCCTGTGGCAGCATTACGATGAACAAGTGGAACTTGTTTGGATGATGATGATGAGGGTTGAGATAACTGAAGGAAAGGAGAATCATTCTTGGTTAGTTTGGATGTGGCTTTCTGCGGAAAAGAGGTCGGGTTGTTTGATGAGACAAAAGACTTGGAAATATTATTAACAGACGTAAGGTTTTGATGAGTAGTAGTACTGTGAGGTGGCTTGAAACGAGAGAAGTCACTAGATTTTCTATGGGCCAGAAAATAATTAGGGACTTGTAAGGAGGATACTGAGCTTGGCAAAATATCCATGGAGAATATTTTCAAGAGGAAGAGTTGCTTCTTTCTCGTGAAAATTAGGGAGATGATAAGAAGAGGCAGAGGCCAGGACTTTATTGTTTTGTAGCTAGCTAGTTTATAAAGTTTTACCAATATTCAAGGCTATTGTACCTACAGGCTACACGACAAGTAATTTTACAACCCCATGACAATATATCCATTTCATTTTTTTATATAAAATTTAAGCTATTTCAAGATTTAAGAACACATCCGCAGAAAGTAGAGACTCAAAACGTACACTAGATTGCACTTATAACATTATTCTCTTTCGGGCTTGTTTTTTCTGAGATTATCTTAGGTAAGAATCCTGAGATTATAAGAAAAATAATATAAACATAGGACTATTTTTGTATATACAGATAACATATTTAATTATTACAAAACTGCCATTAAAAAATTGTGTTAAAAACTAGCATTACCGCATTGAGGTAATCTTAGGAACTTTATTCACTTTCTTGAATTAATTTTGTACCAACTTACAAATAGAATTCTATTGGCCAACTGTACAAGTTCAAACATTGAGATTACCCGGGGTAAGTTTAAAGTTGGAAGAATGCTTTATTAGCATTTTTTGTATTTACCATTCCCAAAACTCAGAAGTTCTTTTACCTATTGTTCATCAACTATTAAGAAACTTGCTAGTTGCTCCAAGTACAGTACTACTTTTGAAGGCATGAAATTTGTTTTGCTGTGACCTTACTCTTGTGCACCACAATAAGTTTCTTTAAAAGTGATCCTACTTCAACAATATCACAATTCACAAGTCTTTCATCACCATATATAATTGTGATCACAAAGACACGTTGGGTGATAATTTGCCAGCAATGCAAGCAAGAATATTAAGATTACAAGCTGAAAAACCGCGTTCTACAAAGTTCTTAACAAATTTTCGTAACATTGATATCTATTCAATCTGGTAGAAAGCACTTTGAAAATTCACCTTTATTTAACTGGCTGAGGAGGGAATTAACAGAACCTTAGCTCCCGTATCTAGAGTATGGAATATAAATGTAAAACTGATACACAGAATATATCACAGTTTAAAAGAAGCATATTACGAAAAATGCAATTTCAAACATGGTGCAAAAACTGTTAAACAGCACAGATGTCTCAAAATTCAAAACTTAATAAATTACTACAGAATATTATGTTTTAAAACTAAAGAGAATTCACTTAAACAAAGACACTTCCCAGACAAAACAGAACACAGACCCTTGATATTATGTTTACTTGATCTTCTTCTTTGGCCTCAACTGCAAAAGAATGCAACAAATAGTTGAAAATGTCAAAATCCAATGTAAGAATAAAATAAAAAAATGATATAGACAAGCCAATAGAATTACAAAATTACCTGGTTGCTGTGGCCACACTTTTTCTTTCTGCAGTTCACTGCACGAGGATGGAGGCGAGCATAACATCTGCAACACCAATGCAACACAACATATTAGCCGCTAGTTGCAATAACATGATCACGCAAGAAAAGGTGCAGTTTAATATAAAAATCATAAATAAAAACTAATTCAGAGCCACGGTTGTTTACGTTACAAGACACTTGCACTACTAGCATGAACATTATTACGTTACAAGACACTTGCACTACTAGCATGAACATTATTACTCATTGACCTAAACACACTAATACAGTTTGATGACCGAAGCACACAGTCTGTGATGCTCGGACTCGCCCCTAGACCCCGCCGTACCCGTGTCGACACGACACGACACGGATACCGACACGGAATCCGGATCGGATCCGTCCGGTGGAAATGGACTCGCCATCGCCGGCGACTAAATTCCGGCGATTCAAACTTCCGGTGTTCCATGGGCATAGAACAGTATTAACAACGGTGTTGATATGATTGCAGGAGTGATGAAGAAGAAAAGAGGAAGAAAGTGAAGAAGAAGAAGAAGAGGAGGAAGAAAGTGAAGAAGAAGAAGAGCACGTGATGTTTTGTATCTATTTGTATCTATATGTGGCTGCTGATGATAAAATAGGCAACTAGGGTTAACAAATTTGGGCCTTGATTTTTAACACACAAGCCCAATTACTTTCAAAAAAAAAAAACACACAAGCCCAATTATTTTTAACGTTGATTTGTAAAAATATTTGATTGTTTAATTAATTTATTTTTTTGAAACCAATGTTTGACTGTTTAATTATTTAAAACGATGAGAAGTTTCAATTTAAATATGAATTTATATTTTAATTTTCTGATTAAATTTAATAAAACATAATTTTGACTTTTGGCTAACCAATACACTTAAATATTTGTCTTAAATTTTTTATATAAATTGATAATATAATACGATTTTAAATTGTGAAAGTAATTCTTTGAAAAAAAAAGTAGAAATAGAGTTTATAGAATGTAACTTATTTTTTAAGAAAAACATAAAATTTTAAAAAAAAATAAAATTGCCGTGTCCATATCCCAATGTCGGATCCTTATTCAACGTGTCCCCGAGTCCTTGAATTCAGAATTTGAAGGATCAGACCCTCCGACACGTGTCCGTGTCGGATCCTTCCAAAAGAGTCCGAGCATCTTAGCACACAGTTTAATGACTAATAAAATCACTAGTACATAACATAGAAAAATTAGATACATAAATAAAACAACTATACATACACTTGTAATAGTTAGAATAAGTGAGAAGTTAACAGACATTTTATTAAATCTTTGATAAAAAAAGGGGTTGTTGAGAGGAACTATGTGATCATGATCATGTAAAAGTAACCAAAAAACTTTTAAGAGTGCGACAGAACAAGTATTCAAAAGCTGGAAGTTGGTGTTCCTGGGGGTTTGCAAGAGAGAAAATTCAATCTCAGAGTGCAAATCATAGTTAGCAATGTAGGACAGCTTTGGAAGGATTAATAAACGAATAAAAACGATAACAAAGATGAACTTGGGTGATGAAACTGCAAAAAGAAAACCCTTTTTATTTTCACTTTCATTTACGATTAGTCAACTTCGTGCTGGTTTAGCTGACATTCAAACATTCAAGCACTTTAACCTACTTTAAAGTAGCAACTTTTAAAGTTGTTTGGTTACATGTATATATACATATATATTAAAAATGGTAGCTTCTGGTAAATTGGAATTAAAACAGAAAGTAGGAAGTTGCATGCCCATCACCCTCTCCTTGGTGAGGTACACTTCTTAGGAAGTACATCCTCTCAACCAAAAATGTTTCTATGCTTCCCAGTACATTCAAAAGGTAATTAAATTACAAAGGCATTATAACTTCCCAAAAAGAGTCAACACCTATTTTCAACCAAACAAGCACAAGTTTTTTCTGTAACATACAGTCAGTAACAACTATGGTAAAACTAGTATCATACCCCAGGGATTCTCCTTCTAGACTGTTAATACCATGAATATTCCATTACCTTTTATTGAAACTGGAAATCCAACATTTATTTTTAGAAAATAACTATAATTTGAAGTATAATCTAAGAAACATGTATGGCCAGGTAGCACTACATTCTTACTTGATTGAAATCTAACTACAATATACTAGACTGTTTATTGTCAAATAAAATAATCTTGTGCAATCAGCAAGTAAACTTGGAAGTGGAACAAAATGTCAAATAGAGGTAACAAAGTAAGATAGTCTAGAAGACAGTGAAACATACTTGCGGCATATCATCTTCTCCTGATTGTACTTTCGTGCCAAAGCCATCAAAGAAGGCTCAATGATTCCTCCACGAAGCCTCAAAACAAGATGCAAGGTTGATTCTGAATATAACAAAGAGAAACAACATAAACAAACACATAAGAAACACGTAGAAATAACATATCCGAAAACAATTGCAGAAAAAATGATTCCAAGAACACTGTTTAGCACAAAGAATTCCCATTTACACAACAAACGAAAGCTAATCCATGTAAAACATATAATCTATGGGTAAAGAAGCTCTAATCAATTCCGAAAGCATTATATAGTATCAACAGCTAGCTAAATGATTTGAATTGTATCAACATTTAATTTACCCAAAAAAAAAAAAGAAGAAGAAGAAAACCTTTCTGGATATTATAGTCAGCAAGAGTGCGACCATCCTCAAGTTGCTTTCCAGCAAAAATCAATCTCTGCTGATCAGGAGGAATACCTATAATTCCATTTAAAACACAACAATTTTTAAATTAAACAATTAGAAAAATAAAGTTGTAATAGGTTTGTAAGAAATGAGTAGGTACCTTCCTTGTCCTGGATTTTAGCCTTGACATTGTCAATGGTGTCGCTAGACTCAACTTCTAGGGTTATGGTCTTCCCCGTCAGTGTTTTCACGAAGATCTGCATTTTTCTTCTGCCCCGCCTCCTCTTCCTTTTCTTGCTCGCGACGCCCTATATTCTTCTAAACATTCAGCTTTTTATAAATATAATATTCTTCTTGTGTTTTAGGGTTTTGCGTTTTATGGGCTTGTCTATGTTGGGTTTTGTTACTGGGCTAAGTGGATGGGTCCTCTTTATTCGTAGAGGGGTTGTTACGTCAAAATATAATGCACAAAATGATGTGAAATTTTGCATGGATTGTCATTGTCCAATTAAAATAGCATACAAGTGTAGTAATATATTACAAACCAGGCACCAAGTGACAATAAAATTACAAAGATAAAAGACGCCGCTGATTGTATAACAGGGAAAGAGTAGCAGAGCTACAACAGGACAACATACTATAGTCTTATTGTACTTATCTGTCCATCTAAGCAAATGATCTTGTATAAGTAGTTTGCCAAGCTTCTCGACAAGGTTCAATTGGATGATCACTTGGCAAGTAGCACCTCATCCACCAATCTCTCCAAATTCATCCAACAAGTACCATTACGACTAGTAGCTGCTTCAGCTTTCTTCTTCCATTCCAATGTATTCATCTTTAATATCTTTCCCTTCTCACCATCCATCAGCTCTCTAACAACCTCCTCCACTTCATCTCTCTTGACATTATTATTCATTCCATTCCAATTTCCCATTCCACGCAACAATACTTACAGTTTGTCTGTTGTTCTGCAAAACAGGGCCAACAAATCATCGGCACACCACTTGCAACCCTCTCAATAGTCGAATTCCACCCGTTATGTGTTAAAAACCCTCCAATGGGAGGGTGTTTCAGGACTTGTTCTTGCGGGCACCAGCATGCCAGCCTGCCTCTTTCTCTCGTTTCATCCAAGAACTCCTATGGCACCACTACTGTGTCGCCAGCAACAGTATCCGGCCTGACTATCCACCAGAAATGTTTCTTGTTGTTAGCTAAGTCCCATGCGAATTCTAGGCACTGTTTAGCAGTCATGATTGTGATACTACCAGAATTCACATAAATAACTGAGCTTGACTCTTTTTTGTCAAGCCAATCAATGCAGCTATCATCGTCTTTCCACAAACTTGAGGTCATGGACACAACTCTATTGTCTTGGATTTGTTTCAATATCAAGTGTAATGGTCCCAGGGAAAAAATATTTGGTACACTGGCGGAAATTGCATTCAAAGCATCTGGTTCAAGACTGTCAAATGTGTTTAAAATAAGGGCACGGGCTTTAGGAAGCGCTACAGTCTCTGTTAATATGAAATTCAGCATGATATCATTTGGGTCGGTTGTTCTGAAGAAAGTTGGAAAATCCTTCAATTTCATGCCTTTCATTCCCGGAACCCAATCAATTGTTGTATCAAGATAGCCAGTTGTTACATATGTCATATCTGCAAACCAAACCAAAATTTAGAATAAGTTGAACTCAATAAAAGACACATCACCAAATTAGCGGGTACTAAATACTAATCATGTCTCCTTAGAGTTATTTATTGGAAATTTGAATCTTTGAGCAAGTTCAGTGGTGTGATATATTTGATGCTATATCTATATTATAGCACCAAAAACAAAATTCATCATTCCAGTAGTTTGCTAAACATTGTGCTAAAATAGTACAATGCTATAATTTGTGCTACATATAGAACAAATTATAGATGGAGCTATATTTGCCACTCATCAAAAAGTACAAAAGGAGGGGAAAATAGATAAAGAATGTAATTGAAATTGTGGGGTACTTGGATTTTAGTTAAATTTGTAAGAAAAAGTGTGGTGTATTTGGAAATTAGTCAAATTTGAAACAAGATTTAGAACAATGCACTGGAGACATTGTGTTGGAGGCCCACTTCCTTAACAGGCTGGACCGAAGGCCCAGCACCCTGAATCCGAATGGAAGCCCACATTCATCCGGCCCATTTAAGGTACAACGGCCGTATGGTTGCACTTCCTAAGGACGTGGGACACTACGATGCACGTGGCCTATTCCTCGGTAACCGTCCGAATGGAGAGAATAAGTTGAGTCAGGTTTGATTTCATCATTCTTTCACAATTACACACACAAACACAGACTCTCTGCGTTCAATATTACCTTACAAAAACCAGTTAACTTATTCTCACACCAGAGGTGAATCGGGGGGCCAATCCCTCGCATTCTTCTCACTTGCAGGTCCGACCGAAGCAAGGCTCGACAGATTTCTGGTTGTAATATTTGGCGCCGTCTGTGGGACCGTAGAGATACGTTTGTGTTGAGATCTACAATCAATCATGACGAACGATACCGAAATACCAATAGCTGATGATAGCACCGTGGCTGGAAACAACCGCACCACTCCTCCCCTAATCCCGAGGACAACTCCCATCACCCCAAGGCTGTTGACTTTTGATGAAGAAGGGGATATGCCGTCTTCCGAAGAACAACAGGAGATGCTCATGAAATGGCGAGGGGAACAAAAGGCTAAAGGGAAGCGGAAAGGAAATAGAGAAAGAAATGAGTAGTAAGGAGGCCGAACGTCTGGCCAAGAAGAGGGAGGCCGATCGCTTGAGGCTAGAGGCCCTAAAGCTTTAAAAGGAGGAGATCGAGTTGCAAGAGAAAGCACTCCGCGAGGCTCTAGAAGCCGAAGACCCGGAGTTGGAAGATCGAAGGGATAAGAGGCCGAGGACTAGAAATGATGAAGATGAGTCGGGGGACTCTGAATCACACTCTAGGAGAACTAGGTCGAAGGTAGCGTACTCTTCTGATTCAGAAGAAGATGGTCCTCATACGGACGACCGCATCCGTGGGATTGAGAAAGCTATGTTGGGGAAAGAAAAGTCAGCCACGTGCTAGTGGTGACTGAGGATATCGAACAATTTCGACCGCCCCCGGGAAGGCAGTTCCCAAAGATGAACGAATTCAATGGAAAGGGTGACCCCGAAGACCATTGTGAGAAGTATGAATCGCTCATGACTGGTATGGGGCACTGTGATGTCATGTTGTGCAAGATGTTCAAGACCTACTTGAAAGGGAATGCGTCCATGTGGTATCGCTCCTTGAAGCCAAGGTCAATTGGTTCGTATGAACAGATAAAGAGGAAGTTCTTGAGGCACTACTCATACCTGTGCCGAAGAGAGAAGGATACGGAGGCCCTGATTCACTGCAGACAGGGGCCGAACAAAGACTTGGGGGATTACTTGGCAAGATTCAAGGAAGAGATTGGAATGGTCACAAATCTGGACAGAGTGAAAGTAGCGGGATTCTTAGCTGCAAGGCTCGACCCCATTAAAGGTAAGAAACTTCGATCCTCACTTTACGATATACCACCTAGGAATTTAAATGATATTTATTTGAGGGGTGAGGCAATTAGAAGAAAAATGGAATCGATTGGGGGTACAAGGAGAGTAAAAAGAATGAGAGGATGGATGATAGAAAGGATGATCGAAGAGACGACCAAAGGGGCCGAAAGAAGAGATAGAGATAGTACTGTGTTCACGCCACTCAACACACCTATCTCGAAGATTCTCCATGAGATAAAGGGTAAGCCAGGGTTCGTTAGATCACCCAGGTTAAAGACCCCTAAAAACAGAAGGAGCGATAAAAAATATTGTGACTATCATCGGGATAAAGGTCACAACACTGATGAATGTTACCACTTGAAGAAATTGATTGAAAAAATGATAAAAAACGGAGAACTGACCAAGTTCATTGGAGATCTAAGAGACAAGTTAGATGACAATGAGAAGAAGAGAGACACTAGAGATGCCGAAGGTTCATAGAAGTATCGGGGCGAAGTTAGAACAATATCCGGAGGAACCATACTCGATCGGGACAGCAAAATAGCCCGAAAGAAGTATGCCAGGCAAATCTATAGCCTCTACCAGTCAAGTGCAGCCAAGCAACCACTTCCGATATCATTCACGGAAGATGACTTTGAAGATGTGATATGGCCGCACGAAGACCCTCTTATAATAAACCCCGTCATAGGGGAAAACAAGATTTGGAGAGTGCTGGTCGATGAAGGAAGTTCGGTCAACATACTGTATCACTGAACATATTGCAAGATGAACTTGGGTGGTGAACAGCTGGAGCCGTGCCATGAGGCACCACTATATGGCTTCGGTAATCAGCATGTACCGATCGAAGGAACTATCACACTAAATGTCTTATTGGGGGAGGCTCCATACACGGTGGTAAAAGAAGCAAAAATTTATGTTGTTCGGGTAGAAAGCCCATATAATGGGATTTTGGGGAGACCAGCCTTGTCTTTGTTCCAAGCTGTGTCCTCCATTCCCCACCTGAAATTGAAATTCCCAACCGAACATGGGGTTGGAGAGATGAGAGGCGATCAGAAAGCCGCAACAATCATCATGTTGGAAGACCTGGAGAAGATAAAGATGTTGAAATGAATGAAGCTGGAAAAAGAAAAAGGGATGAAAATGACACTGGGGGCAGCCATCAATTGTTGAATATAGAGTTGGAAAAGTTTGGGGCCGACCTGTCAAGCCCGATTGTCGAGCTAGCTGCCGAAACAGAAGAGGTTGAGTTATACGTGGGTCAGTCTGGAAAGATGATACAAATTGGAAAAAACATGGAACCAGAGATAAAAGAGAAAGTTATCAAAGTCATTAAGGAGTTCCATGACGTGTTTGCGTGGAATCCCGAAGATATGCCAGGGCTGGACCCTTCGATAGCCAAACACTGTCTGAATGTGGCTCCCGAAGCCAAGCCTGTAAGACAAAAGAAGAGAAATTTCGCCATGGAAAGGCAGAAAGTAATTCAAGCTGAAGTGGAAAAATTGCTGGAAGCAAAGTTCATTGAGGAAATCGACTATCCCGACTGGTTGGCGAACATGGTAGTGGTTAAAAAGTCAAATGGCAAATGGAGGATGTGTGTGGATTATACCGACCTGAATAAGCATTGTCCGAAGGACCACTATCCCCTACCGAATATTGACCAACTGATAGATGCCACTTCGGGGCATCAAATACTCAGTTTTTTGGATGCTTTCTCGGGATACCACCAGATCGCCATGAATGCCGAGGACGTGCCAAAGAAAGCATTCATCACACCGAACATCACTTATGCCTATATTAAGATGCCCTTCGGGCTAAAGAACGTCGGGGCAACATTTCAGAAGATGATCAACAAAGTGTTCAAGGCTCAGATCGGTCAGAACATGGAATGCTATGTATATGACATGATTGTTAAGTCCCTTTTCAGGGATCATGCTGAAGATTTGAGGGAGTGTTTCGAAACACTTAGGAGGAACAACATGAGGATCAACCCGAACAAGTGTACGTTCGGAGTAAATAGTGGAAAGATTTTGGGATACATGGTCAGTGCCCGAGGGATTGAAGCAAAGCCAGAAAAGATTAAAGCAGTCATCGACATGAAAGCGCCGAAGACGATCAAGGACATTCAGAAGCTGACCGGACGGTTAGAAACCCTGAGGAGGTTCATTTCCAGATCGGCCGAAAAGGCCTTACCATTCTTTGAAGTACTTCGGGGGTCCAAGAATTTTGAGTGGGGGCCGAATTGACAAAGCATTTGAGGAAGTTAAAGAATACTTGGTGAAAGCCCCACTCTTAATGAGGCCTGATCCGAAAGAAACCTTGCAGCTGTATTTGGCCGTGAACGACCGAACCCTTGGAGCCGTGTTGGTCAAAGAACATGAAGGGAACCAGCATCTGGTGTTCTATGTTTCTCATATTCTGAAAGATACAGAAACTAGATATCTGAACGCAGAGAAGTTCGCCTATGGGTTGGTAATGGCCGCAAGAAAGTTAAGGCACTATTTCCAGGGAAGGACGATCAAGGTAGTAATGGACCAGCCTTTGAAGAAAATCTTGCAAAGGCCGGAGGCATCGGGCAGAGTAGTTGCTTGGGCGATCGAACTAGGGGAACATGATTTGGAGTATACGCCAAGGACTTCGATCAAAGCCCAAGCACTCGCAGATTTTATGGTGGAATGCTCTTTCTCGGGGCCGAAGGACTTGGCTCCCGAAGAGCAGCTAATTCAGGCACCAGGAAAATGGAAGTTGTTTGTTAATGGGTCAGTCGCCAAGGAAAAGTGTGGGGCAGGGTTAATTCTGACAAGCCTAGAAGGATTCGAAATATGTCAAGCTATCAGGTTCACTTTACCGCTAACAAACAATGAAGCCGAGTACGAAGCGCTTTTGGCAGGTTTGGACTTGGCAAAAAATCTGGAAGTTAAGCACCTAAGGGTATTCAGCGACTCAATGTTGGTGGTGAAACAGTTTTCAGGGGAATACGGACAAAAGGACCCCCGAACAAAGGCCTACGCCCTCAAGGTACGCGAACAATCCTTATTGTTTAAATCATTTGAGCTAAGTCAGGTAGCAAGAGAGAAAAATAGTCGAGCAGATGCACTATCAAGGTTAGCTTCGGCCGAGACCCAAAACCTTAATGGGTCAATTTATCTGACCGAAGTAAAGATGCCTTCGATAGACAGGAAACAATATATGGAAATCCATCAAGGGAACTCTGTCACTTGACCGAAAGGAGGCACCGAAGGTGAGGCATCGGTCGGCGAATTACACTGTGGTCGGGGGCCGTTTGTTCAGAAGGTCAGCAAGTCAACCATTGCTTCGATGCCTAGATAAGGAAGAGCAATAATTAGCCTTCGAGACAGTTCATGAGGGAATTTGTGGGGAACATTTGGTAGAAAGGTCCTTGGCCTTCAAGATTCTCAGGCAAGGATTTTTCTGGCCGAAAATGAAGGAAGACGCTACTGAGTATGCCAAGAAATGCAAACAGTGTCAGTTATTCAGCACAATCCCGAATCAACCTCTTGAAGAGATGTCTTCGGTCCTCAGCCCTATCTCATTCGCTATGTGGGCGGTTGACATCATGGGAATCTTGCCCACCAGTACCAAACAAGCCAAGTATTGCATTCTGGCAATCGACTACATGACCAAGTGGATAGAAGCCAGACCTCTCTCAGCCATTACCAAAGAAGCATAAAAGAAATTCATGTTAGAACAGGTAATCTTAAGGTTTGGCATTCCTATGATATGTGTATCAGACAACGGAACTCAGTTCATTGGAAGCAAGTTCAGAAAGTTTCTAGCTCAGTTTGGAATAAAGCAGAAGTTCAGTTGGGCACCCCCAAGGAAACGGGGCGATCGAAGCAGCCAACAAGATCATTTTCGATGGAATCAAAAAGAGACTGGGAGAAGCCAAGGGGCTCTGGGCTGAAGAATTACTTTGGGTCCTTTGGGCGTACCGAACAACAACTAGATCTTCTACCGGAGAAACGCATTTCAAGTTGGCCTTTGGAATGGATGCTCTTCTGCCAGTTGAAGTTGGTTTAGAGTCTCACCGAACACAGGTGTTTAATGTGGAAACGAATGAGTTCGGACTCTGGGTGAACGTGGATTTACTGGAAGAAGAAAGGGAGGCAGTTCATCAAAGAAACCTAAGGTACCAGTTGCAGGCAACACAATACTATGATTCGGGAGTGAAGAAGAGATCTTTCCAAGTCGGAGACTCAGTGCTTCGGGAGCTAGCCACCTCCATGCCAACTAAACAAGGCAAACTTATGCCCAACTGGGAAGGTCCATATGTGGTTATTGAAGTGGTTCGGCCAGGCACCTACAAACTAGCCCATTTGGACGGTAGCCCTATTAAGAACACTTGGCACACCGCTCGCCTTCGCCGCTTTTACCAGTAAGCTTACTGGATGCATTTTATTGCTTTTTAATTCAGTACTTTGTTTTATGCAAGTTCATTCTGAATTCCTTAAGCTAGCATCAATCTGTAATCAAGACTATGTAAAAGTTATTGCATGATTAATGAAAGATTGTTTGCTCCATTTTTTATCTGCTATCATTAAGCTAAGTACATTTGTAGCCAAAATGTTAAGTACACAATATTAAGCTTAGCGAACCCATGTTTGGGGCCGACCGAATAAAACACGTGCCCTCTAACTTATCTTTAGTGTTCAAGTACATTATGATTTAAGTTACAAACGATCGACGAATCCAAATTTGGGGTCGACCGAATGAAATTTGGACCCTTACAAAAATGTCTTAGTATTTAAGTTGCTTTGACATTAATTAAGGCCGGGAGAAAATATTTTTCAACCGACCGAACGGGACCTTAATCATTTACAAAGCCCCTTAAATACTGGGGGGCAGCTAGGTTACGACCAAAAATGCACAACATGCTAGGCTGAAGCCGAAGACGCATAAAAATAAACAATAATTACGCTAAGGCAAAATAAGGCCGAAGATGCATAAAAATAAAAGTAATTATGCTAAGGCAAAATGAAGCCGAAGACGCATAAAAATAAACAGTAATTATGCTAAGGCAAAATATGACCGAAGATGCATAAAAATAAAAATAATGCTAAGGCAAATTTTTAGCCGAAGATGCGTAAAGAGAAAGAAAGAAAAATTATGCAAAGGCAAAGTAAAGCCGAAGATGCATAAATGGAAAAAGAGCTATGCTAAGGCCGAAGCCGAAAAATGCGTAAAATAAAAATTACGCCAAGGCAAATTTAAAATGCCCGAAGGCAAGAATATTAAGCCCGAAGGTGGAGTAAAATATTACAAGCCCGAAGGCACAAATTAAAAGCCTGAAGGCAATGTTAAACATTACAAGCCCGAAGGCCATTAAAATAGGATTAAAATTAAATGGAACTAGTCAGAAAGAGGCTCGTCTTCGTCCAAGGAGACTACCAGAGATTCATCGAACGTTATCCTGCCAACTGGATCTGTCATACCCAACTCGACATCAATCATTTGAGTATGATCAAAACCGAGAGAGTGTGCCTTCACCAGGGTAGCATCGTACCCCATCTGGTAGCATCGTTCTTCGGTCAGATCAAGTTTCTTCTGCAGCTTCCGAACATTCTTCCTTGTGGCCTTGAGTTGCTGGTTTCTCCATTCGACACGCTTCTTCAAGGCATCCATTCCTTCCAGCTTCTCCTTCAAGGCATCATTCTCGTTCTTCAAGGAGTTAGCTTGGTCGGTGACCCTCTCCAGATCAAGGGCCGAATTTCGGAGACCCTCCTCAGCCTTAACCGCCCGAGCTTCCAACTGATCAACCGTCTTCAGCTTGGCCTGTATCCCCTCCATCCGTTCGGTAACCACAGCGGACCAGGAGACACCCTGAAAATAAACAAGGGACAGAGTCAGAGGCTGAAAGCAGATAAGTAAATAATATACGAGAAGAAAGCTTACCATGGAGAGTAGGGCCATCATCGCAGTACAAGCCTCAAGGTCGTTCGTCTTGGCAAACATCGGCCTATCGGCTGGCAGAATAAGACCTCGGCAGAGATTGGGACCTATAATAGTGGATAACTGAGGAGCAGGGGCAATGATTTTATCAGTCTCCAGAACTCCCCACTGAGGAGAGTATACCTTCAGCCCAGCATTACCTATTCGGCCTCTCTTCCTTGAGTCGGCCAGGGTGGTCAAATCTGTGTCCCTCGACTCCAGGTCCCGAGGAGGAGAAGAAGCAGGTGGAGTTGTGATTATATTTGTCTCCCTCTGATCCGGAGCCGACTTCTCCGCCCCATCGGGTGCCTGAGCCGAAGTTTCGGCTTCAGCCATAGCAGCAGCAGCAAGTTTGGTCGCCTTCTTGCGCTTGCGTTCTACAATCGCCTGAAGAGAAGACACTGCACAAAATGCCAGAAGGTTAAATATGTATGGCAGAAAATAAAAATGCAGTGCCTAAATGCAAAAACAAGAAGACAGAGATAGATGTTACCACTACCCCAAAGAGCGACCAACCAGTCGTTATCCTTGCCGTCCGATAGTGGAACCCTATCCATTTCGAGTTCGCAGAGAAGACGATAATCGTGTTCGTCCGCCTGCAGGAGTTCGGGATACTTCAACCTGGATGGATCGAGCTCCTGCCAGTGGCCATACTTCTCCATCTTTGGCCCCGAGACGAAAACCCATTTCTCGTGAGTCCCTTTATTGCTGAAATTCGTTTGAGCCCAGTCGGCCCTACCAGTTCGACAGGCTATGGTGTAATAGTCGTTGCTCTTTGAATTCCTTCGGAGCTCATAGTGGTGCCAGAACAAAGTTGTCCTTGGAGTCATCTTCTTAGCCAGGCATCGGGCCTGAAAGGCATTTATGTGGAAAAAGATGTTCAGGTCCGACTGTCCTATGGCAATCCCCAACTGCTTCAACAACTTTTTCAGGATGGGCAACATTGGCAACCGGAAGTCATATTTGAACGCCATTTCGGATATGCCAGTGGCCACGCTTCCCCCACAGATGGGGGGAATTTCAGGGTTATGCCAGATGCGGTCCTTCTTCCTCGATGCGAACAAGTACCAGACGTGTCTCTCTACCAGATAATCGGCATGAAAGTGTTCAATTTTATCTTCGGTCAGCTTCGACCGGAAATTCGCGGCTGGATATAGTTGGATGTCAGTTATGCTATAATTATGCAAGCGCACGTAGTCACAAGTAATACAATTAAAGTTCGTTTCACAGAGATCTGGTTATGGTTCTATTCAGTAAATATGCCTATGTAACAATGTATGATTTTAATTCACTGCTAAGAAAAATAACAAATTTGAGATTGATTATCTAAATTAAACTAAGATGCAAATTATAGATCTAAGAATTAACTAATTAACAAGAATTAAAAATCGAATTACTTATATGAGAATAAACATGGAATCCTTGTTTCATTATCTACTTCACTTAGAGTTGCAGCCTTTAATTAAAACATGCGATGATTTTGATATCTGATCGAATAACACGAAAAGAGAAAAAGTTACCTCTCGGTATACTAGTACCAATCTACACATACATCCACAAAAGAGATAGAAGATGAATAGGCACCTATTATGTTTACACCCTATATCTCTATAGAATTTGAAAACATAAAGGTTGAAGCACAAGTTATCCACTTAGATCACATAGGGTAGCATAATATCTCTATTCATGCCACAAATCATGATGTCAAAACACCAACCTATCCTATGCTAGCATGGCAAGTTCTAAATCTCAAGATCCACTCTCGTTTAGTAAGAGATTAACATATTAGATGTTCGTGACGCACCTAAATTCAATAAGCACAACCATACAAGGATATCAAGAATTCACCACACATAAATCTTTAAGGCATGCAAACTACTAAGCTACATAGATAAATCCACTAGGATTCCACGACAACGATTACTTCATAATAAAACTTTTCGTCACCATGAGATTTGACGAAAACATGATATTAAACAAAAAATGAAAGAAAGAAATAATATTAATAGTAAAAGAACACAAAAGATGAAGTAGATCTTGATCCGTTGCTTGTCACGAGCGTTGAATCTCCTTCTCCTTTTCTCTCTTGCAATTCTATGTTACAATAATAAAACGATGATCTAATTTTACAAGGCTAAGATGTGTTTATATATGCCTAGATATCTTGCCCAACAAGAAAAACAACCTAGAATACAATTGGAAATAAGTTTGGGTACAAAAAATACAATTAAAATTCGAATAAGGGCAAAACGGAGATTTTCAGCAATTTTCTTCCCGCAGGAGCGCTGCCCGCGCAGCTAGAGCGCAGCCTGCGCTGCCTCCACTGTCCAGAGCGCAGCCTGCGCATCTTCATGCGCAGCCTGCGCTGCCTTGGTTGTTCAAGCTGATTTTTCCTGAAATATTTCTCTCGTTTCTCGTCCGTTTTCTTCCGTTCCTTTTGCATTCACTTCCCGTCTTCATTCCAATGTCTTGCAACACTCTTGATAGTTGATAATAAGTCACCATTCTTCATTCCATAGCATAATCAACTCCAAAATCAACGGAAAATTCACCCTTAATCGATATTTCTCCAAACCTGCACAAGTAAATAAAACACATAAAACTACGACAAACTTGAGGCCAAATACACCAATTTAAGCCGATACGGAATGTTCCAAGTGGATATAAAATCCACTTATCACACCCCCAAACTTAAACCGATGCTTGTCCTCAAGCATAAACAATTACATTAACTAATTAGTACCACTTCCATAGGTGATCACGGTTGCATTTGGCATATGCAACAAGCCCTTTAAACCCCTAGGTAGCCCTAGTGGACGAGTAAGGTCTCGTGAGGGCCTATAGTGAATGTACCCACAAAATCCATTTAACCTAATGCAATGCAAAGCATGAATGCAACTAATATGAAAAATGCAAGATCCCCTTCAAACTCACCAAAACCAACTAACAAGCAAATATCTCAAAGAATGCAACAATTCCAAGCAGAGCTCGACTAAGTCCCCGTATACTAACAATACATGAACAGAAACGTGCGTGTGTGCAATGCTCATCAGAAATACTCCCAAAAATAGGTCAAAAATCATACATGTTTTCCGTCAAGACAATCACAGGTTTATAAACAGAATAGACTGTAGACACTTCATAACCTAGGAACACCTCCACCCTTTTCCAAGGTAGACAGAAACTCATGCTTTATTACTATGACTCATAATACTATATACAATACGCATGCTTATTTAACCGTGCAATGAATGAGACCCCAAAAGGCTTATACAATAATACCCATGTTGCGAGTGGTAGGTCAGCAATCCCAAACCACAAGGCTTTAGGTTACTAGGACTAAGTCCCCTCAGACTTAATTACTCGAGTATTAAAGAGCTCACTCTGGTTAATTCTGCATTTATCAAACAAAAAATGACTCCTTTTTTTTCTTTTTTCTTTCTTTTTTTTTCTTTTTTTTTATTGCAATCTGGAATGAGCCTTTCTCATTTCCAACCCTAGACTACTCATATAAATATGAGCCGGCTACTAGCCAATTGACGCCTAGCCTTTATTGACAACTATTACAACTAGCATGAAATTCCTGTTTTCCCCCAAACTTAGACTTTAGTGTTCCTACGCTATAAAGGGAATAACGAAAATTCTAAGAATAAACAAGTGATTAAATCTCAAAACATCCAACAGGCATGACCCTAACCTAGCCCAAAAGCACCCCAATGAGTCTGTGTAAAAATTTTGTTCCCATAACATGCAAGTCAATTCCTAGGAACTATAAATCAGCCCTCTACTCATCATCATCACACCCAAATCAACATCCACCTATCAATCAGAATCAGCTCGTCCTAAGGGATCATGAAAAATGCATGCCATGAAAATGCAACTAATATGACTCACATGGTAAAACAAAAATAACAGAATGTCCTAAATGAAACAAACATAGATAATACGAACAAATGTGCATGAATTACTACTAATATGCAAAACATGATATTCTACATGAACACCCAAATAACACAAATACTACACACAACTAACTACATATCCCTCAAACCACCCCCAAACTTAAAATATTCAATGTCTGCATTGAATGGAAGTAAATACAAGGGATAGTAGAAAACATACCTGAAAACACCGAAACACATGGGTTGCCTCCCACGTAGCGCTGTCGTTAACGTCATTTAGCCGGACAAATATGATTCAAATCATGGTGGCTTGAAGATCACATTTGACTTGTCTTTAGCAGAAGGACCATTCACCCATTGGTTGACAACCTTCTTGTTATCTTCCCACCTCTTTCCTAAATCAAACTTCACTTTGCCCCTTCCTCCAACCGACTTTTTCTTTTTCTTCTTCACACCTCTAAGGTGCTTATGCTTCACAGTTGATTGATAAGAACACTCTTCTACCTCATCATCCATGATCCACCTTCTTAACACATTATCTGGACACACTTTAAAAATAACCAACTCATCATTCAGAAGGACATACTTCAAATGGGATGAAAGTTTCCCGAGCTTGACATTCGAGAGATCTCGAATTGAAGAATTGTCAATGGAATCACTGATAGGATGCTTTAGCACGTGCATATCCGAATTTTCGCTCAACAACGGATCAAACTTCTCTCTTTGACCCGTATCAACTATATTCACACTACAACACTCTTCATCCTCGGTCGGAAATTTCATGGCCTTGAACACATTAAAGGTGACATTCTGATCTTGCACCCTCATTGTAAGATCTCCTTTTTGCACATCAATCAAAGTACGACCCGTAGCTAGAAAAGGCCTTCCCAAGATTATGGGAATCTTCTTGTCTTCTTCGAAATCCAAGATAACAAAATCAGCTGGGAAGATGAACTTATCAACTTTTACCAAAACATCCTCTACTATACCCCTCGGATAAGTCATCGTCCTATCAGCCAACTGCAAGGAGATGTTAGTTGGCTTTGGCTCCGGTAGACCAAGTTGCTTGAAAACAGACAAGGGCATAAGATTAATGCTAGCTCCCAAATCACATAAACACTTGCTGAATGAAAGGTTGCCAATAGTGCATGGAATAATGAAACTTCCTGGATCTTTAAGTTTAGGTGGCAACTTCTGCTGCAGAACTGCACTGCACTCCTCTGTTAATGCCACTATTTCAAAATCTTCCAACCTTCTCTTCCGTGACAAAATATCCTTCACGAACTTGGCATATCTCGGCATCTGCTCTAATGCTTCAACAAAAGGAATATTAATGGACAGTTTCTTGAAGACATCCATAAATTTCTGAAACTGTTTCTCTTGACTTTTCTGCAAATGTCCAGGAAATGGAGGAGGTGGATAGATCTGATTATTCTTTGAAGATTGCTCCGGAGTAGACTTTTCAACAGGTTCCTTGCTCTTCTCACCATCTAGCTGATCAGCCACTAAATCAGATTTCTCAATTTCTGGCACTGCAGATTTTTCATCCTGCTGATTCTGAACATCTTCATCTTCTTCAGTTGCTGATTTAGGATCACTTGTGACTTTTCCGGATCTCAAAGTAACTGCATTGACCTGTTCATGGACCTCCCTCCTACCTGGATTAGTCTCTGTATCACTAGGAAGAGTTCCTTGTGGCCTACTAAATAAAGCACTTGAAATCTGTCCCAACTGACTCTCCAAAATCTTTTGAGAAGCTTGCAGATTCTTCACCATCATCCTCAAATCATCCATCTCTGATTTTTCATTAGAAAATTGCTCCGTATGAGCCTGGGGCTGTTGCTGCTGAAATCCTGGAGGTTGATATGGTGCCCTTGGAGCATAAGGCTGTTGATAGCCTTGATTGAATGGCTTCGCTTGCTGATAAGATTGTTGAGTATTTTGATTGTTGCTCCAGCTGAAGTTAGGATGATTCCGGTTGTTAGGATGATAAGTAGCTGGAACTGGTACAGCAGATCTCTGAAAATTACTCACGAACTGTGCTGATTCAGAAGAGATAGCACACTGATTCGTCTCATGTGCGCCCGCACATAGCTCACAAACACTAGCCACCTGCTGTACTCCATAATTTGCAAGAGCATCCACCTTCATAGCAAGAGCTTTCAACTGAGCTGTAATCATTGAAGCTGTATCTACTTCTAAAATTCCTGCTGCCTTGCCTTGAGATAGCCTTTGGGTTGGATTCTGATATTCATTAGCAGCCATCATCTCTATAAGTTCATAAGCTTCATCATAGTTCTTTGCCCATAGAGCTCCACCTGATGCTGCATCTAGCATAGGTCTAGATTGTGCTCCCAACCCATTGTAGAAACTATTGATAACCATCCAGTCAGGCATGCCATGATGTGGACACCTACGAAGCATCTCCTTGTATCGCTCTCATGCCTCACTCAAAGATTCTCCAGATTGCTGTTGAAATTGGGCTAGCTGATTCCTCAATGCTGCAGTTTTCGCCATAGGGAAGAATTTAGTAAGGAACTTCTGAGCAAGATCTTCCCATGTAGTAATGGAACCGGGTGGTAAAGAGTGTAACCAGCCCTTAGCCTTATCCCTCAGAGAGAATGGGAAAAGCCTCAACTTGATAGCATCGTCCGAAACACCATTGAACTTGAAAGTATCACAGATCTCGATAAAGTCCCGAATATGCATGTTAGGATCCTCCGTAGAAGCACCCCCAAACTGAACCGAATTCTGCATCATCTGAATAGTGCTCGGCTTGATCTCGAAATTGTTAGCCGTGATGGCTGGCCTGATAATACTAGACTGAATATCATTGATCTTTGGCTAAGAATACTCCTTCAAAGCCTTAGCTGCTGCTGCATCACCCATCGCTACTGTAGTTTCAGTTTTCTCGTTCTGATTCTCTAAATTCTCAACACGATCGTCTTCCGCCAGTGCTTCTAAACGATCTTGTAAGCGAGTTCGCATACAAACTTAAGTACCTGAAACACCACGAAACAAACAAACTAAGTAAGAATCCGAGTCAGTGAACGCTAACGACCAATGATGACAAGCACATAAACTAAAATAAAAACACCAATGATCCCTTGCAGCGGCGCCAAAAACTTGTTATGCTATAATTACGCAAGCGCACGTAGTCACAAGTAATACAATTAAAGTTTGTTCCACAGAGATCTGGTTATGGTTCTATTCAGTAAATATGCCTATGCAACAATTTATGGTTTTAATTCACTGCTAAGAAAAATAACAAATTTGAGATTGATTATCTAAATTAAACTAAGATGCAAATTATAGATCTAAGAATTAACTAATTAACAAGAATTAAAAATCGAATTACTTATATGAGAATAAACATGGAATCCTAGTTTCATTATCTACTTCACTTAGAGTTGCAGCCTTTAATTAAAACATGCGATGGTTTTGATATCTGATCGAATAACACGAAAAGAGTAAAAGTTACCTCTCGGTATACTAGTAACAATCTACACATACATCCACAAAAGAGATAGAAGATGAATAGGCACCTATTATGTTTAGACCCTATATCTCTATAGAATTTGAAAACATAAAGGTTGAAGCACAAGTTATCCAATTAGATCACATAGGGTAGCATAATATCTCTATTCATGCCACAAATCATGATGTCAAAACACCAACCTATCCTATGCTAGCATGACAAGTTCTAAATCTCAAGATCCACTCTCATTTAGCAAGAGATTAACATATTAGATGTTCGCGACGCACCTAAATTCAATAAGCACAACCATACAACGATATCAAGAATTCACCACACATAAATCTTTAAGGCATGCAAACTACTAAGCTACATAGATAAATCCACTAGGATCCCACGACAACGATTAGTTCATAATAAAACTTTTCGTCACCATGGGATTTGACGAAAACATGATATTAAACAAAATATGAAAGAAAGAAATAATATTAATAGTAAAAGAACACAAAAGATGAAGTAGATCTTGATCCGTTGCTTGTCACGAGCGTTGAATCTCCTTCTCCTTTTCTCTCTTGCAATTCTATGTTACAATAATAAAATGATGATCTAATTTTACAAGGCTAAAATATGTTTATATATGCCTAGATATTTTGCCCAACAAGAAAAACAACCTAGAATACAATTGGAAATAAGTTTGGGTACCAAAAATACAATTAAAATTCGAATAAGGGCAAAACGGAGATTTTCAGCAATTTTCTTCCCGCAGGAGCGCTGCCTGCGCAGCTAGAGCTCAGCCTGCGCTGCCTCCACTGTCCAGAGCGCAGCCTGCGTAGCTTCAAGCGCAGCCTGCGCTGCCTTGGCTGTTCAGGCTGATTTTTCCTGAAATATTTCTCTCGTTTCTCGTCCGTTTTCTTCCGTTCCTTTTGCATTCACTTCCCGTCTTCATTCCAATGTCTTGCAACACTCTTGATAGTTGATAATAAGTCACCATTCTTCATTCCATAGCATAATCAACTCCAAAATCAACGAAAAATTCACCTTTAATCGATATTTCTCCAAACCTGCACAAGTGAATAAAACACATAAAACTACGACAAACTTGAGGCCAAATACACCAATTTAAGCCGATACGGAATGTTCCAAGTGGATATAAAATCCACTTATCAATGTCGCTAAAGGGCGAAACCTCCGAAGGACCAGCATCCCCGGTCGACCGATCCATGTCCCTGCATTCAGAAATGAAGAGACGTTAGCCTTGTACTCGGACAAGAAAGAAGTAGAAAAGAACAAAGAAAGCCGAGTACAGTGGGCCGGGATCGGTCAGGGGCAACCTAAAGTCGAGGGCGAAGGAAATCAAGGACGACCTAAAGGCTACAAGGGATCGGGACAGACCGAAAACGGTTCTTGAGTCTCGAAGATCCCGAAGGATGCTCTTGCCAAAACCATTTTCAGTCAAATCCCAGAATCTTAGGGAGAGAGACATATAAAGACAAGATAGTGGAATTAAACACATAAAACGTCCTAGGCATGCGCATATTTTGCCTAAAGGGCACAGGTAACTTTATGCATATATACACAGAGATACATACATGAATACATGAAATGCAGGTCTATTACGGTAAAGAAACAAAGATGAAGATGCTACTTACTGGTTTGAAGATTTCTGATAAGATCGAGTTCTCGAGGATAGACCGCTTGGACGTGAACGTCGACTGGAATCGGAGAGTTGAAAGTGACCGGCGATGAAAATACGGTTCTAATTGCTACCAAACTGCTTTTGTGGAGAGGTTTTTTGCTTCAAATGTTCAAGAGATGATTTGTGCGTAAAGTAGAAAAGAAAGAGATTATGGGTTTAAGTAGAGGAGGTGTGACGTTTGGACATAATCGTTTCGAATTCAACGGTTGAGATCCTTGCGCAAATCTCGAGAACAGACAGTTGTCAATCATAAAGGGACACGACTTCCCAGGAGACGTCTCGACCTTGTCCATCGCCCATCTTATCCGAATGAGACGTTTGAGGATTATATTCCGAAGATGGGTTTTGGCTTTGGCCTTCGTCCTGAGGATCTCTCCGAACGAAGCCCAGGGACATGTTGGAGGCCCACTTCCTTAACAGGCTGGACCGAAGGCCCAGCACCCTGAATCCGAATGGAAGCCCACATTCATCCGGCCCATTTAAGGTACAACGGCCGTATGGTTGCACTTCCTAAGGACGTGGGACACTACGATGCACGTGGCCTATTCCTCGGTAACCGTCCGAATGGAGAGAATAAGTTGAGTCAGGTTTGATTTCATCATTCATTCACAATTACACACAAAAACACAGACTCTTTGTTGAGTATTGAATACGATAAAAGAATACAGAGGGGGGGGGTGAATGGATTCTTGAACTTTTCTTTGGCTAGAGTTCATGTAGCAAATAAGTGTTTGTGTGTGCAGAAGTGAAGGTGCGGATAAAGAACAACACAAGACACAGTATCACTTTAATCTAATGTATTATTAGATAAAGGTTGCTACAATCTGTGAATACAAATGATAGTATTCTCAGCTTCGTTTTTCTCAGAGAGATACAGCTTGTAGTGTATGAAAAACTTGACTCACAAAGTTACAAAGTTAAATGACTAAGGAAGTGAGGTTGTATCCTTATAGAACATGGATACACCCTACTTACTACAAATAAGGTAGCTGAACAAATTACTTTCTAGTCTGTCTATCCTTTTTGAGTAAGTGTCCAAACGGTTACAGATTTGACTTTGCAATGCCTGTTCAGATCCACTTCTTTAGCCCCTTGTCTCTTCTATATCTCTCCAAGCTTCCTTGTAGGCTTTCCAGAGCACATTACAGATTGTGGTCCATAAAGTGCATTGGCTTGTTGCAGGTTTCTGACTTGTACAATTTCTTCAGTACTTTGTCTCCAAGAATGTATTCAAGAAGTGACTAAGTAGTTGATTCGAGAACTAGAATTGACTTGATCGATAAGTCTGAGTTCTCGAACACTGTTATATTGACATATCGAATTACTTCTCGAATAGCTCTTTTCTTCAGGATTCCTTGAGTTGTCGAATAGAACACCTGACTTGTCGAATCCTTGAGATATCGAATAGCTTTCTGAGTCCTTGAGATATCGAATGGAACTTTGACTTGTTGACTCCTTGAGAACTCGAATACTACTTTGACTTGTTGACTTCCTGAGTTCTCGAATAGAGTACATAGACATATCGAATCTCTGAGGTATCGAATGAGATATCGAACAGTGTATTCAGAGATATCGAATAGTGTCTTGAGATATCGAATCCCTGACTTCTCGAATGCTGGACTTATCGAATAGACAAATATACTTCTCAAATTGGTACTTAGGCAAATTCTTCATTTCTTCAAATCCCAATTGTGATTATTTGACAGTCTTTATCTTCTTGCTTGAGGCATGAACCTTGGAACTTCTTTCAAGCATTATTCTAGACTCTATAAGTACAGTTACACAACTAGGATTTGATGCCTACTACAAGTACAATACAGACAGAAACTCTACAACTAGAGGTTCCCTCAGTTAAGAGGTCATGTAAGTAATGCAAAGCATTACAAACAATTAGGCTTGTTATTAGATGTATACAGGCATGCCTCTGTAACTAACAATCTCCCCCAAATTGTGAGTGAGACCCTTAGTCACAATTTCATGTCTGATAACAAGCCTAACATACATAAAGATAAAACTTTGACAGTACAGGTATGTAGATTGATTGAGGAAAGTACATAGAAGTGTTCTTACAAGTTATGAGAAACTACTAGCCATATCCTTTTGGATTCATCTCTTGAGCTTTGGCTTGCAGATTCTCATTTTTCATTTTCTCCTCAGCTTCTTTGGCTTTCTTCTTTGCATTTTCCTCCATGGCAAGAATAATGTCTTCCATTGCAGTGAGTTCTTCAATTAGAGGGGAGCCTGATAAATCCTTAAGTACTTCATTCAGCTATTTCTCAGAATAGGAACTGATGTAGTCCATTCTAATCTTTACATTTCTATCATATTTCTTGTACTCAATGATGTAAGGATTAAACTTGACTCTACACAGACCCATAGCTCTCAATTCATCAGCCTTAGTTTCCATTGCAGCAAACTCCTCCTCCCTTTTCTTTAGTAGCTCCTCACTATTCTTTCTCATTTCTGCCTGGTGATCTCTCTTCATTTTGACAAAGTCAATTAACTCCAGCTTCCATACCCTTTCTACTCTGTCTTCAGAATCCAACATTGCAATTATTCTTTCTATGTCATATAGCTTGCCCCAGTGCTGACATGTTCCTTGTCTGAATTTCTTCTGTCTTCCATCAATATATTTTATTTCAAGAAAGTCATTAACAATGGCAACATGATAGATTCTTTGAGCCCATATGAACTGCAGTTGGTCTTCATCATAGATTTCATCCATAGGTGGTAGGTTCAATCCTGGAATTATTGTCAGTTTTTTGACTTCGATATCTTCACCCTTCTTGCAGCATGCTTAAATTTACTCCTCCTTGAATGATTGCTAGGCAGAAACTTATGACCCTTGTTGGTAGACCATAGTAGTATTCCATTAGCAGTTTGCTTTCTGAAACATACACATGGTTTCTTGACTTGAATCTTCTCCTCTTCTTGAGGTGGCAAAACAGTTGCAGAAGCCATCGAATCAGATTTTGGTAGGTCATTACTAACAGTATTCACCCTAGACTCAGAGCCTTGTGTTGTGGTGAGGTTACTGCTAGCAATGCCTAAGGCTTGCTGTTTTCCAATTTTCCTCTCATAGACTTTTCCTTGGTCATCACCATCTTTCTTATTCTTGTCATCCTTCTTCTTCTTCTCATCTTCATCACCCTTATCTCTCCTGTGATGTCTCCTCCTCCCATCACTTTGGTCTTCAGAGTCATCATCCTTATTTCTCCTAGGTTGAGCCCTCTCTGGAGTTTCACCAGTTGCTATAAAAGATCTGAGAATGTGCAGTGCTTCATTTTCTTCAGAATTTCTGGTTCCAACCTTCTTCTGTAGTTGATCAATGATAGCAATGACCAGTCTGTGATTTCGAGAAGTGAGATCATGGGGAATGACCAATTGCTTGATGTCTTCGATTTTGGTGCCAGACTGATAGATGATTGTCCATGGCTTCTTGATCACTTCTGGCAGCCTTGAATGTTGGCCATTCTTCAAATCATCAAACAGACTTTTGTTGTTCTCATTTATCTTCTCAATAAGCTCAAGTATGGCATCTATCTCTGAGTGTTTTAGGGCTTGTAGAGTCTTGTATGTTAGATGCCATATCTTTGATTTAGATATCATCACTATCTCCTTGAACCATAGATTATTGACTTTCTTGGGGATGACAGTGATGTAGTCAATCTGCTCCTTCAACTCCCTCAGATAGAACTGAGTGTCACCAGCCTGTTCCCTTGTGGCTTTCAGAAACTCCAAGAAGGCTTTATCATGATAAACATTTGAGTTAGCAACTTCTTGTAGCTTGGCCTCAGTAATTACTTTGACTTCTATAGGCTTGACACTTTCAGATATGGAGGATGGAGGTTTGTCAGATGGGATACTCCCTGCAAACACTATGGTTGTGATAGATTGCTTCTGGCCACCAGGAGTAATGACATGCACAGTTGGTAGAGTAACAACTGGCAGTGAGGTAGGAGGCTCATCAACCTTTGTTTTTCCTTTGCCTGGCACATGAGTTGGAGATTTATTTGCCCTTTGGTGATCACCCTCTCTTAACTTTATCCCTTTTTCCTTGGGTTTCTCCCCCTTAGTATTTGAATTCCTTGTCCTCTTCTCCCCCTTAGGCTTGTTGTCAGGCACAGAGGCTTTAGAAGTGACCTTTGGGGTGGAAGATTCTTCAGGGAGAGGAAGACCCATATGCTTCATCATAGCAGCCAACATAGATTGTTGATGCAGAAGAACATCAGCTGTGGTGGTTGCTTGAGTGTCCAACTGATCATTGAGAAGTGCAACCTTGTCTGTAAGATGAGCATTTGACTTAGTGAGAGTAGCCACCTCCTTTTCAAGAGTATCCACTTTAATGAATAGCTCATGTGCCCTGAAACCAGAGAGTGATTGATCCTTGAGTCTCTGGACTTCATACTTGGTCATGTCATGAACAGGGACCTCAGTTACCAGCTTATCCCCATATTGATTCTTGAACAGTGTTCTCAGCATGGCATTTGAGTCTGTGGTTTGATCAGACAGAGATTGAAATTTATGCCCCAGCCCTGTGACAGTATCCTTGAGAAGGGCCAAGCCATTGTCCATTTTGATACAGCTAGACTTGCAGGCTAGAATTTCCTTGACCACAGTTTCCAGTTGAGGGAATTTGGAATCAAAAACCCTTTTTAGCTCATGCACCTCCTTGGTTGTGGCTATACACACTTCTATGACTTCTGTCTTTAGACCCTTGCCAAGGTAGTGTGCAGCCTTGAGAATTCCCTTGTAACTGTCATTGACTACTTCATACACAGCACTAGGGGTGAGAGAATTGGCATTGGACCCTAGTGAAGTGATGTACTCTTTTCTGAGGTATTGTAGGCCTTCTGAGAGAGGAATGTCATACTTTCCTTGAAGCCAGGCATCTATATTACCTTCTCTCTCAGACTCATCCACAATTTTGGCCTGTTGTTGCTCCACATCCTCTTTATGGCACAGGAGAATAGCTTCATAGTCAGGATTTGGCAGGTTGGCAGTGAGGAGGTGCTGTGCAATCTTTGTGAACTCAGGAATCTGATCCACAATTAAGCTTTGAAGTGCTTCAACCGTCAATTGTGGTGGAACAGACCCTGATCCTGAAGCACTGTCATGGTGCACAGGCTTCAGCCATTGTGACATAAAGTCAGAGCTAGAGCTAGGCAAGCTAGACTCCTTAGTTACAGATGCAACTTCTGTAACCGGATGGATTGACTCTACTACTGGTGTCTCCACAGAAGTGGGATGAGTTACACCAGCAGTTGACACATGCACAGAGTCTCTAGTGAAAACTAGTGGAACCTCTGTGTTTGTGATGGTGTCATTAGGAGATGCCCCAGCATGCATTCCCTCACCATCTAAATGTGGGTCCTGGGTGGTGAACAGGGTGTCATGCACCAAGTCACTTGAGTTCATTGGCTCATCAAGAGAAAAGAATTCTTGATGATCAATGCCTTGCTCCTCAATTGCTTGAGTTGCAGGCTGCAAAGAAATATGAGATGAAGATTCTGGAAGAGTAGTGTGTTGTAGAGTAGATTTTGGCAACTCCCCCTGAGAGATAGAGGGAGTTTCAAGTATGATGTGCTCTCCACTCAGTGTAGTGTCAGCCTTATCACTCCCATGTGCTGACTCAATACAAGAAGGTGCATTGGGGAGGATGCTTGATTCTATAGATGCACCCTGTTGAGAGGACACATCTAGTGAGCTGTTTGCCCCTGATTTTACAACTTCAGCCATTTGTGTGACTGAAGAGGTGGTCTTAGTTTTCTTCTTCTTCTTTGGCCTTAGTAAGGGTGACTCTGGTTCCTCACTTTCTAGACCTAGTTCAACAGCTAATGCTGCTTCAGATAAAATATTTAAGGGTGCAGACATTACTTCCTTTCTCTTCTTTTTACTAACATCACCCTTTTGAGAGGATGATGCAGTTGGATCAGTAATTGGTAAAGTGTTTGGTTGAGAGGGTTGGTTAGCTAGCCCTGGGTTAGCATTTTGTTCTACTTGCTTGGGCTTAGCTAACTCAGACTTAGAGGCAAATGTTGGCATGTTGTGGGGGTAAGTTCTAAACAAACTCTCCATATGAGGAGTTATGTTAAGTCTTACATCCACATCATTCCTAGTCTCCAAATTACCAAAAATGAGTTTGGTCATGGATTTAGGATAGCCTATTCTATTTTTATTCATCCCATCTAATTCAATCAATTTATCATCTAAGAAATTAAGGTCATATTGAATAAAACGAGGGAAGAAAATTTCATTACCTCTCTTGGCTGAATTCTTACCAAGTCTCCCATACAGCTCCTGCAGAATGATGAGACCAACGTCTATCTTCTTCCCATAAGCTAAGGCATAGCCTATTTGCTGTGCAGGAGTACTGATCTGATCATAGCTAGATTTTCTTGCAGTGAAGACTTGAAGAAGTGTAGCAAACACATAACTCCATTCCTTCCTCAAATGCTTCCTGTTCAAGTGCCCAAGACTAATTCTGTCTGCATATTTGATGAAATCAAAGAAGTCTTCCAATTCAGCATTTGTAGCAAGTGGGTCATACACCTCTCCTTTGGTACCCATCCCAAGTGCCTCATTCATATCCTCTGTGGTGATAGTGAGATTTTTGTCTTGAATCTTGCAGTAGATGATGTACGAGGATATTGCAGAGTCAAGAGCCACCACCTCCACTGTAGCAGACTGCCAAAACTATCCTAGAATGTCGAGATACAGAGTTGGGTTAACAGATAGAGCATTCTTGATGTACGATTCATACATCCACTTCACAAAGCTTGATATGTCAAATTATACCTAACCGCAAGCGCACGGTGTCTATTGCTAGTACAGATGGCAAGCGGGTCGAATCCACAAGGAGACAGGTTCTACTAATTCCTTTTCAGTTATCGCTAATTGTTTCAAGGGTCAAACGATTATTGAAAAATTATTAATTAACTAATTAAACTAGATTAACACTAATTAAACAGATGATAAACAAATTATTTAAAACCTAGGGCAATCAGGTCCACCATGCTTACACAATTGGCTCTTAAGCTAAAGCAATCAATGTGATCCTATAACTAGAGTATGTTAATCTCTTTCAAGCATTAACACTCTCGAAACATTCAACACAATTAACCACTTTTAGTAATTCAATCAATCAGGTAATTAGAGTCAAGTTAATCTCTTCCAAGAATTAACGCTCTCAGAAATCCAATGATGCTTCCGCACTCAAATTCAATTCTGCTAATCGTATGTGTGCCTCTAGTAAGTAAATCTCTCGATCCATACCCCTATTTGCATATACTTAATCCATGATATTGGCCAATTACACAAATTAATGATTAAAACATATCAATCAGAATTAACCATAACCAATCAAACCACTATGAAAATCATGCCAATATTAGTGCAAACATGGCTTCCCTTTAAGCCCTAGAAATAACTACTCGCTAATAATTAAACAAGTAAAACAACTAGTAAAACAAGAAAACATAATTAAACTAATAAGAACAAAGAAAAGATTAAGAGAACAAAACCTTCAAACTTCAATGTTGTCACCCAAAAGAAGAGTCATGGTGTTTCTCTACATCTCCAACTAATAATATTAATCTACTCTAAACTATATTATCTGATCTAATATTACTTTCTTCTTCCTCCCTAAAATAATACCCTAGATGTGTTTATATATTCTCTAAAAGTCTTGCCCAATAAAAGTATTTTAATACTCTAAATAAATTACAAGTAGGATTCCATAACTGAATAGGATTCCTTAATTAAAATTCGTAACTATATTTACTCCTCTGTTTCTGGCCTGTTCCAGCTCGATTTTGCTTCTTGGACCACCTCTGAATTAAAGAAAATTCCACAAGCTTCGCGTGGACAGCTTACGGGCCTCAAACGGACTTCTAGAACTCAAGATATGGCCAAAACAGTGTAGCACAGCCCGTGTAGCTCAATAATACGAATTTTCTCCTATTTTATCTCCAAAATATCTCTTTTTGCTCCAAATCCTTCCAAATTATGAATTCTTTATTTCCTACAATAAAACAATAAAATCTATTAAATAAAAATCCAAATCAATGCAAAACACAATAAATATGAGAATAAAATCATCTAAAATATATATAAAAATATACTCTATCAAACATCCCCACACTTAGCATTTGCACGTCCTCGGGCAAATAATTGAAATAAAAACTAAGTCCTAACAAAAAAAACATCACTTTCGTAGATGACACGATTGCATTGAGCATATGCAACAAGCCGTTAAACCCCTAGGCAGCCCTAGTAGGACGAGTGTTGTCTCGTGAGGGTTTATAGTGAATGTACCCACAAAATTCATCCAACCATGCAAAAGATCAATGCTAACACAACACCACACACACAAGTCCTCTCATGCCACATCAACTTAAGAATCAAAGTAAACATACGATGTCTTGGTGTCGAAAGTGCAAGTATTCACGTAGTCTACTCAACCAACATGCAGAAGGTCATAAAAATTCATGTCAAGTGTAAAAATCGTTGGTAATCATGCTAAGCCCACAAGAAATACATCTTTAAGTCTAAACTCGGGATCTCCTATGCCAAAACAAGTAATAACTCACCTTTCACTCAAAAACGAATATTCACTCAAGAACAAGGTTAAGTGTATCACTCAATTCCAACAAAATCATAAACACAACTTGACACTCGCAATCAATCTCACTCTCAACACAACATATATCACTGATGACAATCAAAAGGTCTTTATTCGGGTTGTAGTGTGGGCTAGGGACCAGGTATGTCAAGTAAAGCTAAAAAAGGTTAATGTCAAAAGCTAGTACCCAACAATATAAATAATTCCATTCCCTTTCCATCTTCCCCACACTTAAGGTTTTTCAATAACCCTTACATAATAACTTGACTAGTCGAATGAAGAAGGATCATACAAACATAAGAATGCTCTCAAATTTATTTATTTTTTCTTTTTTTTTCTGTTTTTTTCTTTTTTTTTTCTTTTTTTTTTCTGAGAGCTAAGGAATAAGCACAATGATCCATAGATATTATTATGAATTTCGACTAGCACGCATCAATCCAAAATCAATATTCCCCAATGGTATGATCATCAATAACCCCCCTTTTATGAACACCTTATTACTCCCTTAAGCACGATACTAGCCTTTGACAATTTAGGTTCAAATTCAATGTAAGGCCAATAGAATAAAAAGGATAATGGCAAGTAATGTGGTGTGTCACCGAAAGAATAGGATTAAGCTCAACGGGTTAACTAATTGATCGTGTATAAAAGGTGTGGAAATATGGGAAACACGAGGTTAAACCTAAGTGCCTTTATCATCTCATCATCAATTAATGTCATGCATTTCAAGAAAGATCTCAAGTAAGTGCTAGCAATGTAAACAACATGTGGACACTCAAGCAAACGAAAAATCATGCAAAAGATATGCATATAGGCTCAAAACTCACTTGGTGTGACAAAGCATAATCAATCCCAGGTAACAAGACTCTCTAACGCATCTACTTGTACTCAAAGCATGAAAACCAAGTCATCTTGCACATATTCATGTCATTCTAATCACTTACAACATCCAATTAAGTCTACCAGCTTCAACTTGCTAGTGAAAGTGTGTGCACAAGAATAAAGCACGTCACTTCTCATACAAAAGCGTCAAGAACACAAGAATTCTACGCATGCATGGGTGTATCAAGCAAAATACAACAACTAATCAAATTGCATGGCTAAAATTATTTTTGGTATTTTTAATTTTTTAATTTTTTTTTGATTTTTTTTTTTTAAACAAGTAATACACTACGTTGAGAACACCTCCCCACACTTAAGCGGTTCATTGTCCCCAATGAACTAATGAATAAGATACAAAACTACAACTAAAAACAAAATAAAACTACACTAAAAAGAAAAGAAAGAAAACTCCCCTGGAATTAAGGTGTCGAGTGTGCAAAACCATCCCTCATTTCGCTTAGGAGCCATAATAACCAAAACCCCACTCAACAATAGCGTCACCAACATCCACCAAGAAATATCCCACCAAAAACCACCAAGCAATATCACTCCAAAAATACCCAATTAACAAGAATATTACAAAACCCCCAATTTACAAGAACACAAATTCGTAATAATAAAAAAATTAGAGAAGAAAAATCCCAACTATGAATCAAAGAGGTGAACTTGTACTAATTTTCCCCCAAACTTGATTTTTTAGAGATGTAGAGGAAGAAAATAATAAATTGGGTGTGTATGTATGGGTATAAATAGATAATGGAATGATAGGATGGATTTAAGAATTTTAATGTGAAAAGGAAAAAATTTGGGTGGAATTTGGAATTTAATATAGGATAGAAAAAAATATTTAATGATTAAAAGAAAAAGAATTAGAAAAGAAATAGGTTTAGAATTTTTAAGGAAGAGATGGGAGGTTTTGGATTTGAAATAGGAAAAGAATTAGGTAAAATAGGGGTATAAAAAGAATGGGGGGTGAAAAAACTTTTTTTTTTTATAAAACAACACAGCTGACTACAGGAAAAAAATAAAAAATAAAAAAAATAAAAAAATAAAAAATAAAAAATTCAGACAATTCTGCTCCACGCGCAGCCTGCGCGCAACTGAAGCAAACTGCCCCAGGTATAGTTGCGCAGGCGCAAGCTGCGTGACACCCCCGCAATCTGCCTCTATTGCAGTAACGCATGAGCAAATTGCGTTACACCTCCGCAATTTGCCCTGAAACGCAGGATGATCCTGCGTTACACACCAAAAATTCGATTTTTTTCGTTTTTTTTTTTTTTTGTGAAAAAACAACAATTTTTTTTTTTAAAGAAAGAGATGAAGGAATAATGTACACAACAAGGCTTGGAATGAACAAATAACTAAGCAATTCTACTATATATGAAAGAGAAGGAAAGAAGTACTCCCCTATGCAAAAGCATGAAGTGCACCGATCCTCCAATGAAATCTTGGGTTGCCTCCCAAGCAGCGCTTATTTAGAGTCATTAGCTTGACCTCCTCAAAAATACTCCGATGAAAACGGAATATCCAATTTCTCGATCATAAACTCGTCACCACAAAAAGTATCAAGAGTGTTAGTGATTGTCTTTATCCTGCAAAAAGTCTCCAAACAAGCATCAGTAAAATAAAATATGTCATTAATAAGCAATAGAGAGAGTGCTTGTGCAGTTTTGGAAAACTTTATGATAAAACAGCGATAAAATTCAACACCACGAAAATATTGAACTCCCTTGACATAAGGTGGAGGTTCTGGTGGTGGCTTTTCTTCACTCCTCACTTTCACTGGAGCCATTTGGACATCTTGGCTTATCACATCATTGGCTAATAAGACACTTCCATCTTCTCCCTCTTCTCGAGCTTGAAACGTATGAGCCACTTTGTATGGATCCTCAAACAGAATTCGAGAAATATCATCTTGGACAATATTTGTTATCACATCAACCTTGAAATAAGTGTTCTTGAGCAAAGAAGCCTTGTAAGTAGAGGCTAGATCGAGAGCAAATTTATCAATACATGGTAGCTTAGGCACAGGTTGTGGAAGAGAAACAACAACCATCTCTGTATTGCTTTCCTTTGTAGCCTCATCATCAATCACATTGTTCTCAGTAGCAGCCACATCATTGATCTCGTCATCGGTGGCATGCTCCTTCTCTTTATCAATGGCCTCATCATCAACATACATGGAGAAACTATCATATTCCTGATCGCTTGTAAGATTGATAGCAATCAGGTCCTCTTCGGATCGGATAGATGATCATGGTAAATAGTCGAGATGCCCTGTAGTAGAAGAGTTAGCCAACTGTGCAATTTGAGATTCAATCGCCAAACTTTGAGTTTCTAAGTCTTTGATCTTCTCGGCTTGTTCTTCAGAACTCTTTAGCAGTTTATTCAAGATATCCCACATCTCATTTGTCTGATCAGCTTGCACATCTACACTGGATTGAGAAACATGTAGATCTTCTTGTAGAGGAGGATATTGATATTCTTGCTGTGGCGGCTGCTCATATGACTGATAATATTGTTGCTCAAACTGTTGCTGATTATGATATGAAAAATTTTGAGCACCATTGTCCTGGTAGTAGAAATCTGGTTGATTCATGCATTCTTGATCAAAAGTGTTTGAATACTGATTGTACCCATATCCTTCTTCAAAAGAATTCATTTGTCCGCACTGAGCACTCTGAGAATTATAGACATTGTAAGAGCATTCAAAACCATAGTGACCCTGCACACCGCAAATTTGACAGAAGTTGTAAGTTTTAGGGGCCACTTGTGACATCTCATTGATACTCATTGGACGCATAGTGGGCTCTGTAGGGTTGAATGAGGCAATTTCTTGAGTGCGTGCCTCCAACATGGAAGAGAGTAGTGCAAAAGTATCAACTTCACCCATTGCAAACCTGTAGACACTCAACAAAGCCAAGAAACGTAGTAAAATTTGTCTCAATTGGAACTAAAGTTCCAATGAGACAATGGAAACAATCTAAACAACTAAATTAAAATCAACAGAAACTCGCTGTCTCCCCGGCAGCGGCGCCAAAAACTTGATATGTTAAATTATACCTAACCGCAAGCGCACGGTATCAATTGTAGTAGATACTAGCAAATACGGGTCGAATCCTCAAGGAGACAGTTTCAGTTTCAATTCAATTGCTATCAATTGTTTCTAGTCACAACGATTGTTTGAGAATTTTATTAACTACTAAAACAAATTTAACAAAGTTTTGAATCAATTAATTAAGGGATCTAGGGCAATTCAGGTTCACCATGCTTACACCAAACAAATCACAAAAGTATAGCTTTTCAATGGGATTAAGTAATTAAAGCAATGGTTAATCTTTTTCAAGCATTAACACTCTCAGAATATCTAATGATGTTTTCACACTCACCTTCAATTCCGCTAATTGTATGTAAGCCTCTAGTAGTAAAATCTTTCGATCTATTACTCCTATTGCAATCAATTAATCCATGATATTGCGCAATTACACAAATTAAGAATTATAACATATCAATCAGAATTACTCTTTACCCATCAATCTACTAATCAAATTAAGCCCAAATCATGGTGCAAACATGGCTCCCCTTAATACCCTAGAATTAAACTACTCACTCATGGTAGAATAAAAACTAATAATAATAATCAAGAAAGCCATAATAAACATGTACTAATAAACAAGATGAGATAAAGAGTACCTTAAACTTTGTATAAACGAAGAACAATAAAGATCCAAATTAAACCAAGTGCTTCTAAAGGAAGAGATGAAGAGAGAAAAACCAAAACCCTAGCTTATGTAAAAATAACGTCTGTATATGTCTATCTATCTCTATCTCACGTTTTCTCTTCCTTTTATAATAAAACCCCTTAATAAAATCTGATATCTATCTCCTAATAAAAGTATTTTTAATATCCTAATCAATTTACAAAAAGATATCCATAATTGAATAGGATTTTCTTGTAAAATTCGTCACTTCTTTTTCTTCTTCACACCCCTAGAGTGCTTCTTCGACTCAACCGGCTGAACAAAACTTTCTTCTTCCTTATCATTGGTTTTCCACCTTCGCAACACGTTATCATGCCCCTCTTCAAAAATCACTAGCTCATTATTGAAAAGGACATACCTCAAATGTGGTGGAAGTTTCCCAAGCTTAATACTCGAGAGATCTCGAACCGAAGAACTGTCAATGGAATCAATGTTGTGATCATTCAACTCAAGAATCAATGAATCGACTTCAGCATGTCCTTCTCCTTCTGAAGCTTCAAGCATGAGCACTGCTTCCAATGTATCATTCAATAGAATCTGAGGAGTATAATCTTGGACAATTTCATCTACAACATCAATACTGCAAGAAGTATTCTCAAGCAAAGGGGATTTAAGAGCAGAGGTAAGAGTAAAAGCAATTTTATCATCACCAACACTCAATGTGAGAGTCCCACTTTTAACATCAATAATAGCACCTGCAGTACAAAGAAATGGTCTACCTAAAATAATAGGTATCTGACTATCCTCTTCCATATCTAGAACTACAAAGTCTACAGGAATATAGAATTTTCCAACCCTAACAGGCACATCCTCTAAAATTCCAAGGGGATATTTTATCGAACGGTCTGCCATTTGCAAAGTCATCTGTGTACATTTTAATTCTCCCATATTTAGTTTTTGGAAAACCGAGAGAGGCATGACTGAGACACTAGCGCCTAAATCACATAAAGCTTTATCAATGAACAATGCACCTAAATGACACGGGATCGAAAAACTACCAGGATCTTTAAGCTTAGGTGGAGACTTATTTTGTAAAACAGCACTACACTCTTCAGTAAAAGCTACTGTCTCTACCTCACCAAAAGACCTTTTCTTAGTGAGAATATCCTTAAGAAACTTTGCATATGATGGAACTTGAGAAATTAAATCAGTGAAAGGAACTGTTACCTCAAGATTCTTGACAAGTGTCATGAACTTACCAAACTGCTGGTCCACCTTAGTTCTGTTCATCCTGCTAGGGAATGGGAGCTTTGGCACAAATGGTGGAGGAGTAACTGCGGTCTTCTCTTTATCCTTTTTCTTGCTTTCCTCAATTTCACCTTCGTTTGCATCTTCAACAACTTTCTCTACCTTGTCTTCCTCAGAATTCTTTTCTTCTTTCTCAGTAGGAACATCGTCAGTAGGCATTGGAGGAGCATCATATGTACGACCACTCCTAAGAGCAATGGCATTCACATTTTCCTTTGGCTGAGTTAATTGTGCTGGTAGAGAGCCTTGTTGCCTTGTAGATGAAGAACTAGCCATTTGAGCAATCTGAGTTTCCAACATCTTGTTATGAATCTCCATCTGGTTCATCTTTGTTTGCATTTGTAACAATATCTTCATCATATCACCTTGATTATCAGCCTGTGCAGCTTGATTGGCTTGAGGAGCATAATTCTGAGGTGGCCTTTGGAATCCAGGGGGATTCATAGGTCCTTGCGGAGGCCTATACTGCTGCTGTGGAGGAGGCTGGTACGACTGCTGATATTGCTGCTGATTAGGAACATTTGAATTCTGAGCATTATTGTTCCTATATGAGAAGTTAGGATGATCTTTCCAACCAGGATTGTAAGTGTTGGAGTATGGATTGTACTGCTGCCTCTGTTGGAAAACATTTGCTTGCTCCATCTGAAAATTTTGTGAATTTTGAGCATTGTATTGGCAATCGTTACCATAGTGGCCTTGGATGCCATAGACTTCACAAACAGGATTATTCATAGGAGCCATGGATGACAATGCATTGATACTCATAGGTTGAGTAGAGGGCTGAGATGTCTTCAATGAGTGGATCTCCTGAGTTAATGCAGCGAGTTGAGACGATAATAGAGAATATGCATCCACTTCAAGTTTACCCCCTTTCTTGGTTGCTCTCGGATTACTGAAGTGATTGGCAGCCAAATTTGAAAGAAAAGCATATGCATCATCAACTCCTTTATCCAGAAATACACCACCTGCAGCGTTATCAACCATCCCTTTTGTCTCAGGATCAAGACCATTGTAGAAGCGTTTAAGAAGAAACCACTTCTCAAGACCATGATGAGGGCATGCACGTTGATAATCCTTGAATCTGTCCCAAGCATCCCGAAGAGATTCACCATAATCTTGCTTAAAACCCATCATCTTGTCGATCAAATCGTCGGTTCTGTTAGGAGGGAAGAACTCAGTTAAGAAGGCTTGAGCAATCTCATCCCACTTGGTCAATTCAATATCGTTCAACTATTTTTGAGCTTTATCACGAAGAGAGAAACCGAACAACATGACTTTCAACTGGTCTGGAGTGACTCCCTGATGTTTAATTGTAGAACAGAGCTGTTGAAACCGTTGCAGATGAAGTGTAGGGTCTTCAGAGGCAAGCCCAGCAAATTGATTCTGTTGGATCATAGTGAGCAAAGCAGGCTTGATCTCGAAATTTGCTGCTTGAATTGCTGGCATAGCAAGGCCAGTAGGTACCCCACTCGGAGAGGGCTGTGAGTAGTTCTTCAAAGATTTGGGAGGAAGGTCCGCCATTTTAATCTTTGGTTCAGATATCCTTTGCTGCTTCTCTTTCCTTTGTAAATCTATGTATTGTTGACAAGTAATTCCAGAATCTGGACTAAGAGGAGTCGTATCCTCTTTCGCTTGATCTATTTTCGTTTGAGACCTGGTCTTGGGCATCAACAACTAAACAAGGAAAAGCAGTAAAATCGGTCTCAATTGGAACAAGAGTTCCAAAGAGACAAGAGAAACAATTTAAAACGATCAAACTAAAATTAGAGAAACTAGGCGTCTCCCCGGCAGCGGCGCTAAAAACTTGATATGTCAAATTATACCTAACCGCAAGCGCACGGTGTCTATTGCTAGTACAGATGGCAAGTGGGTCGAATCCACAAGGAGACAGGTTCTACTAATTCCTTTTCAGTTATCGCTAATTGTTTCAAGTAAAACAGCTCTAGAAATAACTACTCGCTAATAATTAAACAAGTAAAACAACTAGTAAAACAAGAAAACATAATTAAACTAATAAGAACAAAGAAAAGATTAAGAGAACAAAACCTTCAAACTTCAATGTTGTCACCCAAAAGAAGAGTCATGGTGTTTCTCTACATCTCCAACTAATAATATTAATCTACTCTAAACTATATTATCTGATCTAATATTACTTTCTTCTTCCTCCCTAAAATAATACCCTAGATGTGTTTATATATTCTCTAAAAGTCTTGCCCAATAAAAGTATTTTAATACTCTAAATAAATTACAAGTAGGATTCCATAACTGAATAGGATTCCTTAATTAAAATTCGTAACTATATTTACTCCTCTGTTTCTGGCCTGTTCCAGCTCGATTTTGCTTCTTGGACCACCTCTGAATTAAAGAAAATTCCACAAGCTTCGCGTGGACAGCTTACGGGCCTCAAACGGACTTCTAGAACTCAAGATATGGCCAAAACAGTGTAGCACAGCCCGTGTAGCTCAATAATACGAATTTTCTCCTATTTTATCTCCAAAATAGCTCTTTTTGCTCCAAATCCTTCCAAGTTATGAATTCTTTATTTCCTACAATAAAACAATAAAATCTATTAAATAAAAATCCAAATCAATGCAAAACACAATAAATATGAGAATAAAATCATCTAAAATATATATAAAAATATACTCTATCAACAAAGCACTTGAAATTGGCGTTGGGTGCTTCAACATCACTAGTTAGAGCAATGAAATTGGTGTTGAACTTTACTGTTGCCATTTGTGTGAGAGAGAGAGAAGAAATCGAAGGTTGAAGAAGAAATTTAGCTTTTACAGTTAGGGTTTCAGAGGTTTTGGGAGTTTGGATGCTTGAAAAATTGAATGAAATGAATCGAATAGATGTGAAGTTGTAAAAGTATGAAGTACTTGAATTGTCGATTAGATGTATGTTCTGTATCGACAAGTCAGGCATTCGAGAAGTAGAAAACAACTATTCGAGAAGTCAAGAAAGGCTTATTCGATAACTCAAGCAGGTTGTAGCTCACAGCTGGCAGTTATCTAACTTAGAAATAAATCTAAATTAGGTAAAATATATTTTTATGAGTAATTCTGAATAAAAATCCAAAATCGGTTAAAATTCAGCGAGAAATCAGCCTTTTCAAATGATTCGAGAACTCAAATATATTATTCGAGAACTCAGTCAATCGAGAACTAAAACACTATATTCGAGAAGTCAAGGAAACCTCTATTCGAGAACTCTAAAAGACTCTATTCGAGAACTCGAGAGTGCTCTAAAGAGACTTGTTAGAGATGTCGAATAGTGAATCACTTGAGAAGTCTGACTTGTCGAATTATACTCATAGAAACTCAATTTTCACTATCTTTTCAAAATTTACCAGCCATATTCATTCACGAATATTCTAGCAAATTAAACAGTGATTTTCTCAAAATTTCATAGAAATTTCAAGTTAACAAGAGAATATGATTTTCCAAATATGCAACAGATTTGAAGTATTTATAAATCATATTTCAGCCAACACTTACTCCAAAAATATTAAGAATTTAGATAAAGTAAGTGTTTACTGCTGCAACAATCTAGATGCTGTATTCACTTAGCCAGAATCTGAAGAATTCAGCATTCCAATCTCACTAACCAACCTTGTGAAGGTGGCTTCATCTAATGGCTTAGTGAATATATCAGCTAGTTGTTTGTCTGTAGAAACATAATGCAACTCAATGGTTCCATTAGTTGCATGTTCCCTTATGAAATGATATCTGATATCAATGTGCTTTGTCCTAGAATGATTGACAGGATTGGCAACTATAGAGATTGCACTTGTGTTGTCACACATGATTGGAATTCTTTCCAACACAAGTCCATAATCTCTAAGTTGATTTCTAATCCAAAGCACTTGAGCACAGCAACTTCCAGCAGCTATGTATTCAGCCTCAGCTATAGAAGTTGACACAGATTGTTGTTTCTTGCTATACCAAGAGACTAACCTTTGTCCAAGAAACTGGCAGCTACCTGAGGTGCTTTTTCTATCCACTCTGCATCCAGCATAATCAGCATCAGAGTAACCAACCAGATTGAACCCTGTGTCCTTAGGATACCATAGTCCCAAGTTTGGAGTGCCCTTCAGATATCTAAAGATCCTTTTTATAGCAACCAAATGTGATTTTTTTGGATTTGATTGAAACCTTGCACACAAGCATGTAGCAACCATGATGTCTGGCCTACTTGCAGTGAGATAGAGTAGAGAACCAACCATGCCTCTGTAGACTGAGATATCTACCTTCTTGCCTTTAGCATCTTCATCCAATTTAGTGGCAGTGGCCATGGGTGTCTTTGCAGGTGAGCAATCTTCCAAGTCAAACTTCTTCAATAAATCCTTGATATACTTGGTCTGACTGATAAAGATACCATCCTTCCTTTGACTAACATGCAACCCAAGAAAGAATGTTAACTCTCCCATCATACTCATCTCATATCTGCTCTGCATGAGTTTAGAAAATTTCTCACACAGCTTCTCATTTGTAGAACCAAAAATGATATCATCCACATAGATCTGAACTAAGATAAGATCATCACCATGCTTCTTGTAAAACAATGTCTTGTCCAGTGTGCCTCTAGTGAATTGATTCTCAAGAAGAAATTGTGATAAAGTATCATACCATGCTCTTGGAGCCTGCTTAAGTCCATACAATGCCTTAAGCAGTCTGTAGACAAATTCTGGGAAGTGTGGATCCTCAAAACCAGGTGGTTGTTGTACATAAACTTCTTCTTCCAACTCTCCATTCAGAAATGCACTTTTGACATCCATTTGATATACTTTAAAGTTTGAATGAGCAGCAAATGCCAAGAATATTCTGATGGCTTCCAATCTAGCAACAGGAGCAAATGTCTCATCATAATCAATGCCTTCCTGTTGAGAGTATCCTTTTGCAACCAACCTTGCTTTGTTAATTATAATTACACCATCTTCATCCATCTTATTCTTTAGAACCCATTTTGTTCCAACAATGGTTCTGTTCTTTGGTGCAGGCACAAGTTCCCATACTTTGTTCCTTTCAAATTGAACATCATTCTGAGTTGCTCTCCTAGTCCTTACTCCTGCATTAGGATCTCCAATGATTTGCTCTGCAGTGTGTGATCTATCCCATTTCCTTGAGTGCTCAGCCTGATTTCTCATTCTTGATGTTGCTTCATCATCCACATCATGGTCATTCTCATTTCCTCCCCCTGTGAAGTTGCCACTACTCACAGGTGTGTCTTGGATGCTTGTTTCTTCACTATCGATTGGCACAAATTCTTCTCTTGTATCATCATAATTCACTTGAGTTTGTTGAACTCGAGTTTCAACTTCAGTTTCAGTCTCTTCATCAGAATCATCTAGATTATCAAACTTCAATGGATCTTTATCTTCATCATTGGCTTCTTCTAGTCCAGGTAGTTTGCTGTCATCAAATGTCACATCTGTGCTTTCCATAACTTTCTTTTGACTGATGACATAAACCTTGTATGCAATTCTTTCCATAGAGTAGCCAAGAAAAATTCCTTCAAATGCTTTTGCATCAAATTTTCCAACATATTCAGAATTATCCTTCAATACAAAGCATTTGCTTCCAAAAGTATGAACATACTTTAGAGTAGGCTTCTTTCCAGTCATCAAGTTATAAGGTGTCTTTCCAGTGTTTTTGTTGATGAGGGTTCTGTTCTGGATATAGCATGCAGTGCTCACAGCCTCAGCCCAAAAACATGTAGGCATTTTTGCATCAAGTAACTTTGTTCTAGCAGCCTCAATTAGAGTTCTATTCTTTCTCTCAACAACTCCATTTTGTTGTGGAGTCCTTGGAGCTGAGAATTGCTGAGAAATACCATTCTCTTTACAGAATGCTTCAAGTATGGCATTTCTGAACTCTGTTCCATTATCACTTCTCAGTGCAATCACACTTGCATTGTTGGCCTTTGCTTCCTTGTCAACTTTCTTTATATGCTCAATGATTACTTGTGGAGCCTCATCTTTTGATGCCAGAAATTCCACCCATGTATACCTTGTAAAATCATCAACCATCACCAAGGCATACTTCTTTCTTCCTAGTGACATAATATTGACAGGCCCAAATAAATCCATATGAATGAGTTGTAGGGGCTTGGTTATAGATGTCACTGTCTTTGTCTTGTGGCTTGATCTTTTCATCTTTCCTTTTTGACAAGCCTCACACACTCCTTCTTGATAGAATTCAAGTGTGGGCATGCCTCTCACTAACTCTCTTTTGACTAGAGAATTAATGGCTTTGAAATTCAGGTGTGATAATTTCTTGTGCCACAGCCAACAATCTTCATTTGATGCTTTTGAATAAAAGCAACAAATTTTGTCCTTGTTTGCAGAGTCCATATTGGCTAAAAACAGGCTTCCCTTTCTTACTCCAGATAGAGCACAATCACCAGTCTTCTTGTGGGTGATCAAACATTCATCTTTGTCAAAATCCAACTTGAATCCCCTATCAGTAAACTGACCAACACTTAGCAGATTATGCTTGAGCCCCTTGACTAGTGCTACATCTTCAATGATGACATTACCAACTTTCAACTTGCCATATCCCAATGTGTTACCCATGATGTCATCTCCAAAAGCAACCATTGGGCCAGCCTTTTCCTCATACTGCGATAGCAGGGCCATATCACCAGTCATATGATTTGAGCATCCACTGTCCAAAATCCACATGACCTTCTTTTCACTTTCTTTGCCCTGCAAACACAAAGGTATTACTTTTCCTTTGGTACCCAAACAAGTTTGGGTCCATGTGACTTAGAAACAGTTTTATCATAAACAACATGCTTGTCAACTTTCTTGACATTAGTCTTCTTGTCACTGTTAGAAGTCTTGGAACCTGAGGTTTCAGACTTAGGTGACAGAGGTACCTTCCTAGCTTTAGGAGGACTCGAAGACTTTGACCTGGTGTAGTGTGTGTGAGAATTATGACTGATACAACCATCAATGAATTGCCTTCTCAGATTGAAACAACTAGTCATAACATTCATATTGCTTGGCATACAGTCAAATTTATCACAAAATGGTGCATCTCTATGTCTTAAAGGCACAGAACAATCATAGAAAGGTTTAGATACACTACCAGTAGGTTTCTTGCATGCATGAGTTAAATGATTGGTTCTGAAATAGTTCTGACAAGTTTTCCTAGGGGCATTAGGCATATAAGCATAGTTGTTATCCTTGTTAATCCCTAACTTGCCATTTATGTTCTGTTTCTTCTTAGTCACTTTCTTTTCTGATTCACTCTTCCCAGCTGAAACAAACTTAACAAACTTCTTAGGTCTTGGCCTATCAACTACTGGCTCCTTGGCTTTTGACTTGACACTCTCACTCTTGGAAGATGCTTGTTGTTCATTTGATTGTGCCTCATCCTCATCATTCAACATTTGTTTGATGAGTAAGGCATCCTCATCAATTTCAAATGTTGGTTCCTTAAAAATTGGATTTTCAGTCTTTTTCAAAATGTGAGGCACTTCCTCATGAACAACTGTGTCATCTTCAATGACAGCATAGCTTTTTCTCTGTTTAAGAGTGTCATAATCAAGTCCAATAGCAGCCTTGGGTTTTGCTTCAATTTTCTCACAGTAGGATTTCACTAGACCAGATGATTTCTTGAAAGTTTTTAGTTAGAATTCATTTTCAGCTAATTCATCCCTAAGAGCCTTTTCAACCTGACTAGCACACAAAACCTTATTCTGCAGATATTCAACTTCTTTCTTAAGGTTTTCCACTTGCATAGCAGTTAGCTCAAGTTCCTCATTCTTTTTGGTTAACATTTCATTTCTAGTAGACAGTTTAGCAATCTCTTCATTAGCAGCAGTCATACTAGTATGAATGTTAAACATTTCAACAGATAGTTATTCAATCATGCATTTATACTCTGAAACAGACATGTCTATAGTAGTGAGAGATGGTACCTGAGGGTCTGATGGAGATGTGTCATCCTTGGAATTGGCCATCAAGGCATAATTGCAGAATTCTTGCTCCTCTCCATCACTGTCAGAATCATCCCAACACTTCCCTTCAGCTATGTAGGCCTTACCTTGTGTTTGCTTTTTCAGAATGGCCTCATACTTAGCTTCAAGCTCCAGATAATCTCTATCCTTCTTTTTAGGCTTCTTGCATTCAATGGCAAAATGCCCTAGGTCATTGCATCTATAGCACCTTACAGATGACCTATCCACATGGCTGGTTTTAAACTTATTCTTGTTTGGTTTCACAGGTGCCTTGCTTTTGTTGAATGAATGGTTTTGGGTTTGAAGGGTTGATTCCTTTTGAATCTGATGTTTGGAAATTTTCTGGCCATGAAAGCATATGAAGTGTTTTCCATCCCATCTAGTTCTTCAAGAGTGTAAAACTCTTCTTCCTCCTTCTCCTCAACAGGTTCACTTACCTCAGGTTCAGTTTCTTCCTCTTCTACTACCTCCTCTATCCTTAACTGGCTTGTGGATGCTTCTAGGTCTTGAATAGATCTGTTGACAATCAAGGCACATGATGTGTTTACCATTCTGCCTTGATTAGCTTGGATAGCCCTTTTCTGAAGAAACTCAAGCTCATGAGTTTTTAAAACTCCATAGAGCACATCATATGTAACTTTGTTCAAATCTCTTTCCCTTAGAGAAATGAACCTTTGCTCTAGATGGTTTGGTGAGGATAGCAGAAACTTCATGTTTAACTCCTTGGTACTGTAAACCTTGCCATTCATCTGCAACTCAGTAAGTAGCTTGTGAAATCTCTCAAACATCTCAGTAATGCTTTCCTTGGGCTGTGCCATGAAAGCCTCATACTGTGTGACCAGTATCTGTTTCTTGTTTTCCTTAACCTCATCAGTTCCTTCACACAACACCTCAATGTGATCCCATATTTCTTTGGCAGATGTACATGATGCAATGTTTGCAAACATTGACATGTCCATGGAATCAATGATAAGCAACATGAGGTGGCTGTCAAGAGCAACCTTCTCCCTTTCTGATTCTGTCCATTTTGATGGATCCTTGGCCTCATAAGATCTTGGGATAGTTGTGGTTCCAACAGTCTTCTCTGGTATCTCTTGTTGTGGAACAAAAGGACCATTCTTAAGAATCTCGGGATACAAAGGATGAGAGGCTTTGATGAACAACATCATCTTTATCTTCCAGAGGTTGAAGTTATCTTTGTCAAACTTAGGGACTTTCACCGTTCCTGTAGTCTTTGGTGTATTCGAACTCATGATCATTTTTCTGTTTTTGAATAAACAGCCCTCTCTGATACCACTTGTTGAGTATTGAATATATACGATAAAAGAATACAGAGGGGGGGGGTGAATGGATTCTTGAACTTTTCTTTGGCTAGAGTTTATGTAGCAAATAAGTGTTTGTGTGTGCAGAAGTGAAGGTGCGGATAAAGAACAACACAAGACACAGTATCACTTTAATCTAATGTATTATTAGATAAAGGTTGCTACAATCTGTGAATACAAATGATAGTATTCTCAGCTTCGTTTTTCTCAGAGAGATACAGCTTGTAGTGTATGAAAAACTTGACTCACAAAGTTACAAAGTTAAATGACTAAGGAAGTGAGGCTGTATCCTTATAGAAAATGGATACACCCTACTTACTACAAATAAGGTAGCTGAACAAATTACTTTCTAGTCTGTCTATCCTTTTTGAGTAAGTGTTCAAACGGTTACAGATTTGACTTTGCAAAGCCTGTTCAGATCCACTTCTTTAGCCCCTTGTCTCTTCTATATCTCTCCAAGCTTCCTTGTAGGCTTTCCAGAGTACGTTACAGATTGTGGTCCATAAAGTGCATTGGCTTGTTGCAGGTTTCTGACTTGTACAATTTTTTCAGTACTTTGTCTCCAAGAATGTATTCGAGAAGTGACTAAGTAGTTGATTCGAGAACTAGAATTGACTTGATCGATAACTCTGAGTTCTCGAACACTGTTATATTGACATATCGAATTACTTCTCGAATAGCTCTTTTCTTCAGGATTCCTTGAGTTGTCGAATAGAACACTTGACTTGTCGAATCCTTGAGATATCGAATAGCTTTCTGAGTCCTTGAGATATCGAATGGAACTTTGACTTGTTGACTCCTTGAGAACTCGAATACTACTTTGACTTGTTGACTTCCTGAGTTCTCGAATAGAGTACATAAACATATCGAATCTCTGAGGTATCGAATGAGATATCGAACAGTGTATTCAGAGATATCGAATAGTGTCTTGAGATATCGAATCCCTGACTTCTCGAATGCTGGACTTATCGAATAGACAAAAATACTTCTCGAATTGGTACTTAGGCAAATTCTTCATTTCTTCAAATCCCAACTGTGATTATTTGACAGTCTTTATCTTCTTTCTTGAGGCATGAACCTTGGAACTTCTTTCAAGCATTATTCTAGACTCTATAAGCACAGTTACATAACTAGGATTTGATGCCTACTACAAGTACAATACAGACAGAAACTCTACAACTAGAGGTTCCCTCAGTTAAGAGGTCATGTAAGTAATGCAAAGCATTACAAACAATTAGGCTTGTTATTAGATGTATACAGGCATGCCTCTGTAACTAACACTCTCTGCGTTCAATATTACCTTACAAAAATCAGTGATGTGACTCAATTTAAACCCTTTTTGTGTCATTTGTAATTTAGAATAAGTAAGGTATCGTTCTACGCCAAGGATCAAGGGCTCACTTTTCTTCTATTTCGCTACTAATATAAAAGATGGATTTGTTTTGTGAATTTGTCTAACAACTAAATTAACTAGTAAGCAAGGTAAAGTATGTTTGTGAATAATTAGAGAAATATGTTAGAAAGCATGAATATCCACCACTGAACCTATGACACAATCTTGAAATTCTTTGATATTTTCTGAAAGATACTTATAGAGAACTTGCCATGGACCACATAGAAACAAGCTCTGCTATTCGTATAACCCCATGGACCACATAGAAAGGTTAACACGAATTACACACTTATACAATTAATCCCATGGACCAAATAGAAAGATTAATTGACTTTACAGACAAATCAATCACATAACCTAATTGGATGTCCACATACCACGGTTAATTCAAGATTACATATAAGCCGTGAAACATATATAAGCACAATCAAGAACACATCTCCGAAAATCAAAACTGTATAATTGTCATAAGGTTTATGGCTTCAAAACAGCCATCCAACAATAAAGATCTAGCCGGCCATAATCGTAGTAATAATCGTATGATACATGAAGAGATTAAAATACAATATAAAGTGTAAATGAAGAAGAATTATCCCTATGTTGTCGATGTCGAAATCTCCAAGCATAAAGTCCTCCTCTTCTCCTCTTTTCTTATCTCCTTCCTGGTGGCTATGGATACGTGTATGTCTCAAATAATAATTATCTAATACCGAGAGTATTTTTAATCTCTCTAGGAATAATACATGGCTTTCCAAAACTGAATAGGTTTCTAAAGTCAAAATTTATTTTTGACTTTTCCCATCTGATCTTGGGCTGCTCCAAGTGGAATTTGGTGTCTGGGCCTGCCTAGAATGGAAGAAAATCTCGTTATCTTCGCGTGGGCTGTTTAATCGAAAAATCCGATGTACGGAACTCAAGATACGGCCCAAACAATGTGTAATGCACGTACGGCCCAACCAATCCGAATTTAATTGTAATTTAGCTCCAATCCTTACCAATTTAGAATTACATGCTTCCTACAATAAAATATTACAAACTAATTAATAAAGATCTAATTAAATGCAAAATATAATTAAGACGGGAATAGAAATCATCTAAAATACATATAAATATATACTCTATCAAATATCCCCACACTTAGCATATTGCATGTCCTCGGGCAAATAAAAGAAAGAAAACTAATTCTAATTAACTACTATCACTTTCGTAGATGACACGATTGCATTGAGCGTATGCAATAAGCCGTTAAACCCCTAGGTAGTCCTAGTAGGACGAGTGTTGTCTTGTGAGGGTTTATAGAAGATGTACCCACAAAATCAAATATTTTTAATCACTGAGTCTCCACCAAATCTCCACTACTTCGTATATGTGCATGCACAAATCAAAAGGTCTTCATTAAAGGTTGTAATGGGGCTTAGGTACGGGGTGGGATATCAAAGAAAAAGTCTCACAAATGGCTAAACTTGATAAACTAATAGAGCATAATGTTCACTTTTAATTGTAGCACTCAACATGAATAGTAGATCATGTAAAAGATTATTAAACTTTCACAAGCATTAAACCCATAAGCACATCATTGTGTACTTCCCCACTTTCACATTGCAAAAACCAATGAACACAAACTCTACTTGATCTTCTTCGCATTTTTTCCTTGTTTTGTTTTCTTTTTTCTTTTTTTTTTGTTTTTTCTTTTTTTTTAAAGAACGAAGATCAAGTAACCACACTATATAATTCTCACCCAAATATCAAACCTTAACAAAGAAATCCCCACACTTGAACATTCACCCACCCTTAAGTTGAATCACAATGCTTTACTAGTAAATCAAGAAAAAAAATAAACAAATAGGCTAAAAAATTATAGGAGTGGTGACAATTGAAAGAAACGGATATAAGCTCAAGGGGGTTCACTAAGGATATAACTCATAAGGATAGTGTTTAGGTCAATGAGGGTAATCCTAGTGCCTTTATCATTTTCATGCACACACACAACATGTAGTCTCAATAAGGTATTAAAACAAGTTCTAGAGCAATGCTAATTGACGAACAACACACAACAAAGAAATTCGATTGATATAAAATGTATCAATCATTAATTAGGCTTAAAATCTCACAAGTTGAAAGCATGCTCGACTCACTAAATTTGACTAAGAAGCATCTCAGGTTTTAAAATTTTCGAAAGCACACACAAGGAATTATCAAGCAACAAATGATTTTTATTCTATGATACAAGCTCAGAATTAATCATGCAAAATTAGTCTACAAAATGTGTACTTATCCTCGCTAACATGCTTTGAGACAAGGCAATTATATACAAAATTTTAATTTTCTAATTTTTTTTTGGATTTTTTTAATAATATTGAGATCACCTCCCCATACTTGAATGGTTCATTGTCCACAATGAATAATATAATAAAATTTACATATATAAAGAACTAAAATAATAATAATAAATAATAATAAAAGAAAAAAATATTATACAAAGAAAGGTTAGAAATACTCCCCCAAATATGCTTGCATGAAGTACCGCTTGAAAAGAATTATGAAATGTTTTGCTCCACATTATTAAATGCCAGGACCTTCCTCAATAATAACTGCAGTGCATACTCTAACACAGAGGGAAGCCCAGCTCAGACGGTAGAGTAGTCCACTTAGAGGTGCAGGGGACCTAGAGGTCAGGTGTTCAAAACCCAACAATAACATTAATTTTTTTAAGTAAGATCAAGTCCAACAATGTCCTAAATATTGTCCTAAAACAATATTTAGGATATTTAATCACTTTTTGTATTCCAACAATGTCCTAGTGGTGCCTTAAAACACTAGGATATCCATCTCATGCCCTTTATTTAAGGCACCTCTATACTTGTCCTAAATCATTTTTAACAATAAAAAAATTAACTTCCCTCATTTTCTACACTTCTCTCTCCTCTTTTTTTTCTCTTCCCTACAATTCTAATTCAAATATATTTTATAAGGCACAAGTATAAGGCATATTGTTGGAATTGATATACAAAAATCATGACTTAAATCACTAGGACATTATATTTTATTATATTTATAGGGCACCAACTAGGATATTGTTGGACTTGCTCTAAGAGTATAGCAGCAGCACAACATTAACTTTTTGAGTAATAGCAGCATCATATTTAAAGCAGCAGCAGTGAGACTCAGCAAACGTGATGGGCTTAGAGATGGTCTTGGACTGAAAGAAATAGGCTGCTGCAATTTGGCTCAGTCTACCGCACATGTGACTGAATTGGCGTTGAGAACATACAGAAAATTTAAACCACGGTTTGAGTAAGCAATACCCCGGTATTAAGGTGCGCGCAACAAACAGAGAGATCTGCACGCCCGTCACACAATTCACACTACCAACAATGAATTCCTGTTACTTTTTTTCCTTTTTTCTGACAGGAACTTTGACATCGTGGGTAGTAAAAATTACACCCCAAATCAATTTTTTTCCTTTTTAAATTCCTGAAACACTTCACACAAAATTATCAAGGCATCTTGCGGGAGTAAAAAAAATAAAAAATAAAAAATTATCTATCTCTAATAATAATAATAAAAAAATAAAAATAATCATAATAATACAAAACTTACAATAAACCTGGGTTGCCTCCCAAAAATCGCTTTTATTTAATGTCTTTGGCTAGACATTATGCTTCCCAATATCAAGGCGGATACATCCACGATATCTGCTCCATCTTCAGCATATGATAGGTGGCATGAAAATTACCTAATTTGAACGACATCCATAGAATTGTAGTTCTAATTTCGCGCAAGTGATTTGCTGAAAAATCACCAATACGATCAGAAAACGGTATATGATACCTCAAATGAATTGCTGAAGGTTTCCACTCCAGTCTTGGCGCATCAAACAAAATAGGATGCAATGATAACCCCTTCAAAATATTTGGTGTATCCTAAAGAATAGGATTTTCTTCCAGTTTAAATTCAAGAATAAATGGAGGAGTAGGCTCTTCAACGAACCTTGCGAGAGGCACAAAATTTTCTTCAATCCCAACAAACTCCTCCACTAGAAAATCCTTGTTATGATCTTTGGAAATTACATCCTCCTCCTCTTCTTTCGCAAATTTGAGATCTTCTTCCACACCACTCTCTCCTGTATTTTCCGAAAAACATTTGTCCACATTGCCTTTATTTTCCTCCTCATTCACATTGATTTGCACGAGTCTAGATGGAAAAGAGACATAATCAAAGCGACCATTTATACCAAGTGGATAAGAAAGATAGGGAGACTTCCCTTTTAGATTTGTTACAATCGCTTCCTCGCCGTCATTCTGCAAATTATCACATTCTCCTTGTGGCACATCAAGTACATCACTAGCATGAGAAATATTACTTCCTTCACCTAGTGAAGGGTTGAAAGTGGTAATAACACTCACATGCTTAAACTTTTGTTGCGGTTGTGTAATTTCATGATTTTTTCCAAACTCATGATTTTGATTCATCTTCATAACCACATCTCCAAGTTGTTTTTGCACCTCCTTGATGTCTTGAGAATCTTTGGCACATTGATTTTGCATCTCCAACTGTCCTTCGGCTAACTTGACCAACAATTTCTCAATACTGCTTCCACTAGCCGAATGTTGTTGTGCTTCTTCCCTTGGCTGGAAATCAGAGAATGAAAAAGAAATGTCCTGATGCTGAAACTCATTTAAATTGTGATCGCCATGCATCTGATTAAGGTGCTCTATCCATCTCGGATTATACACATCTAAGAACGGATTTTCTCTTTGATACTCATGCCAATAGCATTGACATTTTCATAACAAGGTGCAATCATGTGCGAACATGAGTTATCAAAATGGTCGGGAGCTACATAAATACCACAAACTTGTGTTCGAGGTGTTCTGCCACTCAGAAATAGTGCACTCAACTTCTCTATATTTTGCTCAATCTTCATCAACTTTTGATCAGATTCAACCCCAAGAATTGGTTCCGACCTTAGATGACTCCCAGATTGCAGTTCATTAGCAGCTCTTTTGGCGATCAGTTTCTCAGCAGCATCATGAGATAAGTCCACATAAGCACCTTTTGCAGCTGAATCCAAAAGTCTCTTTTCACCTTCAAGAAGACCTTGGTAGAAAAAGTGTAACAAACTCCCCTTAAAAAAACCATGTTGAGGGCACCTCTTTTGAAACTTCTGAAATCTAGCATAGTACTCTGCATATGACTCAGTTGCATATTGTTGAATTCCAGCTATTTGACTTCTCATGCTCATCACTCTAGTTGCTGGATAAAACTTCTGCAAGAACTCTTGTGCTAGCTTCTCCCAAGAAGTAATAAATCCTAAAGGAAAATCTTCTAACCAATCCAAAGCTGCTCCATCAAGAGAAAATGGAAAAGCCTTCATCTTTAAAATCTGAGGATCTGCCCTTTCAGGTCCCATACATTCAACAATAGTCACAAACCTAGACAAGTGTTGATTTGGCTCTTCAGTTGGAAGATCATGGAAGACTGGTAGTCTCATTAGAAGTTTGTTTGAGCTCAAAAGTACTACTCTTTCCTTCAGCTGGATCAGGATACACCATGCAATTACGCCCAATACCAGCAATCGACACCGCAATATCATCACGTAGTGTAGGAATTGCAGCCATGTCAATCACTCAAAACTTCCACCTATACCTAAAACACAACAAGCAATAGGCAGAGAAAAAAAATGGAAAAGAAAAATATATGTACAAAAAACACAAAACAAAAGAAAACCAAATTCAATCCCCGGCGGCGCGGTGCCAAAAATTGATGTGACTCAATTTAAACCCTTTTTGTGTCGTTTGTAATTTAGAATAAGTAAGGTATCGTTCTACGCCAAGGATCAAGGGCTCACTTTTCTTCTATTTTGCTACTAATATAAAAGATGGATTTGTTTTGTGAATTTGTCTAACAACTAAATTAACTAGTAAGCAAGGTAAAGTATGTTTGTGAATAATTAGAGAAATATGTTGGAAAGCATGAATATCCACCACTGAACCTATGACACAATCTTGAAATTCTTTGATATTTTCTGAAAGATACTTATAGAGAACTTGCCATGGACCACATAGAAACAACCTATGCTATTCGTATAACCCCATGGACCACATAGAAAGGTTAACACGAATTACACACTTATACAATTAATCTCATGGACCACATAGAAAGATTAATTGACTTTACAGATAAATCAATCACATAACCTAATTGGATGTCCACATACCACGGTTAATTCAAGATTACCTATAAGCAGTGAAACATATATAAGCACAATCAAGAACACATCTCCGAAAATCAAAACTGTATAATTGTCATAAGGTTTAGGGCTTCAAAACAGCCATCCAACAATAAAGATCTAGCCGGCCATAATCGTAGTAAAAACCGTATGATACATGAAGAGATTAAAATACAATATAAAGTATAAATGAAGAAGAATTATCCCTATGTTGTCGATGTCGAAATCTCCAAGCATAAAGTCCTCCTCTTCTCCTCTTTTCTTATCTCCTTCCTGGTGGCTATGGATACGTGTATGTCTCCAATAATAATTATCTAATACCGAGAGTATTTTTAATCTCTCTAGGAATAATACATGGCTTTCCAAAACTGAATAGGTTTCTAAAGTCAAAATTCGTAGTTGACTTTTCCCATCTGATCTTGGGCTGCTCCAAGTGGAATTTGGTGTTTGGGCCTCCTAGAATGGAAGAAAATCTCGTTATCTTCGCGTGGGCTGTTTAATCGCAGAAATCCGATGTACGGAACTCAAGATACGGCCCAAACAATGTGTAATGCACGTGCGCCCAACCAATCCGAATTTAATTGCTATTTAGCTCCAATACTTTCCAATTTAGAATTCCATGCTTCCTACAATAAAATTTTACAAACTAATTAATAAAGATCTAATTAAATGCAAAATATAATTAAGATGGGAATAAAAATCATCTAAAATACATATAAATATATACTCTATCAATTCTCACACCGGAGGTGAATCGGGGGGCCTATCCCTCGCATTCTTTTCACTTGCAGGGTCGACCGAAGCAAGGCTCGACAGATTTCTGGTTGTAACACATTGTGTTATCTTAGCACCAAAAAGTGATTTTTGGTGCTAAATTATAGCAATAGCTTCATCTATTTTAGAACAACCATTGGACATACTCTTACACTAAAGTAGTTTTTGTAGCAGGAGATCCTATGCTATTTACCTTGTAGTGGTGCATAGCCTCTTTCCACAAGTTGATTGTAGTGCATATATGCTAGGAGGCCGCAAGCACTTGTTGTCCACAACAGAACTTCAGGAATACCAAACTGTTCGGCAGCTTTTAGAGTGAAGCTCATGACCCCATCAGAAACAATACATGTTACTGGTGGTACCCCGAGTACAGAAGAGTCATTGAGTTTGGATATGAGGTTGCATAAAGGAGCAAAGCAGTTGATTGAAGCATACTTACACAAGGTAGGAGTATCTTGAGTTGCATCGGGATCTGAGGGCGGTAGGCCATCTGGAATTGAGTAAAACCTGAAGTCCGGAAAGCCATCAAGGACGTTCGGACCTCTAGATTTGATTAGCCGGTTGCGGTTAAAGTCTGTGTGGACAAATGAAACATGAAAGCCTTTGTGATGAAGAAGTTTAGCTAGTTTTAGCATTGGAGTTATGTGACCTTGTGCAGGATATGGAATGCACAAGGCATGAGGCTTATTGTTTGCTTCTGACATTGAGGCTAGCATCTTCTGTTCTACTCTTTCTGTTCGCGATCAATTAGTACATATAGCATTTAGAAAGGATTCCAGCCCTTTTTACGGTGGATCAAATTGATAATAAATATTCGAGCATCTTCGCGATGATAATATTCGAACCTCTTCGCGATGATAATTTATTGTTGCAGATAATTCTGAGAGATTTCTGAATTTTTGAACCGGACCGAATAGCGAAACTAAAAGATCCGAAAATCGAAAGCTGATTTGAACTTAAAACATATATTGAGATATGTCCATAATTTTTAAAAAAAATCTTTACATTTTTTTCTTGTGTTAATTTCCCATCTTACTAATGCGGCAAATCTATACTATTATATAAATTCCGGAACATTGAAAGTTTTGGTACCTGTTTTTTGGTACCTGTTTTTTGGTACTTCGTGAATTTACTTATTTACCCTTTATTAAAAAGAAAAATAAATATATGATATTTATACTTTTAAAACACCTATAATAAATAATAACATAATATAATTAATGGTAAGTAGTCTCTTGCATTTTTTCACATTTAATTTTAATTGAAGATATTACCTTTTTATAAACACCTAAAAACTTCAATGTATATTCCAATCATTAATATTACCTTTTTAATTTAAAACTAATCTTCATTAATATTTTACTATTATATAAATTCCGGAACATTAAAAGTTTTGGTATCTGTTTTTTGGTACCAGTTTTTTGGTACTTCGTGAATTTACTTATTTACCCTTTATTAAAAAGAAAAATAAATATATGATATTTATACTTATAAAACACCTACAATAAGTAATAACATAATATAATTAATGGTAAGTAGTCGCTTGCCTTTTTTCACATTTACTTTTAATTGAAGATATTACCTTTTTATAAACACCTAAAAACTTCAATGTATCTTCCAATCATTAATATTTCCTTCGAATTAAAATACGTTACCTTTTTAATTTAAAACTAATCTTTATTAATATTTTACTATTATATAAATTCCGGAACATTAAAAGTTTTGATACCAGTTTTTAGGTACTTCGTGAATTTACTTATTTACCCTTTATTAAAAAGAAAAATAAATATATGATATTTATACTTTTAAAACACCTACAATAAATAATAACATAATATAATTAATGGTAAGTAGTCGCTTGCCTTTTTTCACATTTACTTTTAATTGAAGATATTACCTTTTTATAAACACCTAAAAACATCAATGTATCTTCCAATCATTAATATTTCCTTTCGAATTAAAACACGTTACCTTTTTAATTTAAAACTAATCTTCATTTATATTTTCTTTCGAATTAAAACACGTTACCTTTTTAATTTAAAGCTAATTTTACAATCATTAATATATACCCGAAAATATCACACCATATTTTTCAATTGTTAATAAAATATATTAAAAATCTGCATACGTTGTTTATAATAAAGAAACATTAGTATAATCCGTAAATATGAATATATTAAAATTATATTAAATTAAAATTAATTAATCTATACTATTATATAAAAGCCGAAACATTGAAAATTTTGGTACATGTTTTTTGGTACATGTTTTTTGGTACCTATTTTTTGGTACTTATTTTTTGGTACTTCGTAAATTTACTTATTTAACATTAATTATAAAGAAATATAAATACATCTAAAATAAATAATAACATAATATAATTAATGTTAATTAGTCGATTGTCTTTTTTCACATTTACTTTTAGTTGAAGATATTACCTTTTATAAACACCAAAAAATATATATATCCAAAAATATCACACCATAATTTTCAAAAAAAATATAACATCTAAAATAAATAATAACATAATATAATTAATTGTAATTAGTCGATTGTCTTTTTCACATTAACATAATAAAATTAAAGGTAATTAGTCGATTGCCTTTTTCACATTTAATTTTAGTTGAAGATATTACCTTTTATAAATACCTAAAAATAGATCATTAATATTTTTTTAGAATTAAAACACGTTACCTTTTCAATTTAAAACAAATCTTACCATAATTAATATATACCCAAAAATATCACACCATAATTTTCGAGAAAAATATAGCACCTAAAATAAATAATAACATAATATAATTAATGGTGATTACTCGATTGTCTTTTTCACATTTACTTTTAGTTGAAAATTTTACATTTTATAAACACCTAAAAAGATCAATTATATCATATCTTTCAATTATTAATATTTCCTTTCTAATTAAAACACGTTACCTTTTTAATTTACAACAGTTCTTATAATATATACTCGAAAATATCACACCATATTTTTCAATTAATAATAAAATATATTAAAAATCTTATATGTTATTTATAATAAGGAAACATTAGTATAATCCGTAAACATGAATATATTAAATTATATCAAATTAAAATTAAAAAAAATATTAAAAGTAATGATAATATAAAAACATAATTGTAATATTAAATAAAATTTATAACATAATATAAGAAACTCGTGCATTGCACGGGTTATAAGCTAGTTCTCCTAAAAGACTTCCATTAACTAATTCAATAATCTCTCTTCAATTAATCCATAATAAACATGCACTAATGCTGATTTGCATAAAGAGATGTAAGCATGAGATGCAAAGCTTCACCATTAATGCACTGTTTGGAATCGGATTCTTCAACATGTGCAAGTAGTGTTTTTCCAAATATAACTTTGGCTTTCTAGATTAGCTCGGGACGATGCCTGGTTATATGCAACGTTATTTAAACAACATTAGTTGCAGGCTTGCAAAATACACAGGGACGGGACGAGAAAAAAAATTGGAGAGGCTGAGTTTTGAACAATTTTTTTGGAAATGAATATACATGTGACATTCAAGATTTTCCAGAATAATATTATGAATTTGTTTGTATAAAAAACTAAAAAAGTACGAGATTTATAAATATATTTATGGGAACCATTAAAAATGGGTTAAACGGCGTTTTGGTCACTCAACTGACTGGAAACTTTCAATTGAGTCATTAAACTCAAAAAGTTTTCAATCACATCATTATACTCTTAAAAATTTTCATTTAGGTCACTGGCCGTTACACTCCGTTAAAAATTAGACGGAAAGTTGACTAAGTTTGGTGAGTTGGCTTGAACAAATCCACCGTGGCATGTACAGTCAGCTGAAGCGGCATTTTGGTCACTCAACTTACTAAAAATTTGCAATCGGGTCATCAAACTCGAAGAAATTTTCATTCAGGTCACTAAACTAAACAGTGGTTTCACTCACAAAAAGTTAATCGTTGTTAATCTCTTGTCATTTTATATATATATCTTTAGGCCATTTTGGAAAATTACTCTAAAATTAAGAATACATTATTGAATACTCTAAAATTACATCCGTTAAAAATTGAAAAGAAATCGGACTAAGAGGCCGTTTAGATTAGTTTAAAATAGGTTACTTATAACTTAAAGTGTAGTATATTAACTTTAAATTAAATTCATATTTTATTTAAACTGAACTAAAATTAAGGTACAAAAAATGGAATACATAATTAAGTTCCACATATTAAATAAAATCCAAATAATTTTAGAGTACTCGGTAATGTGTTTATTATACGTATTTGATTAGAAAGTCATAAGTTATGTATGTATTATATATATTCTTAATCAAAATTATATAATTTTAGAGTATTCGATAATGTATTCTTAATTTTTTAAGATTATTCTGAACGAATTTGAATATCCAAAATCGAGTAGTTCGATAGTCAATCGAGTCGAACCGAATCAAATACAAACATTCATAATCGAATGCAAGCCGAATTTGAGCAAAATATAAACATATTAATTCGAATTCAGACCTAATACGAACGAGTAATTATAAATTCGAGCCGAATCTGATCAGACTACTATTCGTACATATTCAACTTGTTTTATATATCTTTTGGTCATTGTGGAAAAACCCATCAAATTCCTAATTAAAAAAATTTGATGAGCTTTTCCAAAATGGCCTAAAGATATAAATAAAATGACAACAGATTAACAACGATTAACTTTTTGTGAGTGAAACCACTAATCTTTAGTTTAGTGACCTGAATGAAAATTTCTTTGAGTTTGATGACCCAATTGCAAATTTTTAGTCAGTTGAGTGACCAAAATGTCGCTTCAGCTGACTGCACATGCCACGGTGGATCTGTTCAAGCCAACTCACCAAACTTAGTCAGCTTTCCGTCTAAGTTTTAACGGAGTGCAACAGCCAGTGACCTGAATGAAAATTTTTAAGAGTATAATGATGTGACTGAAAACTTTTTGAGTTTAATGACCCAATTGAAAGTTTCCAGTCAGTTGAGTGACCAAAACGCCATTTAACCCCATTAAAAAATTTTAGATTATGGGGATCAAATACATAATATTATCAAATTCTATATCTGAAATTGGAGGAAAATAAGTTCTTGGAGGAAATTTTGGAGGGTCATGTTCATCCACTCATCCTTGTATACGCTTGTTCATGTTTTGCACCGCTTTATTATTAACATTTTAGTATTTCAATTTTTTATAATAAATTTTTTATTAATATTTTATATAACTTTTTAATTATATATTTTAAAATTTCATTTTTTCATTTAAAATATTGTGAAACCTAATAATGATCGAAACATCTTAAATCCCTTAAATTAATTATATATCGAATACATTGTTCTAAAACTCGGCCGTTTAATCGTTGTATCCCATCTCGATTAAATAAAAATCGATAGTGATAACACTTATCAAATATTTCAAGGATGGGCTAAATTAAGCATGAAAAAAATGATTTATTTTGTCAGACATTATTTTTAAAAATATAAAATTACAATCAAAAACTGTAAGGGTAAATTTAATCGAAGCCATTAGGTAAGCTTGCCAACCCTTTACATGTTGGAGATCTAGAGTACATAATTGGTTGAGATTCAAGAGAAAACTAGCATGAAAGTCCGTGCAAAGTATGGGTATCTTTTTAATTCATATAATTCAATTTTTTTTATTTTTCAAATACATTACTCGTAGTTTTGAAATATTATATATTGATGATGTGATTTATTTGCGAAAAAATATATTTTTATGAAAGGTGATATTAGCTTAAACTTCTTATACATAAATTATTCCATTTTTTATGCTAAATATAGATTATCCTAAAAAAATCATAATAACCGATTTTAATGCAAATGTACTTATATAAAATGCAATAATAAAATTCACTAAAATTTTGGCATGCAATTTTGTACAATATACTATATATATGTATTAAGTATCATATTCCAATAATATAGCTAGACGGTTTATATCTCTAATTTTTTTCTCTATTTTATAATATTTGTAGCATAACTATTATCTAAATATCTATTAGTTAACCTATATGAAGTTCAAATCTTATGTGCAACAGATTTTGTTTTTTTCCTAAAATTATATTTTTTTATTCAATTAAAATATTTTACCCGAAAAAAATGAGAGTAGGGGTGTAATCAAGTCTAGCCAAGTCAAACAGTGTAAAACTCGAGTTTGACCTTGACTACAATGTTCAATCGAGTTCGATCGAGTTTTAAATTTTTAGCTTGAAGATTGGTTCATAAAAAGTTTGATACGTCCGAACTCGATTCTAAAGCTCAAACTAATTTTACCCTTTTTCGGCAAAAGAATTAATATGAATGGTTCGATTCGGGTTCTGTTCAAATAAAAACATAAAATGTTTGTGTTGAAATATATATAAAAAATATATAAAAAGTCAAAACGATAAAATCTCGATTAGGCTCGTGGATCTTACGAGCCGAGTAATTTGAAGTTCGAACTCGACTCGGTAAAGTATTTAAGCTCGAGTTCGACTTGTAAACTATTGAGCGAAATTCAAATATTTTATGAGTCGAGTTCGAGCAATTCACGAACATTTTGATTCATTTACACTCCAAAATGAGAATAACGATTATAAATCAAAGGCATATGTTAGTCTTTTCAGAGTTGGTCAAAATATCATATTGGCTTACATTATAAAAAAGATAGATAATATAATTCATTTATAATACTAAATTTTTGAAGAAATTTGTGATAATATTTTTCAATATTAAGAAGCGATGTTGATAATTTTATCTTTATTATATTTTAAAATGAATGTTAAATAGAATATAATAAATGAGGTTTTAGAAATGTAATTGATGATTTTTAAAAAGATACACAAAATATCTTTGGTGTAGTGGTTAGTGATGTGAACTTAATTCATCTCTAACATGAAGGTCATGGGTTCAATTATGAAAAGCCTTGTTGGCATATAATTAGGGATGACAATGGGTTGGATCAGGCTGGATATCTGTGATATACAAATCCAAACCCGAATTTTTAATCCAAATCCAATTGGATTTGAAATTTCAAAATCCAAATCCGATCCCCCGGGTTTTGATCGGGTTCGGGTTTACCCAAAACCGAATTTTTGAATCAACATATCTTAATTCCTATTAGTGAAGAATTTCAAAATTTTACCATTATACCCACCATTTTTAATGATTTATATTACATTTAAGGTTACATTGGTAATTGACTACAACTACTTGGGTTTATGGATTATCCAACTTGACCCATTACATACAAAATTAGTTATAATTCACTGCTAATATGGGTTATCGGACTATCCATCCAAATTATTTTGATAACTCATTTATCAATCACTGATCCACTATTCACGCTTTTTCATTGTTTACTTGTGGTGTCAAAATTCAAATTATCTCAAATCTCTCTCATTTTTTTTCACTCCTTCTCCATCTCAGTCTCAGGATTTGCCCGAATCTGAGAAACTATCGATGTATGCATTACAGGTATATTTTCATTTTTCTACAATTTATGTCTCGATAATTCAAAAAATCATTGCATCAATTAATCTTTATCTCTCTCATCTTTTTTTTCATTCCAACTATCGATGTTTTGTTTCTATTAATCTTTATCTCTCTCATTTTTTTTTTCAGCTTCTCCGTTGTTTATTTTTCACGATCTCTCAATGGATCTTTCATGTTTGTATTGATTTTTTGTGTGTGTGTGTTTATATGTATTGATTTTGTGTTAGAATATTGATATGTGTGTTAGTGTATAATATATTTGTCGCTTACTTTTATATGTTATAATTTACAGGATTTGAAAGGAGGAATCTTAACAGAGTTGCTTTAACAATTGTAATCTCCGGTATATATGATTTCAATTAAACATCTTAATTAAGTGTTGATGTATGTATATCTCTCTCTTTTCCATTATTTATTCATCATATATTATCTTCCTCTTTGTTGTTTATGATTCTTTTATGTTTGTATATGCGTGTTAGGTACAAATCTGTCAATCTTTGGCATGAAAACCACACAATCGGTATGATATTTTTTGTTATGTGTAAATTGGTAATTCTTCTTCAATTTGTATATATCTTACTACTTTAAATTCTGTAGTTAAAGTGTTTTATTGAAGCTCCAAGAGAGTTTTTAATTTATTTTTTTGTGTTTAAACCTCTGACGATTTGTGTGATCAATCTTGCAGCAAAACAAGTGTTCTAATGCTCAAATAGGTGAGCCATCTTCCTTTTACATAATGAGCAAGCATCTCTAAGCTTTAGTCATAGTTTACTAATTCAATTGCCTAATAAATCTATGCACTACAATAGATTGTCAAGTCTCAAACTTCTCACATGCGATTTAATTTCTGACAATTTTTTTGTATATGATTTCTGACGATTTCTTTTTATATTATTTTTTACTGCTAACCAAATGGAATAAAGAACTAATATATTATATGTTTATTTGCAGTTTGTATGTGAATATCATATTTGCAGTTTGTTTTATATGCTTTTTTTCCCTTAAGGTGTTGTATACATGGACTAGGTTTCCAAAAATTCCCCTGATTTTTGTTTTTATTTGCAGAAAGAATTGAGCCAAACATGAGGTTCTTTAGAATGGCTCTTGCTATTGTAATTCGCTGTTTCTGTCCACCGGATAATTGCACACCATTTTGTTCTACCTCTGTTGAGTATTGATTTGGAAGTTGAGATATAAAAGAGTGAGTATTTGCCATCACTGCTACACTCTCAATCTGTTGGTCATCTGCATCTTTATTTCCTAACTTCATGTTTTCCTTTATGGTACCCGTAAATAGTGATGGCTCCTAGGAAACTACTCCTATGTTTTCCTAAAGAACTTCAAATCAAGATCCTTTATGTTGTTGTTGTCAATGAAAATCTCTCCTGAATGATATTACACTTCATTAGGCTTTCTATTTTACACAACATGTACAATATACATACATCCGCCTAGAAGCTCATGTCGTATTGGTCACAAACCTTCTACAAATAAACATTTGTCTTCTTTTGGCAGGTTCCATTACACATTGCGGCCGTTTAATTGTCAGTACGTTTCTTCTTAATCATATCAGGTAAATAACTTCTTGAATCGCATCAACCTTTGCATCTGATTTATCACTATTTTTTAGCTTAAACTTTGATACTTCTTTTCTTTACTGGGGATTTGGCCTCTGAAGCATTTTGTTTGTTTTTGTCCATCCCAAAAATGTTGTTGGATGTATAAAACTTGGTTTATGACCTTCTGGTGTCTTCATATCATTTTCCCATCCAGCGAGTATTGTAGGAAGCATGTAGTGTCGAATAAAGTTGCCAAAAAACGTAGGTTCGGAAATCTGGACAGCTTGACCACTGCTCACTAAAACGGCTCTAATTTTCTGTAGAAAAATTATTTTCACGAACCGTTTTTTGCATTAAAGACTAGACTCCGAGATCTTTCTAACGGCGTATAGTTTGCTGCCCAGAAAATTCTGTAGGAAAGCAGTTTATTATGCAAAGTCTGACCTTGACCTTGGGCAGTTTTCAGAATCCTGATTTTCTTAGCACTTGCTTCATCTTTTTGCATTGTTTTCCATTTCATCTTTGTCACTTATTTTTGTTTCTAACAGCAACAATGTTGATTATGATGGGCCAAATTCTGGTATTCCATAATCCACTTCGAGTGCCATCTTTTCCAAATGAACCAATACTCTACTTTTATGTAGTCCCCGATTTCATAGGTTTTAGAGTTTTGTTTCGATGTTTTGATTACATTGTTGTTTCTTTTGTTAACAGATTGTAGTCTCATAATTTGCCTTTAGTATTTTCTCATAAATGGATTTATGGTTTAGTTGTCTCATAATTTGCATTTAGTGTTTTCTCACCATTTATTGTTACGTTCCATATGAATGATGGTATGTCATTTCATTTTTTTCTTCTTATTATAAAATTATACACATGTTTTCATTGAGAATTAATTATTATAGATTTTCTAGGAAATATGTTCCACTGGGTTCTTGGCTTACATTTCGATTTTAATCTCTGCAGAGCGGAAGGAGAAATCTTTGGGGTTGCTGACACAGAATTTTGTCAAGCTCTTCATGTGTGCAGATGTATGCCAGCTTTTCCTAATTCATTTAAGTTTATATATTTGTGGGTATTTGTGTGTCTGACGAGCTCGATTATTTTCTTTTTTGTTTTAGGTGGAGATGATCTCCCTTGATGAAGCTGCAAGGATATTGCTTGGGGATGCTCCTGATATGTCAATGATGAGAAGTAATGATTTTTCTCTGTGTTCCCTCAAATAGTATGAGTTGTTACCAAGAAATCCTTAACTATGTTCTCTACTTAAGATAATTCTACAGCTAAGGTTAGACGGCTCTATGATATTGCTAAGGTTAGAAGCATCTAAAATCTTTACTTCCAGTTTTGAAGCAAAGATTGTTCCAAAAATATCACCATCACAAGTGACCTGAAAATGAAGGTAAAGATAGTCACATTGATGTACATTTTCTCTATTCACAAATAAATGACACTATCTAACTATAATTTAGAAAATACCTAATTGTAAAGTAACTTGATACATGAAATACTTATTTGTAAAGATACCATGAAAGTTGCATTCTTTATTTGATACATAAAGTAAGTTGAAAGTGTGCCAATATCTTTATATATTATGACAAAGTATATTCTTTATAATTTTATTTTGCTACAATAAAATAGTAATTAGTTTTTACGTTTATATAGAATCTTATGTTGGCATATCTATCATGCTTACCAAGATAGATTGTAATTACTTTATAAAATGGTAATTAGTAAGTTGAGAACTCTTTTTTTTTGTAGTTTTAAAAATTGAAAAGAAAGTCAATATTAAAAAGCTTGGTGAGCCAGCACAAAGCTATAAGATAATGGTGAGTGCAAGATCCCTTATTGGTGGAAGATGATTTAATGGAAGTTGTGTGAGGACCCCATTGGTGAGTGCAAAAGGACCTTATTTACGTATTGCTCTATGTATCTTTACATGGACACCATATGTAACATGATTCTCTATTGCTTTATTTACTCTTGGCTAATGAATTTCTGTTGCTTTACTATATCATGTGTTTGGCATCAATATTATTCAACTTAAAATACAAAGACAGGTTCAAATTCATTTAACTCCTATTTAATTTGAGTTCATCTTATGCTTATATCAACGATGTACATCATCCAGTCAGTTGCGGCCTTTTTTCAACGTACATAGGTGGGGAGAATTTTACAAAGAACAGAGTGAGCTTAAAAATATACTTGATTATACATTAACATTAATTTTGCAGAGAGATGACCATTCGACCTATGCTTGACAACTTGCAATTGACAAACTGCCTAAATATCCGTTCTTCATTTAATTTTTGTAGGATGTTAATATATTTAATCAGTCTTTCTTCAGGATGAGCGATCTTCATGACATGCATCTGTATATGAGGCTGGATGTCAATAACATGTCATATGAGGTTGTATCCTTAACTTTTTTAATAACATTTTATTGATCTGAGTTGTTCAATGTAGAATCTATTTGGTTATTTAGGAACTATTTGGCTATTGAGAGTGCATTGGAAACGTGAAAACTGACGTAAAGAAACTATTTCGAGTTATTCGAAGCAAGCATGTAGTATCTGCAACCTCTAATTTGTAGTAGGAGCCAGAAGCGTGCTGCATATGTCAAGTACATGTCTTTCTTACTTAATAGTTGTCGACGATATATATGTACCCACTTAATAATGTTTCATGGTATATATGATTTATATAAATATGTGTCATATCTACATTTTCAGGATGAGTATAATAATGAATATGATCTTGGAAAGGTAGAGTGTAGACACAATTTCCATGTAGAGTGTATTAAAATTGGCCAATGGCAAGAATGTGTGCCCCATTTGCAAAAAAAATATAAATAAACCATGCAGCGGTATATATAGTGAAAATGGTGTTACCGTGAGTCAGGTAATTGACCCACGTAAATAGTTGTAGCCTGTAGGTAATACTCTGCTCAAATTATAAGCATTTAGTTTAGTAGTTTTTTATCCTATTGTTTTTCGATAATGAGATCTTCTTAAACTTTGTGGTTGTAACCTTTTTTGTTAGATCGTGATATTCAAAATCTACAATTGCAATTACCTCGAATTGAGTAGTATGAACAGTTAAATTTAGCAATCCAGTTAATGTTCTAATTGATAGTTATTGTGTTTCGAAGTTTATTGCTAGAAACAACTACTTTCACTACTAAAATACATGTACAATTTTCTGTGCTTCCATCCACATTTCTTTAGATATGTCAAAATCAAATTAGTTTTACCTTAATTGTGAAATTTCAGGATGGAAGGACCATATCCTTAACAGAGAATGAGCCAACCACCTATCGCATTAATCTCTCATAGGTAACCTCTAGGGTCTATCAATCCCAATATCTATTGCAATTTATATTGTAAACCATATTAATACACTTCCAGCTTAGCTATAAAAGGACACAGTCAAATGTAAGTCTATAGTTTCTTTTGAGTTAAACGATCTTTATGACCCGTCAAGTGTATCACAAAGTAAATTTTTGATGTAGTTCCTGAAGTCACCGGACATGTTTCCTAGCAAGCATAAGTAATTTGATTTTGGATAATTAAGGATGGTAAATTGTTTCTTACAAAACATAGTACATTAAAGGCAGATTATAAGTTTTAAAATTTGCACATGCATATCCCTAACTTGCTGATCATATATTATAAAGTTTGCAGGTTTTTGTGTTCCCGGTGATTGCAACATTCATGCTTCTTATGGAACATGCACCAAAACTATTTATGAGATTTTTTTTCTAAAAATCTTTTGGAATCTTGCTGATTGTTGCAGATTTTTTGTATGATTTCAAGTTGTCAAGCATTAGTTTTGAAGATTTTTGTTATGTTTTTTTTTATGGATTTGGGTCAAGAAACATATTAATGGACTCATTGTTTTCTTTATGTGTTCCTAACATTAGATTTTAATTTTTAATTACAGGAAGCCTAGCTGGTTATTATAACTCCAGATTCTTCGAAATGCTAGCTATTAAATTGAGATAGTGGTTTGACCTAGTTCTTCCATGCCATTCTTTGTCAGCGATGTTGCATCAAGTAAGTTATCTGATGATGGAAACATTAAATAGTTGCAATTAGATGACATTTTAAACCACTTGAACTTAATTAGAACTAAACATGTATAAACAATGGGTAAAATATGTTCCAAACTCATATATTTTTTTTGTTATTTTATTTAGAGTTTGACTTGCTTTCAGCACAAGCTTTATGAATTTGAAGTGGGTATGGGTGTGCATGTCTTCTAGGAATTACAATTTTAGCACGTGTCTTTTATTTTTAGCAGGCTCATAGCAGTAATTTAGGAGGGCCGGACTGCTGAGTAATGTTATTATGGTTGATGATCTCGAATTGGATGGTGATGAGTGCCTGGGTCATGTTCCAGTGACAGCCTTGGTAGTGCCATTGATTATAGCACCTCCAACAGCCTTGCTCAAACAATTACCAGTAGATTAGCTGACGTGCTCAGAGTTAAATTTTTGGACTTGGTTAATGCGATAAGAGCATGTTGCAATGGTTCTATTTTGTGCAATGTCTTATCCTTTATCCAATTGTTACCTATTAAAAAGAGAAAAGTTTTGCTAAGAAAGGTTTTAGAAGCAGATTAATCATATATTGAGTATGTTGTTACAAGTCTCTACAGGAGTTTTGCTGCTATGTTCTAATTAAAGATTCCAAATTACTGAGTGGGAGTATATGATTCTTTCGATAACATCTAGATGCTCACAATTTTATACTTTTGTCCATTTTTTGTCATGACCACCGTTAACAAGTTTTTAGCATGTTAAATATCATCTAGATTAATCTTATATTTTTTCTTAGGCATGTTAAATATCATCTAGATTAATCATATATTTTTTGTCCTGACCACCATTAACAATTTTATATGTTTAAATTTTTTAATATTATGTAGGTAACTAATTGCGATAATACAATTTGAAATATATCTAAACAAAATATAATTTATCGTATTTAACATTTTTTTTGTTTTTATAAACATAAACATGCATGACATGCATAACTATTTTACTATATAATTTAAAATTTGATTATATATTTTCACTCTATTTCAACAATTAAAAAATAGTTAATAATTTTTTTTAATATATAAAAAATTTTCTAATTTTTTTTTATTAATATGAAGCAGTGTGATGTGAAATTGTAATGGAGTATAATTTAATAGTCAAATTTTTAGCTTGAATTATTTTATAATGATACATTTTTTAAATTTCTTATTCCAATTTTATTTTGATTAATTAAATTATTTGGCTTTCAAAAAAAGTAAAAATACCTTCATATTATGAACTTTCGTGTATATATTTTTTGTTTTTTTATTGATAAAAAATGCGTCGAGGTATCGCCGTGAGGCGATGCCGAGAAACTGTTTCAATATATAATCATTTATAAAAATAATATGCAACAATTATGCATAATTTATAGCAAAGTTGCTTATGATAATTGATTTTATTTTACTTTTTTATCAATATAAATTGGCTATAAATGATCTAATTTGGGACATTTAAACCAAATCTATTATGTAATTTGCTAAAATTTATGTACATGTTTTGAAATTATAAAAGTTGTCAAAAAAATTGTTATTTTATTAATATAAATGAGTCGAGATGTTCCGGGCGACGTTGATGAAGAACTTTTACGTTACAATATATAATTTAACGATTATGTTATTTTCATTTTTTTGAATAAATGTCGGGATGACCGAAAATCGAACCAGAATCTGGAACGATGACGACAAGAGATAAACTCTTATCACTTAAATTATCTTATCGCGCTCACATAGGTTTTGTTAGTTACACACAAATGAATGTTATAAATTTCATTTTTAGTATTTCTAAACAAATTATTCTTTATGATAATAATTTACTAATAATTCATATTTTCATAAATTTTAATTTACTCATATTTTGTGAGATAAAAAAAAAATATACCCGTGTGCGTAGCACGGGCATATTACTAGTTCTTGTAAATAAGTAGTAATACTTTTTTTTAAGTTAAATTTCATAAAAATTACAATTGCAAATAAATATTTAGACTCCAGAGACATAAAAATAAATAAGGAATAAGGAATAAATTATTATATATATATATATATATATATATATATATATATATATATATATATATATATATGAGGTTAGGGAACCTGAGATATATCTCAGATAAATTCCCTGAGATACATGAAATGTATATGTAAATCAGAATATTTATAGGATGGGTATTTTTGTAAAAGCAGATTTTTTTTAATTAGCCCCGCGGGCCCAATCAAATATAGAGTATTTTTTAAGTATCTTAGGAAAAGTTTCCTGAGATCAATCTCAGGATCCTTTTTCTCTATATATATATACATATAAATATAAATTATGGGGTTGATTCAAATGAGAACCACTATCTAAAAGAGAACCGGAGAACCATTGGATCCTACTGTAGAACCTATTTTGTTTCGTAATAAAAATATAATGTCGTACTTTTGAATTTCAAAGTTATGCACATGAAACTAAAATTTCTACGATTGAACTTGCTTCTTTTTCAAAGTTTTGCATCTGACATTAAAAGTTCTACGACGGAACTTGTTTTTTCTACAAAGTTCTACGGCTGAACTTAATTTTTTCAACAAATATTCAGTTGCTGAACTTAAAGTTTCGCTACTGAACTTATTAGAGTTCTCAGGTTCTCAGTTTAGTGTGGTTCTCCGTAGAGCGTGACCCATTAAATTATAATATACATATATATATATATCGATTTTTTTTCGGGTGTCGGGTTTGGATCGGGTTTTGGATTTCGGGTTTGGATCGGGTTGGATTTGGCTAATATCCAAATCCAAACTCTTTCGGGTTTAAAAATCAAATCCAAATCCAAATCCAAAAAATCGGGTTCGGTAAGATCCAATCGGGTCGAATTGGATCGGGTATCCGTCAGATCGGTTTTTTTTACCATCCATACATATAATAGATATAATGGATTGTTGAAGAAACGAAATGAGAAAACCTTTTCAAAATTAATATTAAAACTTTTAAAAAAATTATAAGTATTTTTCTAACTTCATGTTGTTTTCAAAAAATCAATTACGAACAATGATTTGTTTGTAAATATAAAAAAAATGATGAAAAAAATTTAGAATTTATTTTGAATCTCATAAAATTTAAAGAATCTGTTTTAAAGTCTCATGATAAAATTTAGATATGGGTTTGAAAATTACATACAAATCTTTTTTATATTCTACTAATAATTCAAAGTTTGATTTAAATAATATATAATGGTAATTAAAATATAGATATTTGATTATTTCATAAAAAAAAGAATTTTTTTTTTAAGAATCTTCACTGAACCTTAATCAATCTATACTATTATTATATAAAAGCCGAAACATTAAAAGTTTGGTTGGTTGGTACCTATTTATTTTACTAATTACCCTTACTTAATTATAGATAAAATATTTTTTATATTTTATCTAACTAAAATTTTTGCTTTACTAATCAATTTCTTTTTTCAGATTAAACATGTTACCTTTTCTTTTCTTTTTACTAACTAAGCAGTTTCCTTTTTCAGGTAAAATATAACATCTTTTAAATTTTATCTAACTAAAAAACATATTATAATTACTATTAACTAATTAATTAATTTTTTCATTCAAATTATTTTTTCTCTTTTCTCTAACTAAAATATATCTTTTTCCAATTATATCACGGGTTACCTTTTAAAAATCTTCTTTTATAATTTATTTAACTAAAATTTTTACTTTACTAATCAATCTATTTTTTCAGGTTAAACATGTTACCTTTTTTTTAATAACTAAACAATTTGAAAACAACACCTAGAGGGGGGGTGAATAGGTGTTTATGGCTAACAATGCTTATTTATGACCTGTTTTGAAAATAACTGTAAACAGCTTGCTGTTTGTAATAACACAGTTCACAAACAACACGCTGTTTGTATCTAAAATGCAATGCAGAAAGAATATAAACAGTAAGTACAAGAGACACACAATCTTTTAGCCAGGTTCGACCCCTAATCCCCTATGGTCTACGTCCTGGTCCCTTACCAAACTTGGTAAGAGAATATATTATTGATCAACTATAATCCAATTACAAGATACAACAATATATCTCCCTTAACCCTTGTTGCTTACAAATGGCTTGCTGTTTACCTGTGCAGAACTAACCCTCTAAGTACTACTTCCCAAGTATACTTCTCTAGTCTAGCTCGACTCACCCTAAAACCTGAAGCCAATCTTGTACAGCAACAAAACAATTACAACTTTGAACAATACAGATTTGAATAATACAATTTAACCTATGAACCCTCTGAAAATATATATATGCGTATATGTAGGGTTTGAGAGGTTTGTAAGATTTTGCAATGAAGGCTTTGTGTTTGAATATATCTTCTTGTTTTCTGCTCGTGTATTGATGTTAAGAACTGAACATTAACATCTCTTTTATAGGTAAACAAGAGTATTTGAAAGAAGGCTTGAAATGGCTCCAACGGGAGGAATATCAAAAGGTTGGATATGAGATTAGATTTGCTTTGATTCTCAAGAACGTGGGAGGAGCTGGTAATTCAACTGAAGAAGAAGAAAATGTGGTTCTTGAAGATTTGCTTCAGATTTGCATAGAAGGAAATATTTGAAATGAAAGTCAAATATGTCATGCTACTTTCTTTAATGTCAAAGCAAAAAATATATTGTCCCCCAATATATTTGAAATGTGTGCTGGCGTGCTAGAATAATTCAGAGGGCTCTTACAATATTCCTAAAGATGTTTCCCACAAATTTCTCCTTAAAAACCGCAATGTTCTTTAAATCTGACAGACACAATCAGCTTGCTGTTTGTGAAAATAGCTTGCTGTTTGTCCATGCATTTGGCTTGCTGTTTGAGTCTTTGCCCTTTCATATCATCAACCAAGTTTCCTGAGAGCATAGATATGTCTAGTTGATCTTTATCTACAGGAATTCTGAACAGTTGGAAATGGCTTGCTGTTTGTGAGAATGTGTACAAATGGCTTGCCAAACTGTCACTTTTGTAGCACCAATTGGCTTGCTGTTAGATAGACTGATTATACAATCAGTAAGCTAGAGTATCCTGCAAAACCAAGTTAGTACATATACAAATAGCATGCTGTTTTATATCTACTAAAAAGCCAAATAGCTTACTCTTTGTGATCATCAAAACTTAAGGAGTATCAATCTCCCCTTTTTTTATGATTACAACTAATTTAAGAGAATTAGAATAACTCCCCCTAAATCCCTGCATCTCAAAATTAGATATAAAACGATGATCTAACATGTAAGAAATATAACACTAAAGATCATATGTTAAAACATGCATGTTCAGAATAATTAGAAGCCATTCTCCTAAAGTGTCATTCTGCCATTCTCCTAAAGTTCGATACTCTAGCTTACTGATTGTATAATCAGTCTATCTAACAGCAAGCCAATTGGTGCTACAAATAGCATGCTGTTTTATATCTACTAAAAAGCCAAATAGCTTATTGTTTGTGATCATCAAAACTTAAGGAGTATCAATCTCCCCCTTTTTGATGATTACAACTAATTTAGGAGAATTAGAATAACTCCCCCTAAATCCCTGCATCTCAAAATTAGATATAAAACGATGATCTAACATGTAAGAAATATAACACTAAAGATTATATGTTAAAACATGCATGTTCAGAATAATTAGAAGCCATTCTCCTAAAGTGTCATTCTGCCATTCTCCTAAAGTTCTCCCCCTTAATCCATCAAAAACTAGAAATCTTAAGATCAACAAATGATATGTCAGAATGTAGGACAATCAGCATACCAATTATAACATACTGATAGAACAAATGGTAAGCTGATTTGACCAGAAATTACCTTCCAGCGTGCTGATTTACATAGAGCACATACCAAGTTGCATTCGAATGACTGAAAATCTTTCTTCTGCAAGAGGCTTTGTGAAAATATCAGCTAGTTGGAATTCAGTTGGAACAAAGACCAACTCTATCTTGCCCTTAGCAACATTATCTCTCAAGAAATGGTGTCGAACATCAGTATGCTTCGTTCTTGAGTGATTCACCGGATTTTTATAAATGCTAATGGTGCTAGTGTTGTCACAGTTTATTGGAACTTTTCTACACTTGATATCAAAGTCCCTTAGGGTTTGAATCATCCATAGTAGTTGAGAACAACAGCTTCCTGTTGCTAGATATTCCCCTTCTACAGTGGATAAAGCAACCGAAGTTTGTTTCTTGCATTGCCAAGAAACTAGGCTTTGTCCAAGAAAAGTACAAACACCACTGGTACTTTTTCTATTAATTAGGCAACCTGCATAATCTGCATCACTATACCCAACAAGATCAAAAGTATTTGTGATTGGATAAAACAAACCAAGAGAAATGGTACCACTTAAATATCGGAATATTCTTTTAATGGCATTTAAGTGAGACTCTTTAGGGTTTGATTGAAACCTTGCACAAACACATACACTATACATTATGTCAGGTCTAGAAGCAGTTAAATACAGTATGCTTCCAATCATACCTCGATATCTTTTAATATCAACGGCCTTACCATTTTCATCTGCAAACAGCTTGCTGTTTTGAACCATAGGGGTTGATTTTGACTTGACATCTTCATAGCCAAATCTTTTCAGTAGACTTTTTGTATACTTGGATTGGTGTACGAAAATTCCATCCTTAGATTGCTTGATTTGAAGACCCAATAAATAATTGAGCTCACCCATCATGCTCATTTCGAACTCACTATGCATACACTTGGAAAACCACTTACACATAGATTCATTAGTAGCTCCAAAAATAATATCATCCACATATATTTGTACAATAAGAATATCTTTACCATTTTGCTTAATAAATAAAGTGGGATCGATTTTACCTCGAATGAATCCATTTTTGAGAAGAAACTTACTAAGCCTTTTGTACCAAGCCCTAGGAGCCTGCTTTAAACCATAAAGAGCCTACTTTAGCTTGAACACATGGTCTGGATACTGTTCATGTTAGAATCCAGGAGGCTGTTTTACATAAACTTCCTCTTCTAGCACGCCATTTAGAAATGCACTCTTCACGTCCATTTGATATAGCTTGATTTTCTTGAAACATGCATAGGCCAGAAGCATTCTTATTGATTCCAAACGAGCAACAGGAGCATAAGTTTGATCAAAGTCAATGCCTTCTTGTTGATTATATCCTTGAGCCACAAGCCTTCCTTTATTTCGAGTAACGGTGCCAAATTCATCAATTTTGTTCTTAAACACCCATCTTGTTCCAATAATTGAAGCATCTTCTGGTGGCTTGATGATAAGTGCATATTTTTGCATATTTTTATTACCTATTTATTGCTTGAACTCGTATTTTAATAATTTATTTTGTTGCATTTCAAGAAATTCGTGAATAAATAAAGAAATGGCAAAATAAAGAAATAAAGTGCAAGGAAGGGAAAAAGAGGAAGAAAAAGGACCAAAAAGAATTAGGAGTTTGGTGGAAAGGGAATCTTGGAGGACACATGGAAGGTGGAGATCATCACAACACACTAAAAAGGTGTATGGCCAAGATCAACTCTACCAAAGCTTAATGGGGAAGGAATCTTTTAATGGCTAGGATTACACCACCACACACCCCAAATGTAGGGCCAAGATTTACCCACACCCCCCTAAACCCTAATTCCCATCCTATAAATACCCCCTCATTTCCCTTGTATAAAGAACTTAGAGTAGATTAGAGTAGAATAGATTTTAGTGTAGTGTAGTTTTAGGGTAGATTTAATTTCTTGTTTTAGTTCCAAATTTTGTAAACACTCCTCTTTTAAATTAATGCAATTTTCATTTCCTTTAATTTCTTGTCTTGCTCTTTCGTTTTCGTTGCCTTGTTTCGTTATTTTCGTAAATCCGTTTAGTGGACAAAGTAGCGAAATGCTAACCACTTGGGGTTGAAAGTATCGATTTTTATTTTCTTGCTCTTAGTTAATAATCGTAATTAAGCCCCTTTAAATTTCCATTTTATTGTGGGCTTTATTACTATTAATTGTAGATTTAAATTTTCATGTTTTATAGTTATTAAAAAAGAAAAAAATTATTAGTTTTAATTTTTGTTACGTAATTTTGCTCTCTTTATTTCGTTATTTCGTAGCTTAACTAGCTTTGTAGCCCGTGCGAAGCACGGACATGTTCTAGCACATTGTCATTATATAATTTTTCAATCCCTATAATGTACTGAGGTGAGAGTGAGAGGGTTTGTAATACCATATATAACATTCTCATGGATAGAAAAAAATACACTTAGGTAGGTAATAGTGTGTTGTGGCCATGTATTGAAGAAGCAAACACAATTTATTACAAGAGTAATGCACGGGCTGTAGTCATATAATCATTGGTTCCAATCACAGTTGTGACAAATACTTAATTATGCATTGAGTTTTCTGGAGACCCGAGGCAGGTGTGCTTTGCTCAAATGTTTTAGTGGATATGCTTTACATTATCAAATAGTCCCGTTGGTTTTTTTTTGAAAGACATTTGGATGTTTAGTTTCGGCAGTGAAGCAAGCGTTGACGATGGCGGCGCTAATTATTGTTGAGTAATTGGTGATGTTTTTTGTATTTGATGATATCCTCAATCATAATCATGACCGCCTTACTTGAATGAGTAGTTGTTTTTTTTGTAACCGCTAAAGTATATTGGGCGCCTTTGATGGTCTGCATAGCGTGTGGGAATGTTGGGATTCCATCCACTTGTTGAGAGGGTGGAAGAAAGTTGTTTAGTGGTGATTGTTAGTTTTGACCGATGTCAATATGAAAGCCAATGAGTAGTATTGTAGGCAATGGAAAACCATACGTATAAATTAATAGAACGAATACATACCAGTTATAGCCCGCGCAAGGCACAAGCTTGCTAGTAAAATAATGTTAGTATGTATTTATGATACTTTAAAATTAAATGGTGCTTGAACATATTAATGCTTAGTACGCAAAATATATCTAAAAGATTATCTATTCATGATGTATATAACCAAAAATAAAATATTCTCAAAACTGATATCTAGCATAGTGGTAAAAAATTTCACTTCTAAGTTAGAGGTAAGGGGTTTAATTTTCATTAGAAACAATTTTTTTATCATTAATATAATATAGGAGGGGTATTTAGTAATTTCATGATAATTAAATTGTCTAGTGATATATTAATAATGAGTTTTATAATATACTCAAAATTGATTTAGCATAGTGATAAGGAATCTTTATTATAAGTTAGAGGTCATTGATTAAATTCTCATTAGGAAATTTTTTTTATCATTAATATAATATATGGGGGTTATCTCGCGATATATTAATAATTTGTTTTATAATCTTTTCAAAATTGTTGTATAGCCTAGTGGTAAGGAATCTCCCTTCTAAGTTAGAGGTCAAGGGTTCAATTCTTTCTAACAACAATTTTTTATCATTAATATTATATATGAGGGTTGTCTCACGATATATTAATGATGAGTTTTAAAATATGTTCAAGTCTCATGTCTAGCATAGTGGTAAAGACTCTCACTTCAACCTTAGAGGTCATGGGTTCAATTCTCACAAGAATCAATTTTTTTTATTATTAATACAAATAGTAGCTGAGGTGGCAGATGACGTGGCATCTACGTGACAGATGACGTGGATTAAATTGTCTTGCCAAAACCCTTTGTTGTGCTATTAATAATATAATAGATAATAGATTAGTTTATTCGAATACTCAGTCTTTTGTTATCGGTTTCTTGTAAATCTTAAATCCAACTCCCCTGTTTTTCTTCTCAAACAAATAGCCCCTGCTTAGTTTTCTTTTCTTTCGAACATAACCCAGCTGCCAAAAACCCCATTTTCTTTTCCCCTTTTCTTCGATTTCTTCTTTGTTTTTTTTTTTGTTCAACTTCTTCGATCTCTTCTTTGTCGATTTCATCTCTTCTCACAAACCCGCCTCTCCCCTGTTCCTTCTTATTCTCCATCGAATTAAGCTACATCTATCTCTTTTTCGTCAATCTCTTTTTAACAATCTCTCTCGCCTCTCTTTTTCTTCAAGCTGCGAACACCAACCCCCTTTGATTCCGTCTCTCCCCTTCCCCTCTCCCTGTTCTCTCCCTTCTCTCTCTCTCTCTCTCTCTCTCCCTCTCTCTCTCTCTCTCTCTCTCTCTCTCTTTAATTCACCCAACCCTTGTAGTGTGTTTGTTTTCGCTCTGGTTCGTTGAATTTGATTTCCTGATTGATGTTTCGTGTTCGGATTTTAAGTGTGAGTTTTGGGCAAATCTGCTGAGTTTCCGAGTGATTTATGCTGAGTATCGCAGCCGAATCTGTTTGTATTGTAGTGTAATGAGTTCATTGAGTCGTCTTTTGTGAGACGCTGAGATTTGCTGAATTCGTTGCTGTTCGTAGTATTTACCGAGTCTTTGAGTCGGTTTAGTGCTTAAGCTGTGTGTTTGGATTGTTTGGAATTGAGTTCTGTATATTTGATTCTTGCAATGTACTGAGTTCATTTTAGTTCCGTTTCTGAATTTCGTGGCTGTGGATTTTTTTTTTCCGGTGTTGCTTACTTCTAAGTCGAGGACTGGTTATGTAGTGTGTTTGTGTTAATACTGATGGCCGAGTTGTGTTTTTGTTTTGCTGGTTGTGACTCGTTGGTTTAGTCCATTGAGCTGAGTTTGGTGTCGTCGTTTGTGTTCGTTTCTGTGTCCTGTGTTTGCTATTGTGTTAAATCGTTTTGGGGCTGAATCGAGCTTTACTGCAGGTTGTGATGTTAGTCCAGTTTTCTTTTTCCTTTTGAATCGTTTCTAATTGTTGTTCGAGTTATGTTCCAAGTTTTTGCTGGTGTCCGAGTCTTGTTTCTTATTTCTGTTTTTATTTTATTTTATTTCTGTTTCCTTGAGCTTGTTTTGTGAGATACTGCGATATTTCAAATGATTTGTAAAGTTGCTGTGGGTTAGCTGAGAATTGCGAACGATTGTATTTGGTTTTAGATAAATTCATGTTTTTGGCTGGATAAATTTATGAATACTTCATGTTCAAATATGTTTTCTTTTAAAAGCTTTCTGTAAATAAAAAAAAAATATTTAGAATAAAATCTAGTTTTAATTTAGAATTTTTAGAATAACTTAGTCTTAGTATAATTTAGAATTAGGAATTAATTAGTCAAAATCCAGATTTTCGAAAATCCAAAACCGTTCTAATTCGATTAAATTAAAAATTAAGGATTTGCGAAAATATTAGTCTCCGTGGAACGAATCATAAATACTAAAACGAGATTGTGCGCTTGCAATCAAATATTTATTTTTAGCATATCACTTGACAAGTTCCCAAACTTCACATCTTTCAAACTGTTTTAATTCTTCTTGCATAGCCATTATCCAATTCTCATCTTCTAATGCTTCATTGATATTTTTGGGTTCTTCTTGAGCTAGGAAGGCTGCATGAGCACAATAATTTGCCTTCCCTCTTCTTGTAGTAATTCCATCAGTAATATCACCAATGACCAATTCTGGTGGATGATTTTTTACCGTTCTTGTTGCCCTTGGTAAAGAATGTTGAGCTATTTCTTCATGAGTTGTCTTTCTCATCTTTGATGGTGGTGGCTGATCATCTCCATTATACAGAGGCAATTTTTCAGTAGACCTAGAACCTCTAGGACCTTCCAAAGTCATTTTTGCTATTTTTGAAATTGTATCTTCCATTTCAGCTTGCTGTTTTGAACTTCCAGCTTGCTGATTGTCAGTGTCTGCATCCTCTTTGGCTTGTTGACTTTCAGTGACACTTTTATCTTCCGCTTGCTGATTTGAACTTCCATCTTGCTGTTTTTCACTTCCAGCTTGCTGATTTGAACTTCCATCTTGCTGTTTTTCACTTCCAGCTTGCTGATTTGCACTTCCAGCTTGCTGATTTGCACTTCCAGCTTTCTGATTTGCACTTCCAACTTGCTGGTTGACAGAGACTTGAGGTTGCATACTATCTCTTTCACCTGCAAATTCTTCCTCATCTCTTGGTAGATCATTGTTAGGTTCTTGAAACGTAACATCAATAGATTCTTCAACAATATGCTTATTAACATTATAAACTCTATAAGCTCTACTTGTTAAAGAATAACCAAGAAATATGGCTTCATAGGATTTAGCATCGAATTTACCATCTTTACTAATTGTCTTGAGAACAAAACACTTAGAACAAAAAATCTTGAAGTAACTGATATTTGGCTTCTTGTTTCTCAACAATTGATATGGAGTTTTGTCCAACATTGGCCTGATTATAATTCGATTCAACAAATAGCATGCTGTATTCACAGCTTCGGCCCAAAAGCTTCTCGGTAGCTTGCTTTCTTGTAGTAGGGTCCTTGCTGTTTCTTGAAGTGACCTATTCTTTCTTTCCACCACTCCATTTTGTTGTGGAGTCCTTGGAGCAGAAAATTCTTGGGAGATTCCTCTTTGTTCACAATATGTAATAAATTTGTCATTGACAAATTCACCTCCTCTATCACTTCTTATACCTACAAGTCTTGTATCATGCTTCTTCTCAAGTAATTTAATCAGTTTCTCAAATTCATCAAAAGCACAATTTTTAGTACTAAGAAACAATACCCAGGTAAATCTAGAATAATCATCTACAATTACAAAACCATATTGTTTAACTCCAATACTTTTATAAGATTCTGGACCAAATAAATCTAAGTGCAGAAGCTCTAAGGGTTTAGAGGTAGATACCATTTTCTTAGATTTGTGAGTGCTTCGAATTTGTTTACCTAATTGGCATGCTGAACATACTTCAACCTTAGAATATTTCAGTTTTGGTAGTCCTCTGACCAGATTCTTGCTTGATAGTTTATTAAGCAAGTCCATGTGTGCATGTCCCAACCTCCTATGCCATATATATGGATCATTGTCGATTGCTGCCAAACAGCATGCTGTTTCCTGCATTTCGAAGTCTAATACATATATATTTCCTTCCCTTCTAGCAACTAGGGGGATTTTGTTAGCACCAATAGTAATAACAGTTTTATCTATGCCAAACTTAACAAAATGTCCATCATCAAATAATTGAGTGACACTAAGTAAATTATATGAAAGACCTTTGACATATTGAACTTTATCAATCGAAATATTACTATTACCAATAGAACCAATACCAAGAATTCGAAGAGTCTTACTATTACCAATTGTAACTCTTCCACCTTTCTTCATGTTGAGACTTATGAACTGAGACTTGTCTCCACACATATGTCTAGTGCAACCTCTATCCAAAATCCATTGTTTCGACTTTATTTTTGCGGCAAGACATATCTATAAAACAAACAAACACCAACTTAATGTTTTGGTACCCATATAGGTTTGGGTCCAGATTGGTTAGTAGCAAGAATATATAACACATTTAAATCAGCTTTCTTGATCCACTTTTGGATCACTTTTGGTGACTGTTGGTATGCTGTTTGTCTTCTGTCAGGAGCATTCTGGCATGCTGTTTGTCGCCTGACTGGTCCATTCTGGTAAGCTGTTTTCCCTTTATCATTGATTTGAACCACACAATGTATTTCCAGATGGCCTTTTCCACCACACTTGTTGCATGTTTTCCAAGGCATAGCATAATCATAGGGTATGCCATTTTTACCATCATATTTGAGTACACCAAGCTTCTTGTGTATGTCCATGCCAACTCCTTCTCTGACCAAAGGGTCTTTTGCCTTCTTCATCATTGTCTTTAAGGTGTCTTCTCCTTGAACAAAAGTTTCCATCCCTTTCTCGAGATCCTTGACCTCTTTTTCCAGAAGAGAGATCAATTCAGCTTGCTGTTTGATGAGTTCAGCTTGCTGTTTTCGTTTCTCAGCAGTTTTTGAGGATTCGGCTTGACTTGATTCCTTGTGCTTGAGTGATTTTATACATTCATTTCTAGCCTCAATCTCTGACTTCAGATTTTTGAGTTCTTTCATGAGTGCTTCATTCCTTTGTAGAATTACTTTGTTAACTCCTTCGATTTGACTAAGTTTCTCTTTTAAGTCAGTGATAAGATCATCATGATTTGTTTCTGGATCCTTCTCAGCCATTAAATCAGAAATAATTTTCTTCAACTGATTGTTCTTCTTTTCCAGCTTGCTGTTCTTATTTTTCAGTTCCATAAACTCAATCATGGATACATGGTTAGTTTTTCCAGCATAATATGAGAGGAATTTAAATCAGAATAGATTGAATTTACCTCACTTGTATCATCTTCTGAATCCGAATAATCACTATCCACAAAATCTTCTTTTATGGATCCTAGTGAGCTTTCTTCATCATTTAGACCTACAAGAGCCAAATTCACCATGTCTTCACTTGAGTCATCACTGGAGTCTGAATCATCATCACTCCAAGTCAGTAGAGCCTTTGCTTTTCTCTTGTCCTTGAAAGCAGCTTGCTGTTTAGACTTTAGCTTAAAACAGTCCTTCTTAAAATGGCCTGGCTTGCCACATTCGAAACAAGTTTGCTCCTTGGCTTTCTTTTTGGAGAAATCACCTCTTTCCCTTTTCATTCTATTTTTCTTTTCAATCAGCCTCTTGATCTTCTGTGAGATGAGTGCCATTTCTTCGTCAGATTCTTCATCAGATTCAAACAGCTTGCTGTTTGCAGATTCTGGCTTGCTGTTTGTAGAATGAAGAGCCAAATTCCTCATTTTGGCTAGAGGAACCCGAACACCTTCAACCTGACCTTTGCTTATCTTGCTTTCAAATTGTTCTAGCTCAGCAAACACAGCTAGGTGATCCATGGTGTCGATTGTTGATGATGATTCCAAAGCCGTGACCTTGGCTTCATAAATAAATGGTACCGCACTTAACACTTTCATGTTAATTTCATCTTGTGGAATATCTTTTCCAAGTCTTTTTAATGAATTTATGGTAACTTGGAATCTTGCTTGACCTTCTTTGATAGTTTCATCATCCTTGAGCTTGAAGTTTCCAAAATCATTCATTAGCTTGCTAAGCTTCACCTTCCTCAAGGTTTTTGATCTTCATGATAGGTTTCCAAAGCATCCCACATTTCTTTTGCTGTCTTTAGGGAGGAGACTTTGTCATACTCAGCTTGATCTAGAGCATTCATTATGGAGTTTCTAGCTTCTCCATTAAAACCACATTTGATAATCTCATCCATGGTGAGATCATCAACATCTTTCGGTTGATTCTTTTCATCCAAGAATTGATAGTCTCCTTTCTTTACAACTCTTAACACCAGTGGCCTTTTGGATAAGAATGTTTCCATTCTACATTTCCACCTGTTGTAATTTTCTGATCCAGTGAGGAGAGGAGCTCTATAATCGGCTTTTGCTTCAAGATAATGTTCTTCCATGATCGATACTTTCCTGTTACAGAATGGTTAGTATACCTCGCTCTGATATCAATTGAAAACAACACCTAGAGGGGGGGTGAATAGGTGTTTATGACTAACAATGCTTATTTATGACCTGTTTTGAAAATAACGGAAAACAGCTTGCTGTTTGTAATAACATAGTTCACAAACAGCACACTGTTTGTATCTAAAATGCAATGCAGAAAGAATATAAACAGTAAGTACAAGAGACACACAATCTTTTAGCCAGGTTCGACCCCTAATCCCCTATGGTCTACGTCCTGGTCCCTTACCAAACTTGGTAAGAGAATATATTATTGATCAACTATAATCCAATTACAAGATACAACAATATATCTCCCTTAACCCTTGCTGCTTATAAATGGCTTGCTGTTTACCTGTGCAGAACTAACCCTCTAAGTACTACTTCCCAAGTATACTTCTCTAGTCTAGCTCGACTCACCCTAAAACCTGAAGCCAATCTTGTACAGCAACAAAACAATTACAACTTTGAACAATACAGATGTGAATAATACAATTTAACCTATGAACCCTCTGAAAATATATATATGCGTATATGTAGGGTTTAAGAGGTTTGTAAGATTTTGCAATGAAGGCTTTGTGTTTGAATATATCTTCTTGTTTTCTGCTCGTGTATTGATGTTAAGAACTGAACATTAACATCTCTTTTATAGGTAAACAAGAGTATTTGAAAGAAGGCTTGAAATGGCTCCAACGGGAGGAATATCAAAAGGTTGGATATGAGATTAGATTTGCTTTGATTCTCAAGAACGTGGGAGGAGCTGGTAATTCAACTGAAGAAGAAGAAAATGTGGTTCTTGAAGATTTGCTTCAGATTTGCATAGAAGGAAATATTTGAAATGAAAGTCAAATATGTCATGCTACTTTCTTTAATGTCAAAGCAAAGAATATATTGTCCCCCAATATATTTGAAATGTGTGCTGGCGTGCTAGAATAATTCAGAGGGCTCTTACAATATTCCTAAAGATGTTTCCCACAAATTTCTCCTTAAAAACCGCAATGTTCTTTAAATCTGACAGACACAATCAGCTTGCTGTTTGTGAAAATAGCTTGTTGTTTGTCCATGCATTTGGCTTGCTGTTTGAGTCTTTGCCCTTTCATATCATCAACCAAGTTTCCTGAGAGCATAGATATGTCTAGTTGATCTTTATCTACAGGAATTCTGAACAGTTGGAAATGGCTTGCTGTTTGTGAGAATGTGTACAAATGGCTTGCCAAACTATCACTTTTGTAGCACCAATTGGCTTGCTGTTAGATAGACTGATTATACAATCAGTAAGCTAGAGTATCCTGCAAAACCAAGTTAGTACATATACAAATAGCATGCTGTTTTATATCTACTAAAAAGCCAAATAGCTTACTGTTTGTGATCATCAAAACTTAAGGAGTATCACAATTTCCTTTTCAAGTAAAATATAATATCTTTTATATTTTTTCTAATCAAAAAACAAATTATAATTACTTTTAACTAATAAATTAATTTTTTATCTTTTCTCTTTTCTCTAACAAAAATATTTTTTTTCCAATTATATCACTATTTAATAAAATAAATTAAAAATCCGTATACGTTGTTTATAATAAGGAAACATTAGTATAATCCGTAAACGTGAGAATATTAATTTATATTAAATTAAAATTAAAAAATATTAAAAATAATGATTATATAAAAACATAATTGTAATATTAAATAAAATTTGTATAATATAATAAAAGAAACATGTGCATCCGTGCATTGAAAATTTGTCCGATCGATCTTTAGCACGGTCATCCTAAGTATTAAAATAAATAGTAAAATAATTTAATTAGTGATAATTAGTCGATTGCCTTTTTTAAATTAAAAGAGGTTTACTTTTAATTGATTGATGATATTACCTTTTATAAACACCTAAGATATCGTATCTTTCAATCAATAATATTTCTTTCTAAATAAAACACGTTAACTTTTATTTTAAAATATAATCTTACAATAATTAATATATACCCAAAAAAAGAACACTATATCGTCTAATCACTAACAAAAGATAATAGACATATATTTACAACGAATAATGACCGTTATATTTTTAGTAAAAAATCAGAACCATTAGATCTAATGATTAGATATATTATATGTTTAAATTAATTTACTAAAATTTCAAGGTTCGATTTCTGTCAGACATATTTTTTTAAAATATTTTATAATATAAATTTTAAACCAATAATTTTGCAATCATTAATGTATACCGAAAAATATTAAACCATTTTACTGTTAGATTTTTTGTAATTAATAAGAATCGTCAGATGTAATTATAAGATATATTTTATGATTAAAGTATTTTACTAAAAATTCAAGTTTCGAATCACGTCAACGACATATTTAACTTAAAATACTATAATATTGTAAATTTTAAATCATGATTAACTAAATTTATATTGAAATAATATTAAAATAATTTTTACAAAATAATAATTATATAAAAATATAATTATAGCATAAAATAAAATTTATATAACATATTAAAAGATTTTTTTTTTTTAGAATCTTCACTGAACCTTAATCAATCTATACTAATATATAATAAGCAAACTAGGGGATAATTGGTAGTTTGGTTGTTTGGTTCAACCAACCATTAAAAAGAATTGTGACCATTAGATATTTAGCAAATAGATCATAACCGTTAAATCTAATAATAAGAAATATTCTATATTTAAATCCCTCTTCTAAAGATCCAAGTTTCGAATCCCGTCAACAACAAATTTAGATTAATATTTTATATTAATTGGTTTAAACAATACATGTCATTTATTAAATAACTATTATTATTACTAATAATTTTATTAATTAATATTACAAAGTTTTTTTTTGAAACTAATATTACAAAGTTAAATTATATCCATATTAAATTATTTTATTCTATCTATACTAATATATAATAAGCAAACTAGGGGATAATTGGTAGTTATTAAAAAAAAATCGTGACCGTTAGATATTTAGCAAATAGATCATAACCGTTAAATCTAATAATAAGGAATATTCTATATTTAAATCCCTCTTCTATCTGACAAAAAAAAAATCCCTCTTCTAAAGATCCAAGGTTCGAATCCCGTCAACAACAAATTTACATTAAGATTTTATATTAATTGTTTTAAACAATACATGTCATTTATTAAATAACTATTATTATTATTAATAATTATATTAATTAATATTACAATTTTTTTTTGAAACTAATATTACAAAGTTAAATTATATCCATAATAAATTATTTTATTCGATTTTGTTTTAATCATATAATTTTATAAATATTTAAAAGTAACCGTGATTTGCACGGGATATAAGCTAGTATACATATACATAAAGCATGATCGAGCTCATCGTTTCTTTTTGCCACAGCTGTGTTTAAACTTTAATGACAGTTTGTAATCCAATAATTGCAGCAATAGATTAGAATGCATCTTTTAGCATATTGTGAAGTTAAATATCATTTATCTTCAAGTTGAGATATCAAACAAAACTTTGAATCAGTGCTTTAAAGAAACTAAACATGGCAAATCAAATTTTCATTCGATCTGTAATAAGAAAGAGGTTGAATACGATGGATATTGCCATAAAAATGAACTGTTGATCACATTCAAGTATACGACAATATCTACTATCGATCTTTCAAGTTCTTGACAGGATTTGAGTTGCACAAGGGCTGAGGCAAAGTACGTGGGGCATGATTTCACATGCCCTGTTGTTCTGTCGTGGAAAACATGCAATATGAACTGGTTTTAACACATGCTTCTAGCATTTACCAAAGGTGAGTGTGTGTATAACCTTAAAAACAATATTCATCCTTGGATCTCTCATGCTGGATAGGTACCGGGAATTATTACTTCTAGGAGGCTGGAACGGTAAAGAGGAGAGACCGATATTCTTACATGGTAAAGTCACCTCTCCCGTAATTAAGTCTTAAACTCTTTGATATCTCTGATCTCTAAATCTGTACTCTCCACCTCTATATATGCTCTCTCAAATATTGCCTGCTACCCAATAGTACATCATAGGTACCCGTTGTAGAGATGGTCCTCTCGCCGGGCACGCGCCCGCGGGTAGGTGCCCGCTTACAACACCGTATTTGCAACTTGGTAATAAATATCGTCATAAAAATACTCTTGTACAAAATATTTTGCTATATTGCTATCTTGTTCTACAAGACAGGGGACAATACACTATTCAAGGGAACACAAGGACATCAAGTTGTAGACAAACTCTGAACAAGTACAAAGCAAGTTGTAGAATGGCGGCGTGTCAGGAAAGGTCACACCAATCACTGTAATTTGTGCGGCTACCAAGTGGGGCTCACTGCAGCTTTTGCGGCTACCAAGTGGGGCTCACTGTAGCTTTTGCGGCTACCAAGTGGCCTAAAGTGACTGGGAGGCTTAACCTATAAATACCCCCATTCTGCACATAAGGAAAGGGAGGATTTTTGGAACACACACAATTTTAGCAACACAAAAGCTCTCTACATATTCTCTCCCTTCACATCAGATACACTCTTACCAGCTTGATTATTATTATTTTCGATTACTGATTCTTACACCGGAGGTGCTTGACGGCCACCACCCCCGAGCAAACATTATTTTGCAGATATCCAAACTCAGGTGAAGTACCCCGGAACAGTGATCGGAAGCCTCTAATTAGCCGTGGGAGTTATCATTTGGCGCTAGAAGGAGGGGGGCTATTTTTCTTAAAGAGAAATCCCTCGCCTGCTCTACCCGAGCTAATTCCACGAGAGAAAAAACAAAACAATCCCAAACAAACAAAATGCACGATACTAAAATGGCCCACAACACCATATCTAGAGGCACCGCAACAACAGCAAACCCAGATGAAATACCACCACTAGAAAGAGAAGGAAACACAAACGGTGTCCCACCGCATAACTCACTACTAAACCCAGATAATCGCATACAAATTAACCCCCTAGGGGAGATGACCAAGAGCAAATTCTTAGCCTTAACCTCACAGGCTACACCCAACAGCAAATCGACTTAATCATGCAAATAGCTTCAACTTTCCCACAACAGGGCCATGGACCACCACCAGAGCCAAAAGATTCCCAACCCAACCCACACAACGATCCAAGTGAGGCCCACAGACGGCCTAGACGGGCAGATTCTGCCTTTTCCCGCCTAGGCTCCTCCAGAACACAAATCATAAAAGGCACAATCAAGGCCATCATCAGCCCGAAACATGGGAGCAAAACAGAAAACAAAGGGACCTAAGGAAGGTGATCATCGACAAAAAAGCCGCCTATGAAAAGGTTGTAGCCGAATACGAAAAACAAAGAAAGAGAGAACGATCCCCTGTCCGCCCAAAAGAGGTAGACGATGCACAGCCCACAAACGCATATATGTTGCGTACCATTATGGAACTCAAGAAAAAAATAGAAGGTAATAGCGAACCAGATATAGGCGGAACGCCATTTACCATAAGACTGGAGGCTGAAGCCCGCCAGAAAGACATCAAACACCACAGCTTCAATTCTTTCGATGGGCTAGGCGACCCAGAAGAACATCTCAGTTACTTTGACCAGTTAGCTCTCCACTACGAATATAATGATCTCAAGAGATGTCGTTTCTTCGCAACGACCCTTCGCGACAATGCCCAAAGATGGTTCTGTAGGATATCCGCCAAGTCCATAGATACTTGGCTGGAGTTCAAAAAACTATTCTTGAATAAATTCAAGGCAAACCAACAACATGAGGTTCATACAGTGTTTTTAGAAACCATTGCACAACGCAACGGAGAGACTTTACAAAATTACATCGACCGCTTCAAGGAAGCCGTCAACAAAGTTGTTTGCGTTAATGAGACAGAGGCATTGGTCCACTTGAGAAGGGGCCTTAACCCCTACGAATGCGAGAAATACGTATGTCATCTCATGGAAACAAAACCCACCACTTTGGCAAAAGCATATGACTTAGCATCCCAGGCCATCAACGAGACGGAATCCCTGAATGTGCTCAAACAATCCAGGACCCCGCCATCTCAACCGCCATTCTTCCAAAGGGAAAGATTTACACCATATCAAAGGCAAACACCAGCCCAACATCATGTACAAACTACCCATGGGCCTTCGCCTCCCTCTCAGAGGTCGCAATCCGATACCCCGGTCAGAGATCGCTTGGGGCTAACCAACCCGCCCAGAACGGACAAACGCCCGGAGCCAGAATGGACAAAATTCACACTCCTAAGGGCGACCATTCTACGAGAAATCATGGGAAAACCCTTTTACATGCCTCCGGCCCCGATGTTCTCCTCACCCGATGACAGGCCAAAAGACAGACACTGTAATTACCAAGAAACGCATGGACACTACACAGACAGCTGTTTGTCCCTCAAATATTTCTTGGAGAGACAAGTTAAGGTTGGTAACCTGTCTCAGTATCTGCCAAGGCAAGTGCAAGGGGCATCCACCTCGCAAGGACAGAACAAAAATATTGTACATACCGTCTTTGGCGGGCAATCCTCACCACCAAGAGAAGAGCACACCGTATATGCAATATCTGAGGGACCTCCCAACATAATTACTTTCACAGACGCGGATTATGAAGGCATAGATCCGAATCACACTGAGGCACTAGTCGTATCATTGGGAATTGCCAACAATGAAGTAAAAAGGATCCTTGTGGATAACGGGTCCTCAGTGGACATATGCTTTAAACACACCTGGGACAGGCTAAAGCTAAACGATGAAAAATTGGAAGCATGTCCTGATGAAACACCTCTCTACGGTTTCGGGCACAACGCCGTTCCAATTGCAGGCATCGCCAGGCTCCCTGTCTATTTTGGCGAATCTCCCAGGCAAGTTTGTCGAATCATTAAATTTTACGTCATCAATACCGCCTCTTCTTATAACATGATCTTGGGAAGGCCCACACTAAACATGATCAAGGCAGTTACTTCCACCCCCCATCTCAAAATAAAATTCCCCACTCTTAACGGGGATGGAGAAATCAAGGGAGACTCAGAAACTTCCAAAAGATGCTATGGCATAGCACTCACCCTGGGCAAAACTGAACCCAACAATCTCCGCCGAGAAAAAGTAAACAAGAGAAGGCGAGAAAAAAGGCAAAGGCACGCTGAACATCAGTAAAATCACAACAAGAGAAAGAAAGAGGTACAATTCATAGCCCGGCATTAGAAGACCCACCCCGGATAGATGCGAACCTCTTGAAATGTCTTAAACGAGAGGAGAAACCTCCAATCTGCCCCGCGGTGCAACCAGAAAAAATAGAAATTGTGCCCGGAGACTCAACCAAGAATGTAAGTGTGGGAGCGGGTTTAGACTCAATCTTCAAGGCTGGCCTCACAGACGTTTTAAGGAAATACGCCGACGTTTTCGCATGGAGCCCGAAGGATATGCCGTGTCTAGATGAGTCAGTAGCAATCCACAAGTTAAATGTGGACCCGGACAAAGCCCCAAAGATACAAAAGAGAAGGAACTTTGCGCTAGAGCGACAGCAGGTAATTGATGTTGAGATTGACAAACTCTTTGACGCAGATTTAATTTGCGAAGTCACCTACCCTAAGTGGGTTGCAAATGTGCTACTGGTGAAAAAAGCTAACGGAAAATGGAGAATATGTGTGGATTACACTGATTTAAACGCAGCATGCCCAAAGGATCCGTATCCACTCCCTTCAATAGACCAACTCATTGATGCAACAGCGGGCCATTTGATGCTAAGCTTCATGGATGCCTACTCCGGCTACAATCAAATCAAAATGACCCCTGAAGATAGAGAAAAAACAGCTTTCATCACACATAGGGGGGTATATTGCTACAAAGTCATGCCATTCGGACTGATCAACACCGGCACCACCTTCCGAAAAACCATGAATAAAATCTTCGGCGATCAGTTGTCCGCAATATGGAAGTATATGTGGATGATCTCATAGTAAAATCTCTCTTAACGGCTTCTCACCTTCAAGACTTAGAAGAGTGTTTTTCAACTCTCAGAAAACACAACATGAAACTAAATCCAGACAAATGCGCGTTTGCACTAGACGCAGGCAAGTTCCTTGGTTTCTTGGTATCTCATAGAGGCATCGAAGCCAACCCCGAAAAAATAAAGGCTATAATCGACATGCAGCCACCCAAAACTTTAAAAGATATACCAAAATTAACAGGAAGGTTAGCCGCTCTCAGAAGGTTCATCACTAAATTAGCAGACAGGTGCCTCCCATTTTTTGATACCTTGAAGGGGGTAACAAAAACTAAGGCAATATCATTGGCACACGAATGCCAGAAAGCCTTCGAAGACCTCAAAACTTATCTCTCTTTTGCTCCATTACTTACGGTCGCGGCTCCTTCAGAACCGCTATCACTATACTTGTCCGCAACGGATAAAGCCGTGGGGGCAGTGCTCATCAAAGAGGAAAATGGCGAGCAAAAACCAGTCTATTATGTCAGTCAAGTGCTCAAAGACGTGGAAACCCGCTATCCAAACGTCCAAAAGTTCGCTCTAGCTTTGGTAGTAGCGAGCAGAAAATTGAGACATTACTTCCAAGGCAGACAAATCAGGGTCATCACGGACCAACCGCTAAGAAAAATACTGCATAAACCGGACCTATCTGGCAGGTTGATCAATTGGGCCATAGAACTCGGCCAATTTGACCTGAAGTACAGACCACGAACCGCAATTAAAGCACAAGCACTAGCGGACTTCATAGTCGAGTGCTCATTTTCAGAGACAGAGAAAGAAACTCCTGCAAATAACATTGCCACGCCGGACGACAGTTGGAAACTGTATGTAGACGGTTCCTCCACAAACACCCGCTGTGGGGCGGGTCTCATTCTTACTAGCCCCGACGGTTTCCAAGTCAAGCAAGCCATACAACTAAACTTCAAAGCCACGAACAACCAAGCAGAATATGAGGCACTTTTGGCCGGCTTAATATTGGCAAAAAACTTGCAAGTAAAGAGAATCATTATTTACAGCGACTCACAACTAGTTGTTCGCCAAACAACGGGGGATTATTCAACAAAAGATACAAACCTTAGCAAATACCAAGAGATGGTGCAAGCAATGCTCTCCCAATTTGAGAAATACATCCTGGAACAGATAGACAGGACGGATAATACAATGGCGGACATGTTATCCAAATTAACACAAGGAGAAAGAATGGATTCCGACACCGTGTATTTCGAGGAATTGCAAACTCCTAGTATAAACGACCTACCCGTCATTGAAATAAACCCGCTAGTAGATAACTGGATGACTCCTTATGTCCGCTACTTGGAAAGCGGTACCCTGCTAGACGACAACATAAAAGCTAAAGTACTCAAATCTCAAGCAACAAAGTACTTTATACAAGAAGGCACCCTATACAAAAGAAGTTTTGACTCTCCCGTACTCAAATGTGTCGATAAGGAAGAAGCCTTGTATTGTATGAGAGAAGTCCACGAAGGCATCTGTGGCGACCACATGGCTGGAAAGGCATTAGCACATAAGATACTCAGGCAAGGCTATTACTGGCCCAAAATGCATAAGGAATGCAAAACTTTCACCAAGAAATGCCACCAATGCCAACTGTTCAGCAACATGTCCAGAAAAGCACCAGCCCATCCAGCGGCCATCTTATCACTAATACCGTTTGCAGTCTAGGGCATCGATATCATAGGACCTTTTCCCAAGGCAAAGGGTGATCTACAATATGTAATGGTCGTTATTGATTACATGACCAAGTGGGCCGAAGCAAAAGCACTCAAAAATATCACACAAGATGATGCAATCCGTTTTGTCACTGAGCAAGTTATCACAAGGTTTGGAATTCCGGTAATACTCATATCCGACAACGACACGCAATTTGTTGGATCAAAATTCACAAAGTTCCTATCTGATCATGGAATCAAACACAAAAAGGCTTCTGTATGCCATCCTCAAAGCAACGGTCAGGTTGAAGTAACCAACCGTATTATTATCAGGGGCCTAGAAAAAAGGCTAATTACTTCCAAGAAAAAGTGGCCACATGAGTTGCCTAACGTTCTTTGGTCTTACCGGACATCAGCCAGGATAAGTACGGGAGAATCCCCTTTCAAACTAGCTTTCGGTACCGAAGTCCTTGCCCCAATAGAGATTCGGTCCTCATCCTACCGTGCCATCAGTTTTGAAGAAGAAGCAAATAGCCAAGGGCTCAAAACAAACATTGACCTTCTAGATGAAGCAAGGGAGGCCGCTGTCGAAAAAATGGCCGCCTACAAAGAAAAAACAAAAGAATTTTTAGAAAAAGGGCTAGAGTCAAAGCTTATGTGCAAGGCGATTTGGTTAACCGAGCGACTGAAGCATCCGACCCTAGATACACTGGCAAACTTATGCCAAAGTGGGAGGGTCCCTATAAAATCATTCAAGTACTAAGGCCGGGTTCCTACAAGCTAGCACGTCTAGACGGCACGGAAGTCAACAATACTTGGCATGGAGACACACTAAGAAAGTATTACCAATATATAGTTATACAATCTATACTTCTGCCTTTTTGTAACCAGCAGTATTATGTTTTAATGGAACATCTTTGACACAAAAAACGTCTACAATAGCAAAGTCCCTAAGTGGGCAAGCAACCTACTACAATAGCAAAGTCCCTAAGCGGGCAAGCAACCATCTACAATAGCAAAGTCCCTAAGCGGGAAACCAACCATCTACAATAGCAAAGTCCCTAAGTGGGCAAGCATCCTACTACAATAGAAAAGTCCCTAAGCGGGCAAGCAACCATCTACAATAGCAAAGTCCCTAAGTGGGCAAGCATCCTACTACAATAGCAAAGTCCCTAAGCGGGCAAGCAACCATCTACAATAGCAAAGTCCCTAAGTGGGCAAGCATCCAACTACAATAACAAAGTCCCCTAGACGGGCAAATATCTATCTACAAAAGCAAAATCGGCTACAAATGTTAAGTCCCATAGACGGGCAGACAACCTACTACAAAAGCAAAATAGGCTACAAAAGCTAAGTCTCCTAGACGGGCAAAACACACAGCTACGAAAGACAAATGTTCTACAATAACGATCAACAAAAACAAATTACCTTTGCGACCAAAAGCAAGTAAAGTGACAGCAAAGTTGTTTACTATGACGACACTAAAGCAAATCACTACAACCAGCTTACAAAGAATTGCACAAATACATATGCGATGCAAAGGGAAGCAAAAGGGAGATACAAATAAATGCGATAGGAAAAGAGAAATTTTATTCATAAAATATTTTTTTTATTACAAGCATGGATTACAAGGATTGAGATGCCTACATCTAAAAACCCTTCATGCTTGGGGAGCCTTCTTCTCAGCATCTGCATCTTTCTTGACGGAGCTCTCACCCTGCTTTGGTGCACGGAAACGGAAGTCGATTGCATCCGTCTCCGGTGCCTCTTTCGCCTCCTTCGCAACACGAGCGGCGGCGACTTTCCGAGCAGCCTTCCGGCACTCTTCAGCGTTGTACAAATCACCCTCCTCCTCGTAATGGACAGCTAAGGCTCTCCAAGCACTCTCACTCTCTTTTGAAATGCAGAGCTCACGACCCCACGAAAAAGGGGTGAAAAAATCATTCATATCAGAGATATCCATGCTACAGTTTATAAAGAAAGATTTTTTCTAAAAGAGGGAGAAAAGAATGCTCAGGATCAAGCAAATTACCCTCCCTCTTATAGGGGGTGAAAGAAGGTTAAAATAACCCACAGTCAAAATTCTTCATCCCCATACAAACTGCAGTAAAGACACAGTCAAAAGACTATGATTCCCATGCAGTATTAAATGCTCAAAACAAATTCGCACAGTCAAATGTGTGATTTCCAGGTAACATTTCCCAAAAGCTTATTTACCTCTCCCTTTGACAACAAAATAATACACACAAATACAACTATATTTCTCTGCAAATATCGAAAATATATTCCACCAACCATAAAATACTTCAGAGTTTAAAGTTCCCAAGTACAAATTACATCAACCTGTTTCCAAGTCACACAGCGGACATGCCCGCTGCGTGATTTCTGAAAAAATCAAAACAAAAATCTATACAGTACAAAAAATATCATCCCCAGCAGGAAGCGCTCAACGGGCTTGTCATACCTCTCAGCGGCTCCTCCTCTCATACATCTTCTTCTTCGCCATAAACAGCCGCTATAGCTGACAGCGGCGAAGCAGCTTCTACAACAGGAGTTTCCTCATCCACAGCCATGTCATCTTCAGCGGTTTGCACGCCAACATCACTTACGGCGACATCAACTTGACAGCCAACATTCACTTTGACCACTTCCCCAACACGGGCTTCTAGCGACTTCACTTTTCGCTTAGCTTTCCTTGCTTTTGACTTGAGTTTGGACATTTTATTCTTCAAGCGGGCAATTTCTTCAAGATCCTCAGTGGCCTTCTGCCTTAGCTGAACAAGTTCAACCGACTCATCCCCACTTACCGCTACACGCAACTTGGCGGCCTCCTCTTTCACAAGCTCAGCAAACTCAGGACTACTTCTGAATTTCCTTATATCATCCGCTTCTGTGGGACGAGAGTTAAGATGAGCCTCAGCATCCTCAGCACGCTCCTTCTCAGACCTTAACAAAACTTTCAGATTGCGAATCTCTTCAGATAAAGCCTCCTTATCTGCCATCAGCTCAATTTTATCCTCGGCTTCATCATCTTCTAAGCGGCCACCTCCGCCTCTAGCTGTTTCACCCTCTCTTTCAAAGCAAGGTTACTACTGCGGTATTGATTGCCTCGAGCCATCAGACCCGTATACATGCATTAGTTCTACACAAGAAACAAAAACAAAAAGTTACTAGCGGGCATATCAGAAAAGTAGTGTCAACAACAAAATTACTACAAGGATACATACCCGCGCAGAGTACTTTTTGGACAGGCGGCACATCCGCTCCCAACTCAACCCGTTCATCATCACCAGATCGTCATCGGTCATGGAGTCAAAAGTAAAGGTGTTAGACCCCGATTTGAACGGAAAGACATAGCCAGGCCTTGCTCCAACCTCTGCATCATTAACTTCATCATCGATGCTCGTATAATAAACGATCTCTTCAGACGACTCTCCGCCATCATCATCACCGTCTTTTTCAGTCTCATCAGAACTGCTATCAATAGGCTCATTAACTACCCGGTGTGTGGGAACATAATCACTTACCCTAGCGGCCTCAATCCGTCTCCGCTTAGAAGGACCTACTTCATCAACAACCATACGTTTGGACCCTTGAGGCGGAGCATCACCCAACACATATTCAACAGTAGCATCCGCCACTACCTCAGTCATCTGGGCGGTAGGAATAGCTTCATCAGCATCAAGATCGACAACTATTCGGCTACCAGTAGCAGTGGCCATCTCAGACATAGCAGCCGATCCCCGCTCAACCCTTCGAATTGAAGCTCTATATTCCCTTGAAAGAATATCAGGCTCATCCTCATCCACTTGAAGACTAGCAGTATATTGCCTCGCCACAGTACCAGGACTATTGGCGCCAGTATTAGCGGCCACATCTCTTTCAACCACAAAATCAGTCTTAGCGGACACATCGCCCTCCGCGTCTACACCAGCCACATCGGAATCTCCAACATCAATATCTTCTTTTGAAGGACTCTCTCCTCCCTCCTGCTCAGAACTAGCACTCTCATCAATCGGTTGACCCTCTCCACCCACAACCTCAGCACTAGCACCGCCTAATAATTCCTCCGACAAAGATTCAGCTTCAGAATCTATGTCATCCCCGGCAAATTCTTCTTCAGAAGCGGGCTCTTCAACAGCGATTGCAGGGTCATCAACAGGGAAAAAAGTTTCACCAACCTCAACATTACCGGAAAGATCAAAAACATTCATGATATTATCAACAGCAAATAACCCGGCACGAAGACGCTTAGGTCTTGGCGGCACAGTAAGCAAGAAGTCTGCATATAACTTTGCCTCAGACAAACCCAGAGTTGGGTGTAAATCTAGCTCCTGCTTACGAGGATCCAATACTACAAAAATAAAACAACAATGTCAGTCACAAAACACAACCAAAAACAACAAAGCACAAAAAGGACACTTACAACAATTCCTTCTCAAGCCAGCGGGATCGATTAAATCCTTTTCCGTCCACACTTTTCCCAGAACCTTCACAAGGTAAACAAGGATACCAATTTCATTGCGGCTAAGGCGACTACGGTCCACCTTATAATCACACTCAACCTTTTTCGTGAAGTTCCTCTGCCAGGAAAACTCCCCACCACCAATTATCAGAAACTCCTCGTGCTATCCTGTCATCCCTTTGGGAAATACAAACGGTCGATGGCCATTCAGGGCTTTCCCTATGCGACTTTGCGGCTTCACAAATTGCAGCTCATAGAAAGGTTTCGCACGGCTGGCTTTCACATCAAACAAGCAGAAAAAAGCCTTAAACGTAGGTTGCTTCCTCTTTCTTTCACGGCTAGCTATAAACCAGTTTATAGCCCTTATCGAGTTCGGTGTAAATTGGGCTAGCGGACACCGGAAGTGAATACAGAACAAATCCATGACAAATTTATGGGGAGGCAAATGGAACCCTGCCTTCAAGTGACTTACGGGTATGCACACGGACCCGTCGTCAAACCGATGGTACAGCCTCTCTCCGGCCTCTGCACGCCTCCAAAAGTAACCATCTTCGATCCTAAACATCCTCGGTACATAATCGGCCCACTCATCAGCCTTGAAAGTACTATCGTGATGAATATGGGAAAATTCGGCAAACTCCTTGTCCATTTCCGCATTTGAAAAAGGCGTAGGAGGCACTTTGGTCGCCCGAAACAAACTCTCACTACTCTCAAAATACTGGTACCGGTTTTGTTGCAGAACAGCTGGAAATGTTAACTGGTTTTGATCCGCCCAGCGACCATACCCGTTAATCAAAGCTCTTTTCTCGCCGGTAGCGGCATCGGTAAATTCATCACCCATCTACAAATAAATTCCAAGTCACAGCACAATACCGCCTACAGAAAAACCGCTAACAAATAACAAGGTACACATGGATATTCACAACAATTTCCATTTTTCTTTTTTATTTATATATCAACAAAACGATTCATATTCTACTTCCCTCCATAAACAACGAAACCCTAGAATCATAAAGCAAATTACACACTTTAAACAATATATACATACACATATACAGACCCCCACTTACATGAACACACTCTTACATCATCGTTTCACAAGATTCGAAATCACAAAACACAGACAATATACGACCAACAAATACAAGAACAAGTTACCAAAGAACAAATCGGACTATTTACAACCTACGAAAACAAACCAGACTCACTAAAACCCATTTACCATCTCACAAAAGCAAACACAAACCCATCCCGAAACCCATCTCATAAACAGTTATCACAAACAATGGAGATACAAACATGACACAACTATCTAGGAAACAGAAATCACAAAAGAAAATACAAAGAGGAGCAAGAATCTCACCTCGAAGCAGGAGATAGAAATGGCTCCAAATGGCAGAGATGTCGTCGATCACCGAAAAAAAAAAACGCAGCAACCAAAATCCAAGAACAAACAAGAGAATATAGAGAGCAAATGATACGAAGACAGTGAAAAGATAAAAAAGAAACTGCACAACTCCCCCTTTTATTATGTGAGGCGCGTGAGAAGAGGGGGGGAAAATTACAACCCATAACGTGGCAGCTTCTTATTAGGCCACGTCAAAAGCAAACAGTAACTGCCTCGGTACAAACAACAACCACCTTCGGGGTAATAACTTCTCACCTTTCTCTTCATATTACATCACAAAAGTACATTCTCTTTCCACCCAAAGGTCACTTCACTCATTAATACGCACCTTCACTTATCATTTTTCATATTATTGGCATTAAATATTATTCTTTCATTTATTTCGATTCTCATTTATTAGCAGAAATAGCATTTATTTCACATCAGTTATGAGTATAAAACAAAAATGTTTCAAATTACAAGCCCGTCAAGCACCACCATCCAATGCATAAGCGGCCCGCCATCAAAATTTTTTCTAACTCCTAAGTGTTGTCCGCCAACACTTGGGGGGCAGCTGTTTCAAAAAAATAAAAATAAATTCTAACTCCTAAGTGTTGTCCGCCAACACTTGGGTGGACAACACTTAGGGGGCAGCGGTTTCAATTTTTTTTTTCTAACTCCTAAACTGTTGTCCGCCAACACTTGGGGGGCAGCGTACCACAAAATTTCAGAAAACCCTCACAACATTTGTTATTATCTCTCCTATCTTAGTTTCTCCTCCCCCCATCCGCTTAAAAGCGCATAGAGGGAGTGGGGGGCAATGATAGGTACCCGCTGTAGAGATGGTCCTCTCACCGGGCACGCGCCCGCGGGTAGGTGCCCGCCTACAACACCGCATTTACAACTTGGCAATAAATATCGTCACAAAAATACTCTTGTACAAAATATCTTGCTATCTTGCTCTACAAGACAGGGGATAATACACTATTCAAGGGACATCAAGTTGTAGCAGAAAAACTCTGAACAACTACAAAGCAAGTTGTAGAATGGCGGCGTGTCAGGAAAGGTCACACCAATCACTGTAGTTTGTGCGGCTACCAAGTGGGGCTCACTGTAGCTTTTGCGGCTACCAAGTGGCCTACAGTGACTGGGAGGCTTAACCTATAAATACCCACATTCTGCACATAAGGAAAGGGAGGATTTTTGGAACACACACAATTTTAGCAACACAAAAGCTCTCTACATATTCTCTCCCTTCACATCAGATACACTCTTACCAGCTTGATTATTATTATTTCCGATTACTAATTCTTACACCGGAGGTGCTTGACGACCACCACCCCCGAACAAGTATTGTTTTGCAGATACCCAAACTCAGGTGAAATACCCCGAAACAGTGAACGGAATCCTCTAATCAGCCGTGGGAGTTATTAGTACATGCGAAAGAAGTGCTCACCTTACAAATGGGTACCCCTTACCAATTAGCTTTTAAATTAAGATGGATTCCATAATATCCATTATCCAACACTAAGCACAACTTGCAACGATTTGCGGTGGACTCCAGGTGAACCTTGGAGGGATCTTGGTCACTTGGTGAGGACTGAGGACAGAGGAGGAGTTAAACTCTCGACTCTCTTGATGTATTAAAGAGGAGATTGCTGAATAATCTTATGTCAGTTATGAAGTGAACAAGATGCTAATTAATATGCGTGAAGAAAGTTCTTAATCTTCAAGTTAACTTTAAGATACTTCCATTAGCACCGTAACTCCATTTTCATGATTCCTGCTTCAAGTTTTTTTTTTTGGGAATCTGCTTCAGATTTTTAGTTCTATGATGAAGTTGTGGTGGTGGATACAATATTATAAAACCGGTTTAGAACAAAATAAAAATTTATCTTGGGGATGTTTGGTTCTCCTTTTCTAGAAAAAAAATTACTTATTCTTATAAAAAAACACTGGGATATAATTTTAAAAACGGCTAAACTAAACACACTCCTTGTATTTCACAAAAATAAGTAAATACTCTGCCCGTCTCATATTACTTTTTCTGTTTGGACAGTACACGTTTGTCAACGCACACTTTTGATCGTTATTATCTTTAATTTCGCACACTTTTGATAGTTATTATCTTTAATTTTGTATTAGTTTTAAATATAAAAACTTTGTTATATTAAAATACTAACAAATACGAATCCAACAAGATCACTCATAATTATATTTGATCTTATATTAGATGTAAATTAATAATTTATCTCATATAATGAACATGACCGACATTCAGAACGGACAAGTCATTTAGAAACGGAGGGAGTACTCATTAGCAAGGTGAATGTCGATCAGCAAGGACAAATAGTGCCGACATTACAGAGCATGACCTCAGAAATATTGACTGCACATAAATTTGTACTTTCCTCCCGACAGATATCTAAAACTGACATTAATCCAGTGTATATGTATGTAATTCCTCAATCACAGAATCATTGCTTATTTGACTCAAATCCCAGCCACCTGTTCATCCCCCAAATTAACAATTAGTTTTAGTACCCATCCCTAGCTACTAGCTGTTTGTAAATTACCAGTAAATGTAAATCCACCTCCTCGCCAAATTTACCAGCACGGCTGTAAACTAATTACTAGTATTATTTTGCTACTTCTCGCGCTATAAATAACGAAACACCTCTTCTTCGTTCTTTGCACAAAACCTTCCAATATCTATAACGTCCTCTAGCAGTCTTCTATAAACACTAATCTCTTTTCTCATAACATAACATTCATATTGAAAACCAGAATGGGGGCCAACACTGAGAGCCTCTGGGTTTTTGCTTTGGTTTCTAAATATAAATCCTACACAAGCATCAATATTTTCCTACTCTCTGTATTAGCTTCTGCTCTAGCTTGGTTTATTATGAGTCTTATTTACTGGGCTCACCCGGGCGGTCCAGCTTGGGGAAGATACGAAAGGATGAAAAAGAAAAATAACAATACTAATCATTCCTCTTCTTCTTCCAAGTTGGCAATACCTGGTCCAAAAGGCTTCCCGGTTATCGGAAGCATGAACTTGATGACTGGTTTAGCCCACCACAAGCTAGCTGCGATGGCTAAAGCTTCTGGAGCAACCAGGCTCATGGCTTTGAGTCTTGGCGAAACTAGAGTAATTATCGCGTCTAATCCAAGCGTAGCAAAAGAAATTTTGAACAATTGTGTGTTTGCTGATCGTCCAGTCAAGGAATCAGCTTATAGTTTGATGTTCAACAGAGCAATTGGTTTCGCTCCATACGGAGTTTACTGGACAACACTAAGGAGAATAGCTGCTACACATTTGTTTTGTCCCAAGCAAATTAAAGCCTTTGAAGCTCAAAGGTTTGATATTGCTCATCAGATGGTTGATATGTTTAAAGGCCAGCCAGAAAATGTTATAAATATTCGAGAGGGATTGAGAAAAGCTTCGCTTAGTAACATGATGGGCTCTGTTTTTGGACAAACATACGGACTTGATTCAGAAGCTGAAGAGCTAAGGAAGCTTGTTGATGAAGGTTATGATCTTTTGGGAATGCTAAACTGGTGTGACCACCTTCCTTGGTTGTCTGAGTTGGACCTGCAAGGTATTCGGGCCAGGTGCTCCAATCTCGTACCTCAGGTCAACCGCTTTGTCAGCCAGATTATCTCCAAACATCAACAGAACTCTGACAAACTTAGGTGTGATTTTGTTGATGTTCTTCTATCTCTACAAGGTCGTGAAAAATTGTCAGACTCCGATATGGTTGCGGTACTATGGGTAAGCGTTTTGGTAGGCAGACATAATTTTCGATGTAGTCATTTTAAGTTTACAGTTAGGCTGGGCCATATCTGATTCTTGTCGGCATGCATACATATCACATCACAATATTTTGAAAACCACGTTTTGGTTAAATTGAAGAAATGCATTTTATCATGCCACCGTTCGAAAAATACTAAATTAATTTAGGGAGTTGATATGTGTACACCTTTGATGTGTAGCCGTGTAGGCTGCACATCCTTTGTTTTGTTTGAATTTAAACTAAACTACGCTCATATAAATCTTCAACTTTAAGCTACCATTATGTAGAAAGAAGGGTGGTTTAGTCCCATTAGCAACAAATGGTGTGCACCTATAAATCATGGCTGTGCACCTATAACTTGATTAGCCTTCTGAAAATATGGCAGCTTAATAAAACGCTAACATGTTGGTTTATGTATATACAGGAAATGATTTTTAGAGGAACTGATACGGTGGCAGTTTTGATCGAGTGGGTGCTAGCACGGATGGTGCTTCATGGAGATGTACAATCAAGGGTCCATGAAGAACTTGACAGAATAGTTGGGAGGTCTCGTGCGGTGATGGAAGATGATATTTCTTCCATGGTGTATCTACCAGCGGTTCTGAAAGAGGTGCTAAGGCTCCACCCTCCTGGCCCACTTCTCTCGTGGGCCCGGCTAGCAATCACCGACACCAGCGTGGACGGACATCATGTTCCAGCAGGAACCACAGCTATGGTAAACATGTGGGCCATCACAAGGGACCCACTTGTTTGGGAAGAGCCACTTAGTTTCAAGCCTGAGAGGTTCTTGAATGAGGGTCCTGAGGTAGAGTTTTCAGTTATGGGGTCTGACTTGAGGCTGGCGCCATTCGGATCCGGTAGGCGGGCATGCCCTGGAAAAGCACTTGGGTTGACTACGGTAACCTTTTGGCTGGCATCGCTTTTGCACGAGTTCGAGTGGGGTCTAAGTTCAGATTCGGGTGTTGATTTGTCGGAGACATTAAAGCTATCATGTGAGATGGCTAAACCACTTGTTGCTAAGGTGAAAGCAAGGCGTGCACATCAGAATTAAATACATAATTAAGTTTGTTATCAAGTGATTAAGAAGTTCCACATATACAGATTAGGGCCGGAGGACTTCTACTCTTTTATCTTTCAGTAATGTCTTGGTCTATTCTAGGCCTTGGCTTTTCTTTCTGCAACTTTACAATTTTTGATGTACATGGCAAGTTATAGTTTGTTGTGATATATGAATGATGTTATTCCCCATCCGATGTAATAATGTATTGGGAAGCTTACAATTAAAAGTGATATTCCCTCCGTCTCACGCGTTTCTTTACATTACCTTTTTGCACGGAGACCAAAAAATATTGTTATTCCCTCCGTTCCAAAATACATGTCCCTTTTCTAAAACAAATTTGTTCCAAATTATATGTCGTTTTCTCCTTTCAATGCAAATTTAAGTGTAGTTTTACAAAACTATCCCTACATTTATTGTATCAAAAATTTAACTTTTTTAAACTTAACTCTATTCTCATTTTCCAATGTATTAAATAAGGGTATTAGTTGGAAAAATTTATTCAACTAACTTAATCTTAATATGTGTGCTTTTTAGAAAAGGGACATGTAAATTGGGACGGAGGGAGTATGATAAATGAAGTAATGGGTGTAATAGTAATTTTATTGTTAAAATAAGTGAAATAGTGGGTGTAATAGTGTAAAGTGTTGAAAAAGTGGAGTGAAGACTGAAGTGGTGGATGTAATAATGTATTTTATTGTTAAAAGTTACTCCCTCTGTCCCTTTATTTTCTTCCCGTTTAGAATGTCGAGACTGTTCATAACAAGAGACAAATTACTAATTTACGTCTAATCTATAAAACAAAATATAGTCATGAGTGATCTTGTTGGATTCGTATTTATGAGTACTTTAATACAGTGAAGTTTTTATATTCAATACTAATACAAAATTAAAGATATGAGTAAAAGTGTGCGTTGGCAAACGTGTCCAAGAGAAATGGGAAGAGTTTTAAGGGACGGAGTGAGTACTATTTTTAGTAATGTAAAGAATTGGTGAGACGTTTCAAAAAGGAAAGTGTAAAGAAATTGATGAGACAGAGGGAGTACTATTTGTTACAGTAAATTAATCAGCAAACACGACAAAACAATTGCTACTAATTGGAAGACACGTTTAGATGGCGTGTCGAATAGTCTGACAACAGTCAATATGGTTTGGATTATTTAAACAGGAATTAGGTTCCAGGATTTGGGGGTTGAAAAGCGTAATAATTGATTTAAGTTTGTTGATAAAATAATAGTACTCCGTAATGAATTTGTTGATGCTACACCGTCATTGAATCTCATAAAAGTGGCACTTGTTTGATCATTATGCGAATATAAGATGTATGAAGATGAAGAATTGTTACTGTAATTAAGATTGGTTTTAAACATGTTTGCCCCAAAGATAACTATGGGTGGTTCCATACTTTCAATGATGATTTCACACTAATTTGTCAAAAAATAAAAATATTTTCAGCAACACTAATGTTATAATCACCATTAGTATTGTGAATAATCTAGGGTGATGGATACCTGATTACTAATCAGTGATTGAATTACTACTTTCCGTTTGTCTTCTTAAATAAGCATTGTTACAAAGCGTATCTGCTGATACGCAAAGTGAGGTTGCATGTGTATCAAAGATTCTACTAGATACATGTCATACTTATGTGCATAACTATAAGATTCACTATGAAATGTCGGGCAAGAAAAGAAAAGGGGAGGAGTTGCTGTTAAGATAAAGGCAAAATACGTAATTTGACACATGAATTTGTCTTTTATTTTTGATTTAGTTCATCAACTGAATTTTGCATATTTAGGTACATGAACTATGTTTCATTTATTTTAAAAAATCACATAATTTATTTTAGCAATTAAAATAGCTAAATTCTCTTTATATCAGTTATGTAATCCTATTTCAGGTTTCTTGTTCAGAGTTTATATACAGGGGCGAATGGTAAGATAAGCGGGCCCAGCTTCAGCTGGGCAAAAAATTCTAGGTAAAAGGTAAAAAAAAATTACCGTTGGGTAAAAAAATAAAAAATAAGTAACAATGTAACATAAATTTCATTTATAAGTTTTTTAGTTTATATTTTAAAACTTATATCCTAAACTAAACACAGAGACTAGAGAACAGAGACAGACTTGAGACCAGAGACAGACTTGAGACTACATAGAGCGCCAAAGAGAAACTAGCAAGTGTTGAGTTCACCGCACCGCTGTATATTATCATCCAAATTCAGATATTCATCATTAAGGAAAAGGTAGTTCACTAGTTATCTATATTTGAAACAAATATTGTGTTATTGACTCGCACTCTAAGTGTTTGAGAAAATGACTCAAAGAAAAATTTCAGTTTTTCTCTATATTTATTACTCCCTCTATCTCATCCATTTGTTTACACTTTTTTGTCACTTACTGGCACGCATTTTAAGGTTGATTTTAAATATAGTTCCATAACTTTTTAAATTTTTTTTTTTTTTGTATAAAAATAGGATTGTTCTATTTTTATACAAAAAAAGAAACTTTCAAAAATAAGTTAGGGAACTATCCTTAAAATTCACCTTCAAATGCGTGTCGACACTCTATTTTGAAACGATAACAAATGGTGGGACAGAGGGAGTAATGTACTCAATGTTTGATAATTGAATTTGAACAGATTATAAGGATGTGTGATCAACAACCCAAGAAACGAATGAAGTCCCTCTTTTCTTTCTACAAGAAAGAGAGTAGTGTACAAGCACCTGCATCAAATTCAGCTCCTAATTTGCCTACAAGTGAAGTGAAATTTCCTGTTGATGCTCCGAAACAGCAGACTGTTCAAATTGATCCTGGACGCCGTCAGCCAATTTATACTTTTTCAGTTAATCAACAAGACCGTATTCGAAAAGAGTATGTACAATTGGGACCTTGTCAGCCGAAGTTGGAAATTTATCCACCGACATTTGATGGACGTGATAATCGTCGTTTTCAATATAAATGGTTTACATTATTTCCTTGGTTGGAGTATTCGGTAGCTACTGATAAGGTGTTCTGCTTTCCTTGCTTTCTTTTTGAAAAGAATCCACCAAAGTCTCCTTTGTTCACTACTAAAGGATGTTCTAATTGGAGTAGAATGTTAGCCGGAAAAAAAAGTAGTTTGTGAACAACATGTTGGACATATAAATTCTTTTCATCAAAAGAATGTTCAGAATTGGGCCGACTTGTCAAGAATTTCTCATCACATTGATAGAGTGATTGATAAACTTCCACCAGAAGTTGTAAGACATAATAGGTTGCGTTTAAAGACAACAATAGCAGCTGTGAAGTATCTTGGGAAACAAGGGCTGCCATTTAGAGGTCATGATGAATCATCAAACTCATGTAGCAGAGGTCATTTCATTGAAATAATCAAGAGCTATGCAGGTATGAATGAAGAGATTGCAAAAGTTGTTCTTGAAAATGCTCCTAAACATGCCATGTACATTGCACCATCAATCCAAAAAGAGATTCTTGATATAATTGCTACTAAAATTTGAAACAAAATTCGTCGGGAAATCGGAGATGCCAAGTATTGTATCCTAGTTGATGAATCACTTGATGTATCACATAAGGAGCAAATGGAAATTATTATCAGATTTGTTGATGAAGAAGGATTTGTCAGAGAAAGGTATTTTGAAATTGTTAGTGTTAAAGACACTACTTCTCTTAATCTCAAGAAACACATATGCCTTGTTCTTTCTACAAACAAACTTCAAGTCCAAAATATCCGTGGTCAGGGGTACGATGGAGCTAGCAATATGCGCGATCAGTTTCATGGATTAAAGACATTAATTCTTCAAGACTGTCCTTTTGCATACTATGTTCACTGCTTTGCTCACCGACTACAATTAGCTTTGAATGCATGTGCTAGAGATGTTCCTGATATGCATATATTTTTCCAAATGCTAAGCTCCATTCGTTTGGTCTTGACACTTCCCGTTTCCACTGCCACTACTGAACGTGCATTTTCGATGATGAAAATCATAAAAACTCGGCTTAGAAACAAGATGGAAGACGGATATCTTTCCGGTTGTATGATGTTTCACATTGAAAAAGAATATGTTGATGGTATTGATTCAGAGGATGTGATTGATCACTTCGAGTCTACCGGAGATCGTAGAGCTCAATTTAGATAAGGTACTATTTGTTTGCTTTTAATTTATATGTTAAAAAAAATTCTGCTCATGTAGAACAATTCTGTTGGGTGAATTATTTTTGTTAGACCCGCCACTGTTTATATATTACATATGCATGCGGATATTTTCATTTATTTGTTTAATCTTCAATTTCAAATGCTTTAAGTTCAATTCTGAGATGAGTTGAAAATCTATTGCTTAAAGATGGGTCGGGTGGGAGAATAATTTGTAAACTAATGCATGCAGTAGGATTACATAACTGATACGAGAGAATTTAGCTATTTTAATTGCCAAAATAAATTATGTGAAATTATGTGATCTTTTAAAATAAATGGAATGTACTTCATGTACCTAATTATGCAAAACTCAGTTGATGGACCAAATCAAATCGAAAATGAAAGACAAGTTCATGTGTCAAATTATGTGTTTTGCCTAAGATAAACTCTGTGTTTCATGTGTATTACGCATCAGTGTAAAGTGGATGAGAATATAGAAAGGGTTTTCATAGATAAGAAACTGTACTATGAACATTGTTCAGTACGTATTAGAGCATCTCCAAGAGACTCTTAAATAAGCTTTTAAGTCCAAAAATAAAGAGTATGGGAAAAAAGTGGGTTCCAAGAGATTCTTAGTGTCTCTTAAAAAGCTTAAGAGCCTCTTCTCTCTTTTCAATTTTAAGAATTATTACATGGCTCTTAACTATTTTCTACCAATAAAATATTCACTATTTAAGTGTATGTCATAGTTAGGTTTGAAATATTAATAAAATATAAGTTAGGAGTGAACATTGTTGGAATTGACACCGAAATCTATGTAGCTAAGAGCCATTTAATTTATATTATATTTAATAGCCAACTAAGAGATTGTTGGAGATGCTCTTACGTTGTAAGTACTCATTTAAGTTATGCAAATGTACCGATTTTTTCTAATATTATATATATTTTTTAATATGATATAAATTTTGTGAGTTAAAATTTGAAATGATATTATTTGATAATAATTATATATATTGGCCGTAACATTTTTTAAAAAATAAAAATTTTAGTTATAAAATGTAGATAAGACGATACGTCTTAAATGAAAAAGGTAATCAATCAATTATTAATTATTGTGATATTATTTTATTGAATACAATTGCTCGTGATGCTATTGAAAAAGAAGAGATTTTAGTAAGAGAAAATATAAGAAGATGTGTTTTACCTGAAAATTTAAATGGTTAGTTATTAATAAATATAATTTTTTAATTTTACTTTATTAAATACAATTGCTTGTGATATTTTTATAATATAAAAGATAAAGTGTTTTACCTAAAAATAAAGTTAATTAATCTTTAAAAAAATAGAAAAGGTAACATATTTTTATCAATAATAAGTATTCATTAAAAAGGTAATTTGTTGGTTATTATAAACTATGATATTGCTAATTTATTTTATAAAATAGAATTACATGTTTTTACCAATAATTAATATTTAAGTAATTAAAGATGATTAAATAAAAAAGTAAGTTTGAAAAGCAAATATTTTAGTTAGAAAATATAATACCTTTTAGTTGAAAAGGGTAATCAGTTAGTTATTAGTAATTATTATTTTTTAGTTTATTTTATTAAATAGAATGAATCTTAATATTTTTGGAAAGAAAAAGTTTTATTTAGAAAAGTAAGAAAATATAATAGCTGAAAAATAAAATTGGTTAGTTATTAAAAACTAAAATTTCATTTTTTTTATAAAATAGGATTGCACGTAATTATAAAATAAATATGTAACAGAATAAAAGAAAATAATTAAATAATAACTAATTAAGGTTAATTAATTAAATAAACGAAATACCGTATCGACCAATCAACCAAACTTTTAATAATTCCGTTATTATAACATAATAATAACTAGCTTGTAACCCGTGCGATGCACGAGTTTATTTTAATATGTTATAAATTTTATTTAATTTAATATTCATATTTTTATATAAACATTATTTTCAATAATTTTTTTAATTTCAATTTAATATTTGATATATTCATATTTACGGATTATAATAATATTTTCTTATTATAAACAATGCGTACATAATTTTAATATATTTTATTAATGATTAAAAGATGTGATGTGATATTTTTGGATATATATTAATGCTTGCAAAATTAGTTTTAAAATAAAAGGTAACGTATTTTAATTTGATAGAAATATTAATGATTGAAAGATATGGTATGTTTTATGTTTTCAGATGTTAGAGGGTCATATTTTTAACTAAAAGGTGAAAAAGGCAATAAGTTAATTACCATTAATTGGATTATGTAATTATTTATTTTAATAATTAGGATAACCGTACCAAAAACAAACCGTTTGAATATCTATACTATTATATAATAAGCAAACAGGGGTATAATTTGGTTGTTTGGTTCAACTTGGTTCAACCATCTAAAAGAATAGTAACCGTTAGATATTTAGTAAATAGATGATAGCCGTTAGATCTAATAATAAGAAATATTTCATATTTAAATCCATCTTCTAAATATCCAAGGTTCGAATCCCGTCAACAACAAATTTACATTAATATTTTATATTATTAGTTCTAATCAATACATATCATTTATTAAATAACTATTATTATCACTAATAATTTTATTAATTAATATTACTGTTGGTCCCGGAGTGTTGCAGAAGGGGGGGGTTGAATGCAATACTGATAAAATTCAATCTTTAAATCAACAACGAAGATAAAGATTATAGATTATCAGTATATGTATGCAAGTAATAAGTGAAACAAGATTTCTCACAAAATAAATGTTTTATTTATCTTGTGCGAAATGTTGCTACAACCTGGAGAGAGTGTTTCTCCAGCTTCGATATCTCAAGAGATACAAGATTGCTTCGTGTGCGTACATGAATAGAAAAGAATCTAAGATGTATCTAAGTAGACTAAGATACTCTGTTGTCTCTATCGCATGGGGTGTTGAGCTGCTGTCGTTTTCAAGTAGCAGCTCATTACAATTTGCACACCCATGTGACTTTCCTAAATTGCTATACAGACAGGATAAACCTTATAAGTAAAGCAACCTAGATTCTTTCTATTTCTAGCTAATACAATTCTAGTAGATGTGGATATTACATACACCTCGAATTGGCCAGCCTTGTCTTATGAATCTCTTAAGCTTCTGTCGTAGTCTTTGCAGGTCTGCTACAAACGATAGAGTGTTGCAGCAAATCTGTTTCTTGAACATGTAACATGTCACGGGCTTTGACTGAGAAAAATACCCAAATCAAATAATTCACGGTGACAGTAACCTTAACCGCCAAGTCTGCTATCAAAGGAATATTCAGTAGTTGACAGTACGAGCTCCCGCCAATGTTGCTTTCGAAACTCCAGACTTGCTGTCAAGTGTGAGAATGTTACTGTCCCATGCTTCAGCCAATGTTGCTATCAGATGTAGCTTTGTCGTGACTTTGCAACATTTGTCTTCTTGTAACTTTACTGTCAGATTTTTCCCTCTCTTCTGAGAGCTTCATTTCTTGCCTTCCTGAGGTCTTCAACTAAAGCTTTTTCTTCTGGTGATCTGGCATCATCTTCAATGTCTTCAATGTACCCTTGAATCACTCAAGAAGGAAATACTTCAGCATCTTTTAGATCAAACCAAGTTTCAAAATCATAAGTGTATGTTCTGAACTTCAGAATTCCTTGGATGATCTTGAACCTCCTTTCAGAAAAAGCATTCAAGGATTCTCTTCTCTTTCTGTCTAGCTTTGGATCTTCATCTCTCCTTTAATCAAATATAACCTCTAGTTCCCAAGAAACTAGCATTTCGAGCTTATGAACTGATCCAACGACTTTCCAGTAGAGATCCTTCAGTATACTGGTCCTCAATTTCTGAAAACTATCAACATAGATTTCTTGCTTTTCATCTTTGATTCTCAAAGGATCATCCAGTACACTGGGCTCATAACCTGCTTTCTCACTGAATAGCCTGTTGATATTCTTGTAGCTTTCCTTCAGTCGAGCTTCTAGATCTTCAGCATTTTGTTTGGCAGATGTGGCAGGTTTGGTAGGTTTGGTAGGTTGGGATGATTTAGCTTTAGCAGCCTGAGAAGCTTGTTCTGCTTCATATTCAGCCATGCCAGCCTTTGTAAAAGGACAATGTGCTTCTGTAAGGTTCACATCAGGCATTGGTTCCCCATCAAAACTAACTTCAAGGTCTGCATCATCATGTGCTCTCCAGTCACCATACTTCTCATAAAATTCAGCATATCTTTTAGCATAGTATTCTCTGACATGCTCTAAGATACCGCTGGAAACATCTTGGTCTATTTCCATGAGAGTGATCATCCTTTCTAGAACGAAGAAATCAATTCTTCTCCTTACCTTTACCGTTTTGCATGAGAGATCACGCATGCCTACCACATGTGAAACTATCTCCATAGTGAAATCTGGTTCTACAGTTTTGCATGTAGTTCCACAGTCCTTAAGATCATACTTGCGTACATTTTTGTTGACTGGGTCCAGTTCCACTGAGACAGATGTAATGCTCCCATCAATTGACCTTTTCAATATTTTAAAACTATTTACTTTTCTTTTATCAATGGGTTTCTCTGTCAAAACTGCTCCATTCTTCTTCTTCCTTGCTGCTACAACTGTCTTCCCTTTTATCTTGGTTGTACGATAGGCTTGTGCTCTTGTCTTTCTTCTGTTAGATGTGAAATTCTTAACAAGCTTTCGTACCTTGACAATTTCTTCAAGTTGACCCTAGACATCATCTTTCATGACAGCAACTTTGACAGCTTCTTCTGTTTGGCTCTTGACAGCATCTTTCACTTGGGTGTCTTCAGCCATTCTGACAGTATCCTTGTTGACAATATCTTTTTCAGCATTAAAGCATTCAACTACCAGTCTCAAGATACTTGCCTCCAAGGCTTCAAGAATTTCTAACTACCCTTTTTCCTTGATAGCATCTTTCTTTTCAGTACTAGGAGTTTCTTGCTCTTCTTGGGTAGCATCCATCTGAGTTCGTGTAGCAACATTCTCAGATGCTTCTTTTCTAGAACTCCTGAATCTTCCAGGTTCACCAGTTCCTCCAATTTCATCCTCATCATCATCCAAAGTATCATCATAGTTGCAGCTTCCTCCCATCTTGGCATTAGCATCAGAGATCAGCTTCTTTATGATTGAGCTAATTTCCTCATCTTTTTTTGCTAACAGCCTATGAATATCTTTGACAGCTTTAACCTTTTCACTTGTGATACTGGATTTGAGAAGTTTCTTCAGCACTGTCATGATTGTTTCAGTGCTTAGTCCTGAGACTTTATCCAATGGTAAGAAATCCAACCTTCTAGCTCCTGTCTTTGTGATCCTTCTGAAACACACACCATAAGGATTTTGAATCACCTCAGGGAGTTTATCTTCAACCATCCTTTTAATTTGTGCTATCAGACTATCATTGAAGGTTGTTGAATTTCTGACTACCAGGGTTCCAAGGACTTGGAGTACTCTAGCATGCAAACTTTGTAAAAGTTGTATTGTAATGAATATGGTCAAACGGTTTCTCAAATAAACCTGAACAGCCCATCTTCTTTCCAAGTTGATTCTCACAGAGATACTTATTACTTTGCTCTTCAGTGTTGATGCCAATTTTGTAAAAGCTCTCCCTGCTTTACTAATTGATTCATCCACCAACTTACTGAAATCTTCATCTTTGTTGTTCAAAGTACTCTCCATGTGATCAACCATCATCAATTCTGCATCTTCAAGGGCGTATTCACTTCTATCTGACCAAGTAGTTCCAGTAGATATGCCAGCAGATATGTCCATATACTCAGGCATTTTGCCTTTGCCTTTACCCAGAGCATTTTGAATTTCTTTTTCTCTCCATTCCTTCTGCAACTTCTGGAGTGGAGCTTCGACTTCCTCAGGATTTGGCTCATTGATTTTCAGTGGAGGCAATACTATTCTTTTAGACTTTTGAGTCCCCTTTAATTGCTCCAACACTTCCTTGGATGACAATAATGCCTCACCATCTATTTCTGCTTCATACAATTTACCATCTCCTGTTACCTTCAGTTCTTCACCAAAGTTTCTTTCTTCTTTCTCTTGCTCCCCCTCACTTTCATCTCCATCTTTTTCTGCCAAAACTTGCTCCCCCTCACTTGTAGGCTCCCCCTCACTTATAGGCTCTCCCTCACCCTCATTCACCACTTTCTCTCCCTCATCCTCATTCTGATTTACCACTTTCTCCCCTTAGTTGAGTTGTCAGCACTAAGGATGGAAGATAACGAGTGAAGAGTTTGTTGAATATCAGCAAAACCAGTAGCTACCATAGTGGACAGAGCATCAAGTTTAGCTTCCATGGATGCACATCTGTCCTCAAGGGATTTCAACCTTGATTCAGCTTGTTTAGAAGGACCACCAGTTCTCAGCCTTTTTGGATATAAAGGAAGAGACTGGGGCAAGGAGGCTGTGGGGTTTCTCACACACTCATTGTTTTTCTGAGTGATCTCATCACTCCTCACAGAATGACTCTCAAGGCCTAGTGCCTTTATGTGTGGGCTTCCCTCAAGTGCACTCTGGACATGCTCAAGTCCCTCACCTTTTGCCAACTCGTTTGGCTGCCTCTCATTTTTATGCTCACCTCTCTTTTCTTTTATCTCTCTCTTTTTCTTTTCACTCCCTCACTCATCCTAGATGCATGGGTATAAGCAGTACTTGGAGTTCGGCCAAGATGTTGGCTGTTTCATTTTCTGGCAGAGTACCATCTTGATCTAGCTCAGTGTTTGAGTGAATGGTGTCCATTTCACTTTGAGAAATGGGTTCTTGTGGACCACTTGATGGGGGCTCATCCATGACTTGAGATGGATGATCAAAACCTGAAGGGATTGGACTGTCCCCTTCTCTAGGTTGTTGAGAAGAAACAATTGATGGATTAGAGAATAAAGAAGGTGATGGTTTAGAAGAGATTTTTGGCTGTTCCACAGGGTTAACTTGTTGAACATCAAGAGTAGAAGTTTCATGACCCTCACTGTGCCCTATCTCTGTGTGCATTTCTGCAAGTGTAGGCTCCTCATGAGTGAGTACATGAGGTTGTACTGACTCTTTACAGGATGCCTTGGGAGACAGGTCAGCTTCAATAGGTACTTCCTATTGAGAAGAAGCACCTAGGGATGTGTTTGATTCCCTTTTACTCTCCACAGCCTTTTGTGAGACTGTGGGGTGGCTGATAGTGGCTTTGGCCCTCTTAGCTCTCTTCTTCTTAGGCTCAAGAGGAACCACTGTGGGTTCACTTTCACTAACATCCTTATTTGCTGCATAATGTGCAGTTTCTCCCTCAACATTCTCAGAACTACTACCAACACCAGTTTCCAAGGGTCTTTTCTTGGATTCTTGCAAAGTTGTTTTTGTGGTCTTTGGTTGTCTAGAGGATCTGATAGGAATATATGCAGTAGAATGTGGGTTAACTGAATTTGGGTCTAATTCAGCTTCATTCTCAATGGAAAAGACAACATACCCAGAGGGTAGTGCTACATCAAGATGAGGCTCTTGATCAGCCATGTGCTTGGTGAAACAGAGTGGAATATGTGCATTTGAATTTTGCGAATTGAGTGATGTGTGTGTAATTCTTTTCAAAACATTTCATTCTATAGAGAGAGATGCATTATCATCAATACCACATAATGAATTCAAACACATAGTAAGAAAGCGAGGATAAACATGTACCTTCCTGCTTAGAGCTGACTTGAGTTGACTCATAAGCAACTTTCCTACATCCACTTTGTATCCATGGACAAGAGAGTGAGTAAGCTTCTTGATATATGAGGGAATTCCATTCCATCCAGAGGTTTTGGTTGAGAAAACCTTCACCATGACATCAAAAATCATGTTCCATTCTTTTCTCAAATGCTTTCTGTCCATTTCACCAGTCGAGTACCATTTCGATGTACCATCTTCAAGAACAGGACCAGAATACCCAATTTTCAAGAAAAACTTCTTTAGGGTTTCATCACTTGCAAGTTCCTTGTATGATTCTTTAGCTTGCAGTCCAGTTCCCAAAGCTTCATTGATGCCTTTGATTGTGAGGATGCAGGTGATTCCTTTGATTTTGCATTGTATTGTGTCTTTACCTGTACTTCCTAGAACATAGGCAGTGTTCCAGAATTCTTCAAGTCTTTCCAGGTTTAAGGATGGTGTAGATGTTATAGCATGACCCAGATATGACTTGTTGATAAAGGATACGAGTCCTTTATATCCTTCACCAGCATCTCCAGCAGTGAGAATACCAGCAAAGTTTGTTTGAGAAGAGGATTGTTTGGGTGCCATTTCTTGCTTTGAGCTTCGGAGAGAGATTTTTGCTTTTGAGAGAGAGAGAGAGAGAGAGGTTTTGTAGAAAGTTATGTGTGTTTGTGTGTTTGACAGTTGCTTACATGAAAATAGCAAATGTCTTACTGAGAAAGGGAAAGTAACTATGTCTTAGCCCATTAATCAGTCACGTGGAGTCGTGGGTAGTTACGTTTTAGTGGCTGTAAATCGAGGAGGTAAAATCCCAATTAATTCGGTCCACTAATCTTGATAGTAACCTGTGCGCTGTAACAAATTCATTAGTAATTTTGAGAGGATGACAGCAAGTTTTGCTTGATAGTAAATATCGTTACAAGAACATACTGTCACCATTAAGCAATTTATTCAATTTCCTTTAAATTTCATGACAGAAACTTTTTCAATTGTGTCATCTAAGAAATTTGTTGTCAAGGCACTTCGTGACAGCATCTTCACTTATTGACAGCAACTTAGGCGGAAATAATTCGTGTCATGAATTTTAATCGACTTTGCCTATTGCTTAAGCAAAAATTACCAAATAGCATTTTAATCGATTTAGGCACATATTTGTTGGTTTAAGCACACATCCACAAACATCCATACACACAGACAGTCAACTTAACAACTATTTACAGAAGGATAAAGGTAAGGAAGATGAACAGCATGCAAAACACTGGGAGAATGAAACAATGAACTTTTCATTAAAAAAAAACTTTAAAATAATACAAAAAAATAGTTCTTAGGAACTAAATATCATTTTTTATTAAGCTCTTCAAGAGCTTCCACCAGTAGCTGCTCAACGACCTTTGCAATCTCCTTCTCCTCAGTGATCCCTTTGGCATCCGCCTGAAGCTTATCAAGGAAAGGGTCAAGAGGGTGCTCAGCAGCAGCCTCCTCCTGTGGCTTGGACACTCCGGATGTAAACATTTCTCCTGCCTTCCTCTTGCTCATTTTAGACTCTAGAGTTCTTAGGGTGTTAAGTGAGAACAAAGGGTTTAGCTTTGGTCTTATTTATAACACAATAAGTGACTTTACAGCTCCCAACTGCCTCTTTGTAATGAAGTAATTTAACTTTTAAATTAAAAAGACTGACAAATACCTGTAGTCATATCAAATGACACAAGTACATATCACTAAGCAGGCGTATGAAATAAGTTAATGTCACGTGACTACTCATTACAAAAATTAAAACAAGAATGTGATTTGAATTTAGCATAGTCATAGCAAACATGCTGTCAAGTAAACAAGTAGCACATAGGACAGTAACTTCTCATGACAGTAACATTGAAAGTTAAGGTCACGAGCTGCAATTTTAACCACATTGAAAATGTAAAAACTAGTGAGTTATCATACCAGATTTAGCATTCCCAATTCACTTACCAACCTGTTGAAGGTTGCTTCATCTAGTGGCTTCGTAAAAATATCTGCAAGTTGCTTTTTTGTTGGAACATAGATCAGCTTCACAATTCCCCTTTCAACATGCTCTCTTAGGAAATGGTGTCTGATATCAATGTGCTTTGTCCTGGAGTGTTGAACTGGATTGTCTGAGATAGTTATGGCACTAGTGTTATCACAATAAATAGGGATATTGGACAACTCCAAGCCATAATCCATTAGCTGATTTTTCATCCAAAGAATTTGAGCACAGCAACTTCCAGCTGCGATATATTCAGCTTCTGCAGTTGAAGTAGATACAGAATGCTGCTTCTTGCTAAACCATGACACTAATCTTCCACCCAGAAATTGACAGCTTCCTGTTGTACTTTTCCTGTCAATCTTGCATCCAGCATAGTCTGAATCCGAATAACCAACCAAGTCAAATCCAGTATCTTTAGGGTACCAAAGACCTAGGTTTGGAGTGAAGGATTTTTATGCATATACGGAAGCGTAAAACATAAATTTAAGCATATATATCGCATATATATACATACGATTCATGGATAAAAGATGAGATTCGTAATCTAACCTTTAAAATTGATGATTGATGATATAAATAGCCTCCTAGCAGTTGCTCCTCAGTATGTGAAGCACTCCAAAAGTATCCACCAAGAAACAGATCTGATTGATGGAGGAAAAGGGTTGAGAGAGAAATAGGGTTTGCCTCGGTTAAACTTACGTAAAAAGGCGTGAGGCTAATAGGGTTATAATAGTGTATTTATAGGCAAAATCTCAGCTGATATTTTCCTATAAAATAATATTATTATTAACCCCACAAATCAATTAATCTCATTAATCAATTTAATTATGATTAAAAACTCTTTTAATCATTAATTCTTTTTCTAAACACTTTAGAAAATAATTCTCTCACAAGATTTAATTTCTTAAATTAAATCCTTAATTAATAATATTAAGAACTCTTCTTAATTAATTATAATCAATTAAATATTATTTAATTAATTATAAAATTGCTAATAAATTATTTATTTCACAAATAAATAATTAATAGCCATTATTAATTAATTCCTCCATCAATAAATCAGTCTCTTTTATTGTGTGACCCTGTAGGTTCAATACTAAGCCGGTAGTAGAAATAAATAATAATAAATCTATTTTATTATTATTTATATGAATTCTTCTAATTCATTAAATATAATTAATTAGATAATTAATCATATTTATTCTACATCGTGAGGGATACTTCTCAGCATATCGCGACTATCCGGATAATATGAATTCACTGCTTAGAATACCTAGAACCTAGTCAGTGAATGGTTAACGTACAATCAATTCCTTCTGCCCTACAATGTCCCGATTAAATACAAGGCATGGAAATTGTGTCAAGCCTATCTAATTTAATCATATGATTTTCCTATTCATTATGCTTAGTTCCTTTTAATGCAAATTAGAAACTTCTTTCTAATTTCATTCACTCTGGCCAGAGATTCCTGAACTAGCATTAGTGGAATAACATAGGACATTCTCTTCCTTCACTGGAAGTGGCAGATCCTTTATTGATCAATCACTATCTTCGTGTACAAATTCCTATGCCCAGAAGAGCCCTAATTATTGTCCCTAGAGACTAAGAGCTAAACCAAAGCATAGTTCAATGTACACAAGATGACTATGATTATCTCAAGTCTAAGGACACTTGTACAACCATCACTATATGAACAACTACTGACACGTGAGTGAACTCCATTAGTTGTTCAACTATTCGAGTCATGTTCAGTGAACTTATTCTCTAATAAGCACCTACATACTAGCTATAGTGTCACCACACAAATGCCTATGAGAACAGACATCCTTCATATAGAAGCAAGCAAAGTATGTACCGATCTTTACGGATTAACTAACTACCAATTAGTTATCCTATGACCAGGAACAATTTAAGTTTAGAGTTATTATCTTTTAGATCTCACTATTACAATCTCATCATAATTCTAAAAGCTTTACTCAAAACTATGGTACATCTAATTTAAACACTTTAAATAGATAAAGCCCGTAATAAAAACAAACAAGTCTTTTATTAATAGAAATGAAATTAAATAGATTACATAAAAGTTCTTCCTAACACATCATACATGATTGGTTTAGGACACTTTCACTTTCAATCTCCCACTTGTACTAAAGCCAATCACTCTGGTATCTAATACCCATATTCTCTTTATGACGATCAAAGTGATTTTGAGAAAGTGGCTTTGTTAATGGGTCTGCTATGTTGTTATGTGTGTCAACTCTCTCCACATTGACATCTCCTCTTTCAACAATCTCCCTAATTAGATGAAAGCGCCGCAGGACATGCTTGGAACTCTTGTGAGATCTAGGTTCCTTAGCTTGTACTATTGCCGCATTGTTGTCACAATACAACACTATGGGCTCCTCTATGCTAGGAACAACTCCCAACTCAGAAACAAATTTCTTCATCCAAACAGCTTCTTTCGCAGCCTCACTTGCAGCTATATACTCTGCTTCCGCTGTGGAGTCAGCCGTCGTGGGCTGTTTGGAACTCTTCCAACTAATAGCTCCACCATTTAGAGTAAACACATACCCTGACATGGATTTACTATCATCACTTTCTGATTGAAAACTAGAGTCTGTATAACCCTCTATTTTCAACTCAGATCCACCATAAACAAGAAAAATATCCTTAGTCCTTCTCAAGTACTTAAGGATGTTCTTCACTGCTTTCCAGTGTTCTTCACCAGGATTGGAGTGAAATCTGCTTGTCACACTAAGTGAGTGGCCAACATCAGGCCTAGTACATAACATCGCGTACATGATAGATCCTATTGCAGAAGCATAAGGAATCTTACTCATACGCTCTATCTCCTCAGATGTCTGTGGAGACATTTTCTTGGAAAGAGAAATTCCATGGCTCATTGGAATGAGACCTCTTTTGGAATTTTCCATGCTAAACCTCTTTAGCAATTTTTCGATGTATGTACTTTGGGTCAGGCCTAACATTCTCTTTGATCTATCTCTATAGATCTTCATTCCAAGAATGTAAGAAGCCTCTCCCAAGTCCTTCATGGTGAAGTTCTTAGATAGCCACACTTTGACTGATTGTAGCATCGGTATATCATTTCCTATAAGAAGTATGTCATCCACATACAAAATAAGAAATGCCACCGCGCTCCCACTAGCCTTCTTGTAGATGCATGGTTCATACATGTTTTTGATGAAATCAAACTCTTTGATTATCTCATCAAAACGGAAGTTCCATGTACGAGAAGCTTGCCTCAATCCATAAATGGATCGTTGCAGTTTACAAACTAGATGTTCCTTTTCTTTAGAAACGAAACCTTCTGGTTGTGTCATATACACATCCTCTTCAAGTTTCCCATTGAGGAAGGCCGTCTTCACGTCCATTTGCCAGATCTTATAGTCATAGTAAGCCGCAATTGCAAGCAAAATCCGAATGGATTTGAGCAAGGCTACAGGCGAAAAAGTTTCAACAAAGTCAATCCCTTGTCTTTGTTTGAATCCTTTTGCCACAAGCCTGGCCTTATAGGTCTCTACCTGGCCATCTGCTCCAATCTTTCTTTTATATACCCACTTACACTCAATAGGCTTTACACCTTTGGGTGCCTCAACCAGAGTCCATACTTGGTTGGTATACATAGATTCCATTTCGAATTTCATGGCACTCTGCCATTTCTCTAAGTCTTCACAACTCATAGCCTCGTTGTAGGTCATAGGATCTTCATCATCAACGAGTGTCAACTCATTGTCATTCTCAATGACAAGGCCATAATACCTCTCAGGTTGGCGAGACACTCTATTTGACCTACGCACAGGCTGTTCTACAGAAGGTTGTTCTTTCTGAACAGGTACTTCCTTTTGAACCGTAGTAGTTTATGCTTCTTGAACTTCATCAAGTTCAATTTTGCTCCCACTGTTCCCTTCAATGATAAACTGTTTCTCCAAGAAGGTCGCATGTCTTGAACCAAACACCCTTTGATCGGTGTAGAAGTAATATCCCAAAGTCTCCTTAGGATATCCCACAAACCTACATTTTACGGATCTGGATTCCAGCTTTTCAGGTTCAAGCTTCTTGACATAAGCTAGACATCCCCAAATCTTAACATGTTTAAGTCTTGGTTTCTTTTCTTTCCATATCTCATATGGGGTTGAAGGAACAGATTTGGAAGGTACCTTGTTCAGTAGATATGTTGAAGTTTGTAAGGCATAACCCCAAAGGTATACTGGAAGATCGGTATAGCTCATCATGGACCGAACCATGTCCAACAAAGTTCGGTTCCTCCTTTCAGACACTCCGTTCAATGTGGAGTTGCTGGAGGTGTCCATTGAGATAGTAAACCATTATCTTTGAGATAATCCAAAAACTCCCCACTTAAGTATTCACCTCCTCGATCTGATCGAAGAACTTTAATACTCTTTTTGGTTTGTTTTTCTACTTCATTTCTATATTCTTTGAACTTTTCAAAAGCTTCGGACTTGTATTTCATTAAATACACATGTCCAAATCTGGATCGATCATCCGTGAAAGTAATGAAGTACGAAAATCCTCCCATGGCTTGTGTTGACATTGGTCCACATACATCTATTTGTACCAACCCTAATGTTGTGCCCAAAATCTCCATGGGCTAGATTTAGGCCCAATAAGCTTTAGGGTCCAATCCATACGAGCCAGAAAATAGATCCATTACAAGATATGAAGACTAGACATGAAGAAATGAGCACTCGCTGAGTAGACAGTCAGGAAGCTACAAGTATTATGAGGTTCCCGACGAACTGGAAGCTGAGTAGATCACGAATGGACCAGGTTCCTCCCAGCAGAAGAGTTCGAGTTAGCATAGCAACAGCCATAGAGATGCCAAGAGCATATGAAGAGCTATCCAGTCTAACCAGTTTGTTATTTGTGCAGGTACAAGTACCTATAAAGAGGTCCCTAAGCAATGTGTCCCGAAATAAGGAGGTTCCTGAGAAACAGGTTCCTAGACAGAGGTTCCTGAGAAACAGGTTCCTAGACAGAGGTTCCTGAGAACCAGGTTCCTGAGACATAGGTTCCTGAGCACCAGGTTCCTGAGACATAGGTTCCTGAGCACCAGGTTCCTGAGCGTAGCCAGCCAGAAAGAGACCGAATTATTATTGGAGTGTAATTCTAGGGCGCAGTTGATCCTAGAATGCCTCTAATAGACATGAGAATTATAGTAGGGTACGAACTCGAGTTCTACTCTACTTAGCCAACTAGTTCGTGAAAGGCTCTAAAGGAACCTGAGTCCTACACGAATTAGACAACCGAATACAGCTGGTCAAGCAGAATCAGCTTCGCATTAGAACTACGTGAGCTTGATCCCTATATAAACAAGGGTACGTAGGCACCTTGAGAGAACGGCCACAGATCTCGCTAATGGAACCTGCGATGATTCTCGTAACCTCTCAAGCTCAGCTCACCCCCACCATCAAATCACACCCAAATCACCAAAAACAGCCAATTACATGTGTTACACTTGTAAATTCCAGTGGGCCTCCGAAAATCACGTTGATTACGAAAATCCTCCATCAACATTGGCGCTAGAAGGAGGGGATTCCTTGCTCGTTTGGGGAGGACAAACGAGATATCATACAAATATGGGTGTGTATAAATTCTTTTGACAGGTTCTTTGTATGAACATTCATGGAGGCTGTTCATCAAAACTTTCAGACGTAAACATAATTGAAGCGCAAGCACTGACGAGAATCAAGATCGATGAGATGGGTTTGATTGATATGATTATATAAAACTCGGAACGCTGATTTTATTATTTAACCAGGAGTGACAACGCATACGTCAACAGCGGTGTATTTATGTTATCAAAGCAGGGGTTCGAGGACGATTGTCTGATTTTATTAATGAAGACAATATAGACGGTAATAGTGGTTCATCAATGGCAGTCCAGAAACCTATACTCATACAGTTGTACTGTAGCATACGCAACCAGGAAGATACAGATACAGGAAACCATAGCAAGGCAAACCAAGAGGATGCCTTTATTATGCAGGGGTTAAGCAAGACGAGTGATGAATAACGAATCTGGTGATGGTTGTGATAATGTGTATTGGCCATATCGTTTGTGATTTAGAGCCTCATATCTGTGTGTGTATGTGTATATACGAAAGAGTACAATCCGTAACCAAGCTACTGTATGGTGGTGTCAAGATTAAAGAACAAGGGCGATGCAGAGTCATTAAGGTTACCAGATATGGTGATAAAACAACAGTGAAAAGTTTCGGTAGCAGTAGTTGTCCCAAGACTCCTATATGAGTGAAAGGTATAGGTATTGGTAGGAGTTTGGAGGGTGATGCAGGCAACCAGGCGGCTTTGTTAAGTGCCAGAGGTGATGATATGATGGTAACGGATTACGTATACAGTTGTTGAGCGCTTAAGTTTAACCCAGGGTTTAGACCAGAGACGTGCTTAATTACATGGCGACTGTTACGAACATAATAAACATGAGCGATATATTGTCATCAGGCTTACAATCTCCACCATACATAAGAAAGTAGAAGCATTAGGTGGCAGCAATTTCCTGACGAATGTGATGAAGTGGACAGATATGATGGTTCTTGTCGCTGCTTCTAGGACATACGGATGATTTTATCACGAGTCAGAATTGATGATATAGATGATAGATCATGACCTTCGAACAACAGGCTTATCAATGACGGACTGGGATTCTTATACTTAATTATATATGTATAGCACGTATACAATCAGGACTTGGTGGGTAATTCACGCACACAAAACAACAGGCGTACCAGGGGTCTTAAACAAAGGACAATGGTATTTTGGTTATGGCTCATAGAAGGCACGGAAAGAAAGGACCGGCATGTGTCTGGCGGATTTTACATGCATACATAATTATACAGCCTCTGTAATATCAAGTATAATTTGATGATATATCATGTCATACATCGAGGAAGCTTGTCCACTGTGATACAAGAGCAAAGCAGCTGGCTGATTTGGTCATATAAAGATTTTAAAAGAAGACAGGGACAGGTGAATGAATGCGTTTTGTACGAAGAAACTATTAGAAAAGGAAGAAGACGCTGGTAATAAGTGTTAGGGTTTGAGTTTAACCTTTGTATGAATAGCTGGGTACAAACAGTTCCATGAGATGACACTGATGGTTCCTGGGTGACACGCATATGTGATAACAGCACACTATGAAGCCAATATGGTTGAAAAAAGGATGCGAGTTCAAACTTATGTGCGTATAAAGAACGAGATATGGAGAAGTCGACCCCAATGAAGCTGTGATGAAGTTGAGCCCAATGAAGCTATGATATATGGTTCAATTTGTCGTATTATACGTTATCTGGGAAACCATCTGCAGAGACAATCAAGCGGGATTAGGAGTATATCATGTTATAGCTTTTCAGTGGAGATAATCGTGACTGCCGACTCATCAATCATCATGGTGAAAACCGAAAGTTTGTCAATGAAGAAATAGTGAGAAAATAGACCAATTCAGGGGGTCTGGTTACAAGCGTGCGTGCAGAACAGAGGCGTGGAGATTTTATTTATACAGTGATTCCTTTGTTTACTTTTGGACGAGCAACAACAAGACAGCAACAATGGCCCAGAATAAAAACAACACTTTTATATTGTATACGGACTTTCACTTGTTACGATAAACGGCAGTGATTAATATATATAGAGCTCTCTGACAGCTAGCGTGGTGTTTGTGATATGAGGATTTTAATATGATCGGAGAGGATTAGCAGAGTGGATTCAGATTGAGCTCCAACCAAGGATGCACATGAGAGAACCAGGTGTTGTTTTTATGATGTTCCCTCGTAAATGCACCTATAATTATGTTAAACCCAGCCAGGTGATGAACAAAACGCTCAGGCTACGTTGATATAGTTCATTTTAATGATGCAACCAAAAGCTCTAGTGGCATGAACGATGGAGTAGGCTGTAGAGATACACATCTGGGTGGAGGTATCATGACTCAGATACAAAGACCTAAGCTGTCTACACAAAGCACTGATAAGCATAAATTCACGGTGGAGTAAGCCGAGGTGGAGTTAGCCGAGGTTAAGGAGTTCAACCTTGGACGGGGGAAGTGATATATTGGCACTGGGGTAACAAAAGTGACAGCTTGCAAGCCTTGTGTTTACACAGGAAGGAGATCGAAGAAACGTTATACCGGCAAAAAAAAAAAAAGAAGATTGATGAAAGGACCGATCATGTTATCTTATGCAGCAAGAAAGAAAGAAATTATTGAAAATTTATGATGCATTAATGGCTATCACATGAAGATGGCTGTAATGAAAACTGGAAACAGGAAGGTTGCAACAGCAACAATAAAATAGAAGGCCCTGAGTTTATGGGTTCACGCACGTTAAGCAAACTACTGTGACTTGTAGAAGTATGCATACATGGGATATAGGACCAGAATTAAGAACGAGAAGTTGATGGTACTAACAATGAGGTTCAGGTGCCTAAAACCAAGTAGTGTTATTATGATTATTGGGCACGCGAATCTGGGCAACCATACAACTAGAAGATACAGTGAGGTGCAAGTATGACAAGTTGTGATCTTGGTTCAAGGAGACGAATACGATGACTATAAATTGGATGTACGCACAGAGATTGTCATAAGCGGAGTAGGCTTCTGGTTCTGTAAAAGATGGAGTAGAATCACAAGAGCTTTAAATGGAAATATGAAAGAAAATGGAATTCGCAACAAGGATTAACGGTGGAACCAGTTCGACATGCGTCACAAATTGAGAAAAAAGAATTCACGCATAGAGAAAGCGGAATGGAGGCAGTTGATGAAAAACAACTGAGTAAATTACACACGAATGAGATCATATAGGCTCGCTTGCAAAATTGAAGAAGTAAAAGAAAACAACCAAGAACGTTCTGTGTGGTGATTAAAGAAGCAACAACTATGGCGACGAAGAAAAAGAATTACAGAAGTCAAGACGTGAAAGTACGAAAAACGGAGTACACATGCAAACTCGATGAGGAACAGCACCTTGAGCTAAGTATTCGGTTCAATTTTATTATTTAATTCTGCAAATAGATATACTAATGGCATAGGTGCATGAGTTAACAATGTCATGAAAAATATTATGCCTGGAATATTTTACTTGCGTCTAGTTATTTAAAATGTGTGCAGGAATAACAAGCCATTTTGCAAAGATGTAAAATTAATATACCCAGGCACCCAGCTAGTTGCGGATAGTGCATCAAAAGTCTGAGATGTCGCAGTGTGAAACAACAAATGTGGTTTAGTGCAGCTAGCGAGCTCGATTGCAAAGAAGAAAAAGGCCAGCTTGTGATCATGCTTGCAGAGATACAAGAAGGAAGCGGTGCTAAAAAAAAAAAAAAAAAAACCACAAGCTAAGTTTCTAGTTTCATATTATTCTTTAATTTCGCAATATTTAATCATATTATGTATGCATGCTAATCAGAAGAATAGATTAGGAAATCCATGCCAGACATAGTTAAATGAGTAAAATAAAATGAATAGCATGTACCCTTGAGAGATACCAGCTAGTAACAGAGGTGATAAATTAATTCTAGCAGTAGATCTCCGAAGTAACATAGTAAGAGAATTCATCTGACTAGCATGCTAATAAAAAAATAAAAAAGTCATTAAAGAGAAATTATATTCAATATTCTATATGACTTAAATCAGATATTTGCATGAGACATACATAATAAATGCATGTGCATATTATGTGTTCTAGTTATCATATTCATCAATGTGCATTAATCATGTCATGAATATATATTGTTGCATTGTATATATGCTCGCAAAATTGAGTATTGTGCAGGATTGCTCGCTAAGCATTACAAAACTAAAGTGAGAAGCTTCATTCAATTCAGTGAGCTGCTGGAAATACTTTGCAAATAGTCTCTCTCAACATCTCTTGTTTCTTACAATGAGTTAGCTCGCGTAAGCTTAGAGGTGTTGGATTGGGATATTTGTATTCGATATAGAGATTCGCTCGCAATGCATGTCGTAAGAGGTTGAAAAAGATTGAGTGAAAGAGACACAACAAGATGATTCAGAATGAAAATGAGAATGAAAAAAGACCTAACGGCAGGAGGTTCCTGGAACCAGAGGTCTTCCCCCGCACACAAGAATTTTGCTGATGAGTAGATACTTGAGTAAGAAGGCCAGAAAGATGAGGTCTCGAGAAGAATATACCTCACTCATGAGGTCATATGGTTTGAAGAAGAAATTAGAGGAAAAGTTGAAGCTATACGCAAGAATGACACGGAGAAGTCACAGTATCGATCGAAGCGTTGAAGAAGATTTAGCATGGTTTGAAGATCAGATACAGTTAAAGATTTTGATGAAGAGTAGATGCAAGAATCTGATGCTAACAAGAGTAGCTTTGATAAAGTTGAACAGTTCAAGTACCCCCCAACATATAGAAGGGAACCTCTTGAAGAGGAAAAGAAGTGAAGATTGAGTTGAAGACAGCACGCATTACTCAACTTCACAAACGAATATTCAGCAACTTGTTAGAGAGCAGTTGATATGATGATTAGAACTGGTATTAGCAAGATCTGAAAAGTTGATATTTGTTATGATTAGAGAAATTGAGCACTTTGCCTCAAGATTAATGAAGAATTGTGGAGCTTCCAGAATATAGTTCTCCACCGAAGATAAGCTTCCCTGAAGAACTTGGGGGTAGTATAATTACTATTGTAGAAATCAAGGATTTCAAAATTTTAAGAGAATTCAAGTCTAGGAACCTCACGATCAGGTTCGGGAACCTCATAGCTTAGATTTGGTTCAGAAACCTTGCGGATTGATTTGGTCTAGTACCTTGAAGAGCAGCATGCTTGCATCATGAACACATCAATGAGTTTTCAGATCTAAAAATACAAAGCTTACCGGAGGCTTCCACTTCATAGCAGATCAAATCTAGAGAAAGATCCAGGTGATACCTCTCTATTTATGCTTACATATTCGTAGAAACCTCCCAGGTACGCGCAACAAACTCTTGCTATACATAAAGCATGAATAAGCATCTATGCTGTTGAGGTCTTACATGAGATAAAGCTATGATTATGTCTTGATTATGTTTCTAGATGTTAGAATGCATATTTACCTGCAGCTCGCAGGTTCCTTGATATTTACCTACATTTAGTAGACTCCTTGCTATTTACTTGCACCTCGCAGGTTCATTTATATTTACCTGTAGCTAAACAGGTTCTATGTTACTCGTATGGATATTCTAGTAATAGCTTCCAAGTATAGCTATTTTACCAGCATCTAGTAGATTATTTGCTATTTTCTTGTAACTAACATGTTGCAGGATCATTCATATGTGCCTGAAGCTTGTATGTGACAGCTTCCAGGACTATTGATATTGATTAAAAGCCAGTTGTAAACAGCTTTTGATTAGCAGCTTCCTGCTAGAAGTTCTTAGCTAGACGATACTTGAGTAGAAGAAAGTGTACATACAACAAGAATTCTTAGGGATTCACCTTGTGCCCGGATTCACTTGGTGCCCCTAGTATTTGAGACGATTTACCTTGCACCCTATGGATTCTCTAAGTGCCCTTCTCAGGACTCACCTAGAGCCCAATTAGATTCGCCTTATTATATATCTGTATTTAACAGATCTTATGTAGGTGAACAAATCGTGAGAGCTTTCTATCCATAAAGGATCACGTAAGTCTTCATGAGACTAGTATTTTGATTAGACAGCATGGCATTTCTTTTAGCAAGAATTGATGATAGTAGAAGAAGATCTATTTTGCTTATGATGAGGTTAGTCTTCCTTATTCTTAGAATGACGATGATGATTATAGCTTCCTTATTGTTCTTTTACGTAACAGTAATTACCCAAAAGAACTGGGGGGTAGTATTCCTACTTAGACAATAATATGCATGTTTGATTAGCTATTTCACATGCCAATTTGAAACTTTTTAAGTGCTAGTTTTAGTACTTGTATTGTGGAACAGTACCTTGACTAACAGGTTCCTGTAGCATTGACAGTATTTGCAGGTTACCTTGACTAACAGGTTCCTGTAGCATTGACAGTATTTGCAGGTTACCTTGACTAACAGGTTCCTGTAGCATTGACAGTATTTGCAGGTTACCTTGACTAACAGGTTCCTGTAGTTTTGACAGCATTCACGAAGTATGAGTATGAATTGACAGAATGTGCAGACTACGATTGATTGATCAGAATTAGCTTATAGACAGATTGTGTTGAGAAAAGTATTAAGCCTCGGGCAGCTTCCCGAGCAAGCATTGAATTAAGCCTCAGGCAGCTTCCTGAGCAAGAGTTAAGTCTCAGGCAGCTTCCTAAGCAAGTATTAAGCCTCGGGCAGCTTCCCGAGCAAGCCTTGAATTAAGCCTCAGGCAGCTTCCTGAGCAAGAGTTAAGTCTCAGGCAGCTTCCTGAGCAAGTATTAAGCCTCGGGCAGCTTCCCGAGCAAGCATCGAGAAAAGTCCCAGGTAGCTTCCTGGGCATCGAGAAAAAGTCCCAGGTAGCTTCCTGGGCATCGAGAAAAAGTCCCAGGTAGCTTCCTGGGCATCTAGAAAAGTCCCAGGTAGCTTCCTGGGCATTGAGCAAAGTCCCAGGTAGCTTCCTGGGCATTTAGAAAAGTCCCAGGTAGCTTCCTGGGCATTGAGCAAAGTCCCAGGTAGCTTCCTGGGAATCGAGCAAAGTCCCAGGTAGCTTCCTGGGCATCGAGCAAAGTCCCAGGTAGCTTCCTGGGCATCGAGAAAAAGTCCCAGGTAGCTTCCTGGGCATCGAGAAAAAGTCCCAGGTAGCTTCCTGGGCATCGAGAAAAAGTCCCAGGTAGCTTCCTGGGCATCGAGAAAAAAAAAAGTCCCAGGTAGCTTCCTGGGCAGGAGAAAAGCCTCAGGTAGCTTCCTGAGCAAATGTGATTGAAAAGCCTCAGCTGACTGAGCACGACATTGTTGCCAAAAGCCTCAAGTTCCTTGAGCACATGAATTAAAGTCCTGACAAAAGGCATCTAAAGTCCTGACAAAAGGCATCTAAAGTCCTGACAAAAGGCATCTAAAGTCCTGACAAAAGGCACCTAAAGTCCTGACAAAAGGCACCTAAAGGAACCTGTATGGAGCCTAGACCGGCACACTTGTTCTTAAAGAGAAGCCTAATAAGCTCTCCCTCATGTGGAACCGCCTTTGGCACATGGGAAGAAGGGATAAAATCCTTAGCATTTACCTTCATAAGATGTCTAGCCTGACACATGAAGAAGAGGAATCTGTGTGGACTCCCAGAACGGCGCACAGGTTCCTAGAATCGCCTCGAGGCACAAAAAGGAACCAACATGCCTCGAGGCATGTTGGGACCTAGAGATTAGGATTGGGAGCCAAGCAGGCAACCTTTCCAAGAGTTGACCCGAATTGAACAAGAGAAATTTTACTAACATTAACTGGTTTCTGTTTTATGTTTTTACTTTGCAGGATTAGTAGTCATCAATAGTTATTCATAAGGAACCTGGTCTAGTTATTCAGCAATGAAAAGTTAAAAAAGTTATCAAGAAAGGTTATGGTTTAGATTATGGTTTTGGAAACAGTACTTGAAGTATGAAGACAAGAGGTTCTAAGTTTACAAAAGTTTTGAAAGTTCCAAGTAGAGCAAGCAGCCGAGGTTTGCTAAGAAGCTGTTTAGATGGTTCAAGAGGTTCCAGGGTTGTTTCATCCTACGAATAATGGAGATTCTTGGGGTTATAAGTAAGTTTACAACGTTTTCTATGAAAGCATTGGATGAGAGATCATTTTATATAAGTCAGTTCGGTAGAAGAAAGAAGTATTGCTTGAACATTTAGAGAGTATTTATGACGAGTTTCGCAGTCTGGTGATAATGATCTACGAGAAGACGGCTTCAGAAAGGTTTCCAGGTTAGTTTTCAGCACGATCCTTTGATTTTTGATTTGAGGATTTAATTTGGAATCTGCATATAGAAGCATAGTGTATCCTGTTTCTTACGACGAGTTAGCTCATGTAAGCTTGGATGCACGATGTGAAAATTATGCATTTTTCCCAAAAGGAGTAAATAAAGGTTGAACCTCTTGATTGGAAACTGTTGAGGTGCCACTCGCTTTTCGAGACTTCTAGATATACAAAAGACATGTGAAGACATTGAAGACAAAGATCACCTAAGAAGATACAAGAGTAAGCAGAAGTATGATAATATCCCGAAACCTCAGAAGTGTCCTTGGAGAGATTCTGCAAAGTTATTAGAAGAATGTACAGAGAATGACTAGCAGTTTAAGAGTGAAGATTTGTCAGAAGAATGAGTTTCGAAGAAGAAGAATAGAACATGTTCCTCACCAAGAAAGAAGCTGATCAATACTATGTTTAATAGAACATTATGTGTCCTGTTTCTTACGCCGAGTGAGCTCATGTAAGCTTGGATACGTGTTGTTGAAGTAATACATTTTAAGAGAAGTGATAAAGCATTGAACCCCATATCAGAAAGTTGAATAGGTTCCTTTCGCATTGCATGACTTCAAGGAACCGGGGGGTACTTGTTGTGCCCAAAATCTCCATGGGCTAGATTTAGGCCCAATAAGCTATAGGGTCCAATCCATACGAGCCAGAAAATAGATCCATTACAAGATATGAAGACTAGACATGAAGAAATGAGCACTCGCTGAGTAGACAGTCAGGAAGCTACAAGTATTATGAGGTTCCCGACGAACTGGAAGCTGAGTAGATCACGAATGGACCAGGTTCCTCCCAGCAGAAGAGTTCGAGTTAGCATAGCAACAGCCATAGAGATGCCAAGAGCATATGAAGAGCTATCCAGTCTAACCAGTTTGTTATTTGTGCAGGTACAAGTACCTATAAAGAGGTCCCTAAGCAATGTGTCCCGAAATAAGGAGGTTCCTGAGAAACAGGTTCCTAGACAGAGGTTCCTGAGAAACAGGTTCCTAGACAGAGGTTCCTGAGAACCAGGTTCCTGAGACATAGGTTCCTGAGCACCAGGTTCCTGAGACATAGGTTCCTGAGCACCAGGTTCCTGAGCGTAGCCAGCCAGAAAGAGACCGAATTATTATTGGAGTGTAATTCTAGGGCGCAGTTGATCCTAGAATGCCTCTAATAGACATGAGAATTATAGTAGGGTACGAACTCGAGTTCTACTCTACTTAGCCAACTAGTTCGTGAAAGGCTCTAAAGGAACCTGAGTCCTACACGAATTAGACAACCGAATACAGCTGGTCAAGCAGAATCAGCTTCGCATTAGAACTACGTGAGCTTGATCCCTATATAAACAAGGGTACGTAGGCACCTTGAGAGAACGGCCACAGATCTCGCTAATGGAACCTGCGATGATTCTCGTAACCTCTCAAGCTCAGCTCACCCCCACCATCAAATCACACCCAAATCACCAAAAACAGCCAATTACATGTGTTACACTTGTAAATTCCAGTGGGCCTCCGAAAATCACGTTGATTACGAAAATCCTCCATCAACACCTAACACCTCTGCAGCTCTCTCTCCATGTCCAGTAAATGGAGATTTGGTCATCTTACCCATGAGACAAGATTCGCATACCGGATATGATTCAAAATCAAAAGGTTCAAGTAACCCATCCTTATGCAATGAACGCAATCTTTTCTCACTAATATGACCTAGCCTACAGTGCCATAAATAAGTTGGATTTTCATCATCTCTTTTTCTTTTATTAGTTTGTTCAATCGCAAGTAAATTATTATCTAAGCCACATACATACAAACCATTATTTAAAGCACCACAACCATAAAGACCATTATCTCTAAGAATAGAACATTCATTATTCTTAATAATAAATGAAAAACCATCCAAATCCAGCATATGAATAGAAACAATATTCCTCACAATTGAGGGAACATAATAATAATTATTCAAAATAATAGTTTTGCCCGTAGGCATATGTAACCTAAATGATCCTACAGCTATGGCTGCAACTCTTGCTCCATTGACCATTCGTAGAATCACTTCATCTTCATCAAGAGTCCTACTTCCCCTTAGTCCCTGCAACGAATTGCAAATATGAGAACCACAGGTGGTATCTAATACCCAAGTAGAATTTTGACTTAGTGACAAATTCACTTCGATCATGAACATACCTGAAATAGAAGCGGTAGTCTCACTAGCCTTCTTCTTTTTCATCTCTGCAAGGTAAGCCTTGCAGTTCCTCTTCCTGTGACCCACCTTGTTACAGTGGAAGCAAACAACTTTGCTCTTGGGGTCTTCTTTAGCCTTTGCAGTATTAGGCTTCTCACCACCCTTCTTCTTCTTGGCAAAGGTCCTCTTCCTTTTCTTGGAAGTAGAGCCTTCACCAATAAGAAGAACAGAACTCTTCTTTGAAGGAAAGTTCGACTCAACAGTTTTCAACATGTTATGGAGTTCAGGCAAGCTAACATCCAACTTATTCATGTGAAAGTTCACAACAAACTGCGAGAACGAATCTGGAAGCGATTGCAAGACCAAGTCTTGGCTTAGCTCCCCATCCATGACAAAACCAAGTTGCCCCAAACGTTCAATCAAATTGATCATCTTGAGCACATGGTCATTCACAGATTTCCCCTCTGCCATCTTGCAACGGAACAACTCTTTCGATATCTCATATCGAGTTGTCCTCCCCTCTACATCATACAACTCTTGTAGATGTACAAGTATAGTGTAAGCATCCATTTTCTCATGTTGCCTTTGAAGCTCAGAGTTCATAGATGCCAACATTACACATTGGGCAACATTTGCCTCATCCATCCAAGTGCGATAGACATGATGCTCATCATATGGTGCATCATCAGCAGGGGTTTTTGGCAATGGTGAGTTTAGCACATAATCCAACTTCTCAGACTTGAGAACAATTCTCAAGTTTCGAAGCCAATCAACAAAATTGGGACCAGTCAATTTGTTAGCATCAAGAATGCTACGGAGTGATAGTGTAGAAGACATGATATATATATATAGAATATGAAAATGTAAACACATAACAACATAAGCATATATTTAATTTCATTATTCTTATTACACCAAGTGAATCGGGTCTTTATTCATTGGTGGCTCCCACTATTTTATCTAAGTTATACAACCCTCTATATGTATAACTAAGCATTCATAAGGCCAGTGAGAATAAGGATCCTACTTTCCATTACATCACCTCGGCTGTGGCACGAAACGCAATGCAATGTTCCATAGGCAGACAACTCTTGTCAACTACATCTCATGTTATTCCTTATAATCTTTTAGCCTCTTGAATTATTGAGTATCGGCTGTGGCACGACTCACTGAATATTCTAAGTCAAGTCAAACCCAACATCTTGTACAATTAAATTAGAATTCCAATAGCCCACGGCTGTAGCACGTAACGACCATTAGATCCCAATTCATTATACACATCGCATGTGATAGACAAGTATTTCTTATTTCGAAATCAAAGCCCTCGGCTGTAGCACGAAATGACAATGATTCAAAAATAAGAACTACTTTCTACCATGTTGGAAGGCTATGACCGACACAAGCCCGTTGTGTCATTGGCCAATTACTACTTGATATTATTTAATTTCAAAGGGATTATATTATGTTACAATCATAATCATATTATAAAGAGATTATTCTTTTTAAATTAAATATTTCAAATCAATAATCGATAATTGGATGATTCCCAGATCGGGGGGAGCATTGTCAAGAGGCGTCACTTAATACCCCTTTCTTACAGATCATAATCCGTTTTTGACAGAATCATCCTTTATCTTAATATTGAAAATTCATATTTAATTACGTGTTTCACAAACACAAGAATCTCATGATTGTAATCATAATATTAATATTAAACTTGTGAAACAATTTCACAAATCCTAAATAGTCTAAACTACGCCTTATGTTGATTTAAGTTTACCTAAATCAATCATCGCATGATAAACATAGGCATATATCACATATATAAACATAAAGAAACATAAAGGTAGGCATGTTATAACGTATAACACAATTATATACAATTCTATGTATCATAAATTGCATTAATTAACAATTAAACATTTAATAACATGCTTTAAAACACTTTTGAGGCAATAAATAATTTAAAACTATTTTTTATAAAATTATTTGACCACACCATTAGATCCGTCTCGAAAAAACGAATACAACGATATATTGCACGACCGAAATGGAGTCTCCAAGCTCCCATAAAAAGCAAAAGAAGAAAATGGACAAAGGACTGAACTGTCGCGCATTTACAAAACACGTGACATCCTGTAACGCATTCCAAGCACCTGTTACAGGCATGTAACGCATTCAACAGACGCGTTACACATCTTCAGCCCTTTCTGACGTGCTGACATCACACTGACGTCATCCGATGACCACCGACAGCCAGGCGCGTGTCACACACGCGTGGCGCGTGGGATCTTGGCGCGTGACTTTCACGCGCTTGTGTCAGTCTCGCGGTCCTCTTCCTTCTTTTGCAGTCAGCCGCCGACAGGTAATTGTTAATTCTAACAATACATACACGTACAGACAACAACATCAGTAGTACAGTACTCATGTCAGGCGACTTTTAATCATTCAAGCCGTGGCTTTCCGTGCAACCAATCAAATAATTACACACATAATTCATCAGATGTAATTTTTAATAATACGAATTTAATTGAAACAACTTTCAAAAATTCATAATACATAATCTATACATCAGAAAATTATGAATAAAATATCCAGACAATCTACAACAATTATAGAACCCAGATCAACAGTCAAATATCACAGAAAAATTTATTTCGAATTAATTCATAATTAAATCAAAATAAACTTGTAAAATCCATAATAAATTCATACATCATTCAAAAATTCCGAATTTTTGTCACGAATCTAGATGCATACAACCTATTGCTCTGATACCATTGAAGGATTTTTATGCATATACGGAAGCGTAAAACACAAATTTAAGCATATATATCGCATATATATACATACGATTCATGGATAAAAGATGAGATTCATAATCTAACCTTTAAAATTGATGATTGATGATATAAATAGCCTCCTAGCAGTTGCTCCTCAGTATGTGAAGCACTCCACAAGTATCCACCAAGAAACAGATCTGATTGAAGGAGGAAAAGGGTTGGGAGAGAAATAGGGTTTGCCTCGGTTAAACTTATGTAAAAAGGCGTGAGGCTAATAGGGTTATAATAGTGTATTTATAGGCAAAATCTCAGCTGATATTTTCCTATAAAATAATATTATTATTAACCCCACAAATCAATTAATCTCATTAATCAATTTAATTATGATTAAAAACTCTTTTAATCATTAATTCTTTTTCTAAACACTTTAGAAAATAATTCTCTCACAAGATTTAATTTCTTAAATTAAATCCTTAATTAATAATATTAAGAACTCTTCTTAATTAATTTATAATCAATTAAATCTTATTTAATCAATTATAAAATTGCTAATAAATTATTTATTTCACAAATAAATAATTAATAGCCATTATTAATTAATTCCTCCATCAATAAATCAGTCTCTTTTATTGTGTGACCCTGTAGGTTCAATATTAAGCCGGTAGTAGAAATAAATAATAATAAAACTATTTTATTATTATTTATATGAATTCTTCTAATTCATTAAATATAATTAATTAGATAATTAATCATATTTATTCTACATCGTGAGGGATACTTCTCAGCATATCGCGACTATCCGGATAATATGAATTCACTACTTAGAATACCTAGAACCTAGTCAGTGAATGAATGGTTAACGTACAATCAATTCCTTCTGCCCTACAATGTCCCGATTAAATACAAGGCATGGAACTTGTGTCAAGCCTATCTAATTTAATCATATGATTTTCCTATTCATTATGCTTAGTTCCTTTTAATGCAAATTAGAAACTTCTTTCTAATTTCATTCACTCTGGCCAGAGATTCCTGAACTAGCATTAGTGGAATAACATAGGACATTCTCTTCCTTCACTGGAAGGGGCAGATCATTTATTGATCAATCACTATCTTCGTGTACAAATTCCTATGCCCAGAAGAGCCCTAATTATTGTCCCTAGAGACTAAGAGCTAAACCAAAGCATAGTTCAATGTACACAAGATGAATATGATTATCTCAAGTCTAAGGACACTTGTACAACCATCACTATATGAACAACTACTGACACGTGAGTGAACTCCATTAGTTGTTCAACTATTCGAGTCATGTTCAGTGAACTTATTCTCTAATAAGCACCTACATACTAGCTACAGTGTCACCACACAAATGCCTATGAGAACAGACATCCTTCATATAGAAGCAAGCAAAGTATGTACCGATCTTTACAGATTAACTAACTACCAATTAGTTATCCTATGACCAGGAACAATTTAAGTTTAGAGTTATTATCTTTTAGATCTCACTATTACAATCTCATCATAATTCTAAAAGCTTTACTCAAAACTATGGTACATCTAATTTAAACACTTTAAATAGATAAAGCCCGTAATAAAAACAAACAAGTCTTTTATTAATAGAAATGAAATTAAATAGATTACATAAAAGTTCTTCCTAACACATCATACATGATTGGTTTAGGACACTTTCACTTTCATGGAGTGCCTTTGAGATATCTAAAGATTCTCTTGATTGCTACTAAGTGTGATTCTTTTGGATCAGCTTGAAACCTTGCACAGAGACATGTAGCAAACATGATGTCTGGTCTGCTAGCAGTTAAGTATAGCAACGATCCCACCATGCCTCTGTAGGTACTAGAATCCACTTTCTTTCCTTTAGGATCCAAATCCAGCTTGGTTGCAGTAGAGATAGGTGTCTTGGCAGGTGATGCATCTTCCATGTTGAACTTTTTGAGAAGTTCCTTGACATATTTCGATTGGCTTATGAAGATACCATCATCCTTTTGATGAACTTGTAGACCTAGGAAAAATGATAGTTCTCCTATCATGCTCATCTCATACTTGCTCTTCATAAGAGATGAAAACTTTTCACACAGCTACTCATTTGTAGAACCAAAGATTATGTCATCAACATAAATCTGAACCAGAATGATGTCCTTGCCATGGTGCTTGTAGAACAGTGTCTTATCCACTACACCTCTTGTAAATTGATTCTCAATGAGAAAAGTAGATAGAGTTTCATACCAAGCTCGAGGGGCTTGCTTCAATCCATAAAGTTCTTTGAACAGCTTGTAGACAAAGTCATACAACTCAGCATCCTCAAATCCAGGTGGGTGTTCGACATACACTTCCTCTTCTAATTCTCCATTAAGAAAGGCACTTTTGACATCCATTTGGAACACTTTGAAGTTACAGTGTGCAGCATAGGCTAAAAATTTCCGAATAGCTTCAAGTCTGGCAACATGAGCAAATGTTTCATCATAATCGATTCCTTTCTGTTGACAATAACCTTTAGCTACTAGCCTTGCCTAGTTTCTTGTCACATTTCCACTTTCATCTAACTTGTTTCTGAAGACCCACTTTGTGTCAACTACTGACTTCCCTTTGGGTCTAGGGACCAGCTTCCATACATTGTTTCTCTCAAATTGATTTAGCTCTTCTTGCATAGCTATCACCCAATCTGAATCCAACAATGCTTCATCAATTGACTTTGGCTCAGTTTGAGATAGAAAACATGAAAACATGCTGTCAGCAGAAATATTTCTTCTCGTCCTTATACCAGTAGTGGGATCACCAATGATTAGATTGCTAGTGTGATCTCTGTTCCACTTAGTGGTTCTGGGCAAGCTTCTTTCTTGATCTGCTTCATCATTTCCTCTTTGAGGTGTTGACTCTCCACCATTGATTATGTTTTCTCCTTCATGTTCTTCAACGTCTCCAGAATCATTCTCATTCTGATGATTAGCTGATATAGTTTGAGATTAAGCTGGAGTTGAGTAGCATCATTTGTGTTGACAGAATTTCTTTCAAACTCAATATCCTGAGTACCAGTAGGTTCATCAGCAACAATTTCTTCTTCTTCCAAATACCCTTGATTTTCAAATCTAAGAGGCTCCATTTCACCATCCTCTTGCAGTCCTAGGAATTTGGTTTCATCAAATGTGACATTCACACTTTCTTCAATGACTTTCTGATCAATGACATAGACTCTTTAGGCAGTCCTCTCCAAACCATATCCCATGAAGATGCCTTCATAAGATTTAGCATCAAACTTTCCTTTTCTTTCATGGTTGTCAATCATCATGAAACACTTACTTCCAAATACATGAAAATACTTGACAGTAGGTTTCTTTCCTGTTAACAAATAGTAAAGAGTGTTTCCATGAGTCTTGTTGATCAAGGTTCTATTCTGTGTGTAACAAGCCGTATTAATAGCTTCTGCCCAGAAGTATGTTGGTAATTTAGAATCATTCAACATAGTTCTCGCAGCTTCGATGAGAGTTCTGTTCTTCCTTTCTACAACTCCATTTTATTGTGGTGTCCTGGCAGTGGAGAATTGTTGGACAATGCCCTCTTCTTTGCAGAAGTTTCCTAGTGTGGCATTTCTGAACTCAGTACCATTGTCACTTCTCAGATATTGAACTTGAGCATTTGGGGTTCTTTTAAGAACTCTTATATGATCAATGATTTCTTGAGCAGCTTCGTCCTTTGTCTCTAAAAATTTCACCCAAGTGTACCTTGAGTAGTCATCCACCATTACCAGGGCATATCTCTTCCTTGCAAGAGATTGAACATTTACTAGACCAAACAAATCCATGTGAATTAATTTGAGTGGCTCAGTGTTGGTATTCACTTGCTTTGATTTGTGTACAGATCTTTTCAATTTGCCCATTTGACAGTCCTCATATAGTCCTTCTTGACAGAATCTGTTGAGGTAGTCCTCTCACTAAATCCTTCTTCATCAGAATATTCATATTCTTGAAATTGAGATGTGAGAGATTCTTGTGCCAAAGCATGCTTTCACCAACTGATGCTTTACTGTAAAAATAGTAAGCCTTGTCTTTATTGACAGAATTTAAATCTGCAACAAACAAGCTTCCTTTCCTGACTCCTTTCAAAGAGAGGCTTCGATCTTTCTTGTGATAGATATCACAAACCATCATATCAAAATCAACCTTGAATCCCCTGTCACTGAACTGGCTGACACTGAGTAGGTTGCGCTTCAATCCATTAACAAGAGCAATATCTTCAATGACAACATTTCCAATTTCCAAACAGCCATATCCCACAGTGTAACCTTTGCTGTTGTCTCCAAAAGTTATGATTGGGCCGGCTTTCTCCACAAAATGTGATAGCAGGGCTATATCACCAGTCATGTGCCTGGAGCATCCACTGTCGATGATCCACATGACCTGCTTCTGTTTCTTGCCCTACAAAACAGATGATTTTAATTTGCATCTGGTACCCAAACTCTGTTGGGTCCTGCAGTTACAACATCATTGTTCATATCATTCTGTTTCACATTTAAATCGACACTAGAATCCTCCTGTCTGACCTCTTTTACTGTCCACTTGGTTCTAGAGTTAGACTTAGTCTTTCTCTTGGTGGAAGCTGCCTTTTTACCAACATAGGCAGGCAAAGAAGTCTCAGCAGTTTCTAAATAGGAGCATCTTTCAGTAGACAGAATAGGTAGATTGAAGCAAGTACTCATAACAACAATTTTGCATGGCATACAGTCAATGTTATTACAGACATCCATACTTCTTTGCATAATGGGGGTTCTATGTAAGTTACCACTAACATTGGACGCATTAACCTTATCCTGTTTGGGTTTCTTACAAACAAATGTTAAATGATGAGATGATCCACAATTATTGCAAAGCTTCCTAGGGGCATCCTTAACATGGCTATATCCATTCTTCTTATCAATCCCTAACTTACCATTTCTATTCTTAGGCTTGTAGGCATTTGCTTTGATAGTATGTTCTGAAGTTGCTATCGAGCCACCCTTGACAGTACCTTTCTTTGCCTCTGTCGTGATAGCAGGTTTGAAAGTTGCTGTCTTGGGTTCTCTCTTGACAGTATCTTTTGAAGTTTCTGTCTCATCCTTGTTGTCAGCTACTTTAGAACATTCTGTCTGATTGCTTGGTAGAGTTTCTGTCATGGGGAACTTGACAGTATCTTTTTCTTTGCTCAGTGTGCGGTCAATGCACTCATCTTCATCAAGTAGCTCTTGTTTGATGAACAAGGAGGTTTCATCAAAATCAGCTTGAAGATTTTTGAAAATCGGATTGTTGACTCTTTTGAGAATTTGAGGTTTGACAGCATCACTATTATCAAGAACAATTGCCTTTCCATGCCTTCTATCATACTCGAAACCTATTCCTACCTTTTGATTCTCAGTGTGATTATCATGATATTCCTGGACTAACCTAGAAGAGTTTCTAAAAGCTTTGAGTTTAAACTCGTTTTCTGCAATTTGACTCCTGAGAAAATCTTCTATTTCCTTAGCACAGATAATATCATTCTTCAATCTAGCATTATCTTGAGCTAATGAATCTAGGGGACTGGTTCTTAGCAACAACATTTCATTTTCAGATTTGAGAGTTTCATTCTGTTTAGTTAACTTAGCAATTTCTTCATGAGAAGAAGATAAACTAACATGAATGTTAAACATCTCAACACTTAAATCCTCAATGGTATGCTTATACTCAGTTTTAGACATATCAAGTAAGACTAGAGATGGTACCTGATTTGATGAACTTGAAGCTTCTTCATCAGATTTAGCCATGAGGGCTAAGTTCACAAACTCCTCTTCTTCTTCATCTTCAGAATCATCCCAGCATTTTCCTTCAGCCACATAGGTTTTCCCTTGATTCATCTTAAACTGATTTCCAGATCCCTTTCCTTGATTCTGTCTTGGTCTTCTGCACTCAGTAGCAAAATGACCTAGCTCATTGCAGTTGTAACATCTGAACTTCGACCTATCCACCAACCTTGTCTTGTATCCTCCTCTTGTGGCTCCACCAGTGGGCTTTGAAAAACTTCCCTTATTGAATTTAGATGATTGACCATGTGGCTTGTATGACTTGTCCCTTCTGAACTTGATATTCTTGAATCTCTTATCCATATAAGCCATGGTTGGATTATCCATGCTTTCAATCTCTTCTACTGTGTAGAAGTCTTCATCTTCAACATCTTTCAGCTGCAGAACCACCTTCTCCTCGTCATCCAACACTTCTTCAATCTTCAAAGATGGCATCTGTGGTGGTTGTGAACTTTGTGATGGTTCACTTGGACAAGCTACTTGTGGCTCATGAGCTATGAGGGCTCCTGACATGTTTGCTAACTTTCCTTTGGTTCCAGTTTGAATAGCTCTCTTTTGAAAAAACTCGAGTTCGTATGATTTGAGCACACCATAGAGAGTTTCAAGAGAGACATCACTCAAGTTTCTTCCCTCTCTTATGGCTGTGACTTTGTGCTCAAGATGCTCAGGGAGAGTGAGCAGAAATTTGATGTTAATCTCCTTTCTATCATAGAACTTTCCAGGAATTTGTAACTCAGCTATCAGCTTACTGAACCTTTCAAACATGTGTGTAAGTTCTTCGCCTGGTTTCGCCATGAAGGCTTCATATTGTGATACAAGAATTTGTCTTTGGTTCTCGCGAACTTCTTCACTTCCTTCACACAACAGCTCTATCTTGCTCAACATTTCTTTCGCAGATCTGCATCCCATGACATTACCACACATGGCTTTGTCAAATGTAAGTGAGTCGAGCAAGATTAGTTGTAAATAGTCATCCAAGACTACTTTCTCCTTTTCAGACTCTGTGTACTCTGAAGGCTTCTTTGCAACCCAAAGGGCTGGAATGACTTCATCATTCACAGTAGCAGCAGCTACGAGGTATGAAGGGGCCATTCTCAAGAATTCCCAGAAACAGTAGATGGGCAGCTTTGATAAATAAAAAGTTTTTCTTTTCCAGAAATTGTAGTTCTCTTTATCAAAGACTGGAATCTTGATTCCATTTGACTTCTGAATACTCGTCATGATCTTTAGATTTGTGTATCAATCTGTACGCTCTGATACCAGTTGTTGGTCCCGGAGTATTGCAGAAGGGGGGTTGAATGCAATACTGATAAAATCGAATCTTTAAATCAACAACGAAAATAAAGATTATATATTATCAGTAGATGTATGCAAGCAATAAGTGAAACAAGATTTCTCACGAAATAAATGTTTTATTTATTTTGTGTGAAGTGTTGCTACAACCTGGAGAGAGTTTCTCCAGCTTCGATATCTCAAGAGATACAGATTGCTTCGTGTGCGTACATGAATAGAAAAGAATCTAAGATGTATCTAAATAGACTAAGATACTCTGTTGTCCCTATCGCATGGGGTGTTGAGCTGCTATCGTTTTCAAGTGGCAGCTCATTACAATTTTCACACCCATGTGACTTTCCCTAATTGCTATACAGACAGGATAAACCTTATAAGTAAAGCAACCTAGATTTTTTCTATTTCTAGCTAATACAATTCTAGTAGATGTGGATATCACATGCTCCTCGAATTGACCAGCCTTGTCTTGTGAATCTCTTAAGCTTCTGTCGTAGTCTTGCAGGTCTGTTACAAACGATAGTGTGTTGCACCAAATCTGTTTCTTGAACATGTAACCTGTCACGGGCTTTGAGTGAGAAAATACCCAATTCAAATAATTCAAGGTGACAGTAACCTTAACCGCAGAGTCTGCTGTCAAAGGAATATTCAGAGGTTGACAGTACTAGCTCCCGCCAATGTTGCTGTCGGAGCTCCAGACTTGCTATCAAGTGTGAGAATGTTACTGTCTCTTGCTTCGGCCAATGTTGCTGTCAAATGTAGTTTTGTCGTGACTTTGCAACATTTGTCTTCTTGTAACATTACTGTCAGGGACATGACAATAACTTTTATTCTTGCTGTCTTCTGGATGCATTCCTTGAGGCTTGAACAAACATATGAACTTCTCCCAAATCATACATTTATTACATGACAAAAATTATTCGAATACGAAGACATACTCTGGCTGTGACAGTATGTTCAACTTAGTAAAAACTAAGTGCAGGGAAATATAGTTAAGTTGTATCTATGCTATCACCCATAAATCCTAACAAATCTCTTAGCCATATAAGCCATGGTTGGATTATCCATGCATTCAATCTCTTCTACTGTGTCTTCATCTTCAACATCTTTCAGCTGCAGAACGAACTTCTCCTCATCATCCAACACCTCCTCAATCTTCAAAGATGGCATCTGTGTTGGTTGTGAACTTTGTGATGGTTCACTTGGACAAGCTACTTGTGGTTCATGAGCTACAAGGGCTCCTGACATGTTTGCTAACTTTCGTTTGGTTCCAGTTTGAATAGCCCTCTTTTGAAAAAGCTCGGGTTCATATGATTTGAGCATACCATAGAGAGTTTCAAGAGAGACATCATTCAAGTTTCTTCCCTCTCTTATGGCTGTGACCTTGTGCTCAAGATGCTCAGGGAGAGTGAGCAGAAATTTGATGTTAATCTCCTTTCTATCATAGAACTTTCCATGAATTTGTAACTCAGCTATTAGCTTACTGAACCTCTCAAACATGTGTGTAAGTTCTTTGCCTGGTTTAGCCATAAAGGCTTCATATTATGATACAAGAATTTATCTTTGATTCTCGCGAACCTCTTCATTTCCTTCACACAACAACTCTATCTTACTTCACATCTCTTTTGCAGATGTACATCCCATGACATTACCACACATGGTTTTGTCTAATGTAAGAGAGTCGAGCAAGATAAGTTGTAAATAGTCATCCAAGACTACTTTCTACTTTTCGGTCTCTATGTACTCTGAAGGCTTCTTAGCAACCCAATGGGCTGGAATGAGTTCATCATTCACAGTAGCAGTAGCTACTTCCTTCTGAGGTATGAAGGGGCCGTTCTCAAGAATTCCCAAGTACAGTGGATGGGCAGCTTTGATAAATAACAAGATCTTTCTTTTCCAGAAATTGTAGTTCTCTTTATCAAAGACTTGAATCTTAATTCCACTTGACTTCTGAACACTGGTCATGATCTTCAGATTTGTATATCAATCTGGTCGCTCTGATACCAGTTGTTGGTCCCGGAGTATTGCAGAAGGGGGGGGTTGAATGCAATACTGATAAAATCGAATCTTTAAATCAACAACGAAAATAAGGATTATAGATTATCAGTAAATGTATGCAAGCAATAAGTGAAACAAGATTTCTCACAAAATAAATGTTTTATTTATCTTGTGCGAAGTGTTGCTACAACCTGGAGAGAGTGTTTCTCAAGCTTCGATATCTCAAGAGATACAAGATTGCTTCATGTGCGTACATGAATAGAAAAGAATCTAAGATGTATCTAAGTAGACTAAGATACTTTGTTGTCTCTATCGCATGGGGTGTTGAGATGCTATCGTTTTCAAGTGGCAGCTCATTACAATTTGCACACCCATGTGACTTTCCTAAATTGCTATATAGACAGGATAAACCTTATAAGTAAAACAACCTAGATTCTTTCTATTTCTAGCTAATACAATTCTAGTAGATGTGGATATTACATACACCTCGAATTGACCAACCTTGTCTTGTGAATCTCTTAAGCTTCTGTCGTAGTCTTTGCAGGTCTGCTACAAACGATATAGTGTTGCAGCAAATCTGTTTCTTGAACATGTAACCTGTCATGGGCTTTGACTGAGAAAATACCCAAATCAAATAATTCAAGGTGACAGTAACCTTAACCGCCAAGTCTGATGTCAAAGGAATATTCAGTAGTTGACAGTACGAGCTCCCGCCAATGTTGTTGTCGGAACTCCAGACTTGCTGTCAAGTGTGAGAATGTTACTGTCCTATGAGCCAATGTTCTTGTCAGATGTAGCTTTGTCGTGACTTTGCAACATTTGTCTTCTTGTAACTTTACTGTCAAGAACATGGCAGTAACTTTTATTCTTGTTGTCTTCTGGATGTATTCCTTGAGGCTTGAATAAATGTATGAACTTCTCCCAAATCATACAATTATTACATGACAACAATTATTCGAATACAAAGACATACTCTGACTGTGACAGTATGTTCAACTTAGTAAAAACTAAGTATAGGGAAATATAGTTAAGTTGTCTCTATGCTATCACCCATAAATCCCAACAATTACAAAGTTAAATTATATTCATGATAAATTATTATACTCTATTTTATTTAATCATATAATTTTAAAAGTATTTAAAAGTAACCCGTGTTTTGCACGGGCTATAAGCTAGTATTTACACTACGTCAAATTTGGGCTTCCGTCACTCTTTTGTACAGTAAGGGCTGTGACACTTTGGGAAAAACGAGTGACTAAAGGTCATCTTCTCAAGTTTTAGCCACACAATACTTTTTCGAGTGACCAGAAATACAAATTTTGTAAGATTCAGTCACAACTTTAAAAATGTGTGACAATTGAGAGATAAAACAGAATGTTTTTTTGTTGACTTTGACCAAATCCAGGAGTTATAGTCATACTTGAGAGATAGCAATGTGACAAAAATTATTGACGCTTATTTGCTGTGTCTAAATGTTTGGAAACGGTCATTGTTATGTGGCTAAATGGGAAATAACCTATGGTCACTACAGGTGTATTGTGACTAAAAAGTAGAGTTTTCTGCATTTGTCTGACCTTTGTTTGCTTAAGGAACCAAAAAACTATTGACTGTATTATTGTGTGACTAAAAGGTACTCTGTTTTCAGGAATACCTTGAAGCAGAGTACGTACTCTGTTTTCAGCAACATTTCTGTCACATTATTACATTTGTGTGTGGCTAAATATTTAACCAACTGGACATGCATGAAGTGTATAGCAGATTAACCAACTAATGACAAACACAAACTGATATACCACAGATGACCAACACAAACTTGATATATCCAAGTTGCATACCAGATGACCTTAACAATTCCATGCCCTTCGGCCAACATTCAAATTCACCATTACATATTAATTCTTCATCAAATAAAAAACAAAGAAAATGACCAAGACAATGATAACATTATACAACTTCCCACGTATGACATCAACCTCCTTTCGAAGATCTTCAACTGTTGACATGCAGTTTTGCAGCTCAGTCTTCACATCATCAAGTTCTTTCTGGATCTTGATCTTCATGACAACTGGTTCAGGATCAATCCATTCCCAAAACGAACATTTGGGTCCAGAAGACTTGAAAAGGGAATTCAAATTAAAAGCTGTTAATTAAATTAAACAAATGAAACTGATAAACATGAGCTTACCAATGAATTTGATCTATGGCACACCCGAAATCTTCTTCCAGGGTTGTCAAGTGTATTTGATGTTCTAATCCGAGCAGGAAGACCACAGTAGCAGAGATCACTTCGAGTTTGGTTTGAGCTGTAGGAATTTGAAGACGACATCATGATCAGGCCTTTTTCTTTGCACACACCTGGAGAAAAAAAACATGAATTAAAATGGAGCATAGAATTTAACCAAACAAATAGAATTTAGCATTACATAAAAAACGTGGAAACTGACAAACATAATGATAATATTTACCGGATTCAGTTACCATTACGTATAATAATACCCTTACAATCCTGTCTAAAGTAATCATCACGAGATTCATTACCCAAGTCACGTGGATCTACAGGTGGTAATATATTATCATTGTGAGGAAGAATTACAGTACTGAAATTCTCATTGACATCATCGTACAGATCTCTATAATTCTTGGGAGGTGTCATCAGGACAATAGACATCTTTTTATCCAGCTGGTCTACTACATAAAACACCTGTCGTGCTTGTGAGGCCAATATGAACGGATCATCCTTGTGGCCTAATCTGTTAAGTTCGACCAACGTGTAACCCATGCCATCTTGTTTGACACCATTTCTATTGTCAACCCAGTCGCACATGAAAAGAGGAATTTTCCTACTATGATAATCAAGTACCCATATCTCTCGTAGAACCCCATAATGAAAGTTGTTTCCATAGGTTACTACTTCTTTAGAAATGTGCATCTCAGTTGCCTCAACACAAACCCCACTGTTCTGGTGAATTCTGCCATCACGGATTTTTGTACGAAATGTATAGCCATTGATGTCATATACATCGTATTTGTTCACGATTCTGCGTGCTCCATGTGAGATCCACTTCATTGTTTCTGATACACTTTCTTGGGAGATCGATAACTCGCTTTCAACCTAAATTACACAATAACAAGGATGAGATTCATCTTGCAGCAATTACAATTGAGAAAAAACTAAGATCATGCTGATTTAAATATTACCTTGTTGCGTAACCAGTGACCAAACGTTGTGCTATGCTCTTTCTCCAGCCATGCTTGTCGTTTACCAGGATGCTTGTTTTTCAAAAATGTCATGTGTTGTCTGCAAGTACAAAAATGAGTATCAAATATGATCCTACTGTTAAATAAAACAAAAACACAAATAAACATGTTCAGTAGGAGTCCTTACTCGATATACGGCACAACTTCAGGCGTATTTTGCAATACATAGAAATGTGCTTTCATGTAGAGATCTTGAGAAACTTCAACTGGTTTACCAGCTGACAAGGGAATTCCCTCTCCATTACCATTTTCAGATGTGTTGTGCTGGTGTTCTGGAATATCAATAGAGGTCATGCATTTTTTGTATTCATTGAAGAACGCAATTGTTTCTTCTGCAATATGCTCCTCAGCAATGCATCCTTCTGGGTAAACTTTGTTCCGCACATGCCCTTTAATAACTTTCATCATCCTCTCAAAGGGATACATCCACCGAAAGCATATTGGGCCACATAATTTTACCTCTCTAACAAGGTGCACAGTTAGATGAAGCATAACATCAAGAAAGGATGGGGTAAAGTATTTCTCCATCAAGCACAGTGTAACACAAAGCTCCTCATGCAATTTATCGAGTTCATCTACATTGATTTCTTTGCTACATATTGATTTGAAAAAAAAAACAAAGTATGATAATAGCATATCTTGTTGGAAGTTGTTGGCTTGTCTTTCTCTCCATGTTTAATCCACCTTGTATAATTCCGATCGAATCCACAGAAAGAGAGCAGTGGTTTAAACAGGTTACACATGGACATGGAATAGTTTTCGTTGACATCTTCAAATTAGAAACAGCAAAATCGATAAATGCTACAACTCCATCCATATATGGTTCACTGTTTCTATCGGTTAACATCCAAGACTTATCCATAACTACAGCTTTAATACATATAAACTAAAGCAATTACGAGCATATTACAGCATAACTACAGCAATTACGAGCATATATTAAAGCATAACATTCAGAAATTAGCATATATTTAACACATGACTTACTAGGAGAGAGGAGCATGAGTGATTAAGAGTAGAAGGGTGTGAAGCCTAATGAACTTAGGGACGGAATTAGGGATGAAATCGTTGTGGATGAAATCGTTATGGATGAAATAAGAAGCGGCCAATTGAGTAGCAGTGGTTTGAATCCGATACTGTGGTTTCCAATTGAGAGAATGAACTTTCCATTTAGGTATTTGACCACCATTTACTCGCTCTGGACTGTACTTGTTTAAGGCTCAATTAGAATAGTGTTGGGCAATTATTAGAATAGTGTTGGCCCAAATAGAATTGAGAATCGATCCCGATAGTGGAAATAATTTTTTTTAATTCAATTTTTGACGATCCAACCGTACGGATGTTAACAGATACGCAATGTCATGTTGGGGAAAAATAATCGAAAAATCAGGAATTTATCTTGTACGGCGTTTTTACAAGGATCTGGCCAAAGTACTACTCCGAGAAACGAGAATCGATCCCGAGAGTGGAAATAATTTTTTTAAATTCAATTTTTTGACGATCCAACCGTACGGATGTTAACAGATACGCATTGTGATGTTGGGGAAAAATAATCGAAAAATCAGGAATTTATCTTGTACGGCGTTTTTACAAGGATCTGGCCAAAGTACTACTCCGAGAAACGAGAATCGATCCCGAGAGTGGAAATAATTTTTTTAAATTCAATTTTTGACGATCCAACCATACGGATGTTAACAGATACGCATTGTGATGTTGGGGAAAAATAATCGAAAAATCAGGAATTTATCTTGTACGGCATTTTTACAAGGATCGGCAAAAGTACTACTCCGAGAAACGAGAATCGATCCCGAGAGTGGAAATAATTTTTTAAATTCAATTTTTGACGATCCAACCGTACGGATGTTAACAGATGCGCATTGTAATGTTGGGGAAAAATAATCGAAAAATCAGGAATTTATCTTGTACGGCGTTTTTAAAAGGATCTGGCCAAAGTACTACTCCGAGAAACGAGAATCGATCCCGAGAGTGGAAATAATTTTTTTAAATTCAATTTTTGACGATCCAACCGTACGGATGTTAACAGATACGCATTGTGATGTTGGGGAAAAATAATCGAAAAATCAGGAATTTATCTTGTACGGCGTTTTTACAAGGATCTGGCCAAAGTACTACTCCGAGAAACGAGAATCGATCCCGAGAGTGGAAATAATTTTTTTAAATTCAATTTTTGACGATCCAACCGTACGGATGTTAACAGATGCGCATTGTAATGTTGGGGAAAAATAATCGAAAAATCAGAAATTTATCTTGTATGGCGTTTTTACAAGGATCTGGCCAAAGTACTACTCCGAGAAACGAGAATCGATCCCGAGAGTGGAAATAATTTTTTTAAATTCAATTTTTGACGATCCAACCGTACGGATGTTAACAGATGCGCATTGTAATGTTGGGGAAAAATAATCGAAAAATCAGGAATTTATCTTGTACGGCGTTTTTACAAGGATCTGGCCAAAGTACTACTCCGAGAAACGAGAATCGATCCCGAGAGTGGAAATAATTTTTTTAAATTCAATTTTTGACGATCCAACCGTACGGATGTTAACAGATACGCATTGTGATGTTGGGGAAAAATAATCGAAAAATCAGGAATTTATCTTGTACGGCGTTTCTACAAGGATCTGGCCAAAGTACTACTCCGAGAAACGAGAATCGATCCCGAGAGTGGAAATAAATTTTTTAAATTCAATTTTTGACGATCCAACCGTACGGATGTTAAAAGATGCGCATTGTAATGTTGGGGAAAAATAATCGAAAAATCAGGAATTTATCTTGTACGACGTTTTTATAAGTATCTGGCCAAAGTACTACTCCGAGAAACGAGAATCGATCCCGAGAGTGGAAATAATTTTTTTCAATTCAATTTTTGACGATGCAACCGTACGGATGTTAACAGATACGCATTGTGATGTTGGGGAAAAATAATCGAAAAATCAGGAATTTATCTTGTACGGCGTTTTTACAAGGATCTGGCCAAAGTACTACTCCGAGAAACGAGAATCGATCCCGAGAGTGGAAATAATTTTTTTAAATTCAATTTTTGACGATCCAACCGTACAGATGTTAACAGATGCGCATTGTAATGTTGGGGAAAAATAATCGAAAAATCAGGAATTTATCTTGTACGGCGTTTTTACAAGGATCTGGCCAAAGTACTACAACGAGAAACGAGAATCGATCCCGAGAGTGGAAATAATTTTTTTTAATTCAATTTTTGACGATCCAACCGTACGGATGTTAACAGATGTGCATTGTAATGTTGGGGAAAAATAATCGAAAAATCAGGAATTTATCTTGTACGGCGTTTTTACAAAGATCTGGCCAAAGTACTACTCCGAGAAACGAGAATCGATCCCGAGAATGGAAATAATTTTTTTAATTTCAATTTTTGACGATCCAACCGTACGGATGTTAACAGATACGCATTGTGATGTTGGGGAAAAATAATCGAAAAATCAGGAATTTATCTTGTACGGCGTTTTTACAAGGATCTGGCCAAAGTACTACTCCGAGAAACGAGAATCGATCCCGAGAGTGGAAATAATTTTTTTAAATTCAATTTTTGACGATCCAACCGTACGGATGTTAACAGATACGCATTGTGATGTTGGGGAAAAATAATCGAAAAATCAGGAATTTATATTGTACGGCGTTTTTACAAGGAATTGGCCAAAGTACTACTCCGAGAAACGAGAATCGATCCCGAGAGTGGAAATAATTTTTTTAAATTCAATTTTTGACGATCCAACCGTACGGATGTTAACAGATGCGCATTGTAATGTTGGGGAAAAATAATCGAAAAATTAGGAATTTATCTTGTACGACGTTTTTATAAGGATTTGGCCAAAGTACTACTCCGAGAAAAGAGAATCGATCCCGAGAGTGGAAATAATTTTTTTAAATTCAATTTTTGACGATCCAACCGTACGGATGTTAACAGATACGCATTGTGATGTTGGGGAAAAATAATCGAAAAATCAGGAATTTATCTTGTACGACGTTTTTACATGGATCTGGCCAAAGTACTACTCCGAGAAACGAGAATCGATCCCGAGAGTGGAAATAATTTTTTTAAATTCAATTTTTGACGATCCAACCGTACGGATGTTAACAGATGCGCATTGTAATGTTGAGGAAAAATAATCGAAAAATCAGGAATTTATCTTGTACGACGTTTTTATAAGGATCTGGCCAAAGTACTACTCTAAGAAACGAGAATCGATCCCGAGAGTGGAAATAATTTTTTTAAATTCAATTTTTGACGATCCAACCGTACGGATGTTAACAGATGTGCATTGTAATGTTGGGGAAAAATAATCGAAAAATCAGGAATTTATCTTGTACGGCGTTTTTACAAGGATCTGGCCAAAGTACTACTCCGAGAAACGAGAATCGATCCCGAGAGTGGAAATAATTTTTTTAAATTCAATTTTTGACGATCCAACCGTACGGATGTTAACAGATACGCATTGTGATGTTGGGGAAAAATAATCGAAAAATCAGGAATTTATCTTGTACGGTGTTTTTACAAGGATCTGGCCAAAGTACTACTCCGAGAAACGAGAATCGATCCCGAGAGTGGAAATAATTTTTTTAAATTCAATTTTTGACGATCCAACCGTACGGATGTTAACAGATACGCATTGTGATGTTGGGGAAAAATAATCGAAAAATCAGGAATTTATCTTGTACGACGTTTTTACAAGGATCTGGCCAAAGTACTACTCCGAGAAACGAGAATCGATCCCGAGAGTGGAAATAATTTTTTAAATTCAATTTTTGACGATCCAACCGTACGGATGTTAACAGATGCACGTTGTAATGTTGGGGAAAAATAATCGAAAAATCAGGAATTTATCTTGTACGACGTTTTTATAAGGATCTGGCCAAAGTACTACTCTGAGAAACGAGAATCGATCCCGAGAGTGGAAATAATTTTTTTAAATTCAATTTTTGACGATCCAACCGTACGGATGTTAACAGATACGCATTGTGATGTTGGGGAAAAATAATCGAAAAATCAGGAATTTATCTTGTACGCCGTTTTTACAAGGATCTGGCCAAAGTACTACTATGATAAACGAGAATCCATCCCGAGAGTGGAAATAATATTTTTAAATTCAATTTTTGACGATCCAACCGAACGGATGTTAACAGATGTGCATTGCAATGTTGGGGAAAAATAATCGAAAAATCAGGAATTTATCTTGTACGGCGTTTTTACAAGGATCTGGCCAAAGTACTACTCCGAGAAACGAGAATCGATCCCGAGTGTGGAAATAATTTTTTTAAATTCAATTTTTGACGATCCAACCGTACGGATGTTAACAGATACGCATTGTGATGTTGGGGAAAAATAATCGAAAAAACAGGAATTTATCTTGTACGGCGTTTTTACAAGGATTTGGCCAAAGTACTACTCCGAGAAACGAGAATCGATCCCGAGAGTGGAAATAATTTTTTTAAATTCAATTTTTGACGATCCAACCGTACGGATGTTAACAGATGCGCATTGTAATGTTGGGGAAAAATAATCGAAAAATCAGGAATTTATCTTGTACGACGTTTTTATAAGGATCTAGCAAAAGTACTACTCCGAGAAACGAGAATCGATCCCGAGAGTGGAAATAATTTTTTTCAATTCAATTTTTGACGATCCAACCGTACGGATGTTAACAGATACGCATTGTGATGTTGGGGAAAAATAAACGAAAAATCAGGAATTTATCTTGTACGGCGTTTCTACAAGTATCTGGCCAAAGTACTACTCCGAGAAACGAGAATCGATCCCGATAGTGGAAATAATTTTTTTAAATTCAATTTTTGACGATGCAACCGTACAGATGTTAACAGATGCGCATTGTAATGTTGGGGAAAAATAATCGAAAAATCAGGAATTTATCTTGTACGGCGTTTTTAAAAGGATCTGGCCAAAGTACTACTCCGAGAAACGAGAATCGATCCCGAGAGTGGAAATAATTTTTTTAAATTCAATTTTTGACGATCCAACCGTACGGATGTTAACAGATACGCATTGTGATGTTGGGGAAAAATAATCGAAAAATCAGGAATTTATCTTGTACGGCGTTTTTACAAGGATCTGGCCAAAGTACTACTCCGAGAAACGAGAATCGATCCCGAGAGTGGAAATAATTTTTTTAAATTCAATTTTTGACGATCCAACCGTACGGATGTTAACAGATACGCATTGTGATGTTGGGGAAAAATAATCGAAAAATCAGGAATTTATCTTGTACGGCGTTTCTACAAGTATCTGGCCAAAGTACTACTCCGAGAAACGAGAATCGATCCCGATAGTGGAAATAATTTTTTTAAATTCAATTTTTGACGATGCAACCGTACAGATGTTAACAGATGCGCATTGTAATGTTGGGGAAAAATAATCGAAAAATCAGGAATTTATCTTGTACGACGTTTTTATAAGGATCTGGCCAAAGTACTACTCCGAGAAACGAGAATCGATCCCGAGAGTGGAAATAATTTTTTTCAATTCAATTTTTGACGATCCAACCGTACGGATGTTAACAGATACGCATTGTGATGTTGGGGAAAAATAATCGAAAAATCAGGAATTTATCTTGTACGGCGTTTCTACAAGTATCTGGCCAAAGTACTACTCCGAGAAACGAGAATCGATCCCGATAGTGGAAATAATTTTTTTAAATTCAATTTTTGACGATGCAACCGTACGGATGTTAACAGATGCGCATTGTGATGTTGGGGAAAAATAATCGAAAAATCAGGAATTTATCTTGTACGGCGTTTTTAAAAGGATCTGGCCAAAGTACTACTCCGAGAAACGAGAATCGATCCCGATAGTGGAAATAATTTTTTTAAATTCAATTTTTGACGATCCAACCGTACAGATGTTAACAGATGCGCATTGTAATGTTGGGGAAAAATAATCGAAAAATCAGGAATTTATCTTGTACGGCGTTTTTACAAGGATCTGGCCAAAGTACTACTCCGAGAAACGAGAATCGATCCCGAGAGTGGAAATAATTTTTTTAAATTCAATTTTTGACGATCCAACCGTACGGATGTTAACAGATGCGCATTGTAATGTTGGGGAAAAATAATCGAAAAATCAGGAATTTATCTTGTACGACGTTTTTATAAGGATCTGGCCAAAGTACTACTCCGAGAAACGAGAATCGATCCCGAGAGTGGAAATAATTTTTTTCAATTCAATTTTTGACGATCCAACCGTACGGATGTTAACAGATACGCATTGTGATGTTGGGGAAAAATAATCGAAAAATCAGAAATTTATCTTGTACGGCGTTTTTACAAGGATCTGGCCAAAGTAGTACTCCGAGAAACGAGAATCGATCCCGAGAGTGGAAATAATTTTTTTAAATTCAATTTTTGACGATCCAACCGTACGGATGTTAACAGATGTGCATTGTAATATTGGGGAAAAATAATCGAAAAATCAGGAATTTATCTTGTACGGCGTTTTTACAAGGATCTGGCCAAAGTACTACTCCGAGAAACGAGAATCGATCCCGAGAGTGGAAATAATTTTTTTAAATTCAATTTTTGACGATCCAACCATACGGATGTTAACAGATACGCATTGTGATGTTGGGGAAAAATAATCGAAAAATCAGGAATTTATCTTGTACGGCATTTTTACAAGGATCGGCAAAAGTACTACTCCGAGAAACGAGAATCGATCCCGAGAGTGGAAATAATTTTTTAAATTCAATTTTTGACGATCCAACCGTACGGATGTTAACAGATGCGCATTGTAATGTTGGGGAAAAATAATCGAAAAATCAGGAATTTATCTTGTACGGCGTTTTTACAAGGATCTGGCCAAAGTACTACTCCGAGAAACGAGAATCGATCCCGAGAGTGGAAATAATTTTTTTAAATTCAATTTTTGACGATCCAACCGTACGGATGTTAACAGATACGCATTGTGATGTTGGGGAAAAATAATCGAAAAATCAGGAATTTATCTTGTACGGCGTTTTTACAAGGATCTGGCCAAAGTACTACTCCGAGAAACGAGAATCGATCCCGAGAGTGGAAATAATTTTTTTAAATTCAATTTTTGACGATCCAACCGTACGGATGTTAACAGATGCGCATTGTAATGTTGGGGAAAAATAATCGAAAAATCAGAAATTTATCTTGTATGGCGTTTTTACAAGGATCTGGCCAAAGTACTACTCCGAGAAACGAGAATCGATCCCGAGAGTGGAAATAATTTTTTTAAATTCAATTTTTGACGATCCAACCGTACGGATGTTAACAGATGTGCATTGTAATGTTGGGGAAAAATAATCGAAAAATCAGGAATTTATCTTGTACGGCGTTTTTACAAGGATCTGGCCAAAGTACTACTCCGAGAAACGAGAATCGATCCCGAGAGTGGAAATAATTTTTTTAAATTCAATTTTTGACGATCCAACCGTACGGATGTTAACAGATACGCATTGTGATGTTGGGGAAAAATAATCAAAAAATCAGGAATTTATCTTGTACGGCGTTTTTACAAGGATCTGGCCAAAGTACTACTCCGAGAAACGAGAATCGATCCCGAGAGTGGAAATAATTTTTTTAAATTCAATTTTTGACGATCCAACCGTACAGATGTTAACAGATGCGCATTGTAATGTTGGGGAAAAATAATCGAAAAATCAGGAATTTATCTTGTACGGCGTTTTTACAAGGATCTGGCCAAAGTACTACTCCGAGAAACGAGAATCGATCCCGAGAGTGGAAATAATTTTTTTAAATTCAATTTTTGATGATCCAACCGTACGGATGTTAACAGATGTGCATTGTAATGTTGGGGAAAAATAATCGAAAAATCAGGAATTTATCTTGTACGGCGTTTTTACAAAGATCTGGCCAAAGTACTACTCCGAGAAACGAGAATCGATCCCGAGAATGGAAATAATTTTTTTAATTTCAATTTTTGACGATCCAACCGTACGGATGTTAACAGATACGCATTGTGATGTTGGGGAAAAATAATCGAAAAATCAGGAATTTATCTTGTACGGCGTTTTTACAAGGATCTGGCCAAAGTACTACTCCGAGAAACGAGAATCGATCCCGAGAGTGGAAATAATTTTTTTAAATTCAATTTTTGACGATCCAACCGTACGGATGTTAACAGATACGCATTGTGATGTTGGGGAAAAATAATCGAAAAATCAGGAATTTAAATTGTACGGCGTTTTTACAAGGATCTGGCCAAAGTACTACTCCGAGAAACGAGAATCGATCCCGAGAGTGGAAATAATTTTTTTAAATTCAATTTTTGACGATCCAACCGTACGGATGTTAACAGATGCGCATTGTAATGTTGGGGAAAAATAATCGAAAAATTAGGAATTTATCTTGTACGACGTTTTTATAAGGATCTGGCCAAAGTACTACTCCGAGAAACGAGAATCGATCCCGAGAGTGGAAATAATTTTTTTAAATTCAATTTTTGACGATCCAACCGTACGGATGTTAACAGATAAGCATTGTGATGTTGGGGAAAAATAATCGAAAAATCAGGAATTTATCATGTACGACGTTTTTACATGGATCTGGCCAAAGTACTACTCCGAGAAACGAGAATCGATCCCGAGAGTGGAAATAATTTTTTTAAATTCAATTTTTGACGATCCAACCGTACGGATGTTTACAGATGCGCATTGTAATGTTGAGGAAAAATAATCGAAAAATCAGGAATTTATCTTGTACGACGTTTTTATAAGGATCTGGCCAAAGTACTACTCCGAGAAACGAGAATCGATCCCGAGAGTGGAAATAATTTTTTTAAATTCAATTTTTGACGATCCAACCGTACGGATGTTAACAGATGTGCATTGTAATGTTGGGGAAAAATAATCGAAAAATCAGGAATTTATCTTGTACGGCGTTTTTACAAGGATCTGGCCAAAGTACTACTCCGAGAAACGAGAATCGATCCCGAGAGTGGAAATAATTTTTTTAAATTCAATTTTTGACGATGCAACCGTACAGATGTTAACAGATGCGCATTGTAATGTTGGGGAAAAATAATCGAAAAATCAGGAATTTATCTTGTACGGCGTTTTTAAAAGGATCTGGCCAAAGTACTACTCCGAGAAACGAGAATCGATCCCGAGAGTGGAAATAATTTTTTTAAATTCAATTTTTGACGATCCAACCGTACGGATGTTAACAGATACGCATTGTGATGTTGGGGAAAAATAATCGAAAAATCAGGAATTTATCTTGTACGGCGTTTTTACAAGGATCTGGCCAAAGTACTACTCCGAGAAACGAGAATCGATCCCGAGAGTGGAAATAATTTTTTTAAATTCAATTTTTGACGATCCAACCGTACGGATGTTAACAGATACGCATTGTGATGTTGGGGAAAAATAATCGAAAAATCAGGAATTTATCTTGTACGGCGTTTCTACAAGTATCTGGCCAAAGTACTACTCCGAGAAACGAGAATCGATCCCGATAGTGGAAATAATTTTTTTAAATTCAATTTTTGACGATGCAACCGTACAGATGTTAACAGATGCGCATTGTAATGTTGGGGAAAAATAATCGAAAAATCAGGAATTTATCTTGTACGACGTTTTTATAAGGATCTGGCCAAAGTACTACTCCGAGAAACGAGAATCGATCCCGAGAGTGGAAATAATTTTTTTCAATTCAATTTTTGACGATCCAACCGTACGGATGTTAACAGATACGCATTGTGATGTTGGGGAAAAATAATCGAAAAATCAGGAATTTATCTTGTACGGCGTTTCTACAAGTATCTGGCCAAAGTACTACTCCGAGAAACGAGAATCGATCCCGATAGTGGAAATAATTTTTTTAAATTCAATTTTTGACGATGCAACCGTACGGATGTTAACAGATGCGCATTGTGATGTTGGGGAAAAATAATCGAAAAATCAGGAATTTATCTTGTACGGCGTTTTTAAAAGGATCTGGCCAAAGTACTACTCCGAGAAACGAGAATCGATCCCGATAGTGGAAATAATTTTTTTAAATTCAATTTTTGACGATCCAACCGTACAGATGTTAACAGATGCGCATTGTAATGTTGGGGAAAAATAATCGAAAAATCAGGAATTTATCTTGTACGGCGTTTTTACAAGGATCTGGCCAAAGTACTACTCCGAGAAACGAGAATCGATCCCGAGAGTGGAAATAATTTTTTTAAATTCAATTTTTGACGATCCAACCGTACGGATGTTAACAGATGCGCATTGTAATGTTGGGGAAAAATAATCGAAAAATCAGGAATTTATCTTGTACGACGTTTTTATAAGGATCTGGCCAAAGTACTACTCCGAGAAACGAGAATCGATCCCGAGAGTGGAAATAATTTTTTTCAATTCAATTTTTGACGATCCAACCGTACGGATGTTAACAGATACGCATTGTGATGTTGGGGAAAAATAATCGAAAAATCAGAAATTTATCTTGTACGGCGTTTTTACAAGGATCTGGCCAAAGTAGTACTCCGAGAAACGAGAATCGATCCCGAGAGTGGAAATAATTTTTTTAAATTCAATTTTTGACGATCCAACCGTACGGATGTTAACAGATGTGCATTGTAATATTGGGGAAAAATAATCGAAAAATCAGGAATTTATCTTGTACGGCGTTTTTACAAGGATCTGGCCAAAGTACTACTCCGAGAAACGAGAATCGATCCCGAGAGTGGAAATAATTTTTTTAAATTCAATTTTTGACGATCCAACCATACGGATGTTAACAGATACGCATTGTGATGTTGGGGAAAAATAATCGAAAAATCAGGAATTTATCTTGTACGGCATTTTTACAAGGATCGGCAAAAGTACTACTCCGAGAAACGAGAATCGATCCCGAGAGTGGAAATAATTTTTTAAATTCAATTTTTGACGATCCAACCGTACGGATGTTAACAGATGCGCATTGTAATGTTGGGGAAAAATAATCGAAAAATCAGGAATTTATCTTGTACGGCGTTTTTACAAGGATCTGGCCAAAGTACTACTCCGAGAAACGAGAATCGATCCCGAGAGTGGAAATAATTTTTTTAAATTCAATTTTTGACGATCCAACCGTACGGATGTTAACAGATACGCATTGTGATGTTGGGGAAAAATAATCGAAAAATCAGGAATTTATCTTGTACGGCGTTTTTACAAGGATCTGGCCAAAGTACTACTCCGAGAAACGAGAATCGATCCCGAGAGTGGAAATAATTTTTTTAAATTCAATTTTTGACGATCCAACCGTACGGATGTTAACAGATGCGCATTGTAATGTTGGGGAAAAATAATCGAAAAATCAGAAATTTATCTTGTATGGCGTTTTTACAAGGATCTGGCCAAAGTACTACTCCGAGAAACGAGAATCGATCCCGAGAGTGGAAATAATTTTTTTAAATTCAATTTTTGACGATCCAACCGTACGGATGTTAACAGATGTGCATTGTAATGTTGGGGAAAAATAATCGAAAAATCAGGAATTTATCTTGTACGGCGTTTTTACAAGGATCTGGCCAAAGTACTACTCCGAGAAACGAGAATCGATCCCGAGAGTGGAAATAATTTTTTTAAATTCAATTTTTGACGATCCAACCGTACGGATGTTAACAGATACGCATTGTGATGTTGGGGAAAAATAATCAAAAAATCAGGAATTTATCTTGTACGGCGTTTTTACAAGGATCTGGCCAAAGTACTACTCCGAGAAACGAGAATCGATCCCGAGAGTGGAAATAATTTTTTTAAATTCAATTTTTGACGATCCAACCGTACAGATGTTAACAGATGCGCATTGTAATGTTGGGGAAAAATAATCGAAAAATCAGGAATTTATCTTGTACGGCGTTTTTACAAGGATCTGGCCAAAGTACTACTCCGAGAAACGAGAATCGATCCCGAGAGTGGAAATAATTTTTTTAAATTCAATTTTTGATGATCCAACCGTACGGATGTTAACAGATGTGCATTGTAATGTTGGGGAAAAATAATCGAAAAATCAGGAATTTATCTTGTACGGCGTTTTTACAAAGATCTGGCCAAAGTACTACTCCGAGAAACGAGAATCGATCCCGAGAATGGAAATAATTTTTTTAATTTCAATTTTTGACGATCCAACCGTACGGATGTTAACAGATACGCATTGTGATGTTGGGGAAAAATAATCGAAAAATCAGGAATTTATCTTGTACGGCGTTTTTACAAGGATCTGGCCAAAGTACTACTCCGAGAAACGAGAATCGATCCCGAGAGTGGAAATAATTTTTTTAAATTCAATTTTTGACGATCCAACCGTACGGATGTTAACAGATACGCATTGTGATGTTGGGGAAAAATAATCGAAAAATCAGGAATTTATATTGTACGGCGTTTTTACAAGGATCTGGCCAAAGTACTACTCCGAGAAACGAGAATCGATCCCGAGAGTGGAAATAATTTTTTTAAATTCAATTTTTGACGATCCAACCGTACGGATGTTAACAGATGCGCATTGTAATGTTGGGGAAAAATAATCGAAAAATTAGGAATTTATCTTGTACGACGTTTTTATAAGGATCTGGCCAAAGTACTACTCCGAGAAACGAGAATCGATCCCGAGAGTGGAAATAATTTTTTTAAATTCAATTTTTGACGATCCAACCGTACGGATGTTAACAGATAAGCATTGTGATGTTGGGGAAAAATAATCGAAAAATCAGGAATTTATCATGTACGACGTTTTTACATGGATCTGGCCAAAGTACTACTCCGAGAAACGAGAATCGATCCCGAGAGTGGAAATAATTTTTTTAAATTCAATTTTTGACGATCCAACCGTACGGATGTTTACAGATGCGCATTGTAATGTTGAGGAAAAATAATCGAAAAATCAGGAATTTATCTTGTACGACGTTTTTATAAGGATCTGGCCAAAGTACTACTCCGAGAAACGAGAATCGATCCCGAGAGTGGAAATAATTTTTTTAAATTCAATTTTTGACGATCCAACCGTACGGATGTTAACAGATGTGCATTGTAATGTTGGGGAAAAATAATCGAAAAATCAGGAATTTATCTTGTACGGCGTTTTTACAAGGATCTGGCCAAAGTACTACTCCGAGAAACGAGAATCGATCCCGAGAGTGGAAATAATTTTTTTAAATTCAATTTTTGACGATCCAACCGTACGGATGTTAAAAGATACGCATTGTGATGTTGGGGAAAAATAATCGAAAAATCAGGAATTTATCTTGTACGGTGTTTTTACAAGGATCTGGCCAAAGTACTACTCCGAGAAACGAGAATCGATCCCGAGAGTGGAAATAATTTTTTTAAATTCAATTTTTGACGATCCAACCGTACGGATGTTAATAGATACGCATTGTGATGTTGGGGAAAAATAATCGAAAAATCAGGAATTTATCTTGTACGGCGTTTTTACAAGGATCTGGCCAAAGTACTACTCCGAGAAACGAGAATCGATCCCGAGAGTGGAAATAATTTTTTAAATTCAATTTTTGACGATCCAACCGTACGGATGTTAACAGATGCACATTGTAATGTTGGGGAAAAATAATCGAAAAATTAGGAATTTATCTTGTACGACGTTTTTATAAGGATCTGGCCAAAGTACTACTCTGAGAAACGAGAATCGATCCCGAGAGTGGAAATAATTTTTTTAAATTCAATTTTTGACGATCCAACCGTACGGATGTTAACAGATACGCATTGTGATGTTGGGGAAAAATAATCGAAAAATCAGGAATTTATCTTGTACGCCGTTTTTACAAGGATCCGGCCAAAGTACTACTATGAGAAACGAGAATCCATCCCGAGAGTGGAATTAATTTTTTTAAATTCAATTTTTGACGATCCAACCGAACGGATGTTAACAGATGTGCATTGCAATGTTGGGGAAAAATAATCGAAAAATCAGGAATTTATCTTGTACGGCGTTTTTACAAGGATCTGGCCAAAGTACTACTCCGAGAAACGAGAATCGATCCCGAGTGTGGAAATAATTTTTTTAAATTCAATTTTTGACGATCCAACCGTACGGATGTTAACAGATACGCATTGTGATGTTGGGGAAAAATAATCGAAAAAACAGGAATTTATCTTGTACGGCGTTTTTACAAGGATTTGGCCAAAGTACTACTCCGAGAAACGAGAATCGATCCCGAGAGTGGAAATAATTTTTTTAAATTCAATTTTTGACGATCCAACCGTACGGATGTTAACAGATGCGCATTGTAATGTTGGGGAAAAATAATCGAAAAATCAGGAATTTATCTTGTACGACGTTTTTATAAGGATCTAGCAAAAGTACTACTCCGAGAAACGAGAATCGATCCCGAGAGTGGAAATAATTTTTTTCAATTCAATTTTTGACGATCCAACCGTACGGATGTTAACAGATACGCATTGTGATGTTGGGGAAAAATAATCGAAAAATCAGGAATTTATCTTGTACGGCGTTTCTACAAGTATCTGGCCAAAGTACTACTCCGAGAAACGAGAATCGATCCCGATAGTGGAAATAATTTTTTTAAATTCAATTTTTGACGATGCAACCGTACAGATGTTAACAGATGCGCATTGTAATGTTGGGGAAAAATAATCGAAAAATCAGGAATTTATCTTGTACGGCGTTTTTAAAAGGATCTGGCCAAAGTACTACTCCGAGAAACGAGAATCGATCCCGAGAGTGGAAATAATTTTTTTAAATTCAATTTTTGACGATACAACCGTACGGATGTTAACAGATACGCATTGTGATGTTGGGGAAAAATAATCGAAAAATCAGGAATTTATCTTGTACGGCGTTTTTACAAGGATCTGACCAAAGTACTACTCCGAGAAACGAGAATCGATCCCGAGAGTGGAAATAATTTTTTTAAATTCAATTTTTGACGATCCAACCGTACGGATGTTAACAGATGCGCATTGTAATGTTGGGGAAAAATAATCGAAAAATCAGGAATTTATCTTGTACGACGTTTTTATAAGGATCTGGCCAAAGTACTACTCCGAGAAACGAGAATCGATCCCGAGAGTGGAAATAATTTTTTTCAATTCAATTTTTGACGATCCAACCGTACGGATGTTAACAGATACGCATTGTGATGTTGGGGAAAAATAATCGAAAAATCAGAAATTTATCTTGTACGGCGTTTTTACAAGGATCTGGCCAAAGTAGTACTCCGAGAAACGAGAATCGATCCCGAGAGTGGAAATAATTTTTTTAAATTCAATTTTTGACGATCCAACCGTACGGATGTTAACAGATGTGCATTGTAATGTTGGGGAAAAATAATCGAAAAATCAGGAATTTATCTTGTACGGCGTTTTTACAAGGATCTGGCCAAAGTACTACTCCGAGAAACGAGAATCGATCCCGAGAGTGGAAATAATTTTTTTAAATTCAATTTTTGACGATCCAACCGTACGGATGTTAGTAATTTATCCTGATATATAATTTATCTTGTACGGCATTTTTACAAGGAATTTATCGTAATAATAATTTATCTTGTACGATGTTTCAATCGAAAAAGCGAAAAATAATTCTTAATTTTAATAATAAATTCATTCACCTTAATTAATTTTAATGAAATAAAAAATTAAAAATATTAATCTAAAAAATACAATAAATATCTTGGTATATAATTTTTTATATTAATGATACAACACATATACCGATATACTGATATTTATTTTACAACTTGTCCGAAAATTGTGAAACAGTTACAGATCCGTGGCGGCTAAACTTTCCCAAAAAACTCAAACTTCCCCCCACTTCACTTTCAACATCGCTTAACCCTCAATTCACTTTCAAATTCTTCCTCAATTCTCTTTCAAATTCTCCCTCTCTGTGCACCATAATCTCCCCACAACTTTCAATCGGTGAAATTAGGTTACAGCGTCGGTGAAATCTGGTGACCCAATCTGGTTTATGTTCTTGAAATTAGGGTTTTTCCAAAGGCGTTTAAATCACCTTGTTTATCGCAGGTAAACCATTCTTTCCACAGACTATTTGAGTGAGTGTATGTTTGAGATAGTTTGAGAATAAGATATATGGTTAGAGAGATTGCATGTTTGAGTTGTATTTTAGATCGAGATTGAGACTATTTGACTTGTAATTATTTGACACTTTCATCCCTTTTCTATGATACACTCTGTGTGGGTATACTTATTTCAGTTACTCGAGTAATATTTGTGTTATGTGTGTTATATGAGTTACTCTGTGTGGGTACTTTTGCTTTAATGTTGATGTATTAATAGCTGACATTGTTGTGCTTTTGTCTAAAGCTAATTTGAGTACCATGGGAAAGAGGTACAGGTTGGTTGTTTACTATGGGGGTGAGTTCATGACATGTGTTAAGTGGCAATACACTGGTCCTAAGTCAAAGGTGTTCGAAGGAATGGAAGTCTACAACATGACCGTTAAACAAGTTAGGGATTTAGTAGCGGATGTAGTTTCGGATGATGATAAGCTTTATTTCATGAAAGATGGGGTGACCCCGGATAATGGATATGGTTTATTGCTTGGAGACAGTGACTTAAAAGAGTTGGCTATTGCTTCTAACATGATTGGAGTCTGCAAGATTCATGTCTTCCATTCCTGGTCCACAGCTACTGCACCAGTTTGCGTTGAAGAAGAATACCTAGGTAGACTCATTTTTGACTTCTCATATTTATTCATGTGTATGTTTATTGAACAGATCAATCCCGTAATTGCTAAGGGTTCTTGTACTGGTTGTAGGTGTGGAAAATGAGGAACTTGAGGATCAATATTCAATGGAAGAGTGTAGCGAAGAAGAAGAAGGCACAGAAGGAGAAGACGAAGGAGAAAGCGTAGAAGAACAAGACGGAGCAGAAAAAGAATGCAAACAGGTGCAACAAAAGAATGATGTCAAAGCTAAGAGGGGGCTAACCAGGTTGCCGAAGCTGCATACCAGGTTTACAAACTCTGGTGGAAAAAAACATGAGGTTAAATTTGACTCACTTGGTAGGTTAATGGGGGAATACAGATCAGAATTTACGAGCTTTTTGGGAGACACGGTCAGGGAGCATGTGGGCTTAAGATGGTTAACATGGAAGGAGGTGCCAAAAGAAGTGAAGGCTAAGCTGTGGGATCAAGCAACGGTAAATCAGCTACTCTAAATATATTTTACATTTTCAATATGAAACACTATTGTTCAACTTATCTGCTTGCCTTATATGTGTATTAACACCATGTATTATATATTGCAGCATTATTTTGATATAGAATTTTGTCGTCGAAAGTTTGTAATGACTCGGCTTGGTGGGCTGCTTCGCAATTTCAGAAGAAAGATGTATGCAAAATTCATACAACCTAACCTGAAAAAACCAGCAAAACTTGCAAAAGTTCCCAGGCTGTATAGTACACTGGTAGAGCAAGCTGATTGGGATAGGTTCGTAGCCCACACGCAAATGGATAAATTCAAGGTTGTAATACTTTAATATACGGATCATCGTTTGAATTAACGTATTTTTCCAATGCACTTTGCTGAAATAATTCTTTTGACTATTGGAAGGATGTCTCCAAAACTACGAAAATAGCGCGATCACGGTCCCGTTTTGATCATCGCTTGGGACGAGGAGGATACTCTCGTCTCAAAGAAAAATTGGTAATTCAGATGTGTTTTTTTTGTGTTACTAGTGATTATTTTGGTTTTTCCTTGTCTGATTGTGTCATCGTTGCATTATGCAAGGTTTCAAAAAAAGAAATTACAGTTGATGACGTCCCCACCCGTGCTTTTATGTGGAGGAAGGGGAGGGAAAACAAAGATGGAGAGTTGGTAGATCCTAAAGTGAAGAAAATGGCAGATTATTTAGTAGGTTTAAATATGAGACTTAGTATATCCTAAAGTGAAGAACATGTCCTTGTTACTAATTTTCTTCACTTTTTTCTTTACAGATGGATATTGAAGCACAGATAAAGGACGGAACAATCAAGATTGGGCCGGACGAGGATGCCCTTACAGTGGTTTTTGGTAGGGAACAGGGTTCATACTTGCGAGGTGTTGGTTGTGGAGTCACTCCCAGTACGTACTGGCATTGTCCTCGGCAAAGGACATCAGGAAAAGATAAAATCAAGATTCTGGAGCTTCAATTGGAAAATGAGAAACTGCTGCGTGAGAAGAAGGATGAAGAACTGAAGAACCTGTCATTGCAGATGGAGGCAACGAACAATAAACTGAATAAAGTCATGGCTCAATTGGATTCGCAAGGACTGCTTTCAGCAACAAAATAAGATGTAAGCACTACGTAAATTGTTGGAGTTTTTTGTGTTTGAATTTAGTTATCTTGTGTCTATATTCCAAAACATAGTTTACAAAACTTGTGTTATCGCTTGACTTTCCCATTTGACGTTACATTCTGTAGGGAACACCGATAAGTGGGAATGGTTCGAGGGACAGCTGCATTAATGTTACCATCCCAGCATCGAAAGAGTTTTTAACACCTGTAAGTAATGGCTAATTTAATTTCTTTTTAAATTTTTCTAAGTAATTGCTGATTTCTTGTCCAAATTTCTTAAATTGTAGGTTAAATCCGTGGAAAAGCAAGTGACTCCTACTGCCGACACATCCATAATGGCGCAAAAGGTGATCACCACCAGGAGGAAAGTTTATATATCTCCGCGTACCACTAAATCACAAGAAGATCCAACAATTGTGCACCAAGTATATATTTACAATATTGCTAAATGCACATGTATATTGAGATTAATTTCCAACTTTAATATGTTGGAAATTATGCTACTACTTTTGTAGGAAAAGGTGATTAGATCCGGAACCAGGAAGAAGATTAGTTTATCTCAGCCTAGCACTATCTCTGATCAAATGCCATCTCAGTCAAATCAAACCTCAACTATTGTCCAATCGGTATGCATTATATTTCTAAATGCGTACCTATATTAATTCACTTTACCTTTATGATGTTAATTATGCCACTAACTTTTGTAGGCAATGAAGTGTACTCTGTATACGTTGAATTTGAACAACCTGGTTGCACATGGTACGGCTTTCCTTTCAGACCAGCAAGGACAAACCATTCATGGAGTCCCCCTACAAGATGATTGCTATTGAGTTTCTGTTGATGAAGTTGTTAAGGGGGCAGCATTCTTACCGTATGAAGCCGGTGATATGCGGATAGTTGAGGATGCTTTGGGTTCTTTTGTGGCTTGGCCCAAAAACCATATCAAGATAATTGATCATCAAGTACGTTTCTTACTTTGCATTCCATTTTGGTTGTGTGCATTTATTCTCCCGCTTTATAATTTTGTTTAAACTGATGGAGCTTTAATTAATTAACATTACTTGTCCAACGGTCTTAACTTTCTTATCTATAGAATTACATTACTTGTGTTAAATGGTCGTAACTTGAGTGCTGTTGAAATGATCATCGTATTTGTTTTCCTGTTTTACTCTAGGTACCAATTACTCCAACTGCCAATGGGGAAGGGAAAGAACATAGCGCAGCTCAAGCTAAGGAGGAACGTAGCGCAGATCAAGCTAAGAAGGGGAAGAGATGTAATACCATTATTGGTTCCCCAGTAACACGTTCAAAGGCTAAGGCGAACAAGGCAGACAAGCTGAGGAAGAAGTGGAAGCTAGCCGTGGTGTAATTGTAAACTGAATTTTACTCATGTTAATGTGGTTTTCTGGTTCTGAACTTTTCGATAAGTTGTTAATTTTCTGTACTCTGGTTATGGTATGTGGTTTTTATGGATTGTGGAGTTATACTCCATATGTGGAGTTATACTCCATATCGTTGTTATGGATCATGGATTTAGTATGGATTTTATGGATTAATATGGACTAGTTTGTATTTTGGCATTTTTTTTACTTGTATTTTGGCATTTTAGTTGTTTGCATATATTATGGCCTTTTTGGATTGGATTGTGGCCTTTTGGTATTGTCATTTGTATCGGCCTTTTGGTACGGCCGTGGTCATTTATATTACAAATGAAACCTGTTTGTAATGTGGTTAAGTATGTGTGGCTAGTACCACACTTCAGCCACACTACATATTATATTATATTCGGGGATAGTTACTACAATTATTAGTGACTAAAAGCAGTTGTTTAATAGTATATAAAACATAGAAACGGCCACACAAAAATTATAAAATGTGGCCATACCCAAGTTTTTTGCCACGATTTACCAATAAATAGTGCGACCAAAACTAAGCCTTTGATGATTGTTGGTATTTAGCCACGTTATTATTTCTCTTTAGCCACGACACATCCTGTGGCTGCAAGCTGGTATTTAGTCACACTTTTGAGCTTAAAATGGGGGCTGTCAGACCCAAGGGGTGGTATGCTTTAGTCACTCTATTTTGAGTTACAGCCACACAGCTGGGGTGTGGCCGTAGGGGGCATAAAATGACGAGACCTTAGGTCACACTTGGCTGAAAAATTAAAACGTGATGGAAAGTTCTTAGCCACACATATTTGATGTGACGGAAGCCAAAATTTGACGTAGTGTTATTAATGATTGATAAATATGGTGTGATATTTTTGGATATATATAAATGATTGCATTATTTTTAAATTAAAAGGTGACGTGTTTTCATTAGATAGAAATATGATATTTACCAAAAATACTAGGTTCAAAGTTTATATTTGCAAAAATACCATCTCTTTTAATTAATTGCAATTTTCCTAAACTAAGTTTCAAAATTGCAAAAATACTAGGCCCATTCCCCCTCCCTCCTTCCCAGCCCAACCCACTCCCCCTCCCACTCCCTCCTTCCAGCCCACTGCCGACTTGTGTACTTTTTTTTTTAAGACGGGGGCTATTTTGGTGGATTTTGGTTTGCAACTCAATGCAACCAATGCAACCACATTAAACCACATTCAACTAAATGCAACCAAATGCAACTTTTTTTAAAAAGGTGGGGTGATTTTGGTGGTTTTGGGTTGCAAGGCCCCGCCATGGGCAATATTCAACTGAATGCAACCACATTCAACTTCTTTTTTTTTTTAAAAAAAGGTAGGGTGATTTTGGTGGCTTTGGGTTGCAAGGCCCCGCCAGGGGCAACCACATTCAACTGAATGCAACCACATTCAACTGAATGCAATCACATTCAACTTCTTTTTTAAAAAAAGGTAGGGTGATTTTGGTGGCTTTGGGTTGCAAGGCCCCGCCAGGGGCAATATTCAACTGAATGCAACCACATTCAACTGAATGCAACCACATTCAACTTCTTTTTTTAAAAAATGTTGGGTGATTTTGGTGGCTTTAGGTTGCAAGGCCCCGCCAGGGGCAATATTCAACTGAATGCAACCACATTCAACTGAATGCAACCACATTCAACTTCTTTTTAAAAAAAAGGTAGGGTGATTTTGGTGGCTTTGGGTTGCAAGGCCCCGCCAGGGGCAATATTCAACTGAATGCAACTGAAATCAGAAATTTAGTTGAATGTGGTTGCATTCAGTTGCTGATTTCAGGTTCCATTTGTCAGTTGTCATTTTCGACCTCATATATATATATATATATAGAGTCAAAAAATGAGGTCGAAAATGACAACTGACAAATGGAACCTGAAATCAGAAATTTAGTTGCATGTGGTTGCATTCAGTTGCAAATTTAGTTGAATATGCCCCTGCGGGGCCATAGAACCTAAATCCACCAAAATATCACCCACCTTATATATATATATATAGTTAAAAAATGAGGTCGAAAATGACAACTGACAAATGGAACCTAAAATCAGAAATTTAGTTGCATGTGGTTGCATTCAGTTGCAAATTTAGTTGAATTTGGTTGCATTCATTTGAATATGCCCCTACGGGGCCAGGAACCAAAAAAAAGTACAGTCGGCACTTCATAGAAAGAAGGGGGGAGGGTAGGGTTAGTGTTAGGGTTAATATTTTTGCAATTTAGAAACTTAGTTAGTAAAATTGCAAAAAACTATTTTTAACAAAAGTAAATGTGCAAAAATTTACTTTTTTCTTTTTATTTATGAAAAGAGCCCAGAAATATTAATGATTGAAAAATATGATAGGACTAATTTATTTTCGTAGGTGTTTCTTAAAAAATAATATTTTCAACTAAAAAGAAACGTGAAAAGCAGCTAATTACCATTCATTATACTATGTTATTATTTATTTTAATAATTAGGATAATCATACCAAAAAATCGAACCAATAAACTTTCAATATTTCAGTTTTAATATAATAGTACTAGCTTATAACCCGTGCAATGCACGGGTTTCTTTTAATATGTTATATAAATTTTATTTTATGTTATAATTATATTTTTATATAATCATTATTTTGTAAAAATTATTTTAATATTATTTTAATATAATTTAATATAAATTTAATTAATCATGATTTAAAATTTACAATATTATAGAATTTTAAGTTAAATATGTCGTTAACAGAATTCGAAACTTGAATTTTTAGTAAAATACTTTAATCATAAAATATATCTTATAATTACATCTAATGGTTCTTATTAACTACTAAAAATCTAACAGTAAAATGGTTTATTATTTTTCGGTATACAATAATGATTGCAAAATTATGTGGTTTAAAATTTTTATTATAAAATTTTTTAAAAAAATATGTCTGATAGAATTCGAACCTTGAAATTTTAGTAAATAAATTTAAACATATAATATATCTAATCATTAGATCTAATGATTCTGATTTTTTACTAAAAATATAATGGTCATTATTGGTTGTATATATATGTCTATTATCTTTTGTTAGTGATTAGACGATATAGTGTTATTTTTTTGGGTATATATTAATTATTGTAAGATTATATTTTAATATAAAAGTTAACGTGTTTTATTTAGAAAGAAATATTATTCATTGAAAGATACGATATCTTAGGTGTTTATAAAAGGTAATACCATCAATCAATTAAAAGTAAACATCTTTTTATTAAAAAAAGGCAATCGACTAATTATCACTAATTATATTATTTTACTATTTATTTTAATAATTAGGATGACCGTGCTGAATATCGAACGGACAAACTTTCAATGCCAGTGTGATGCACAGGTTTCTTTTATTACATTAAATAAATTTTCTTTAATATTATAATTATGTTTTTATATAATCATTATTTTTAATATTTTTTTTAATTTTAATTTAATATAATTTAATATTTTCATGTTTACGAATTATACTAATGTTTCCTTATTATAAACAATGTATACGAATTTTTAATATATTTTATTAAATAGTGATATAATTGAGAAAAAAATATTTTAGTTAGAGAAAAGATAAAAGATAAACAATTAATTTATTAGATAACAGTAATTATAATTTGTTTTTTAATTAGAAAAAAATAACAAAGATATTATATTTTACTTGAAAAAGGAAAATGTTTAGTTATAAAAAAAAAAGGTAACATGTTTAACCTGAAAAGGTAGATTGATTAGTAAAGTAAAAATTTTAGATAAATAAAATATAAAAGAAGATTTTTAAAAGGTAACCCGCGATATAATTGGAAAAAGAAATATTTTAGTTAGAGAAAAGAGAAAAGATAATTTGAATGAAAAAATTAATTAATTAGTTAATAGTAATTATAATATGCTTTTTAGTTAGATAAAATATAAAAGATATTATATTTGAATTATAAAATATGGAAAATATGATAGGTTTTAGCTGAAAAAGGTATTCAAAAAGGTAATCGTTTAATTATAAGTACTTATAAAATTATAATTTAGAATGCCGTGATTTAACTGAAAAAGTGAGGTGTTAGTTAGAGAGAATTAAAAAGGAAACATGTTTTAGGTGGAAAAGGTAATTAATTAGTTTATAGTAATTACAATTTTATTTATGTTATTTCACTAAATTAAATTGTTCCTAGTGTTTTTAGATAGTGAGAAATTAATGTTGCCCGTGATATTTCTAGAAAAAAGGAATTTGAATTATAAAATAGGGAAAAGATGATATGTTTTAGTTGAAAAAGGTAATTGATAATTATTAGTAGTATAATATTATTATTTATTAAATAGAACCACCCGTGATATATTTGTTAAAAAAGATATTTTAGTTAAAGAGATATTTTAGTTATAGAATAGAGAAAAGGTAACATGTTTGTGCTGAAAAAGGTAATTGATTAGTTAATAGTAATTATAATATAATTATGTTATTTTCAAAATTGCTTGTAGTGTTTATAAGAAAGGAGAAATTTTAGTTAGATAAAATATAAAAGATATTGTGCTTTACCTGAAAAGGGAAATTAATTAGTTAGTGACAAATAGAAAAGGTAATATGTTTAATATGAAAAAGGAAATTATGTAATTAGTTAATAGTTAAGTAAGAGTAATTAGGTAAATTCAATAGTACCAACCAACCAACCAAACTTTTAATGTTTCGGCTTTAATATAATAGAATAGATAGATTTTAAGTAATCTAATGGTGAGTTGAAGAGGTACTTGTTTATCTTTGTTTTTTCTCATAGTTTGAATGATTTTATCGTTCTTAAGATTATCCTAAAATATTCTTTGAGATTCAAATTGTTACAAAGTTTGTTCAACGTGGTGCTAGATAGATTTGTCAAGGTCTATACATGAATTTTCAAAGTCGAAATATGACAGCATAAAGTAGACAATAGACATTCACTACAGAGAGGATGCCAGGCAAAAAGGAAGAAGCAAGTAAAAAGTATGCCGAAAAAGGATAGCTATAGAAATATGCAGAAGTGCGATCTATGTCCAATGCTAATACAGCGGAAATCGGACTTAATCGATAGAGGCACTGTCCATGGATTAATCGGGTATTTGGAGATTAATCGGAATGATTAATTAAATAATCAGATTATTAATCAATTCGGTAACCCATGGAACAAGGATTAATCGGTGATTAATCGTGATTAATCACCGATTTTTAGAACAGAGCTAATACCAAGTTAAACACCTTGACTCTCCAAGATCAATCATGGGATTACAACCCGAGAAATAGAATGAGATTCTACTACATTTTTTTTATTTGAAATCTCATTCCCAATCAATTTTACCTGGCTGTAATCCCATCATTCAAATGACATCAATTGAATCTACAAATAATTTCATTCATAGTTTGTATGAAAAAAAATACTTATAAGTTATAACCTCACGTTAGTTACTGAGATCGACGTCTTAAGGCCATTTTTCTCTTTATGCATATAAAGTATTCTTCACACACTACTTTTTTATTTATTAAATTCGTATTTTCCCGTACCGCACATTGGAAGCCCCACATTCGTATTCCTTTATCTGAAGTTGATGAAAATTAGTGATGGTAGAGTTCATGGTGATCAATAACTACATGGCTTGAATAGCCTTTATCAAAGACTAGTCATAAAAAAACAAGTGCATTCATCTATTTCTCCGTTACATATTCTATTTTATCGAAGATCAATTGCTTTCCAAGATCTTAGCTTGGATCAAAAACAAGCGAAAATGAGACACTTCAACCGGTAGTTTGAGCGATCATGGCTCTGCAAACTATTTTAAATTGTTAGAATTTTATAGTATAAAATCCTGGTAAGGCCTTTCCGTAACAGCTAAGGTTTTAGATAAACTGATTACTTAATAGGATATCAGAGCTCAGACACGCAGAGGTCTCAGATGACAAATTATGTCTCAAATATGGGTGGCCGTAATCCATTATTCGATCCATAAATGGGTTTTCGAGTGAGAGAGTGTTAAAAAACATATATATATAAAGATTTAGTTGGATCTTTATCTAACATCTTAAAGTATTCTCAATATTTATCATGGACACGAAACATGTACAAGATATTGCTACGTTCAGGGGCGGGGTAAACAAATTTGGGGCCCTGTGCAAGGTCTTAAAATTTGGTCCTCCATTTATAAATACGTTAATTCTATTATTTAGAGAAACTGTTCAACTTTCCAAGATGATCAATACTCAATTTATGGTAATATCTATACTCTTTATTAAAAGAAGAAACCCCCTCTAAATGGTATACCATTTATACCGCGGTATGCACGGTATGCCAATTAATTAATTAATTATTTAATTATTTAATAATAACTTATTTTGCTATTTGATCTTACTTTAAAAACTGTTTTTTAAGTGTATAGAAGGTCAATAATAATAAGAACTACTAATGAAACAAGTACTCTCTGAACTAAAATACGGTATGCCAATTAATTAATTAATGTATACCGCGGTATGCAACTAAATATTAATTAATTTAATTAATTAAAATCATAATATTAAATATTAATTTAATTTAAACTAAAAATTGAAATAAAAATCAAGAATATAGGATTTAGGGCTTCATTAATTAATATTTAAAATATATCTATAATAGATTAATAATAAATACAATTAATAATATAACTATTCTTATATTACCAGAGATAAGTTATATGAATTTAATTAATTAAAATAATAAAATTAAATATTAATTTAATTTATTATTGAAATTATATACTAGGAGTCTATTAACTAACAATCGAAATAAATGTCGAGAATATATTATTATATACAGCTTGGTGATTCAAGATTTTATTCATTTAAAAAAGTTAAAATTAAACATTAATTTAATTTATTATTGAAATTATATACTAAGAGTTTATTAACTAACAATCGAAATAAACGTCGAGAATATATTATTATATACAACTTGTTGATTCAAGATTTTATTGATATTAAAAAGTTAAAAATTAGGAATTTAAGATAATTTATCACAATCCGTGCTTCGCACGGGTTATCGGCTAGTATTTAAAAATTACAATAATTAATTTACCTTTATATATTGTTACTCTCAATATTTTTCAACTTTACTAGTTAAACTTGTCAAATATTTTTTTTTCACAGAGCCAAAAAAAAAATAATTATGAAGTAATCTGAATTTTTTGGTCAAAATTTCAAAATCTCTCTACATATATATACATAGGCAAGTGCTCAAATACAAACCATTCTTAAAATGAGAACCTACAAACCAACACTAAATTAATTATATTTCATATATTCTAAGGTTCCCGCCAAGGGTACCTTCACAAAAGTTGCTTAAAATAATTGGCTCTATCCAACAAAAAAAAAAAAAAACTTGCCGTGGAAATGCGAAGCATTTAAGACAGTAAACGGATGAGTTAGGTAGTCATGAGGGCCGAAGGCTCTCGACACACCCGTCAATCGTCTATTGCCTTTACCATTGATTGCCATTCCTTACAACTTTAGAATGATAAAGGCGCGAAGCGCCGTACAAGAAGGTGCGAAGCGCCGTACAAGAAGGTGCGAAACACCGTTAACCAGTGAAATCCACTGCCACGTCATCAGGTGAACATTGATTTTTTTTTTTTTTTTTATTTTTTTTGTTGGATAGAGCCAAGTATTTTAAACGTTTTTTGTATTGGGGTACCCCTAGTTTGGTCATTAGATTAGCTTGAAATATTAGATTATGCTTGGTTTGTAGGTTTGTATTTTAAGGAGATTTGTATTGGAATAACCCCTATATACATATATATAAAAAGAGGAAAAAAATTTGGGACCCTATATTTTTTGGGGCCCTGTCGCGCACCCCAGCCCCGCCCCAGGCTACGTTCAGAATTTAACTTTCTTAATCCATACATATATCTAGTTACTAATTTGCCAATCATTTACAAAATCTATCTAGGCTACTATTTTCAAGTTTTCATATTTTGGTTAACCCATCATGTAGAATTAATGCATTATCAACAAGCTAAAAAGATTTCTCTTCCACTTCGTCAAAAGATAGATTGCAAAAGGATCCTGGAGATATTACTCTGTTGTTGCTTCTTAATGTTTCTTTCAAATATTTTATTCATTTCTGACGACGGGTGCTCAAGCGCTAGCATCAGATGGTCTTTCCTCTTCATATTTCATAGTAATTCTTTTATAACTAGAATATGTCAGTGATGATATATGTCTGTCTTTGGATACCTCTGCCGCCACTATCACATAATTTTCTTATTATTTTTTGTGACAGTTTGAAGTATTCTATACCACAGCTACAGTCCGGATACATATTGCAATAATATTATTACTCTATTACCATATGGACACCCTTGAAATATATATTGGCGACCTGATTGCTCACGAAACCTAAGTTCCGATGCCATGTTAACTAATCGGTGTATATAAAATCTTTAGGTGTTAGAGGAAGGTCAACTGGATCTTATATCTATACTCTTTATTAAAAACAGAAACCCTTTTAAATGGTATGCCACGTATACCGCGATCGCGCGGTATGCCACTAAAAAAAATTAAAAATTAGAAAGTTAAGATAATTTATAACGATCCGTGTTTGACACGAGTTATCGGCTAGTTATATTCTAACAATGAGTATGTGGTTAGGAGCATTTTTATGTTAAGTTGTTCATAAAAGAATCGGATGAACAAATCTTAATACAGAATAACATAAACCTCCTCAATGCTTTTAGTGTTCTAACTAAGTACTTACAAAAACCTCCTCAATGCTTATGAATTTTCAATTTTTTAAGGTAAAAAAATAAGTGGAAGAAATATATATCAGTAAGAATGCAATATTTTTTTTAGTTAGACAAAGCAAAGACATAAACTAGTGATCACAACATGATTAACAATATGCACACTGCTCTGTCTTCTCTTTTCCACCCGACTTGAAAAAGACTTACCAACTGCAAAATACCTAAATTATATCTAGTGTATATTACTTTAGTGATTTGAATTGTAAAAAGACTTTTCTTACTCTGGTTCAAAGTGTCTTAGAATCCTGCATGACAGCAATGGCGACTGGGAAAGAAACATCTAAAAGGATGCAAACGAAGGAGGATGATGAGTTGATGACCACTCTCTTATGTATGTCTGGATAAGGAAACATATTAGTTTCTTCGTCAAATGTCTATATTATTCTGGACACATAACTAGGACGACAATCTTCTAGCAATTGCCAATTAAAAACTAAGTGATCTCTGTCTAGCATCGGAATATAAAATGGTTACTGATTGTAGTCCCATTCTTGAATGCTTAGTCGCAACAGGACCAACGACCACTTTTTAATGGTCTGAATCTGATTGATTGCTAGTTATATATGTGTAAGATGCATTACCATTTTTCTTGGTTTAATTGTATAGTAATATATGCAGGAAAGATTGCTTCAGCAAAGCACTCAAATTGTCGAGATGATAGCTTTATTAGAAGTAAACAAAGATAAAGATTTTAATATCTGCTTGATAGTGTTTAAACAGTTATAGCAGTTCTAACAAGCAACAAGTCATGTCGTTAACTTAATAGTTGTAATTAATTTAGCAGACAAGGATTAAGGACTGACAGGTACCAAGTATTCTTATTTTTTAATCGTAGATCTAATTTATGAAATTCACCGTCTCCCTAATAGGTAAACTTGCTTATTTTTTAATATCTGAACCAGCACCTTGGTCTAAAAATGCAGCATATCCCTCAGATTATGCTTGCTAAGATGTACCACGGTCTTGCACTAAATTGCATTCTTTCAATAAATATTAATTTAGCCACCTTTGCAAGAAGCAGTCAAATCCATGTTCGTCTAAAAGTATAATAATCCGTTGATTAACGGTTAGTCTAGTTATTTTGAAGATTTTACAATAATTCATCTTTGAATCATTCCATTGACTAGATTTCAATTTTTGTTTTTGTCAGAAGATTTCAATTATTTTTGAATTTGTCTCATCCATAATTATACACGCGTAGGATAGAATATATCCAAAATAAATTTTGAAATGATAAAGGTACAAGTTTTATGAGTAATCCATGATTATGCATTTTTGTGTAATAATTAGGCTTATATGTGTTACAAGTGATTAAATAGCGAGAATCGAACTCATGATTTAGAACGAAAAGTATAAATTTTTATCACTTGAATTATCTCATCGCACTCTGATTAAGCATCTTAAGGTAGCCTAAATATAAGTGTCAAATGGCATTTTCATCATTCAACTGATGTTTAACTTATAAATAGATCACCAAATTCAAAAAACTTTCAAATACTCAACTAATTAAAACTTGCAATTTAGTTACTCAACATAAAAAAAATTTCACGTTCGTTAGGTTGAGTTTAACTTTAACAGAAGTACGTTAAATTTTGCTTTGTCAGCTCATCTCACTTGACATGTAAGAAAGTGATGTGTAAATTAAAGAGATAAATAGCGAAAATCTCATTGTCCAACTGTAAGTAGGTCATCGAACTCGAAAATCTTTGTAATTTAGTCATCGAACATAAAAACCTTTATGTTGTGGGAGGAATTTAGCACAACTACGTGGAGGCCGTTGCTGGAATAGAGCCGTAAAATATGGAATCGCCCAACTGCCCAGAAAGGCTCACAGTCAGAGATTTATGGTTAGCCGTCCGGGAAGGCTCACGGCTAGGGGTTACCGAAGAACACGGGAAGGTGTTTTGGTGATGATTGGGGCTGAATCGACGGGAATTAGAGCTCAAGGACCGAATGTTGGCCTGCCAAGAACCCTAATTATGAGAGTGAACGTGCACCGGAGTATACATGCTCTTAGTATCAACGTGTGTTTCGAGAAGAGACCCCGTAAACTGCCTACATACCACTATTTATAGTGGATCAAGCCCGTATGTAGTTCTTGATTGATATGTTCGGTTGTTTGTGATGAGTTATCTCATATTTGTGATGAGTTATCTCGTATCTGATGAGATAATGACTGATATTTACGTATATCAACTGATTGTGATATAGTTATCAGGTTTCCAAGTCATATCAGGACTGTTGGAAGCCTATCCATTGATGTTTATCTCAAGAATGAAGGATTTATCATGTATATATGATGTATATCCTCGAATAACTGAATAATTATCCGTTTAGAGGTGTATTTCAGCTGTAGAGACGTGCTCCTAAAAAGTAGGAGATCTGCCTTATCCAATCTGGCGGCCTTATCAGGCTTCCGTGGGAAGCTAGGGGTACCACCCGGTAGCCTGACTCTGGTAACCTGACTCCGGTAGCCCAACTACGGAAGCCATACTGGAAGCCTTATCCGATGGCTGTCCTAGTCTGAATCTGTGTTTTTGCTAGGCTTCCGGGGAAGCTGGGGGTACCACCCGGTAGCCCCTCCGGTAACCCAGTTACGGAAGCTATGCTGGAAGCCCTCTCTGATGGTTGTTATTGGATATGGATGAGACTATCCCCGGGACCATAAGCCTTATAATCTTTCAATGTTCATCGCAAGGTAGCCCCTCTGGGGGTACCGCCCGGTAACCCAAACTATGGCAGCCCCTTTGGTAAGCCGGTTATGGAAGCTATTCTGGTAAGCCATGTCTGGTAGCTGTATTGGAAGCTATGTAATGATGTCTATGGGTTGTGGATCATCCATGGGAGGCCATTCCCAGGACCCTTATCGTCATATCTACTTGCTACCCATCTCATGGTAGCCCCTATGGGTTGTCATAGGCTCTTGGAAGCCTGTTATCCGGGAGCCATGCCATTCAGGAGCCCTTCTACCCGGGAGCCCTATTATCTTGGGAGCCCTGTTATCAGTTTTCATGGGTTACCACGGGTACCTTGGAAGCCCTCTAAAACATCCTCTTTCCTTAAGGATTGGACCCAAAACTCATCATGGGCCTAAATCTGATCCATGCAAGATTTTGGTCGCAACAACTACCCCCCGGTTCCTTGAAGCATGGGTGTAAGAGGAACCAGAACAAGGTAAGGTCCAATCCTTTCTTATTATTCTCTCGGAGAAGTACACATCTTTCACATCGTGTTCCCAAGCTTACATGAGCTAACTCGGCGTAAGAAACAGGAAACGCTCTGCTTTTGCATGCATATTTCAATGTGAGTTTTCAAATCAAGGATATCTTCTATTCACTTCGTATCATTCGTGGTACTCCGGTTGGCATCATATCATGGGGCTACCGGCTTCTGGCATTTCTTTTTTAAACATCATGACTTTACATTCTGAGATGCTTCCTTTCTCTACCAAATTGGCCTTCATATAAGAATCTTTTGATGTCTGGAATCTTCTGTGGTTGTAGGGATGCCTCAAGCGTCCAAAACCTGGGCTACCAAGACAACTAGAAAAAGAGATAAGTAACGAGAGCTAAGTAGCCCTTAAAGATAATGCACAAGATCACACATATTTGATGCATACAAGAAAGTATGAATATGCTAGTGCAAATGATTTTGTAAAAAATGTATGTTGCCGCTTCTCCAATCAAGTAGGACCTTGGCGAACAAACTTTTTCAGGCAGTGTGCCATAATTTTCAGATGTTTCCATTATTCCAACGCATTGGATCCCCAAAGAAATTGTTGAGTATTTTGAGGACTTCTCCTATAATGAGTATTTTGAGGACTTCTCCTTTAATGAGTATTTTGAGGGCTTCTCCTGTAATGAGTATTTTGAGGACTTCTCCTTTAATGAGTATTTTGAGGACTTCTCCTGTAATGAGTATTTTGAGGACTTCTCCTTTAATGAGTATTTTGAGGACTTCTCCTTTAATGAGTATTTTGAGGACTTCTCCTATAAGTTGTAAGTGATTTGTACTCGCATGAATTTTCAGGAGGCAACACATAATCTCATATGTGCGCTTATGTCATTAATAATCTTGTATGCGTGTCCCAAGAGGAACCAATGGAAGGTCGTGGAGACACCTTCAATCGCTGCCATGTCTTTCCAAGTGGTAACATGTGGGGCATATAGCGTGCCTAGGTACCTACTCGATAGTTTCAGCTAGCAATTTCGAAAAAATGTTTATAAAAACACATGCATTGTGTAAATCATGATGATTTTCATGTATTGGTTCAGGTATAATTCAGATCATGTAGGCATATTCATATGTTTGTGAATTTATGCAAGGCAAAACAATGATCTTTTTGACAGAACATGCATCTCAGCAAAGTTTTCAGATGAATGTTGAAAAATCTTCTTTATAAGTGTGGAAAACATGCATGATAGTGAAAATACAAAGGCAGTAGAGTAGAACTTATCTTTGTTCTTATCGTGTCGATCCGGATTCGGGTTTCCGTTGCTGAACGTTGAGGGTGGAAGCCCCTTGTTTCATGTGAACTTCTGATGGGAACCCCTTTTTCCTCTTTGTGGTAGGGTGTTGGGGAACCGAGTTACCCCCCGAGCCCTTAGATCTCTTTCTCATGTAATATGTCAGCCCATTCCAGCTTTAATCTTACTTTTGTGAAGTCTAGAAGTTGTTGGCTGTAGCTGATCATCAATGAACCTGCAAGCTGTTTGACAGAAGATGCAGAATGGAAGCTACAAGCTGGAAGCTATTAGTTGGAAGCTGTTAGCTATAAGTTTCAAGTAAGTATCAAGGAACCTGCATACCATTAGTTGCAGATGAATATCAAAGAAATCATTAGTCGTTAGCTATAAGTAAATAACAAGGAAACTTGTTAGCCATAGGTAAACATCATGGAACTTTGAAGCCATTTGCTTCAGGTGAATAACAATCATCCTGCAAGATATTAATTGCATATAAATAATATGTAAACAGTCAGCACTAGGTATATAGCATGAAACCTATTAGTAGTAGGTAAACAGCAAGGAACCTGCAAGCTGTTAGTTACAGGTGAATAACATTAACCTTGCATGCTATCCATTGCAGGTGAGCACTAAAGATATAGGCTAGCCATTAGCTACATATAAACATTCAAGGAATTTATTAACCTCAAACATTACTTATCTCACAATATATTTTCTAGTGCATGCCTGATGTTCATCGTATGTATCCTAAATGAGTGACAACATATGTATTGCTTAGGCAGTATCTAGACATGTTAATAACATATTTGAATTTTAGTAGGCAAGAGTCATTTAGCATCATGCAGATATTCATGTGGTAGAGTCACATAGGATGCACAATGAAAGATATCTTGTAGGTCTTGCTAATCATCTTGACTTAATACCTCTAGCATATCGAATTCCCCTATTCACGCAAGGATTTTAATGAATTCGGCATATCAAAAAGTAATAATCTTAAGCCTAAGGGATAATCATTTCACATACTTGTCATAGAGTACAATTTCATGCAATTAAAGAGGGTTTAGTTTCTCACATACCTGTGTAATTTGGTTATGACGTGTGTATTTAGACGCATCATAAATATTACCTCGTCTCCATCATAGGAGCAGCGAAGGAGCTTCCAACTTTGGAACCTTCAATTGTTTCAATGGTAACCCGTAATGACTGTTCACATGCACTGTGGGTGACTGGAACCCTGCCCTTCGAGATTGCAGTATTCATCTAAGAGCTTCCACCATGACATATCGTCTTGGTAGCCCCACCTTGGGATACCCATCCTGGATGCTTCATCTTGGAAACCCCATCCTGGAATCCTCACTCTAGATGTTTTATTCTGGAAGCCCCATCCTAGGGTTCCCATCTTGGATGTTTCGTCCTTGAAGCTCCATCGTGGATGCCCTAGGTTCAGCAGAACCTTCATCCTGGAAGCGCTTTTGGTTCGAGAACCTTGTCTGGTGTAGAAAGTATTAGAGCTTCCGTCTTGGAACCCCAATATTCAGGAACCATTTTTGGAGTAGGAATCTGCTCATCTTCTAAAATCTGCTCAGCTTTGAAAGCTGATCCTGCAAAACTTTGTGAACTCTACCAATAGGAACCTTAAAATTTAATCATTAGGTTGGTTGGTTTATAAACTAATTGTTATCTAGTTTTATGAATGTATGCATATTGCATTTGATAGGGTCATCTTATTATTAGCCTTAGACATATGTTAATAGCATCTATATCCATCACTAAGTAACCTCTTTCTATCACTTAAAGTTTAAAGTGCATGGGTTACTATCTAGCGCATAAGCAACTTAGTAAAATCTGTTTAGACATTAGGCCTACCATTCAAATTCTAAAACGCTTAAGCAGTTATATTCAAGCTAAGGCATTCTAGCTAAGCCTAAATCTGATTATTAGGGACTAACCATTTACTTAGTGTCGTAGTGAATGGTTTCCTAAGTAAGCGAGGTGTTCGAAGTTTGATAGGATTGTGTACTATGAAGAGAATACTACTCTACAAGTAAAAATGATAATCAAGTTAGGCTTCCATACAGGAGGTAACCTTTGCAAGTCATTAAAGGGGATCATAGATCTACTCCTAAATGCTTAATCACTTTTATTTTATAGTCATAAGGTACGCATATGAGTTCTTTAACTAAACATCAGTGGATAAGCTAATTCTTTTAATAACAAGCTTGGAAAAGTAATAGAGTGTATGAGCATTTCCATAATTCAAAGGGGGGTGAGTTTAGTCTTAACATACCCATGTAGGTTGCTCAAAATCATATGGGGTTGCATGTACCTTATCTCTTGAGGTTACAACTTCCACATTAGGGGCTTTCGTTGCGGGAGCTAGTCACCCGGAAGCCTGATTATGGGAGCCCCATCCTGGGAGCCTTACACCGGTAGCTCATCCTGGAAGTGTCTGTTCCGGGGAGCCTTATCCTTAGTCCGCGTGGTTACCACCCTGGGTGTGGGGGTACCGTCCGGTAACCCTATAGGTCCTGGAAGCCCGCAGTATGGAAACCTGGCTCTAGGAGCCTTACTAGCGGTAACCCATTACTGGTAACCTGGGTGTGGGGTACCGTCCGGTAACCCTATAGGTCCTGGAAGCCCGCAGTATGGAAACCTGGCTCTGGGAGCCTTACTGGTGATAACCCATTACTGGTAGCCTGGGTGCCGGAAGCTTGGCCTGGGAGCCTTCATTCCGGGAGCCCCAATTATTTTATGAATCGAGTGTGATAATGCCATGTAAGCCATTCCTGCAAGGCTACATTAGTAAAATCTTTGATAATCCATACAAGTTAACTCTTGTAACCACATAAGTTAGTGATTAAAAGATCGATGCATGCCAATCACAGTTCCATACATGATTAATAACAAAGGAAGCCATGTATGCCAATCAGGGTTCCATACATGACTAAAAAGGAAGGGATCCCGGTGTGCCAATCAGGGTTCCATACATGCCCTAATGACCAAGTAAGCCATGTGAGCCAGTCAAGGCTATGCACATGTCTGGTAGTTGAGGGATCCATGTGTGCCAATCAGGGTTCCACACAAGCCCAAGAAATGCAGGGAGTCATGTATGCCAATCAGGGTTCCATACATGCCCTAGTGACCAAGTAAGCCATGTGAGCCAGTCAAGGCTATGCACATGTCTGGTAGTTGAGGGATCCATGTGTGCCAATCAGGGTTCCACACAAGCCCAAAAAATGCAAGGAGTCATGTATGCCGATCAGGGTTCCATACATGCTCTAATGACCAAGTAAGCCATGTGAATCACTCAAGGTTCCATACATGTCTGGTAATAAAAGGATCCATGTGTGCCGATCAGGGTTCCACACAAGCCCAAGTAATGAAGGGAGTCATGTATGTCGATCAGGGTTCCATACATGCTCTAGTGACCAAGTAAGCCATGTGAACCACTCAAGGTTCCATACATGTCTGGTAATAAAGGGATCCATGTGTGCCGATCAGGGTTCCACACAAGCCCAAGTAATGAAGGGAGTCATGTATGCCGATAAGGGTTCAATACATGCCCTAGTGACCAAGTAAGCCATGTGAACCACTCAAGGTTCCATACATGTCTGGTAATAAAGGGATCCATGTGTGCCGATCAGGGTTCCACACAAGCCCAAGTAATGAAGGGAGTCATGTATGCCGATCAGGGTTTCATACATGCCCTAGTGACCAAGTAAGCCATGTGAACCATTCAAGGTTCCATACATGTCTGGTAATAAAGGGATCCATGTGTGCTGATCAGGGTTCCACACAAGCCCAAGTAATGAAGGAAGTCATGTATGCCGATCAGGGTTCCATACATGCCCTAGTGACCAAGTAAGCCATGTGAACCACTCAAGGTTCCATACATGTCTGGTAACAATCATGAAAAGTTTAAAATTCTGATAATTTCAACCTACTGCGGAGGGATGTACATCCACTACCCCTAGTTCTGGATGGTAGCCTGGCTGCCATGTGGAACTATGTTTGTGGGGCTTCCATGCCCTTCTTTTCCAATTAATCATAAGTCAAAAAATGTATAAGGAAATAGTCGACTTCTCCTTTTACTGAAAATCAAAGAGTACGGTTACATCAAACTGTATCCAGGGGATATGTGTATCCATTACCCCCCGGGCATCTGGTTCAGCTCTATTTTTGATATTTTCATTTCTTTCCTTAGAAGGTTTAAATCTATACCCGGGAAGCAGGGTATTGTATCATAACTTGTTGCAGCTCTTGTCAGGTTCACGAACCTCAATTGGGAAGCCACATTTCTTTTCATCGTTAGGAGGCCTATGCCCATTTTCTTCTTGATAGGAAGCCTCCTTTCATTAATTTTTGATTGGTTTTTCTTGTGAGCATCTTCATGTAGACCCTTCATTGGGCATTTTAGATTTTCTCCATTTCTCAAGTGGGAGGCTGTCAGCCATATTTTTCAGGGGGAAGCCATCACTTTCCTATAACAACCTCTTTGAAAGGTTCTTTTTTGATTAGGAGGCCTTTTTAGATGCCTCCAGTTTCCTTGCATACTTTCAGGATAACCTTCCATTCTACACTTGCCACGGAGTGGGTAGCCCTAATATTTTGCAACCCAAGTGGCATGCCATACGTGGGCCTCATATTGCTTCCTTTTTGGTAGAGAGATCATTGGTATCCCTTTAATATTCTGGTGATAGCTTTCCAGAACTTTGTTTGCTTCCATAATTCTTTCCCAAAGATATCTCATGATTTGAGCTTCAACTGTTGGAGAGGCTTCCCATAGGAGCATCTTGTGAGGGAAACTTATGGTTCGTAACTCTTTTAGGAGCCTGAGGTGACCATGATATATAGGCCTTCTTTATTTGGTAGCCTCTAGCCCTTAGCCATCCTCGTAATTCTCATGAGGTTTCTAGTCAAGCTGTCGTCATGCCTGTGCTGCCTGGAGCTGTTGGGAACTTGGTTGCCCCTTTTCCAAGAGCTTCCTTTGTTTTCATGGTATTGGCACCTCCATTAGTTCATCTTAAGGGCTTTCATGCCTTTTCTTCTTGGGTGAGAGACTTGGTAGTGCTCTTCGAGATTGTGTTAGTGGCCCTTCTAGGCAACCCTTCTTATTTTAGATGGGAAGCCTCGTGGTCAAATGGCAATTGAGGCTACCACTCACTTGTCTTCTACAATCGGCAACCCTTTTATAGAATTATAGGATATGCCTTAGTTCAGCTTTCCTAAAATCATATTTGAGGACCTTCTCATCGTTTGAGTTGTTCCCGTTTAGCAACGTGGCTGGTAGGTCACTCATTTTCTACATGGCATTTGTGTTCCGGGATGCTGATCAGTTGCACTGGAAGCCCTGTATTTGCTTCCGTAGTATCAAATTGCTCATGAGGAAGAATTTTTTAGTTCCATGATTTCCCTTACCAGCTTCCAACATCAATATTATTGGTGGTGCTACCCCCCGAACGAATTGGGAACCTTGACACGAGGTTTCAATGGTGGAAGCCCCACACTATGAGTGCACATCTTCTTTTTACTGACTTTTTTGTCCACATGTTTAGAACATCGTCATCATTTCTCTTTTTTTGACTACTGATCTCATTTGTCAATTGCATTAGGCATTTTTCTTATGAAGACAGCGAATAGGAATCTGCTTCCAGCTTTATAGATATTCAATTGGTACATCATTTTGCTATTACCACATGTGGTGCATATGTGCTACCCCCCCCCCCCCCCGAGTGTCTACGAATGACAAAATTCATGATAACTGAGTTCAAAGTTACACAGCTACAACTAATAAGTTATATATCATTGAGCCTATGCCTAACAGAGGCCTTCCGCTGGGGCTTCCTGATGGATGGCAATTTAGGGTGTCTTCCTTGGGACCCCAATCCAATCATGTGACTGGTTAGTCTAGCTCCTTGGTGTTTTGTCTTCGGGGCTACCGGATCTAGGGCTTCCGAATTTCAGGGCTTCCGGATTCAGGGCTACCGGATCCAGGGCTACCGAATCCAGGGCTACCATCATATTCGGGGCTGCCACTCGTTGCACAGAACCTGCGGAGTGGTGGCACATCTGCCTCCCAGGCTTTTCTCAGCCTTTCAACAATAAATGGGTCCAGTTGCCCGTTGGAGGATATATATTCTTCATCCATATTGTCTGGATTCATTTCCCGGTTGCCTCCAAGGCCGCAAGTATGCCCGAAGCCTGACTTATGCTTTATCCATCCAGCTACTGGGCTTCCAAATGATAGGAACTTTCCTTCACTGACATGGCTATACGCTTGAGATTTGTTCTAGCCTTGGTATTGATGGGTTTCCAGCGGGAGTCCTTCATGCTGATGCCTTGGTACCCCTAGGTGGGATCCTTGGTGGAAGCCCCCTTGGCACCCTGATTGCATTCGTCCTCGGAGGCCCTTTTGATCCCCCATCTGAGATCTCTTCAGATTACTTCTTTCAAGGGAAATTTCGTCCACCTTTCATGATGATGCCATGGTACCCCTAGGTGGATCCCAGGTGGAATTCCCCTTGGCACCCTGATTGCATTCGTCCTCGAAAGCCTTTTTTAGCCCCGATATGAGATCTCTTCATATTACTTCTTTCAGGGGAAATTTATCCCATTCTTTCATGATGATGCCATGGTACACTTAGGCGGGATCCCAGGTGGAAGCCCCCTTGGCACCCTGATTGAATTCGTCCTCGAAAGCCTTTTTGAACCCCCATCTGAGATCTCTTCAGATTACTTCTTTCAGGGGAAATTTAGCCCATTCTTTGCGGTTTCCGGCCAACAATTAGGCCATCCAATCCCGTATTTGGCTCATTTTGTGCACCAATGATGCCACTATTGATCATCTCATATTTTAACGGAATTTCATACCCCTGCATATCATCTCGAAAAATATCTCCAGGCCCTTCTTCATGCGAGTTTCGTCCTGGAATCGTTTCTTGTTCATCTTGTTTTGATAATGGACTAAGCTCCATTTCGCACTTTTTCTTCAATTCAAAAGTTCTTTCAAGGGAGTCCAGTTTTTCTTCCATTCGTTTGATGCACTGATACATTTCATCGATGGTAACAATATGCTTTTTATCACCATTTTCTTTATCGACACCGTTAGACGGCGTTTTGTCATTGCCGGAGCGGTCAAACATCTTTTCCTCCAAAAGACGATAATAAAAGGCCCCTCCTTCTAGCGCCAATTGTTGTGGGAGGAATTTAGCACAACTACGTGGAGGCCGTTGCTGGAATAGCGCCGTAAAATATGGAATCGCCCAACTGCCCAGAAAGGCTCACAGTCAGAGATTTATGGTTAGCCGCCTGGGAAGGCTCACGGCTAGGGGTTACCGAAGAACACGGGAAGGTGTTTTGGTGATGATTGGGGCTGAATCTACGGGAATTAGAGCTCAAGGACCGAATGTTGGCCTGCCAAGAACCCTAATTATGAGAGTGAAAGTGCACCGGAATATACATGCTCTTAGTATCAACGTGCGTTTCGAGAAGAGACCCGGTAAACTGCCTACATACCACTATTTATAGTGGATCAAGCCCGTATGTAGTTCTTGATTGATATGTTCGGTTGTTTGTGATGAGTTATCTCGTATCTGATGAGATAATGAATGATATTTATGTATATCAACTGATTGTGATATAGTTATCAGGTTTCCAAGTCATATCAGGACTGTTGGAAGCCTATCCATTGATGTTTATCTCAAGAATGAAGGATTTATCATGTATATATGATGTATATCCTCAAATAACTGAATAATTATCCGTTTAGAGGTGTATTTTAGCTGTAGAGACGTGCTCCTAAAAAGTAGGAGATCTGCCTTATCCAATCTGGCGGCCTTATCAGGCTTCCGTGGGAAGCTGGGGGTACCACCCGGTAGCCTGACTCCGGTAACCTGACTCCGGTAGCCCAACTACGGAAGCCATACTGGAAGCCTTATCCGATGGCTGTCCTAGTCTGAATCTGTGTTTCTGCCAGGCTTCCGGGGAAGCTGGGGGTACCACCCGGTAGCCCCTCCGGTAACCCAGTTACGGAAGCTATGCTGGAAGCCCTCTCTGATGGTTGTCATTGGCTATGGATCAGACTATCCCCGGGACCATAAGCCTTATATTCTTTCAATGTTCATCGCAAGGTAGCCCCTCTGGGGGTACCGCCCGGTAACCCAAACTATGGCAGCCCCTTTGGTAAGCCGGTTATGGAAGCTATTCTGGTAAGCCATGTCTGGTAGCTGTATTGGAAGCTATGTAATGATGTCTATGGGTTGTGGATCATCCATGGGAGGCCATTCCCAGGACCCTTATCTTCATATCTACCTGCTACCCATCTCATGGTAGCCCATATGGGTTGTCATAGGCTCTTGGAAGCCTGTTATCCGGGAGCCATGCCATTCAGGAGCCCTTCTATATACCCGGGAGCCCTATTATCTTGGGAGCCCTGTTATCAGTTTTCATGGGTTACCACGGGTACCTTGGAAGCCCTCTAAAACATCCTCTTTCCTTATGGATTGGACCCAAAACTCATCATGGACCTAAATCTGATCCATGCAAGATTTTGGTCACAACACTTTACATAAAAGATTTAAATGCATTATCTTAATTGTTTATTTTAGTTACAAACCTAATTTAGATATAAAAGCATTATCTTATTTATTGAATTTAATATAAGTAAATCAAATTATAACAAAATAAAAAAATTAAAAATTTGTCATTATTTTTCTATTTATGTTAAGTATTTTGAATAAAAATTAGACATATAATAACCTCGTAGAAAACCTTCAAATGTAGTTACTAGTTAAAATCAATATTGTTAAAATTTTGTATTTTAGTTATTTACAAAAAAAATTCATTTTTTCTTATTGCTAGCTACATACTAAAAGATTTTTAAATAATTAATAGAACCTTAATGATGCATAATTTTTTGACTAGTTTCTAGAAACTAAATACATTTCAAGTTAATATAACTTTATAAATTAGTAATTTTATCACATAATCAAAACAAGTATTTTAATTAAAAAGATAAAATAAACAAATAATTTAATAACTTGATTGCAAGTTTTCTTAAGTTGAATGACCCATTTGCAAGTTCGGTATGAGTTGAATAATATTTTAACTATTAACCAACATCTCAACATTTCACATCACATTTCCATTTGATTTTTAACGGTTTCCAACGGTGGTAACCTTTTTTTTTTTGAATGATTGAAAGTTTTAAGTAATTTAATGATTTGACTGCAAACTTTTTGAATTGGATAATCTACTTACAAATTGAGTTGAGTTGAACGGTCTTTTTACCATTTAACCCCATAGATATGTGTTCTTCTAAAATACGACATTGGCCTCAACAAGTGAGGTGACCACGGTTCATTATGGGATTCTAGCGTTTCTTTTCTATGTATTAAGCACACGATGCCATGCACAACATGATTTCATTTCATATTCTCTAAATTAAATGGATTCATATCCATGGAACGATTAGTTGCCATAAAATTAGAATTTATCACATTACCCTTCATGACTTTCATCAATCTTTCGTATGAAGATAAGAGTGTACGGAAAAATTACGCAGAAATTTTCCTACAATTGTGGAAGAGGTGGAGGAATCCAATACCCTCTCAACAATAGAATATTACTCCCTCTGTCCCATCTATTTCTTTACAATTTCCTTTTTGGGACGTCCCACCAATTCTTTACATTACTAAAAATAGTAACTTTTAACAATAAAATACATTATTACATCCACTACTTCCCTTCACTTTTTCAACACTTTACACTATTACACCCACTACTTCATTTATTTTAACAATAAAATCACTATTACACCCACCACTTCATTTATTTTAACAATATTACACCTACTATCCTTGGTCTCCGTGCCGAACCCCCCATGTAAAGAATCATCCGGGATAGAGGGAGTAGTAAAACTGTAAAAGTATGTGATGTCCCTATAATGTACTCCCTTGTCTCTATTTGTTTTTCTTGTTTAAAATGTTGGTACTGTTGATAACATGAGACAAATTACTAATTTACGTCTAATCTATAAGACCAAATATAGTCATGAGTGATCTTGTTGGATTCGTATTTATGAGTATTTTAATACAGTTAAGTTTTTATATTTAATACTAATACGAAATTCTAGATATTAACGATCAAAAGTGTGCGTTGACAAACGTGTCCAGTCAAAACAGGAAAAACATTAAGGACGGAGGGAGTACTTTTCTGTTAATGGGCTAACAGGTTATTTTGCATATTCTTTGTGGATTACTCGTTCTAACGCTGCTTATAGTTGCCTTGTGTCGGATCCATGCCTCGTAGATTGCTATGTTGGCAGGTGGGACCAGGCCAGGTGGCTGACCATGTCACCATGTGAGACCCACGTACATTGACTACCAAGCAATGTTTTCCACCCTGGGTCATTTCATTTCTGGGTCAAGTATTTCCTACACGTAGGGGCCGGTAAGAAATGCGGCATTTCCTACTGATTTTGGGTCTTAGAAAAATGCAGTTTTTTTTTTGGTAGTGATAATGGCAAAAATCTTTGTATGTGGACATTAAGTACGCATCATTATCTTGTGCAGATTGCAACTCGTCTGTTCACTCTATATATACCTGATGAACAAACTTTTCCAACGGAAAACCTGAGAATGCATGCATATAGTCGTTCCGAAATGCCATCTTGAAATTGTGTTGACCTGGTAAGCTGCTAATGAAAATGCGCGCATTTAAAATGATGGGACTTTCAGAGAGAAAATTGGGCAGGTCGGGGTCCGAGAACAAGGTGGCATTCCGGAATGCCATCTCACGTCTTCATCCTTTTGAACTTTTTTTTTACTAGTGTTTTGTTCCACTCTAGTCAGGCTTCTTTGGTGGTGTGGACTGTTTCTGTGAATAGGACTTCTAATTTCTAATTATGTCTATTAAACTTGTATTCATTTTGCCACTGGAGTCTGTTTTGCAACTTTAAGAATCTTTCGAGTTGCATCGAGGAAAAAAAGATCTTAAAACTGGTCCAGAGATGAGCTGCTTAATTAGGTATTGACAATGTCTATCTACACACAATATATAGGTAAATATCAATTACAACACAACACCCGCGAGCCTATAATTTTACTGAACGGTTACTAATCTTTCTGTTATGCATAGAAAATTAAGCTAGATTTTCATAATACAATCTAATATACACAATTTTGTTGACAGAAACTGAAATGACAAAGCTAGCTCCATTGCTAACTATTACAAGAAATTTTATTTTGACAGCCTTGAAAGGATTGAAAACAAACAGAAAGTAGATGTAACTGACAATAATTATACAGAACAGTGTCAGCAATATATATGTGTCCTGCTCACGGGCAAACAATTGCATCTGCAAGAGATATAAATTAGCGTGTAGGAGTTAGTATTATTTGGTGATCATGAAATTTGAAGTATATATAGAGTGAGAGAAAACAAGAAAGATACAACTAGAATCTATGTAACTCTTATTGTTGGAACCATCCTAGTTCTTAGTATTTGGGGGAACATACATCATAGGTTCGTGTTTGTGGGTACTCTAGCTAGCTTGACATAATGTAGTAGCTTTCTCTAGGCGGAGACATACCAGCTACTTAGCTGTACTGACCTTAACATTCCAGCTGCAGCTACCTAACGACCAATACGTACGTACAACTAATCATGCAGCAGACTAGAACAGTTCATATTAGTTCGATCTAACAAAAAATGAGAGACCAGACCACTGTTTGTAATGTATGTGCGCTTGTTGTGTTTGACTGAAATACAAGAAAAGAAACACACCTTGAGTTTGAAGTAGAGATGCCATTTCAATGACTCCGTTTCCACCGTACTTAACCTTATTTCCCTTCTTAATTTGCTTTTTACTTTCAAGCTCCGGATGTACCTTTTTCTTTAACATCTTCGTCATCATCTGCATGCATAGTGTTGTGTAGATAGTTAGCTAACAAGTTTAAAAGTTTTCGATCTTATTTAATTATCTGTTAGTGAGTTAATTTGTGATCATAATACTTCTATTCTAGAAAACAATCTTTGTTTCCTTTACTCACCTTATGTATCTTCTTTATCCCACGCGAATGTGAACTCGAATTTGAATAGTCCTGCTTCGGTGAAGGAATGAATTTCTTTGCAAACGGAAGTTTGAGCTTTGAAGAAACTTTACCATCAGCTTTCCTCATTGATTTTTGCTGCTTGTGAACATCTCCATGCTCTTTATCAAGCTCTGTATGGAGCATGTACTCGTCAGAATCTGTTAGGAACAAATCTGCGAGTGTGATTCTCTCTTTTTTCTCATAAAACTCTATCTTATTACACTGCACATTTTCCAAATCATCCACAGCCACTATTGTGACCTCGGATTTTGTAGCATTTTGGTCATGATAACAAACAATGTCTTCGTTACTAACACCAGTTTTAGACGCATTAAGCACCAAATGATCATGCTCTCCTCCTTCGACATCAGAAGTTATACTTTCTACTTCTGCACCATCTTCCTTAGCGCCTTCTTTTTCTAATTTTTCTAAATCTTCTTCGTTTTCAAACGAATGAAATTGCACTTGTTGATTTAAACCATTGGGTGATGTCTCATAACCAAAAGTACCAATAGCGAGAATTCCTTCGCTCCAATCATCAACATTAACATCGCCAAGAGCAACTTGTTCAAGTAAAGCTCCTGTGCCATGCTCTGCCTTCTTCATAATCTTCACATTTTCACTTGATTCATCTGCACAACAATATAAATAGTAATTTCGGTAAGGTACTATTTCATTTCAAGTTACTTCGTTTCAGACTAATAAGAATACTTCTTTTTGCTAAGTTAGTGATTACCTTTGTTATGGAACTTACGGTGCACCCAATTGAAGATCTGTAGAAAAAAGCAGAGGAGATTAATAAACTATTTAATCACTATGTGCAGTAGTAGTAGTAGAAATTTAAGAAAGATTTATATGCATGCAGTGTAAAATTTAACTTGATAGAGGGGAGATTGCGTACCTTCATCGTTTGGTATGAGTTGCTTCATCTAGCTAGCTTGTAGGCATTTTATAGGCACTAGCATAATAACCGTGCGAGGCACAGGCTATAACTGGACGAAGATGGGTGTACCAACGTTATAGGGCTTTGGCCAAAAATACCCAAAAACCTATATCCCATAACAAGAATACCCCAAAGCACTGATGATGGCCATAAATACCCGTCTATTACGCATTTCATATCAGAGTAATAGGGTTACACATTTAATATCGGGATAACTAGTATAGATTTTTCTTCTATTACGCAATTGGAGAATGGGTGATAGGGGTTACCCATTTTCCAATTACGTAATAGGCTCCGCTGTCAGGTCTATTACCCCTATTCCAAATGCGTAATATATATGAAATCTATTACCCCTCTCTCAAATGCGTAATAGAGGGGTATTTATGGTCGTCATCCATGATTTGTGTTATTCACGTTAGTTTTATTAAAAAATGGGGTATTTATGTCATTGTTTCAACGTTGTATGATAAACATTAATTTAATTTTAATGGACCTTTGACTGTTTATGATTTGTTTTGTTAGAATATTCCTACTTCATTTCGTGTGAAATGTATTTTATTCGGATTTAGCTAAATATTATAAATAGTATGAAATAAAACATTTATATACATTTGAAATTATAAAACACATTTCGAATGGTTTAGGAAGGCTATTAATTTTAGATACATTGTTGTTTATCATGAAAACTATTTAGTAAATCAGTACTCCCTCCGTCCCACTCATTTCTACCCAGTTTTTTTTCATTACTTGGCACGCATTTTAAGGCTCCTATAAAGTATAGTTCCACAACTTATTTTTAAAATTTTCTTTTTTTGAATAAAAATAGAAACATTAAATTTTAATTCAGAAGAAAAAAAATAAAAATAAATTATGAATCTATACTTTTTGGGAGCCTTAAAATGCGTGTCACACCCCCGTCCCCCAATGGGTAGAACCCACTCGGACAGAGGGAGTATAACATTAAGTGCTATATTGAAAAAGGTGATATAGTGTTGTTCTATGTAAGTTAGTTTCATTTTTGTGCAACATATAATCTTAGCAACATTTATGTGTTTATGAATGAATATGGTGCAGTGTCTCAAGTATAACAAATAAAACTTGATTGCTTATTAGTGCATGTGATTTGTATGTAAGATATTACTAACTTGCGAAACACTACTAATTTAGTTTAATATAAATAATGTAGTCCGCGTGCGTTTCTTTATATGCAAAAGACTGAAAATTAATACAGAGAATGAGTTGGCTAATAGAGAAATATTGAAATACATTTTATGTCCAAATAGTAGGGAAATTTTACACATTTAAATGTTTATCATTATTTTATGAGTTGTATGTATATTGTGAGCATCTATTATAACTAATCATGTATCTAAAACTGACTATTATGAGAACTTTGTATCGGAAATAAGCTTTCAAATTCTTTAATTTTGTGTTTGATATTAGATTTCCCATTATCAGTCTTAACTTTTGTTTGAATAAAAATTTTCAAAAATCAAATCAAATCTCAGTATTAACTTAACACATGTTAAGCTAGATAATTCGCTACAAATACTACAATTTTTCATTAGACGAAATCAATTTCGATTCCCAAACAAACTTACTAAATCCTTTAACACTATATGTAAAAGATATTAAATTTCAGGTAATTTTTAAAAATTGAGTTATGTTCCGATTTTGAATTCGTGATAAATCTAAGTTCACCAGTCCAAATACCAAAATTAGATAAAGTTATGATTTATTGGTACACTTAATATTGTAATTTTCATACTCATAAACTAATAAATTATCTAAGCATTCTCAGCGTGGTTTTAGAAAGTTAAAGATTTATAATTCAATTAACTATCAAAATATTTGGTGTACAAATATTTTAATTTTGATCCTCAAATCAAAATAATTTTATATAAAAACTTAATTTTATGTGAAATGTATTCTTTATACTTAAAACGTTCGAACGCATAAACTAAACAATGATTAAAAAAATGTAGTTGTGGTCCATTCATTTACTCTATTTTACGCTATATTATGAATTCCAGTTATGAAAATTAATTTTATAAATTATTTATACAACCAATTGTAAGGAGACATGTGGCATTTGAAAAAATAATCTGAAACATTTTTGGGATTCCATACTTTCGTAGCATTTTTGATTTGGACACCATCAATTTAAATAATAAATCATTACATACCTTATAGTTATATACTTATATTTGATCTAGTATCATACCTTGTAATTAGTATCTAATAAATAAATTAAAATTATTTATATATCTTAAAGATTGACAGTTGATACTATCTTACTAATTTGAATAATTTACAAAATATAAGTCATAAATGAACCATGTATCAATCATCACTAATTAATTATCCAATATGCTATAATTAAAACCGATAAACCTAAAAACAGGAATATAATAAAATATAATTAAAAAATCTCAACAATCAAAATATAAAGTACTCCCTACATTAATTTCACACACACATATTGTATGTATGTGGTGATAGGCTATAACCAGCCCCGTCTCGGCTTAGCCCAGGTTGAGGCCAAACCTGTTTGATGCTAGACCAGTTTAGGCCCAATCCAAAGCATCCGCATCCCCGGTCCAAGACGCGTGAGACAACACTGTGCTACACCACTAGATGTGGCATGTACATGTCATGACAATGGCCTCACATGACAATAACAAATAAGAGAATCTTATGATTGGCACAATCATGTCCCTATCAATCCACGTGCTGACATGATTTTAGCACACGCCACCATAATTATCTCCTAAACAAGTGGGGGCAATCTGCTGCTTACAGATGTCCCGCATACCTAGAATCCAACGCTCATGATTGTGGGTACCTGTTAGTGTAGGTGCCCTAGAGGCAATCCATTGTTTTCTTAAATAAACCTTATGTCATTTGATTATTAAATAAATGAATTTATTATGACTTTAATTACTGCGATATATTTGTTAGCATAATAAATGTCCTTAGAATCATGATACACATTGTATAGTTTAAGTACATGACTTGAACTTGAGATTATATAATATATCATATTCTTAAAGGTCCCTAGTTGATTATTATTATATCAGGACAATAATAATATATAGACTAGTATGTTGTTTGACAGATAACCACATCTCATTGGTTATAAGTATGGAGATACTAAAGTCAATACATAGGTACGTGTAGGAGTACATGGTACTGGACAGACCCATAGTGAGATTCTTCATGTTTAATAAAGTCATAAGAATAACTCACAGTGGTAATGGTGTAATGATCCTTTGACTTGAGATCATTATATTTCTATACGAGGATTAATATACTTTGATAACATTAAAAGTTACCTTTGACCAGGTGATGATAAAAGTGGACATCGGGTATATTATGAGTCGTATGAGAAATATGAGTGATAGATAAAGGATTTAACCCTCCTATAATTAGGAGAGATATTATTGGCCTCTTGATTTAGTGAGACTATAAAATGCATGGCCATGCTCAAATAATGATTTGTTGTTAATAGTCTACTCATGGATCAAGTAAACCTGGATTAAATTATGAAGAGGATGACAATAAACATGTCTCGAGTTTAATCTATAATATTTGGTTAAAGGGATTATATTACACGGAGACATTAATCACGAAAGGTTTTATCGAATCACGATTTAATTATTATTTAATTGGGTAGCAATGATGTATTACTAGATGCCGCTCATTGTTTATAATTTTATTGGAGAATAAAAATATTGCCAATTAAATAATAACCTATAGGGTCACACACATAGAACATTTAAAGGAAGAATTAATTTAAATTATGAATTTAAATTAATTAATGATAAAGATGGATTTTATTATATTAATTAAGTGGGACTTAATTAAGCTATAATAAAATGCAAAGATATATGAGATATGTTTTTATGATTTTAATAATTGAGTTTGACTTAATTATTATTTATTTAAATAATAGGATTTCATTCTATTATTTAATAAATTAAATATGGGCTAGGTTTTTGACTTGGGCTTATAAGCTTCACACTATCATATAAATATATGATGATAGAATTGGAGGCTTGTGATTTTGTACGTGAAAAATCAGTAGAAGCCGAATTAAAAACCCTAACCCTAAACCTATCATCATTAGAGGCTAGTACCTCTCTTCCGGACAAGATCGTGAGACGTTCTTGAAGGTGTTCGTGTGGATACCGTAGAGGAGGTTTCGAAGAGGAACACTCAGTGATCGAGGGTGCTTTTCATCACTTTTATTCTGCAATCACAAAGCTTTATTAAGGTAATTATTCTATCTACCATATTATCTATTCATTATACATGGATCCGGGCTTGGTTTCAATTTTATTTTGTACTGTTTTCGCTGCGTATATGCGATCGGAACCAACAGTACCAACCCCTAAACCCTAATCCTTGACCTATAAATAGACCAATGGGGAAGGTTTAGGGGTCACCTTACATTCTCTACACACTCCTATACATGCTCTCTTTACATTTCGATACTCTAGTCCTTAAATATTTATCTTCCAAAACCCACTCTTATTCTCATGCCGAAGGCGCCGCAGGGCTCAACCCCCTCCAATGTACTTTTGCAGAGGCCCAACCACCAGCTTCACCTCTTCCGAACGTGGGAATAGGCGAGGAAACACCTGTTCAGGATCTGGAGTATCATGTGGATGAAGATACATATGACTAAGTGGTGCAGTGGCATGAATGTGTATAATTAGTTAAGAGTCTCGAGTTCAATTCTCACTAACTACATTTTTTTAGTAAATAATAAACATAGGGGCAAATTAGTCATTTTATCTTCATGAATAAAATGTTTCATGATTAAATTATCTCACCAATTAAAAGTGTATGTTGGTGTATTATATCTAAAAAAAAGTAGAGTTCAGAGGACAAGTAGAGTCTAGAGTTAGTACAAAATAGAAAAAATATTAGTTGTTTCAATGACATGCATTGTTATTAGACCTGACAATGGGACCGTGTCGTGTACATTTGTTTCGTGTACTTGAATGGGAAATCCATATTCGACCCGTTAAGAATTTGGGTTATTAGTTGTTTTAATGACATGCATTATTATTAGACATGGCAATGAGACCATGTCGTGCACATTTGTTTAGTGTACTTGAATGGGAAACCCATATTCGACCCGTTGAGAATTCGTGTACTTAATATGAAATCCATATCTCATTCAAACCGTGTATTCTTCGTGTCATGTTCGTGTATATTAAATACAAATACAAATATAATTTAATTACGACATATACTAAAAAAATAAATTAAAATGTATAATTTTATGACACATTAGTTAAACATTCATATTTTCATACAATCATAGGAAAAATTGTAAATATATATTGTTTATATATATATATATATATATATTCATATATATATATATATATATATATATATATATATATATATACACACATAAAACATATTTATTTTATTAAGAAATATATATTATTTCATGTACTTTCTTGTCGTCTCGTGCACTCTTAATGAAAACCCATATCCGTCATTAAATTTATCATGTACTTTCATATTCGTGTACTGAAAAATCAAATCCAAACACTAAATATTCGTGTCATTTTCGTGTTTTGTTATCGTGTCGTGTATCAAATTGCCGGGTCAAATTGTTATAACCGAAATGGGGTATAATTTATAGTTTGGTTCACCCTTTATTTTGGTTATCCCTTTCAAATATAATCGTTAGATCTTTCAAGTCAAATTAATAAGAACCATTAGATATAGTACTAAAAATTATGCTAGGCAGAGATCTCAGGTTCGAATCTCGCTAGCCATTTATTAAAATTTACATTTATTATATTAGTTCTAAAAATAAAAAACAAAGTTAAATTACATCCACAATAATTATTATATTTTATTTTGTTTAATCATATAAATTAATTAGATACAATACTAAAAATTATACTTTGTAGATATCTCGGGTTCGAATCTCGCCAACAACATATAAAAATTAACATCTATTATGTATATTAGTTCTAAAAATTATAACAAAGTTAAATTACATCCACAATAATTATTATATTTTATTATGTTTAATCATCATATATAATTTCAAAAAAAACTAAAATAATTCGTGCTTTACTCGGGCTATACGCTAGTAATTTCTAAATTTTGATATGTAGTTAACCGAAATCGAAACATAAATTTTCATTAAAATAGTTTAAATATTTAATTATAAATATTTTTTTATGGGAGATCTAACAATTCTCATGTATTTATTACTCCCTCCGTCCTGGTCATTTGTTTACGTTGTTTGGAGAGTGTCTGGCACGCATTTTAAGGTACATTTTAAGGATAGTTCCATAATTTATTTTTAAAATTTTCTTTTTTTGTATAAAAATAGGATTGTTCTATTTTTATACATAAAAAGAAAATTGTAAAAATAAATTATGGAATTATACTTTATATGCAACTTAAAATGCGTGTCAGACAGTCTTAAAATAATGTAAAGAATCTAATGGGACAGAGGGAGTAGGAGATTTAACGTTCATTATTTATTTTATGATTAATTAAATTAATAGTATTCGTTCATAATTTCAAAGAATTGAAAAACACATTTTAAAGTAGATTCGATTACCTATTCAATGACATATTTTTATAATTTTCTTCAATTATATAATATACTTACCTTTCAATCAAATATTAGTCAATTTGATCGCTAAAAATTCCAACATGACAACTAATCTGGGTCAATTTGATTTCTAAAAAGTCCAACATGACAATTAATTTGGGACATAGGGAATTATTTTGGGACGGAGGGATCCTTCCGTCCCGTTTATATCGAGCACAATTCCTATTTTGCATGTTTCAAATGTATTGGTCACATTTCCTTATTAAAATAAATTAAGTGTTAAATATGTTAAGTTTTGTAAATATGTATATGATTTAGAGTAAACTTAGAAGTTTACGCTTGATTGCTAAATACGTGTTTTTTGATTGATGGCCAATATAAACGGGACGGAGGGAGTATAATTTAGTAAAAATATAGTTGGTGTAAATAGCCATGTAACTACAACTTCATTGAAATGATTAGTGTTTAGTAGAATAGATTCTAAATTAGATTACCAGGATTTTAAAAAAAAAAGTATCGATTAGAAAAACACTGTGACTTTTGTCAGAGCAAGTAAATATTTTTTTCTATATTTATATTATATTATGGAATAAAAAAGGTGGGGTGGGGTGGGGAAATACCTTGGATTAGAATCTTTTTTTGCAAAAAAATTTATGTTTTCTGAAAATATTTTGCGAAAATACCGACTTTTAGAAATTTATTTACAAAAATATAGTTTGCAACCATATTTGCAACTCACCTCCACCAAAATCAACCATAGATACAACTTTAAAAATTTAGTAATTGAATTCATTTTTGGTTGAATAATAAATTGTTTAACAAGTTGCATTATTTAAATCAATGCAACCAAAATCAATCACAAATGCAACCAAAAAGTAATTCAATTATTTTTCCAGAAAAATGTAAAAGCAATTTGCATTTGGTTGCTAACCGTATTTTTGCAAATATTTTCAAAATATGGTAACATTGCAAAAAAAAAGCTTTAAAAAAGTAGTATTTTTGATAATTTCTCAAAGTAAAATTCACCATTACAATGGTGTGCAATAGCATAATGTTTTAATTTGTTTAAAATATAGAACAAAAGATAGAGGGAGCTATAATTGTCATCTTATCATAAAGTAATAAATGGAAGGGAAATGAATAAAAGAATAACATCATTTTTTTACCTAATCAAAACAATACATTGGAGACATGTAGGGATGACAACGGGTCAGGTCGGGTTTTTCAATATCTAGATCCAGACCTGATTTTTTTGATTGGATCCGGACCCGACCCGGACCCGAAAAATATCCAAAAATTAAGACCCGGACCCGGATCCAACGGATTTCGGATCAGATCGGATCGGATCGTACCCGAAACCCGAATGTTTGGATTTTATCCGAGACCCGAACCCGAATTACTAATAAAATTATAATTAAAAGAGAAATTGATTATTTGACTATTAATTGTAAATATTATTAATAAAATGATATAATAAATAATAATTAGCATTAAGTGCATGTAAATATTAATAATGAAATGATATAATAATTAGTGAAATGTATGTAAATTATATATCATGGTTATAAAATTAAGTAAGATATTAATATAATTAATAATTCATTGTATATATATATATATATATATATATAGTAAGGCTCTAGAGAGAACATGCTTAAAAAGAGAACGAGAGAACAACTTAAAATATTGATTTTTAAAATTCAAAAAAATTATCAATATGTTTATATCATTAATAAAATTCTAAAAAACACAATTATGAACAAAAAATATATGTGTAAAAAACTATTTGTGAGATTCTAAAAGAGATTCTTCAAAACTTGTGAGATTCTAAAAGAGATTCTTAAAAATTTGTGAGATTCTAAAAGAGATTAAAAATACAAAATTCCCATAAATATTTTTTCCCACAAAAAATTATTCAAGTTTGAGAATAATAAAATGCATCTAAGAATATTTATAATTTTTTAAAATTTTTAAATTAATTTTTTTGAGATGTTCTCTCGTTCTCTTTTTAAGCATGTTCTCTTTAGAACCTTGACCTATATATATATATATATATATGGTTTTTAATCGGGTTTCGGATTCGGATCGGGTTTGGATCGGATTTCGGGTTTCGGGTCGGGTCTCGGATCGGGATACCTAAAATCCAAATGCAGATCCAAACTCTTTCAGGTCCAAAAATAAGATCCAGATCCAAATCCAAATCAAAAAAATCGGGTTCGGATAGACCCAAACGGATCAGATCGGGTCGGGTATTTCTGCCATCCCTAGAGACATGGTGTTATATCAGCACAAAGACCACTTTTTGGTGTTCAATTGTAACAATCAATCCATCAATTTTAACATAACCACTGAACATGCTGTTAAGCTTGAAGATTTTGATTCTTATTTTCTCTTTCATCTATATTAGCTTGTAGCCCGTGCGATTTCTAGATGACTTTTAATATTTTTACCTTGTTATTTATCCTTTAACATTTTTTTATTTAGTAAAAAAACAAATTATAGAACATAATAAAAAATAAAATATAATAATGCATGTTTAATAGTATCTAGGGGTGGCAATTTCCGACCCAACCCAAAACACAACTCAAACCCAATCCGAGAAAATACGAATTAGGGTCAACAAATATTCAACCCGAAACTACCAAATACAATCAGACACGAACCCGAAATCCGAAAATGATCCAAAAATTAATGAACCCTCTTTTTATAACCTTGATTTTGAAGTACTTTATGTTTAGAATAACTGAATTTAAATACAATAAAGTAACTTTCAACGTGCAATGATAGTGACTCGCTAGTTAATTTATAATTATTTAATAGTAATAACAATATTTTCTATATGTCATGCTCTTTTTTACACCTCACAAAGTGGGTACAATACATATTATACATTTGAATAGTAACTTTTACGTGCAATGAACGAGAAATGAACTTTTTTTCTTAAAATTTATGCAAAAGTAATCATTCCCTATAAATCGGGATAGAGGGAATATATAATAGTATATTTTTAATCACTCTAAAAAAGAGTTGAGGTGGTGAAACCCGAAATGACCCGAAACCCAACACGAACCCGGTAGGTACACGTTAGGGTTAGAAAAAATTCAACCCGAAACAACCAGGTACAATCTGACCCGACACGAACCCGACCCAGAACCCGAAATTGCCACCCCTAATAGTATCCCAAACGATAGTGCTTTGTATTTTAAAAATAGATAATATAATTTTTTAACTATATTGGATGTTGAGCCTATTCTTGAAAAGCGAAAAACTCGTAGGTTTGTTCATCTTGATGAACTTCGGATTGTTGCAGCTAATGATGATCTGAATTCAAAAGGTACTATTTCTTGCATATTATTGTCAATCGGTCTTTTAACTCAAAAAATGGTTAAACAATTTCAGGATTATAAGGACAAATTTGGTTACTTTATTTAACCTAAAGAAGCACTTATCTAGAGAGGTTTTTCAACTCAAAGAATGGTTAAACAATTTCAGGATTATAAGAAAATTTTGGATACATTATTTAACCTAAAGAGGCACTTATCTGGAGATAATGAGAGGTTAAAATCTTGTTGTATGAAACTTGAAGAATTTCTCAAATATGATAAGTAACTTGATATTGCTGGCACGAAGTTGTTGAATGAATTACTTGTACTACAAATGGTTATACCTGATGTGGTAACAAAAGCCATAGATGTGTGATATGGGCTGAAAGTAAACCTTAAAGACATATTTAATGTTGCATTAAATGAACCTAGATTGGTCATAGGTTAAAGCCCATTTATTAGGCCCAAAACCCTAATTAATCATTAAATTCGTAATTAATTATTCAAAAGATTATAGGACTCCAATGTTGAGTCCAATAAGGAGCCAAATTCTTCAAGGAGTAGCCTTCAAGACATCTGAGTCCAACAGAAATTGACCTTCCTCATGGAAGTATCTAGAATACTACCAAAAGTGGGTAACCTGTCCACCAAGTTACCAAACCCTACCCTAATTCCAAGGTGTCTAATGCCCCTATATAAAGGACCTGATCCTCCAATTCAGAACTACATTTTTATTGGCTTGATTCTTGGTATTTGCAAGATACGTAGGCATCTTGTGAGGACAGATTGAGTCACGAAACAATTGATCATCCATAGAAGCTCGAAGCTGTTTAACCCTAGAAATCAATACGCAATAAATACACCCTACTTTTTATTCCACAACATTTGGCGCTGTCTGTGGGAATCGAATAGGATTTTTGGTGACTAGTTCCAACCTCTGATTAAAAAAAAAGAAAAAAAATTAGTTAGAAAGGGGGTATAAGTTATTTCAGAGTTACTCTACAGAGTTTAGCATTCATCATACATTCAGTGTTTACTATGAGAGTTTGTGCATCCAGTGTTTACTGATTTATTTTATGGATTTTATGAAAAATTAGATGCTCTAAAAATTGAATTGGTAAACTCTGCTATACACACACATATATTCACGACTGTGCAGTTTTTGAAAGGATTACAGTAATAAAGTTGGAGAATTGACAAACACTGATAAATTTTTTGTCTAGTACTCTAAGGTAATATTTTATTTCAGACAATTTCTATACTTGAGGTAAAAAGTGTTAACTGCCAACTGTTGAATAGTATTAGAATGTTAAAGTGTATTGATAATAGGAGAGAGTAGCAGTAATTATTGCTATAATTACTGAACGTGCAAAGCTGTTCCATTAAATATGTTCCGCGTGTCCCACTCACACATTTCTCTAGGATCGTATCCCACTCACACATGGTAACTGGTTGTATGTATTAATGTTAAAATGATTGGTTTTAATTTTTAATTACATATCTACTCATTTTACTTAAACGGTTCATATTCACTCACCCACTTACACACATCCACTCACAGTTACTTTTCACACAACCACTCAGTTACTTCATTTTTTTTCACTTGGGCATTTTTGCAAACACCTTGCATACAAATCACGTTTCACTACTATATTCTTCTCACATCGATTCTAATGGCCACCAAAGCTTTTACTGCTTAGGGGTTATTGTTTGTTTCTAATAATTATGCAGCCCCATTGAACAATGCAAACGTTCCAGAGGCGTTTCATTTGATTCAGAATTTCTTGAGGGATTCAGAGATAGGTCAAGCTCTAGTCGAACCACCAACGCTTTCTGCCACGCAGATTGCTACTTTTTGGCAGAACTCTGCTTATGACGATGGAGGAGAGAATGTGACTCCATCTATTGTTTTTACATATGAGGAAATAGAGTATGTCATTACTCCAACTACTGTCAGAGAAACCATGGGTTTTGATACACACACTTCATACAGTGTTGTTTGTGAAAATACCCTAAAAGAGATGTTGCAGCAACTTGGTTATTCAGATTTTCTAGCAAGACTTGGTAATGTGAAAAGGCCAAAGCTAAGGAAGGAGTGGGCTTTCTTCTTCGATTGTATAACAAGGGCCTTTGGAAAGAAAGTCACAAATTGGGATGCCATTCCTATTGACAGTCTTCAAATCGGGTATTCTCTTCTCTATGGAAGTAATTTCGATTTTGGTAGACTTGTTTTAATGAACATAGGTGATAGATTGTCAGAGTCTACTACTGTCTACTTTGCTAGATTTTGTCAATTATTGTTTACTGCTTGTGTGCCTGGTATTGCAATTGCTGAGGATGATGTTATTCAGCCTTTTAAAGTCAATAAGAGAATATTCTCTGATTTGACAAATAAGGATGCAATCAAGGGGGAATTACCTGCTTTGTTTTTACCCCTTGCTCTTCAAAATTTCTTACATCAACCACAAGAACCACAACAACCTAAGCTTTCACTTTCACCACCTGCAAACACTGATCAACCTCAACCCACTCAACCTGCAATTAATGAACCAAACACTGAACCTCCAAAACACACAAACACTGAAACACCAGCAACTACTCAACCTCAACCTCAATCTCAATCTCAACCACCACCTACACAGGCTAAACCAAAATTTGGAGGTAGAACAAAGCATACAGCAAATAATACAAGGCATAGCTCTGCCAGGGCTAAAATAGTTAGAAAGGAAAGAAAGGAAAGAGCAAACAGGTCTCCATCACCTTCTATTATAGAGGAAGATTCTACTGAAGAAGAAGAGGTAGTTGAGGTGCCTCAAGCTAAGCGGAGAAAGTTGATACTTGATGAGTCTGACGAGGAGATGAACATTGAAGCTCCAGAGGTGATTTCTATGGAAATACCTACTGTTGAGGTACATACTGCAGAAGAAGCTGTTCATACACCTAAAAATGTACAGATGGATGAGGCAAATAGAGATGGTTTTACTGCTATGGATGATTTTGTTGAAACATTCATACCATTCTTTGATCCCATTAATGTTCCTATCTCACCTGTTAATGCTAATTCTGGAGAAACTGGTGCAGCAGATCAGCCTACTGTAGTACTTGATGAAACAGTAACAACTCATACTGAGTTATTCTCTGATGCTCGCCAAACTACTAAACAAGGTGAAGAAGTTGACCAAGGTGACATTCCAAAGTCTATTGAACCTAGAGAGCAACCTGCAGAGAATGTTGTTGATGAACCTGCAGAGACTTTTGTAGAGACTGTTGCTAAAACTGTTAAGGCTACAGTGCATATTGATGAGACTGATCCAGTTACAGATGTAAATGCTGATGTTGAAGATGAAGGAAGTGCAGAGTATAATTCTTTTCAGAGCATACCAGTGCACACTGATGCAAAGCACACACCTTTTTCTCAACCTTCACATCAACATGAGATTGAAGCAGAATATTTTGTTAAATTCTCTGAGAATTGGTATAAAGAGGATTGCATTTTTCCAAGAAAAAGAGCAGCTAAATTTGTTCATACAACTGCTAAAGAGATTTTAAATCCAGAGATTCTTTCATGTCTGAAAGCAACTATTGTTCAAGTCAAAACTCTGAATGATAGGTTTAATGATTCTCAGAAGGCAATCACTGATATGAGAACTGAAATTGTGAAAAGAGACATGAATATGGAGAGAGATACTAAACTGAAGATCCAGACTTTTTCTAAAGCTCAAGAGACTCTGTTTCAAAGGCTAGGTCAAGTTGAACAGAATCAGACTGTCTTGTCTGGAAAGATTGATTCTATTGCTACCTCCTTGGAGTTGATTACATCTATATTGATTCCTGATGATGTCAAAAAGGGGGAGAGAGTTTCTAAGTCAAAATGCAGGCAATCTCAAACTCTGACTAAGAAGGATGATGCTGGAGATGGAGGAGCAAATGATCAAAAGAATTTAAAATCAAAAGCTGATATGAGTCTAAAATCTGGAAAATCTTCTAAGTCAAAGTCTGATGGAGTAAACATTAATGTTCAGGGTACTTCAAAGACTCAGAGTTTGTTATTAACTAATCCATAGACAGATGAAGAATTGGCTGCTAGATTATTCCTTGAAGAAAATGAAGAAGGAGTTACTATTGCAGACATTCAAGCTGAAGAGAAGAATCTACAAGAAGAACATTAGAAAACTCTGAAGTCTGGAAAGTTCAAGAAAAATGTGAAAGCTCCTAGGCCTGTTCTTAAAGGCATTATTATCAAGGAAAATGTTGGTGCTGATCAGAGGATACAGGTATCTAGAAAACAAACAGAAGCAGAGACTAAACAGAAGCTGAAGAGTAAAGCTGTTGAAGGAGAAGAGGTTTTGAAGAAAGAGAATACAACCAATGTTGCTACATAAGTTGTACAGAAACCATTGTATACTCAAATGCAAGCGATTTTTGGGAAATCAACAATTCGTGAATAAACTCTGGAGATTGGAGAGGCTGGAGGTAATTTTCTACAAAGCAGAGCTCTGATGGGTAAGCTAGGAAGAGATAAATCTAGCTTGGGCTGCCATAGAGAGAATAGAATGAATACCAGTCCTCAAGATCCTTCATCACTGGCTGTTCCGGGTCTTGGTGTTACACATGAGAGTTTAGATAGACTGGAATCAATACAGTTGATTCATCAGAAGAGTTTAAAGAAAGATTTTTTAATGTACTTCAAGGGTGATGGGACTGTATATAAAATTGGTGAGTATGATCTTGATTTGAAGCTTTGGGAAGAATTGGAATATGTTCTGTATATTTTCAAAGTGAAGAATCAAAGGACTCAACAAGCTGCAAATGTGCTAAGAAAGAAGATGCTGCATAATTTGGCAGTTAGAGGAATCAAATACAATAGTCCGTATGTCCCAAGTACAGAGATTATCATGGCAATATTGTTGAGATGAAGAAGAATAGTGCTATGCTGAAGATAGATTTGGGTATAACAGTTCTTGATTTTAATTCTGAGTCAGAGAAAGCACATTTCATCAGACTGGGTAATGAAATGTGAAGAAATAAAATCTATTCTTTGAGATCTGCTATATACCAAACTGGTGAAGATGATCCTAAGCTGAAAGAGATTAAGCAGATCATGCAGACAAAACTTGAAAATGTAGAAAGAAGATTGCTCATATACTATCTCAGAACAACACCAGATGTTGAGGAAATTAAGTGATTAATGCTCTGTAAGAATTTCTTGCTTTCTGTAAATTTTGTTGAAGTAGAAGTTTAAACTCTGATTATTTGTTAAACACTGCATTTGTCTTTTTGTTTTGACATCATCAATTATTGTAAACTTGTGCATTTTTGCTAATGAACAAGTTGGGGGAGATTGTTAGATATAATTGATGTGAATAATAATCAGTGTTTAAGTGTTACAGTGAAATATCAGAGTTTAGCTGAAAGCAGTAAGAGTTTAGTTAAACGCTGACAGATGGAAGCTCGACAGAGTTTGTTAAATTCTGTCTGGAGGAAACGTCTACTGGTCAACAGAGTTTGAAGAATACTTGAACATAATTATGGAAGCAATATCTTTGAAGATTGGATAGCTGTCAAAGAGATTGTGTTGACTAAGGAGACATGTAGCAATCGTAATTGATATCAATTGTATAGCTAATTTATAGGAGTATCAATTATCGATTGTATAGCAGCTGTATATCTTATAAATACAGTTAGGTTAACCCTAGAAGGGTATCGTGTAACGAATTATCATTCATTATAACCTAAGCAGCTCTCTGTGATATTTTACATCACTAAGAGAGGAGTTTTTAATTTCAAACAGTTTTTAATTGTTCAAACGTGTGTTCTTGTTCTTCTTTCATACGAATCTTGATTATAATTGTGTATTCGGCCTAACAATTTATTTATTTTTAGGTTGTTTGTATCTAGAGTGTGTCAGTGACCCTCCGATCTAGGCCCCAGGTCGGGAGGGCGTCACAACTTTGACCATCCGTTTTGGCTCAGCTAAAAGAGGAATTTCGAGTCGAATAAAACATGAAACTTGTTAAGGATTATCAAGGCAACATAATGGTGTAAAGAACGAGGTTATGAATGATTAAGTATAACTTGATTTGAGGAACGGTTCAGGACTAAATTTATGACTTAAGTGTTTGTCGATTAATTACATGGACTTAGTGCGAGTCTAGAGGGACCCTTTAGTGAATTATGTGTGGTTGGCTAAAGTGTCTAAGCGTTGAGTTATAATTGGATTGTATAGGGGATTAATTGCTCGTATTTTCTTGACTTTGTTTAGATTATCGGACCCCGCTACGAGCCCCTACTACATCCAGAGTACTAGGCAAGTGTACTTAAAACCCTACGCTATTGTTCAGAGTATATATGTTTGAACGTATGGTATATGTCAGTTCAAACGTTTTATCTACAAGTTGCAAGTAATTTATCTCGTTACTCATATACCGGATATTGATGCAATTGAATGCATGTATATATATATTATTGTTGTGAATGTTATCCGGATAGTATATAAGTATAGTAGTATGTATAAGAGTTATTGGTCCATATGATTGGGACAAGTATCGAGGTACATTATTCGTACTCGAAGGAAGATAAAATGTTTTGGAAAACTATCTTGTTATTAAGGGGAGTAATGTAATTATGGGAGGAGATGAGAGATTGGTCTGGATCATTTTATTCGAATCCATGATCAAAGCAGTCGTTCATATGTTTCCTCTTATCTTTCAAGAGGAAAGTGATTTATTGGAAATAGTAGTCGTTCATTGTTTCCGAACGATAATAATTATTATGAATTGAGGTGCACGTGGAATTATTTGTGTCATCTAAGATAAGGAATATATTGAGGTGCACGTGGAATTATACGTGACATCTAAGATGATGATTGTTGAAGGTGATCAGGGGTACTCTGGCACCTTATGTTCTGGACTGGAGATAACAAATAGCATGAAAGCCCGGATGCGGCTTAGGATGTAGGTCGAGCAAGTCGGTGAATCCTAGGATGTAGGCTGAGCAAGTCGGCGAATCCTTCTACCGGTAGTAAATTGCAAGATGTATGGACTGATCATCCATTACAGCCCAGCGGATAAGAATCTCCTGAATATAGTCCATCAGCAATGTAATTAATACCACATGCGGGTATTAATTGCAGTATGAATATTATATCCTTACTCAGTTTTTGCGGGTAAATTTCAGTATGATGAGGAAATTATGGGGAGTCATTTCTCGAAGAAGTTTGTAGTATATATATATATGTAAATTTTGTAGTAGTATATCAAAAGAGGAATATATTTTCGAAATAATTTTGATAGTACATTGTTGAAGTACAATTCATATCTTTGAGTATAAATATATATGATTCTGGTGTATAACACTTACTGGGCAATTTTTGGCTCATTCTTGCTAATTTTAAATAGTATTAAACAGCGGCAATCAGAGCTGGCATTAGTACGGCGAACCGTGATAAGAGGAAAGGTCCTGCAACGGACGTAGAATGCTAGAAGAAAGTTTCCGGATATGAGAATAAGATGGAAGAATATTGTAATAACTCTAGGTAGAAGTTGTAATGAGATTCTGGAGGATACTCTAATGTGTAAAAACTTTTGGATCATTAAGTACTTGTTCTAAGACTATAACATGTGGAGTAGATTATGGAGTTTATTATGAATATTGTTGTATATTATATTGTGAGCAGGTGATTGAATATTCCTCAAAGGTATGCATGTGTATGGTTAAGGTTGTGACAACCCGAATTCCTGGAAAGGGATTAGGGGGCGTTACACGTATCAGATCATACCCTATAATAATACAAGGCTAATCATTCCAATTGTACACAAAAAAAGATAATAATATTAAGGTTTATATAATATAAATAGTATAAGGGCTTATCCATAATAATATAAAATCGGGTTTTGCCCTGAATCATTATGACTCGTATCGGATCATACCCTATAATAATACAAGGCTAATCATTCAAATTGTACATAAAAAAAGATAATAATATAAAGGCTTATATAATATAAATAGTATAAGGACTTATCCATAATAATATAAAATCGGGGTTTGACCTGAATTAGTACGACTCGTATCGGATCATACCCTATAATAATACAAGGCTAATCATTCGAATTGTACACACAAAAAAAGATAATAATATAAAGTCTTATATAATATAAATAGTATAAGGGCTTGTCCATTATAATATAAAATCAGGTTTTGACCTGAATCAGTACGACTCGTATCGGATCATACCCTATAATAATACAAGGCTAATCATTCAAATTGTACACAAAAAAAAGATAATAATATAAGGGCTTATATAATATAAATAGTATAAGGGCTTATATAATATAAATAATATAAGGGCTTGATTAAATAATATAAATTGTGCACAAAAAGAAAAGAAATAATTTGAACAACTAAATTTCATTACAAAAAAAAAAAATCATATTAGAAAATGAGATTAAATTCATATTTTTAATAAATAAATTTTTTATAACAACAAATTCATATTTTTAAAAATTCAAAATGACTTTATAAAGTTAAATTTTTATTGATCAAATGTTCTTAAAGTTAAATTCAAAATATTCTTTTCACACGATTATTTCACTTCCAGAAAGTTAGAGACAACTAATTTAATAAGTTACGACCCTTTTATTTCTCAACTTGAATTATATATACACATATGTTTCATCTCTGTAACATAGAACAAAAGCTCTGTAAGTTTGTACAATAAACAATGTCAACATCAAAGAAAAAATCCGTCGCAAATCCTGGTGACCACAGCAAGCCTTTGTGGCATCACGTTGAAGTGCTTGAAATACCTATTGCTGGTAGAGGTAATCGCAAATGGAGATGCAAGTACTGCAATAAGATAGTGACAGGATCATACTCCAAAGTCAAGGGTCATCTCTTGAAAATTTCCAATACTGGTGTTGAGTCCTGCAAAGTCATAACACCTGACATATTAAATCAAATTCAAAGAGAACACAAAGATGCTGAAGAAAGAATAGCCAGAAAAGCCATGAACGCTAAACAAAAGCAGCAATACATGTCATATCAAGAGGGCTTTGATTTAATCCAACATAAAAGAAGGCGGGGAGCTTTAGAACTTGCGTTTAATGTAGCTGATCGAGATGAAATCGACAAGGATTGTGTTATATTGTTTTATACGGGTGGCTTATCATTTAATTTTGCTAGAAATCCATTTTTCAGGAGTTATTCGAGGAGGCTTGCTAATTCACCTGTAGCAGGTTACACACCTCCCACCTCCAACAGGCTCCGTACAACACTCCTGTCACAACAAAAAGGTCATGTTGAAAGACTCCTACAACCCGTAAAAGATTGTTGGAAGAAGAAGCGCTCTGATGGGTGGTCTAATTTCTGACAAAATGCTTTGATCAACATCATGATTGCTTCTGCGGCTGGACCCATGTTTCTAAAAGCTTTTGATGCTAGCTATGTCACTAAAGATGCTGAGTATGTTGCAAAGATATTCATGGAAATTGTGGAAGAAATTGGTGCTTCTAATGTGGTGCAAATAGTCACTGATAATGCTTCAAATTATAAGGCAGCAGGTGCTTTGATTGAAGGTAAATATCCTAAAGTTTTTTGGACTCCATGTGTGGTTCACTATTCTTTGAGCAAAAGCCAAACTGGGTTGTGTCAGGACTGTTCTTTCCTGCAAAAACTTAATCATAGCTTTCTCTCCTACAAATGGTATTTTGCGTATGTATTCTTCCACATAAACATGATAACCTGTTAGGTCGCCCGTGTTGATCATATGCTTTTTACATTCACAAAAGAATTTATCAATTAAGCATATATCACATAATTGCATTTTACTAAGATCCATCTTAGCATTTTGTTTGATTATATCTTCTTCTAAATCCTTAGCATTGATGTAATCAATTCCTAAAAACATAGTATATATACCATCTATGATTGTATTAAAGGCTTCTATGGGTTCGAGATTTTCGAAATTCCATGTTGCATCTTTAATAAACCAATTTACAACTCCTGATGTTTTGTGATCAACTAATAATAAAACTGTCTCAGTGTCGTTGTAAGCAATAGGATTAGTTTGTATTATCAAACTAATTTCCTTTTCCCATATATTGATTAAGGTTTTTCTCCCTGATTCACAATCGATATTTAAAACATTTGTACCAAATAAACTTTGATTCATTTTAAACTCAGTAGTAGGTGGATAGAATTTATCTCTCTTCCTGTCTACTGGTCTCTTTGTACCTGAAGTAGATGCGAATGGATTTTCATCTGTATGCACACCTTCTTATTTATTCATCCTAAATGTTTGTCGAACAAACTCTTCATTTGATGAATCTGCGCCTTTAGAATTTGATTCTGGTGAACTAAATTCTTCAATGACATTCAAATAATTAGTATAATTAAATCCAAATAAAGACTGATTCTAAATTATCTACTACTTGTTGATTAGCTAGATAATCATCTTCTAATCCAAGTAATTCCATTGCCTTAGCAAACTGTTCTTCTTGGTGATCATCTTGAATTTCTAATTCAAGAACATTCCAAAAGAACTTCTCTATGTCTTGCATATAGTTCATATTTTCTTATTAGAAACAGAACCAAATGGCCAAGTCATACTGTTCGGATTCTTACCTGTTCCGAGTTCTTCATTTCCTACATCATGGTTAGGATAACTATATCGATAACGACTTTTACCTTTATCTTTGTTACCTTGTTCTGGAGTGAGAACAAGCTATTTTTCTTCTGGAGCTTTTGGTTGTTTACCAATTGCTTTATCGTTTTGATAATCCTGAATTGTTGTCTCCAGATCTGTGATTATCTTTGCTGTTGCAGCTTCAATATTGCCTTTGACATCATTGTCTGCATTTCTTTTAAGTAAAGCTAAAATTTCTTTTAGCTGGGGCTTAACGTTGTTATTAAAATCCTCAATTAACTCTTTACGGCTCATTTTAAATGATACTAGCAAATTTATCCGATAGATCATTTATCCTTTGAGACATGCTTCTAAGGAGCATATCGCTTCCTTCTGCTAAGGGTTCTCTAATAGCTAAATTTCCTCTAGCTCTAACACTTCTTCTAGGTTTATCCTATAAAGAAGGTTTGTTTCTAGCAATATCAATTGCCCAAGTATGATCTATAGGAGTCAATTATGTAAATTGTTTATCTTCTACTAAACCTACTTCAGAGAATACGTCGTCTAATTCGATGTATTCCTTTTTCTTATAGTCAATACTGTGATGACTATTAGTTAAAGCACAAGCAACTAGATAAGTAATGCTAAATACTTTATCACTTTTTTGCATCAAATCTATTCTTTCAAAATCATGAATAAAAGATAGGGTTTGATCAAATCTTTCAGTATCCAAACTAACTGCGTATTTGGGATATACTGTAAACATGAATTTTTGGTATGCTAAGTTACCTCTAGCAGCACCTAGAATACTATCATTTCTTGGTATAATTCGATTATCCAGCAAAGCTATTTTTATTGGAGAATCTATACCTACAGGGAATTCAGATTTTATCAAAATCTTAACAGCTCCTAGATGAACCATAGAGATTGTTGATCTTGTCTTTGAATCCATTTTCTATAATTGTCTATTTATCTCTTCTTTAGTGATTAAAGGCAAATACACTTTCCCTGTAGTATCTTTTATATCTACATGCATTTCTTTCGTAGATACGTAATAAAAGATATTGTTCTTTCTTTTTAAACGATCCAGCCAAGGAACGTTAAAAATAGTTTCTTTCTTTAAATCAAGCTTTGTGTTCCTGATTTTAGAAATTAAATTGTGTATTACTATAAAACTGGCTTGAAAGCCCTTTTTTGATTCTGAAAACTCGATTTCTAAATTATCAGAAATTTCCTCCTCAGGAATATAATTTTTCTCTTTTAAAAAGTTCATTCTAAAAGATTATTAACTAGGCTCTGATACCAAGTTTTTTCAGCAGTTCGCAAGGAATTTGAATTAGATTAAAATCTATTTTTTTATGAATTTTACAAGACATATAATCTATTAATAACTTAATGAAATACGTAAATAAATGATGTGGTCCTTGGTGGGTAAAAAGGGCCAAAAGTATAGAAAGAGACATATAGGGCCATACCTTGTCTAAAGTAGGCATTTTTGGGCATTATCTCCTTGTTTTTACTGAAGGGTTTCGGAGCAACAGCAGCGGAAAACAATAATTAAAACAGTAAAATCGAAACCCAATCGCAGCATCCATGCAAAACAAGACGTTTAATTTGTAGTTATGAACGTTTACCTTAAAACGTAGCTTTAACAAATTGATGACAGATGGAGGTCCAAAGTAATCACCAAGCAGCCCTCTTCTAGATCTACGTTGCCAAAGTAGTCCACATGAACGCTTGATCGTCCAACGATCACCGGAGCCGGTACTAGCCGAAGAACCTGCCTGACTCTCTCTCTCTCTACCCTCTCACACGTTTTTACAAATTGCAAAAGTGTGTCCCTAAACAATACATCATAATGTATTTATAGGGAAGATAGATTAGGCTAAAACCCTAAATCGAATTGGGCATTTCCAAATCCATTCTTATTTGGTTTTATTATTAAATTCGAATTCTCTTTAATAATTAATTAAGACCAGCTCAATTAATTAATAACCAATTTCGAATTTAATGATTTAATGTAAATTAAACTCCTTTTTAAATGTTCTTATTGTGTAACCCTTTAGGGTATTATTACGTTGGCAATAATTTTAATATCCAATAATAAAATTATAAACAATGAGCGGCATCTAGTAATACATCATCGCTACCCAAGTAATAATAATAATTTGGTGATCCAATTAAACCTTTCGTGATATAATGTTTCCATGTAATATAATCCCTTTAACCAAATATTATAGATTAAACTTGAGGAATGTTATTAGTCATCCTCTTCGATCAACGTTTAATCCGGGTTTTATTGATCAATGAGTGGACTATTAAAAACAAATTAATATTTGAGCATGGCCATGCATTTTCATAGTCTCACTCAATCAAGAGGCCAATAATATCTCTCCTAATAATAGGAGGGTTAAATCCTATATCTATCATTCATATTTCTCATATGACTCATAATATACCCGATGTCCACTTTTATCATCACCCGGTCAAAGGTAACTTTTAATGTAGTCAAAGTACGTATATTAATCCTCGTATAGAAATATAATGATCTCAAGTCTAAGGATCACTGCACCATTATCACTGTGAGTCTTTCTAATGACATTATCAATATGCAGAATCTCACTGTGTGTTAATCCAGTACCATGTAGAATATTACATGCACCTATGTTCTTGACTTTAGTATCATTATACCTATGACCAATGAGATGTGGTCATCCGTCAACAAACATACTAATCTTTATGCATTATAATTGTCCCATATTAATAATGCTCGATTAGGGATATTTAGGAATATAAACATTATTCATATAATCTCATTTTTAAGTCACATACTTAAAGATATAGAATACGTGTTCTATATTCCAAGGACATTTATTACTCTAACATTTACATCACAGTAAATTAAGACATAATAAATTAATGTAGGATAATCCAAAGAACATAATCATCAAATAACAAAATAGTCTTTCCTAGAAGCACAATAACATTGTCTCTAGGGCACTAACACTATCAATCTCCCACTTGCACTAGATCCAATCGTACATGTATCTAATACCCATGGAACTAGTGTGACCTTCGTGCTTTTGCTGCGACAATGCCTTGGCCTATGGGTCCGCAACATTATCATTAGTATGCACTTTACATATATGTATATCTCCTCTTTCGTTAATTTCTCGAAGAAGGTGATATCTTCTAAGTATATGCTTTGCCTTGGAATTGGACCTTGGTTCCTTAGCCTGCGCAATGGCTCCATTGTTATCACAATACAGATCAGCTGGATCTGCGATTGATGGAACCATACCAAGTCCAATAATAATATTCCGAATCCAAACAGCCTCTTTGGCTACTCCACTAGCAAAAATATACTCAGCTTCCATTGTAGAATCGGCTACTGTCTCTTGCTTCGAACTTTTCTAGCTTACAGCACCTCCATTTATACAAAACATGAATCCAGACTAGGACACATAATCGTCCCTATCTGTCTGGAAACTAGCATCAGTGTAACCTCTTACAACCAGCTTCTCATCTCCTCCATATATCAAGAACGAATCTTTAGTCCGTTTAAGGTACTTAAGAATATTCTTGATAGTTGTCCAGTGACCCTCACCTAGATTAGACTGGTATCTACTCGTCATGCTCAAAGCATACGAGACATCAGGACGAGTACATATCATTTCATACATTATAGAACCAATTGCCGAAGCATATGGTACTTTACTCATACGGTCCTTATCATCTGATGATTTAGGATAGTCTTCCTTTGAGATCGTTATCCCATGACACATTGGGACACATCCCCTCTTTGCCTCTTGCATCCCAAAATGATGCAACACCTTGTCAATGTGTGTACTCTGACTCAAGCCGATTAATCTTTTAGATCTATCTCTATAGATCCTGATCCCTAAGATATAGGTAGCAACGCCTAAGTCTTTCACTGAGAAACTTTTTCCCAACCAAGTCTTCACAGCCTGTAGAGAAGGAATGTCATTCCCTTTTAGTAATATGTCATCTACATATAATACTTGGAATACCACATGGCTCCCACTAACCTTCTTGTAAACACATGGCTCATCCTCATTTTGTATGAAGCCAAACTCTTTGACTATTTCATCAAAACGGATGTTCCATCTCCTTGAGGCCTGCTTCAATCCATAAATGGATCGTCGCAACTTACAAACCATTCTAGCAAACCTTGAATCGACAAAACCCGCAGGTTGTGTCATGTACACATCCTTTTCTAAGCTCCCATTTAAGAAAGCGATCTTGACATCCATTTTCCAGATTTCATAGTCATAGCTGTTATCGCAAGAAAAATCCTGATGGATTTGACCAAAGCAACCGGTGAGAAAGTTTCATCATAATCAATAATTTGCTTGAAACCTTTTGCCACTAGTCTTGCCTTGTAGGTCTGTAAATTTCCATCCATGTCAGTTTTCTTCTTGAAAACCCACTTGCACTCTATGGGTTTTACCCCATCAGGTGGCGCAACCAAAGTCCATACTTGGTTTTCATACATGGAATCCATCTCAGATTTCATGGCCTCGAGCCATCTCTCAGAATCTGGACTATTCATAGCATCCTTGTAGGTGAGAGGCTCATCATTATCTATAAACATCACATCACCACTTTGAGTCAGAAGAAATCCATAATATCTCTCTGGCTCATGGCGAATCCTACTTGATCTACGAACATCCTGTGTTTCTTGAGCAGTATTGTTCTCAACATCTTGAGTCTCATTCTGCTTATGTTCCAACTCTGGTTCAACATTATCTTACAGTTCTCGATCCTCATCGAGATCTATTGTCCTCCCACTATTTTTCTTAGAAAGCAGTTCTCTCTCTAGAAACACCGCCGTTCGAGCAACAAATACTTTGTTCTCAGAAGGTTTATAGAAATAATACCCTTTAGTTTCTAATGGGTATCCTACAAAATTACATTTATCTGATTTCGGTCCTAGCTTATCAGAGACCAAGCGTTTTACAAACGCTTCACATCCCTAAACTTTCATAAATGACACGCTATTACGTTTATCGGTCCATATCTCATATGGTGTCTTTTGAACCGATTTTGAAGGAACTCGATTTAGTGTTTGTGCATCCGTCTTTAGGGCATAACCCCAGAAACTGATTGGAAGATCTAACTGACTCATCATCGACTGTACCATTGTGGTACGATTTCTCCTTTCAGACACCCCATTCCATTGTGGTGTTCCAGGAGGAATGAGTTGTGATACGATACCATACTCCTTTAGGAAATTCTTGAATTCCAAGCTTAAGTATTCTCCCCCATGATCAGATCGTAGAGTTTTAATACTTTCGCCTAATTGCTTATTAACTTCAGCCTTATACTGTTTGAATTTTTCAAACAATTTGGATTTGTTCTTCAAAAGATACACATATCCGTATCTACTAAAATCATCAGTAAAGGTTATGAAATAGTAAAAGCCATCTCTTGCCATCGTACGCATTGGACCACATACATCACTATGTATCAGTTCCAATCGTTTGGTGGCCCTCTCACCTTGTCCGGTAAAAGGAGCTTTAGTCATTTTGCTAATGAGACATGGTTCACATTCCTCGTATGATTCGAAATCAAATGTATCCAAGTATCCATCCTTATGTAACTTGGAAATGCGATTCTCATTTATATGGCTTAAACGACAGTGCCAGAGGTATGTTTGATTTGAGTCATTTGTTTTAAGACGTTTGTTATTTATGTTATAGACAGGAGTATCAAGATCAAGAACATATAAACCATTAAACAAACGTGCAACCCCATAGGTAACATTATTCAATGAAAACAAACATCCATTGTTCTGAATCAAAAACAAAAAACCAATCTTGTCCAAACAAGAAATGGAAATAATGTTTCTGCAAATCGCAGGCACGTAAAATAGTTCTAAGGTTCTAAAATATGCCCAATGGGCAATGATGAATAATAAGTCCCTACAACTAAGGCATCAACCTTTGCTCCATTGCCAACACGTAGGTCGACTTCTCCTTTCGCCAAAGTTCTACTCCTTCGGAGTTCTTGCACATTTATACAAATGTGGGAACCATATCCAGTATACCCATGATGTAGAAGTAGACAAATTGACTTCTATAACATAAATACCTGAATCAGAAATCTGAACAACATTCAGTTTCTTTAGATCCTCCAAATAATTTTGACAGTTTCTCTTCCTTTCACCCTGTTTACATGCAAACAAGGCCTTGCTTGTATCAAATCTCTCTTGATGAGCCTATCCTTCAAACATACTTTTAAGGTGCTCGATCATGATATAGGAATCAAAATTCTCATGATGTTTCTGCAGCTCAGGACTCATAGTCGGAAGCATAAGACATGTGACATCGGTGTCATCATCCAAATGCTTCTGTTAACACAAAATCACGCAAGCGCACGTGGTCACAAGTAATACAGGTATAAGTCAAGTTCGTTCCCACAGAGATCTTGGTTTTTAATTCAGTTTAGTACCTATGCAACAATGTATGGTTTTAATTCAATTCTATGACAAATAACAAGATTGGGTTTTGATAACTAAAATTAACTAAGGAAGTAAATTAACAAACTAAGAATTAACTAACTAATGAAAATTTAATCGAATTACTTATATGAGAATAAACATGGAATCCTAGTTTCATTATCTACTTCACTTAGAGTTGTAGCCTTTAATCAATACATGCGATGGTTTTGATATCTGATCGAATAACACGAAATAAGTAAAAGTTACCTCTCGGTATACTAGTACCAAACTACGCATACATCCACAAAAGAGATGGAAGATGAGTAGACACCTATCATTTTTAGACCCTATATCTCTATAGAATTTGAAAACATAAAGGTTTAAGCACAAGTTATCCACTTAGATCACATAGGGTAGCATAATATCTCTATTTACGCCACAAATCATGATGTTAAAACATCAACCTATCCTATGCTAGCATGGCAAGTTCTAAATCTCAAGATCCACTCTCGTTTAGCAAGAGATTAACAAATTAGATGTTAGCTACACATCTAAATACATGAAACACAACCATACGAGGATATCAAGAATGCACCACACATAAATCTTTAAGGCATGCAAACTACTAAGCTACATAGATAAATCTGCTAGGATCCCACGACAACGATTAGCTCATAATTGAACCTTTCGTCACTATGAGATTTGATGAAAACATGATAACGAACAAGATAACAAAAATGAATAAATCAATAATGTAACAAGGTTTAGAGATCAAATCTGTGAAAGTAACAAGCATCCAAAAGATACGCCTAAACAAAGGAATCCAAGAAAACTATGTCTAGATCTTCTTGTCATCACAATCCTCGCCTTGGCTTCTCGATCTCATGCTATGAACGAATTGGTCTGAACTCTGGTGTGTAGATGATGAATTTTATGTCCCCCAAGGTGTGTATTTATAGCCCCAAGTTGCCTCCTCAACAAGCAATTACCGTCTTTGAATTAGAATAGAATTTTGGTAATTTCCGTTCTTAAATGAGAATAGAATTGCAATTCCCATGTAAGATCAGATTTTGGAACGTTCTTAGCCATCCTAGCAACTTCCGTAATGATTACGAGAATAATTCACAGCAGTTTCCTATTTTCAGTTGAATTCCAGGAAGTTTCTACCGGCTTCAAGCGCGGGCGCGCCCAAAACATACAGAACCCCAGCGCGGGCACGCTCTTTAAAGTTTCTGTCAGATTTTCACGCGCGGTCGCGCGCTCCTGTAGTGTAAAACAAGCGCGGGTGCGCCTTGTGAAACTGTCCAGCAGAAATGGAACTTTGCTTCCCTGATTTCTTTCCCGTCTTCAACCTCAACTTGATTTCTTCATCTTGACAACACCATAAAGCTACTGGAAGCCTGCAAATGAAATCCTACACAAAAACTCGTTAAAACACAAAAATACTTGAGACCAAAACATCAATTTAAGCCGAAATAGAACAATCCAAGTGGATATAAAATCCACTTATCACACCCCCAAACTTAAACTGATGCTTGTCCTCAAGCATAAACAATTATAACTATTTACAACTAACTAGTACCACTAGTACCACTTCCGTAGGTGATCACGGTTGAATTTGGCATATGCAACAAGCCCTTTAAACCCCTAGGCAGCCCTAGTGGACGAGTAAGGTCTCGTGAGGGCCTATAGTGAATGTACCCACAAAATCCATTTGTCTAACTAAACAATGCAATGCATGAATGCAACTAATATGAAAAATGCAAAGATCCCCTTCAAACTCACCAAAACCAACTAACAAGCAAATATCTCAAAGAATGCAACAAATCCAAGTAGAGCTCGACTAAGTCCCCGTATACTAACAATACATGAACAGAAACGTGCGTGCGTGAAATGCTCATCAGAATACTCCCAAAACTAGATCAAAAATCATACATGCTCTTTGCCAAGACAATCATAGGTTTATAAATAGAATAGACTGTAGACACTTCATAACTTAGGAACACCTCCACCCTTATCCAAGGTAGACAGAAACTCATGCTTTATTATGACCCTTCAATACGCATGCTTATTTTTTTTTAACATGCAATCTGGAATGAGCATTCTCATTTCCAATCCTAGACTACTCATATAAATATGAGCCGGCTACTAGCCATTTGACACCTAGCCATTAACTAGCATGAAATCCCTGGTTTCCCCCAAACTTAGACTTTAGTGCACCTACGCCATCAAGGGAATAACGAAAATTTTAAATATAATCAAGTGATTAAATCTCAAAACATCCAAACAAGCATGACCCTAACCTAGCCCAAAAGCAACCAATGAGACTGTGTAAAAGTTTTGTTCATGTAACATGCAAGTCAATTTCATAAGAACTATAAATCAACCCTCTACTCATCATTACCACACTCAATTAAACATCTACCTACCAATCAGAATCAGCTCGTCCTAAGGGATCATGGAAAATGCATGCCATGAAAAAGCAACTAAAATGAACTCACATGGTATACGAAACAAAAATAGAATTTTCTATATGAAACAAACATAAATAACACGAACATACATGCATGAATTACCACTACTATACGAAACATGATATCCTATATGAACACAATGACTCAAAATCACAAATAACTACATATACACTACTTATCCCCCAAACCACCCCCAAACTTAAAAGATTCAATGTCCGCATTGAATAGAAGTAAATACAAGGGATAGTAGGAAACATACCTAAAATACCGAAACACATGGGTTGCCTCCCACGAAGCGCTGTCGTTAATGTCATTTAGCCGGACAATTATGATTCAAATCATGGTGGCTCGAAGATCGCATTCAACTTGTCCTTAGCAGAAGGACCATTCACCCATTGTTTGACAACCTTCTTTCTATCTTCCCACATCTTTTCTAAATCAAACTTCACTTTGCCTCTTCCACCAATCGACTTCTTCTTTTTCTTCTTCACACCTCTAAGGTGTTTATCCCTTTGAGTTGATTGAACCACACACTCTTCAACCTCATCATCCATGATCCACCTTCTTAACACATTATCTTGACACACTTTAAAAATCACCAACTCATCATTCAGAAGGACATACTTCAAATGGGATGGAAGTTTTCCGAGCTTGACATTCGAGAGATCTCGAACTGAAGAACTGTCAATGGAATCACTGATGTGATGCGTTAGCATGGGCGTGTCCGATTTTTCACTCACAAACTGATCAAACTTCTTTCTCTGACCCGTATCAACCATCTCCACACTACAACACTCTTCATCCTCTGTCAGAAATTTCATGGCCTTGAACACATTAAAGGTGACATTCTGATCTTGTACCCTCATAGTAAGCTCTCCTTTTTGTACATCGATCAAAGTACGACCTGTAGCTAGAAAAGACCTTCCCAAAATTATGGGAATCTTCTTATCTTCTTCGAAATCTAAAATCACAAAATCAGCAGGAAATATGAGCTTATCAACCTTTACCAAGACATCCTCTACTATACCCCTCGGATAAGTAATCGATCGATCAGCTAACTGCAAAGAGATGTTAGTTGGCTTCGGCTCCGGTAGACCAAGTTGCTTGAAAATAGACAAGGGCATAAGATTGATGCTAGCTCCCAAGTCACACAAACACTTGCTGAAAGAAAGGTTGCCAATAGTACACGAAATGGTGAAACTTCCCGGATCTTTAAGTTTAGGTGGCAACTTCTGCTGCAGAACAGCACTACACTCCTATGTCAATGCCACTGTTTCAAATTCTTCCAACTTTCTCTTCTGTGACAAAATATCCTTCATGAACTTTGCATATCTTGGCATCTGCTCCAATGCTTCAACAAAAGGAATGTTAATGGATAGTTTCTTGAAGACATCCAAAAACTTCTGAAACTGTATTTCTTGACTTTTCTGCACGCGTCGAGGAAATGGAGGAGGAGGATAGATCTGATTATTCTTTAAAGATTGCTCCGGAGTAGACTTTTCAACAGGTTTTTGCTCTTCTCACCATCAAGCTGATCAGCCACTAAATCAGATTTCTCAATTTCTGGCACGGCAGATTTTTCAACCTGCTGATTTTGAACATCTTCATTTTCTTTAGTTGCTGATTTAGGATCCGTTGTAACCCTTCCCGATCTCAAAGTAACTGCCTTCACCTGCTCATGGACTTCCCTCTTTCCTGGATTCACCTCTGTATCACTAGGAAGAGTTCCTTGTTACCTACTAAGTAAGGCACTTGCAAGCTGTCCCATCTGGTTTTCCAAGGTCTTTTGAGAAACTGACAGGCTTTTAATCATCATCCTCAACTCATCCATTTCTGATTTTTCATTAGAAGATTGCCCCGCATTAGCCTGGGGCTGCTGCTGAAATCCCGGAGGTTGATATGGTTGCCTTGGAGCATACGGCTGTTGATAGCCCTGGTTGAATGGCCTTGCTTGCTGTCCCTGAAACTGCTGATAAAGTTGTTGTTGAGCACCTTGATTGTTGCTCCAGCTGAAATTAGGATGATTCCGATTACTAGGATGATAAGTGGCTGGAACTGGTGCAGCAGGTCTCTGAAAGTTACTCATGAACTGTGCTGATTCAGAAGAGATAGCACACTGATTCGTCTCATGTGCGCCCGCACATAGCTCACAAACACTAGCCACATGCTGAACTCCATAATTTGCAAGAGAATCCACCTTCATAGTCAACGCCTTCAACTGAGCTGCTATAGCTGAAGCTGTATCCACCTCAAAAATACCTGCTACCTTGCCTTGAGAAAGCCTCTGGGTTGGATTCTGATATTCATTGGCAGCCATCGTCTCAATAAGATCATAAGCTTCATCATAGCTCTTAGCCCATAGAGCTCCACCTGATGCTGCATCTAGCATAGGTCTAGACTGTGCTCCCAACCCATTGTAGAAACTATTGATAACCATCCAGTCAGGCATGCCATGATGTGGACACCTACGAAGCATCTCCTTGTAACGTTCCCAAGCCTCACATAAAGATTCTCCAGATTGCTGCTGAAATTGAGTTAGCTGGTTCCTTATTGCTGCAGTTTTCGCCATAGGGAAGAATTTAGTAAGAAACTTCTGATCAAGATCCTCCCATGTAGTAATGGAACCAGGTGGTAGAGAGTGTAACCAGCCCTTGGCCTTATCGTTCAGAGAGAATGGGAAAAGTCTCAACTTGATAGCATCATCCGATACACCATTGAACTTGAAAGTATCACAAATCTCGATAAAGTCCCGAATATGCATGTTAGGATCCTCCGTAGAAGCACCCCCAAACTGAACCGAATTCTGTACCATCTAAATAGTGCCCGGCTTGATTTCGAAGTTATTAGCCGTGATGGCCAGCCTGATAATGCTAGACTGGATATCATTGATCTTTGGCTGAGAATATTCCTTCAAAGCCTTAGCTGCTGCTGCATCTGCCATCTCTACTGTAGTTTCAGATTCCTCTTTCTTATTCTCTTTATTCTCTACAAGACCGTCTTCCGCCAGTTCTTCCAAACGAGCTTGTAAGCGTGTTCGCATACAAACCTAAGTACCTGAAACACCACGAAACAAACAAACTAAATAAGAAATCCGAGTCAGTGAACGCTAACAACCACTATTGATAAGAACATAAACCAAAAATAAAACACCGATGATCCCCAGCAGCGACGCCAAAAACTTGTTAACACAAAATCACGCAAGCGCACGTGGTCACAAGTAATACAGGTATAAGTCAAGTTCGTTCCCACAGAGATCTTGGTTTTTAATTCAGTTTAGTACCTATGCAACAATGTATGGTTTTAATTCACTTCTAAGACAAATAACAAGATTGGGTTTTGATAACTAAAATAAACTAAGGAAGTAAATTAACAAACTAAGAATTAACTAACTAATGAAAATTTAATCGAATTGCTTATATGAGAATAAACATGGAATCCTAGTTTCATTATCTACTTCACTTAGAGTTGCAGCCTTTAATCAATACATGCGATGGTTTTGATATCTGATCGAATAACACGAAATAAGTAAAAGTTACCTCTCGGTATACTAGTACCAAACTACGCATACATCCACAAAAGAGATAGAGGATGAGTAGACACCTATCATGTTTAGACCCTATATCTCTATAGAATTTGAAAACATAAATGTTTAAGCACAAGTTATCCACTTAGATCACATAGGGTAGCATAATATCTCTATTTACGCCACAAATCATGATGTTAAAACATCAACCTATCCTATGCTAGCATGGCAAGTTCTAAATCTCAAGATCCACTCTCGTTTAGAAAGAGATTAACAAATTAGATGTTAGCTACGCATCTAAATACATGAAACACAACCATACGAGGATATCAAGAATTCACCACACATAAATCTTTAAGGCATGCAAACTACTAAGCTACATAGATAAATCTGCTAGGATCCCACGACAATGATTAGCTCATAATTGAACCTTTCGTCACCATGGGATTTGATGAAAACATGATAACGAACAAGATAACAAAGATGAATAAATCAATAATGTAACAAGGTTTAGAGATCAAATCCGTGAAAGTAACAAGCATCCAAAAGATACGCCTAAACAAAGGAATCCAAGAAAACTATGTCTAGATCTTCTTGTCGTCACAATCCTCGCCTTGGCTTCTCGATCTCGTGCTATGAACGAATTGGTCTGAACTCTGGTGTGTAGATGATGAATTTTATGTCCCCCAAGGTGTGTATTTATAGCCCCAAGTTGCCTCCTCAACAAGCAATTACCGTCTTTGAATTAGAATAGAATTTCGGTAATTTCCGTTCTTAAATGAAAATAGAATTGCAATTCCCATGTAAGATCAGATTCTGGAACGTTCTTAGCCATCCTAGCAACTTCCATAATGATTAGGAGAATAATTCACAGCAGTTTCCTATTTTCAGCTGAATTCCAGGAAGTTTCTGCCGACTTCAAGCGCGGGCGCGCCCAAAACATACAGAACCCCAGCGCGGGCGCGCTCTTTAAAGTTTCTGTCAGATTTTCACGCGCGGTTGCGCGCTCCTGTAGTGTAAAACAAGCGCGGGCGCGCCTTGTGAAACTGTCCAGCTGAAATGGAACTTTGCTTCCCTGATTTCTTTCCCGTCTTCAACCTCAACTCGATTTCTTCATCTTGACAACACCATAAAGCTACTGGAAGCCTGCAAATGGAATCCTACACAATTCTACACAAAAACTCGTTAAAACACAAAAATACTTGAGACCAAAACATCAATTTAAGCCGAAATAGAACAATCCAAGTGGATATAAAATCCACTTATCAGCTTCTGATAAGCATTTCGTTGAGCCTCCGTTGCACCTTCAGGGAGAGGTCCAGGGCAAGGAATATCTATGACATAGAGCTCTCGCTCTTGCCTGAGGACAATCCTCAAATTCCTTTGCCAATCTAGGAAGTTAGTTCCTGTCAACTTGTCCTTCTCAAGGACTGATCATACAAAGAAGTTATTTGAGTTGTCTGCTATTTCGAATTTCTACAATGTTAAAATGCATTAAATAATTAGTCTACGGATTTATTAAATTATGTTCAAGTGATTATTCATATATATTCAAAATATATATCTCCCACTGTTTTTATCAAATCAATTGCCCTGCCTATCAATTCGGAAAAGTGTCTCTAAACTTTTCTAGTGAGCCAAGATCCATATTTCATCCCTTTCAAGGTCAGCTTTGGCTTTTCTCCTTAAAATGATTATTTAGGTAGACAACATTTGTCAATTATATCATATATAACTCTTGGATAGTTTGGTAGAACAACATTTGTTCCTATTTATCCAATAAATCTTACCAAACTCTATGCCTCTAAGTTCACAATCCTATTGTGGTCACTTAGTTAAGTCGAACCCAATGGTCTAACAGTTGAGTATCACTAATTTACCCGATCGCGCCTTACCACGATAAACGAGGGTACTCCGCTTTGGCGCACCTACCCTTTGTCGATCTACGTCTTGACTAGTGTTTCCATTTGGAAGGCATCTTAAACTTAATATTTTTCTTAGGGGTTTGTTAATTAAAACGATCATGATCCCATCATAAAGGGATTCCCAATTTTTTCTTGAATTAAATACTTCAAATCAATATTCACCAATGGTTTGATTTCCATGTTGTTGGAGGAGTCACAAGCGGCCTCGCTTAATATCCAACTTCCTTACAAGTATGACCCGTTTTTGACAAAATCTCCCCATATCGAAATAATTGAAAATTCGTATTTAATTCCGTGTTTCATAAACACAGAAATCTCATAGTCGTTATATTTTATTTTTTAAAATCTCGAGTCGTTATAGATTTTATCTTGTTTAAGCAGTCATGGCATGGGTGATGTATCTAATACATTCAATCATACACGATTAATCTAATTAAAGCATGCATCATAATGTATCCTACACATGCATTCATACATCAATATGTAAAGTGCAGTATGTAAACGTGGTTGGTTATGGCCTTTATCCTATAAGATCCTATAATGCTAATGAAAAGATCAAGATCAATCTATGGTGGAATGAAATACTATACTATTACATGTCTTCTTATTTGCTGCTACAATGCCTCCTTGGATCGCCTCCTTGCTTGCTTGTCTTCATGTTTTCATGTACATTACATAAACAAAACAACTATACTAATGTACTTACAAGGAGAACTCGAGTTACATTCGAAATTTAATCATTAAAAGGAATGACGACATGCAAGTCGTATTTAGAAACCAAACCATAAACAAATACCTCTATCCTATAGGTCTCAAGGCCATAACCATCCACCATGCTCCAGTAACAATTAAAGAACATGTCATATTATCTAATCATGTTAAGCCATATCATATTTTAAAAACAATAAATCGTCGTTTTCAGGCACTAAACAGCGTCAAACGCCTTACAAACGAGTCGATTATAGCTATGCTATCAGTTTTGTTCAGACGCTCGTTTCCAATCAGAAAATACATATCATTTGCGAAAATCGGACACTAGACACAGATTTCACCAAATCTTAACAGCGTATACCGAAACCGTATCGTATACGATCCCCATATCAAGAACAAACATAAATCATATATATATATATATAGAGTTAAGTTCTATGGAGACCACCATTTGAGTGGAGACCGTGGAGACCATATACTTTATGCACTCAAAACATTGCAAAATATATATATTTGCAAAGAATGTTCAATTAACACTATTATTTCATTCAAATCTTAAAAATCATATATGATTTGTAAGCAGAACATGTTTTGGAGAACAATACGTTCTGCAATATTTTGTTTGCAGAACATACATGATTTTCAAGATTTTTAATGAAATTTGCATGTAAAACATATATGATTTTCAAGATTTTCAGTGAACTAGATGGTATAGTGATTTTTATAGAACATGATTTTTAATAAATAAGTTTTTGTAATGTTTTGATTGATATTGGTCTCCGGTCTCCACTAAAAATGTTGGTCTCCATAGAACTTAACCATATATATATATATATATATATATATATATATATATATATATATATATATATATATATATATCAATATATATACAGATTATATGATCATCAACATATCATATCCAATATGATCTAATAAGTTATAACTCAAAAACAATATATAATAAGAACATGCATGTATCATATACATTTAACAATATATACAATCGACCCATGATTATACAATCCACTAATATATCATATGTTCAAAACATATACATACACATCTCGTATAATCACAAAAACATGGCAAATCACATACATGCTTATATACACCAAAACTGTTAAACACATAACCGAATTAAAAGTGTTTTGCAAGTAGCTCTGATACCATTGAAGGGTTTCGGGGCAACAAACGCAGCGGAAAACAATAATGAAAACAATAAAATCGAAACCCAATCACAGGATCCATGCAAAACAAGACGTTTAATTTGTAGTTATGAACGTTTACCTTAAAACGTAGCTTTAACAAATTGATGACAGATGGAGGTCCAAAGCAATCACCACGCAGCCCTCTTCTAGATCTACGTTGCCAAAGTAGTCCACACGAACGATTGATCGTCCAACGATCACCGGAGCCGGTACTAGCCGAAGAACCTGCCTGACTCTCTCTCTCTCTCTCTAGCTTCTCACACGTTTTTACAAATTGCAAAAGTGTGTCCCTAAACAATACATCATAATGTATTTATAGGGAAGATAGATTACGCTAAAACCCTAAATCAAATTGGGCTTTTCCAAATCCATTCTTATTTGGTTTTATTATTAAATTCGAATTCTCTTTAATAATTAATTAAGACCAGCTCAATTAATTAATAACCAATTTCGAATTTAATGATTTAATTTAAATTAAAACTCCTTTTTAAACGTTCTTATTGTGTAGCCCTTTAGGTTATTATTACGTTGGCAATAATTTTAATATCCAATAAAATTATAAACAATGAGCGGCATCTAGTAGTACATCAATCCTACCCAAGTAATAATAATAATTGGCGAACCAATTAAACCTTTCGTGATATAATGTTTCCGTGTAATATAATCTCTTTAACCAAATATTATAGATTAAACTTGAGGAATGTTATTAGTCATCCTCTTCAACGTTTAATCCGGGTTTCCTTGATCAATGAGTAGACTATTAAAAACAAATTAATATTTGAGCATGGCCATGCATTTTCATAGTTTCACTCAATCAAGAGGCCAATAATATCTCTCCTAATAAAAGGAGGGTTAAATCCTATATATTTCATTCATATTTCTCATACGACTCATAATATACCCGATGTCCACTTTTATCATCACCCGGTCAAAGGTAACTTTTAATGTAGTAAAAGTACGTATATTAATCCTCATTTAGAAATATAATGATCTCAAGTCTAAGGATCACTACACCATTATCATTGTGAGTCTTTCTAATGACATTATCAACATGTAGAATCTCACTGTGGGTTAATCCAGTACCATGTAGAATATTACATGCACCTATGTTCTTGACTTTAGTATCACTATACCTGTGCCCAATGAGATGTGGTCATCCGTCAACAAACATACTAATTTTATGCATTATAATTGTCCCATATTAATAATGCTCGATTAGGGATATTTAGGAATATAAACACTATTCATATAATCTCATTTTTAAGTCACATACTTAAAGAAATAGAATACGTGTTCTATATTCCAAGGACATTTATTATTCTAACATTTATATCGCAGTAAATTAAGACATAATAAATTAATGTAGGATAATACATAGAACATAATCATCAAATAACAAAATAGTCTTTCCTAGAAGCACAATAACATTGTTTCTAGGGCACTAACACTATCATTTACTATACTCGTCGGACCTAACATCTTATAATATCCTTTTTCTTCAATTTCCTGCATTTTATTTTATAAGAACATCTCCAACGGCGTTGGCTAAATTACATAAAATATTGATTATGTAAAATTTGTACATTGTGTTCCGAGAGTATTGACTATAATGATTAGCTATATTTTAAAAATGGTATGTTATTAATATTTCAAGTTATTATTAATAGAATATATTATTTTACAGAAATAAGTGATGTGACAATTAATTAATATCTCTAGAGATTCGATAAATATAACTAATATCAAGAGATTATCTATAATTATAGATAAGGATCTGTCACATTGGATGTAGATTTTTAACTAAAGATTTGATATGGATTGAGTTGAAAATGCTCCGGTATCCTTTTTCTTTGACCTCTTACATTGCTTATAAAAACCTTAAACTTTACGTAATTGGTTGAAGCAAGAATGTACTATAAAAACTTGTTTTGCTAAGATTGCATTAAGCGTTGCATTGATGATCATAAAACAAATTTAGTGTCTATTTAGAGATTCTAGGATTCTTTTCCTAAATATCGTCAAAGGCAAACAAATTGTTAAAGCCATAAATTTGCATGGTAGAAGATTCAACTGAACGTTAACTATGAAATTAAAATATTAACGATTTTATTTATTTTTATAGCTAAAAGTAACTATTATTATACTTTATAACTTAATTTGGATTAAAAGTTAGTTTTAGTTACAAATATGCAGCGTAAATGAACAAAAAATTGTACCGTAAGACTTGGTAAAATTGCAAATCCTAAATTTTTGAAACACCCATTCTTTTTTTTTTTTTTTGTCAAATTGAAACACCCAATCTTGATGTATTAGAATTATTCTAAAAAAATATTTTTTAAAGTATTAACTATGTTTTGATAATTTATACCAAATTATAATAAGTTAAACACTGGACAATTTATAATTTGGTTAACATCTTCTTTTTTTGTCAACATCTTCTATTCTGAATATTATTATTAATTAATATTCGTCAAAATTAAATTTATTAATAAACATATTACAATATATACACTGGTACCTTAGTAATACTAGCTTAAAACCCGTGCGATGCACGGATCTTTTTTAATATTCTATGAATTTCTTTATTAATTTAAATTATTTATTTTAAAACATGAATTTTGGAGGTTCAAATTTTCTTATGAGATGATTTGATAATATATATATATGTTATCCGTGATATTTATAGAAAATGAGGGATTTTAGTTAGAAAATATAGAAAAGATGATAGGTTTTAGTTGAAAATCCGTGACATGATTGGAAAAGGAGAGGATTTAGTTTGAGAAAATTAAAAAGGTAACATGTTCTAGTTGAAAAAGGTAATTGATTAGTTTATAGAAATTATAATTTAATTACGTTATTTTATTAAATACAATTACTCGTAATATTTTTAGAAAAGGAGAAATTAATAGGGTTTTATATCAAAGTGGTAACTCAGTTCGTCAAAAACTATCACTTAACCCACCATACTCATCGGGATCTCATTTAAACCACTAAACTAAGAAAATATATCATTTGTCCCCCCTGCATTCACAAAAATAATACAATTTATGGTGGTCTAAGTGATATACATGGGGGCAAATGATATGTTTTCTTAGTTTAGTGGTTTAAATGAGATCCCGATGAGTACGATGGGTTAAGTGATAGTTTTTAACGAACCGAGTGGCCACTTTGATATAAAACTCGAAATTAATATTGTCCGTAATATTTTCATTAAAAGAGGGATTTTAGTTAGAAAATATAAAAAAATGATACGTTTTATTTAAAAAAATAATTAGTTAATTATTAAAATTTTAATATTATTGGTTTATTGTATTAAATAGAATCGCTTGTGATATACTTGAAAAAATAGAGATTTTAGTTAGAGAAAATAGAAAGGTAACATGAAAATTCAAAAAATGACATGGTTTATGTGAAAAAGGTAATTGAATAGTTTATAATAATTATAATTTAATTATATTATTTACTAAATAAAATTGCTCATAGTGTTTTCAGAAAATGAGATATTAATGTTGCCCGTGATATTTCTAGAAAAAAAAAGAATTTAATTTGGAAAAAATAGAAAAAATAGAAAAGATTATACGTTTTAGCTGAAAAGGTTATCAGTTAATAATTAGTATTATGATATTATTGTTTTATTTTTATTAAATAGAAACGCTCGTGATATAATTGAAAAAAGAGAGGTTTTAGTAAGAAAAATAAAAAGGTAACGTGGTTTGGCTGAAAAAGGTAACTGCTCATGATATAATTGGAAAAAGATATATTTTAGTTAGAGAAAAGAGAAAATGTAACGTGGCTGAAAAGGGTAATTGATTAGTTAATAGTAATTATAATAAAATTAAGTTATTTGATTAAATTTTAAAAAATGAATGTAAAAGATATTGTATTTTACCTGAACAAGGAAATTATTTTGAAAAAGGAATGTAAAATATATTGTATTTTACATGAAAAAGGAAATTATTTTGTTTTTGAAAAATAGAAATAGTAATATGTTTAATCTGAAAAAGGAAATTGATTAATAAAGGAGAAATTTTAGTATAAAATATATAAGATATTATATTTTACCTGAAAAAGTAAATTGTTTAGTTATTGAAAAATGAAAAAGATAATATGTTTAACTTTAAAAAAGAAATTGATTAGTTAGTAGAATGACTAAGGGTAAATAAGTAAAATCAACAGGTACCGTACCGACTAACCAACCAACCAAACTTTTAATGTTTCGGCTTTTATATAATAGTATAGATATAAAGTTTTAAGATTCGAATTCAACTAATAACTTATTAAAATTAATATTTATTATAAATATTAATAAAGTTAAAATTACATCAAACAAACATTATTTTAATTGTTTTATTTCATTTTTAAAATTAAAAATTTAAAAATTAACATATTCGAAAGTATTTCGTATCTTGCACGACTACAATAAGCAAAATAGGAAATAGTGTATAATTTTTAATTTGGTTAACACCTTCCTTTTTTGTCAGTGCATTCTTTTTGGATTTTTTAAATATTCAATAATATATAATAAAATTAAAAAATTATTAATAAGCAACTTGCAATATATATATATAGATTGGACTCCGTAACGAACACCTTATATAACAAACAATAAAGAACACCTAGATCTAATAGATCTAATGCCCCTGGCGGGGCCATCCAATACAAAAAGTTCTTATTTTTTTACCTTCTATCCATCCATCATCTCAAAAAGAAAAAAAAGTTATTGTTCATGATGATGACGTCATCAGTGACGTCATCATGAACAGTAAACTTTTAATTTTTTTTTGCTGCCTTGATAGAGGGTAAAAAAATAACAACTTTTTGTATTGGGTGCCCCTGGCGGGGCCAAAGGATCTAATAGATCTAAGGTGTTCTTTATTGTTTGTTATATAAGAGTGTTCTGTATGGAGCAAAGACCGCGTTCAAATAGAAACCAACCTTAAAATAGAAACTAGAAACCTACACTAAATAAATTAAATTTCATTTATTTTAATGGTCCCGCTAGGGGCATCTTCACAAAAAACTTATAAAATTCTTGGCTCTATTCAACAAAAAAATAAAAAAAAATAAAAAAAGTTACTGTTCACGTGCCACGTCATCACGTGAACAATAACTTTTTTTTAATTTTTTTTTATTTTTTTGTTGAATAGAGCCAATAATTTTAAACGTTTTTTGTATTTGGGTACCCCTAATTTGGTCATTAGATTAGCTTGAAATATTTAATTTATGTTTAGTTTCTAGTTTCTATTCTAAGTTAGTTTATATTAGGAAAATACCCTATATATATATATATATATATATACACGTTAGTATGTTAGTAATATAAAGACGTTTAAGATTCAAATTTCTTCAATAATACATTAAAATGAATATTTATTATAAATAATAATAAAGGTAAAATTACATTAAGCATAAATTAGGGCTTTTTTCATAAATAAATAGGAAAAAGTAAATTTTTGCAAATTTACTATATTTAAGAATAGCTATTTGCAATATTACCAACCTAAGTTTCAAAATTGCAAAAATACTAGGTCCCCCCTCCTCCCTCACTTTCTCTCTCCTCCTGTCCAGGAAATCAGCCGACTTGTGTCCTTTTTTTCCTTCTTTTTTTTTTTTTTTTTTTTTTAAAGATGGGTGCTATTTTGGGTTGGATGGCCCCGCAGGGGAAATATTCAACTTAATGCAACCACATTCAACTAAATTCAACTAAATTTCTGATTTCAAGTTCCATTGTTCAATTGTCATTTTCGACCTCTTTTTTGATCTCTAATATATATATATATATATATATATATATATATATATATATATATATATATATTAGAGTTCAAAAAGAGGTCGAAAATGACAATTGAAAAAAGGAACTTGAAATCAGCAACTGAATGCAACCACATTCAACCACATCAACTGCAACAGACTTCAAAACCATTTTTTTTTAATGTGGGATGATTTTGGGTTGCATGGCCCCGCTGGGGCATATTCAACTTAATGCAACCACATTCAACTAAATGCAACTAAATTTCTGATTTCAAGTTCCATTTTTCAGTTGTCATTTTCGACCTCTTTTTTGAACTCTAATATATATATATATATATATATATATATATATATATATATATTAGAGTTAAAAAAAGAGGTCGAAAATGACAACTGACAAATGGAACTTGAAATCAGTAACTGAATTCAGTTGAATATGCTCCTGCTGGGCCTTGCAACCCAAAACCACCAAAATTAAGGTGGACTGCTTTTGGGTTCCAAGGCCCCGCAGGGGCATATTCAACTAAATTTTAATGTGGTTGCATTTGGTTGAATATTGCCCCTGGCGGGGCCTTGCAACCCAAATCCACCAAAATCACCCACCTTTAAAAAAGTTGAATGTGGTTGCATTTGGTTGAATATTGCCCCTGGCGGGGCCTTGCAACCCAAATCCACCAAAATCACCCACCTTTAAAAAAGTTGAATGTGGTTGCATTTGGTTGAATATTGCCCCTGGCGGGGCCTTGCAACCCAAATCCACCAAAATCACCCACCTTTAAAAAAGTTGAATGTGGTTGCATTTGGTTGAATATTGCCCCTGGCGGGGCCTTGCAACCCAAATCCACCAAAATCACCCACCTTTAAAAAAGTTGAATGTGGTTGCATTTGGTTGAATATTGCCCCTGGCGGGGCCTTGCAACCCAAATCCACCAAAATCACCCACCTTTAAAAAAGTTGAATGTGGTTGCATTTGGTTGAATATTGCCCCTGGCGGGGCCTTGCAACCCAAATCCACCAAAATCACCCACCTTTAAAAAAGTTGAATGTGCTTGCATTTAGTTGAATGTGGTTAATGTGGTTGCATTAAGTTGAATATGTCCCTGCGGGGCCATGCAACCCAAAATCATCCCACATTAAAAAAAAAATGGTTTTGAAGTCTGTTGCAGTTGATGTGGTTGAATGTGGTTGAATGTGGTTGCATTCAGTTGCTGATTTCAAGTTCCTTTTTTCAATTGTCATTTTCGACCTCTTTTTTGAACTCTAATATATATATATATATATATATATATATATATATATATATATATATATATATATATATTAGAGTTCAAAAAAGAGGTCGAAAATGACAATTGAACAATGGAACTTGAAATCAGAAATTTAGTTGCATTTAGTTGAATGTGGTTGAATGTAGTTGCATATTGTCCCTGGCGGGGCCATGAAACCCAAATAGCATCCCGTCTTAAAAAAAAAAAAAAAAAAAAAAAAAGTACGTACCAGGCGCTGAAATGAAAGCAGGAGGGAGGGAAGAGAGAAGAAGGAGGGAGGAAGGGTGGAGGGGAATTGGAAAGATGGTATTTTTGCAATAAATCTTTTTTCTTTTTTAAAAGATGGTATAATTGCAATTTATTTAGAAAGATGGTATTTTTGCAAAAATCATTTAAAAAGTTGGTATTTTTGTTAAATTCCCCATAAATTATTATATTTATTTTATTTTATTATGAAAATTAAAAATTAGTATATTCAAAAGTAAACAAGATGTTCACGAGACAATTGTTAGCATTGTTCATGAGCTTTAGAGGGTGTTTGGCATTGCTTAAAATAAGTTACTTTTGACTTAATGGAGGTGTTTTTAACTTAAAGGAGAAAGTAAAGTTGTTTACTTTAAGTTGAATGAATGTGTTTGGGTAATTTTACTTAAAGTTAAATGGGGGTTTAATAATTTTGACTTAAAGTGAAATTTGACTTAAAAAAATTTAAAATTCTTAATAATTAAACTTTACAAGAATCAAGAATCGTGAAAAAAAAAAAAAAAACTTAATAAGTCATAAGTCAAAAATACCTAAATGAAACTTATGACTTAAATCAATTTTTTAACTTAAAGCGGGTTTAAAGCCCTTATGCTCAAACAACCCAAAAACAACTTAAAGTCATTCTCTCCTTTCCGCGCCGGTTGCAAAACAAGCTCTTACTCACAAACCGGCCACTTGTTTACGAGTTTCTCACCAGCCCGCAAAAGGCCCTTTATCTCATACTCCCTCCGTCCCGATAGGTTCTTAACATGGGGATCGGGTACGGAGACCAAGGATAGTGAGTGTAATATTGTTAAAATAAATGAAGTAGTGGGTATAATAGTGATTTTATTGTTAAAATAAGTGAAGTAGTGGGTGTAGTAGTATAAAGTGTTGAAAAAGTGGAGTAAAGTAGTGGATGTAATAATGTATTTTATTGTTAAAAGGTACTATTTTTGGTAATGTAAAGAATTGGTGGGACGTCTCAAAAAGGAAATTGTAAAGAAATGGATGGGACAGAGGGAGTAATTTGGAAGAAAATGGTCCAAAATATCATAATTCAGGAAAATGGCCCTTAACATCACAAAGAAACGCAACAAAAAAATGCGTTTATAAAAAATTCTGAACTTCTCGTTGTTGGGCCTACAAGGCTGCTGTTGGGCTTGATCCAAAACACAAAACACGCATTTGGTTCTTGCGTTTATGACACAAAAAACGCATGAAAATTATGCACTGCTGGTATACACGCATCTTTGACATGTGTTTTTGATTTTTTTATTTTTTTTTTAATTTTGTTTTAAATTGCAAAAATAGTGAAAACGTATATTAAATATGCGTTTTTAGAAAATGCAAGAAAATGATGCGTTTTTGAGTGATAGAAAGGACCATTTTTCAGAATTGTGATATTTTGGTCTTATTCCAAATTGTGATAGAAAGGGCCATTACCCTCGTTTATATGTACTAGCGGCTAGTTTGTGAAGCACGAATTATTAAAATATTATTTATATTGATAAATTATCTACAATAAACATAATTAATAGAAATTATTTAAATATGTACTTGTAAATAATTGAATAATAAAAGTATTTAACAAATAAACATTATATTATTATGTAATTATAAGAAATCGAACTGAAAATAAAACTAAAAAAGTTAAAATAAATATATCTAATATAAAAATATAGCTGATAACGATTTTTTTTACTAAAGCAACATTTTCATTACTGAATTGCATCGAAATACAATGTTCATTAAAAAAAGAGAGTATAGATTAATAAAAAAAATATAATTACATCGAAATATAGATGATAACGAAATTTAATTTAGTACTTTGGTACAATTACGCATTCCTAAAACGTAGAGTATAGATTGTTGATGAACAAATCGTATGGAGCAGTCTTTGGCAGACTTATGTACTAATTTTGACATGAGCGTCTTGATTCCAAGTACATTGTAACTATTCTGTCTCTTTCATACTGATTAGGTCTCATTCGACTAATTAGGCATAGTTAGGTCCTTAATTATTTTCTCTGAAAATGACATTCGAAAGTGAAGACTCTCAGATGATTTCTTTCCACTTGACTACTTGAATAGAATCATTGAATGACTTGTATGTAAATTGTCACTACTAAGAATCATGCATATTGAAGAACTTAATTTGTAATTTAAATGTTTTATGGTTAATTCTTTAGCCCTGATCATTGCAACTTATTTTTTTAACTCCTTATCCTTCAAGTTATTTCAAGCATCTTCCCAACTTTTTCATAATAAGAAGGATAGAGATGGAGAGTGGGGACTGTTAGGGACCATGGGTGCTGTCTTTAAGCTAATACTGTCACACACTAGTGTGTGATATTTGGAAGAGTAGGTTGCTTTGGATTCTGGTAAAAGTAGCACATTCAACACACACACAAAGATACTCTCCTCCAAATGATCAAGTCCGATCATCTTTGGCAGATGGGAATGTGCAACATGATCTACTCTCTTGGTCCCTCTTAATCACACAACTAAACCTTTTCTACTAATCACTACTGTTTTGTGGTTGATAACTATAGTATCCAGCAAAAAAGTCGAATGCATATTCTTCTTATAGTGTTGGCAAAGTTTATGATGCAACTAGCTGTAGAGATCTCATCTTGTCTACCGCATGCTATCAACTATTTGGCTGGCTAGGCCCTCAGTTCAGGTTACTACGGTCACTAATATGATAAGGTTTGGCATACTATCCCGATATTAATAATATGGGACAATAATGTCAGTACATTTTCCTAAATATAAGATCAGGCTGAATAACAAGTCATAAGTTGCAAATAGTTGAAGTACACAAGTGTTCTAATATGGATGTGTGTAACGCAATGTAACTATGTTTGTAATGTACTTATTATAGCTGTAGATTGATCTCGTTTTCCTCGTAAACTACTTAAGAATTTTGACTAGTTTTTTTTTTATCATCTTTCGAATATGGATTGGATGCATCTAATAATTTTGGAGCTAGGAGGATCAAGTGGCATGTTCCCTGGCTATGCTGGATCGTTTTTTTCCTTTTGTATGGGACTGAGACAATGCCTGCAATGCAGAAAAAATCTCAGCCACGGATAATTTTTGCACTGAGAATATGGTACACTATGCATTGAATGATTAAGAAAAGCTGAATTTGATCAAGAAGTACATGAGGTGCATCCTATATCTCTATGTTTGAGTATCAGTAGAAGTTTTACATACATGTATTATGGGATATTAAGATGAACCCGTTGGGCCATTACACCCTGTTTGATGACGACCGAAGTTTATTTTTTTCTTATTGGCTCATTGTTTGTGTTTTATTAGACATCGATCATTGACCAAGAAAATGTTAAAATATCCCCAGCCAAAATTTGAAAAAATAACTAAGCCCAGCCCAGAAAAATCGAATACTAGAACTGTTTTGATAAGAATGGAACAGCAAGATAGATCTTCTGCAACAATGCCTGCCAATTGACCGATTGCTTTTTTTTTTTTATTTACTTATAGTTAGGCTTGGAAATCGTTTCATTTCATGTATTTTCGTGTAGTGTATTTTCCAGTTTTCATGTATTTACATGTTTTCGTGTATTCATAGTTAAAATCGAAATCGACCCAAAATCAATCCGTGTACTCGTAGCTAAAACTGAACTCGAAAGAGTTGGTTTCGTGTCAATCCAAAAGTACACGAAAAGTACATGAAATTTTCGTGTACTTTTTGTTTATACGAAATGACCCGAAATAACCCGAAATGATTATATCCGAATTCACGAAATATACACAAAATACTACTGAATATGTAAAATGAGTTATTAAAAATACACAAAATACTAATGAATACGTAAAATGAAATACGTATATAATATTTATTATGATATATAAAAAATAAAATATATATATATAATAATTAGTGTACCAAAAATGAAAATCCATAATATTTTGTGTAACTTCGTGTTCGTGTACTTTCATGTTTCGTGTACCAAAAATCAAGGCCCAAAACCATATTTTTCATGTCGTTACTTATCATGTCCACGTGTCATGTATCACGTATAAAATTGCTAGGTCTACTTATAGTGTAGTATATATAATATGGGTCTTACTCAAATAGAAACCAAATTAAAATAGAAACTAGAAACTAAACCCTAATCTAATATTTAAAGCTAATCTAATGACCAAACTAGGGGGACCCCAATACAAAAAGTTCATAATATTCTAGGCTCCATCCAGCAAAAAAAAATATTGTTCACTGCTGACGTGGCAGTGACGTCAGCGTGAACAGTATTTTTTTTTTTTTTGTTGGATGGAGCCAATAATTTTAAACACTTTTTGTGAAGGTGCCCCTGGCGGGGCCATTAGAATAAATGAAATATAATTTATTTAGTGTTGGTTTTTAGTTTCTATTCTAAGATTTGTTTCTATTTGACCACTAGCCTATATAATATTACAAATATTATTTTTAATATGTTGGGAGTATTCGAACATTAGATCTTTATATATAAACAAATTTTAATATTAAATTTAAATCAATATGTTATTACAAAAATCGAACCTTCAACATTTTTATACATCATCTTTTAGTATTAATTTTAAATAAAATGTTGTTGGCGAGATTCGAATTTGTGATTTCTATATATAATAATTTTTAGTATTATATCCAATTGTCGCCATCTATTTGAATTGTAGAAAAGGATAACAAAAAATCAGGAAATAGCCAAATTCAAATAACAAAATATAGCCAATTAGCTTATTATAATTAAAATATAGATATTTCACTTCTCACCCTTCTTCAATACCGTAACCAAAACCTCGTGACTGACATAGTAGTGTGCCCGGGAATGCCAAACATGACTGTGAAAACATTAAAAGAACCATCAGAAGAAATTGTATTTTTAACAAAATGACAGTTCGCGACTTATTTTAACTAGCATAATAGCCCGTGCGAGGCACGTGTCATTTCTAGCATTGTTGAACATCGTAAAGATGTGTATTATTTGAACGATTTGGTGATATTTGTTTACATTAGAAATATATGAAACAAATTTGGAGCACATATATGAGGAATGCACGATCACCAAAAGCATGTGAGAGATACCGTTGTGGCTTCTGATGCCAAAACAACTTCTTCCTCGACCACCAATAGGCAAGTATATGTCTTTGCACATTTAAAGGAAAATGACCATGCAACAAATTATTGAATGCTTTCATGTTTAAAATTTTAGACATTCTACAATACATTTTAAAGATTACAAGACCTTAATTATTGTAACATACAAGATCTTACTTATTTTAAAGTCTGAGGTACTCCCTTTATTCTCCTATTATATATAATGTAGAAGAAGATACATTGTTATATAGCACTATATATATAGTCTTAATTATAGTATCGTCTCATAACTCAACGATATATTTTATTTAGTTATTTAATCGATAACTGATAACCGACATGGGAGTACAAATCTCATATATATATATAAATGTTTCAAATTTCCTTTCAAAACTTCATCTTTCTTAATTCGCTAATTAATTTGCTATATTTTGTATAGTATTTATCATACAGTCTTATAAATAAACTATATATTATATGTAATTATTAACCAATAATCGATATGTAATCCAAATCGCATTTGTATATTTTTTTTATAAATTTTCTTAAAATTCATATTTTTAGTAGGGTGATGGGCTTAAATACCCATTTGTGAAGATAAAATAACCAGAATATCCATAGGCGGAACAACTGGCCCTATTTGCGTGTCTGGGACACGCATGTGTGAACATCGTGTGTTTTGTAAATTGAAAATCTAACAGCACATGCGTGTCTTGAGATACGCTGTTCAGAAATGCGTATCCAAAGACACGCATCTCAGACATGCGTGTCTTACGTCATCATCTCTCTCGCTCAGAAACGCGACAGAGGCGACATTGGCGATTTCCGTTGATTTCCGGTCAAGCTCCTATTAACACACCATCCGTCACTTTCCCATTACGTTTTATATATCAATAGAATAGTATTTTCATGCTCTATACATCTATAACAACTTTATTACATTTCTTTTGCTGGATTAGAAACACCCAATTCGAACCTAACTTTCTGATTCTTTTTCCGTCGAGGTTCTTACACGCCCCTGCGGGGCCAACGGAAAGAAACTGACTACGGGAGGAGGAAGGAGATGCGTCTGTGATCCTGTAGTGCTTTAATTATATGGAGAGTTGCCTGAGAGAGAGAGATCGAGGGAGATACGCATGTTGATCTCAAAGAATAATTATTTTATATATGCATTTCATATATGAGATTATGAACAAAACAATTTATCTCAAAATAATATTTATTTTCTCCATATAAAAAATATATAAAAAAATCTGTAAAATTTATTTAGATGAGTAGGTCTATAAATAATTATAAAAAAATAATGCGCACAAGTTATAATATGAGTAATTTTATCTTAAATGAATAGTTTAATGTATATTAAACATAATATAACCTAAAAAGTATTCATGTATGTAGTTAATGAATTCTATTATAAGCATAAATGTCCATCTAGCAAAATTGGTTGGTGAGTTTAGTTTTATTACGAGAGGTCATGGGTTCAACTCCTTGGTACAACAATATTTTTTAAATATTATAATTAAGTTAGGTTCGGAGTTAGGTTCGAGAGCTAATTTATTTACTCAGGAAGGAGGTTTGACAAGTACCTGTTCTCCTATTATATATAGAAAGATAATCACGGGAATTACAATTAAAAGAAACTAACTTTGGATCATCTAAATTAAAAAAAATTGCTGATATGACTTCATATAGATAGCCTCATCTGTGGTGCCAATCATATCCTATTATATAATTTAGGGATATTCTGTTTGGTACACTCGTGGAATTGACTTTTGCCAATGGTACCATCACATTTTTGGCTTCTATACGTGGTACACCTGAAATATTGTTTCTTTCTTAGTCATACCCTTTTTTAAGTAAAACATTAAAAAAAACGTTAAACACCGTTTAATCACTGTTAATCAATATTAAAAATAATAGGGATATTCTCTTTGGTACACTCGTGGAATTGGCTTTTGCCAATGGTAACATCACATTTTTGGCTTCTATACGTGGTGCACCTAAAATATTAACAGTTATCTAACAGAAGGGCCTGACTAAGAGAGAAACAATATGTCAGGTGTACCATGTATAGAAACCAAAAATGTGATGGTACCATTGGCAAAAACCAATTCCACGAGTGTACCAAAGAGAATATCCTTATAATCTATACTATACTATAATAAGTAAACTAGGGGATAATTTGTAGTTTGGTAGTTTGGTTCAACCCTATTTTTTATATAATAAGTAAACTAGGGGATAATTTGTAGTTTGGTAGTTTGGTTCAACCCTATTTTTTAGCCATAATTTTAGTTCAATTAAAAATAAATTTAATTAATATTTTATCTACATAAAAACATTCCCGGGTAAGCAAAAATTTAGCCGAGAGTTTTGATCGAGAGGAGTGGCGTGTGTGTGCGTGTTTTTTTTTTAATTTTATTAACAGGAGAGTGTTTTGTGTGTTTTTTTTACATTTTTTTTATTATTAATAATAGAGATTTAAGCAAATCAAAGAGTGACCAACAAAAGAGTACCAAACCGACAACCAAAAATATCTTATTTTGCTTATAATAGTATTAAACTAGGGGATAATTGGTAGTTTGGTTCAACCCTATTTTTTAATATTAAAAACCATATTAAACAAATAACAAATTACACTATAACAAATTAAAATTAATATTTATAATAGAGATAAGTTTAAAACTACCCATGTCAACTATTAGATTTTTAAATATATACTACCAACCTTTCTAAAATTCTAAAAATACCGACCTTGTTTTCAATATTCCAAAAATACTACCTTCCTCAGTTGCAACCTTTGCAACCTCATTTGCAACTTCTAGTTTTCAAATTTCTGATTTCAAGTTCTGGGGTTCAGATGTCATTTTCGACCACTTTTTTGGAATCTAGGTATATATATATATATATATATATATATATATATATAGGGATGTGCTCAAATGAGACCCCTCTTATAATGAGACCCTTTCTTATAATGAGTCCCCCTCATATTTCATCTATTTTAAAGGGCCCCGCCAGGGGCACCCAATACGAAAAAGTCTTATAATTCTACTCTCTATTCATTCATCAAAAAAAAAAATTAAAAAAAAAAATTTTTTTTTCCCAAAAAAAAAATGATGACGTGGCACCCAGTTTTTTTATTTTTTTTAAAAAAAAAATTTAATTTTTTTTTGATGAATGGATAGAGGATATAAATATAAGCATTTTTCGTATTGGGTGCCCCTGGCGGGGCCCTTTAAAATAAAAGAAATATGAGAGAGACTCATTATAAGAGAGGGTCTCATTATAAGAGAGGTCTCATTTGAGCAGCCCCCTATATATATATATATTAGATTCCAAAAAAGTAGTCAAAAATGCTAAAAAACGCATATTTTCGAAAACTGGAAAAAAATCCAGTTTTCAGTTGCAACCTTTGCAACCTCATTTGCAACCTCAGTGCAGCGCCAGCCATGTGCCTTTGCAACCTCTTTTGTAACATTTGCAACCTCCTTTGCAACCTTCTTTGCAACCTTTGCAACCTCCTTTGCAACCTTTGCAACCTCATTTGCAACCTCAGGGCGGCGCCAGCCATGTGCCTTTGCAACCTCCTTTGGAACCTCTTTTGCAACCTTTGCAACCTCTTTTGCAACCTTTGCAACCTCAGTTGAAAGGCACACGGCTGGCGCCGCCCTAGGCTGCAAATGAGGTCGCAAAGGTTGCAAAGTCACACGGCTAGCGCCGCCCTGAAGTTGCAAATGTTGCAACTGAAAACTGGATTTTTTTCCAGTTTTCGAAAATATGCATTTTTTTAGCATTTTTGACCACTTTTTTGGAATCTAATATATATATATATATATATATATATATATATATAGCGGGCTACTCCAATACAAACCTCCTTAAAATACAAACCTACAAACCAAGCATAATCTAATATTTCATGCTAATCTAATGACCAAACTAGGGGTACCCCAATACAAAAAATGCTTAAAATAATTGGCTCTATCCAACAAAAAAAAATAAAAAATAAAAAAAATAAAAAAAAATTCACTGTTCACGTGATGACGTGGCAGTGGATTTCACTGGTTAACGGTGCTTCGCACCTTCTTGTACGGCGCTTCGCGCCTTTATCATTCTAAAGTTGTAAGGAATGGCAATCAATGGTAAAGGCAATAGACGATTGACGGGTGTGTCGAGAGCCTTCGGCCCTCATGACTACCTAACTCATCCGTTTACTGTCTTAAATGCTTCGCATTTCCATGGCAAGATTTTTTTTTTTTTTTTGAAATTTTTTTATTTTTTTTGTTGGATAGAGCCAATTATTTTAAGCATTTTTTGTGAAGGTACCCTTGGCGGAAACCTTAGAATAGATGAAATATAATTAATTTAGTGTTGATTTGTAGGTTTGTATTTTAAGAATGGTTTGTATTTATATATATATCTAAATTCCAAAAAAGTGGTCGAAAATGACATCTGAACCCCAGAACTTGAAATCAGAAATTTGAAAACTGGAAGTTGCAAATGAGGTTGCAAAAGTTGCAATTGAGGAAGGTAGTATTTTTGGAATATTGAAAACATAAAATTATAATGAGGTAGTATTTTTGAAAAAATGATTTTATAGAAGTGAAAAGAAAGTTGGATGGTAGTAAAATTGGAAGTAATTGTTAAAATCTTATATATTTATGTAAATAACCCTTTATAATATTATATTACACTATAAACAAATTACAAAAAATTAAAAGCAAAGTTGCACGGGTTATAAACTAGTATTATATAATAAGAGTAAGAGAGATAATAAGCGAGTACTACCAAAGATCAGGGTTCGACTCCTACCAACAATTTAATAAAATACAATATTAATTATGTCCTACTATATAATAAGAATAAAAGAATTTAAATCCTATATAAAATAAGTCTTAAAAAGGATATTTGGTTGTTAGTATTATCGTTAAACGTATATTAACTTTTAAATTTAACTTCATCAATAATTAAGATTAAATCATGTAAAGTATATTAACCGTTAGATCTAGCTTAATCAATGATTAAGATTATATGTATCATATTAATAACGTACATTAAATAGATACTCCCTCTGTCCCTCTCATTTCTTTACAGTTATTATTTTGGAGTGTCCCTCATATTTCCTTACATTCCAAAAATAGTAAGTTTTTCCCACTATTACACCCACTATCTCACATATTTAACAATAAAAAATACTATTACACCCACTACTTTACTCCACTATCTCAAATCTATAATTAAATATTAATAGGTCCCACCACTCTACCCACTTTTCATCTAATTTTACTCATTTTTTACACATTTTCTTGGTCTCCGTGTCCATCCCATGTAAACAACCATGAGGACGGAGGGAGTACTATATTAAACGGACTAAACGTCTAAACCTATTTCTAAACACAAAATAAAGAACTGTTAAACAATGAATTTTGTTTTAAAACGGATTACTACACGAGAGAAAACCTAACTCCTAAGTAAAATAGAATCGTAAAGACTACTAACAATGATCTTTCACTAATCATCCTTCTTAGAGATTTGGTTTTTGGATATTGGGTGTTGGATATTGGCTTTATATTATATATAAATTATATGTAATATTTTCCGTGAAATAAATGATTAAGTGATTAAATGAAGACTAGAACAAAAATCATAATTTTTAGAACAAAGTTTTATTTCTTTTACAATTATAACGTTTTTCTAAAATTTAGAATGTTATATGAAATCAATAAAAGATTTAAGATTATAATGATCGTAAAATTCATTATTACATAAAGGTACACAAGATTATATTGCCGTAAATTGTGTTAAATTTTATACCTTTATTTTTAAAATAGAAATTAGATTCTGCTTAGCAGAAAAAAAAATAGAAATTAGATTCTAATATGTTAATTTCAAATGTTATTAGATTTTGTAATTATTTTTTCAAGAGCTTCTTTTATATAGAAAAATAGTAACTTATTATAAATGGTAACTTCTTTTATAAAATGTGAATTAGAATATTGATTATCCCTCTGTCTCATCCATTTCTTTACAATTTCCTTTTTGGGACGTCCCACCAATTCTTTACATTACTAAAAATAGTAACTTTTAACAATAAAATACATTATTACATCCACTACTTCACTTCTCTTTTTCAGCACTTTACACTATTACACCCACTACTTCACTTATTTTAACACTAAAATCACTATTACACCCATTACTTCATTTATTTTAACAATATTACACCCACTATCCTTGGTCTCCGTGCCCAGCCACAATGTAAAGTATTGGCTGGGACGGAGGGAGTACATGTTAATGGATGCACATCTATACTAATCAATATATATACTAAATATTTAATAAGTAACTATGGGTATAATTGTTATTAATTTGGTTCAATAGTTGAATCGTTAAAAGAATATTTTATATTTAAATAGATGATAACCAATAGATCTAATAATAAATAATATTCTATATTTAATCCCTTCTTTATAGATTCAAGTTCGAATCCCGTCAACAACAAATTTACATTAAGATTTTATATTATTAGTTTAAAACAATATATGTCATTTATTAAATCTAATAATAAATAATATTCTATATTTAAACCCTTCTTCTATAGATTCAAGGTTCGAATCCCGTCAACAACAAATTTACATTAAGATTTTATATTATTAGTTTTAAACAATACATATCATTTATTAAATAATAATAATTATTATTATTAATTTTATTAATTAATATTACAAAATTAAATTATGTTCATAATAAATAATTATATTCTATTTTATTTGGTGTAGCTCAAGTGCTAAATGAGGACTATGCCTTGTCGAACCACCAAGGTTCGATTCTCCCCTACCGGCTACCGCATGTATCATAACAGATACTAAAATAATAGAATCAATGTGGCAAAAAAAATTATATAATATTAAAATATTTAAAAGTTACCCGTGCTTTGCACGGGACTATAAGCTAGTGTTATGGAATAAAAACTAGGTTACGAATGGTATTTAATGCTAGGGTTGGTGAGCTTCGAGCTTTAATGGCTGTTTCCGTGTTCGGGACTAATCGGTCCTCACAGAGTGCCTACGTATCTCGTATTGAGAATCAAGCCAAAACGTAGTTCTAGGTGATGGTGCCCTCGAGACTATGGCGGCGAGAGCTCAGCTAGGACGCAGTGGCTTCTATGTCCTTGTTCGAGGATTAAGCTGAAAACGTGGTGGGTGACGTATGGAGCTCTGTCCAACGTAGTTCTGAGAATGAGGGGTCAGACCCTTATATAGGCTGAGAAGCCTTAGAATTATGGTAGGAGTGGGTGTCTTGGTGGGCAAGTCACCGCCTCAAGGAAGTTTCTAGACCCCTTCCTTGTAGGAATCAGTTTTCATGTTGAAATATGTATCTTGGAGGCTAAGCCAGCCAAGAGTTATATCCTTGTTTGACTCTTATTTGCTGAGCTATTTATTACCTCTAATATTAATTACGAAATTAATATTATAACTAGGGATTGGGCCCACCTGGTGGGCCCCACGTTTGGACCATTCTAGGTCTAATTAATGCCACATTAAATGTGTCTTTAGGGCTTACTTTTAGCCCATATCATTTGCCCCCCAACTTTTAGAAAAACTGATCAGGTTTTCCTTGAAGTTATAACGGACTTATTCGAGACTTGGGTCAGGATTTATTGCTCTTACGTGAGTATTTTCAACAATATCATCTTAATGTAAAGCGTGGAGCGACCGACGCATTTACGACGATGTTGAACGACACTAAGCGGTGTTAAATGGCACTAGACAGCGCTAATCAGCCGTAAACAACGTTTAAACAATGTTAAACAATGTTAAATGGCATAAAACGGCACTAACGACAATAATCGGTGCTAAACGGTGCTAATCGGCACTAATCTGTGCTAACAGGCACTAAACAGTGCTTAAACAGCACTAAACGGTGCTAATCAGCACTAATTTGTGCTAACATGCACTAAACAGTGCTTAAACAGCACTAAACGGTGCTAATCGGCACTAATCGGTGCTTAAACGGCACTAATCTATGCTAATAGGCACTAATCTGTGCTTAAATGGCACTAATCCGTGCTAATCGGCACTAATCTGTGCTTAAACGGCACTAATCTATGCTAATTAGCACTAATTTGTGCTTAAATGGCACTAATCTGTGCTAATCGGCACTAATTTGTGCTAACAGACACTAAACAGTGCTTAAACAGCACTAAACGGTGCTAATCGGCACTAATTTGTGCTAACATTGACCTCGTTTTAGTACTGAAAATCATCCGAGATTCGCTGAAAAAGTCGAGTTCTGGGACTGAAAATCATCCGAGATTCGCTGAAAAAGTCGAGTTCTGGGACTACAAACTACCCGTGATCGGCCGGATCAACGGGTAGCTCGTGGTCGGCTAGCACGTGATCGGCCGAAGGCCTCCCGAACACGGTGGTCGGCCAGCTCGTGGTCTTCTGACTCGTGGTCGGCCGGGTCGTGGTCTTTCGACTCGTTGTCGGCTGGGTCGTGGTCTTCCGACTCGTGGTCGACCGGGTCGTGGTCTTAAAAACCTGGGCCTAGACCCATCCGTGATCTTAAAAAAAATCATGGATCTAGGATCAAAAATCATCCGTGGTCCTAAGGACCTAGAATCTTGATCTTGATCTCAAGTCATCCGTAATCTTAAGGATCAAGAATCTTGATCTTGATCTCAAGTCATCATTTATCTTAAGGATCAAGAATCTTGATCTTGATCTCAAGTCATCATTTATCTTAAGGATCAAGAATCTTGGATCTTGATCTCAAATCATCCGTGATCTCAAGGAGAATCATCCAAGATTCGCTGAAAAGTTCAAGTTCTGGGACAACAAACTACCCGTGATCGGCCGGATCAACGGGTAGCTTGTGATCGGCCGAAGCTCCCTGAAGAGCCATGGTCGGCTGATCCGTGGTCTTCCACACGGTGGTCGGCTGCGGCCCTTCGGGTGTCGTGGTCGGCCACTTCGTGGTTGGCTAAAATGCCCGGACCTGAAAATCATCCGTGGTCTTGAGGATCAAGAATCTCGATCTTGATCTCAAGTCACTATTTTGGTCATTCGTGACTTCGTTGTCTTAAGGATCAAGAATCTTGACCTTGATCTTAAGTCGTCAGGGATCTAGGATCTAAAATCATCCGTGATCTTAAAATTTTGGATCTCGGACCTAAAATCATCCGTGTTCAAACGGCGCTAATCGGCGCTAAATGGCACTAAACGGTGCTAGTCGATGCTAACGGCACTAAACGGTGCTAAATTTTAATTTCGGCTTCGTTCGTGCCTTGGCTCAGGATTGAAAATCAGTCTTGGTATGTTGATGGAGGTGTTTGCTATGCCTTGAAGGGTTTCGTGAACCTTGAACTTAAACGACTTGTTTCTTAATCTTCGTGACCTTCCGGGCGTTAACTTGTTTGCTGAATCCTTGGTCTTAAGGTTATCATCAACCCTTGACTCTCATCCTTGTGATAAAATTCTTTAGTTCTTACCTCATCCTTGTTTCTCATGGAGGAGGTCTTCCTTCTCGGTTGATCATTCAGATAGTTCACTTGCTCCTTAGCGCTTGACCTTAGGCCTGGTGTGCCTTTATTGGTTTTCAACCCTTTAGCTTGATTCTAGGTTTGTTCTTATGCTCATATAACCTTTCTTAGGTCTCAACTTTACTGACGACTCTTGATTCGAGTCCTTAAACTCAAACGACAAGCTCGATTGGAGGCAGACATCCTTGTTGGCCATCAAGGCTTAAATTTTGTGTCGGGTTTTGAGATTCAAGATTTTAAGTATGGAATGACAAAGGACCTCTTATCTCAACATTCTTACTAATAGTTTCTGTGTTTTCAAGGCATTATCAGGGAGCCAACCAGTCTCAAGATGAGCTTTGAGAGGGTCTATCCTTCAGCTTACATCAACTGGTGCTACCAACTTCGAATCGAGGGTGGGGTCTTCAGGACCTGGAAGTAAAAACTCTCCGCATAATTTTCTATCTCAAAAGAGGTGAACTTAAATAGGGCATCGGCCTTTGTTAGATATAATTGATGTGATTTAATATCAATGTTTAAGTGTTACAGGGAAACAGAGTTTAACTTGTTAATGAAAGCAATCGCAGCAGAGTTTGAGTATACGCTGAAAGATGGAAGCGCAAACGCTGACAGATGCGAGCGCAAACACTGCTGACTGGAAGCGCAACAGAGTTTGTTAAACTCTGTCTAGCGGAAGCGTCTGCAGGTCAACAGAGATTGAAGAATAATTCAAGATAAACATGGAAGCAATATCTTTGAAGATTGGATAGCTGTCAAAGAGATTGAGTTGAATTAAAAGACGAGTAGCAATCATAATTGATATCATTTGTATAGCTTAATTATAGGAGAATCAATTAACGATTGTACGAAGCTGTATATCTTATAAATACAGTTAGGTTAACCCTAGAAGGGTATCATCGTGTACGAATATCATTCATTGTAACCTAAGCAGCTCTCTGTGATTTTTACATCACTGAGAGAGGAGTTAATACAAAAATAGTTTTTAAATTGTTATTTGCTCATACTTTATTGATTATTAGTGTGTATTCGACCTAACAATTGGTATCAGAGCCAATATATTAATTCACTACAGCTTAAGATCCACACAAATACTACTATAATCAATGAAAAAAATTCCTCCTCCCACAACTGGCTCAAGTGCTGAGAAGGTTCAACCTACAATAGTGGGCCGATATGAGACAATCAGGGTTCCCATACTCATGCCAGTAGAATACTCTACCTGGAAGGTGAAAATGGCTATGTTTCTGAAGGCTACAGATCCGGAATATCTTGATAGGATTTATGAAGGTCCTCATATGCCAACAAAATTATCTGTTGTTACTGCTGGACAAGAATCTAAATCTGTTCCAAAAGAGAAGAAAGATCTGACTCCTGAAGACATCTCATCTATTGGCAAGGATGCAAAGGTTAGACATCTCCTTCATAGTGTATTAGATAATGTTATGTCTAACAAAGTGATAAACTGTAAGACTGCAAAAGAGATCTGGGATGCCCTTGAGGTCAGATGTCAGGGGACTGCTGCAATTAAGAAGAATAGAAGGAACATACTCACTCAGGAGTATGAACACTTTGAGGCTAGATCTGAAGAGACAATGACTGAAACTTTTGACAGATTCTGTAAACTTCTCAATGATCTGTCACTGGTGAATAAAGAATATGATCTAGAAGATTCAAATCTCAAGTTTCTTCTTTCTCTACCTGAAAAGTGGGATGTAAAGACAACCACTATTAGAGACAACTATGACCATGCTGAAACTGATATTGATGAGATCTATGGACTGCTCAAGACTTATGAACTGGAAATGGAGCAGAGAAGCAGAAGATCAGGCAGGAAGTCAAAGTCTGTTGCTCTAAAAGTTAAAGAAAGACCTTCAAAGAAAGAAGCATTAAGGCAGAAGGCAAAAGGAAAAGCCTTGGTCACTCATTCAGAAAGTGAGTCATCAAACTCTGATGTTGACTCAAACACAGATGGATCATCTGATTCTGAAAATGATGAAGAAATGATGCAAATGGCTGCGTTGATGGTAAAGACCTTCAAGAAGATGGGATTCAAGAACTTCAAGAAGGGAAAGAGATTCTCCAAGAATGATTCAAAGTCTGACAGGAAGAATTTTAGCAAATCTGATAGAAAGGACTCCAAATCTGGGAAGAAAGATAAGTCTGAGATTCAATGCTACAAGTGTAAGGAGATGGGTCACTATGCTCCTGAGTGCAAGAAGGGTAAAACTGAAAAGGCACTCTACACCAAAGGCAGAGACTGGGCAGACACCTCAGATTCAGATGAGGAGGTGAACTATGCTCTCATGGCTACTACTGTAGATGAAGCTGATAATTCTGAAAATAAGGTACCTCTGACTACCTATGCTTATAATACTGATAATGTATCTGAATTAAGGATTTATCTTAAGGCTTTACATATCAGTTATAGGGATCAGACTTTAGAGAATGAGAGGATTAAAAATGAGAATTCTGAACTCAAAGAGAGGAATAAGCTTGTAGAAGAGAGTCTTGCTAACATGCAGCAAGTTCAAAAGGAGAGAGATGATGCTGTCTATCTAGAACAGGAATTGCTTGGTAGGAATAAGCAATTAGAATTTGAGTTAGAAAAGGCTAATAATACAATTAAAACTTGGAATGATTCTGGAAAAGATACTCATGAGATTTTTCAAGCTGACACTGTTGGTTTAGGGTACTGTGAGGAAGATGAGCTTAGATTTCTAAATCATGTGAAAGTTAGGCAAACTCTTCCAACTAGAAAATTTGTTCATGGTACAGTTAAAACTGAACATGGAGCTGTTAAAAGTGAACCAATAAAAACCTGTACAAAACAGGTTAACATTGGTTCAATGACAGATAAATAACTTAAGCAAAAGCTTAAAGAGATAAAATCTGTCAACAAACAGAAAATGCCTAGGAAAAACAGAAATGGAAAGGTAGACATTACATCAGGAAATAGGCCAATGCTTGCTACATTTGCACCTAGAAAAACTTGTCATAACTGTGGTAGTACTAATCATCTTGCTAGTTTCTGTAGGAAGAACAAAGACATTAATTCTTTACCCTCCAAATCTGGAGTGAAAAAGAATAATGTCAAACCTAGACCACAAACTCTGTGCAAACATTGTGGAAGTACTTGGCACTCAATTTATACTTGCAAGAATTATCATGCTATTTATCATAATTACTATGAACTGAAACCTAATTTGAAATGGGTTAAAGTTAATTCTGCAGGTGCTAAGTCTGAAAATGTTAGTTTAAACTCTGATAATGACAAATCTGCTGCAAAAGCTAACAAATTAAATAAAGCAAAAGGATCCAAGCAAGTCTGGATCCTTAAAACTAACAATCAGTGATTGTTTGTGATTGCAGGGCATCAGGGAGAGTACCCTAGTCTTGGACAGTGGATGTTCTGGACACATGACAGGAAATAAAGCCCTGCTATCAGATTTTGAGGAGAAGGCTGGCCCAAAAGTTTCCTATGGAGATGGCAACATAGGACGTACTCTGGGATATGGCAATATCAATCTTGGAAGTGTCATCATCACTAATGTAGCTCTGGTTCCAGGACTCAAGCATGATCTGCTATCTGTGAGTCAAATTTGTGACAGAGGATATCATGTTGATTTTCAACCTGAATATTGTGAGGTTATCAGCAAATCTACTGGAAAAGTTGTTTTGATTGGACAAAGGCGCAACAATATCTATGAAGCAAGCTTGTTGACAAACTCTGCTGGAAAGACTATGTGTCTGTCAATAAGAATGTCCAGTGAAGAGAGTTGGAAGTGGCATAAGAAACTCTCTCATTTAAATCTGAACAACATCAATGAGGTGATAAAGAATGATCTTGTGAGAGGACTTCCAAAGTCCTTGTTAAATGCAGATGGCCTGTGTGATTCATGTCAAAAGGCCAAACAGAGAAAGGCATCCTTCAAAAGCAAGTCTGAATCTTCAATTGTTGATCCTTATCATCTTCTACATGTTGATCTTTTTGGACCAGTGAATGTTATGTCTCTTGGAAAGAAGAGATATACTCTAGTCATTGTTGATGAATACACCAGATACACTTGGGTGTATTTTCTAGCAAAGAAGGATGAAACTGCATTAACTCTGACAGAACATATAATGCAGCTGGACAAAGGGTCAAAGAATCAAGTGAAGATTATCAGAAGTGACAATGGAACTGAATTCAGGAATTCAACAATGGAAGAATTTTGCAAGAACAAAGGAATTAAACAAGAGTTTTCTGCACCTGGCACTCCACAACAGAATGGTGTAGTTGAGAGAAAGAACAGAACTTTGATAGAAGCTGCCAGAACCATGCTTGAAGAAGCAAAATTGCCAACCTATTTCTGGGCAAAAGCAATTCAAACTGCCTGTTTTACTCAAAATTCTACTCTGATCAACAGACATGGGAAAACACCATATGAGATGGTGAAAGAGAAGAAGCCCAACCTGAAATATTTTCATATTTTTGGGTGCAAATGCTTTGTGTTGAAGACTCATCCTGAACAGTTGACCAAATTTGACCTGAAGGCAGATGAAGAAATTTTTGTTGGTTATCCAGTGTCAACTAAGGCATTCAGAGTTTATAATCTAAGAACAAAGGTGATTATGGAATCTATTCATGTGTCTTTTGATGACAAGAAAATAACTGGACTTGAAGATGTCAATGACCATGATCAACTGCATTTTGAAAATGAAGATCTAATCTCTGATGAAATAAACTCTGACGGAACAATTCCAACAGACTCTGTTGATGCAAACTCTGAACCTCTACTGGTTAACACAGAAAAAATTGTTCAGACAGAACAAAGGAGAGAACCAGTTGAGGGGGAGTATGAAGAACAAAACTCTGATGATTCACATTCTGAAAGTGAGTCACATGAAAAATCTGGATCAATCTCTGATGATTCAAACTCTGTTAGTTCAAAATCTGACAACTTAAACTCTGAGCGATCGAATTCAGGGGGAGCCTCAGAGAATGAAGAAAGGCAACAAGATGATCAGGAGAACATTGATCAAGGGGGAGGATCAAATGTTGACAGAAGTTATTTACCTTCAGCAAGGAAATGGACAAAATCTCATACACCTGATCTGATTATTGGAGATCCAGATGCAAAAGCGAGGACAAGAAGTGCCACAACAAATGAATGTCTGTTTCATGCATTTCTGTCCAAATCTGAACCAAAGAAAGTGGAAGAAGCTCTTCAAGATGCTGACTGGATAACAGCAATGCAGGAAGAGTTAAATGAATTTGAGAGGAATAAAGTCTGGACTCTTGTACCAAGACCAAAGGATAGATCTGTTGTTGGTACCAAATGGGTTTTCAGAAACAAGACTGACAGTGATGGGGTTATTACAAGAAACAAGGCCAGACTTGTGGCCAAAGGCTATTCACAGCAGGAAGGCATAGACTATGATGAAACTTTTGTTCCAGTTGCAAGGTTGGAGGCAATAAGAATCTTTCTAGCATATGTTTCTCACAAGAAATTCAAGGTTTTTCAGATGGATGTGAAAAGTGCTTTTCTGAATGGAAAACTTGAAGCAAAAGTGTTTGTTGAACAACCACCAGGATTTGTAGATCCCAAGCATCCAGATTATGTCTACAGGCTTGACAAGGCTCTCTATGGACTTAAACAGGCATCAAGAGCATGGTATGAGACTTTGGCTCAATTTCTTTTGGAAAGTGGGTTCAACAGAGGTACAATTGATAAAACCTTGTTCTACTTCAAACTTGGTAGTGATCTGTTATTAGTTCAAATCTATGTAGATGACATAATTTTTGGGTCTACTAATGATAAACTCTATAAAAGATTTGCCAAGCTCATGCAGTCCAGATATCAGATGAGCATGATGGGAGAGCTTAGTTATTTTCTAGGCTTACAGGTGAAGTAAACAGATGATGGTATCTTTATCAATCAAGCAAAATATACCAGAAATCTTTTCAAGAAATTTGGCATGCTTGACTGTTCATCTGCAATAACTCTCATGGCAACTGCAACTAAATTGAACAAAGATACAGGGTCACCAGTAGATATGACAAGCTACAGAGGAATGATTGGCTCTATTCTCTATCTAACAGCAAGTAGACCTGATATCATGTATGCAACATGTCTGTGTGCAAGATTTCAGGCAGATCCAAGAGAACCACATCTAACAGCTGTGAAGAGGATTTTTAAGTATCTCAAGGGCACTATAACTTTAGGGATGTGGTATCCAAGAGAATCAGATTTCAACCTACTTGGCTACTCTGATGCAGACTTTGCAGGCTGTAAGATTGACAGAAAAAGCACCAGTGGAAGTTGTCAATTTCTTGGTGACAGACTTGTTTCTTGGTACAGCAAGAAACAGAAATCAATATCCACATCTACAGCTGAAGCAGAGTATATTGCTGCTGGTAGCTGTTGTGCATAGATTCTATGGATGAAGAATCAACTGCTGAATTATGGATTGAGGTATAGCAAAATACCTATTTTTTGTGATAATCAAAGTGCTATTGCTATGACAGGTAATCCAGTACAACACTCAATGACCAAGCACATCAGCATAAGGTATCACTTTATCAGAGAGCATGTAGAGGAAGGCAACATTGAGCTCCATTTTGTATCTACTGAACAGCAACTTGCAGATGTCTTCACCAAACCCTTGAGTGAAGCTACATTTACAAGGCTGATAAATGAACTAGGAATGGTGTCAGGTTTTGATTTGAGATATTTGTTAGTTTCATAAATTTTCTTGAACAATATGTTGCTCATGTTTATGTGAATTTAAGTCTGTGTTTAGAATCTCTTCATGTGTGTTTTTATATTGTTAGCATACTTTGTTTGTCAAAATCTGCTGCAATAATGATTAAACTTTGATGAGACTCTGAATCTGTTTCTGTCTGAACATAAACACCAATGAAGAAAAATGTATGACGCATGATTCACAGTTATTAGTCATGAATCCTTCTAAGTTATCTGTGATCCAATCTTAAACTGTGCAGAAATTTTTACACAGCATGATACTGTTTCCATATTTATAGCATCTCTTAGGTTATCTATCCTAAACTCTGAATCTGTAAATAGTGTGTGCATTGCCTCTCACGATTAACTTTTGATGTTAATGAATTCTAAACTCTGTCAGATAAACTCTGTTAATTCAAACTCTGATTAGTTAGCTTCTGTAAATAGTAAACCCCCATAGCAGTTAGATAGGCTATTTAGCACTCCTTTGACATTATGTTGTAACTAGGACGACCCAGGAACTTGCTGGTAAAAGTAAGGGCTAAAGTTCCTTAATTTTTGGTGACTAGTCAAGGACTAGGAAGACCCAGGAACTTATCAAAAGATAAGGGCTAAAATTACTGGATTTTTGGTGACTAGTTCTAACCTCTGATTACTGGAGAGAAAAAAAAATTGTAAGAAGGGGGTATAGGAAAATTCAGAGTTACTGTATATTATTTTTCATCTACAGAGTTTAGCATTCATCAGATATTAAGAGTTTACTGTAAGAGTTTGTGCATCCAATGTTTACTGATTTACTTTATGGATTTTATAAAATATTAGATGCTCTAAATATTGACTTAGTAAACTCTGCTACACACAAACTCATATTCACACTGTGCAGAGTTTGAAAGGGTTACAGTAATAAAGATGGAGGATTGGTAAATGCTGTTGGATTTTGTTAAATACTCTAAGGTATTATTTTATTTCGGACATAATATTTAATTGGAATTCAAAGAGTTTTTGAAATATTGCATGTATTATGTGACAACTGTTAGTGGGTGTTGTACAGTTAATGTGTATTGGAAATAGGAGAGAGAACAGCGGTGATAATTGCTATTTTACTGCGCATGATTAATTGATCCACTGCATGCATGACACGTGTCTCACTTACCCATTATTGTGTCCCACTCACACATTAATCTAGGCAAAGGTTGCGTGTTTTAATACACAAACGATTGGGTTTTGATTTTTAATTACAACTCTAATCACTTTTGTGTATAACAATTCACTTTTACTCTCACATCACAAAATTACATCTCACCGTTCTCTCATTTTTCACTTCGACATTCTCACAAACATATTTCCTACATACCATTTTCACTGTCATTTTCTGCTCTATTCTTGATCTAATGGCTTCTAAACCTTTTATTGCTGTTGGTCTTCGATTTGTTCCTAACAACTTTGCAGCTCCACTCGATAATGAACGTGTTCCAGAAGCGTTTCATCTTATGCAAAACTTTCTTCGCGACTCAGAAATTGGGCAAGCTCTTATTGAACCCTCTACTCTCTCTGCTTCTCAAATTGCCACTTTCTGGAAAAACTCAGTCTATGTTGCTGGAGGAGAGAATGGGACTCCAACCATAATATTCACTCATAATGAACAAGAGTTTGTGATTACTCCACAAACTATCAGAGAGACCATGGGCTTCGACACTCACACTTCATATGCTGTTGTTTCTGAAAATAATCTGCGGGGAATGCTAACAGAGATTGGGTACATGGAATCTCTTGCAAAGCTAGGCAGTGTCGAAAGGCCAAATCTCAGAAAAGAATGGAACTTCTTCTTTGACTGCATCACAAGAACATTCCAGAAGAAAGTCACCAACTGGGATGAAATACCCATGGACAGTCTGCAGATTGGGTATTCTCTACTTTATGGCAGTAATTTTGATTTTGGTCGTTATGTCTTAATGAATTTAGGTGCTAAACTGTCAGAGCCTACTACAGTATACTTTGCTAGATTTCGTCAAATAATATTCACTGCTTGTGTATCCGGATTAGACATTGATGAAGCTGATGTGATTCAGTTTTTTGAAGTCAATAAGAGAATATTCTCTGATATGACTAACAAGGATGCTGGTAAAGAGAACCTACCTGGTTTTGTTCTGCCACTTGCTTTGCAGAACTTTCTCAATCAACCCCAAGATTCACCACTACCACAATCACCACAACCTGAACCAATCATTGAACCAATAATATCTGAACCAACACCACACTCTGAACCACAGTCTCAATCTCAACCGAAACCCAAATTCATTCCATCTACTACTGCTACCACTTCACAACTCATAGCTGACCCAAACACTCAATCTTCACCTTCACTTCAAACCAAATCTTAATCTTCATTACACACTCAACTACCAACTCAACTTCAGCCATCTAAGCCAAAGAAATCTAGAGCTATCAGGCCTTCAAGAAAGCAAAGAATAAACAGGCTTATAGAAGATGAGGCTCTTATTCCTAAGAGAAGAAGGTTGCTAATAGATGAATCTAAGAGTGAAAATGAAGCTCTCAATGAAGCTCCAAAGGACATCTCTAAGGAGACTCCTGTTGTTGAGATAGAGGTTGTCACTGAACCTGCTCTAGCAGAGAATGAATTTCAAGCTGATGAGCCAGTTATTGCTCCTTTGGAAGATTTTGCTGAAAATTTCCAGACATTTTCTGTTGAAGTTGAAGATCTAATTCAAACAACCATGCCTGCTTCAAACTCTGCTGACACTGGTGTTGCAGATCAACCTACTGTGGTGTTAGAAGAAACAGAGGTTGCATCTCACACTGAGTTATTTTCTGATGCACATCGAGGCTCAGAACATGGTGAGGAAATTGATCAACTTCAAAAGATGTACCTTCAGAGTTTGTCCTGATAAACACTACTCAAGCACAGATTGCTCATCAAAGAACAAACTGCTGTTAATGAAGAAGAACAGGTTGCTCAAGCAGAACCTGCTACAGATCATAATGAAGAAGCTGCCTCAGTTGCAGATGAAGCTGAAGATGACTCTGACAATATTTTTTCTGCTGAGGGAAGAGCAGAAACTGACTTTCCATCTAATGTTGAAGTTCAGACTGATGGACTGAAATCAGGGGTGAAGACAGGTTTTGCAGGACCTTCTGTCTGGGATGTTGAAGATGAGTACTTAGAGAAACAAAGTGCAGAATGGTATAAAGCTGATTGCATTTTTCCTATTGGACGTGCAGCCACATTTCTTAAGGAAAACTCTCAGAAGATTTCAAATCCTGATATCCTAACTTGTCTCCAAGGAACAGTGATTTAGGTTAAGGCTTTAAATCACAGGTTTGATGAGAATCAGAAAGCACTTCTTGATCTCAGAACTGAAGTTGCTACTCATGAGGAGAAATCTCACAGAGAAAAGTCAAAGTTGTTTCACCAATTTTCTAAGGCACAGGAGACTCTCACTGAGCGATTGTGTAAAGTTGACCAAAATCAGACTTTGCTAACTGAAAAGGTTGACTCTATCGCAAGCTCTCTCGAGTTAATAACATCTATTCTGATTCCAAATGGTGATGATGTCAAAAAGGGGGAGAGAATTGCTAGATCTAAGTGCAAGCAGTCTCAAACTCTGTCAAAGAGGGATCATCTGGATGATGAGGGTACAAATCCAGAGAAGAGGTTAAAAATGTCTGATGCTGCAAATCCAAGACTTGGAAGGTCTACAAGATCAACAAGATCAAGCTCAGCAGCAAATACAAATCTTCAGAGTACTTCAAGACAAAAGTATTTGTCATTCTCTGATAATCCACAAACAGATGAAGAGCTGGCTGCTAAGATTTTTCTTAAAGAAAATGCTGAGGGTGCTACACTTGAAGATGTTCATGCTGAAGAGATGCTTTTACAAGAAGAACATTTGAAGGCATTGAAGTCTGGAAAAAGAAAGAAGATTGCTAAAGCTTCAAGGCCCGTAGAGAAAGGAATTGTGATCAGAGAAAATGTAGTTGGCATTCAAGAAGAAGAAGAAGAAGAAGGAAAATTGATAAGAAAATCTTCTCTTGATGCTAAATTAAAACTGAAAAGGATAATGGGTGAAGAAGACAAAGACAAAAAGGTAGACACAACCTTTGTTGCTACACAAGTTGTGAGTAAATCCCTATAAGTACAAAGCAAACTCTTAACTGGATTCTCTAAGCCTAAGATTCCAGTTCCAGTACAAACAGAAGAGATTGGTAGTTTACAACATAGCAGAGCTTGTGCAGGAAAGCCTCCTGGAAAAAATACTTCTGGTTTGGGTTCAAATAGATATTTTAGAATCAGTAACAGTCCAAGAGATCCCTCATCACTCATCTCTCCTGGTTCTGGTATGATTCAAGAAAATATGGATAAACTGGAGTCAGTTCAACTGGTTCACCAGAAGAGTTTAGATATTCATTTCTTGTTGTATTTCATGGAAGATGGAACAGTATATAGGGTGAATGAAGATGCTATCAAGCTCAAACTGTTTGAAGAACTTCAGTATGTTCTGTATATATTCAGGGTCAGAAATTGACGAATAGCACTCATTGCTAATTCCATAAGAGAACATATGCAGAAAGCCAAAGTTCTTACTGGTTCAAAGACTGTTGAAGAGTATGTGCCTAAGTACAGAGATTACAAAAGAAATCTGATTGAAATGCAGAAGAACAGTGCTAGATTGAAGATTGATCTTGGTGACAGTTCTGGATTTCAATTTAGAATCTAAAAAGGCATATTTCATTAAGCTGGGAAATGATATGAGGAAGAATAAAATCTACTCTCTAAGAGCTGCAATCTATCAGACTGGAGATAATGATCCTCAGTTGAGAGAAATCAAGCAAGTTATGCAGAGAGAGCTGGAGTATGCAGAAAGAAGGTTACTCATTGACTACCTTAGAACAACACCAGATCTTGAGGAGGTTAGGTAGAGAGAGTTTGTAAGTAATTCTGATTTTCTGTAGATTTTGTTAAGTCAAGATTAAACTCTGCTTAAATGTTAGACACTGTGATTATATTAGATTGTTTGACATCATCAATTACTGTGAACTTGTACATTTTTACTAATGAACAAGTTGGGGGAGATTGTTAGATATAATTGATGTGATTTAATTTTAGTGTTTAAGTGTTACAGGGAAACAGAGTTTAACTTGTTAATGAAAGTAGTCGCAGTAGAGTTTGAGTATACGCTGACAGATGGAAGCGCAAACGCTGACAGATGGGAGCGCAAACACTACTGACTGGAAGCGCAACAGAGTTTGTTAAACTCTGTCTAGCGGAAGCGTCTGCAGGTGTTTGCACTAAATCACGCAAGCGTATGTGGTCACAAGTAATATATAAGGTTAAGTCCAAATTCGTTCCCACAGGGATCTGGTTATGGTTTTAATTCAGTAAACGCACCTATGCAACAGTGTATGATCTTAATTCACTGCTAAGACAATTAATAAATTAAGGTTTTAACTAACTAAATTAAACTAAAAAGCAAATTAACAAAACTACAAATTAACTAACTAGCAAGAATTGAAATCTAATTACTTCTGCAAGAAAAACCATGGAATCCTAACTTCATTAAATATTTTGCTTAGATCTGACGCCTTTAATCACTATATGCAATGGTTATGATATCTGATCGGACAACACGAAACAAGTAAACGCTACTTCTCAGTATACGAATACCAAACTAAACATACATCCACAAAAGAGATAGAAGATGAATAGACACCAATTATGCTTAGACCCTATATCTCTATAGAATTTGAAAACATAACGGTTGAAGAGCAAGTTATCCACAAAGATCACACAGGGCAGTATAAGTATTTTCATCTCACACCACGAATCATATTGATAAACAATTATGAACCTATGCTAGCATGGCAAGTTCTAAATCTCAAGATCCACTCTCGCTTCACAAGAGATTAACAAATTAGATGTTCATGACGCATCTATCAAGTAAGCATAACAATACGAGGATATCAGATATACATCACACACAGATCTGTAAAGCAATCAAGATACTAAAGCTCCATAAATAAATCCGTTAGAATCCCATGACAACGATTAGTTCATAATCGAACCGCTCGTCATCATGGGATCTGATGAAACCATGAAAAAAACAAAGTATGAAAAAATAAAAATAAACCTAAGTAATTGATATGTAATGGTTCTACTCCTAATTGTGATGATCTATTACAAGGGTTGGATGTGTTTATATAGGCTCTATACATCTTGCCCAACAAGAAAATACCAAATCAGAATTATAATAGAAGTACGTTTCCTAAACTGATTCTGATTTAAAGGGAAATTCGCAGCTGTCTTTTCTTCAGTAAATCTGGAACTTTCCAGCTGTAATTGGGCCTCTGGACCACTTTAGAATGATAGAAAATTCCGTTATCTTCACGTGGACTGCTTACGGGCTGAAAACAGACTTATAGAACTCAAGATATGGCCAAAACAGTGTAGATTGCGTAATCCTTCTTAAAAATCCGAATTTTAATCAATTAATTCCCAAAAAAAATTATAGAAGCATCCACCTTAGTCAACATTCTCGTAAATCTGCACAACTAAGCAAAACACATCAAAACTACAAGAAACTTGAGTCCAAGACAATCAATTTAAGCCGATTTAGAATGTTCCAAGTGGATATAAAATCCACTTATCACACCCCCAAACTTAAACCGATGCTTGTCCTCAAGCATAAACAATTACACTATCTAACTATCTAGTACCACTTCCGTAGGTGATCACGGTTGCATTTGGCATATGCAACAAGCCCTTTAAACCCCTAGGCAGCCCTAGTGGACGAGTAAGGTCTCGTGAGGGCCTATAGCGAATGTACCCACAAAATCCATTTAACCTAATGCAATGCAATGCATGAATGCAACTAAATGAAAATGCAATTAATCTACTACTACCATCCTACCATACCTTCAAATCCTCTCATGCCATATCAACTTAAAAATCAAAGTAAATACGCAATGTCTTGGTGTCGAAAGTGCAAGTATTCACATAGTCTACTCAATAAACATGCATAAGTTCTCACAAGTCCATGTCAAGTGTAAGAATAAGTTAGTAAACATGCTAAGCCTACAAGAGTACATCTTTGAGACAAAACTCGGGATCTCATACGCAAAAACAAGCAAACACTCACAATCCACTCACAAAAAAATACTCTCTCAAGAACAAGGGTAAGTGTATCACTCAATTCCAACAAAATCATAAACATGCTTGACATTTGGTATCAATCTAACTCTTAACACAACATACATCAATGACGATAATCAAAAGGTCTTTATTTGGGTTGTAACGGGGCTAGGGACAAGGTATGTCAAATAAGCCAAAACAGGTGAAGTGTCAAAAGCTAGTAAGTACCATAATAAATCATACACAACACCCTATTTCCCCCCCACATAACTTTTACTAAAAACAAACACTCGACTAGTCGACTAAAGTAGGATCACAACAAACACAAACATGCTCTCATATTATATATTTTTTCTTTTTCTGTTTTTTTAATTTTTTTTTTCTTCTTTTTTTTTTCTTTTTTTTTCGAGATCTAAATAGAACACAAACAATAATATAAACAATAACAATGATCCCACAATTTTATTACACATGCCGACTATCAAGTAAACAACCAAACCCAATCTCAATATTTTTCCAAAATTATGACCAACAATAAACCCTTTCTTGCACACCTTATTACTCCCTTAAGCACTCTACTAGCCTTTGACAATATAGGTTCAAATTAATGTAAGGCCAATACAAGAAAAAGGTCTAGGCAAGTAATGTCACTACACCAAATATGGGCTGTTGCAACACCAAAAAAGTGTATCGTTAGGCTCCAAAAGTGTTACAATAGATGTTTATGCAACACTTTTGCTAAAAGTCAGTGTTGCATTTGCCGGCGTTGCAACAGCCTTCTATAGCAACGCTTTTTGTGTTTATTGCAACGCTTTTCAAAGTATTACAAAAAGAGTTTGGTGTAGTTTGTTGTAACACTTTTGCATGTTTTAGCAACATTTTGAATATGTTACAACAGACGAATGCAACACTTTTTTGCAACATTAATTGAATTAAAAATGTTACAAAGTGAGTTTATTGCAACATATTTTTGCAACATTATTATGCATTTTGCAATACTTTTGGTTTTTTTTGCAACATTTATGTGCAACATTTATGTGCAACATTTTGGAACCTTTTGCAATACTTTTTGATATTTTTGCAACATTTCTCTGCAACATTTTAATTACTATTGTAATACTTTTAAATTTTATTGGCAACACTTTTTTGCAACATTTTTATTAGTTCACATTGCAATGTCCTGTTTGAAATTTCAATATCCATGCATGAAAGCATATACCAAACCAGAAATGACATTTCATTAATGTCCAACCAAACCAAAAATGACATTTCATTAATGTCCAACAAACACGTCAATAATGAAGGCCAAACATTAAACGCATAGTCTAAAGTCGAAACACACAAGTCGACTTACACCAAAAGTACGTCACTCTGCGTAGTCTAAATAGTTAATGTTACTACACCAAAAGCACGCATGTACACATGTCGACTTACACCACAATTCTACATTAAATGAGTAGTCTAATTAGTTAAGGTACCAACATACTACCAAAAGTATGCATATAGAAAACAATCCTTTTGTTGCTCCTCTTCCTGTTTTTGAGTCGAGCTTCTGCCGAAGAAAGACTGTTGGCAGCAGGTGGAGACATTTCTCTTCACCTAAAAGTGGCAAGTAACCGACAAAATTGAGCATGTGGACAAATTTTCAGCAAGGCTAACAATGTGTTTGTCTTGCCAGGAACTTACAAGATGATCCATAGATACGGGTGTAACAGAGTGATGGACATTCAAATCAATTCGGACGATTTTAGGGGTGTATAAACGATCATTTTCATCATGAATACCTGAGAACCAGAAATGACGTATATTAAATGTTGGAAACACGAACAGTTCTATCACAAGGAAACACGATCATCTTCATCATGAATACCTGATAAGCATTGTCTTCGTTGGCAAACTTATATACGGTGCCAAAAGCCAAATAAAATGATACAAGGAACCTAATAAATGTGATGATATATTAGCGTGGTCTTCCTTAACATGGCAAATCAAACAGATTCTTAAATAAGAAAAAACTACTGAGTGTAAAATTATGTAGCCAGGATGACCAAGCAAGGCTGTATAGAACAATCTGCATGAAGAACATGATTGGTAATCCTAAATTAATTTATCAATTTCTTGCTATTTCAAATTCTGCTTCATTATCACTCTGGTATTAAATTGATTTCAGTTATTACATTGATTACACTTATTACATTGATATGTATGCTAGTGACACAACAAGCTGAGCAGGTGAGTCTTTTTAACATGTTAAAAGAATTCTGACTCTAGAAAGGTAAACAGATCAGCTACTTCCTAGAACTTATGGACGACCTTTGAAGATTGTTACTCTACTCATTATGTTTTCATTCATATTACAGACATGTCTTGAATATTTATGTAACTACACTGGTTGCATTCAGTCTACTCATTATGTTTTCATTCATATCACAGACATGGCTTCAACATTTCAACTGTGATAGGGAGAAACACTTTATTAATAAACATTTATTTGGATATCCAATCCCCTTGTAGACTATTATTTATATTTTATCTCCGAATTATTAGCTCTTTATCACTTATTATTTTTACATATATGAAAAAAGAATTAGGAATAGTAAGCCATGTTGCACTAAATAAGCCTATATAAAACTGGACTGGAAACAATATAACATCAAGGGAAAGTCCGTAATTAATTAACATCAGATATTCTTTGATTTAAGCAAAAAAAGAGAAAGAAGTTACGAGACATTAATAGATCATCAGCATAAACTGATAAGCTTTTTGAAGATGTAATGAGATTTAAAAAACAAAACAAAAAATGAAATTACCTTCTTTAGCCACAAATTCCTTAATAAGAGACTCGTCAATGGTACTTCCTGGAGTCCTCACTACAAACACTATAGGTACTTGTCCTGCTTTCTCATCAGGATACCTGCAATTACATGCCAGATTCGTATTGTAACTTTTTCCATCCCTACTATTTTTCATAAGGCCAAAGCATGAAAGTCTAGGATTGCCATCTTGCAAAAATATGCCCAGTACATAATTAGAGAAATAGCTGCAGAATCCATTTTATATATAATAAACACTATAGGTACTTGTCCTGCTTTCTCATCATGATACAAGGCATGACCTTTACTTGTACAAGATATGTATAGGAAATTATACAAGGCACGACCTTTTCAATTATTAATAGATAATGTTGACAAGAAAAACCAGATAAAGAGATAAATGTATTGTCATTATCATCATATGCCTCAAAAGAAAGCTGAGAATTGAAAAGGTTACTTTCTTTTTAAGTTCGGGCATGCACAGTAGTTTATCATATTCATGGTTGCGTCAAGGGAGGTTAGTTCATAGTCGTGCTTGAATTCACATAACAGTGTATTTATATTTATTGTATTCTACAATTCCATGTCGAGGAAATTCACTCCAGGCATAGCTTAGATTATGAAGGCATGTTAGTTTTATTTTTTTTTCCTTCATGGAGATATGGAACAACAAAATGTAAATACATGTGAAAGAGCATATTCCGTACAAAACTCGATTTGAACTCCTGATTAACTAAAAGCAAATCAAATTACCATATCACATACCTGCAAATGTGTACCTCTTGTAGTATTTAGGCAACACAGTTAAGATGCATATGTGTACCTTGTTCAGATTCAGGTAAACTAACAAGCTCTGAATTGGCTACAGTAAAAGTTCCTAAAATTTTAGGTTACAAGTGACATACAACTCACCTCAAGATTTGAAAAATCCCACTTGTATTAATAAACCAGGTCCAGTTGATCCCTGTAAAAAGTACAACATGATATTTCTTACAACATGATAAAAAGTACTAGTAACCACAAGTATCCTTGTAAACTTCTAATATTTCTTTACCAGAAGAAAAAGGTTGAGGTTTTCCGCATATAACTATTGTGCAGAAATTGTGTTGTGTGTATTCAAGTGTTTAGCAAAGGACTGATATTCAAGTACATACTTGGACAAAGATCAACTATATGCAAGACAGATAGCAAAAATATTGACTCCAGATAGTAAAATATACACTAGGTATACTGACTATATCACACAGTTGAGATGATGCTGTACTTGGATGGTTATAGAATTGTTCCGCATGCTTCAGGAGAGATACACCAGCATGAATATGATAATGAAAGGGGAAAGAACTAGCAGTGTGACACCAACTATAATTAGCCTTTTCTTCAATGATAAGAAGATTGAAAATTTTCAATCTTCTTGTGTCGGACAAGAGACATATCCAAACGACAGACTTGAAATTTTCAAGAATTGGAAACACGTGACAATTTTCTTCAAAAACCAATGAAATAATTAAAAACGTAAAAATCATACACAATTTTTGATTGAGATAATTTTTAAAAATCATACACAATTTTTGATTGACCATAGGGAGAATCCTGAGATATAGATCAAAAGTTGTTATTAAATTGTACACAGATTTTGGATATTTTAACAATTAAAAGTTGACCTCAGTAACAGGCAAGACATAATTAAGATTTGGAGTTTTTCCTCGGACTATATACTTTTGTCCATCTGTTCTATCTGATTTTAGAGGTAGATATTTAAATGTTACAAAAATATAGAATGTTACAGTACTCATAATTCATCCTTCAAATTCTTGGAGTCAGCCTCCGTATTTTCCTTGGCCTCAGGCTCAGAGTCTGTGGATGTTGTAGTTGTAGCTGGTTTCTGGAGCTTAAATGGGACAGATGCATGTTTCTTAAGGAATTTGTAAAATGCTACCACTGTTCGATCAACATCTACAGTAATCTGACATGGGGCACACACAAAAAGTAAGTATACTTCATTCCCCTAATTGCATATAATAAAGATTGCGGTGACTAGTGAGTAGATAAGAAAGATATACGTACAGGATCGAAGCTTTTGTTTCCTGCTGGGAAGAAGAGCAGCGTCGGGAATCCATCAGACTGCATAGAAAACAAAGGGAACCCCACAAATAAGAAATTGATATTACTATGCAACTTTGCATGAAAATAGCAAATATGCGATTTCTTCTTGGTAAAAAGTAGTAAAAATTAATACCAATCAGAAAGTAATACATGTGTGATAAATTACTTTTTGGCAGATAGAGGTAGCAAGATCATTTCAATTTATCACTCAGTACTAGGATTTTATCACTACCTTCGCCCTAGGGTGCTCATTTGTGGTACCGTCCATCTTAGCAATCACCAGAGACTCGACACTGCGCAAGTGTTTTGCAAGCTTGTTGTATGTTGGTTCAAGAGATTGGCAGTGTCCACACCATGGTGCATAGATCTATATCAAAGCCATACATTCAGCGAATAGGGAATAAATGCCACAAACAGCTGAATAAAAGAATGAATACCATGAGGTATTATTTATTAAATTCAAATGGTACCTCAAGAAGGACATCTTTTGACTCATCCAACACAATCTCATCAAAATTGTTTCCAACTACTATTTTAACGTCACTATCATTCTGTGTCAAATAAAATGTGGAAGAAAAGTTGGATAAAATAACAATTTAGTATAAGATTTACTTGGACAAAAATAATCACAACTCACAGTCTCAGGAATCGGATCTGACTTATAAAATGGTTTAAGCTTGTCTTCCAGAAAGTCTTCCCCAAAAGCCTGAAGTAGAGAGAAATAAAACATTCAACACGACTTCATCTTTTTCCCAATCTAGTAAGAAGTTTGAAAAAAAACAGAGGAAAGGGCAACCCTGTTAAAGCAGATGAAAGGATAAAAACATACCTTAACATTTTCTACTGTAATTTCTCCAGACAGAAAGAACTTTCTAGCATCATCATTTCCAGTGTATCCAAGAATCTGCATAAAAATGGAACATAAATAATGATAGATCTTACATCATATCAAGCAAAAACTTGTCTTCTATATTGCATAAATGTACTAATAAACATTGATGAAAATCGAACATAAATCATACTTGAGGAGCATCTCCGATGATACCAAAATAATCCGAGACCGGCTTTCCAACATCTTCGTTGTCCATTTGCACATATACAAAGATAAGCTGAATATAATAATCGATAAATGTAATATTAGCGTACATTATTGTAGTACTTTATTTTCTTATAGTTAGGAGCTCTTATTGTAACTTATCAGCATACAAAATACATACAAACACTTAGTGTTTAAAGCATAGCACGCAAGACTTAATTGCTCAAAGTGTCGGACAAGAGACATATCCAAACGACAGACTTGAAATTTTCAAGAATTGGAAACACGTGACAATTTTCTTCAAAAACCAATGAAATAATTAAAAACGTAAAAATCATACACAAGTAACTACACTATACATCATGAGCACATAAACAAGTAAATATATATTCAGCAAAACTAATTCTAAAAGAAGAGCATCAGTGAATTACTAACCTCTCTACTTTTTCGCTTTCTATACACATAAATACACACACAATTAACCAACATTGTCAATAAATACCCAGAAATAGCCAACATGAATGCAAAAGGGTAATCTTTCGAGCTCAACTTCTCGAAATACTCATTCGAATCCCCAAGAAACTGCAAAATTCAAATCTATGTCTCCATCTTCAAGATATGTCTTAAGTGGTACTGAACCATACGGAAAAGCATGTAAAAACACAAAATTACAAAAAAAATACAACAACATTAACACAAAATTCCCAAAAATTTAACACAACAATCCTACTAATTAACACAAAAATCCTACTAATTGAACAGTTTATATCAGTTTTAATCCAACATATAATCGAAAAAATTTACAAGCATACATATTTATACATGTATAATCCAATATAATTAAAAAATGGGTACTTTTACCTCTAATTGAAGTTTGAATCAAGATTTACTGTAAACTTTTCTCTAATCAAGGTTTTATGTAATTGAAATCCGGTCGACCTCATTCGGACCTAGGGTTTCGATTTCTGTGGGTGTGTGTGTGTTTTGAAAGAAAAGCTAGGGTTCTAAAGAAAAGCTAGGGTTTTGATTTTATGTGGGTAAGTGTTTTTTGAGAGAGAGGAGAGAAAGAGTGAGAAAGCGGAGAGAAAGAGTGAGAGAGAGAGGGTCGAAGGAGATAGATACACTGAAAGGGGGAAATACTTTGGGGGGGAATGAAAAAAATTCTAAAGGGGAAATGTTTTATTTGGGGGAAATGTTTTTAATAAAAGGGGGAAATATCCCGCCCAACGAAAAAACCAAACTCCCGCCTACAATTTTGACTGAAATCATTTCATCTATTGTAACGCTTTTCGTAAAGTGTTGCAATTGTTATAAAATTTAAAAATTATCATTTTGCTTGCAACACTTTTTGTATTTCTTGCAACACTTTTAAAAATATTGCAATAGACTACCAAGTTTTCTGTCTATTGTAACACTTTTTGTAACACTTATACATATCGGTGTTGCAATAGGTCATATATGGTGTAGTGTGTGGTATGTCACCGAAAAAATAGGATTAAGCTCAACGGGTTAACTAATTGATAATATAAATATGGTGTGGTAATATGGGAAAATATGCGGTTATTCCTAAATGCCTTTATCATTTTAATCGTCAAATAATGTCATGCGTTTCAAGAAAGACCTCAAACAACTGCTAGCAATGCAAACAATCCGTGGACACTCAAGCAAACGAATAAACTGCAACAAATGCAATAAGGCTCAAAATCTCACTTGGTGGAAAAACATACTCAATCCCAAGCAAAAATCTCTCTAATGCACCTACTTGTATTCAAAGCATGCAAACTAAATCATCTTGCACATATTCATGTCCTTCTAATCACTTACAACATTCAATAAGTCTACTAGTTTCAACTTACTAGTGTATGTGTGTGCACAAAAACAAAGCATATCACTTCTCAATCAAAAGCGTCAACAACACAAAATTCCTATCAAGCATGGGTGCAAATGCAAACTATTATGAACTCACATTAAAATACGAACATAAAAACAGAATGTCCTATATGAAACAACGTAGATAACACGAACATAAATGCATAATTTACTACTACTAATATGCAAAGCATGAAATCCTATATGAACACATAATACAACAACTACTAATCCCTCAAACCACCCCCAAACTTAAAATATTCAATGTCCTCATTGAATGGAAGTAAATACAAGGGATAACAGAAAACATACCTACTCGACCTCGTCCTCGGATGAATCTGGTGGAGGATACCGTGTACGAGCTCCATAGACTGGCCACCTTGGCTGAATACTACAAAACCCACAATTGACAAGAACACAAATTCGTAATAAAAATAAGATTAGAGAAAAAGATTTACCCAATACGAATCAAAGAGGTGAACTTGCAATAAATTCCTCTTTAGAATTGAATTTTTAGATATTTAAATAAATAGAAGAGGGATTGGATTTGTATGTCTAGGTGAGTATATAATAATAAAAAAAATAGATAATAATAAATAGATAATAATAATAATAATAATAAAAAATAATAATAATAAATAATAATAAATATGAATAATAATAATAATAATAATAATAATAATAATAATAATAATAATAATAATAATAATAATAATAATAATAATAATGATAATAATAATAATAATAAATATGAATTAGAATAGAAATAGGTTTAGAGATTTGAAGAAAAGATGGAGGCTTTTAGAATTGGAATAAGAAAAGAATTAGGAATTAAGGATTGGGGTTATAAAAATAAGAAGAGAGGTGTGAAAAATTTGTATTATAAAAACACAATTAATCGTATAAAAGAATGCCCAAACAGACATAACCTCGCGCTGCGCCTTGAAAGATGGGCGCCGCAGCCTCAACATGCTTCCGTTGGTCCCTCTATTTTACTCAAAAACTGGTTAATTTGTGGCCACAATTTAAAACATGTACCTTACCTGGACGTGGCTACACGCGCGGCACACCAACACATTCCCACTTGTGTCTTGCCCATCTCAATTTCCTGTCGGCTGCTTTGCATTTTTTTTTTTAAAGCATCACACTCGCCACAAAACATCACACTGGCCAGTACACACTTGGCGCTGCGGCCCCAAATCTCGGCGCTGCGGCCTGGAACTGTTTCTGTTGGAAATTTTCGTGCAATTTTTTATTTTTTATTTTTTTTTGAAAGAAACACTCAAAATTTTTATTTTTTTTTCCTACACTAATGCGTGGGTTGCCTCCCACGAAGCGCTTCTTTAACGTCAATAGCTTGACGTTACTTCCAAGCCTCCACTAAGGATGATAATAGTTCGCCTGGTCCTCTCTTCGCAATACTTCATCATCATCTCGGCAGCACACTTTCTGCTCCTTCTCCTTGCTTGGCCTATTCGTATAACAACTCTGTCCTATTACAATGCCTTCATCTGTTGACCCAAAATCTGACAATTTGTAGAACAACACACATTCGCGGGCTTCGCTTGAATATAATGGAGGAGGGTAAATGTAAGTTGTTGAAGCCTTTGGTTTTTCAAAAAGAACTTCCTCCATTAGCTCTAATGCGCTACCTCCATCTTTAAACTCTAAGACAAGTAGAAAATCTTCATCTTTCTCATGTTCATCAGCCTCTTGGTTCGCACATACCAATTCTTGAAATTTGCGTAGCTCATTAGTGTCCTCTTGGTACGCACATAACAATTCTTGAAATTTGTGCAGCTTATCAATGTCTGTCTCAAATTGTGCCCTTTCCAAATCATCCACCTCACTAGCTTGATCAAATACCTCACATGGCTTGTGAACACTCACCTCCTCTTGGAATTTGTCTTCTTCAATTATGCATGCAGTACCCTGCTCCAAGTCATCATTATTTCCTGGAATTGCCTCTAATATGCATTGTTGTTTCTCTTGTTCCAAGGCTCTCACAGCTTGAGCAACTAGAATCTCCAAAGATTTGAGAGACTCCTCATTACTCTTCACAAGCATCCTAATCTCCTCCCTAGTAGGAACCTCATCTGACTTAAAAGTAGGAATAGGTTGCTGATGTAGAAACTCTTCACTTCTATAGAAATATGACATATCTGGAACATCTTGTTGGTACTGTTGAGGATGGTATGGAAAATATGGTTGTTCCTCATAACTGACATATGGATCAACTCCTTCGTAGTAACAATATTGTGATGGATCATGAACGCCCAAACACCGCTCACATTGATAAGGCATGGATGTACTCGAATATGCCCACCATGGCAACTCCTCGCATGCCATCTTCAAATACACAAGTACCTGAAACACACCGAACTAAACAAGATAGTCAAGAAAAAAAATCTGAGTCAGTGAACTCTAACGACCACTATTGACAAGCACATAAACCAAAAATAAAACACCAATGATCCCCGGCAGCGGCGCCAAAAACTTGTTTGCACTAAATCACGTAAGCGTACGTGGTCACAAGTAATATATAAGGTTAAGTCCAAATTCGTTCCCACAGGGATCTGGTTATGGTTTTAATTCAGTAAACGCACCTATGCAACAGTGTATGATCTTAATTCACTGCTAAGACAATTAATAAATTAAGGTTTTAACTAACTAAATTAAACTAAAAAACAAATTAACAAAACTACAAATTAACTAACTATCAAGAATTGAAATCTAATTACTTCTGCAAGAAAAACCATGGAATCCTAACTTCATTAAATATTTTGCTTAGATCTGACGCCTTTAATCACTATGTGCAATGGTTATGATATCTGATTGGACAACGCGAAACAAGTAAACGCTACTTCTCAGTATACGAATACCAAACTAAACATACATCCACAAAAGAGATAGAAGATGAATAGACACCAATTATGCTTAGACCCTATATCTCTATAGAATTTGAAAACATAACGGTTGAAGAGCAAGTTATCCATAAAGATCACACAGGGCAGTATAAGTATTTTCATCTCACACCACGAATCATATTGATAAACAATTATGAACCTATGCTAGCATGGCAAGTTCTAAATCTCAAGATCCACTCTCGCTTCACAAGAGATTAACAAATTAGATGTTCATGACGCATCTATCAAGTAAGCATAACCATACGAGGATATCAGATATACATCACACACAGATCTGTAAAGCAATCAAGATACTAAAGCTCCATAAATAAATCCGTTAGAATCCCAAGACAACGATTAGTTGATAATCGAACCGCTCGTCATCATGGGATCTGATGAAACCATGAAAAAAAAACAAAGTATGAAATACAAATAAACCTAAGTAATTGATATGTAATGGTTCTACTCATAATTGTGATGATCTATTACAAGGGTTGGATGTTTTTATATAGGCTCTAGACATCTTGCCCAACAAGAAAATACCAAATCAGAATTATAATAGAAGTACGTTTCCTAAACTGATTCTGATTTAAAGGGAAATTCGCAGCTGTCTTTTCTTCAGTAAATCTGGAACGTCTTAGCTACAATTGGGCCTCTGGACCACTTTAGAATGATAGAAAATTCCGTTATCTTCGCGTGGACTGCTTACGGGCTGAAAACAGACTTATAGAACTCAAAGTATGGCCAAAACAGTGTAGACTGCACAACCCTTCTTAAAAATCCGAATTTTATTCAATTAATTCCCAAAAAAATTATAGAAGCATCCACCTTAGTCAACATTCTCGTAAATCTGCACAACTAAGCAAAACACATCAAAACTACAAGAAACTTGAGTCCAAGACAATCAATTTAAGCCGATTTAGAATGTTCCAAGTGGATATAAAATCCACTTATCACACCCCCAAACTTAAACCGATGCTTGTCCTCAAGCATAAACAATTACACTATCTAACTAACTAGTACCACTTCCGTAGGTGATCACGGTTGCATTTGGCATATGCAACAAGCCCTTTAAACCCCTAGGCAGCCCTAGTGGATGAGGAGGTGGTGTGGACTGATATTCCTATGCATTCCCCTCCTCTCAGAGAGGATTCATCCCCTATTGGATATCATTGGGACACAGATTTGGAGGGTGACTCTGAGGAGCCTATACCAGAGGATGCCGAAACTGAGGTTGCCGCGGAGAGCGAGCCGGTTAGTCCTCCCATACAGGTTGTTAGATCCACTGAGTACGATTGGATGGTGACCCGGATGACCACCGATCTGGTGGCAGCGGAGGCCCGAGTAGCGGAGCTGAGGTTCCAGCTAGCTGAGGAGAGACGAGCGAGGCTATACTCCTAGGGGAGAGACTCCAGAGTTAGACGGATGAGGCGGGCAGTACTAAAGATTGAGAGGAGGGCTCACACCCGACTCAGAGCACTTCCACGTTCCCGCCACAGTAGGAGGATCCGCCGGAGTGATGCAGAGAGAGTCCTTTCGAGGACTATGCGCCGAGTTAGGGAGGCGATACGCTTTCACATAGACTGATGGATGGTTGACTAGTTCAGTCTTCGAGTACATGGGGATGTTGTAGTAGTTTTACTTTTGGTAGTGATGTCAGTCACGTAGTATATTTCCTCTGGATAGGAAGACATGATAGCTGGCTTTGGATGTACTTTTTATATATTTCAGTTTTATGTTGTACTTGAAACTTTGACTCTCAGAAGTCACTAGCAGTATTATGACGTGAATTTCGTTCGATTTTAGCAACTGTTTCTATTTAAATTGTTACATATATGATGCCATGATTGTTTGACAGCTATTTATAAGATGCATATATACCTATAAAAGATTACACCTTCGAGGTGCCAATCATAGAAAACCAGATTAAGAAAAATGAGGAAACCCTAATAGAATTTTTATATACATGTATACTTTTAGAAAAATGCCACCAAGGAGAAACACAAGAACTCACCCTGCCGAGTCCGCCACTCATGGTAGTAACCAACATAGGGAAGAGGAACGCCGTCACCTAGAACAGGTGGATGAGGAAGATGAGTACAATGAGTTCGACGATGAGGATTATGAGGAAGAAGAAGAGGACCCAATGGAACAATTTATGCGCCTGATGAGGCAAAATCTGGAGCGCCAGCCACGGCTACAGCCACCACCCCGCGGCCCCAACAATGCAGTCGCCAATGCCTTTAAGGCCTTTAAATCACTTAAACCCCCAGAATTCCATGGGACAGCAGACCCCGTTGAGGCCAGGGCCTGGTTGAAGGAGATGGAGAAGACCTTTGAGATTATGGGCACTGAGGAAGCCAGGAAACCATCTTTGCTACATACCTGCTTAAAGGAGAGGCCAACTACTGGTGGGAGGCCAAGAAAAATATGGAACCAGCTGGAGTGGTTACATGGGATAGATTCACAGAGTTATTCTTGGAAAAGTACTTTCCGAGATTTATGGAGACCCAGATGGAACTCAAGTTCCTAGAGCTTAAACAGGAGAATCTGACTGTAGCCGAATATGAGGCTAGGTTCATGGAGCTGTCAAGGTTCGTGCCAGAGTATGTAAACACTGAAATTAAGAAGGCATGGAGGTTTCAACAAGGATTAAAACAGTGGATTCAGAACCGCATCGCGGTGTTAGAAATTACGGATTACGCCACTCTAGTACAGAAGGCATCGATTGTAGAGGCAGGAAGTGAGCAGTCCCAGAAGGACAAGATCATAAAGAAAAGGAAGTTTGAAAGTCGAAGTAGTGGTGCTGCAAGTGGGAGTTTCTCCAGCAAGTTTGTTAGAGGAACGGTGTCCCAGCCAGCCAAAAGCACGGGGGTTAACAGAGCAGAAAGCAAGAGTGTTGGCCAAGGAGGTGGATCAACCAGGGCACCCATATCAGGACAGTCACGCCCTCCCCTACCTAACTGTAAGACTTGGGGAAAGAAACATTCAGGGGTATGTCTTCAGGGTACGATGACATGTTTTAAATGTGGATAGATTGGACACTATTCCAACAATTGCCCCCAGAGGAATGCGCTCATGAAATGTTACCAGTGTGGAGGTACAGACCACTGGAAGAAAGATTGCCCTAAATTGAAACCGACAGGATCAAGGATGAGCGGTACTGCATCCAACCGACCACCCATCGCTAGGACTTTCAACATGACAGTGCAGGATGCAGTAAGGGATGAGGATGTCATCGCAGGTACCCTTTCCCTTAACACCTTGAGTGCTAATACTTTGTTTGATTCTGGAGCTACCAAATCTTTTATATCGCAAGATTTTACATGTAAACTGTACTTGAAACCAGAAATGTTAAAGGAACGGCTAATGGTAGAGAAAGCTAACCACGAAGTGGTTCCTGTAAGCCAGATATATCCTAACTGCGATATAGTAATAGGAGGTCACCACTTTCGGGCAGACCTAATTCCGTTTAAGTTATGCGGATTCGATGTCATTTTAGGGATGGATTGGTTGGCAAGTAATGGTGCCCAGATTGATTGCAAGAGCAAGAAAGTTAGGATAAAGGTGCCAGGAAAGAAAGAGGTCATATTCAAAGGACAGCGACAGACTCAAAAATTCTTGACTGTTGCTCAAGCGAAAAAGTTAGTACGAAAGGGCAGCGAGGCCTACTTAGCTTATGTATTAGACACGAAGCAAAGAAACCCTGAACTGAAGGACATTCCAGTTATCAGGGAATTTGAAGATGTGTTTCCAGAAGACCTTCCTGGGTTACCACCCGATAGGGAAATCGAGTTTGCGATAGAATTAGCACCAGGAACCGCACCAGTTTCTAAAGCCCCCTATCGATTGGCCCCCGTTGAGATGAAAGAACTGGCCACTCAGTTGCAAGAACTATTGGATAAGGGCATGATAAGACCAAGTGTGTCCCCATGGGGTGCCCCAGTGTTGTTTGTAAAGAAAAAGGATGGTAGTATGAGGCTATGTATAGACTACAGAGAGCTGAATAAGTTAACCATTAAGAACAAGTACCCCTTGCCTAGGATTGACGACCTTTTTGACCAACTCAAGGGAGCAGTTCACTTTTTGAAGATAGACCTGAGAACGGGGTACCATCAGTTAAAGATCAAACCGGAAGATATACCCAAGACTACTTTTCGCACTAGGTACGGCCATTATGAGTTTCTAGTGATGTCCTTTGGATTGACTAACACCCCCGCGACATTCATGGACTTGATGAACCGAGTATTCAAACAGTACCTAGACAAGTGCGTCATAGTTTTCATTGACGATATCTTGATTTATTCTAAGACGGAGGAAGAACATGCAGAACACTTGAGGATAGTCCTAGGAATCTTGAGGGAAGAAAAGTTGTATGCCAAATTTTCGAAATGCGAATTTTGGCTGAAAGAAGTGCAATTCTTAGGTCATGTGGTTAGTAGTGAAGGAGTACTAGTTGACCCTGCCAAAATAGAGGTAATATCAAAATGGGAAAGACCGACCACCCCGACCGAAGTAAGAAGTTTCGTGGGACTAGCCGGGTATTATAGGAGGTTTGTGCAAGACTTTGCCAAACTGGCAGCCCCATTGACCCGACTCACCAGAAAGACTGAAAAGTTTGTATGGAATGAGAAATGTGACGGGAGCTTTCAAGAGCTAAAGAAAAGATTAATGACCGCCCCAGTGCTAGCACTGCCAGATGATAAGGGGAACTTTGTGATCTATAGTGATGCATCGCATAAAGGACTAGGTTGCGTGCTCATGCAGCACGGTAAGGTGATTGCATATGCTTCCCGATAGTTAAAGGAGTATGAAGTAAGATACCCTACCCATGATTTAGAGCTAGCCGCGATAGTCTTCGCATTAAAGATATGGAGGCATTACCTATATGGAGAAAAGTGTGAAATTTACACAGATCATAAAAGCCTCAAGTACATCTTTACCCAGAAAGAATTGAATATGAGACAGAGAAGATGGCTAGAGTTAATCAAGGATTACGATTGTGAGATTCGTTATCATCCAGGAAAGGCCAATGTGGTGGCCGATGCCCTTAGCAGGAAGGAAAGGCTCAAGATGATGACTTCAGCAGAAGAATTGATAAAAGAAATGGAGAAGCTAGAAATCGAAGTTAAGACATTGAGAAGTAGCCAAGAAGTGTTAATAGGAATTCAAATCCAGCCTCCATTATTGGAAAAGATTCGAATGTGCCAAGAGCAAAATATGGAAGAGGAAAAGAACTCGGAGGAAGAGATATTGACCGGGGAGGAAATTAAGTGCGAAAGAGATGCAGGAGGAATCATGAGATATGCAACGAGAATTTGGGTCCCAAATGTTCATGAACTAAAGGATGAAATCCTATATGAAGGACATAACTCAAGGTACTCTGTGCACCCAGGTACCACGAAGATGTATAGAGATTTGAAAGAATACTATTGGTGGCCCAACATGAAGAAGGATGTGACAGAATGGGTAAATAGATGTTTGACCTGCCAACGGGTAAAGGCAGAACACCAATGACCTAGTGGACTACTGCAACCCCTAGAGATTCCAGAATGGAAGTGGGAGCACCTAGCCATGGATTTTGTAGTAGGACTCCCAAGGACCAAGACTAACCACGATGCGATATGGGTAATCGTCGACAGGTTGACTAAGTCCGCCCACTTTCTCCCAATCAACGAGAGGTACACTGTCGATAAATTAGTAGACATCTATATAAGAGAAATTGTGGTACGACATGGAGTTCCCGTGACCATTGTGTCCGATAGAGACCCAAGGTTTAACTCCAGGTTCTGGAGGAGCTTTCAAGACTGTGTGGGAACCAAGCTAAATATGAGTACTGCATACCACCCCCAGACTGACGGACAAAGTGAAAGAACAATACAGACCTTAGAGGACATGCTGAGAGTGTGTGTTATGGATTTCAAGGGAAGTTGGGAAGAGCACTTACCATTGATTGAGTTTGCTTATAACAACAGTTATCACTCGAGTATCGGAATGCCCCCATATGAAGCCCTCTATGGCCGGAAATGTCGTTCTCCCTTATGTTGGGAAGAAGTTGGTGAGAGGAAGATATTAGGACCTGAACTGGTACAACAGACAAGAGATGTGATAGTTCTAATCAGGGGAAGACTGTCAGCAGCCCAAGACAGACAACGTAAGTATGCCGACTTATCTCGGAAGGATAGAGAATATGAAGTAGGAGATATGGTGCTGCTAAAGGTATCTCCCTGGAAAGGACTGATGAGGTTTGGGAAGAAAGGGAAGTTGAGTCCGAGATACATCGGACCTTTCGAGATATTAAGGCGGATTGGACAAGTGGCTTACGAGTTAGCCTTACCTCCAAGTCTGCAGCAAGTACATAACGTTTTCCATGTGTCTATGCTAAGGAAGTACAATCGCAATGCCAAACATATAGTGGAACATGAGCATGTAGATTTACAGCCAGATTTGTCCTACGTCGAGAGACCGGTGGAAATCATAGACCAGAAAGAGCAAGTACTCAGAAACAAGACCATCAGCCTGGTAAGAGTTTTGTGGACTAATCACAATATCGAGGAATCAACCTGGGAATTGGAAAGCGCCATGCAAGAGAAGTACCCCCATCTGTTCTAGAAATGATTCCGGGACGGAATCCTTTTAAGGAGGGAAGGTTGTAAGAACCCAGGTTTTTGTAACATTTCTAAAATGATCATAAACGGTGATTGGTGGAGGTTATATAAAATTTTTAAGATCATATTATATGAATGAAGAAGTATTTATACTTTTATGGATAAAGTATCGTTGTACCAAGAAGAAAGGGAATGTAGAAACTGTCAGATTACGTAGATTTTCATTTTTATTAAATATTGGTATAAATATGGGATATTGAGGTTAAGAAAATATTTAAGCAAATTTAAATACCAAGGCAAGGAATTATGTAATTTATTAGAAGAATTTCAAAGGCAAATGTTCAAGAACGATGAAAGAAATTTCTACGCGACGAAACGCTTTTACAAGAAAATCTCTAAACTTGCATATGGAATTAAATGGTAAGCATTGGTTGATTAATAGGTGAGTAATATACCTGCAATTTACCATGTAATAGCCATGCAATCCATGCAAGGCAAGGAGCATTGGATGCTAATCAAATAAGTCAAGTCATGATTATTTAAACCAAGCATTGTATACCATTTTTGGGACAAATTGCCAATTACCTTTCTTTTGCAAAATTACTTTGGAGATTACCTTGGGTAATTGATAAGTGCTGAAGTATGATTGATACATATCAATTATACATATCATTTTATCAATTACATAAGAAAAGATAGCAAAAGCTCTCCCCCTCCATTTTCTCTATTTTCGGCCAAAAACAGAGCAGCCACTTCAACCTGCCATAACTCCCTTATTTCTCAATGCAATTTTGTGTTCTATAGCTTTTTGGAAAGGTATTGAGATGCTCTACAACTCATCTTTAGAAGCCTCGTCCAGAAAATCAAGGTAAGACCCTCGTTTCTCCAGTTCTTTCAAGAGTGGTAATGCTGACTACAAAAATTTTAAACTTGGTTGTTTAGGTCTTGAAGATTAAAGGTTGTTAAAGCTATATAAGGTGTTTTTAAGGAAAGTCAAGCTTGGTTAAGGTTGTTAAGACTCTAAGGAAGGTAAAACACTCACACCCACCTTAAACTTTATGAGCTATAAGTTGATTTGAAAGGTTGATGCAAGTATGTACATGTTTAAGGGGATTGTGATGTTTTAAGCTTTATAAGTATGGGTAAAATTTTGGATAGTGATAAATGGATGTTACCACTGATGTATATGATCTTGATGGTGTATGGTTGAATTAAGTGGTTAGATGGAGTTCATGGAATTTGGAAATGTTCGGTTTATAGTCGTTATAATGTCGAAATTTCATTAGATCATTTGAGCAGTTAATACCGAATTCAACAAATGTTTTCTTGCTAAGTTTTTGGCCATAAACCAGTAGGACTTGTTTTGTAGTTTGTTTTGACACCAAGATCATGTGATTACGATTTACGATTTATGAGATATGCTCGTTTTAGTGAAACCGGTTAAAACGGACGAATCGTTAAGATGAACTGACTTTACCAAGTCAATCGAGCCCTTTGAAAATGGTCTGTGATTATGAAATTTTTACAGAGGGTAAGTTAGTCAGTTGTTAAATCCCTGTAAAAATTTGAAGACAAAAGGCTTAATTTTCGATTTTATAGAAATGTTTAAGTCAAGAATGCGCATGAGAAACCACTGCAGAAAGAAGCTATATTTAGAGCAACAATTGAGCTAGCAAAAAGATGTTCTTAATTATGAATTTGGATGAAAAATCCTCTGGACAGTTAAGAAGAAGTGAGAAAAATAATTTCATGAAAAAGTTTATTTTTCAATTTTATAGAATTTTTCGAATAATAGTTGCGCAAGTGAAAAACCCTTTTAGGGGACGAATTAAGACGAACTTTAGTTTCGTTGAAAATGACCTTTAACGAAAGTCGTTGCGAGACCAATAATTATCCAAAAGTGGTTAAAGGATATCATGGACTTATAATAAGCCAAACGTGTAATAAGGATGTATCGTTACGAAGTTGTGTCTTTACGTGAATAGTCGATTTGACGGGATCGTTTAACGAACTAACCGAACCGTATTGATTATTATAGATCATCACACTAGAGACAGGGCCCAGACTATTCCGACACTATCAGGCAAGTTTTCGAAACTTGTATTTCAAGTATTTTCAAACTGTTGTTGTTGTGGTATAAATGCTATGAACTGTTTGTTAGTATTTTTGCGAATCAGCATATGATATATGGTTGTTTACAGGGATTTATAAACCTGTTAAGTATGTACGTATGCATAGACTCTTGTATATATATGTATACGATGATGTGTTACAAGTTTCCAGTAGAGTATGATAATACCTTTTCTTAATAAGGGAGTCGGAGATATTTCGTCCGGATAAGGACATAAAAACCGGAAGTCACCGGAAGGGTTATATGACGTATATTTTTAAAATATTTCAATAAATATAAATTGGATATTTTCGGATTAAAATTCCTTTGATGATATTAATAAATATTATTTGAATATTATTTTCATATTGAGAATAGTCTGAAGGTTTATTTATTTAATAAATATTATTTAAATATTTATTAAATATTCTAAGCTGATTATTTATTTAATAAATATTATTTGAATATTTATTAAATATTCCAGGATGATTTACAAATCATATTATTTATTTCAAAAGTTATTTAAAACTTTAAAAATTATTTTAAATATTTTCTGATCGTCGAAAAAGTATTTAAAAATAGGGCGGGTTCCCATTTCTTCACTGACTATAGCTTCACTCATCGAAAAGTATCGCTACCTTGCTCAAACTTATCAAAACTCGGGAACCCAAGGTTTTGGGAGCTAGTAGTAATTATTTTCTCCCTTCGCTACCAACAAGAAATGCACCCTACCTAGTAAGGAGGGGCTCAGGTTTGACTAAACACTCAAAACTCCGACCAACTCCCAAGTTTTGTTTGATGAAGCGATTCTTAGTAATCGAAATCTGTTGACTAAAGTCAACCCACACATCAGAGTTACTTTCTCAATTACTCATGGAAGTAAAGTTAGTAAGGATTATCAAACCAATCGACAAGCTTTGTGCTTAGGGGAAACTGAATTAAAATTCTGTTCCTACGATGCATAGAATTCTCTAAGGGATTGGAGGAAGAGGGGACATCGCCTTTGAGCGTAGTCCAAATATTAAGGCCCATATGCGGTCAGGGTGTAACCCGATAAGGGAACGTCATCCTTCTACTAGTAGAGAAGCAAAGGCACGGTATATTGGCTGATCACCAGATATCGTGGAAGAGGCTCCAGCATAATCCCATTCTTCCAATTGGAATTGTACTGCAACACTGTGATGAAAGCCTAGGTGCTCAATTACCGATAGTGTTGACAGAATGATGAACTATTCAAAGTACCTCAGAAATTCTTAGTTATATTTCTGGATAAAGAATGAAAATGTTTAATGATGATACAATATCAGTATATGATATGTCATATGGTTTACGTTAACAAAAGTACTTTAAAAACTATTACTATATGGCTGAGCTATATTGTTCACTCTTGTTTTTCTTTTATATATACTACCACACAACAACAGATAAGCATGGCAAGAACAAGGCAGACCCCCCGCAAAAGCGTGCTAAACGGTCAGCAGTATAGGAGACTATTTACGAGGCAGGTGCCGAGGCCGCACCCAGTAGCATTACCACAGGTGAGCAGACTAAGTTGGATAGGTTTACAGCTTAGGTTGGTTAGGTTTATTTACAAGCATGACTTGTGTAAGCTTCTGAAAACCAAACCGTATTGTGGCTGTAGATGCCGCCTTAGATGGTAATCCTGTTAAGTTGAAGTTTTAAGATTATAACAATTTGGGTTTGTAATATCTATTTCAAGATGGTTGTAATAACTCAGTAACATTTTAATTTCGTCTCTGAGCCTATAATCTGTAAATGTTATGTTTGACTGAGGGGTCACAGCATGCTAAAAGGAAGATTGAGAGTAATGTTTATTAAAATGGAAATTAAGGATATAGTGACAGCCTGGATCTCCGACCCCGGATCTAGGGGTGTTACACCAGCTGTGGCATCTATCAACATATCAATCCTAGGCAGAGGAAAACAATCTTTTGGACATGCATCATTCAGATCAGTGAAGTCTATACACATCCTCCATTTCCTATTTGCTTTTTTGACCATCACAGGGTTTGCTAACCATTCGGGGAACTGAATTTCTTCAATAAACCCAGCCTCTAAGAGCTTGTCAACTTCTTGTTTAATGGCCTCCTGCCTTTCAGGAGCAAAATTTCTCTTCTTCTGCTTTATTGTCTTCCGCCCAAGATCAATATTCAACTTGTGAGTTATGAGTTGGGGATCAATCCCTGGCATGTCAGCTGCAGTCCAAGCAAACACATCACTGTTTTCTTGCAAAAAGGCCGTCAATTTGCCCTTCAAGGGTTCCTTTAGTGAAGCTCCTATATAAGTAACTTTCTCAGGGTCGCCCAACTCTAGAGGTATGGGGACCAAATCTTCTGTTGGTTTCCCTCGGTGTTCATCATCACCACGGACATCCATGTCTTCAATTGGGAGTACCTGCCCCTCGACTCCATCAGCTCTCAATGTAGACACATAACAACTTCTAGCCATTTTCTGATCGCCCTTTTGTTCTCTGACACCGTTCCGGGTTGGAAACTTGATTTTCATATGGTAGGTTGAGGCTACAGCCTTGAACGCATGAAGTCCAGTCCTTCCAAGGATTACATTATAAGTCGAGGATGCCTTAATCACCAGAAAATTCAGCACCTGGGTAGCCTCCTTAGGTTCTTGCCCAATAGTCATGGGTAACTGAATAGTTCCTTCAACTTTGGACTCTACCCCATTAAATCCGTAGATTGGCATATTGGTTGGGGTAAGCTGAGAGTCGGTGTATCCCATCTTTACAAACGCATCATGAAACAGAATATCAACAGAAGCTCCATTGTCTATCAAGACTCGCTTCACTTCTGAGTTCCCAATCACAGGGGTTATAACCAACGGGTCATCATGGGGGAACTTCACCCCTTCAAGATCAGAATCATCAAAACCAATTACGATTTCAGTTCTAGCACGCTTCGGGGCCTCTCCCATGATGTGCACCACCTCCCTGGCATATGCCTTTCGAGAGTTTCGAGTTGTACCGGCCGCTGTCGGGCCTCCCCAAATCAGGTTGATAACAGGCCCTCGGGGCTGCGTGTTACGATCACGACCATTATCTCTTCTGTCATTGTCTCTCCTATCGTAGTCCCTTCTTTGGGTTCCACGATCTTCACCCTTAGTGAATTTATTCAACTTTCCCTTGCGGATCAAGAATTCAATCTCAGCCTTCAACTGCCTACAATCATCTGTATCATGCCCCACATCTCGGTGGAACCTGTTGGGTTTGTGGAGTCTATCAGGTTTCAGAATTGGAATTGGATTCTGACTTGAGTTAGGAATCCTGAACTGGACTCTAATTAGAGTTAGGATTAGAGTTAGGATTTCAGAATTAGACTCTAATTCTTAGACCCAGTTTCTTCTCTTATAAATACTCATGTAATTGTAACATAACAACACAACACAATTGTGAGAGATCAATACAAAATTAGTGCGGCTTGTGGAGTAGGAATTTCCGAACCACGTTAAATCTTTGTCTTGTGTGATTGTCGTTTATTTTCTTGTTCTTGTTTATTCGCTTTGGGTTTTGCTTTCGTTGTTGTATACTCAACAACTGGTATCAAGAGCCTAGGTTTTCAGGCGAGTGGGAGCGATGGCAGAAGAAGGGAAAGTAAAGATCGACAAATTTGATGGCAAAGATTTTGGGTTTTGGAAGATGCAAATTGAAGATTATTTGTATCAGAAAAAACTACACGAACCGCTGGAGGAGAAGAAGCCAGAAAAGATGGATGACAAAGATTGGAATCTATTGGATAGGCAGGCTCTGGGTGTTGTCAGGTTGACTTTGGCGAAGAACGTTGCTTACAATATCGTCAAGGAAACGACAACCTATGGATTGATCAAGGCGTTATCAAATATGTATGAGAAGCCGTCTGCTTCGAATAAGGTATATTTGTGTCGCTTGTTGTTTGCCACAAAATTGAATGAAGGTGATTGTGTTGCTGATCATGTGAACGAATTTAACTCTATCCTATCAAGATTGACATCAGTGGATATTAAATTCGATGATGAAGTACAAGCCTTGTTGTTGGTATCCTCGTTACCTGATAGTTGGTCAGGATTTGTCACTGCTATTTGTAATTCATCTGGGAGCAGTAAGATGACTTTTGATGGAGTTCGAGATGCGATTCTTGGAGAAGATATTCGTAGGAGAAACTCAGGAGAGTCGTCAGGTTCCTTGTTGAGTACTGAGAGTAGAGGCAGAAAGTCCGATAGGGGGCAGAATCAGGGGCGTAGCAGATCGAAGTCACAGAAGAGAGGACAGTCCAAAGATCGCAAGGAGATTGTTTGTTGGAATTGTCAGAAGAAAGGTCACTTCAGAAATCAGTGTACGGCTCCCGCAGCTCCTAAAGGAAAGAAGAAAGAGGATAATTCAGCTAATGTAGTTGAAGAGGTGGTGAGTGACGATGCTTTGATTTGTTGTGTTGAACGTTCGGTTGAATCATGGGTTATGGATTCTGGTGCATCATTCCATGCTACCCCTTGCAAGGATTTGATGTTAAATTTCAGACTTGGAAATTTTGGTAAAGTCCGTCTTGCTGATGATGAGACTTTGGATATTGCGGGCATGGGAGATATTAATCTCAAGACCTCTTTGGGGACTAGCTGGACGTTGAAAGATGTAAGATACATTCCTGGACTGAAGAAGATGCTGATATCTGTGGGTCAGTTAGATAAGGAAGGGTATCGAGTTACTTTCGGAGACGGACAGTGGAAGGTTATAAAGGGGAATCTAGTTGTTGCTCGTGGAGAGAAAAAGGGGACGTTGTACATAGTTGAACAATCTAGCTATGAAGCAAATGTAGTTGCTGATGAGATTGGGTCTTCAACTTTGTGGCACCAAAGACTTGGTCATATGAGTGAAAAGGGTATGAAGCTGTTAACTTCGAAGGGGAAGATTCCAGAGCTGAAGAATGTGGAAGTTGGGTTCTGTGAGCCATGTGTTCTTGGAAAACAGAAACGAGTTACTTTTGCAAAATCAGGGAGGACACCCAAGGCTGAGAGGTTAGAGCTAGTTCATACAGATGTATATGGTCCAACAGCAGTTGCGTCGTTGGGAGGATCTCGCTACTATGTCACTTTCATTGACGATTCCACTAGAAAGGTATGGGTTTATTTCTTGAAGAATAAATCAGATGTGTTTGCTACTTTCAAGAAGTGGAAGATCGAAGTTGAAAATCAGACTGGTTTGAAGGTTAAGAGTTTGATGTCAGATAATGGTGGTGAGTACAGTAGTGACGAGTTTAAAAGCTATTGCGCAGAATATGGGATTAGAATGATCAAAACAATTCCAGAGACACCGCAACAAAATGGTGTTGCAGAGCGCATGAATAGAACCTTGAATGAGAGGGCCAAGAGTATGAGGTTGCATGCAGGGTTGCCAAAGACTTTTTGGGCAGATGCAGTTAGCACAGCAGTGTATCTCATAAACAGAGGACCTTCAGTTCCTTTGGGGTTCAAGATTCCTGAAGAAGAGTGGCAGAAAAAGGAGGTAAATCTTTCACACTTGCGAGTTTTTGGTTGTGTTTCTTATGTACGTGTTAAAGATTCTGACAGAGACAAGCTTGATCCGAAAGTAAAGAAGTGTATCTTCATTGGTTATGGCTCAGATGATATGGGTTACCGTTTCTGGGATGAATTAACGAAGAAGGTCGTTAGAAGTAGAGATGTTACTTTTAATGAGAATGCAGTGTATAAGGATAAGCTTGCAGTCGATTCTGAGTTGGCAAAGGAACAACCTGAGAAAGAGAAAGTAGTGCTTGAAGATATTACAGAAGAAGATCTTGCAGGAAATAGTGGGAGTTCGGGGAATGGTGATGACACGGTTCCAGTTACTCCACAAGCTGAGGTAAGAAGATCTAGCAGAATTGTGAGGCCACCACAAAGATTTTCTTCTTCAGCATATTATATGTTATTGACCGTGGATGGAGAGCCTCAGTGTTATTCAGAGGCAGTTCAGGTGGATGATTCAGTTCAGTGGAAATCAGCCATGGAAGAAGAGATGAGCTCTCTTGAGAAGAATGAGACTTGGTCTTTAACAGAATTACCAGCAGGAAAGAAGGCTTTACAGAATAAGTGGGTGTTCCGGATCAAAGAAGAACCTGATGGCAGCAAGAGATACAAGGCGAGGTTAGTAGTCAAGGGTTATCAACAGAAAAAGGGTATTGACTATACTGATATATTTTCTCCGGTTGTTAAGATGACTACTGTTAGAATTGTGCTAAGTATTGTGGCTGCAGAGGAGTTACATCTAGAGCAACTAGATGTTAAGACCGCGTTCTTACATGGTGATCTTGAGGAAGACATCTACATGGTACAGCCAGAGGGATTTCAGGTAGCTGGGAAAGAAAACCTTGTTTGCAAACTTATAAAAAGCTTGTATGGTTTGAAGCAAGCACCAAGACAGTGGTACTTGAAGTTTGACAGCTTTATGATGAAGAATGGGTACACGAGAAGTGCTATGGATCATTGTTGCTATTTTAAAAAGTTTGATTCATCTTATATCATATTGTTGTTGTATGTTGATGACATGTTGATAGCAGGATCAAACATGAGGGAAATCAACAGGTTAAAGAGACAGATGTCTGAGGAGTTTGAGATGAAGGATATGGGTGCAGCAAAACAGATACTTGGTATGAGCATCATAAGGGATAGGTCTGAAGGTACTTTAAAATTATCTCAAGAGAAGTATATTGAGAAATTGTTGCAGAAATTCAGTGTCCAGGATGCGAAGACCAGAAGTACACCGTTGGCGACTCACTTTAATCTCACGAAGAAGCAGTCACCTAAAACGGATGAAGGCAAGAAAGATATGGCTAAAGTTCCGTATGCATCTGCAGTTGGCAGTTTGATGTATGCTATGGTGTGTACAAGGCCAGATATTGCTCATGCAGTGGGAGTTGTTAGCAGGTTCATGTCTAATCCAGGAAGAGAACATTGGGAAGCAGTCAAGTGGTTGTTGCGCTACTTGAAAGGCACATCCAAGGTTGCATTATGTTTCAGCAAGAAAGATGTTATCTTGGAAGGGTTCTCTGATGCAGATTTAGGTGGATGTTTGGATACAAGAAAAAGTACTACGGGATATATTTTCACTTTGGGTGGCACAGCAGTTAGTTGGATGTCTCGACTTCAAAAGAGTGTTGCTCTTTCAACCACAGAAGCAGAATATATGGCTATCTCTGAAGCTAGCAAGGAGATGATTTGGTTGAAGAATTTTCTTGAGGAGTTGGGCAAGAAACAGGCGGACAGTGCTTTGTATAGCGATAGTCAGAGTGCTATTCATCTTGCGAAGAATCCTGTGTTTCATGCTAGGACGAAGCATATTCAGCTAAGATATCACTTTACAAGAGAGTTGATTAGCAATGGTACTTTGTCCTTGAAGAAAATCCTTGGTTCAAAGAATCCTGCAGATATGTTGACTAAGGTGGTTACTAATGAAAAGTTGAAGCTTTGCATAGCTTCAACTGGCCTTCAGAACTGATTGATGAGAAGGCGCTGCACTAGTTAGAGTTATTGATCGAAGGATGGTGTTACTAGATTTACAAGAGTGAAGCGAAGATGTGGTCAGACTCCAAGTGGGAGATTGTTGGGTTTGTGGAGTCTATCAGGTTTCAGAATTGGAATTGGATTCTGACTTGAGTTAGGAATCCTGAACTGGACTCTAATTAGAGTTAGGATTAGAGTTAGGATTTCAGAATTAGACTCTAATTCTTAGACCCAGTTTCTTCTCTTATAAATACTCATGTAATTGTAACATAACAACACAACACAATTGTGAGAGATCAATACAAAATTAGTGCGGCTTGTGGAGTAGGAATTTCCGAACCACGTTAAATCTTTGTCTTGTGTGATTGTCGTTTATTTTCTTGTTCTTGTTTATTCGCTTTGGGTTTTGCTTTCGTTGTTGTATACTCAACAGAACCTACAGTATTGCTCCTTATCTCTCTTTGCGGGGTCACCCTTGAGTGGCTTAGGCCATCGAAAATCCTTATCTTTCTCAATCTCTAGCAAGATTTGACTCCTAGGAGCATTCAACCTTGCATAGTCAGAAAACTTCGGTCCAAAATTCTTTTTTGGTGCTGATTCAGAGTCTTTGCTAGTACGGGGATACTTGTCCCAAGCATCATACTCCTGATCCTGCTTTCTCTTCTTTGTATCATTGTTACCTCGGCCATTGCTTACACTACGCCATAGATGGCCTATAGCAACCTTTTGGCATGGGTGTTACCACTATGGGTGTTACCATAGCTATGAAAATTTTGACCTATCGCAACCTTTTGATTGTGGTGTTACCATAGGTACAAAAGTATGTTACTTTAGTTATAAAAGGTGTTACAGTGGGCTAACACCATGAGGTGTGTTACCATAGAGTATTAATTAACAAAAATTTTATTTAATTTAAAATTAATGATTTAATAATTATTTGATTTTAAAATAATTAATTTTAACAAAATCGTTGAAGCTAAAAAAGGTGTTACACAATGCAACACATAAGATTGTGTTAGCATAGACAATTAATAAATAAAATTTTAACTTTACTCAAAATTAAGGATTGAATAATTATTTAACTTTACCCCAATGATAATTCTTTTTTATGAAATTATTTTTTCGACATTCCAAACGTACGAATGCTAAGATCTAGCGATTTAGTGTTGTGGTAATTTTTTAAATAATTCTTAAATATGTTATAAAAATATATAAAATTGCAATACATTTAATCTTTTTTTCACTTTAAAATTTGTCAAATAATATATTTTAAATTGAAACTATTTTTACATATATTTTTTATAAGTATCTATCATAATCTTATTTTTTCTAAAGTTTAAAAATTTTTAAAATTAAAAATTAGATTAATAGAATATACCAGTAGACAACACACATATAGACAGCACAGAACGAAATTTTGGGCGGAAAGTTTTCCCCCTTTACAAAATTTTCAGACACTACTTTCCCTCTCAACCAAATTTTCGGACCCTACTTTTCCCAAGAACACTTCTCTCTCTCGACATTCTCTCTCTCTCTCTCTCTCTCTCAAAACTCTATCCACGAACTCTTTCCACAAATCGATTTACAAACTCTAAACCTCCAATTGGTAATTGAATACTCACTTCTTCTTTATGATTAATTAGATACTCGACTCACTTCTCTATTTTTTTTTTGAAATTGCAAGCAATTATGGCTTCATCTTTAACTTATTTAGGTAATTCATCTTTAACTTATTCTGGTTTTTTGAAGTGTTTCTATTTGTATGATTCTGCAAGTGGAGAATTTAGTTTTTTTCAAATTAATATGGTAAATTTGCATTGTGGCAGGGTTTGAGTTTGTGAATCTTGTTCAACTTTGGGAGGTAAATTTGAGATAAGTGGAGTGAGTGATTGAGGAAGGAAAAGAGGTATTTAGTTGTCAATTTATATGTATACTATTATCTTTATTTTTTATTTGATTTTGTATAGGACGTTTATTGGCTCGTGCTTGGTACTATGTAGTAATTTAATTGATTTATCTGCAGTTCATTTTATATGTATACTTGATTTATTAGTTCATTTTGTTAGCTTTATTTTATTTTCATTTTAGCTCTCCTTTTACATGCGTGACTTTGTTTCCCTGTTTAATTGTTGTTGCCCCATGTTTGTTTATGGCCCAAAATCAATTTCTTGGCCCATGTTTAATTCCACCTGGTTATTATGTTGCTTGCCTGTTCTTTCCTTCATACATTCTACAGTTGTTTTAAGCTGTGTATTTTGATTAAACTCCTTATCTGATCATTATGTTATAGTAGAAGTAGTTTCTTTGTTGTTTTTTTCCCTTTAATTTTCACTTCCTAAAATTCAAGTATTTGTTGTAACATGTTTTTTCATATTTGCACAGGTCATTGTTCAACCCTTCATATTTTCTATTGACAGGTCAAGCTTTCTGGATACAGAAAAAACATCATAATCAAGAATACAAAAAACTTCATGAAATGTTACGAAAGAAGCCTGAACCTGCCAGGAAGCTAAGCATATAGGGCACACCAACGCGGCTTATATCAGGTATGCTTCCTAGTAGGGGTATAAGAGGCTGCAGCTGGGACTTGGAGAAAGATGTGACTGCGGACAAAAATTATTATGTAAAAGTATAACATAATGTTAAATATTTGTCAATGTATAAGCTGTTGTGAACATGATTAGATGGGATAAATAAAGATCACTCACCTGGATTAGCCAGAACTAATAAAAGATCAATGTCAGGACAACAGGAAGCAACAGCTAGTGCTAGGCAACCCCCAAAAGATTCTGCAACAAGATATATAGGCCGTTTCGGTGAATGGTAATGTTCTGATCTAATCGTCCCTACAACCAGCTTGACCAGTTCTGAAGCAGAAGAACTTGATCAGAGATGGACAACATATTTACTCACAAAATTACAGGGAACTTGATCAAAGAATTTGAGAGTGAGTATTCCCTCATAATGAATTTATTTTTTGGCCACTTTTGAGAACTCCAACTTTCCACAAACGCGTATGTTGGCTGACAAACTACCTGAGCATGAAGTATGCAAAATGCAAATTCAGAAAAATATATTACACTGAATAGTTAAATTTAGAATTTTATTTTGTAATGTATAAGTATGTTTGTGCTTTGATTCTGCAGATTAGAAACCTAGCCTAATTTGTAGAATTTATCAAATTCAAGTAGCACTAGAGTTATTTTAACAATGAACCTGAAAACCTGTCCAAGTACATCACATAAACAATATCCTTAAAAAGTTTATCTTTGAAGATAAAGGATTGTTAGAATACAATATAAGTCACTGAATCATTAACTCAGACTATCCTTAAGTAATCTTATCTTGTTTATCTCTGATCTTTTTTTATAAATCTGATCTAGCTAATCTTGTTTGAACAAGGAATCGATTATGGCAGCTCGTGAAAATGCTGGGTGAAATGCTGATAAGTCACTGAATCAGACTGATTCACTTGTTCAAATTCCTGGGCAGGTATATATGTTTCTAAAGTTGGCTAAATCAGCACTTACTTTTAATTGATTGACATTTTAACTGTTAAACCTACACCTACCTATTTAGTTAACATGTTTCTTCGATCTTTGAATAGATTGTGTAGCTGTGATAGATATTGTAATTCCGTTACAACTTACAAGATAAGTGTAGACCAAGTGAACTTGGTACATAAAAGAACTAGAACAGAGAGTCAAACAAATTAATGGTATTTTTTTTGCTAATTAACAAAATATTTAAACGACGAAACAAACATTATTACAAAGTCTAGGGGCATACCCCGCGATAAATTAAAAATAACTCAACATTGACACTTCAATTAGACACCCACCAACTTCTAATACAGTAAAGTAATTAGCCTAGGGTCCTGTTTGCTTTTCTTTTGAAATTCTTTACATTGTAATCTACCCGTTGGGTCGCATGTTTTTCTTTTCCTGTTATTTCAAGTGTCTATCATTTGTACTAATTGCTGCAATGGATCAGGTTTGACAGTATTGGAGGTCACGAGGAAGTCCAATTTCACTTTGCGCTTAATATATGGGACCAAATTGAGAATAACATGTCTTTCTACATTAGTTCTCAGGAACAGGTAAGTGGAGCACGTATTCAAGTTGTGCTAGTTTTATAAATTTCACTTGACTTAAAGCCTTATGCAGTTCAGAATTGTAAGTAACAATTCATCTTTACAGTTCATATTTCATCTTTACAGTCCATTTTCATTTTCAGATATTGACTTAGATTTATTTTCTAGGATACAATTAACAAGAAACTCCAATCATCAGAAGGGCTTGATGGTCTTGAGGAACTAGTTTCGGGTGCAAAAAAATCTCATGGTCGAGGTTGGCTTAGAGGAAGACATGGCTCGAAGTGTCTCAAAACTGTTGGACCTAGCTCTTAGACTTCTATTGCTTTGGATAGTACCATTTTGTTAAAAATGAATATGCTATCTTCTAGTACTTGTCTGTTTTAGTTTATGTATAAAACTGCTGGTGGATTTGATGTAGTTGTTGGTGGATTTGAATTGTTGTTGGTTTGGATTTGATGTAGTTGTTTTGGATTTGAATTGTTGTTGGTTTGTTTTATGGGAATTCAATATTCTGTTGTGCAATTTTATTTTGTTACATTTATGGTGTTACAATAGGTAAAATGTGTATTACAATAGGTAATATCAGGTGTTGCAATAGGTAATATCAGGTGTTGCAGTAGGTAATATTGTGTGTTACAACAGGTCTTACAGGTGGGCCCCACCCAGAAGCGGGTCCCACATTTGGGTCCACCAAGAAGTGGGTCCCACATGTGGACCCTACCAAGAAGTGGGTCCTACATGTGGACCCCACACGTGGGTCCCACACGTGGGTCCCACACGTGGGCCCCCATGTGGGTCCACATGTGACCCCTATGCAAAATCGTATCATTTGTGGTAACACACAACCTATGTTGCTATAGAGTGTTTAAGGTGTTGCTATAGAGGTTTTTGGTAACCACATTTGCTGTGTTACCTTAGGTTGGTTTTTGATGTTACCTTAGTTACCTGTAGTTACTGCTGAGAACCTAACACATCTGAAGTGTTACCATAGCCCTATTTTGGCCTATGGTAACTTAAAACAGGGGTCTATGGTAACACAGTTTTGGGGGTTGCTATAGGCCGTTTATGGCGTAGTGTTACTGCAGCCTCCTTCTTTATACTATCCTCTGCTTTGATATACTTGTCAGCCCTTCGCTGGAGCTCAGCCATATTCTCTAGAGGGTGCTTCGCCAACGACCTTTTAAAGTATAGGTCGGTGGTGCCATGCTCTAAGGCTACCATTGCCACCTTATTTTCCAGATCAGTGATGTTCAAAGTCTCCTTGGTGAACCTCTTAAGATAGTCTCTAAGATTCTCATTCTTTCCTTGAACCACGTACATAAGAGATGCAGAACTTTTCTCATGCACTCTCCCGCTGATAAACTGGCTAACGAAGGCAGCACTTAACTCTTTAAAAGTGGCGATCGAGTTTGCAGGCAACCGGCTATACCATCTTTGAGCCATACCCGACAGAGTTTGAGGGAACGCCCTACACTTCAAGGCGTCACTTGCGGGCTGCAATAGCAGTGCGTTTGATAATGTTCTAACGTGGTTTGCGGGATCACCCGTCCCATCATAAGCTTTAATTGTCGGCATCTTGAACTTCTTCGAGATACGAGCATTCATCACCTCCTCAGTAAATGGGGGTGTGGGATCGTTAGGATCCCCAAGTGGCATCAGATCCTTGGGGTTGCTCTTGGGGGTTTCCACCCTTGTTGTTCTTCCAGTTGGGCCATCAGCCCTTCTTTGCCTTCTTGAAGACCTCTCCAGATCTATAAAGGGAATCGGTCCTGATGTTGGAGGAGGTTGAGTTTGATTCAGCCTAGCTTGTTCCATTGCAATATCTTCCTTTATCCTTAGAATCTCAGCCTCATGAGCCTTGATTCTCTCAGCAGCTATCAATGGAGGTCCATCATGGATAGTTTGTGTTCTCCTTCTTGGTTCCCCACTAGGACGTCGCCTTCTCGGGGCTTCATCACGATCATCATCATCAAACGATGAATCCTCAGTATAGGGGCCGGAGTAGTCATAGTATTCTCGATCTCGGATCTGCAAGGCGTGGCCACTAGGTCCAGCTCCTTGAGTAAGAGGGTAGTTAGGCAGCCCATACATTGGGTTGGTGTTCGCGGGGAGATCCGTAGTATGGATCTGGACCCCATGTGGGGGGTTGTTAGGATCGATAACCAAGGGAGAAACCATCACCTGAAGAGGATTGGTACCTTGATTTGTGTGGATGATCGGAGGTAACGTACTCTCAACATGGGACGTTGTCCCTAGAGGTTGAGAAACTTGATGTTGAACAATTGCCCCGGTCGTCGGAGGCGCAGGATCCGTGGTGGGCGGTGCAGAACTGAGTGGCAGAGGCTCGGTAATTATCGGTGTCCTTTGTGTTTGAACCATGGTTGATGTCTCCTTCCCACAGACGGCGCCAAATGTTTTGGAATAAAAACTAGGTTACGAATTGTATTTAATGCTAGGGTTGGTGAGCTTCGAGCTTTAATGGCTGTTTCCGTGTTCGGGACTAATCGGTCCTCACAGAGTGCCTACGTATCTCGTATTGAGAATCAAGCCAAAATGTAGTTCTAGGTGCTGGTGCCCTCGAGGCTATGGCGGCGAGAGCTCACCTAGGATGCAATGGCTTCTATGTCCTTATTCGAGGATTAAGCCGAAAACGTGGTGGGTGACGTATGGAGCTCTGTCCAACGTAGTTCTGAGAATGAGGGGTCAGGCCCTTATATAGGCTGAGAAGCCTTAGAATTATGGTAGGAGTGGGTGTCTTGGTGGGCAAGCCACCGCCTCAAGGAAGTTTCTAGACCCCTTCCTTGTAGGAATCAGTTTCCATGTTGAAATATGTATCTTGGAGGCTAAGCCAGACAAGAGTTATATCCTTGTTTGACTCTTATTTGCTGAGCTGTTTATTACCTCTAATATTAATTACGAAATTAATATTATAACTAGGGATTGGGCCCACCTGGTGGGCTCCACGTTTGGACCATTCTAGGTCTAATTAATGCCACATTAAATGTGTCTTTAGGGCTTACTTTTAGCCCATATCAGCTAGTATGTAGTAAATGTCACAGCAAACAGCTTGACGAGTAGGATGATATTAACAAATTTCAGATTTAGTTGGTCTTTAAAGAAGAAGTCCCCTCGTACGAAGATCCTTCACAAATGTATATATCTCCGTCAAAATTTCGCTTTTGGTCTCCTTTGGATGTCCGGCGATACAATTATGTTTGTTCTACTCGATATGATTTGTAGATGCCATATGGCTTTGATTTATTGAATTTAATACACTTGTTATTCAAAAAAAAAGATATTAGTCAGGTAAGAAGTACTGTTATCATGAAAAAAATTTAGACTAGAACTAATATTGCGAGATGCACAAGGCACATGAAGCATATGATTAAGTGTTATGATTAAGTGTTGACATATATGTTAATATATATAATTATGAGAAAATATGGAGAATTGCCTTTATTGTATTATTAGTAAATAGGGAGAGTTCCGTATGGAGAATTGCCTTTATTGTATTATTAGTAAATAGGAAGAGTTCCGTTAATATGTTAATTTCCATTATTGAAAATTAGGGATTTGCTATATAAATAATTGTGATGTATTGTAATAAACTTGAGCCGAGTGCCTCCATCATTAATGAGAAGAGAATTTGCGCGACTTTTTATCATGGTATCAAGAGCCATCAAGAGCCAGTGAGAAAAAATCCTACGAGAGTTCGTGTGTGAGAGAAAAAGATCCCGCGAGAATTCGTGGGTGAGATGAAAAAAGATCCTACAAGAGTTTGTGGGTGAAAAAAAACTACGAGAGTTTTTGAATGTGGAAGAAAAGGAGAATTTTGATTACAAAGTTAAAGACAAGACGAAAGCAAGACGATGATGATGGATTTGTGGGAAAGACTATCCTAAACGACAAGAAAAACTTTGAGAAGAATTGTGATAGCGTAAACAAAGATGGCGATGAGGACAAGGATGAAAATTGATCGCAACACGAGAAGCTGATTCAAGCGGATGATTATGATGATTGGAGCGTATGATTCAATTTTTTTTTTAATTTTGCCAAACTCTCGATTGAGTATCGTGAGTTTTAGGGGGAATGTTGACATATATGTTAATATATATAATTGTGAGAAAATATGGAGAATTGCCTTTATTGTGTTATTAGTAAATAGGGAGAGTTCCGTTAATATGTTAATTTCCATTATTGAGAATTAGGGATTTGCTATATAAATAATTGTGATGTATTGTAGGGTAGAGCATGGGCTGGTTTGGTCCGGTTTTAGGGTAAAACCGGAACCGAAACAATAAATTTCCGGTTCTAAAATCGAAAACCACAACCATCGGTTCGGGTTCGGTTTCGGTTGCGGTTTCAAAACCCCGGTTCGGTTTCGGTTTTAAAACCGGATGAAAATAAAAATGAAAACAATATATTAGTTTATACAACTTCAAAAATGCACTGTTTTGGATATTGCATATGAACTGAAGGTCTGAAACTTTAGTCATACCTTTGAGTATATTTATTTTTTTACTTGACAATGTCTACTTGGAGTTATAACAGGGGGGAATAAAAAGGCGAAGCTTGAGAAAAATGGCATGACAGTAGCTAATAAAAGGATGGATACAATTTTTAGTTCATAGTTGATATTGTTCCAATATAATATATATAAGGTTAAGATATGAAGCCCTTGTTTATTACTTATTAGTAGGTACTAAACATCTCCGCAGCATGCAACACAAGTTGTCTCTCACACTATGTACATGGATTGGTATATGTTTACTATGTAAGATTGTTCAAATTATGAGCCAGAGAATATTCATCTTTATATGTTATTAAAAATTTATATAAATTATATATATATTAATATATATATATATATATATAAGTATTTATTTATTTATTTTAATAATCGGTTCGGTTCGCTTTAACCGGTTCGGTTTTAATCTTTAAACGGAACCGAAAGTCTCAGTTTTTAAAAATCAAAAACCGCAACCGTCGGTTCGATTTCGGTTTCGGTTTTTTCGGTTCGGTTTTCACCGGTTTTGATTTGGTTTCGGTTTCGGTTTCGGTTTCAATTCGGTTTTTTGCTCACCCCTAATGTATTGTAATAAACTTGAGGCGAGTGCCTCCATCATTAATGAGAAGAGAATTTGCGTGACTTTTTATCATTAAGATTGAATTTAGTAGTAGATGTAAGAGAAGTTGAAGCAGTATTTGAGATCGTTACAATGTCCTAACTAGTGCCCTATAAATATAATAAAATATATTGTCTTAGTGATTTAAGTCATAATTTTTGTGTATCAATTCCAACAACATGCTTATACTTGTGCTTTATAAATTAAAATAATAATATATTTGAATTAGAATTGGAGGGAAGGTAAAAAAGAGAGGAGAGAGAAGTGTAGAAAAGGAGGGAAATTAATTTTTGATTGTTAAAATGATTTAAGACAAGTATAGAGGTGCCTTCAAAAAAGGACATGCGATGAGATGGATGTTCTATTGTTTTAAGGCACCACTAGGACATTGTTGAAACACAAAAAGTGACTAAATATCCTAAATATTGATTTAGAACAATATTTAGGACATTGTTGGAATTGCTCCTAGAGCAGAACCCTCTCCAACAATTAGTTACTCAGTACCATCATAGCAGAATTGAAGAGCAGGGTTGTCTCTATCAGGAGTGGCATGATGAGTTGCACCACCACCACAGTTGACAAGCTAACCATTGGAGGAGTCTGTAATGGTTGTCCCAAAAGTTTGGAGCTTGATAGCCTTTGGGAGTATGGAGAGGTCATGATCTCGGTTTTTCCTCTTGTTCTTTTTGATTTGTTATATGAACGTTGGGTTTGAACAAAGAGATATTACAACAAGTGTCAGACTATTTTGTATGGAGTAGAAGTCCATCTTTGTTTAGGTTATCGTTGTGTTCTTACTTTATGCACTTTGTTTATGTAACTTGTTTCTGTGGTGACTGCAAATGGTGACCAAAGTTTTATCTTCCGGCCTAGAATAAATTCCCAGCAAGTACATATTTTCTTTTCCATTTGAAAAAACTGTTCATAAGGCCCTTGTAGTTAATTTTCAAACTGTTTTCATAAATTTTATACACAAGGTCATCTGCCTGTAACATTGTTTGCGTGGAACGAATTGTGAATCAATAGCATTTTTCTGGAGAGGGTAAAATAAAAGGTTGTTCCAATCTGTGGGTTCAATCATATTGCTCAATCTGCCGCCTGCTCATGATATATTTCACAAGCATAGTAATGATTACATAATTTCGTCTGATTTTTAAACACTTATCTCTTATATTTGGTATTTGATACAGTGAGAAGTAGCAGCTAACATGTCTATGCCAGAATACATTCAGGGCATATTCTCAATGCTTTTTTTTTTTTTTTGAATTGTACATTTTGCATTCAAAATATGAAAGTAAGTTTAGTCTTTTTATTGACTTCTGTGTTTTGCATTCTTTTCCTTTACAACAAATATGATGTTGGATAGACATCTTTACTTATTAAAAATATACACTGGAAGTGGAATAATCCAACTAAAAGAGAATCAGAATCAATACCATCAATCACTCATTATTATTTTGCTCAATACAGTAAAGTAGCATTCAAGAAAAAGGAAAACTAGAAACCAGATGACTTTTTTCACATGTTAATCATCTGCATTCATGTGCTTCTTAACCTTGAATCCACGGCCAGTGCCCATTGTTCTGGACACAGAAATGTGGACGCCGGGATCATGGTGAGTGCAAGTAGCATTGAAGAGAATTGAATTATTCACTGCCTGTACATTGCTGTTCACATAGGGCAGTGACAATGCCTTTGTCGCTGCCTCCTCATGTTTGCCATCTTTTTTTGACTTGCCTTCTTCACTACTGCTGCTGCTGCTGCTGTCGCTTCTAGATTTCTCTCCTTCACCCCAAGTCCTAAACTTGCCTGGGAAGTTTCCAGGGAAGTTACCAAAATCCTGGTTCTTACGAGAAGGCCTCAACTCCATTATAGCTCCTTTGTTGTCACCTGCAACTGTTATAACCCTCATCCCAGAACTATTAGGATTTGAAATGTTCTTATGGTTACCTTTGTCTTTGTGATGAGGCTTTTTACTTTCTTCTCGATCACCTTTATGGGGATTGTCAGTGCTACGAGGTTCACTATTGTGTAGCTTTGGTTTTTCTTTTGTTTCCTGCACAAGGACAGCTTTTTGTTCGAATTCCAACGGATATTTCAGTTCTCGTTCATTGTCAGACTTCAACTGTGCAGGAGGGAGAGTTAGTGGGGATGGGGGATGAACAATGCGCCTACTGTTAGGAGATGCTGATGGAGTATTTGGCTGAGAGCTTACGGGTTTGGGGAAGGATGTCGAGTTTGTTGCAGGAGCATTGACAGAGCTGGCTTCGTAGGGTGATGGTTTTGGCTCAGAGGCTTGGGCTTGGGATATTGTTTTGGGTGCAGGAGAATATACTGTTGCACGTGACGGGGATGGAACTTTGGGCTTAGGGGACTGTGGGACGGAGGAAGAGTATGGAAGTGGAACTATGGGAGTCGGTGTTGCTTTTGGAGCATCAGAGACTGGCAACAAAGTGGAAGCAGACGCTCTTTTAGCAGTGGATGGGGACTGTGTTATAATTGGTGAAGGTGCTGGAGTCATAGTGGTAACTGGTGATGATGGTTTTGTTGGAACTGGAGCTGGAGCAGTAGGAGGAGACCTTGTCACTGGTGCAACAGAAGTTGGTGGCACTTGAATAGTTGCAGCAGGTGGAGGTGGCGCAGAAACTGGTGCTTGTGGTGGAGGTGCTGCGGGTTCTTGAGTTTGAATTGGCATGGCCCGAAAAGCAGGTCGAATAGCACTTGGCCTTGGTTGGGGAACTGGATCAGGCTGCGGGGGAGGGGCCGACCGAGCAGCCATAGTAGCTAAACGGAACCATGGACGTGCTGGAGGTTGTTGGCTAGCCATTAAAATGTAACAGCTTCGGAAAAAGTGATACCTTTCTCAGTAAATGTCAAGTACTCTGGAAGATGGTTAAAGGAATGAGCACAAAGATTTACGATGACAGATCTCGTACATATATAGCATCATAACCCTCGAGCAAGCATGTAACATAGCCCCTCCATTTTCTCAAGAAGTGAGGCAAGGTATCAGATTCATAAAGCACTAATACAGCTCACAAAATTTCCTACCAAAGTTTCGTATCAAATGTAAGCTAGGGTGAATCTTAAGAAAAGTTTTGGAGTATGCTGCTTTGGGCCCATTTGGTTAAGTTTACGGTCATATAACCATGTAGGAGAATGCATTATGCTTCTTGTTTCTTAGAGAATGTCGTGCTCCAGAAGTAATTTTCACCATTCACAAGAATTCCCCCGTTTTATATTGTGGGCTGACTTGCTGTGCTAATTGCAACTGGACATTATAACAACACAGAGAATCTATTGGTTTATAGCTGGTGTGATTCTGTCTTAATTACAGCTAAAAAAGTGTAGGCCAATATAGGGCCGTAAATGAGTCGAACCGAGCCGAACTCTTACTTGTTCGTGTATCAGCTCGTTATAAATACATCGAACTCGAACTCGAGCTCGAACTTTGATCGAGCCAATATTTTTGTTTGTGTATCGGCTCGTTAGGAAATTTTTTATTCACGAACATGTTCGCGAACCGTTCACGAACATGTCTAACGAGCTACTATTCACGAACATCTCATAAACAGTGTTCATGATTTCGTGTTCATGAACACTTCAACCTTTTTTTTCTAGAAAATTTTTAATGCAATTAAAATAAAATAAAATTGGGGGATGAAATATTGAAAACTCGAGAAATGCTTCGAATTTAGACTTATTAAGGAATCAAATTTGGACCAAGTTTAGTTCATACATAACGAACTAATGTTATAATTTATAATGTAACATATGTATAATTTAATTATTATTAATAAAAATAATTTATAAATTTAAACAAAGAAAATATAATGAATAGACAAAATAAACTAACATATTACTTGGTAACACTTACTTATATAATTATTTACAAATTATCGTGAATTCAAGAACTCCCGTTAAATGTTAAAGAAATTTTGTTCGCGAACATATATATATGAAATTTGTGCGCAAACTTATTCATGAACCATATTTACGAATAAGGTTCACGAACTATATTAATGAACTTACTCATGAACTATATAATCGAACTTGTTCGCGAACTTTCGAGCCGAACTATGTCGTGTTTGGGTTCAGCTCATTTACGAGACGAACCTCAAAATCGTGTTCATGTTCGACTCGTTTACAAATCGAACCGAACTCGAATCGAATTTTTTTCGAATCGGACACCGAACTGTTCGTGAGCGTATCGACTCATTTACAGCCCTAGGCCAATATACATGAAATAACATGTCAAGTACTAAGATTCTAAATTTGATATTCACAAAAGATTTTCAAGTACTCACTTCAGATATTGTCTGTGCTTTGCTTGATTATAATGTAATCCTCCTACTGCTTTTACTTTTTCTATGGCTTCAACCGAATGTCTTCCATATATAGGCATCTGTTCTTTCATCTACTCAATGTGTTATTTTTTGATGATAGACTCCTCCGGATACAGTAATCAAAATTAAGTGACCAAAATTATGAATAAGATCCTTCTTACGATCATTATATATAAGGATATAATGGTCATTGGATGAACAATTGGATTTTAAAATTGATAGATAGGAATCATTAAATTTAATGTTAAAATATTTATTTGATTGATTGTCGGATTATATGATTATATCTATCTAACCTATTATATTAGGAAAATGCTAGAGGTACCAAAATTAGGTACCAAAAATTGTCACCAAATGATGTGGCTTTGTTTTAATTGGTTATAGTTAAAATGGGCCCGCCAGGGCCATCCAATCAAAATATTTTAAAATGCCAAGTGTATGTTGCCATGTCATTTGGTACCCAATTTTGGTACCCATTTTGGTACCTGTAGCACTACTCATTATATTATAGCCGAAACATTGAAAGTTTGTCGGTTTGGTTTTCAGTTTGGTTATCCTAATCATTAAAAATAAAATATATAATAAAATAATAATATTAATGATAATTAGACTATAGTTGAAGATATTACCTTACATAAAAATATCCATTACCATAACTTTTAATCATTAATATTTCTTATCTAATTGAAATACGTTAACTTTTAATTTACATTTATTAATGATAACTAGACTATAGTTGAAGATATACCTTACCTAAAAATATCCGTTAGTACCATAACTTCCAATCATTAACATTTTTTATCTAATTAAAATACAATATCTTTTAAATTTAAAACATAATATTGCAATCATTAATAATAATTAGACTATAGTTGAAGATATTACCTTACCTAAAAATATCCGTTGTATCATATTTTCCAACCATTAATATTTTTTATCTAATTAAAACACGTTACTTTTTAATTTAAAACATAATCTTGCAATCATTAATATATACCCACAAATATCATGATTATCGTAATTATTAAAATAAATAATAAAATAATATAATTAATGGTAACCATATAATTTGTCTTTTTCACATTACTTTTAGTTGAAGATATCACCTAAAAAATGTCAATTGTACCACATCTTCCAATCATCAATATTTATTATCTACTTAAAAATAAGTTATCATTTAATTTAAAACATAATTTTGCAATCATTAATATATACTAAAAATATCACACCATATATACCAACCACTAAGAAAATATATAAAAAAAATCCATATATCTATACTATTATATTAAAACCGGAAAATTGAAAGTTTGGTTTTTCGGTTTTCGATTTAGGAATCCTAATTATTAAAATAAATAATTTATAAAATAATGTAATTAATGTTAATTAGTTGATTATCTTTTCTTATTTAAACGTGTTTACTTTCAAATGAAGAGATTACCCTTTGTAAATATCTAAATTATCGTATCTTCCAATCATTAATATATCTTCTAATTAAAATATGTTACCTTTTAATTTAAAACAAAATGTTCCAAATATAGTAATAAATAACCGTTCGATCCAATGATTAGATATATTTTATATAGTTAAATTACTTTATTAAAGATTAAGGTTCAAATTCCGTTAACGACGTATTTAATTTAAAATTTCATAATGTAAGCTTTAAATCATATGCATCATTAATTAAATTTATATTAAATTATTTAAGATAAAAATAAAATAATTATTAAAAATAATAATTATTAAAAAGAATGATTATATAAAAATAAATTGTAACATAAAACATAATTTATTATATATCAAAAAACCCGTGCATCGGGTTCTAAGCTGGTCTATAATAAGAAAACTAGGGGATAATTGGTAGTTTGGTTGTTTGGTTCAACCAACCGTTAAAAAAATAGTGATCGTTGAATATTTAGTAAATAGATGATAACCATTAGATCTAATAATAAGGAATATTTTATATTTAAATCTCTCTTCTAAAGATCAAGGTTCGAATCCAGTCAATAACAAATTTACATTAAAATTTTATATTATTAGTTTTAAACAATACATATCATTTATTAAATAACTATTATTATCACTAATAATTTTATTAATTAATATTATAAAATTAAATTATATCCATAATAAATTATTTTATTCTATTATATTTAATTATAATTTTAAAACTATTTAAAATTAATCCGTGCTTCGCACGGGCTATAAGCTAGTATATATAATATTAACACAATAACTTTACTATAAAGAACTATATTTGTGACATTTTCTGTGTGTAAGCTTTATTCCCATTTTAGGTACTTATTCGGCAGAAGAGAATATTCTAATATAGTACTGAAAAAGGATTTGCAGGTCACGCTCCGGCTGATTGATTGAATGGAAATAGAATGAGATGGGAAAAGATGAGAAATTATAAAGAAACTAGGTAATTTAGCCGCGCTTTGCGCGGTTAATAAATTTTTATTGTACTCTCATTATATTTAAAAAAAATTATAATATTAAAAATATCATAAATATTAAAAGTAGCAATTACAATATTAAATATAACTAAATAACGTTTTGAAAGCCGACACCCCTCTCATTCCGTATAAATTAGTCTAAATATTGCTATTTATTTTTGGGCCATTTTGTGTTAAAAATACATTTTTCAGCCATCATGTTGTAATTAAATCATAAACTGAATACATTCATCTGTTTTTAAAAATAGTTAGGTCATCACATTGTCTATTTTTAAATTTGGACCATTTTTGTGCAAAAAAAAAAATAATTGAGCTCATCCTCCTGCAATTAAGTCTAATTAGAATAGTAATTTATTATGACATAATATAATGAAATAACATGTATATAACATTTTTATCAACTTAATCGGTCAATAAAATGGTTGAGTTTATTATGTAAAAAATAAAAATATGTCAATATTATTTTATACAAATTCCAGATTTTAACTAAAAGATTATACTTCCATAATTTAGAAAAATTGTTTGAGAAGTTAAGATCGTTTATCCTATAATCGTTTGAAAAAAAAGTTTTCAAAAATATTCAACATGTAATAAAAAATGACGCAATGCGAACAAATTTAAGTCGTTAATTTAGATGAAAAATAATCATAATTTTATAGACATGATTAATATTCTAAATTTGAATAATAATGATAATGCTCAAATAAAGTTTGTCAATCTTTTCTATAAATAATATGAAGTAAATTTATTATATATATATATATATATATATATATATATATTCATAAGTGTAATTAATGATTATTAAAATGTCATTAATATGCCATTAAGAAGCTACTTAATGCAAAAAAAGAATTTAATAAAAAAATCAAAAAAGTGAGAATTTAAGAAAAATATTTTAAACGCTTCTGGTGCATTTCCGATCTCCTGGCAGAAATAAAAAATTTCCAAGCTTGGACCCCGCCAGGGGCTGCCGCCCCCGGACCCCCGCTAGCACCGTTTAGTGCCGATTAGCACCGTTTAGTGCCGATTAGCACCGTTTAGTGCCGGAATAGCACCGTTTAGCGCCGATTAGTGCCGTTAGTGCCGTTTTATGCCATTTGACATTGTTTAACACTGTTTAAACATTGTTTAAGGCTGATTAGCGCTGTCTAGTGCCATTTAACACCGCTTAGTGTCGTTCAACATCGTCGTAAATTGCGTCGGTCGCTCCACGCTTTACACCAAGATGATATTGTTGAAAATACTCGCATACGAGCAATGAACCCTGACCCAAGTCTCAGTTAAGGCCTTTATAACTTCAAGGAAAACCTGATCAGTTTTCCTAGAAGTTGGGGGGCAAATGATGTGGGCTGAAAGTAAGCCCTAAAGACACATTTAATGTGGCATTAATTAGACCTAGAATGGTCCAAACGTGGGGCCCACCAGATGGGCCCAAATCCTATTTACAATATTAATTTCGTAATTAATATTAGGGATAATAAACAGCTCAGCAATAAGTGTCAGATAAGAACGTTATCTCTACAAGGAGTAGCCTCCAAGGCATACACTCATACAAGGAAACAGACTCCTACAAGGAAGGGGTCTAGAACTTTCCTCAAGATTGACTTGTCCGCCAAGTCACTCAACCCTACCCTAATTCTGAGGCTTCTCAGCCTATATAAAGGGTCAGACCCCTCAACTCAGAACTACGTTTTTATTGGCTTGATTCTCTTAATACAGAGATACGTAGGCATTCTGTGAGGACCGATTAAGTCTCGAACGCAGAAGCAGCCATTAAAGCTCGAAGCTCAACCACCCTTTGCATTAAATACATCAAACCCTAGCCGCAATCTAATAACCTAGTTTTTATTCCACAACAATTCCGTCTAAATTAGTCTAAATATTGGTATTTATTTTTGGGCCATTTTTGTGTTTAAAAAACATTGTTCAGCCATCATGTTGTAATTAAATCATAAACCGAATACATTCATCTGTTTTAAAAAAATAGTTAGGTCATCACATTGTCTATTTTTATATTTGAACCATTTTTGTGCAAAAAAAAAAAAGTTGAGCCCATCCTCCTGCAATTAAGTCTAATTAGAATAGTAATTTATTATGACACAATATAATGAAATAATATCTGTATAACATTTTTATCAACTTAATCGGTCAATAAAATGGTTGAGTTTATTATGTAAAAAATTAAAAATCTGTCAATATTATTTTATACAAATTCTAGATTTTAACCAAAAGATTATGCTTCCATAACTTATAAAGATTTTCACAACTATGGATTAATTTTTTTTTTGAGAAGTTAAGATCGTTTGTCCTATAATCGTCCGAAAAATGTTTTAAAAAATATTCAACATGTAATAAAAAAAGGCGCAATGCGAACAATTTTAATTCGTTAATTCACATGAAAATAATCATAATTTTATACACATAATTAATATTTTAAATTTGAATAATAATTATAATGCTCAAATAAAGTTTGTCAATCTTTTCTATAAATAATATGAAGTAAATTTATTATATTTATATATATATATATATATATATATATATATATATATATATTCATAAGTGTAATTAATGATTATTAAGATGTCATTAATATGCCATTAAGATGCTACTTAATGCAAAAAAGAATTTAATAAAAAAAATCAAAAAAGTGAGAATTTAAGAAAAATATTTTAAACGCTTCTGGTGCATTTCCGATCTCCTGGCATTATAATATATATAGATAGATATAAATTTATAAATTTTATTTTGTTTGTTGGATTGGAATTGTGAGATGGGGGAGTTTAGGTTATAATGTTGTGACTTGTTAGTTGACTCGTTTTTCAATGTTGTTTCGAGCTTTACAAAAAAGATTAATGTTATCATAAATTTGCAAAAGAAAATAAAAGAGAGAGATAAATTAGAAAAATGTCAATGCCTCAATGCAAGTCCCACATCCAAGAAGAATAGCTAAAAAAGACTTTAATGGCATTTACTATACTTTAATGGCATTTACTTTCATTTAATAAATCATTTAATAAATTAAGGTAAAATCAAATAAAAAATGATTAAAATTAAAAAATGACTATTTTTAAGATTGCAAGAAAACTATTTTAAAGAAACCTGGAAAGTTTCCGATCTCCTGCTATTAGTATATATATAGATTTTTGCACAAAAATGATCCAAATATTTTTTAAAGCAGTTGCTTGCATTCCGTCTAAATTAGTCTAAATATTGGTATTTATTTTTGGACCATTTTTGTGTTTAAAAAACATTGTTCAGCCATCATGTTGTAATTAAATCATAAACTGAATACATCCGCGATACGAGCGGCACGAAAATATTTGTAAAAATTATATATTTAACATTATTGTTTATTAAATTTTATTATTTGAAAGTTAATATGATAAATTAAAAATTATGTGAAATGTAATTAAATTTGAATGTCTAAATATTAAAGAGAAAAGAATTAGGTGAAAAAACATGTTTCAGTTAAATTCTTGAATAATAATAATAATAATAATAATAATAATAATAATAATAATTTTGAAGATATTGACGAACCTATTTTGTGGCATAAAAAATGTTTTTGAAATCCAATATTGACAAACATTTGCAAAGTTTGACATTGAATAAGTAAAAATAACATTTGTAAATCTTTTCTATTGTCGATGACATCATAAAAGACGTGAATGCTTAATTTGTTATTAAATTATTTGTTAGTAAAATTGATTGTACGATGAAAAGAATTAGAATGTAAATGTGATGAGAGGTGTGATTGATTTCACTTGTCGATATATTTGGTTTTATAACGAAAAAAAAACAGAATTCAAATGCATATTGTAAGTCATGCTTCATGTGTTTTTGGAATGATCCGACACCCGTATCTCTACATTTAATTAATTTTTGAGAGCATTTTATATGAACTGTTTTGTTTGTGACATTAAAATTAAATTCATGGACACATCAAAGTGATACTCACATATTCTAATATTCTTTTATTAAATTTTATAATAAATTTGTATATATAATTGTTTTTAAAGTCAATGCTCGTTTTATAACACCCTTACTTAATGCTCAAAAAGTGGGAATTTGTTTAAAATAGCAAAAATCAACTCCTTAAACACCTTTTACTTTTTTCCATACCAAACTACAATTTCAACATAATTCCTTTAATAAAAATTTGTAAATATTAAATATAACTAATTAACGATTTTAAACACCGTCTCCCATCTCATAACATAAATGCATGATTAATTGATTAGTAATAGTATAAGAATGTGTTTAATTAGAATATTAATTTTTCCAACACAAAATAATAAAACAACGAATGGGTAATTTTTTTATTGATTTAATTGACGAAAAAAAGGGTCCACTTGATTCAATTTAATCGAGTTTGTCACATCCCGTGTATAATTTGTTCAGCTATAAATGTAATTTTTACGATATTACTTTTATTTAAATTGTGGATGTTAATCGAAAAATATATATACTTATGTATCTTATCATGATTCTCACGACCATTGATTACGAATTTATCAAAAAGTTAAAATGGTCTATTAATTATTGCCAAAAAATTTGCAAGGATTTTGAATAAGGATTGGAAATGACGATAAAAATTTATTTTATTTTATTGTTTTACCTTAAAATAATGGTATATTTATATAAATCATTAATATTTTATAACAAAATAATAATAATAATAATAATAATAATAATGTTCTAATTAAATTGTTAAACTTTTATATTAAATATGAAATAAAGTGTATTTAATATCTATTTAATATGTATAATTAATTATTAATTAAATGCAAGAAAATTATTTTAAAAAAAATAAAAATGTGAACATTCAAGAAAAATATTTTGAAGCTTCTGAGTGCAAGTCTCTCCAGTTTCCTGCTATTATAATAAATTTTTATATAAATGTACTGTAATAGATAAATTAATTCCTATTATTCTTAAAAATTGATTGGTCTCTTATGAATTTTCTATTAAAAATTAATTTAAAAATAATTTACATGGATTATTATTTGGAAAAATATTTTCATTATATATATCTAAAATTTTGATAGTCTTAAAAACATCACAAATATATAAAAATAAAAATTACAATATGAACGTAATATTTACAATCAAAAGTTACAAATATTGAATACAACTTAATAACGTTTTTTAAAACCAACACCCATCTCATAATATACATGTTCAATAATAGTTTAAGAATTTATTTAATTTGAATATTAATTTATTTTGACACAATATAATGAAACAATGGGCATATAATTTTTTTATCAATTTTCCGATAAAATGGTTGAGTTTGTTCAATTTAATTAGTTTGGTCATAACTCATGTGTGTATGCGCATGATTTGTTTACAAATTTTAGATATTAAGTAAAGATCGATGTACTTCCATAATTTACTACGATTCCACAATCATTGATAATAAAGATTATTTGAGAAGTTGGTTAATAATGTTTTTTAAAACCGACAGCCCTCTCATAATATACATATTCAATAATAGTATAAGAATTTGTTTAATTACAATAAAAAATTATTTCAATACAATATAACGAAACAATGGGTGTATAGCTTTTTTATCAATTTTATCTTCCGATAATTGACTGGATTTGTTAAATTTAATCGATTTGATCATAACTCATGTATTATTTATTCATGTGCAAAATTGAAAATCTATCTGTACTGTTTGCATACAATTCCAGATATTAAATAATTATCTTGTACTTCCATAACTTATTACGATTTTCACAATTACTGATAATAAAAATTGCTGGAAAAATTAAGGTCGTGTACCCTATAATCATCCGAAAAGAAATTATAGTGATCTTGAATAGGGAATAAAAAATTACGCAATATAAACAATTGTTATTCGTCATTTTAACTAAAAATAAACATAACTATATATAATTAATATTTAATATTGAAAAAATAACTACAATGTTCAACTAAAGTTTGCTAATTTTTAAACAAATTAAATAGAGTAAATTTAATATATGTTTAATATGTGTAATTAATGATTAATTAAAATGTCATTAATAGCTATTTAATGCAAGAAAAGAATTTTAATTAAAAAAAATCAAAAAAACGAAAATTTAAGAAAAATACCTTAAACTGTTCTGGTGCATTTCCGATCTCCAGGCATTATAATATATATAGATTTAATGGTGTAAGAAAGGATGAAACGGGAAAGAGTGAAAAGAAGTGAGAGAGTGCAAAATGAAAATTTCAAAATGAGAGTTCGTAAAGAAGAAAGTAGACAAAAGGCATTTCATAACCATTAATTTCCAGTCAACCAACAGAGCGCTAGTGTAGTGAGTAAATTTACACTTAAACCGATGCTAAGCTATACTCCCTCTGGTCCATTATATAAGGCATTTGACTTTTCTACACGTAACACGTAACTTTAGATGCTTTGACTACATAGCTAAAATAATTATTTTTTAATTTTTCTTTTTTTGATTAAAAATATAGTATTTTAATTTTTATTTAGAAAAAGAAATTTTAAAAAATAATAATTTTAACTATGTATTCAAAGCACCTAAAGTTAAAAGTCAAATGCCTTATATAATGGACCGGAGGGAGTAGTACATTGCAGTAGATGGACCGAGCAAAGGACACACAACTCCACTCCTCTGGCTTCCATATCATGTGGTCCAATGAACTTCACTAAAATTGAGAACCTATTAATTGGCATCCTTAACCTGCTACAAAATTATGAAATCGGGAACCTTTTTTAGAAATTCCATGGCTTAATATAACGATAACTAAGAATATAATGGTATCTGATCCATAAACTGATCGACTTCGGTTGGCACCTTGGTAACAGCATAGTGACCTAGTATAAGCCAGTGTAGATATATGGTTCTTAAGTATGAAGATATATCAATTATGAACAGTTAGGGAAATGAATGTGCATTTGAACTAAATATCATATTGAGGAAGCTGAGGAGGAACTATGTGTCCTTTGTACTGCCCAAATAGCTGTTGTTTGTGCATGGTAGCTCCCATGAAGCTTAAATGCAGTTTGTGCGTCAGTATATGAAGGAAGACTAAAAACTGATGACTAACAAAAACAATTTGTCTGTAATCTTAAATAAATGAAAGGAGTCCTGATGCACTTACAAAAGATGTTCAAAATAAGAAGAGAAAATGTATGTTGGAATGTTGCTTCTTAATCACACTCTTTCCCATGTGGTATAGTCAAAATAACAAAGTGCCTGACTGCTATCAGTTACATAAAGTTCTTATTTAATCCAAATTTAAGCCAAATGACATGGAAACTCTAATCGTCTTGCTGATTGAGAATTCACTAGCCAACTGAAGCAAAACAAACCCTTCCAATTAGGGTAAAGGTCTGAAGGATGAAAATTTTGAGAGGGAACAACTCTAGATGAATAAATCAGTCGAGCTTAACTGAATTTATTACTATTTTTTTTTTCTATGGCCGTTTTATAGACTATATGTAAGTGTTTCACATGTAAATAAAAATGCGAAAGGGTTATAGTATTACTATTATCTGTTTTCGAACCCTGATGCAAGTACATAAGTAACAGGAAGGAGAAGCTTACATCATAGACATTCTGTAGTGAGAAGCTCCCATAGGTTCGCAGTCATCATTTTATTATCATACCTGAGGAACCTTACAAGTACAATTAGAAAACAGCATTCTTCAAATTCCTTTTCAAATTTATCAGTTTCTTCAAATATTGAGTGCCTGAAACACTTAAAATTATCGGGGATAAGTACATATGTTATCCATCGTCTGCGTGTAGCAATCAGGATTCATCTGGAAGGTTTTTGTCTCTTAACCACTTTTCCAATTGTAAATTATCATTTTTCTATTACTGGTGTTACTCATAGTTCTGCTTTCAAAGATCAAGGTACCTTACAAAGGACTAGCCTAAAAACTAAGCTCTATGCACAGCTCTTCTCAATTATAATACAATCAGTCGAGAACCTCTGCTGAAAGTCAGTCATAAATATCCACTATATTCTGAGAGAATAGCTTGGCCAAGAAATAAGCAGGAAAAAGAAATGGTTATCATAATGTTGTTCATTTACTAAAGGGACACCATTTTTAAGTTACTATTTATGCCAATATAGAATGGGTTGCAATATAAAAGAAAAACATTGCCTTTAATAAATCGGAATCTATTTGGTTTTTGGTTGAAGTTATACAGAAATTTCAGAATGCCTGACTGTTCTTTTAGCATGTCCATAGTTTATATACGAACTGCATAAAAGGGTGGTGATGAGCTCTAAAATATATAATCCTTGATATGTAGAAGATAAAAGATAATTTTATGGCTCATGAGAGGTTTCACTCTTTAGTTAGTAGAGTAATTATCCATCCCTTTCTAGTGAGGCAGTGATAGACTATTTATAGGAGTTACAAGTGGGCCTTCATGGGCTTTAAAAGAGAGTGTTTTACTTCCACCATTCTATGGCCCAACATTTGTCCCCCCGCAATTGTTAGGAGATCTTTAGATCTTCTTTTGTCTTGAAAGTATATGTTGCTTTAACAAGATTGATTCTCCAGATGAATTTAATGGCGTATGATGGAAGACCAGGAAGATCAATTGAGAGCTTTAAGAGAGCTTCAATAGATTGATGATCTAAGAGCTGATGTGCCGACACCTGCATCTTCTGTTGATGGCATTCGTGTGTCAGCGATGGAATTGTACTATTTTTAATTTTGCGAAGGTCTTTGTCCCCTGAACTTCATAGCTTAGCCTTTAGGTTGCAACAAAGTTTGAATTATAGTACATGTATGGCAATTAACTTTGAATTGGTATAGAGATTGTTTGGATGGATGTCTTCTCAATATTTCAGAAGACTGGGAATTTCATGGACGGTTGGACTTTATACATGGTTGTCTTTAATTCCATTAAGAAAATCCTTTCAGTTGGGATCCATCTTGTATTCCAGATAAGAGCTGCATAGAATTTGAATTTGGACCGAAGAAAGCTCAATCCTCAAGCAAGTCCAATCAATTTTAAATCGTGTGATGTTTGCTGAATTTCGTGACATATGGTATCGAGGAGGCTTCTTTAGAGATCTTCAAAATCTTTTTCTTGTCTTTGTTTGTGTTGTGCTTTGTCAACCGAGAAGAATTGGCTCCCTCTTTTTAATGACGGTTCTCGTTCTTGAAAAAGCTGGTAATGAGGTCAGAAGGAATCGAGATGGATGCTTTGATTTGGGAAGCATTTTTGATTTGTGAAATGGGAGTTTACTTCTGCAACTTGGTGCGGTTTTGAGAATTCTATAACTTTTGAGACGGGAGCATGGAAGATATGAGTTGTATTTCAGTATTTGTGTAGTTGGTGTGTCTTTCAGGAGCATCTCGGGCTTTTAAGCCTAACTTTAAAGCTCAAAATTCTTGTGCTTTGAGCCTTTGCCATGCTCGAGCTTTTACCTTGTACCTTAAGGTTATATATAAGTAGTAGAACTCAGAGTTTCTTGAAAATTTTTAATTGTCTTTGACTATTTTTCAGCCATACTAGCGTACGTATTTCTTTCTGTTGAAAACTGGAGTCTTGGAATTATCAGAGGGTTTGAGGTATGATCTTGAGGTTTTGAATGATTTGTCGAGGTTCATCGGCAGTTACATGAATACATATAGTACCATTTCTCAAAGAGCGACTAGAAAGTATATGTAAAAATAATGACTTGTACTTCTGCTTTTCCTTGTTCTTTATCATGAGTTTTGTGGTATTTCGTGACCCTTTAAGAATGACTTTTGTCAAGATTTGCGGGCTTCTGAGCCTCTACTATCGAGCTCCATTTGCCACCTTTTAAGGAGATGTGTATTTATACACAATTGCCCCCATTTCGGTTTTGTCAAAATACATTATTGATTTCTATGATGGCGATCTTGCCTTGTTATATTGTCGTTTGATTTCTATGATGGCGATCTTGCCTTGTTATATTGTCGTGTGACCATAATTTTTGTGACCTTTAGAACAATGGCATGGAGATGGAGTTCATGACGTGTTTTGTTTGAGGATGAACTTTGTCGAAGTGACGAAGAGGTGGCGAGTTCTTCCTGTACTACCTTGGGAGCTGTTGACCTTAACTTTCCTGGTCGTAGATTTTGGGAAATTATACAAGTCGATCTCGAAACGAGATTTTGAGGCATTTTCGATATCCTGAAGTTTACCATGTAGGCAAGTATTTTTATGTATGTAGAGAAGCAGTTTTGTACATACATTGTATGTATATATATCCCCCCCCCCTTTTTTTGTAGACCGTGGAGGTTCTATGTGGCCAGGTTTAGAGATTGAATGAGTTCTCATGGCGGGATGGTGTCGAGTTTGGCGACCTCGCGCTTACAGGAGGATAGACCTCATTCTTAGGAGCTTGTTTTAGTGTCTGTGGTGAATATGGGACAAGTTTCGTCAAGCTTGTATTCAGCCCCCGATGTTTTCCAACAGCTCTTTTCGACTTTTGCAACTTTGGGCAATTTTTTAGATTTGTACTTGTTGAACTTAATAATCTTTGGGATCATTTTTATCGAGCCTTATATGATTTCGAGCTTATACTCGAGATTTTAAACTTGAACTTGTCGGGCTTTCCAACTTGTTTTTATCAAAGTCAGAGGATCAACTTCGCGGGGTCGAGCCCATATATGTTCGAGCTTCTTGCTTGACGTCCTATAAGTCTATTATTTATATGTCGAGCCCGTGATGTGTCGAACTAGAATTTAGAGAGCTTTGGAGCTTATTTAAAACTTAGGATAATACTTCGACCTCAAACTGTTACGGAGATTCTCAGAATGGTAGTAACTTTTAGGAACCACATCGAGGTGAGTAGAGCTATGTCTCTCTTTGAAATTGTATGCCTCGATGACTTTTCTAAAAAGTGTTGTTGCAACGAGGAGCTTGTTATAAATATATCTAGGCTGTGTCCACTTCCGGTTTGTAGTACGGCGCAAACGACTCATAACCTTGAGTTGGTAACGTAGTTTTCACTGATAATTCTTCAACAAAACTCTCGAGTAGATGTCGAAAAATACTAAAACACCTCAAGCCTTTCAAATTAGAACATTTCTAAACATTCGTCCCTCCACAGTTGTTATAAAATCTTCAGATCTTTGTTTTTTGTTGATATTTTTGTCTTGTCGTAGACTCGTAGTTAGTGTGTTGACCTTTACGGTTTTTTAGCTCGTATTTGTTGATCTTATAAATTCCAGCTTGTTGATTTTTCTTCTCGTTTTTGGCAAGCTTGTTGAAATGTGGGATGTGGAGATCGTAGTCATGGTGTCTGTTGTCTGAATAATGGAATAAGTCGAGGTGCTGGAGGGATGGCGCAACCAGTGACTTATGACGTTGGGTAGGTGATCGAGGTTAACGTCGAACTGGAGAACGTGAAGGTGTAAGTGTAGCATGTATGGCTCGTGAAATGCATGGCTCGTGAAGAGAGTTATCTCGTAGGAGTATATCTTTTGAACAACAATGGCATTTTAACTCGTGGGTCTCATCCTCGAGATAGGCGATGTTGGATATACATCTCGACCTCGTGGATTGTCAAGCTTGAACTCAACGAGATTGGGAGCTTGTTTGAAACATGACGTTTTTAAATCGTCATTTTTCGAACTTGTCATTGCTTGACATGGAGAAAGATTTAGTTAAAGCTCTAGTGTTCTTGAGAGACATGCAAGTTTTTGAGGAAAAAGAGTTGAGTGAGTCGACTCAGTTGAAGAGCGAGTTGGGAGTGTATGGACTGGAGAGAGATTGGGAGGTGTTAGATACATGTTTGAATGCAAATGATATGAGATTAGATGTATTATAATCTCTAATGGCCAACATGTGTCTCCATACTATATCCATCAGTAATGACCGTGATGATAGGAGTCCTTAGGATTTAGAGGAGAAGGCGATCAACACTGTGTATAGGAAGGAAACCCATAACGTCGACATCAGATTAACTTATTGATCTCGAGAATTTTCGAGGTTGAATTCAATGACTTTTGGAGCTCATTTGAGACATAACGTCGATCGGAGATGGGCCTATTGTAGCAAGAGGAGGCATTATAACAACTGAGAGAGGTGCGGAGATAAGAGGATTCACCTGAGTTGTAGTTGACAATGTCCTGGGAGTCTGTGAAACCTTGAGTGTACATATATATATTTATTATTATTATTTTTTTATTTTTGAAGATAAGAGATTACTGGCCACGAGTTTTACGACGTTTAATCTAACTTTGAAAATTATCGAGGTGTTCCAACTCGCGAGTACCAGATCGTCTTTGTTGATATCTAGGCGCACTGAGATTTCTTATGACATCGAACGTGCCTTGATGTTAGGTTGCTCGCATATGAGCTTTCCTTTAAATTTGCAACGTGATTGTTTTGAAAGATAAACGAGGTCAGGGTGCTTGGAGAGATGGATGGTTCGATAACCACACTCGATTTGGCGACTTAGCCTTGAAATGACGAGTTGGCCTTGAAATGACGAGTTGGCCTTGAAATGGTGACATGGCCTTGATATGGTGACTTGGCCTTAAAACACCTCGGCGATTTTTTATGTGGCGACTTGGCCTTGTGATACCTCGGAGAATTCGGCGACTTAGACTGGAGGAAGGTCTTCGGAAATTTTCCTGATCTCTTTTACCGTGACATGTGTCTCTCTAGATGGAGCACTGCCTTGATGCTCATATTTTGCCATTTCGGCAGGTGATTGTGTACATGAGATCATTTATGGGAGCAGTTTTGTGTATATCCTATATATTTGTGTTTGCTGCTTATCGAAGAAATTGTTAGGAATAGTGACGTCTTTGTTCGCGAACTTCCTGCTTTCTTCGAGAACATCATGAGTAGATGTAATCTCGTGTCACCTCGAAAACACATTATCTCATCTTCAAACTTGCTGTACGACCTCAAGGACTGGCAATAACGTTTTAGCTCATGAATTTCAGCCTCTCGAGATAACCTCGCGAGATTTTTGAAGTCATATGATCACTTGGGGACCTTAGCACCGGGAATTAGGAGAGTTATCGAGGTGATGCCAACACTTTATCAATAACATAGCCACTACTGGAGATGTCATCTGTATTAGCTTAAATCAGCGAACAGACCTCGCACGAAGGGCTCTTATATTTATGCATTGTTTTTTGCGTTTAGTAGTGGAATTGGAGAACAGCTCGTTTTTCAAGCTTTTGAGATTATATTTGGCGAGTTATAAAGCTTGTTTTGTTGATCTTATTTTGTACAGGAGAAGGTGATCGATGTTGTGCAGGGAAGGAGACTTATGACGTGAGATCGTCGTTGGACTGGAGAGCGAGACCTACGTCGAACTGGAGAATGAGCGCGACGTTGAATAGCAGATTGTCACCTGTAGTACACTGATGACCTTCGGCGCGTGATCTGCGCCCCGCAGAAGATCGAGGCGGATCCTTGCTTATATTGAAAATATTTTCGCCTAGGAGATCGCTGAGATGAAGGGGAGTGTCCCCTGGAGAGTGACGCATCCCTAAGGTGTGGAAGTTGCAGCTCGTTGTTATTCTGAGCTCGCCTCTTTCAGCTCCGCCGTATTAATCTGAATCTCGACTCTACTTTAATTCATTCCCAGCGATGAGCAAATCTGGTGCCAGATCGAAGGCTAAGACCTCTCCTTCATTTTCCAAAGATAATGCACATCTTACCTCTGTAATCACTCATCAGAGGAGTGTTTTTGTTAGAACCAACTCACCTTATCACAGGTTCAGATCTGACTTAATGCTTAAAATCTTCGAGTGGAGTACAATCGTGAGAGAGACCACCAGATCTAGAATCCGAAGAGCTTCGGCTTAAATTCAAAGTCAGGAAGCCGCCATACTTTAAGCAAAATATTTTCGCAGCGTACTTGTCCCTTTATGCTACCTGCAAAATTTAGCAACCAAATTCAAGTAGCATCAGTGAAGTGAATTATGAAATGTGATAAGAGTAGACAAATTAAAGTATATTGATGAATATCCGAGAGCTTTAATCTTCTCTGACTCTCAAGTCCATGAACTCATGGAGTTTGATGAATAATTTAACTAATAAAAGAGCTCCTTCTAGCGCCAAATGATGAGCTCTAAAATATATAATCCTTGATATGTAGAAGATAAGAGATAATTTTATGGCTCATGAGAGGTTTCACTCTTTAGTTAGTAGAGTAATTATCCATCCCTTTCTAGTGAGGCAGTGATAGACTATTTATAGGAGTTACAAGTGGGCCTTCATGGGCTTTAAAAGAGAGTGTTTTACTTCCACCATTCTATGGCCCAACAGGTGGCAAGTTTAAAATGACAATGCTTTGAGAAAGTTCTCTCGATACCAATAGTCTTTAAGTACCATGATCATAAAAACTAAAAAGGTTTCTTGTTGTTAGATAATACATCTTCTTTTCCAATTGTGTGAACACAAAGTTTTGTCCTATTTAATAAAACCCCTAGAGTAGAAGAGTTTGCTATGTTCGAAACATCGATACATCTATTTTGATCCTTATTAATCTATCAAAAAGGATGGGAGGCATTTAAATTTGTATATCTTGTGATAGCAGACTTGGCAGTATGAATATACTAATCTACAGCATGCTATTAATTACTTTTAGAAAAAGCCTTTTTCAGAGAAGTATATGTTAGGAATCTGCCCGATTCCCTGCGAATGCGGAAGCGATTTGGTAAATATGTGTGCTTAGATCCCACAAATCATGATAGTAATGAAGCAACAAACCAACAATACAGTAAAAGAGACAAGAGATTTAACGTGGTTCAGCCCAGCCTACATCCACAAGAGTAACAACTTCACACTAGATAAAAGAGATTACAATATCCGGGTATCCGGCCCCTTGAATTTCATACAAAAATTCAGCCCTACAATACCTATTATGTATATCCCCAACTCACTGAAGTGTTTATCTCAAAACTTCCCCCTATCACTATTTCCCGACAACCTTTCCTTCTCTCCCTCTCCCAACCCGGACAGTGCCACACAACCTGATAGAAAGACCCCTGCAGCGGGACCACCTCCGATGGCTGCAGTCAGACCCAAGTACCCTAAGGAATAGTTTAGGCACGAGGACCTTCTATCCCGACACTTCCTGAAAGCGGGCTAAACCGGCTCTCCTACTAGACGGACTATCTAGCAGCTATAGAGAGAGAAGAGAGAATTATGGTGTAATAACTAATGAAGGGGGATGGGGTATTTATAGGTGAAATGGTAGTAGATGGGGTTGGTGAAATGCATGGTTGGTGAAAAGAGTTGGTGGAGTGATTGGAAAGATGGTTGCTGCCTAACAATCTCCCCCTCTTTCCAAACTCACAGCTCTTCACTTGCACTCCATACATGCGCCCTGTCGGCACAACTCCAACTTTTCCTCGATCCGTATCACTCCTTACGACAAAACTCCCCCCCGAGTCCAAGACTCCAAACTATACCCTAGTTTGCACATTCATTCTCGAATGCCCACTTGCTATACGCACAAGTGTACCATTGACCTCTATTTGTCCAACTACATACATGTGAAGCAATCTGTTGTATACACACATACTCACTTGATTCACGTCGGCCAATTCCATATGTAGTCCATCACACACGCAAGTGTGACCATCACACACACAAGTGTGACCATCGATCTTTCATTTACTCCCCAACTGCATATCAAACAAATCAATCTGTTGCATGGTTCACTGCTCACTTGATTCGTGTTGATCGATGCCCATATGCAGCTGCAACACACCAACTACTCGTTGATGTCGTGGAAGCCCTTCGACCAAGCATCCATCCAAGTAGTCTTTGCACCATCGTCTAGACTGGAAGGCAATACAACCGCAGCAGTATCCTTCAAGTCACTCTTCCCTCGTGCACGAGATAACCAGATTTTTGAAGTTCCAGTACGTTCTGGCCACGTACAAATCATACGATATATTCCCCCACGTAGCTCTCCCTTCATCCGAACCACACGGCCTCTTTTGATATTCATAGCTCCCCCTACTATAGAGCATCTGTAGCCTTCTGAAGCTAACCAACCGATAGATATTAGATTCTTCCTCATCTTAGGCACATATCTTACCCCGTTCAAGCTGCGAACTATTCCATCGAACATTTTGATTTTTACAATTCCAATCCCCTTGATCTCACAAGTAGATCCATCAGCCAAAGAAACTGTTTCATTCTTTGTATCTTGGAATTTGTCAAAATGCCCCCTCTCGGAACCTACATGGTAAGATGACCCTGAGTCTAATATCCATTCTCCTGGAGAACTAGTGCCTCGATTGAAGACGGTGCAAACATCTTCACAATCGAGAGTAACCACAGCCAATGATGCATCTGGATCCTTCTTATTAAGCGGACAATTCGGCCTAATATGACCCCACTCCTTGCAACCAAAGCACTGCATGCCCTTTTCACTGTATCTGGATTTACCCCTACTATTGGTAGATCTTCTCACAGCACCCCTTCCTCTATTATTTTGACTACGCAAAGCCAAAACTGTCATTCCGTCCTTGTCACCATCCTGGTTCTTCCTTCCAGCATTTGACAAAAGTGCTGACTGAACCTCCTCCATTTTTAATTTTCCTTTCCGTACAAAATGGTTGTGACCAAATGATCGAATGACTCCTGAAGCGAAGTAAGAAGAATAAGGGCCTTATCTTCTTCCTCCAATTTTACATCAACCTTTTCAAGTTGATCAACAATACCATTAAACACATTCATGTGCTCAATAACATTGCCTTGAGCTGCCATCTTCAGCTTGTATAACTCGCGCTTCAGATTTAACTTTGTAGTCAAGTTCTTCCCGAGATATAATGTCTCCAACTTTGACCATAATTCCTTCGGCGTGCTTTCGTCAACAACATTATTGATAATGTTATCAACAATGCATAGCCTGATGGTACTCATGCATTGCGACTCAGCATCCTCCCAATCTTCATCGCTCATCTTTGTTGGTTTTCCCTCCTTCCCCTTCAAAGCCCTTGCTAGCTTCTGTTGGGTTAGGATATCCTTTACCCTTCTCTGCCAAAGAGTAAAACTTCCTTTACCATCATATGGAGTCACCGTGAATCCTTTAATACTTGTCATGATCTCCGTTTGGACACACAAACCAATCCAAACAACTAAATCAATTGGCCAGGTAAGTGTAAGAAACAATGGGAGCACTTCCGTCAAAACGGCGCCAAATTAGACAACCACTTTTCTTAACGACTTTCCTTCGGCACCAATAATTTAGACACAACTAGCTCTGATGCCAACTGTTAGGAATCTGCCCGATTCCTTGCGAATGTGGAAGCGATTTGGTAAATATGTGTGCTTAGATCCCACAAATATACATGATAGTAATGAAGCAACAAACCAACAATACAGTAAAAGAGACAAGAGATTTAACGTGGTTTGGCCCAGCCAACATCCACAAGAGAAACAACTTCACACTAGATAAAAGAGATTACAATATCCGGGTATCCGGCCCCTTGAATTTCATACAAAAATTTAGCCCTACAATACCTATTATTTATATCCCCAACTCACTGAAGTGTTTATCTCAAAACCTCCCCCTATCACTATTTCCCGACAACCTTTCCTTCTCTCCCTCTCCCAACCCGGACAGTGCCACACAACCTGATAGAAAGACCCCTGCAGCGGGACCACCTCCGATGGCTGCAGTCAGACCCAAGTACCCTAAGGAATAGTTTAGGCACGAGGACCTTCTATCCCGACACTTCTTGAAGGCGGGCTAAACCGGCTCTCCTACTAGACGGACTATCTAGCATCTATAGAGAGAGAAGAGAGAATTATGGTGTAATAACTAATGAAGGGGGATGGGGTATTTATAGGTGAAATGGTAGTAGATGGGGTTGATGATGCATGGTTGGTGAAAAGAGTTGGTGGAGTGGTTGGAAAGATGGCTACTGCCTAACAGTATATCCTTTGCCTTTTGATATATATAAGTTCTAGTTTTGTTACTTTCTTGCTCGATCTTATAGGCTTCTAAAACTTAATAAGTGTTTGACTGTTTGCTAATAAGGGTCAAGTAGAAAACTCGACAGTGTGCTGTAAAACTTGTTGTAGTAAGATGTGCCTGGAGATATGGTTTTACCATACGGGCCTTAAAGGAGTTATGTAAATAGTAGAAGCATTCAAATAAAGTCTGTGTGGAAAGAAATCCAATATATAATTATGAACTAACCGAAAATATAAACATGTTTTGTTATAGGTCAAATTGTTCATTGGTCAAGTCAACAAAAGTCAACAGTTTACTTTTATATTTTTCAATTCTGTTATTTTAGGCGGGAAAAGTTGTTGAGAGACTTGTGGACTATAAGAATACACCTGTATCATAACATTTGTTTTTACGATTGAAATGAATACAAACTTACTCTGGCACCAATCTGGCAATAATCGAGTCCAATAATTAGGGTTTATAACAATCTGGCACCAAGAACATGTCGCTCCGCCATGGATGATCATATCAAGAATTTGGAACAACAAATTGCAGATCAAAACAATTTGACCTATATCGCTTGTTCTGATCCTTCTCGATCTGGAGTTCATTCGCCTGTTAATCAAATTGTTAGTACTCAGCTAAGGCCTTTAGGTTTTACACCAAAGCTTGATTTCCCTAAGTTTGATGGTAATGGAACTAGAGTGTGGGTTAAAAAGTGTTGTAAGTATTTTGCTTTGTGTAAGATTCCTGAAGATCAGAACGTGGATCTTGCTTCTTTGAATATGATTGATAAGGCAGAAAACTGGGTTCTTAATTACTTGGCGAATAGGAAGAATGTAAATTGGAATATTTTTGTGATTGATTTGAGTGCTAGATTTAGAGATGACAATGGAGCAGATATTGTTGAACAGTTCAATAAGCTTGTTCAGAGTGATTCTTTGGAAAAGTATATTGATGAATTTGAGGATTTGAGAGCTTTGATGTTGCATAACAGTCCTGATTTGCTTGATTCTTATATTCTGAATAGTTTTATTGGAGGCCTTAAACCTGCAGTAAAACCATTTGTGAAGGCTTTCAAGCCTACTAGTATTGCTCAGGCTATAGAATTTCCAAGGTTGCAAGAGGAAACTTTAAGAGTAACTGGGAATAAACTGTCTACATGGACTTCTAAACCTGCTTTGGCTAATAGTAAACCACCCTTGTTACCTACTCCAAGCAAGGTTTTAGATGGCAAGAATGTTCAGAAGCCTATAAAGACATTTAGGCACATTCCTGCAGAAATCAGGGCAGAAAAGATGGCTAAAGGACTGTGCTATTATTGTGATAAACCTTATGATAGGAGCCATAAGTGCCAGTTTAAGGAAGCACAGTTATTTACAGTGGAGATACCTGGAAGTATATCAATGGAAGATGTTTTGGAATCTGAATTGTGTGATTTGGAATTGGATTGTGAGGGACAGGAGGATTGTGCAGAGCATGTGTCTGAACCTCAGATTTCTGTTAATGCTTTAACTGGTCACCATGGTTTTCATACTATGAGAGTAAAGGGAATGTGTAAGGGATCAGTTTTGAATATCTTGATTGATTCAGGCAGTACACATAATTTTTTGGACATTAGTAAGGCTGCTAAATTGGGTTATCCAATAGATAATATTGCTCCAAAAGCTGTGACGGTGGCTGATGGTAATCACTTAGCTTGCCAATCAATATGTAAAAATTTTAGTTGGCAATTCCAGAAATAGGGGTTTACTACTGATGTGCTACTAATTCCTCTTGGTAGTTGTGATATGGTTTTGGGTATACAATGGTTAAAAACTCTAGGTTCTATCAAATGGAATTTTACTAAGTTGGAAATGATTTTTACTGTAAGAGGGCAACAAATGACTTTGACAGGAAAATCACAACAGAAGGTTAAAATTTTACAAGGAGCACCATCTGCAAAACTTCTGAATAATGCAGCACATTTGTGTTTTTTGCAACTTACTGAGGTAGTACCATTAGAAGGGGGAAGGATGGTACTGAGAAGGGACAGCTTAATCAGATTGATGTTGAGAATGTGCAGTCAGCAGTGTTACCAGAAATTCAAAATCTGAAGCAAAAATATCAAACTATTTTTGCAGAGCCTAGAGATTTGCCTCCTCATAGGGGGGTTTTTGATCATCCTATTCCTTTAGCTCCTGGTGTTGGACCTGTAAATATCAAACCTTACAGGTATCCTATTAAGCAAAGGGATATTATAGAACAGCTGATTCAGGAAATGTTGGATAGGGGAATAATTCAATATAGTTCTAGTCCCTTTGCTTCTCCAGTTGTTTTAGTTGGTAAGAAAGATGGATCTTGGAGGTTATGTGTGGATTATAGAGAGTTGAACAATAGGACAATGAAAAATAAGTTTCCAATTCCTGTAACACATGAGCTAATAGATGAATTGTCAGGTGCTGCTGTTTTTAGCAAATTGGATCTGAGAGCAGGGTATCATCAAATGAGGGTTAAAGCTGAGGATGTTTATAAGACTGTTTTCAAGACTCACACTGGGCATTCTGAATTTCTTGTTATGCCATTTGGCTTAACTAATGCACCAGCATCATTTCAAGAATGGATGAATCATGTGTTCAAACCACTATTAAGAAAGTGTGTTTTGGTTTTCTTTGATGATATTTTAGTCTACAGCAAATCTCTGGAAGAACATTATCAACATTTGGAATCAGTGTTTCAGTTAATGCAGTCTAATCAGATGTTTGCTAAGGATAGTAAATGTGCATTTGCTGTGACTAAAATTGAGTATTTAGGTCATTTCATTTTAAAGCAAGGAGTACAAACTGATCCTAATAAGATCTCTGCTATTGATAGTTGGCCAGTGCCTTCCAATGTTAAAGAGGTCAGAAGTTTTTTGGGCTTGGCAGGGTATTACAGAAAATTTGTGAGAAATTATGCTCTAATTAGTAAACCCTTGATTGATTTACTCAAAAATGGTAGTTACATGTGGTCTGATGAAGCTCAGCAAGCTTTTCAACAGCTTAAAATCTCATTAGTTTCTGCTCCTGTTCTTGCAGTTCCAGATTTTTCTAAAACTTTTATTATAGAGACTGATGCATCAAAAAAGGGTATAGGAGCTATGCTTATGCAGGATAATCATCCTATTGCTTTTATCAGCAGGTCTCTTGGTCCAAGATGGCAAAATCTTTCTGTTTATGAGAAAGAATTGTTGGCTATTGTGTTTGCTGTTCAGAAATGGGAGCAATATGTTTCTGGTTACCATTTTGTTATTAGAACTGATCAGAAAAGTCTCAAATGGCTGTTACAACAGAAGATTTCTACACCTTTCCAACAATTTTTGTTATCCAAACTTATGGGATTTGATTATGAGATTGTCTATAAGAGTGGAGTAGAGAATGTGGTTGCTGATGCTTTGTCAAGGAAATCAGGGTCTGAAATTTTGTGTCTTGCTTTATCCATAGTTTCTTCTGAAGTATCTCAGCTTCTTAAGGATAGTTACCAGTTAGATTCTTATTGGTTGGATGTTATTCATCAATTACAGCAGAATGCTATAGTCCCTGGATTCAAGTTGAAGGATGGATTACTGAGAAAGAATGATAAGATTGTAGTGGGTCCTAATGGGGATTTGAAGTTGCAGTTGATTAAATGGTACCATTCTTCTCCAGAAGCTGGGCATGTAGGCAGGGATTTGACAATTAAAAGACTTAAGCAGGTCTTTTACTGGAAGGGTTTATCCAAGCAAGTCAGACAGTTTGTCAGGCTATGTCAAGTCTGCCAAAGTTGTAAATCTGAAACTGTGGCATCACCTGGTTTGTTACAACCATTACCAATTCCTCAGGATGTTTGGATTGATGTGTCCATGGATTTTATTTCAGGTCTTCCAAAGTCAGATGGGAAAGATGTGATATTTGTAGTGGTGGACAGCTTAGTAAATATGCTCATTTTGTGGCTTTGTCTCACCCTTATACTGCCATGATTGTGGCCTAAGCTTATCTAGATAATGTCTTTAAATTGCATGGTTGGCCTAGGAGTATTGTTTCTGATAGGGATTCAGTTTTCTTGAGTGCCTTTTGGAAATCCTTGTTCAGTTTACATGGTACAGAATTTCTGATGTCTTCCTCTTACCATCCTGAAACTGATGGCCAAACTGAGGTGGTTAATAGATGTTTGGAATGCTACTTGAGATGTATGTGTAGCACAAACCCTCATCATTGGAGGAAATGGCTACCTCTTGCCGAATGGTGGTTTAATACTCATTACCATTCTGCAACTAAGTTGACTCCATATGAGGTAGTGTATAACCAGCCTCCGCCTTTGCATTTACCTTATTTAGCCGGTGATTCTATTGATAAATAGGTGGATAGGACTTTACTGAGAAGAGAGACGATGATCTCTGAGCTTAAGCAACAGTTAATTCGAGCTCAAGATAGGATGAAACATTATGCTGATCTTCATAGGACTGACAGGAAATTTGAGATTGGTGATTGGGTTTGGTTGAAGTTGGTTCCTTATAAGCAAATTTCAGTGCAGCAGAGAAGCAACAATAAGTTGAGTCCTAAATACTATGGACCATTTCAGATTTCTGCTAAAATTGGGAAAGTAGCTTATAAAGTGCAGCTTCCTAGTTATGCTAAAATACATGATGTCTTTCATGTTTCTCAACTGAAGCAATTTAGGGGTACTTTGCCTGTTACTACTGACATTCCAAGTTGGCTTTCCAGTGAAGTGATACCTGCTGTTATACTTGCTAAGAGAATTCGACCTTTTCAGAATGCAGCAAAAGTTGAGTATCTCGTTCAGTGGACAGGCCAAGATTCAACAAAAGCTACTTGGGAAGATGCTCAGCGCTTCTGCGACAAATATCCATATTTTCCTCTTCCTTAATGTTGGATCAAGCCTTGAGGACAAGTCTTTTTGAGGGGGAATGCTATGTTATAGGTCAAATTGTTCATTGGTCAAGTCAACAGTTTACTTTTATATTTTTCAATTCTGTTATTTTAGGCGGGAAAAGTTGTTGAGAGACTTGTGGACTATAAGAATACACCTGTATGATAACATTTGTTTTTACGATTGAAATGAATACAAACTTACTCTGAAATCTCTCATCTCCTTCTATCTCTCTCCTATCTCTCTCCCTCAATCTCTCTATCTCTTTGTTACATTTCTGTTTACTGGTGTTAATTGTCAATTGAATATTGAGTACTGTGAAGAATAAAGATGGATTGATCTCCATCTTTATCATGTTTCTTCTCCATACATGGCCCTGCACTGCAACCAAGTCGCTGAAGAACGAGACTGACAAAAGCAATTGAAATAGTAAGTTAATCTGTCAACAAATTCTTTACTCATGAGAAAAGAAAGAGTTTATCACACCACTGATGTCTTATAAATATAAACCTACACCCTAAGTATGACAAGAAAGATAGAGTAAGGTTATGATACAAACTCACGATTTATACTAATTGAACTCACAAACAACACAGAAATGCTTAATCATGATCTCAACGATTTACTGTTTTGATGAATAAGTAAATTTGGGTTACGCATATCCCCGATTCGAGGAGAGGAAAAAAATAATTAACAGCACAGTTTTTGCATTAAAATCCCGTCAAACCTATCTTATTCTATTTATATCTCGTTGCCTTGTTTCTAGTCTTTTACTTCTTTCTCCCTCGAAATATTTGTTTTTCCCAATTTGCCCTTTCTTTGAAAAGTCAACGGCCCATTTGAATTATTTGCATTACCCCAGGCCCAAATAAGCACTTTGTCCTCAAGGTAAAATTCTGGAAACAAATTTTTTATCTGCTGGCTATCTTCCCAGGTTGCCTCCCACTCCTGTAAATCCCTCCATCTGATCAACACCTCTATCTGGGTTGAATTTGCTCATGCTTGTTGAACGTCAAGTAAGGTCTCAAGTTGTACTTCCAACACCAAATCTTTTGTCAACTATGGAGGAATAGAAACTGATACCGGTTGGGGTCCAATTGCCTTCTTCAACTGGGACACATGAAAAACCGGATAAAGGTTTGAGGTTGGTGGTAACTTCAGCCTATATGCAACTTTTCCAATACATTCCGTAATGGGAAATGGACCATAGAACTGTGCTGATAATTTCTCATAGTGGCATCTTGCCAAAGACTGTTGTCGATATGCTTGTAGTTTCATATACACCAGCTCCCCCACTTCGAACTCCACATCTCTTCTATCTTGGTTCACATATTTCTGCATACGCTGTTATGCTCTAAACAAATTCGCTTTAATCTCATCTAATATAGCATCATGCTCTAGCAACTATTCTTACAATGCTACTACTGTAGTGCTTCCCTTCTCAAAACGGACCAGTGTTGGTGGGTCTCGCCCGTAGACTACTTTAAAAGGAGAACACTGAATCGAACTTTGAAACAAGGTGTTATACCAAAATTCCACCCAAGGGAGCCATTTGGCCCAGGAACTGGGTCACCCATTAATGAAACAGCACAAGAATGATTCTATTATATTGTTGACCATCTTCGTTTGTCCATCGGACTGCGGTTGATAAGTCATGCTCTTGTGTAAGACAAACCCCTAACTCTTGAATAATTCCTTGTAGAGTACACTTAGAAACACTTGGTCTCTGTCAGACACAATAGTGGCCTGAAACCCATGATGGCGCACTACTTCACGAACAAACACTTGAGCGATTGCTTGAGCTGTGTACGGGTGTTTGATTCCAATAAAATGGACATATTTCGACAATCTGTCTAATACTACTAAAACTGAATCCACTTCATTCGAACGAGGCATCCCCTCGACGAAATCCAAAGATATGTCCTCCCATACTTGACTTGGAATTGGTAATGGTTGCAGAAGTCCTGCTGGGCTGAGAGACAAGGTTTTGTTTTGTTGATCGATTGTGCACGATCTCACCTACTGTTGAACCCCCTTCCTCATTCCAGGCCAGAACCACTCTTGAGCCAGCCTTTGGTAAGTTTTGAAGTCGCTTGAATGTCCCCCTATGGGTGTATTGTGATATTCTTGAAGCAATTTATTTCCTAACTCACACTTGGGAGGAATTACTAAACGCCCTTTGTACCGTACAGTGTCTTATTCCAAGGAGTACCCTTTTGGTGCTTGATTTCTACTAATTCTATCCTTTAACTACTTGATGAAGGGACTGCTTTGAATCTGAGGCAAAAAATCGCTCAATTGCACAATATTTACTGTAACTAAAGTCGAACACTCTACCAAACTGTTGTATTCATGAGACAAAGCATAAGCTATTTTATTCGAGGCACCTGGCTTTTATTTAATTTCGAACTGATACCCCATCAACTTACCAACCCATTTTGATAATCCATGCCAATCTCCCTTTGCTCAAATAAGAATCGCAAACTCTGCTGATCCGTGCGCACAATGAAGTTTCGACCCATTAAGTAATGTCGCCATTTTTGGACCGCGAACACAATCGCCATCAACTCTTTTTCATAGATCGATTTGAGACACGCTCGTGGTCCTAACAACTTGCTAAAATATGCAATGGGATGGTTGTCTTGCAGTAGTATCGTTCCTACTCCAAATCCAAAGGCATCGATTTCGACCACAAATGTTATTTCTGTTAGCCTATTCGATTTTGATGTTTCGATGATTACATATATTTTAGAATGTTATTTATTATACTAACATGCTATTGATTTTGATGATAATATGTTCACATTCATTTGGCTTATTAATAGATATAAAACAGCATGCTACTTGTATTTGTGCTAACTTGGTTTTGCAGGGCTCTACAGCTTACTGATTGTATAATCAGTTTGTCACAAACAGCAAGCCAGAATTAGAAAACAGTGATAGTTTGGCAAGCCATTTGCTCACAGAAAATACGCAAACAGCAAGCCATTTTCAACTGTTCAGTATTCCTGTAAATAAAGATCAACTAGACATATCTATGCTCTCAAGAAACTTGGTTAATGATATGGAAATGCAGAAGTATAAAGCCATTTATCTGTTCAGCTCACCAGAACCAAAACAGCAAGCTGACATGAACTTGCTATGTTATTTCGGTACTGTTCTAACTTGGTTTTGCAGGATAAAATAGCTTACTGATTATATAATCAGTATATCACAAACAGCAAGCCAGTTTCAGAAACAGCGTGCCATTCTCACAAACAGCAAGCTGATTGTGTCTGTCAGTTTTAAAGAATGATGCGGTTTTCAAGGAGCAATTTGTGGGAAATATATTTAGATATATTGTAAGAGTCCTCTGAATTATTCCTACTCATAGATCTTAAAGCAACTACTTTGGGGAACATTATATTCTTCACTTTGTTTAAAAAGAAAGAAGCTTGACACTTTTGACTTCTCACTCAAGCACATGCTCTTGTCCCCTCATCATATCAAATATTCCTTTCTATGCACGCTCATAACATTTTCTTCTTCATTTGGTTAAATTACCAGCTCCTCCCACGTTCTTGAGCATCAAAGCAAATCTTTACAATAACGGCAACAATTTTCTATCCGTTGGAGCCTTTAAAGATTATATTCAAACACTCTTGTTTACCTATAAAAGAGTTGTTCATATTCAGTTCTTCATAACCTTACAGTGCAGAAAAACAAAGAGCTATACACAAACTCAAAGCTTACATTGCAAAATTCTTCTAAACCTTTTAAACCCATATAAACACGCATATATATATTCAGAGGGGTTCATAGGTTGAGTTGTATTTATTCAAACCTTTGTATTGTTCAAATTTTATTGAATAGTTGCTGTAAAAGGTTGGCTTAAGGTTTTGGGTGGGTTGAACTGGACTAGAGAAGTGTACTTGGGAAGTATTGCTTAGAGAGTTAGTTCAGCACAGCAAACAGCAAGCCATTTGTAAGCAGCTGGGTATTTTAGTTGCTGGGCAGATTGGTTAGGGAACAAGGGTTGGTGAACGTTGCTAGAGAAGTATACTTGGGAAGTATAGCTTAGAGAGCAGGTTCAGAAACAGGTGTTCAACAAGCCATTTGTCAGCAGCTAGCTAGGAAAAAGGGAGATATATTGTTGTATCTTGTAATTGGATTATCTTTGATCAATAATATATTCTCTTACCAAGTTGGTAAGGGACCAGGACGTAGACC